>CM065897.1:57860000-60360000 GCA_033439115.1 Firmiana major
TTGTGGAATGGTCTTTCCTAAACACAGTGTCAGAATTGAGATCTTTTCTGGGCTTGGCTAATTACTATCAACGGTTCATCACAGGATTTTCCAAATTGGTCAGCCCCCTAACAGATTTGTCGAAAAAGGGGAAACCATGGGAGTGGACAGTCGAATGTGAAGAAGCCTTCGAGAGAGTCAAGAAGGCGGTGACCTTCGAGCCTATGCTCAAACTGCCGAACTTCGAGTGTCCTTTTGAGGTGCACACAGACGCCTCGGATAAGGCTATAGGGGGAGTGCTGGTCCAGAAGGGTCACCCCATAGCCTATGAAAGTCGGAAGTTGAAAGAAGCGGAGCAGCGCTACTTGGCGCATGAGAAGGAGATGACTGCGGTGATTCATTACCTGAGTGTCTGGAGGCACTACTTGTTGGGAACCAGGTTCATTGTGGTGACAGATAACGTAGCAAATACCTTTTTCAAAACACAGAAGAACCTGTTCGCCAAGCAGGCAAGGTGGCAGGAGTTTCTTATCGAGTTTGACTTCACTTGGTTGCATCGTATGGGATGAGAGAACCGGGTGGCTGATGCGTTGAGTTGAAAAGAGGTAGAATCCTTTATAGCTTCTTTGACCTTGGTCCATTCCAATTTTTCGAGCGGATTAAGCTAGCTGTTGAGGTAGATGTTGCCTACTACAAGACTAGGCGACAAGTCTTAGATGGTGTTGTTCGAAAATATTGGGTCAAAAATGATCTCATCTATGCAAAGGGAGGTAGATTATATGTCCCTAAGGGTGGGGGATTGAGGCGCAAGTTGTTGAAAGAGACCCACGATCCGCAATGGGCAGGACATCCGGGTGTGGAAAGGATGTTTGCTCTAATATCAAGGAATTACTTTTGGTCGAAGATGTTGGAGGGCATTGAGTTGTATGTCCGCACTTGTCTAGTGTGTCTGTCAGACCCAGATTTTTGTAGCTTGTACCTTATGATTCCTATGTGTATGAACACTATGTAATTATAGTTGAATCATAAGAAGAGTATTTACTAGACTTAAAGTGTTATTGAAATGAATTAACACGCAAAAGCTACATAAAATGCCTAATGTGAGCAACGGGTATCACAGGCTAAACCGAGTTATTCTAAATCATTCTGACTGAAAATAAGAACTTAAAATAAGAGAGCGTGAGAGCTCATGAAGAGAAGTCAGCTTGATTTAGACCCGAAAACACAAAACGAGAGTAAAAGCTAAAAAGGGTAAAATGGACCTTTTTGGTGAAATAAGGTGTTTCGGGTGAAATTATCCACCGGGAGCGATTGGAATATAAAGACGAGAGTGTAAGACATAAGATATGACACTCTCAAAATCTTAAGAAAAAGTCAACATGGTCAATGGTTAAGGAAAAAGTCAACTATAGTTAAGAAAGTGGACTTTTACCATAGTTGACTAATCATGATTAAAAATTAACCTAAGTATGGAGAAAAATTTGGAGAAAAATATTCTTGACCAGAATACAAGATAATCATCCCCGAAAGTAAGGAAAATTTATTCGGAAGGATTCCGGAATAAATTTAATGGTTAAAAACGGGATGGGCCTAAGGTAAAAATTTTAAAGCCCATTAAGGTATACTAAACGTATATCGAAATTCTTAAGTCCTTTAGACCGAATTGTTGGACCAATTGATTGGCCAAATTTTGAGACAATTAAAGGCCCGAGACATAGTAAAAATTTCAGCCCGAAAGCCCATTAGGAAAGCCCAAACCGAGAAGCCCAAATGGAAAAGCCCATGAGATAAATATCTAACCATAGTTAAAGTTAACTATGACTCATAAGGTGACTCATAAGGTGACTCATGGCTAAGGTTTGGAAAGTCAAGCATAATGGCTGAAAAGTAAAGCTTAATGGCTAAGTATATGGCTTATAAATTCAGCCACACCATTGTCATCTTCATCACACCAAATCCGGCTAGAAGAAGAAACCATTGAAATATATTTTCCAAGCTTTCTCTCACTAGAAATCACTAGGAATTAGGCATATTTGGAACTTGCATTCTTCATGGAAGTTATTCCAAATTGAAAGGAGATTGACATATGTTGGAATTGGCTATCAAGGAGCCATAGAGTGCAAACCGAGAGCCTCCAAAGTTTCGGCCAAAGGGTGAACACAACAATTGGTATATTTTCTAATTTTCAATTTCATATATGTTAATGTATGAATGACTTCAAGTATGTTGATATATGTTTTAAGCATTGAAACATATTAAATCACCATGAAGTGGGTTAGGCCGAGAGTGAGTAATGGGATGTTAAATTATGTCAATATGATTTTAAGACATAAATGGATTAGTGTACATGTATTAATGTTAATGGTGTAATTAGAATTAATCAATTTGATTAATTAATACATGTAATTTGTTGGCAATCAAGGTGTTTGATAAAATGCCTAAATGAACTATGTGATGATTGGTAATGTTGCCTACCAAGTGTTTGTGAAAATGCCTAAGTGAAAATGGCTAAATAATAGGCATGGATGGCTTGCCATGGTAAAACCGAGGCATGGATAGCTCTCGGCCATGGCATGTGGCCGAGAGGCCCAATGGGTCAAGCCCAATTATTTTAGGCCCAATAGGGTGTAATGGGCCAAGGACAAGCCCAATAAGAGTTGGTGGACCCCACAAGCCCAATAGGCCCAACAAAAGTGAATAGTAAAATGAAAATGGGCTTAAGGTATAGTTAGGCCCATTAAGGATTATTAAGGCCCATTAAGGGAAAATAGACTGTATTAATGTGTAATACAGTAGGAAAATTATAATTAACCTAAGGAATGGTTATTTACAGCTCTAGAGTTTACATTGAGAGCTGATCAGACTGCGGGATTTAGCAGCACCGAGGAAGTGAGGTCACGTGACGTGATCCGAGGTAAGAGACTTTTGCGAGTAGTTAGAGATACCTGCACGTATTTTCGTTTGCTTTTACATTCACTTAAAAACTCTGAAGGTCACAGAAAGTGAATAATAATTATTGCAACCCGATAATGGCAAATTACGATTTTGCCCCTAGTTAGTCAAAAAGTCAACATTTGTGAAAAGTTGCAAAAAGCATGGAAACAATTATATATGAGTGTTTAATTGCTGTTTAGCATGAAAATAAATAGATGGGCTAATGATTTTAAGGTTGATGTGACTTAAGCACACTTTATAGTGCTGATTTTGATGTTTTATAAACAATCCCTTTTAAAGAGCCATCTATCATATTATGTGAGAATAAACCGTGCTAGAGCACAGCTCGCACTAGATTTCATATGTTTTCCACATACAGTAGTGCTGGATTTTTATACGCATTAGATTTCCATGACATGCATGATAGAGTACTGGAGTTTTACTCGTACTCAGTTTTATATGATATATGCATGACAGAGTGCTGGAGCAATTAGCTTGTACTCGAGTTTTACATGAGATATATGACATAGTACTGGAGTTATTGCTCGTACTTGATTTGATAATTGTGCATAGCATAGTACTGGAGCTATTGCTCGTACTTGATTTAATACATGAACTATGCATTGACCTAGTTGCTGGAGATTGCTCGCACTAGAGTTGAGTTTGTGATATGGAACAGTGTTCGAGCGTAGTGTCGACTGTGTGTCGCACTCGAGGGCGCACACTGTATGTGATATTATATACATGGTACCTATTCATGCCGCATTCTTGTGTGACTGAGTGTCACATTTTGAGAGGATGGCCAGCATGAGGGTATTTGAGATGTGGTATGATATTTCCACAGGCGCGAGGGCTAAGACCTATAGTAGGCACCCTGACTGTGATGTTGATATTCCACGGGTGCGAGAGCTAAGACCTATGGTAGGCACTCTGGCCGTGAGGACGGGTCCACGGGTGTACTTTGTACCGTGCCTGAGTGGCGCGAAGTGTACGCTGTACCGTGTGTTGTTGTGGAGTTGAGGAGGATATAGCTGACGATTGTGATGGACTGACCCCCCTCCCATTGTAGCAGTGATGCCCCGCACATTGAGATCTGTGTTGCTTGGGATCACATGTCGGATATGATCATAGTCCAGGATACTAATTGCACTTAACCACAGAGTCTTACATGATATATCACATTAATTGAATGATTTAAACTGCGGACAGACCTGAGGGATGGGTCGGACTCCGATCTTGTGTTGTGAATCATTTGATGCCATATTTATTGTGATTTAAATATACATGGCATGATTTACATACGATGCATTGTTTTGCACTACATGCCTACATTTGAGAAAGAAAGCATGATTTTCTGTACATGGGATTTATTCTGTACAAGTATATATATTATATTTCAAGACATGCTTTTAAAGCGAGTAAAGGAAATAATGTTTTCAAGGCATAGCATTATTTTGAGTAGATAGTGTTGATATCTACTTGCTTACCTGATTTCCTTACTGAGCGCGTTGTATGCTCACCCCCTTTCTTTACATCTCTCTACAGAGCGTCAGTAGAGCGAGAGCTATCGAGGGATAGTGTCCCAGAGTCGCAATGGCATAAATCACAGTTGTAAAATCACAGTTGTAAAATCACATCAAATATCAACGAGTGATATAAATCACAGTTGTAAAATCACATCATCATCACAGAAATCGAGACTAGGCATTTATAAAACTCATATGAAATCAATGTCTCGACACATCAAAACGATTGAATTCGTTCCCAAGGCAGACATCCCCAATCGATGGATTTCGTTGACAATAACACACACATGGCCATGGTTCGCTGTAGACTTGATCAGAGTCGTATAGCCGTCGGTCTTACATGCTATCACAGCACAGCCCGATCTTACATGCTATCAAAGCAAAGCCACCCATTGCTACCGCGGAGCGGGGTCATCTCACATAACTAGAACGGAGGCATCGGTCTTACATGCTACTGGAGCACGGCCCGACCTTACATGCTACCAAAGCAAAGTCCGATATGCATCACATGACAAGCCATAGTCTTAGTAAAAATCGTTTTGCCTTCATGTAGAGCTCTTAGTGGTTACCACAAAACCCATTTCGGTTATAACACCTTGTATTCACATTTACACAAAACTCATCAAAATCGAGCTCAAACCGGTAAAACACTCACATAGTAAAAGCATGTCATTGTTATATATAAATCGTTTTACCTTCACGTAGAGCTCATGGTGGTTATCACAAAACTCATTTTGGTTATAAACCATATGTGTTCACAATCACAAAATCACATCAAAAATCGAGCTCAAACCAGTAAAACACTCACACATTTATCAACACATCAAATCATCTCATAAAACATGCTCATTCATCAAACTCTTTTTCATGCTATTAAAATGTTTTCATGTCATTAGAAAACTCACAAGCACAATTGGTTTATTTCCCTTACCTTTTGCACCTTGAGTGATACAACATCCTCGGGTTCTCAGACTAGCCTTGTTTCCCGCATCGAATTCTCGAGTTGTCCACACACATCATTAACCCATCAATATACATCATTTTCAATTTACATCTCTTTCTCTTACTCATTCTAACTCAACATTATCTTAAAACTCTTTCTACATCTTTACCAACACTTTAGTTTGCTCACAACCATCACAAGATACCCACATCTCATATTCCATCTATACTCATTGTTTGTTTTCCCTCACAACTTAGATATCTCTAACCAAATATATGTATATGTGCATTTATTCATAAATATACCCAATGATAATGCTTAAACCAAGGATCTTGTGAACTTACCTAGCTTGTCCTCTCTTGACCAAGGTGTAGAACGCTTGTCTCTTCCCTTTGCTCAAGTCCACCTTTGATTTTCTAGTATGTTGTTCTCCTTGCCAAGAGGAACAACTTTGTCTCTTGCCCCTTTGTCTAATTTCATCTAGAATAGGGTGAACCTTAGAGAGAGAAAACTTGGTTTGGGTGAAAATGGTGAAGGTTTAGGTTGCAGAGAGAGAAAGGCTCGGTTCCAGACAAAAATCTCATGGTCCTCATATAGACAAAGCTTATGAGATCGATCTGGTATTGAAGGAGATCGATCTCTGCTTCATTTCAACTGTTCCATCTACTCCATTAACAACTACAAGATCGATCTGGTCAAGGTGAAGATCGATCTATTCTTCTAAGAGGAGATCGATCTATCATTGAAATAAGAATCGATCTCTTCCAGGCTGAGAGTAAGGAGATCGATCTGGCTAAGGGAGGAGATCGATCCGCTCCAACACGAGAGCTAAGGAAATCGATCTGCTTATATTAAGGATCGATCTCTTCATTTACAGAATGTTTAGCAGATTGATCTGGCCCCATTGAAGATCGATCTGCCCTATTCCATTGCTCAAATAAGAGCATTTTTTTGCTCTTTTAGATCGATCTTTCCTTCAATGAGATCGATCTGGCATTCATATTTTCTAGATTTTGCTGCAGTTTTCTGCAGTAACTCACACAAAACATCTTTAATTTGCTGTTATAGACATTTTCTCATCCAACCACCTTTAAGACTTGGAAACTTCATCTCCTTATACTCCATTAGATTTAAATCTTGCGTGTACATCAATATATCATAATTACACTCACCAAATTACAAATCTTGCATTACAAATCTTACAACTAAAGTACATAAAATTTACAGTTCTCACATCCTCCCCACCTTAAGAGAATTTTCTCCCCCAAATTCAACTTGACCCATTAAATAACTGAGGGTACTTTTCCTTCATAAGGCTCTCTAGTTCCCAAGTTGTTTCCTCCATTGAGTGGTGTTTCCAAAGAACCTTAACCAATGGAATCCTTTTCATCTGAAGTACATTTTTCCTTCCTATCAAGTAATCGGATGGGTTCTTCCACATAACTCATATCCCCTTGAATATCCAATTCTTCATACTTAATGACATGGGCAGGATCTGGATTATATTTTCTCAACATGGATACGTGAAAGACATTATGTATCCCGGAGAACTGTAGAGGTAGGGTCAACCTGTCGGCAATGTCTCCCACTCTTTCCAAAATCTCAAACGGTCCTATATACTGTGGACTCAAATTCCCTTTCTTCCCAAAGTGCATGATACCCTTACTGGGAGATATCTTAATGAACACAGAATCTCTTACTTAAAACTCAAGTGGCCTTCTACGCACATCTGCGTAACTCTTCTGTCGACTCTGAGCAGCCCGTAATCTATCACAAATGATTTTTACATTTTGAACTACCTATTCAACTAGCTCGAGAGCAATTACATTCCTGTCACCCACTTCTTCCCATGCTATAGGAGATCTACACCTTCTACCATACAGAGCCTCATAAGGTGCCAACCAATACTAGCATGATAGCTATTGTTGTACGTAAACTTAGTAAGGGGAAGATGATCATCCCATGATCCCTTAAAGTCCATCGTACATGCCCTCAACATGTCTTCCAAGGTCTGTATAGTCTACTTGGACTGACCATCAGTCTAAGGATGATATGTGGTACTGAAATTCAATAGAGATCCCATGGCCTCCTGAAAATGAGTCCAAAACCTGGAGGTGAATCAAGAATCTCTATCAGAGGTAACATTCACTGGAGCCCCATGTAGTCTAGCTATCTGTCTAACATATAGCTCGACTAATGTACTCAATGTATCTGTGCTCTTCATGGCAAGGAAGTAGGCATTCTTCATTAATCTATCCACTATCACCCATATTGCTTCATGACCTTTTCAGGTCCTCGGTAATCCCATGATAAAGTCCATGGTGATATGCTCACATTTCTATATAGGCACAGGCAAATACTTAAGCAATCCTCCAGGCTTCTGGTGCTCAGTTTTCACTTGTTGACATACCAAACATCTAGCCATGTATTCTGCCACGTCCCGCTTCATACCACTCCACCAATACACCTTTCTTAAATCCTGATACATCTTGGTACTTCCAGGGTGCATGGTGTATCGCGAGTAGTGAGACTATCTCTGTATTTGTTGCTTCAGGGCATCATTGTTCGAAACACAAATTCGACCCTTAAACCTCAGTAACCCATCGTCACTGATCATGAAATCTGACTGCGAGGTCTGTTCAGCTTGGCTAACCATATCCAACAGCTTCTGATCATTTCTCTGCCCTATTCTAATCTGATCCATAATACTGGGCTCTATTCGCATGCTAGCCATAAATCCAACCTCTATCTTTTTAATTCTAATCCTGAGTCCGACGAATTGTTCCAACAAATCCCATTCCCTGATCATCATAGCAGATACCATACTCTTCCTACTCAAGGCATCTGTAACTACATTCGCTTTCCCCGGATGGTAGAATATCTCGCAATCATAATCTTTGAGGAGTTCCATCCATCTCATTTGTCTCATATTTAACTCCTTCTGGTCAAATATATATCTCAGGCTCTTGTGATCAGTAAATATTTGGAACCTTTCCCCATATAAGTAATAATGTCAGATCTTTAATGCAAACACTACTGCGGCTAACTCCAAATCATGTGTGAGGTAATTTCGCTCATGATCCTTCAGTTGTCGTGAAACATAGGTGACTACTCTCCTATGCTGTACGAGCACACACCCCAATCCTTGTTGAGAGGCATCACTGTACACTTCGAAGCCTCTAGGTCCATTTGGAATAGTCAACACAGGTATCTTCGTTAATCTCCTCTTTAACTCTTGGAAACTCTATTCACACTTCTCAGACCATACAAAAGGAATCTCCTTACGTGTGAGTTTAGTTAAAGGAGCGACAATCCTGGAAAAGTCTTCGACAAACCTTCTGTAATACCCTACCAACCCTAGGAAACTCTGAATCTCGGTAACTATCCTCGGTCTCTCCCAATTAAGTACAGCTTCTATCTTAGACGGATCAACTGACACTCCGTCTGTAGATACAATATGCCCAAGAAAAGGTATTTGATCCAACCAAAATCCACTCTTACTGATCTTCCCATAAAGCTGCTTATCTATAAGTACTTGCAACACAATCCTCAAATGCTGTGCATGTTCCTTATGAGATCGAGAATACACGAGGATATCATCAATAAAGACTATTACAAATTGATCTAGATAGTCTCTAAAGACCTCGTTCATCAAGCTCATAAAAGCAGCAGGGGCATTTGTTAATCCAAAGGGCATTACTAAGAACTCGTAGTGGCCATATCTAATTCTGAAGGCCGTCTTCGGAATATCTTCCTTCCTGATTCTTAACTGGTGATAGCCCGATCCTAAATCAATTTTAGAAAAGATAAAAGCCTCTCTCAGCTGGTCAAACAAATCATCTATCCTTAGCAAGGGGTACTTGTTCTTCACCGTAGCCTTGTTCAGCAATCTGTAGTCTATACACAGTCTCAGGCTACCATCCTTCTTCTTTACAAACAACACCGGAGCTCCCATGGCGACACACTAGGTCTAATAAAACCCTGGTTAAGCAGTTCTTGCAACTGTTTCTTTAACTCTTCCAATTCGACTAACGTCATTCTATAGGGAGGTTTAGAGATCGACTAAGTATCTTGCACTAAATCGATAATGAACTCTAGCTCTCTCTCCGGTGGTAAGCCAGATAATTAATCTGGAATACATCCGAAAACTCACATACTATCGGTATGTCCTCTATTCTCGGATGTTCTCGACTCATATCAGAGATGAGTGTGATGTAACCTTCACATCAACAATTTAATCAGTATTTATGGCGATATAATCATCTCTTAACATTTCATAATAAACTTCACACATCTTTATTTCTTTAATCATTCAAACATACACTAAACTTTTCAGGTAGGGAGAAAGTTACAGTCTTAGTGTAGCAGTTTAGACTCACACGATTGGCCGCTAACCAATCCATCCCCAAAATCACATCAAAACCATACATGTTTAATAACACTAGATCTGCTAACATTACCCTATCTCCCACCTTGATCTCACAACTCCTACACACCATATCAGTCCTCTAGGACTCACGCATGGGGGTATTTACATGTAAAATATAATCTAAAGATTCATACTTCAAACTCAGCTTACATTCAAATTGTACATCAATAAAAGAATGCGTGGATCCTGAATCAAATAACACATGAGCCTTATGATTACAGACAAGAAGTGTACCTCATATGGTCTCAAACGAAGTGTCTACAATCTCCTTATCCAAGGCAAACACACGTCCCTCTGTGACTGACTTCTTACCTTTATCAGTAGTTGGAGCCCGTCTCTAGGGAACTGTCCTTTGTGGCTATTGTCTAGGAGGCTCTGGAGAATGTGGCTTATGTGGTTGTGAGCAATACCTCACTCTGTGACCCATGTCCCCGCATCTGTAGCATCCTTGTATAATTCTAAGACAGCTTGTCTCATGTGATCTGTCACAATCTTTGCAGACTCTAACCTTTGGTCTGACACCTCAAAGGGTCTCCTTAATAATATGAGGAACCCTGGGTCTGTCAACTCTCCCCCTCAATCCCTCGAACTATCTCTTCTTAAAAGAACCCCTCTAAGGTCTGTGTGAGAAGTCATGATTCGCTTACCCTTATCTCCGGTTAAAATTTTAGACTCAGTCAAGACTATACCAACTTGAGTCCTTTCTCCACTTCTTGTGCTTGTCTCAGAGTATCCTTAAACTTGATGAAACAAAGCCCTATTAACCGATCTCTAATGATAGGTCTCAGCACATATACAAATCGCTCTGTGCAGAGCTCCTCATCCTTAAGAGTCTCTGGGTCATACTTAAGTAGAATGGTGAATCGGCTCTCATAATCATCAACCGACATATTGCCCTAAACTAAATTTAAGAATTCAGCTTACTTCATCCTCTGGGCAGCTCTTGGCACATATTGGGTTCTAAATGCCGATTGAAACATCTCCCAGCTAATCACCTCATGGCTAGTCACCAATATACCCTGAGTAGTGCTCCGCCAATCTTGGGCTTGTCCCTTTAGCATATAAGCACCCATAATGACCCTCTCATCATCGGTGCATCCTAAATAGTCAAAAATGACTCGCAAATCTAGCAGCCACTCCTCAGCCTCTGTGGGTTCTTTCACCTCTCTAAAGGTCGATGGGTTCATCTTCAGAATGTCCCTCATTCGGCCCTTATCTCTATCATCAAGTTGGGTCTGCACTGGAGGCTATGTGGCAGGAAGCACTGGATCAATCTGTGGTGGGGGTGCGGGTGGTCCCTGTGGTAGTGGAGGAGTTGACATAGGTGTAGTGCTCGAGACATTGGCCCCAAAATGCTACGTGAATAGCACTGTCATCTGCTCGAATCCCTGATGCACATCGTGCTCCAGGAGATTCATTCGAGAGTTAAGACTCTCCGGCTGTGGTTCTGGAGGTGGAGATGGAGGTGCCTGCGCCTGCGCCTGCGCCTGCCTCTCAGAACATCCTCTTCTCTCCCTCATTTTCTATCTCTTATGTCCCTATGCGTATTCATTAAACATTGATCATAATTTTACTTGTTAAATTCAATTCATTTCCAGACAATACAGACACTTGGGATTAATCTACTTCCAATTTACCGACACTGATAGTACTAGATACCCTTTACTCTGATACCAAGAAAATCTGTGACAGCTTGGAAGTGCGAAAAATATGGCTAATTTAAAATTTTTCTTAAAACAAAACTAACAACTCTGCATGTATTCATGTGCAATATCTTTAAATCACTATCGTTTATAAACCAACATTATCCCCCAAGATCATACAACTCATACTTAATAAAATTAAATACACAATATCCCAAAAAGAGTCAACCATAAGTCTCAAATCATTTCTTCCATATCAATCTAATTACATCCCAAAATACTCGTTACAAATGTTTGTAATACATCATTGTCTGGATACAAAATGAACTGAATTATACCTTATGCGTGTACAAGTGATAGCCTAGGGAGATCTTGTCCACCAGCCTATATCACGTACGCAGCAAGCTCTATCTCGCTTACTTCAAGTAATCTGGAGGGGGGAGGAAAAAGGGTGAGCTCTCAAAACGCTCAGTAAGGAGGATAATGGAGTTATAAAAATCATCATCACAAACATAATATGATGGAAATAATGAGCATGCAAATCGTTATAAAAATAACTGTATAAACAATGGCATCAGCATACTTCATGTTATAAAAATTGCAAATCACATTTACATCAAATATCAACGAGTGATATAAATCACAATTGTAAAATCACATCATCATCACAGAAATCGAGACTAGGAATTTATAAAACTCATATGAAATCAACGTCACGACACATTAAAATAATTGAATTCGTCCCCTAGGCGGACATCCCCAATCGAAGGATTTTATCGACAATAACACAAACATGGCCATGGTTCACTGTAGACTTGATCAGAGTCGTACAGCCGTCGGTCTTACATGCTAGCACAGCACAGCCTGGTCTTACATGATATCAAAGCAAAGCCACCCATCACTACCGCGGAGCAGGGTCATCTCATGTTACTAGAACGGAGCCATCGGTCTTACATGCTACTGGAGCACGGCCCAACCTTACATGCTACCAGAGCAAAGCCCGATGTGCATCACATGACAAGCCATAGTCTTAGTAAAAATCATTTTACCTTCGCGTAAAACTCTTAGTGGTTACCAAAAAACCCATTTCGGTTATAACACATTGTATTCACATTTACACAAAACTTATCAAACTCGAGCTCAAACCGGCAATACACTTACACGTAAAAGCATGTCATTGTTGTATATAAATCGTTTTACCTTCACGTAGAGCTCATGGTGGTTATCACAAAACCCATTTTGGTTATAAACCATATGTGTTCACAGTTACAGAATCACATCAAAAATTGAGCTCAAACCGATAAAACACTCACACATTTATCAACACATCAAATCATCTCATAAAACATGCTCATTCATCAAACTCTTTTTCATGCTATTAAAATGTTTTCATGTCAATAGAAAACTCACAAGCACAATTGGTTTATTTCCCTTACATCTTGCACCTTGAGTGGTACAATATCCTCGGGTTCTCGGACTAGCCTCGTTTCTTGCGTCGGATTCCCGAGCTGTTTACACACATCATTAACCCATCAATATACATCATTTTCAATTTACATCTCTTTCTCTTACTCATTCTAACTCAACATTATCTCAAAACTCTTTATACATCTTTACCAACACTTTAGTTAGCTCATAACCATCACAAGATACCCACATCTTATTTTCCATCTATACTCATTATTTGTTTTCCCTCATAACTTAGATATATTTAACCAAATATATGTATATGTGCATTTATTCACAAATATACCCAATGTTAATGCTTAAACCAAGGATCTTGTGAACTTACCTAGCTTGTCCTCTATTGACCAAGTTGTAGAACGCTTGTCTCTTCCCTTTGCTCAAGCCCACCTTTGATTTTCTAGTATGTTGTTCTCTTTGCCAAGAGGAACAACTTTGTCTCTTGCCCCTTTATCTAATTTCATCTAAAATAGGGTGAATCTTAGAGAGAGAAAGCTTGGTTTGGTTGAAAATGGTGAAGGTTTGGGTTGCAGAGAGAGAAAGGCTCGGTTTCAAGCGAAAATCCCGTGGTCCTTATATAGACAGGGCTTATCAGATCGATCTAATATTGAAAGATATCGATCTCTGCTTAATTTTAACTGCTCCATTAACAACTACAAGATCAATCTAGTTGAGGTGAAGATCGATCTGTTCTTCTAAGAGGAGATCGATCTGGCATTAAATTAAGAATTGATCTCTTCCAGGCAAAAGTTAAGGAGATCGATCTCGCTAAGGGAGGAGATTGATCCGCTCCAACCCGAGAGCTAAGGAAATCAATCTGCTTGTATTAAGGATCGATCTCTTCATTTCAGAACGTTTAGCAAATCGATTTGGCCCCATTAGAGATCAATCTGCCCTATTCCATTGCTCAAACAAGAGCATTTTTTATTCATCTAGGTCAATCTTTCCTTCAATGAGATCGATCTGGCATTCATATTTTTCAGATTTTGTCACAGTTTTCTGCAGTAACTCACATAAAACATCCTTAATTTTCTGCCATAGTCATTTTCTCATCCAACCACCTTTAAGACTTGAAAACTTCATCTCCTTATACTTCATTAGATTTAAATCTTGCGTGTATATCAACATATCATAATTACACTCACCAAATTACAAATCTCACATTGCAAATCTTACAACTAAAGTACATAAAATTTATAATTCTCACACTTATTTTCCTAGTTAACACTTCAATGTATCAAACTGCCAGGAAACTAGCAAAATATAAAATCATTTACTTGTTCAAAATATATACCTCGCAAATAATACCAATACTTAATCGGTATAGAGGAATTAACTAGAAATAATTTATTTACATCTGAAATGCAATAAATTTTGTAACGTAAAATTGTATTATCCTAGCACACATCTGTATAGTACTGCCAAAAAACTCCTTGAACGAAAAATCATATACATATCGTAAATATATACCCAAATATATACCCAAATATATCATAACTCAGCTCAATCTGAAAACGATATAGAGAAGTTTAATGAGCAAAAGCTCAGTAAATCACTTAAATAAAAGCAATGTTAGGATCATACTACTCTATATACCATGCACTCATCATATTTGCTCGTATGATTCCAAATTCATATTACAAACCTATCACTATTGTATAATGTTCACACATTTGTACTGTGACTTTCTAAAATGTAGTCAATGTATTTTAGAGGTATCAGTCAAAATGATACTTTAAAGTATCTCATTTTCCCATCACGCTAACTTATGACAATACAGCCTTATCATGTACACAACAATTACTTGAATATCATAACATGCTAGAAATTAATGTTGTGTGGATAATCATGTCATGATTTGGTTTCTAAAAACATATACAAACGTTTCTGATTGTTCACATGCTCAAAACATACATAACATCAAATAGTTCAAACCTTGATAAATTAATATCTGTGATATTAAATCATGTCAAAGTAAAAACTGATGTTGAATGTTCTGAAAATAATGTTTTGCATTAAAGCATGTCATATAAGTATCAAAATCATGTTTAATGCACAAGGTTCGAAGGCAAATAATTCGATACAAGGTTTTGCCAACAAATCTTTAGTAGTTCTTAAAACCAAGGTCCGAAAGTCGGATATAGATACGAAATGATATGACATAATCAGGTCATCTATATCAATAAATATGCACTTAACCCCACTGTAGCTATTAATGAGTCTGACTACCTTGGATAAGGTGCAACCTATGGCTATAGATTTTTTAACCCTAACCCCACTGATCCGGTGTCACTGAGACCTATTGAGACATGTGTCTGATAAGCTCGAAAATGCAATAATGAGTAATCTCTAACTAGGTATGTCTAATAGTGCTTTATTGATACGAATGAAAAGCCATATGCTAAAAACTGAAATTTCTTATAGTTCAAATAAGTTCGGATAAATCGAATATGTTCGAAAAATTGATATTTTTGAAATTTTGAAGTTTCTGATAATTTCTAAAATATAGAAAATTTTGAAGTTCAAACACTTATCATGTGCATAAAGTAACAAATGTATCAAAACATGGTTCGAAAATATTTCAAAGTCTCAGAAATCTCATGTTATGCATGCTACAAGCTAGAGCACTACACATGAGTCACACAATCATAACCAACAAGACTAAACCAAATGCATTTGCTATACTTTACAAAGTTTATGATGCTAACTTATACACTAAAATGGCCTAGGCATTATTCTCATCAAATTCCACTTCCACAATGCCATATAGCCTACACTAACAATTTTAGAACCCATGATAGTGTCACACTTATCACATACACCACAATGGGCTATTATGCCCTCATTTAGCAGCAATGGCACACTTCACACATAATATGATTCATGTCACATTTTAACTTTTAATCACACCAACTTACACAATATAGTACTAAGATCATCCTTATATAAATAACTTACCAACATCTTGCAATCTTAACCAATTTCAAGGCTTGGTTGAATGCACTTATCACCACTTTTAGGTGATTTCACTATAAATTCAATACACTTTAGTACAATTATACATATATGATAGTATTCAAATCAAGCCAAATTATGTAATCTTATCCTAGTGAACCTTTTTAGGTCGTGAGCTTCTTACGATATTCCTTGAGGTTTCTACCTTCAAATCATAAAACAAATCAATATTTACCATGGATGTACACTTAAGCTTATAACACAACCACATTACATTATTCTTACCCTTATGTGGCAATTAGTATCAAAGTGGCAAACTTTGCTTCCTCAAGTTTTCTATACAAAGAAAAAGTACCAATATATTAGCATTATCATACAACTAACATAGTCTAAAATCACATCAAAACAAATCCACTTTCATAGTCTTCTTCACCTTGGCTGAAACTGCAAGTGCATGGTTCATATGTTTTTTTTTTTTTTACAAACTAACTCTATATCATTATTTAGCAACCTTGCATACTCCACATAGTTTAAATTCACATCAAACAAATCACTTTAAATTGGAGAATCAAATATGGCTAGACTCTAGCCTTGTTGTTCCCTTGTGTTTTGCTTCAAAAGAAAGCCACAGAACACCATAGAATAGTTGTTTAAACAAACATATTAAAAGATCAAATCAAACAAACTTCGCTTACCCTATTATTTCATCATGGTTGAAACTTTTCTCTCTCTAAACCAAGGATGTTTTAACTTCAAAACTCCCAACAACCACAACCAAGACAAGGTTTTCTTATTAAAGAAAGGTAAAATAAGGCTTAAGATGACAAGTTTATGCCCACTTTCTTCCATTCTCCCTATCTCTGACGTTTTCTTTTTTCTATTTTTCACTTTGATGGCTCATAGTTTTCTTCCTTTTCAATGGTCAAATATGAAGCTTCTTACTCTTAGTAATTTGCTTCTTGATTTCTCATATTTTACGAGGAGTGGTCAAAAGTCAACATAAATGATAAATATCTTGTAAGACCCGTATTTTGTACTATGTACCTTATGATCCATATGTGTAAACATTCAGTTATGTTATTTGAATTATAAAAAAGAGTATTTATTGAAATGAAAATACTAGTGAAATGATTTCATGCGTATAAGTCATATAGAGGGGCAAATAAGGGTTGAGATGGCTACAGGCTAAACCAAAGGGATTCAAATCCTTCTGACTGAAGAGAAGAACTTAAAATGTCAAAATATAGAGGGTTCATAAAGGAAAGTTGGTTCAGCTTGATTTCGAATATGTCGAAGTAGAGGAAAAGTCAAAAAGGGGCTAAACGAGCTCAAAAAGGTCTGTTCGAGATGTTTTTACCTATTTCACTTCCCGGAAAAGACCAAAATGCAAAGATGAGCGTGTTAACCATGAGAATTGACACTTTTGGATTTTGGAGAAAAAGTCAAACGTGGTCAATGGTCAAGAAAAGTCAAAGTTAGTTAAGAAATGTTGACTTTGACCATAGTTAACTAACCATGGTTAAAATTTAACCCAACCAAGGTTGAAAATTGGGGAAGAAATATTTTTAGCTAAAACTCTCGATCTTCAATTCCTTAAGTAGGAAAAATTAATTTAATCGAAATCCGAAATAAATTAAATGGGTAGAAATCGATGGGCCAATTGGTGGAAAACTTAAAGCCCATTATCCAAAGTGGGCCGAATTTTGTAGGCCTATTGGGTTGAATAGTTGGGCCAATTGATGGGCCCAATATTAACCCGATTAAAGGTCCAATTGGTAGAAAAAATTTTCATCTCAAAATGCCTAAACCGAAAACCCAAACCGAGGCCCAAAATGCAAGGCCCAAAAACCAAGCCCATTAGTTTATGCTTAAGCCCAACACTAAGCCCAATTTTTTCGAAGCCCAATTAGTGGGCTGAAAATTGACATTAGATGGGTTATTACTTAAGTTAAAAATCAGCCAACACCAAAGACTTTTTCTCCATAGCTCTCGGCCAAAGCAAGAAACCATTAAAACATAAGTGTTCAAACTTTATCTCACTAGAAATCACTAACCTAGAGACATATTTGGAACAAGTGATCTTCACGAAAGTTGTTCCAAATTGAGAGAGGATTAACGTACCTTAGAATTGGCTATCAAGGATGTCAGACCCAGATCTTTGTAGCTTGTACCTTATGATTCCTATGTGTATGAACACTATGTAATTATAGTTGAATCATAAGAAGAGTATTTACTAGACTTAAAGTGTTATTGAAATGAATTAACACACAAAAGCTACATAACAACGAGATAAGGGTTAAGTTAATTCCCGAACGAGTGCAGGGGTAAAACGGTCAAAAGACTGAAATTCGGTATAATTTCGATAAGACAATTTTATTAAAAATATGAAATTGAGGAATCTTGATCAAAATTGAGGAAAATATTTAATTTTGAGCCCAATTGATCAAGATATAAATTTATTAGAATTTATCAAAATTTTTGCCTCGAAAAATGAGCCCAAAAATAGTGGAAAAATATACCGAAAAGGTAAAATCGGACTGATAAATTCATTTACGGATTAAATGAATTTAATATAATTTTTTGAGATATTTTTAGATATTTTTGGGATAATTATGGGATATTTTTGGGATTTTTATTATTATTTTATAATAAAATAATAATAAAAATATATTATAAAAAAAAAGAGGGAAATCTGAAATTTGGGACGCGGGGAGAGAGAAAAAATGGAGAGAAACCGCGTGGAAGCCGACCCGAGGGAGAAAACCACCGGACGACCACCACCGGCGATCCCACGGCCAGGACAGAGGTCGAAAAAGGAAGAGGAGGACCGTGCGCACCCATCGGCACCGATCATGACCTCCACCGACGCCGGACGCTGGCGAATCGAAGAGGTGAAGCCGCGGAGGAAAAGAAGGAATCCGACGGCCACCGGCGGTGCTTGGTCCCGATCGAGCCCAGCCGAGTGTTGCCCAGGCTGAGACGCGCCGAACGGCGGTGGTTATGCTTCGGGAACCGGTCGGAATACGCTGGCACGACTAAAGGATGCCTGAACCGGTCGGCGGTTCAGGGGAGAAGGTTCTGCGCTGAACCGGACCGGACCGGTTCAGCCAAGGAGAAAAGGGAAAAAGAGGAAAAAGAAAGAAAAAGGAAAAGGAAAATTTTCGGGATTTCACCGGACTTCGGGTAAGTCAATACGAGGTCAAAAGTGACCGATTTGATTTTCGATGAATTTATTTAAATTATATTTACTCAAAAATTAACCCGGAGTTAAATATAATAAATTGTGCAGTTCGACGATAAATTCCGAACGGAAGCCCGATCGAACTTCGATTTGCGTACCATCGCATATTCTCGGGTAAGTAAAGTTCATTTACGATAATTTATGTGATTTATGCGTATTTAAGATTTATTTTACGCATTTCGGATTAAATTCTGTATTTAGTGAATTATATTTGGAATTTTAAATTTAATATCGTAAATGATATACGGGCTATCCAAAGAGTTTGGAATAAAGCCCAATGGGTATTGATAGGCCCAATGAGTCGATAGACCCTGATGAAGGGAAATAATAAGTGGAAAGCGGGCTTAATACGGATTAAGGCCCATTAAAGATTATTAAGGCCCATTAAGGGAAAATGGACTGTATTAATGTGTAATACAGTAGGAAAATTATAATTAACCTGAGGAATGGTTATTTACAGCTCCGGAGTTTACATTGAGAGCTGATCGGACTGCGAGATTGAGCAGCACCGAGGAAGTGAGGTCACTTGACGTGATCCGAGGTAAGGGACTTTTGCGAGTAGTTAGAGATACCTGCACGTATTTTTGTCTACTTTTACATTCACTTAAAAACTCTGAGGATCAGAGAAAGTGAATAATAATTATTGCGACCCGATAGTGGCAAATTACGATTTTGCCCCTAGTTAGTCAAAAAGTCAACTTTTGTGAAAAATTGCAAAAAGCATGGAAACAATTATTGTGAGTGTTTAATTGCTGTTTAGCATGAAAATAAATAGATGGGCTAATGATTTTAAGGTTGATGTGACTTAAGCACACTTTATAGTGCTGATTTTGATGTTTTATAAACAATCCCTTTTAAAGAGCCATCTATCATATTATGTGAGAATGAATCGTGCTAGAGCATATCTCGCATTGGATTTCATATGTTTTCCACATACATTAGTGCTGGATTTTGATACGCACTAGATTTCCATGACATGCATGATAGAGTACTGGAGTTTTACTCGTACTCAGCTTTAAATGATATATGCATGACAGAGTGCTGGAGCGATTAGCTCATACTCGAGTTTTACATGAGATACATGACAGAGTACTGGAGCGTTGCTCATACTCGACTCTTCATGGTTTATACATGACATAGTACTGGAGCTATGGCTCGTACTTGATTTGATGATATTATGCATAGCATAGTACTGGAGCTATTGCTCGTACTGGATTTAAACTATGCATTGACCTAGTTGCTGGAGATTGCTCGCACTAGAGTTGAGTTTGTGATGTGAAACAGTGTTCGAGCGTAGTGTCGACTGTGTGTCGCACTCGAGGGCGCACACTGTATGTGATATTATATACATGGTACCTATTCATGCCGCATTCTTGTGTGACTGAGTGTCACATTTTGAGAGGATGGCCAGCATGAGGGTATTTGAGATGTGGTATGATATTTTCACAGGCGCGGGGGCTAAGACCTATAGTAGGCACCCTGACTGTGATGTTGATATTCCACGGGTGCGAGAGCTGAGACCTATGGTAGGCATTCTGGCCATGAGGACGGGTCCACGGGTGTACTTTGTACCGTGCCTAAGTGGCATGAGGTGTACGCTGTACCGTGTGTTGTTGTGGAGTTGAGGAGGATATAGCTGACGGTTGTGATGGACTGACCCCCCTCCCGTTGCAGCAGTGATGCCCCGCACACCGAGATCTGTGTTGCTTGGGATCACATGTCGGATATGATCATAGTCCAGGATACTATTTGCACTTAACCACAGAGTCTTACATGATATATCACATTGATTGAATGATTTAAACTGCGGACAGACCTGAGGGATGGGTCGGACTCCGATTTTGTGTTGTGAATCATCTGATGCCATATTTATTGTGATTTAAATATACATGGCATGATTTACATAAAGGCATGATTTATATACGATGCATTGTTTTGCATTACATGCCTACATTTGAGAAAGAAAGCATGATTTTCCGTACATGGGATTTATTCTATACAAGTATATATATTATATTTCAAGACATGCTTTTAAAGCGAGTAAAGGAAATAATGTTTTCAAGGCATAGCATTATTTTGAGTAGATAGTGTTGATATCTACTTGTTTGCCTGATTTCCTTACTGAGCGCGTTGTATGCTCACCCCCCTTTTCTTTACATCTCTCTACAGAGCGTCAGTAGAGCGAGAGCTATCGAGAGATAGTGTCCCAGAGTCCACTGCTAGTTCCTATCGATCACCAAGTATACCTTTATGTACAGTTGTGTATCTAAACATAGAAACAACACAGTGATGTATACGATATATATTATGGGGAATGTATTTGTATTAGATTTTATATAATCTTACATGTATAATAAAAGCAGTTACAGTCAGTAATAATATATTGACATGTATGTATGAAATGGATGATGTGGTAACTGAGGACTCTGACATCGAATCACAGCCCAACCATTGAAGAGCGGAAAGGTAAGTTAAAAAAATGTGAAAAATTTATAGTGATTTTTGGATAAAGTCATGGATTGAGAACGGGTCCTGACAGAATGGTATCAGAGTAGAGGTTAGTCTGGTGTGAGTCAGTGTTAGAAAATAGGAAAGTGTACATCCCCATAGTACTGTGCTGTGTTTAGATATAACTGTGTATACCAGATAGGAAATGGACAAATTCATTATTATGAATGCAGGAACTTTTCCTATATGGCAAATACGCGTAGTGGTAGAGTGACGAGAGGTAGGGCTCGAGGCCGGGGAGATAGACCCGAGGGACGAGCTGCTGCTAGACCATTACCTACGCATGAGACTCCAGGTGCTACTGAGGCACCTAATTATGCTGAGACGCGCTTCACGAGATTATAGCGTGGTCTCGAGACTATTATCGAGATACTGGCACAGACGATGCCAAGTAGGCAGGGACAGGAGGCAAGAGCTACTACAGGAGAGGCAGTTGCCCCTGATACACCTACGCAGACAGCTGATGCTCAGAGGACTGTAGATACTCCTACACCCCCACCGATTTCGGGTGGTAGTGGATTAGGATATGGATGTGATCTGCATCGGTTGCGAGAATTTCAGAAGTTTAGACCTCCATCATTTAGCGGGGTCAAGGACCGAGTGGCTGCTGAGGAGTGGTTAGCAGAGCTAGAGAAGCTTTATGGATTCTTCGAGTGTACGACCTCAGAGATGGTCGTGTTTGCTGCGTTCCTACTGAAGGGAGGCGCAGAGCATTGGTGGAAGTCCACCCGACCTATATTGAGATCCCGACACACAGATATCAGTTGGGATATATTTCGGAAGGCCTTTAGGAGGCAGTTTGTTCCCGACATAGCACAGCGAAAACTACAGGCAGAGTTTTTGGGACTACACCAGGGGAGTTTATCTGTGGACGAGTATGAGACTCGATTCCTATCCCTAGAAAGATATGACCCGGATACCATGTATAGTGAGACCAGGAAGGTCCACAGGTTTATCGATGGTTTGAGATCGATTTTACAGTCCAAGTTGGTCCCATTAGACATAGTGACCTATGAGGAAGCAATGCGCAGGGCGCAATTATGTGAGCAGGATTACGAGAGAAATGCTTTCGAGTTCGGGAAGTTTAGCCGTAACCGAGATATACAGAAGAAGAGGCCGACTAGAGATTTCAGTTATCGAGGAGGGAGGAGACTCTTCGGTAAGAAATCACGAGTAGAGGAGCTCAAGAGACAGTTACAGGAACTGTTGGATAGGGGTTTTGTTCAACCGAGTATTTCACCTTAGGGAGCACCGGTTCTGTTTGTGAGGAAGAAGGATGGGAGTCTCCGATTGTGTATAGACTACCGATTGTTGAATAAGGCCACCATCAAGAATAGATACCCCCTTCCACGCATTGACGACTTGTTTGATCAGCTTCAGGGAGCACAGGTCTTTTCCAAGATTGACCTGAGGTCTGGGTACCATCAGCTGAAGGTTCGGGGTGGAGATGTACCCAAGACAGCATTTTATACCCGATATGGCCATTATGAGTTCTCGGTCATGCCATTCGGATTGACGAATGCTCCAGCTGCTTTCATGGCTTTGATGAACGATGTGTTCAAGCCATATTTGGACCAGTTTGTTATCGTCTTCATCGATGACATATTGGTGTATTCGAGATCCAAGGAGGAACATGAGGAGCACCTCAGGATCGTGTTGCAGATCTACGGGAGCATGAGTTATATGCTAAGCTCAGTAAGTGTGACTTTTGGTTGTCACAGATCTCGTTTTTGGGACCTGTTGTATCGAGAGATGGTATATCAGTTGATCCATCTAAGATAGAGGCTGTAGTTCAGTGGGAACAACCAAGGACAGTCACCGAGATCAGGAGTTTTCTGGGTTTAGCTGGATACTATCGGAGATTCGTTGAGGGATTTTTAAAGTTGGCTGCTCCGTTGACACGTCTTACTCGAAAGAGTGCACCGTTCATATGGAACGAGGATTGTGAGAAGTGTTTTGAGGAGTTGAAGCGTCGATTGACCACCGCTCCGATTCTCACTATCCCTACCAGCTCAAGAGGATTTGCAGTGTATACCGATACTTCGCATCAGGGACTGGGCTGCGTATTGATGCAGGATCGGAAGGTAGTTGCTTATGGATCCAGACAACTGAAGGATCATGAGAAGAACTATCCAACCCATGATTTGGAGCTAGCTGCAGTAGTGTTTGTGTTGAAGGTATGGCACCACTACTTATACGGCGAGAAGTTCCAGATATTTACCGACCACAAGAGCCTCAAGTATCTGTTCTCACAGAAAGAGCTAAACATGAGACAGAGAAGATGGCTAGAGCTTCTGAACGACTACGATTGCGAGATACTTTCTCATCCGGGTAAGGCTAACATTGTAGCCGATGCCTTGAGCAGGAAGAGCCTGGGGATGGTATCGTACATGATGGTTAGGGAACATGATTTGCTAGAGCAGTTTGCTAGCCTCAGTTTGGGAGTCGTGCCTTCTGACATGGATAAAGGCTATGTGATAGCTAGTCTACGCTTGGAGCCGGATCTGTTGGATAGGATCAGGGTGGCTCAGCAGACTAATCCATTTTGTATGGATGTGGGTAGTCAGATGCAGAAGGGCACCGTGACTGACTTTGAGTTGAGTTCTGATGGACTACTGAGGTTCAGAGGCAGATTGTGTGTTCCCAAGGATCCAGGACTCAGGAGATTGATATTGGCGGAAGCTCATTCGTCGAAGTATACATTACATTCGGGGAGTAATAAGATGTATCAGAACCTCCAGAAGGTATACTGGTGGTCGGGTATGAAGAGAGATGTAGCAAACTTCGTGGCAAAGTGTCTCATATGTCAGCAGGTGAAGGTAGAGCATAAGAGACTTGCAGGATTGTTGCAGCCTCTACCTATACCGACATGGAAATGGGAGCATATCACCATGGATTTTGTGATGGGTTTACCGAGAACCCGCAGGAATCACGATGCTATATAGGTGATCGTTGATAGACTGACAAAGTCAGCCCACTTCCTAGCTATGAGAGCGACCGATACTCTGAGTTCATTAGCGAAACTGTATGTACGCGAGGTAGTGAGGTTACACGGTGTACCAGTGAGCATAGTCTCTGATAGGGATTCCCGCTTCACATCCCACTTTTGGGGACATTTTCAGGAAGCCATGGGAACCCAATTGAGTTTGAGCACCGCTTTCCATCCTCAGACAGATGGTCAGTCAGAGAGGACGAAACAAACTCTGGAGGACATGTTGAGAGCATGTGTGCTAGATTATCGAGGCTCCTGGGATGACCACCTGCCACTAGCCGAGTTCGCCTACAACAACAGTCATCATTCGAGCATCGGGATGGCACCATATGAGGCTTTGTATGGCCGTAGATGTCGTTCCCCTATTGGATGGGAAGAAGTGGGTGACCGTAAGATTTTCACTCCTGACATGGTTACGCAAGCATCTGAGGACGTCTGCTTGATTGTAGAGAGATTGAGGACAGCTCAGAGCAGACAGAAGAGTTACACTGACAGGAGACGTAGGCCACTAGAGTTTGAAGTTGGTGAATCCGTGTTTTTGAGAGTTTCTCCTTCCAAGGGCATTGTGAGATTTGGGAAGAGAGGGAAACTAAATCCTCGCTACATTGGACCCTTTGAGATACTTGATCGAGTGGGAGATAAGGCGTATAGGTTGGCATTGCCACCGGACTTATCAGGTGTCCATAACGTCTTCCACATATCGATGCTTCGGAAGTATCACCCGGATCCAGCACATGTGATTAGTTACGAGCCTTTGGAGCTCCGAGAGGACATGTCATATGTTGAGAGACCGATTCGGATATTGGATAGGAAGGAGAAGGTATTGAGATCGAAGACCATCAGATTAGTGAAGATTCTCTGGCAGCATCATACTTCAGAGGAAGCTACTTGGGAGCTAGAGAGTCTGATGCGAGAGAAGTACCCCTCACATATTTGATGAGTGACTTGGTTCTAATTTGGAGGACCAAATTTTCTGAGTGGGGGAGGATTGTCAGACCCAGATCTTTGTAGCTTGTACCTTATGATTCCTATGTGTATGAACACTATGTAATTATAGTTGAATCATAAGAAGAGTATTTACTAGACTTAAAGTGTTATTGAAATGAATTAACACACAAAAGCTACATAACAACGAGATAAGGGTTAAGTTAATTCCCGAACGAGTGCAGGGGTAAAACGGTCAAAAGACTGAAATTCGGTATAATTTCGATAAGACAATTTCATTAAAAATATGAAATTGAGGAATCTTGATCAAAATCGAGGAAAATATTTAATTTTGAGCCCAATTGATCAAGATATAAATTTATTAGAATTTATCGAAATTTTTACCTTGAAAAATGAGCCCAAAAAATAGTGAAACAATATACCGAAAAGGTAAAATCGGACTGATAAATTCAATTACGGATTAAATGAATTTAATATGATTTTTTGAGATATTTTTAGATATTTTTAGGATAATTATGGGATATTTTTGGGATTTTTATTATTATTTTATAATAAAATAATAATAAAAATATATTATAAAAAAAGAGCGAAATCTGAAATTTGGGACGCGGGGAGAGAGAAAAAATGGAGAGAAACCGCGTGGAAGCCGACCCGAGGGAGAAGACCACCGGACGGCCACCACCGGTGACCCCACGGCCAGGACAGAGGTCGAAAAAGGAAGAGGAGGACCGTGCGCACCCATCGGCACCGGTCATGACCTCCACCTACGCCGGACGCCGGCGAATCGAAGAGGTGAAGCCGCGGAGGAAAAGAAGGAATCCGACGGCCACCGACGGTGCTTGGTCCCGATCGAGCCCAGCCGAGTGTTGCCCAGGCTGAGACGCGCCGAACGGCGGTGGTTATGCGTCGGGAACCGGCCGAAATATGCCGGCACGACTAAAGGATGCCTGAACCGGTCGGCGGTTCAGGGGAGAAGGTTCTGCACTGAATCGGACCGGACCGATTCAGCCAAGGAGAAAATGGGAAAAAGAGGAAAAAGAAAGAAAAAGGAAAAGAAAAATTTTCAGGATTTCACCGGACTTCGGGTAAGTCGATACGAGGTCAAAATTGACCGATTTGATTTTCGATGAATTTATTTAAATTATATTTAATCGAAAATTAACCCAGAGTTAAATATAATAAATTGTGCAGTTCGACGATAAATTCCGAACGGAAGCTCGATCGATCTTCGATTTGCGTACCATCGCATATTCTCAGGTAAGTAAAGTTCATTTACGATAATTTATGTGATTTATGCGTATTTAAGATTTATTTTACGCATTTCGGATTAAATTCCGTATTTAGTGAATTATATTTGAAATTTTGAATTTAATATTGTAAATGATATACGGGCTATCCAAAGAGCTTGAAATAAAGCCCAATGGGTATTGATAGGCCCAATGAGTCGATAGACCCTGATGAAGGGAAATAATAAGTGGAAAACGGGCTTAATACGGATTAAGGCCCATTAAAGATTATTAAGGCCCATTAAGGGAAAATGGACGTATTAATGTGTAATACAGTAGGAAAATTATAATTAACCTGAGGAATGGTTATTTACAGCTCCGGAGTTTACATTGAGAGCTGATCGGACTGCGAGATTGAGTAGCACCGAGGAAGTGAGGTCACTTGACGTGATCCGAGGTAAGAGACTTTTGCGAGTAGTTAGAGATACCTGCACGTATTTTCATCTACTTTTACATTCACTTAAAAACTCTGAGGATCAGAGAAAGTGAATAATAATTATTGCGACCCGATAGTGGCAAATTACGATTTTGTCCCTAGTTAGTCAAAAAGTTAACTTTTGTGAAAAGTTGCAAAAAGCATGGAAACAATTATTGTGAGTGTTTAATTGCTGTTTAGCATGAAAATAAATAGATGGGCTAATGATTTTACGGTTGATGTGACTTAAGCACACTTTATAGTGCTGATTTTGATGTTTTATAAACAATCCCTTTTAAAGAGCCATCTATCATATTATGTGAGAATGAATCGTGCTAGAGCATAGCTCGCACTGGATTTCATATGTTTTCCACATACATTAATGCTGGATTTTGATACGCACTAGATTTCCATGACATGCATGATAGAGTACTGGAGTTTTACTCGTACTCAGCTTTAAATGATATATGCATGACAGAGTGCTGGAGCGATTAGCTCGTACTCGAGTTTTACATGAGATACATGACAGAGTACTGGAGCGTTGCTCGTACTCGATTCTTCATGATTTATACATGACATAGTACTGGAGCTATGGCTCGTACTTGATTTGATGATATTATGCATAGCACAGTACTGGAGCTATTGCTCGTACTTGATTTAATACATGAACTATGCATTGACCTAGTTGCTGGAGATTGCTCACACCAGAGTTGAGTTTGGGATGTGAAACAGTGTTCGAGCGTAGTGTCGACTGTGTGTCACACTCGAGGGCGCACACTGTATGTGATATTATATACATGGTACCTATTCATGCCGCATTCTTGTGTGACTGAGTGTCACATTTTGAGAGGATGGCCAGCATGAGGGTATTTGAGATGTGGTATGATATTTCCACAGGCGCGGGGGCTAAGACCTATAGTAGGCACCCTGAATGTGATGTTGATATTCCACGGGTGCGAGAGCTAAGACCTATGGTAGGCACTCTGGCCGTGAGGACGGGTCCACGGGTGTACTTTGTACCGTGCCTGAGTGGCGCGAGGTGTACGCTGTACCGTGTGTTGTTGTGGAGTTGAGGAGGATATAGCTGACGGTTGTGATGGACTGACCCCCCTCCCGTTGCAGCAGTGATGCCCCGCACACCGAGATCTGTGTTGCTTGGGATCACATGTCGGATATGATCATAGTCCAGGATACTATTTGCACTTAACCATAGAATCTTACATGATATATCACATTGATTGAATGATTTAAACTGCAGACAGACCTGAGGGATGGGTCGAACTCCGATTTTTTGTTGTGAATCATCTGATGCCATATTTATTGTGATTTAAATATACATGGCATGATTTACATAAAGGCATGATTTATATACGATGCATTGTTTTGCACTACATGCCTACATTTGAGAAAGAAAGCATGATTTTCTGTACATGGGATTTATTCTATACAAGTATATATATTATATTTCAAGACATGCTTTTAAAGTGAGTAAAGGAAATAATGTTTTCAAGGCATAGCATTATTTTGAGTAGATAGTGTTGATATCTACTTGCTTGCCTGATTTCCTTACTGAGCGCGTTGTATGCTCACCCCCCTTTTCTTTACATCTCTCTACAGAGCGTCAGTAGAGCGAGAGCTATCGAGGGATAGTGTCCCAGAGTCCACTGCTAGTTCCTATTGATCGCCAGGTATACCTTTATGTACAGTTGTGTATCTAAACATAAAAACAACACAGTGATGTATACGATATATATTATGGGGAATGTATTTGTATTAGATTTTATATAATCTTACATGTATAATAAAAGCAGTTACAGTCAGTAATAATATATTGGCATGTATGTATGAAATGGATGATGTGGTAAGTGAGGACTCTGACATTGAATCACAGCCCAACCATTGAAGAGCGGAAAGGTAAGTTAAAAAAATGCGAAAAATTTGTAGTGATTTTTGGATAAAGTCATGGATTGAGAACGGGTCCTAACAAAGGAGCAATATTAAAGGAGGCAAAAATCAAGGAAGTTTTGGCCAAAGCGAGAACATCAAGCTAGGTGAGTTTTCAAGCTTCCAATTTCTAATATGTTAATCTAGGGATTATTCTATGATTGGTATATATTTTATGAATCAAAACACACAAAATCACTAAGAAACTAAGTTTATCGAAAAATAGGTATCTAGGTTTTAATGAGTACCCATTTGATTTTAAGGCATGGATGGATTGGTATGCATGTATACATGATTATGGCATAGTTAATTTTAATCAATTTGGTCAATTGGTTGATGAATTGGTGATGGCATACAAGGTGTTTGATAAAATGCCTCAATGAACAAAAACTAAAGGCTTAAGTTATGCCTAAAAGGTGTTTGATTAAATGCCTAAGTGAATGGCTAGCACAATGGCCAAGGGTGGCATGATGATACATGACCGTCGGCTATAGGCGGCATGATGGCTCTCAGCCACATGCCATGGCCGAGAGGCCAAATGGGCCAAGCCGACTTGGTTTTGGCACTATAAGGATTGAGGGGCCTCGGACCAAGCCCAATAAGAGTTAGTGGACCCCACAAGCCCAATAGGCCCAGTTGAAATGAATGGTAAAATGAAATGGACTTAAGACAGTGTTAGGCCCATTAAGATGCAATTGGCCCAATAAGAGTAAACGAACCCATTAAGTAAAATAGATTGTATTAAACATGAAATATAGTTGAAAAGTGTAGTTAACCTGATAAATGGTTATATGCAGCTCCAGAGAATATATTGGGAGCGAAACGGATGACGTGATTCTACAACGTTGAAAAATGGAGAGCATTCCCCGCGATTCCAAGTAAGGAAATTTTACGAGTAGTTAGAGATTTTTGGGCGTATTTTCGTCAGCTTTTACATTCACTTAAGAAGTCTGAGGGTCAGAGAAAGTGAATAAAATTTATAGAGACCCGATCTGGGAAAATTACGTTTTTACCCCTATTAATGGTAAAATAAGGAAAATTAGAAAAAGTCTTAAAAAGCATGGAAAGTATGTTTTTGAGTGTTTTTATTGCTGTTTAGCAGATGCATAGATAGATTGGTTGATGTTTTCATGATTTATGTGAAACAACACAATATGGTGCCAATTTGATTTAATGGAGTTAATCTCTTTGAAATGAGTCATCTATCGAGTTATGTAAAAACAAATCGTGCCGAAGCACTGCTCGCACTGAATTTTATGTATTTTCTACTTAAATTAGTGTTGGAGTGTTACTCGCACTAGATTTTACATGATATGCATGACAGGGTACTGGAGCGTTGGTCGTACTCGATTTTACATGATTTGTACATGATATAGTGTTGGAACCTTGCTCACTCTAGATTTTATGTGATTTGTGCATAAACCTATGCTGGAGTTTACTCGCACGTACTTGCTTTGAAACAAATGACATAAAGAGCCGTGCTGGAAGCCTCGTGTAGATTGTGTGTCACATGTATGAGATGTTCGCACGTGCATTTTGATACATGGCAATAACTTTCAACTTGAAATAGGGTCCACGGAGTATGTTGTACCATGTACAGGACACGGAGTATGCTGTACCATGAGTATTTGGTGTTGAGTAGATATGTGGAGTTGTGAAGTTGGTAACTGGCAGGTAGGATTTTACCCACCTATCGTTGCAGCAATGATGCCCCGCACACTTGGATCCGTGCAGCTTAGGATCACCGAATTGGAATATGATCATAGTCCTTGAAAATTATCACAGTAGTCGCCAATCTCACTTGATTATTTCATCCGAGGGATGGGTCAAGTCTCGATAAATGTTTTATGGTTTTATATTAATGCATATATTTGGGCACGAGGGTAAACCCGGGGGATGGGTTGAGCCCCGATTTACATGTTTTTACATGATGAAATGCCATATTTTTATGATTGAAATGAAATAACATGATATGTTTTATAAGCTTCATATGAGAATGCAATATTTTGCGTGAATTACCTGTGTTTATAAATAAGGCATGATTTTCGTATGTACGAGTGAAGGTATATATGAATTGCATAAGTTTTATATAAAAAGCTTCATACTTCAAATGCGAATTAAAATAAAATGATTTACAGCATGACGCTATGTTCATGTAGATAGTATGGTTATCTACTTGCTTGCATAATTGCTTTACTGAGCTAGTGAGCTCACCCTTTTCATTTTTCCCCTCTCTACAGAGCATTTGCAGTAGATAGAGTACAGCTGAGGACTTGCATTTTTGTTGTCGCTGCATTCCCGTCGACCGAAAGGCATACACATTCGTACGATTTTGTATCTGAACATATAACAGCACAATGATGTAAACGAATGTAATGTTAGGGATGTATTTGCATATAAATATAGGTGAGTTCACTTATGAGATTATAATATTTACAGTAAATCAATAGTTTATTTTGACATGTATGTATGATATAGAATGGATGATAAGGTAAGTAAGGAAAATGTGACTAATACCGAATCACAACCCAATGGATGTTAGAAATTGTCATGAAAGGAAACATAAGAAAAAGCAAAAAATTTATAGTAAGTTTAGGTAAAAGAGGTCATGACAGAAGTGGTATCAGAGCTAAGTTGGTATGATGTGAGTCAGTGTTAGTGGTTAGGAAAGTTTACATCCCCTTATTATTGTGCTTTGTTTAGATATAAATGTGTATCTCGGGAAGAGAATTGACTAAGTAATGGTGTTGAATGTAGGAATCGAGCCATTATGGCTAATACCAGCCATGGTAGAGGGGTGAGAGGTTGGGCTAGAGGCCCTAGAGGTAGGCCTGAAGGCTAAGATGAGTTGTCATTTGATCATGCTCCGCAGGGTCTCACTGAAGGACCAGATAGTTTTGAGGCACGTGTCGCCAGGATAGAGCGGAGTATAAAAGCTATGATGGAGCTACTCACTCAGTCTGTACATGGAGCTGAGGGCAAACAGGGCCCAACGACATGAGCTACTATTTCCTGATAGGCAGTTGTTCCTGATATGCATGCACAGCCTGCATAGATGCCACAGCCTACAGATACTCCTACACCCCTACTGGTTTAGGATACGTTTTCTCCTTTGCTCCACGACAATGCAGTAGTAGACTGGGTGTGGATGTGAGTTGATTGATTACGACAGTTTTAGAAGTTCAGACCGTCGTCATTCAGTGGGGTAAAGGATCCAGTTGTTATTGAAGATTGGGTGAGCGACATAGAGAAGTTGTATGGATTCATTCAGTGTACGACTTTTGAGATGGTCGCTTTTATCGCGTTCATGCTTAAGGGAGCGACAGAGCATTGGTGGAAGTCTACCAGATTGATATTGAGAGCCCGACATTCTAAGATCAGTTGAGAGATCTTTTTGGATGCCTTTAGGAGGCAGTATGTTCCAAATACAGCGTAACAAAAGCTGCAGATGGAATTTTTAAGGTTGATCCAATGGAACAGATCAGTTGACGAGTATGAGATGAAGTTTATGTCTCTGGGAAAGTACGACCCTGATACGATGATTAGTAAGACCAAGAAGGTCAAAAGGTTTGTTTATGGGCTGAAACCGACGATACGGTCTAGATTGGTCCCGTTAGACATTCCCTCGTATGAGGAGGCAGTACGTAGGGCATAATTATTTAAACAGGACTATGAGAGGAATGCCTCTGAGTTTGGGAAGGTTAGTAGGAGCAGAGATAGAGATAAGAAGAGACCGACCAGTGATAGAGGGTTCAGTTATCGAGGAAGAATGAGATTGTTTAAGAAGAGGCCACGGATCGAGGAGATACAGGAGAAGACTATTAGACCTCTTATGCATCCGGCCATTGCTCCAGCTAGAGGCATAGTTATTGAAGGGCAGCGGCCTACTACCGAGCAGTGTAGTAGATGTGGCAGGTATCATGGCAACCGACCTTATTCGATAACTATAGGAGTGTGCTTTATATGTAGGAAGCTGGGGCATATCGCGAGAGCTTTCCCAGAGTGGATTGAGACTGCCCCACAGAAGGGCAAAGAGTCAGAGAGAGGTTCGGTTGATACCTCTGCTCTGAGGACGAGAGCCACAGCTGAGGAGAAAGGGAAGCAGGTGGTTGGTCAAGGGCTAGTACATACTTTGGACTAGGGCACATCTGATGCTTCATCGGATGTGATTAAAGGTACCATCCTGATTTTTTATCTTAAAGCATATGATTTATTTGATCCTAGTGCCACACATTCATTTGTATCGCCTTCATTTGCATGCAAGTTATTGAAATATGTGGAGCGTACATCGTTAAGTAGATTGATGTTGATTAGTACGCCTATGAATAATAGTCAGCTAGTCGAGTATATATATAAAGACTGCAAGCAAAGAGTATGGGAAAAGAATATGTCAGCCAATCTCATTTTGTTGAATATGAGTGATTTTGATGTAATCTTAGGAATGGATTGGTTAGCTGCAAACCATGCTGTTTTATATTGTTATTCTAAGAAGGTTTATGTTCCCTACCCCTGCAAAATATATTGTAAAGTTTATTGAAAAGAAATGAAAGAAGTAGTGACAGTATTTAGAAAGGTAAATTATTATGCTGACTGAATAATTAAAATGTTGAAGGTTTCATCGCGTTCGTGGTTGATATGGATAAGCCGCATCTGGAGTTGGCAGATATCTCTGTGGTTAGGGAGTTCCCAGATGTCTTTCCGAATGAACTGCCAGGGTTACCACCAGATAGAGAGATAGAGTTTTGTATTGATTTGGTGCCCGGTACCGAGCCAATATCCAAACCATTGTATTGAATAGCCTTAGTTGAGTTGGAGAGCTTAAGAAGTAGTTGTAGGAACTGTTGGATAAGGGGTTTATCAGACCGAGTGTTTCACCTTGGAGAGCACCAGTTTTATTTGTGAAGAAAAATTATGGAAGCCTCCGATTATGTATTGATTACAGATTGTTGAATAAGGCTACCATCAAGAATAAGTATCCCCTTCCGCGAATAGATGATTTATTGGATCAGCTTTAAGGAGCACATGTCTTTTCTAAGATTGATTTGAGTTTGGGGTACCATCAGTTGAGAGTTCAGAGTGAAAATGTACCCAAGACAACATTTTAGACCCGATATGGCCACTATGAGTTCTTGGATATGCCATTCGAATTGATGAATGCTCTCGTAGCTTTTATGGCTTTGATGAATGATGTGTTCAAGACATACTTGGATCAATTTGTTATCGTCTTTATCGATGACATCTTGGTGTATTCAAAGTCTAAGGAAGAACATGAGCAACACCTGAGGATTGTTTTACAGACCTTACGAAAGAAGGAGTTGTATGCTAAACTCAGTAAGTGTGACTTCTGGCTAGAGCAGATTTTGTTTCTAGGCCATGTTGTATCAAGGGATGGAGTGTCAGTAAATCCATCTAAGATAGAAGCTGAAGTTTAGCGGGGACAATCGAGGACAGTCACGGAGATTAAGAGTTTTTTAGGTTTAGTTTGTTATTATCGAAGGTTTGTTGAGGGATTTTTTAAGTTGGCTGCTCCATTAACCTGTCTCACTCGAAAAAATGTTGCATTCATGTGGGACGAGGATTATGAGAAGAGTTTTCAGGAGTTGAAGCGTCAATTAACCACTGCTCTGATTATCACCATTCCTACCAACTTAGGAGGTTTTTTTGTATATGCAGATGTTTCGCATCAAGGACTGGGTTGTGTATTGATGCAGGACGGGAAGGTAGTTGCTTATGGATCCAGGCAGCTAAAGGACCATGAAAAGAACTATCAGACCGACGATTTTGAGTTAGCAGTCGTAGTGTTTGCATTGAAAATATGGTGCCACTACTTATGCAGTGAGAAGTTTCAGATTTTTACTGATCACAAGAGCCTCAAGTATCTATTCTCCTTGAAGAAGCTAAATATGAGATAGAGAAGATGGTTAAAGCTTCTGAAGGATTATGATTGTGAGATACTTTATCATTCGAGTAAAACTAATGTTGTAGTTGATGCTTTGAGCAAAAAGAGCCTTGGGATGGTACCGTATATGATGGTTAGGAAACACGAATAGCTAGAGGAGTTTGCTAGCTCAGTTTAGATGTTGTGCCTTCTGATATGGATACGGACTGTGTGATAGCGAGCCTGAGGTTGGAACCCGATCTGTTGGACAAGATTAGGCAGGCTCAGAGAGTGATCCGTATTGCATTGATATGGTTAATAAGATGTAGACGGGCACGATGACTGAGTATGAGTTGAGTTCTGATGGACTACTGAGGTTCAAAAGTAGGGTGTGTGTTCCTAATGATTCAGAGCTCAAGAGATTTATTTTATCGAAAGCTCATTCTTCGAGTTACACGTTACATCCGGGGAGTAACAAGATGAATCAAAATCTCCGGAAGGTGTATTAGTGGTCAGGCATAAAGAAGGATATGCAGAGTATGAGGTAAAATGTCTTGTTTATCAGCAAGTGAAGGTAGAGCATTAGAAGCCTGCAAGATTATTGCAACATCTACCTATACCGTCATGGAAATGAGAGCATATCACCATGGATTTCATGATAGATTTACCGAGGACCCGCAAAAATCACGATACTATATGGGTGATAATGGATAGACTGACGAGGTTAGCCTACTTTCTAGCTATGAGAGCTACTAATACTCTAAGTTCATTGGCAGAATTGTATGTACGCGAGGTAGTGAGGTTACATGGTGTTCTAGTGAGCATTATTTCTAATAGGGATTCCCGCTTCACTTTTCACTTTTCAGAACATTTTCAGGAAGCCATAGGAACCCAGTTGAGTTTGAGCACACTTTCCATCTTCAGACAGATGGTCAGTCAGAGAAGACTATACAGACTTTGTAGGATATGTTGAGAGCATGTGTACTGGATTTTAGAGGCTCCTGGGATGATCATTTGTCACTAGTCGAATTCGCCTACAACAACAGTTATCATTCGAGTATTAGGATGGCACCATATGAGGCCCTATATGGCCATAGATGTCGTTCCCTTATTGGATGGGAAGAAGTGGGTGACCGAAAGATATTTGCTCCTGATTTAGTCACGAAAGCCTCTGAGGATGTTCGATTGATATGTGAGAGATTGAGAATAGCTTAGAGCAGACAAAAGAGTTATGCTGACAAGAAACGGAGACTACTAGAGTTTACAGTTTGTGAGTCCGTATTTCTGAAAGTTTCTCCTTCCAAGGGTATAGCGAGATTCAAGAAGAGAGGTAAACTAAGTCCTCGCTACATTAGACCCTTTGAGATAATGGATTAAGTAGAAGATAAAGCTTATAGGTTAGCGTTGCCACTGGACTTATCAAGCGTCCACAATGTCTTCCACATTTCGATGCTTCGGAAGTATCACCCAGATCTGGCACATGTGATTAGATATGAGCCGCTAGAGCTCAGGGAGGACATGTTATATGTGGAGAAGCCAATTCGGATACTGGATAGGAAGGAGAAGGTATTGAGGTCGAAGACGATCGGATTAGTTAAGGTTATCTAGCAGCAGTACACTTGGGAGGAAGCTACATGGGAGTTAGAGAGCCTGATGCGTGAGAAGAACCCCCAGTTGTTTCAGGATTGACTTGGTTCTAATTTAGAGGATCAAATTTCTTAAGTTGGGGAGGATTGTAAAACCTGTATTTCGTACTATGTACCTTATGATTCCTATGTGTAAACATTTGATTATGTTATTTGAATCATAAGAAGAGTATTTACTAAAATAAAAATACTAGTGAAATGGTTTCATGCGTAGAAGTCATGTAAAGGGGTAAATAAGGGCCGAGATGACCACAGGCTAAACCAAAGAGATTCAAATCCTTCTGACTGAAGAGAAGAACTTAAAATGTCAAAATATAGAGGGTTCATGAAGGAAAGTTGGTTCAGTTTGATTCTGAATATGTCGAAGTAGAGGAAAAGCCAAAAAGGGGCTAAATGAGCTCTAAAAGGCCCGTTCGAGGTGTTTTTAGCTATTTCACTTCTCGAAAATGACCAAAACGTAAAGATGATCATATTAACCATGAGAATTGACACTTTTGGATTTTAGAAAAAAAGTCAAACGTGATCAATAGTCGAGAAAAGTCAAGGTTAGTTAAGAAATGTTAACTTTGACTATAGTTAACTAACCATGGTTAAAATTTAACCCAACAAAAGTTAAAAATTGGGGAAGAAATATTTTTAGCTAAAACTCTCGATTTTCAATTCTTTAAGTAGGGAAAATTAATTTAATCGAAATCTGAATTAAATTAAATGGGTAAAAAATCGATGGGCTAACTAGTGGAAAACTTAAAGCCCATTAAGGTGGATCCAAAGTGGGCCGAATTTTATGGGCCCATTGGGTTGAATAGTTGGGCCAATTGGTGGGCTAAATATTAACCCAATTGAAGGCTCAATTGGTAGAAAAATTAAAAAGCCCAAATCGAAAGCCCAAACTGAAGCCCAAAATGCAAGGCCCAAAACCAAGCTCATTAGTTTTATGCTTAAGCCCAAAACTAAACCCAATTTTTACCAAGCTCAAATCCATTACCAAGCCTAATTGGTGGGCCAAAAATTGACATTAGATGGGTTAATTACTTAAGTTGAAAATCAGCAAACACCTTAGCCTTCTTCTCCATAGTTCTCGGCCAAAGCAAGAAACCATTAAAACATAAGTGTTCGAGCTTTATTTCACTAGAAATCACTAACCTAGAGACATATTTGGAACAAGTGATCTTTATGAAAGTTATTCCAAATTGAGAGAGGATTAAAATACCTTAGAATTGGCTATCAAGGAGCCATATTGAAGGAGGCGAAAATCAAGAAAGTTTCGACCAAAGTGAGAACAACAAGCTAGGTGAGTTTTCAAGCTTCCAACTTCTAGTATGTTAATCTAGGAATTATTCTAAGATGATTGGTATATATTTTATGGATCAAACCACACAAAATCACTAAGAACCTAAGTTAGCCGAAAATGGGTATCTAGGTTTTGATGAGTACCCAAGTGATTTTAAGGCATGGATGGATTAGTATGCAAGTATACATGATTATGGCATAGTTAATTTTAATCAATTTGGTCAATTGGTTGATGAATTGGTGATGACATACAAGGTATTTGATAAAATGCCTTAATGAATAAAAACTAAAGGCTTAAGGCATGCCTAAAAGGTGTTTAATGAAATGCCTAAGTGAATGGCTAGCAAAATGGCCAAGGGTGGCGTGATGATGCATGACCATCGGCCATGGGCGGCATGATGGCTCTCGGCCACATGCCCTGGCTGAGAGGCCAAATGGACCAAGCCGACTTGGTTTCGACCCAATAAGGATTGGTGGGCCTCGAACCAAACCCAATAAGAATTAGTGGGCCCCACAAGCCCAATAGGCCTTGATGAAATGAATAGTAAAGTGAAATGAGCTTAAGACAATGTTAGGCTTATTAAGATGCAATTAAGCCCAATAAGAGTAAATGGGTTCATTAAGTGAAATAGATTGTATTAAACGTGAAATACAGTTGAAAAAGTGTAGCTAACCTAATAAATGGTTATATGCGGCTCCAGAGAATATATTGGGAGCTAAACGGACAACGTGATTCTACAACGTTGGAAAATGGAGAGCATTTCACGCGATTCCAGGTAAGGGAATTTTGCGAGTAGTTAGAGATATCTGCGCGTATTTTAGTCACCTTTTACATTCACTTAAAAGGTCTAAGGGTCAGAGAAAGTGAATAAAATTTATAGAGACTCGATATGAAAAAATTATAATATTACCCCTATTAAGGGTAAAATTAGGAAAAGTCCTAAAAAGTATGGAAAGTATTTTTTTTTTTAAGTGTTTTTACTGGTGTTTAGTATATGCATAGATTAATTAGCCGATGTTTTCATGATTTATGCGAAAACAACACAATATGATGCCGATTTGATTTAATGAAGTTAATCTCTTTGAAATGAGTCATCTATCGAGTTGTGTGAAAACAAATCGTGCTGGAGCACTACTCGCACTGGATTTTATATGTTTTCTACTTAAACTAGTGTTGGAGTGTTACTCGCACTAGATTTTACATGATATGCATGACAGGGTACTGGAGCGTTGCTCGTACTCGATTTTACATTATTTATACATGATATAGTGCTGGAGCCTTGTTCGCACTAGATTTTATACGATTTGTGCATGAAACTGTGTTGGAGTTTACTCGCACGTACTTGCTTTGAAACGAATGACATAAAGAGTCGTGCTGAAAGTCTCGTGTAGACTGTGTGTCACACGTATGAGATGCTTGCACGTGCATTTTGAGAAATAGCAATGACTATCGACTTAAAATAGGGTTCACGGAGTATGTTATACCGTGTATGGGACACTGAGTACGTTGTACGATGAGTATTTGTTGTTAAGTAGATTTGTGGAGTTGTGGAGTTGTTAGTTGACGGGTAGGATTTGACCCACCTATCGTTGCAGCAGTGATGCCCCGCACACTAGGATCCATGTAGTCTAGGATCACTGAATTGGGATATGATCATAGTCCTTAAAAATTATCACAGTAGTCGCCAATCTTACTTAATTATGTCATATGATTTTATGAAAAAGGGTACACCGAGGGATGGGTCAAGCCTCGATAAATGTTTTGTGGTTTTATATAAATCCATATATTTATGCACGAGGGTAAACTCGAGGGATGTGTTGAGCCCCGATTTACATGTTTTTACATGATGAAATGCCATACTTTTATGATTGAAATGGAATGGCATGATATGTTTTATAAGCTTCATATGAGAATGTAATATTTTGCATGAATTACCTATGTTTATAAATAAAGCATGATTTTCGTATGTACGAGTGAAGATATGTATGAATTGCATAAGTTTTATATAAAAAGCTTCATGCTTCATATGGGAATTGAAATACAATGATTTATAACATGACATTATGTTCATGTAGATAGCGTGGTTATCTACTTGCTCGCATAATTTCCTTACTAAGGTAGTGAGCTCACCTCTTTCATTTCCCCCTCTCTACAGAGCATTCGCAGTAGATAGAGTACGACTGAAGACTTGTATTCCTGTTGTCCGTTGGATTCCCATCGACCAAAAGGTATACACATTCGTACGATTTTGTATCTGAAAGTATAACAGCACAGTGATGTAAACGAATGTAATGTTGGGGATGTATTTGTATATAAATATACGTGAGTTCACTTATGAGATTATAATATTTACAGTCAATTAATAGTCTATATTGACATGTATGTATGATATAGAATGGATGATAAGGTAAGTAAGGAAAATGTGACTAATACCGAATCACAATTAGAAATTGTCACGAATGGAAATGTAAGAAAAAATGAAAATTTTGTAGTAATTTTAGGTAAAAGAGGTCGTGACATATTTAATGATATTTATCACATAAATATTTTAATTTCCATTAATTTATTCATTAACCTTACTTGGCTACAATTACTTATTATACTTGGTGCACATTAATCCCATTAATTCCATGTGTGTCTTAGGTCTTAAGATCACATTTGCTAGGTGGTGGCCGAAAATTTCATCATGTATTCGAGTTTTTCGTGCATTTTACCTAGTTAAGCTCATTTAATCCATTTAAGGCCTAAATTTAGGGTTTGAACAATCACTTTTAAGGTTTGACCATACTTAGTTGAAACCCCAAAATCAATCCACATTATTCATTTGGCCAATATGATAAATTAACCTACAGATAAAATAATTATTTTTTCAATTTATAGCACATTTTTCGAGATAAGCCATAATCGTAATTCTATGGGTTCAAATATCTTACCTGAGACCATATATCATCAATATATTATGATTCTAAGATTTTCGAATGGGTGTGCACTCCCGTGGGGCCCACGAACTTACTCGTGCAAAAGTTTGTCCCTATACCAAAAATAAAAATGTTATGATTCAACTATCAAATACAATTCAAATAGTCAAATATTGACTAAATATGTATAGAAATAGTAGTTCTCACATCCTCTCTCTACCTTAGGAATTTAGTCCTTCAAATTCTTCTAGGTCCATATCAGAAAAGATGCAAGTACTTCTCTCTCTTTAAGCTCTCAGTTAGCTTCCTCAAAGGAATGGTGTTGTCGTAGAACTTTCACTAATAGAATGGTCTTTCATCTAAGTACCTTGTCCTTTTTATATAGAATCTAAATCGATTTCTCAACATAACTCAAGCTATTTTTTTATGTTTAACGACTCATGCTAAATCACATGGGAGGGATCCAATTGACACTTCTATAACATGGAGACATGGAAGACATTGTGCACACCTGATAGCTATGGTGGTTATGCTAATCTATATGCTACGCCTTTTATTCTCTCTAAGATCTTGAATGGACCGATGAAGCAATGACTTAATTTTCCTTTCTTTTCAAATCTCATCACACCCTTACTAGGAGATACCTTCAAAAACGCATAGTCACCCACCTGAAACTCTAAATGTCATCTCGAAGTATCAACATAACTCTTCTGATAACTCTAAGCTATTAGCAAACAATCTCAAAAGCTTTCTCTTCAAGCTCGAGAGTAAACAACTTACAATCATCCACTTCTTATGATATCTACATCTCATTCCATATAAAGCCTCGTAAGGCGCCATTACTATACTTGAACGATAGTTGTTGTTATAGGCAAACTCAACTAAGGCAAGGTGTTCATCCCAAGAGCCTAAAAAATCAATTTTACAAGCCATCAACATATCGTCAAGGGTCTGTATAATCTGCTCAAATGGACCATCTGTCTGAGGATGGAAGATTGTACTAAACTGTAACTTGGATCCCATGGCATCTTGAAAGTGTTTCTAAAAACAGGAATTGAACCCAAAATCCCTATCAGAAACAATGATCATTGGTACACTGTATAACCTAACAATCTCTCTAACATATAACTCTACCAAAGTGCCAAAGGAATCAGTGGCCTTGATAGCTAGAAAATGGGCTGACTTCATCAATTTATCAATGATAACCCAAATAGCATCATGACCTCTTCTGTCTTGGGGAGTCCCATAATAAAGTCTATAGTGATATGATCTCATTTCCAAATGGGTATAAGCAAAGCTTTGAGCAACCCTGCTGATCTTTAGTGCTCAACATTCATTTTCTAAGAAGTGAGACATCTCGACACAAAATCTACTATGTCTCTCTTCATTCCAACCCATCAGTACACACCTCGCAAGTTTTAGTACATCTTAATACTACGTGGCTGTATCGTATACTTCAAACTGTAAGCCTCATCCAATATTTGTCTCCTAAGGGTATCACTACTGGGAACACAAATCCAACCGTTATACCTCAGAATACCATCCTCACTGACCTCAAAGTATGGTCTCAATCCTTGCTCAGTTTGACTAGTGATCTCAATCAAATGCGGATCTTCCCTTTGGTTCTGTTTGATCTGATCAATAATGGTGGGTTCGATCCATGGGCTAGACATCAAACAATCCCCAGGTGGTTCTATGTTTAGATTCATTAGAGAACTTCTTAAGCAATTACCGCTCATGAACCATCATGTAAGAAACCATGTTTGTATTGTGTAAAAAAAAAAAAAATTGTGTTAAAATTCGTGTCAACACGAAAAACAAAAATCTTATATTCTTTAGTTTTATTATATTCGTATACAATTTTTACTTAATTTTAGTATATGTTTCTTTCATGTCGTTTATTAGTATCATTTTAATGTTGTGTCTAGGATTGCCAGGTCTAGTATTAGGATAAATTTCATCTCGATATTTCAATTTTAACCTTAATTCAAGACTAATTCATTAATTTGAGAAATAGATATTTCGGTCTAAAATTATCAATTTGACAATATAAAAAAATGTTCTATTAAGTCATTACTAAAAAATCTATTAAACTAAATATTTTTTACTCATAAAATATTCATAATGCCCTTTTTGGTATTAAAAAACAAAAATCTAACAGAAAATAATTTTTTTTAAATACTAAATAATAATAAAATTTATTGTTGATACTAAAGAATGCGATATTATTAGTTTAGTTTTAGCAATTGACTCGTATATATTAAAATTATTTATAAATTTGGATCAAAATGTTTATTTTTAAAACTAATGAATTAGAGTTAAATTATAATAAAACTTTAAGAACCTAACTAGTATTAATATTGTTTCTTCCCGTGCTAATCATGCGATGCCTGTATATGCCAATTTCATAATCAGCAATTGTTCTTAATCTTTTTTTTTCTCTTAATAAAATGAGAGAGGACAAAAGGAAAACTCGATATCTGTCGTTCAGAATTTAACAAAATCATGTAAATGGAAAAACAAAGGGGAAGAGATGAGAGAGGAGAGGGCTCTAATATAAGAGTAAGAATAGAAATGAGAAGGCAACACATGTATACGTACGTGTCGAGCTTGATGCGTGAACATCTCCAAGTGTCGCACATAACTCCAACCCCTCTTTGGCTAATTTAAGCAAATCCACTTCCACTTCTCAGCCATGCACCATACTCCGGTCTCCATCGGTAAAGCAATTTGCTCTTTTTTAGAGTTTCCCCTGCTTCTCTTTATCTATTTCTTCTTGTTTTTTCTCCGCCTGCAAAGTGGAGGAGCAGAAGCTGAAGCCGCACTGCAATTGTACTACTGTTTTCACCTTCTATAATTCGGCTTCCCTTTTCTTAACTGCAAAGGCAGACAGCTAAATTTAAGGTAGAGGAGGGTAAACATGCCGCCTCGTCGATACGCTTTTGGGAGGGATGATGAGGCCACTCATCCGGATTCCATGAGAGCCATCTTAGCAGAATTCCTGTCCACTTTGATGTTCGTTTTTGCCGGTGAAGGCTCAGTTCTTGCTCTGGGTATTGTCTTAATTACTCCAACCTTAACTCGTTCTCTTATAGCTCTTAGTCTTCTAACTTGATTCATATCTTAATTCATCTGTTTGTTGCAGACAAGATGTACAAGGATACCAGTACAACGCCTGCAAGATTGGTGATGGTAGCACTAGCGCATGGCTTTTCACTGTTTTCAGCTGTTGCATCCAGTTTTAACGTATCTGGTGGCCATGTGAATCCGGCAGTCACTTTCGGCGCCCTGCTCGGAGGAAGAATCTCGCTTATTCGTGCGGTTTACTACTGGGTTGCTCAGCTCTTAGGCGCTATTGTGGCTTGTCTCTTGCTGCTGATTACCTTTGGAATGGTAGTATATATAAATATATCATGCATATAAATATATATTATAATTTTGTCTGGCTGGGTGATGAGTATGGGATTTTGGTTTTCAGCGACCGGCCGGGTTCAATGTGGCGTCAGGATATGGGGAGTTCCGTGGTCTTTTGCTGGAGATAGTGCTGACATATGGATTGGTGTACACTGTTTATGGAACAGCTATTGATCCCAAAAGAGGAAGCCTGGCGACAATAGCACCGCTGGCTATTGGCTTAATTGTGAGTGCCAACATCTTAGTAGGCGGACCATTTGACGGAGGAGCCATGAATCCAGCCAGGGCATTTGGTCCTGCCTTGGTCGGATGGAGGTGGGACAACCACTGGATCTACTGGGTGGGTCCGTTGATTGGAGGAGGTCTAGCTGGTCTCATATACGAGTACATGGTGATCCCAGCAGAGCCTCAACACCACACGCACCAGCCCTTGGCCCCTGAAGATTACTAGTCGCTCTCGCTCGTCGTTTCTGGTGCTACTAAACCTGGTCATGGATCCATGTCGTTGCTTTCGAAATTTGCGTCTTTTTTTTTCTTTTTTTTTCACTTGTCTGTTGTGTTAGTGTATCCATTTCTTGTATGTTTGTACGCATTGTCACGACAGGAATAAAAAAGGGTGCAGTGTACTCTTCGTTGAAAACATTGTTCTCAAATCTAAATGTTATTAGTAGTCCCAGCAGAAGACTCCCTTAGCCAAGCGTCAGCCCTGTGACAAAGTATAATAGGGGGGTGTGTGTGTGTGTGAAGGATCACTTAAATTTATATTTTATTTTATTTTATTTTATAATAATAAAATTTCAACTACTAATATATATAATAACTATATAATAATAATCGATTTAAATAATCAAAAATTTACATGATAAATATAAATAAATTATTATATTTATCTGTTGGTTTACATGATTTGTTTGATTGGCACTAACCGACCATGCGTTTGGTGCATTTCGGTCTCAATCAACTTCGATAGCTAAAAAATTTTACTGTTCCACGGCACGTGCGCGGTGAGTATTTTAAATATTTGTTATGCATGTGCAATTATTTCTCCTCTGCATTCCGTTTGAATTTCAAATGTTCCGATTTTTTTTTTTTTTCTTTTTAGGACACTTTGTTGAACCTTTAAGCCTTGAAGGCCCTACATTCATTTGCCCGTATAGCGGAGCCTTTATGTGGTATGAAGAAAGGGTGGATATCGCAAAACATCCCCGTCATTCTACATTCTCTTTGTGCTGCAGAGAAAGACTGAGTGCAGTTACCAGCACATAGTCCTACACCACCTTTTCTTGATCATTATTGAACTTTAATCTGCGTGGTCATGCAGCACATTTTAGAGATAATATTCGGCTATATAACTCTTCGTTTCAATTCACTTCTTTCAGAGCTAAGATTGATCATTTGACAAATAGCCGATCTAAGCCATATGTTTTCTACATTACCATAACTTAGGTTCTTCGCTGCCTCAATCGGCCCATCTTTATATCCATGATACAGAAATTGAAGTTGTTAACAGGAAAAATGATTTTGGGACAAGGATTGACAAAATCATAATAAATTATTATTTGGTTCCTAAGCTGCTTTGAATGCTTGATGATAACATTGCAGTTGTAAAAGCTTTTAGAGTGGTTAGAGACAAAACGCAACATTCTAACTTGTCAACAATTAGACTTAGTTGGTCGGAGATGGATAACGAGATTAAAATTCTCCTGTCACTTCAAAAATTGTTGGATTAAATGTTGGGGATATAGATCGACCAGCTTGGTAACCAAAGAGATATAATTGTTGGGCATAAATCTGAAGGGGTACAGCGTATATACGTCTTTACAATATCTTCTTCGGTGAAGATGGTTCCAGAGTTGATATAGGAGATCTGTTAAAAGAGAATGTGTGAGCATGAGAGAATATTATGTTTATGTAGTTCAACAACGAATCGACCAAAAAAGTACTCAGAATTACCATGATGCTATGGCCATATTATGGATTTACTGATCTTTTTGTAACATTTACTGCAAACCCTATATGGCCAGAGGAGCAAGAAGCTTTCAAACTAAAACCTGGTCAAAAAGCTGAAGATGGACTTAATTATGTTTCAGGAGTCTTTGGACTTAAAAGTTCGGGAACTGATAAACAATAGAACTACAAAAAAGATACATATTATTAACAGAAGTGGAAGAAAGCAAAATAACATAAAGAACAAACAAAGTCAGCAAAACTCTCTCGAAAAATTGAAAAAAAAAAAAAAAACCTTCAACAGGAAAAGAAAACATTAACTTTAGGCCACATTCCAACATCCCTCCAAGAAAAAATAGCCATACCAAAAAATAAAAAACAAAAAATACGATTATTGATATCAGCCCAAAAAAGTGAATCAAACATGCAAAGCATACCCAAAAAAAGAACTTCACAGAACAATGACAAAATCAAAGAGAAATATAATAGAATAAATGAGAAAAAACTAAAGAATAGAAACAGAATATTGAGTTAAAGGTACAACCACTTACATACGTTGAGAAATTCTAACAATCCCAGTAATCCTTCCTTAAGAAATCCACCTTGGAGCTTTTCACCATCAGATCTTCGAAAATATAAAGCAATTTCCTTCACCGGCATTATTGAAGAAAAGGGTCCTGGTTTCAACCAAACCCCCAAAGGATTATTTTGAAGGAAATACAGAAAGGGAACAAGTTTCAGAAAATGAGTGCAATAGTAAGCAATGAGTGTCAAACTAGTAACCAGATGCATTGAAGTTAAACTTAAATAGACATTATGCAGCTTTAATGCAGGCAAGTAATTGCCATACTCGCAAAGAAGCTGAAAGGTGGAATAGAAAGCTTGCCGAGTGATGATCCGAACAAAGTCAGACGGCTTAGATTGAGTGAGCAAGAGCTAGAAAATGCTGCAAAAACCCATGGAACTAAAAGGCAAATGCAGCACCCACTAAGACATAGAGTGAAGAGTCATAAAAGGCATTCCTTTTACGGTATAAAAGTGAAATATACATATATGCCTAAATCACAGATAAGTAAATTATCAAAAAAAAAAAAAAAACACCTTAGTACTCCATATGTTCAACAAATGTTATACACAGTATTTAAGCTACTTGTATCAGGTAGGTTATCGTTAAAGAGGTATTTGAGATCATTATTGTCTACTCCATTGTTACTAATCCAAAACGGCACTTTCCAAAAGACAAGACTTGAAGAACTTATTTACTTATTTTCTAGGATACAAAGTCTATTCTAAAATCCAATTTAATCAAATCTACTATTCTAAAAAATTATTCCTAGGATTTAGGAATAAGCTAGAACTTAAGGAGGTAGGTGCAAAGTCATAACAACTACATAAATCTCCTCACATTAGCACTGATATTTAATAGTCATATCCTTTCCTTCTCTCTCTCTCTCTCTCTCTCTCTCTCTCTCTCTATCAATTAAAGTACACAGTTAAAAGCTAAATCTAAAAGCTACTAATATTCAGCTTCATGAGATGTGAGTCAAAGCAGAATCACTCGCTACATTAATAATAATAATAATAATAATAATAATAATAATAATAATAATAATAATAATGTCTTGCTAGTAAAATGCAAGGGCATCATAAATTTGAAGTGAGATAAAACATATCTAGTTAAACAAAACAAACACACAAGAAAACCAAGTTTCGGAAATTTTTAAACTTTTTTAGTTGCAGTGAAGGCTCATTGAACTACAATTGCATCAATTTGGCAGTATGTCTCACAAGGTTCAGTCAAATCAATCCCAGAGTCGCATAGGCACCAAAAAAATTCAACGGGGGGTATCAAAACCTTATTCCACCTTCCAAGTACATTCTAATTGTAATGAAAGATCACATCAAGAAGATTAAATTGCCTCTAGGATTAAATTGCTAAACTCTAAGCTATGTTCGAATATAATCATGCATTTTTGTGAAATAACAGTATGAATCCAAAACTAGATCACTTTAAGTATTTGCACATAGATGCTGTTATTCACATTACACAATTAAGACTTTGAAACACGGTGCTTATTTGGGCATACATCATTTATTCAGCAAATTATTAGGTATTATTTCTTTCTGTTCATGAAGCCCAATAAGAAATTCATAAGGGCCCTAGTGAATTCTGGTAAGTAAGATCCACACCGCACAACTGTAATTGAAGATGAAAGAAGATCCTTATGTGTATATACTTAGCAAGAAATAGAATAAGCAAGAAACAATTAGAGAAATAACATAAATGCATACCTTGTAAAAGCTTATGATGTTATTCATTGAACCAACATTGACAATCACCCGAAGAATTATATCAGCAAAGCACTTACTTAAATACAAGGAAAAAAAAATCCACTAAAAAGAGTATCAGACAACAGATAATTAATCAGCCGTTGAAACAATTGGCATTACCTCATAAAAAAATGGCAGACTCCCACCAAGAAGACCAATATTTCGCCCTTGAGGAACAATAGCCAAACACCTTGAATTTCAATATTTAAGAATTTGTGATACCTGCAATACAAAACTGCATATAAAAATATATAACACCCTGATTTTAATGCTGTATTATATTCAAAATAAAGTGAAAACGATTTATTAAAATGTTGTTTAATCAATAGACAAGTTAAACTAGTGTTTGGCATGATCCCGGGTTAAGTAAATCAAGTTAAATTGATATTAACAAAATATATATAGGGCAGTCAATTGCCCATTTAAGGCAATCAACTACCCTTGTGCAGCAAAATTTCTGTCTAGAAATTGCACTTGGGCAGTTGAATGCCCAAGGAGGGCAGTCGAATGCCTTGGGGGCAGTCAACTACCCAAGAAGAAAAGTCAACTGCCTATACAAATTGCATTATCAATTTTTAAGTTCTTCTAGGACAGCTGACTACCCTAGGAAGGCAGTCGACTACTCCACCGAGATGTTGTATATTGCTTCAAAAATACACTAGGGCATTCAACTGCCCAAATGTAAGATTCATACAATGACTAGTTTTTACCTGAAGAGTTACTTAAAATTACTCTTTACTTTTGAATGGTTAAGAAATATAACCATTGGTTTCTAAAAGTTGTGATCATGTTCAATAATTGTCTTTGTTGAATCAAACAACATAATTGAATAATTATGTCACTTGTGTCAAAGATCACACTACTTGGAATTAATATCTATAAATAGAGATTTCAAGTTCAAACTTTGCACTCTTGAAAAGACATAAAAAAATTTTGAATTTCTTTCTTTCAAAATATTGATAAATCTCTTAAGCATTATTTGCTGTAAAAATAGTGAATAAGACAAGATACTTTTGTACTTGTCAAGGGTATTTAGTGGTTTAATTTCACTAGTACAAAGTGATCTTAAACAAGGGCTTCTTTGTATCTAAGGGATATTCGATTAACCACTTTTGCATATCTTAATTGGTGGGGGCAAAATAGTCATAAGGAAAGTGGCATTAACACACCTAGAAGCCATTTCTACAATTATTTGTGCTTATCAAGGAGGTTTAGTCCAAGGTTCAAGCAAAGGCAAGCCATCTTCATATCCACCAAGGAAGTTCAACATCACCAAGCAAGCAAGCTTCGTGAACAACAATCTTAGGATTATTTATGGCTGCAATGAAGATGGATTCTTTAAGAGAAATGGCTACCAACTTTCAAAAATTGGAGAGATTCGATGGAAGGAATTTTTTAAGATGACAACAAAAGATGTGGATTTCAACATTGCATATGTCCTCATAACTCCAAAACCAGAAGCAAAAGAAAATGAAACTAATGATGAAGTTCATCGAAGACAAAAAGGGGAAAACGATGACCACACATGTAGAGGTTGAATTTTGAACAGTATGTCTGATTCTCTATTTGATACATATATCACAATTACTGCAGCAAAAGAATTATGGGATAAGTTAGATGCAAGGTACATGACAGAAGATGCAACTAGCAAAAAGTTCCTCGTAACAAGTTAGATTTCTTACAAAAAGAATGATTCTATATCAATCATAGAACAATTTGTTGACATTGAGATCATCCCAAATAAGTTCAAGCAATATAAATGTTAATGGATGAATCAATCATTATATCTTCTATCATTGATAAACCCATCAATATGGAAAGATATCAAGAGAACCTTGAAATATAAAAAAGAAGATATTTCTCTTGAATACCTTGCAAGCTATCTAAAGATAGAAGAACAATATGACAAGGAGAATGAGAAAGAAAAGGAAAAGGATACAAACATCTCCAATGTCCATGTGGTGAAGGATGCTGCTCCCAACAAGAAATCCACAAAGAAGAAGGAACTTTCCACCAAAGGTCAAAAATTCATAAAGAAAGGTGCTTGTTTCCATTGTGAAAAATAAATGCACTTTAAGAAGGATTGCTACATCTTTAAAAAGAAGAAAGGTGCATCCATGGCAACCAAGGATAGCTTTGTTGCTGTAATTTCTGAAATCAATGTTAATAAGGATAAGGGATCATGGTAGATTGACTTCAGTGCTACAAAGCATGTGTGCAAAAATAAAGCCTTGTTCAAGACTTCCAAGAGGATGCGGAAGGCAAAGTGCTCTACATGGGGAATTCTTCCACAACTAAAATCAAAGGTAAGGGAACCGTAGATTTGAATTTTACTTCTAAAAAGATATTAACTTTAACTAATGTTTATTATGTTCCAAAAGTTAGGAAACTCTTATGTCTATAAGTTTGCTTAACAAATTTGGTTTCAAGTTAGTGTTTGAAAGGGATAAGTTTATCATGTCCATGGATCTAAGCTTTGTTGGGAAGGGTTATACTAATGAAGGCATGTTTAAACTTAATGTATCTTCTATCAATAATAAGATGAAAATTTGTATTTATATTTTGATTCTTTTGATTTGTCGTATAGTCGATTAGGATTTATGCATTATGGTAGAATGGTTAATATGTCTAAATCTAATTCAATTCCTTATGTTAATAAAAATAATGAAAAATGTAAAACTTGCATGCTTATTAAGACAACAAGGAAATCATTTCCTAAGATAGAAAAAAGTTCTAAATTGCTTGAATTTAATGCATAGTTGTAAGACCCGTAAATTTCCATATAATAATTATGATTTTGGAATGTACAGACAAGTTATATTATATATGAATCATAAGAAATGGATGTTTCTAAGTTTTAACTTGCAAAATGAGTGTTGAAGCAATTGAATGTTAGTTTAACTTTGGAAATCTAGGACAATTTCAGCTGAAATGCTACAGGATGAATGCCAGATCGATTTGAGAGCAAAGGAGATCGATCTCATTGCCTTGGAAATGCAATGCAGAGGCATTCTGCAAGAGGGAGATCGATCCCTCACTCAAGCAGATCGATCTCAATTTATCTCGGGTCGGAAAAGATCGATCTCTTTTCATAGACAAATCGATCTCCATTTGCCTCTGGATAGGTCAGATCGATCTCCTCTTAAAGCCAGATCGATCCTTGAAGTCCTCTGCCTGGAATAGATATATCTCATTCCTTTGAGCAGATCGATCTCATGCACTTCGACAGATCGATCTCCTGTCTGCATTTTCAAAAATTCTAAAGGAGTTTAAGCAAGGACAGATTGATCTCCCACCCATAGAGATCGATCTCATTAGGCATTTTCTATATAAACTGGGCAGCAGAATCTACATTTCACGAGAGCAACCCATTTTCCTCCATTTTTAACAAGTGACCTAGTTTTCTCACTCTAAAATCACCACTTTCCAATCAGTTTTGAGAGAAGTTCCTTTGAACAAAGTTGTTCATAGTGAAGGAGTGGACAACATAGTCAAAGATTGGAAGCTCAAACCGTAGATTGAATGAGAAAAGAGGTTTCCCCCAATTTGGCAAAAAGAGGAAAAATGTCAAGCTAGATAAGATTTCAATACACCATTTTCTAGTATGTTAATCTAGACACTTTGATGAGAGATTTGGTGTATGTAGTTTTGGTTGAAATGTGATGAACATGCTTAAACAACCATAATCTAGAAATGGCTTAGTGAAAGGAAGTTGTAATGGCATGGAGTTAATGATGATTTAAGCATGTAGAAATGTTTAATAAGCATCTGAAGATGATTCTAAGATAACTTTGTGAAATCCATACGTTGGATTAGATTAGGATTGATAATGGGCATAATAGGTGTTTGATGAAATGCTATAGAGAAGGAAAATGATGAACTTGAGGTATTAGGAGCTTAATGTCGGTTCAACATAAATTAATAGACTCGAGAAGTCTAATGGATTCTTAAGAAAATGAATGGAATAATCAAAATTGACTTAAGAAAGAGTAAAGTCCAATAAGACAAAACGAGGCCAAATTGGTGTAAAATTGCCCAATGCATTGAATTAAACTTCATGCAAGTGAAAATGAAACATATTGAAGTATACTGATGTGAATTGTAATTCATTGTAGCTCTTGGAGACATAATTGGAGCCGATAAGACCGGATCACGAGCATTGAAAATCAAGGAAGGTGATTCAAGCGTGATTCGAGGTAAGGGACTTATGCGAGCTATTAGAGATAGCTATACGTATGTTTCTTACCTCTTTTGTGCGAATAAATATGATAAAGTATATAAATATTGATATATCTAGGTGAAAACTAAGTATAAGAAGAACCTATAAGCATGAGTTGCATGACTTTCATGTTATTATTGTGAAAAGAGGTTTTACAAACGTTTTGAGAAAGAGTAATAATAGACGGGCTCCCAGTTTAGTAATTTGCACGAAAAGCTTTTAACGAGTGATTGAAGGGAGATTGTCCTCTCACTCATATTCAGTGAATGGAGCCTTCTATTTCTTTTCTGTGTGAAATTATGCTAGAGCCTAAGTGGCAACGGTAGATTTACCAACCCTGCTCGTACAACATTTTTAAAAGGATTTCGAGAAAAGCAAAAAGGTGCTCGATGCCTTGGGTGATGCTGTGTGTTCCACTCAAAAGCTCGCACTAGATTTTGAGAATCATGCTGGAGCCAAAGAGTACTGCTTAGTGATCTTGCTCTGATTTTGATCGCATGTGACCCCCTCGATTTAAAGTGATGGGACAAAACCGTGCTCGATGCCTTAGGTATGATGTGTATTCTTACGCTGAGTTGCTCGCACGTGGTCTCTTGAGCTTTACTGTGTGATAAGCAAAATCGTGCTCGATGCCTCAGGTATGTTGTGTGTTCTTACGCTGAGTTGTTCGCACGAGAGTTTATAAGCTTGTTGTGTGATGAGTAAAACCATGTTGGATTCGTCATGTATTGTTTAGTGATCTTGCACAGATCTGCTCGCACGTGATTTTGAGACAATGAAAATGGGTGATAAGGATCCATGGGAACACGATCTACCGTGAGCGTTAGCCACGGAGTACGATGTGCCGTGATATCTTAGTGATTCTGTGTGGGCTGAAGGGATGGTTGATCTACCTCCCCAAGAATAGGATTCCCGTACACCTAATTAGTGTTGCCTGGAATCCGAACTATGGCTATAAGTCTTCTTTTATCTATGTGATACGACATTGTGTTACTACTGTGTGAGGTGACAAATGTCCCCCCTGCTGTGTGATACAAGGTGATATAAAATCCCATTATATGTCTCAAATGAATTGATTTACTAAGTGATTTGCTAAGTGTGTTCTATGTGAACTGATAAATGAAGCTGTGTGGTTTTTAAAGATTGAGCTGTGTGAATTGATGATGTATATGCATATACCCATCTAGCGAATTAATGGTTTCTCACCAATGGAAGCTACTTTCAAAGAAATGCATATGTTTTATAAGGAAAATGAATGTTTATATTTTAAGCATTTAGATAGTGTAGTTATCTACCTGCTTTCATATTTTCCTTACTGAGTGTGTTAGCTCACCTCCTTATTTCCTCCTCCACAGATATTATGCAGTAGTGAGTTACTGCAGTTATCCCTGCTATGATGTTCTCCATTTCTCCAACAGTATAGAGGTATACATTTATGAGTGAAAAATTTTGTATCCTATAAATTAATGCACATTTTGGTTATCTTTTGTACGAAAGGGATGTATATAATAGAAACTGATATAAACGTTTTCGCATATTTATAAAAAAAATAGTTTCTACTTCATTTAATGAATGTTAAATTATGAATGGATAAAATGTGAATATGGATGTTGACTCACATTCCAACTGTAAGTAGTAAGTTAAGTCACGGGAAGAGGGTCATGACAATAGTGATGTAGGTGATTTGCATGACACTTCATCTATAGGAGGAAAGAAATATTATGTCACATTTATTGATGATTTTTTCTAGGTTTTGCTATCTGTATTTAATGCATTATAAGGATGAAGCATTAGATAAGTTTAAGACATATAGGAATGAAGTGGAATTACATTGTGATAGTAGAATTAAAACCTTAAGAACGGATAAGGGAGGTGAATAGTTTGATCCTTCATATCTTGAATCTATTAGAATTATTCATGAAATAACCCTACCATAGTCCCTCAATCTAATGGTGTAGCTGAAAGGAAAAATAGATCATTAACTGAAATGGTTAATGTGATGATGTCCTTTCCCAATTTAGAACAAGGTTTTGGGGGTGAGGCAATGGTAATTGCATGTCACATTCAAAATAGAGTTCCTAACAATAGGAACAAAGTTACCCCATATGAATTATGGAAGAAAAAAAACCCAACTTAAGTTATCTTAGAGTATGGGCTTCTAAAGCAATAGTAAGGTTCCTGAACCTAAAAGAAAGAAATTAAGTAGAAAGGGAATTGAATGCATATTTATTGGTTATGCACAAAACAGTAAGGCATATAGATTTTTTATCATTGAACCAAATGATTCAATACCTATTAACACGGTTATTGAATCAAGAGATGCCTTGTTTGATGAAGGAAGATTCAAAACAGTTCCTCATCCTAGAAACATTGCTCAAAATAGTTCAAAAGAACTTGAGAATAACTCTTTCAAAGTGGTAAAAGAAAAAAACTTTATTTTTAGAGTAAGTGAAAGAGCAAGAAAAGCTAAAACTTACGGATCAAATTTTCATATGTTTCTTGTTGAAGGAACAAGAGAAAATGTTGATAAGCATATTGAATATTGTTTCAATATGGAATTCAATCTTAGGACATTTGAAGAGGTTATGAAGTCTCAAGATGTAGCTTTTTGAAAGGAAGTTATAAATGATAAAATGGATTCAATTATGGGAAATAATACATGAATCCTCATAAACTTACCTTCAGATTGCAAGTGGATTTTCAAAAAAAATAAAATGAAAGTAGATGATACTATAGTTTAAGGCTAGACTCATTGCTAAGGGATCTACACAAAAGCATGGAATCAAATATTTCGATACATATGCACTGGTAGCAAGAATTGCTAGAATAAGAATGCTTATAGCATTAGCCTCTATAAATAAATTAGAAATTCACCAAATGGATGTTAATGATAATTGGATGAGAAAGTGTATATGGAACAACCCGAAAGGTTTGTAATTCTAGGATAAGAAAAGAAAATGTGTAAACTAATTAAGTCTTTGTATGGATTTAAGCCAACACCTAAGCAATGGCATTAAAAATTTGATGAGATTGTTCTAGCAAACGGATTAGTAATTAATGAGTTCAATAAATGTGTCTATAATAAGTTTAAAAATGGTAAATGTGTCATTATTTGTTTATATGTGGATGACATTTTGATTTTTGGTACGAACTTAGAACAAGTGAAAAGTACTAAGAATTTTTTGTTAAATAACTTTGCCCTGAAAGATATGGGTGTTGCAGAAATGATTTTGGGTATAAGGATTTATAGAATAAATAATAAATTAATCTTATCCTAGCCACATTATATTGTGAAGATTCTCAAAAGGTATAACCATTTTGATTGTGTAACGGTTGCAATACCATATTATCCTAATTTGAAATTAACTTCAAATAAGGAAATATCGGTTGCTCAACTTGATAATGCAAGAGTTATAGGTTGTTTGATGTATGCTACGACATGCACAAAATTGGATACAGCTTTTGCAGTTGACAAACTTAGTAGATACTCTAGGAACCCAAGTAACTTGCATTGGAATGTCATTTCTAGAGTATTAAAATATTTGAAGATAACCATTGACTATGGCATTATTTATAGTGGTGAACCTTCAGTTTTAGAATGATATACGGATGCAAGTTGGATTACCAACATGGAGGATTATTCATCCACAAGTGGATGAATATTCATGTTTGGTGGGGGTGCAGTTTCTTAGGGATCCAAGAAACAAATGCGCAGTACGGATTCTACTATGGCTTCAAAATAGGTGGCATAGCTTACAAGTAAGGAAGGTGAATGGTAGAGAAACTTACTTTATGAAATTCCTTTATGGCCAAAGCCAATGTCACTTACTCAAATTTTATGTGATAGCGAAGCAACATTATCAAAGGTTAATAGCCAATTTTATAATGGGAAGTCTAGACATATTGGTTTAAGACATAGTTATGTTAGATAAGTTATTTTAGATGGGGTGATCACCATAAATTTGGTCAAGTCAAGTGAAAACTTGGAGGATCCATTGACAAAAGGACTTGTAAGAGAAATTATATCTAAGACATCCAAGGGGATGGGACTCAAGCCCATTAACCTAGTCACATATGATGGAACCTCAACTCAATGCTTAATTGGACATTAAGTCTTGAGTTTTAACGAGTCCAAGTACACCATATGAATGTAGCTACAAACACTTATTTTAGATAATCATCCCCAAGTGAGAAAGTGCTTAAAACCATATGATAAAGAAGAGGTTAAGTTTTACTCTTACTGGACCCATAACACGTAAGTATAGTGTTGAAATACTTATACGGTTGCATTTCTGATAAAGTTCACCTATATGAGTGGAAGTGGTGTCGTTTCTAGGAGCTGAGGGCTTGGCTCTCAAGCGCTCATGAATAGATACAAGACACATGGCCAATAAACATGTTAAGCTTTTGCTAAATGACTCTTTACGAGTTTTGAAGTCTTATGTGTGAATAAGTGTATGACTAATCATTATAGAACCGTTGGTTTAAAACTTTGTTCCATTATGCTGTTCTGATTAACTTAATGCCACTTATTCATTAAGTTGGAGGTTTTAAATCAAGGTTGATACCTTCATTTATGCATAAAGATTCCTTAAGTATCGAATTTACTTTATTTTGAAAATTGTGGGTGATTTTTGTATTATTTTCAAAATAAAGTGAAAGAGATTGATTAAAATTTTGTTTAATCAATTGACAAGTAAAATTAGTATTTGACATGATTTCAAGTTAAGTAAAATCAAGTTAAATCAATTTTAACAAAATATATAGGGCAGTCAACTGCTCATATAGGGCAGTCAACTGCCCTTATGTAGCAAAGTTTTGTCTAAAATTGCACTTGGGTAGTTAAATGCCCTAGGAGGGCAGTTGGATACCCTGAAGGGCAATCAACTACCTAAAAAGGGCAGTCAAATTGACTGCTTCACTTGGATGTTATATACTGTTTCAAAATACACTATGGTATTTAAATACCTTCTTCAGGCATTCAACTGCCCAAATGTAAATGTCACGACCCTTTTTATCCAATTCGTCTAAAAATCACTACAAATTTTTCGCCTTTTTCATTTTCCATACCTGGTTGTGAACTTATTTACCACTACACAGTTGGGCTGTGAGTCAACAATAATCATCATTTCCCATTCATTTCCAATTGATCAAAAACAATGTCATACATTGAAGTTAAGTCATAAGCTTATACATGGTATGTTTTCTAACATTTACATCCCCCATATCACAATTCAAAATGACTACTATGCCTTTACATGTTTAAATACAAAAAGAATCCATGTGTTTATACCTCTTAGCGATGGAGTGCAGCGGATGTCCAAATACAACCCTCAGTCCTCACTGGGCTACTATGTATGCTCTATAAAGGGAGAAAGTAGATGGATGAGCAACCACAGGCTCAGTAAGGTAATAATGCAAGTATGGTAGATAACTACACTATCTACATGCTGATAATGGCACGACCTCAATCTGTGACTTACCAAAAACCACTACAAATTTTTCGCTTTTTACTTTACTTACTTTTCTCTCCTCGACAGTTGGGCTGTGATTCGATATTAGTCACCCACTCACATTCATTTACAATATACATAGAATTTAGTATTCTTTTCGAAAACATAAACTGTTATACAGTATTTGTACATATACATCCCGACCGTACAATTGTTTACATAACTATGCTTATACATTGTTCAGTACAAAATGTTCATGTGTATACCTCTCGTGAGATGGATAGGCAGTGGATACAATGAATGCTATACCTCAGCCAGACTCAATCTACTGCGGATGATCTGTAGAGAGTGGAAAATAAAGGGGGATGAGCAAACAACACGCTCAGTAAGGAAATCAGGTAAGCAAGTAGACAACCGCACTATCTACTGAAAATAAGGCTTTGCCTTTCCTTCTCTCATCTCAAAGCATGTATCAAAATGATATAATAATAGTACAGAATAAATTTCATGTACTTAAAAGCATGCTGAGTTATCAAATGTAGGCATTCATGCAAAACAATGCATATTTATAAAATTAGGAATGCCTTGATATCAATATTGCCGTTTACATTTACATCACAGTAAATAAGGCAGTTCACAACACAACACAAATCGGTTTCTAATCCATCTCTCTCAGGTCTAACTGTATCATGAAAACAAGTGATATATCATGCAAGACTTAGTGGCTAAATGCAATACTCTCCTGGACTATGGCCATATCCTATAATGTGAAATCCCAGGCAACATAGATCTCGATGTGCGGGTAATCACTGCTGTAACGGGAGGGGGGGTCAGTCCATCACAACCGCCAACTATAAACTCCTCAACTCCACACAACACATGGTACAGTGTACTCCATGCCACTCGCACGGTACAACGTACACCCATGGACCCTCTCCTCATGATCGGGATGCCTGCCACAGGTCTTAGTCCTCACGCCATGGAAATACATCATAGTTGGAGTGCTTGCCATAAGTCTTAGCCATCACACTATGGAATAAATCCCATGTCTGTAAATCCACGTGGGAACATCTCAATAGTGTGACACTCAGTCTACACAGAGGAAATCATCACGATTTTGCTAACATGTCTTATATATCACGTAAAACTACAGTGCGCGTCTTGAGTGTGACTCACAATCGACACTCCGCCTCTTAAACACTACGTATGCATCTCAAAATATCAAACACTAGTGCGAGTAACCTCTAGCACTAGGTTAATGCATAATTCTTTTTTCAAATCAAGTACGAGTTATTACTCAAGTACTATATCAAGTATAAATCATGAAAACTGAGTATAAGCAATGCTCTCAGTACTCTATCATGTAAAACTGAGTATGAGCAAAGCTCCCAATACTCTATATGCATCAATCACAAACTGAGTACGAGTTATGCTCCCAGTAGTCTCATATGCATAAAATCGCATTTAAACTTAGTACGAGTAAACACTCCAATACTATATGATGCATATCTCAAAATATAGTGCGAGTATTCTCTAGCACTTATGGTTTTCACGCAAAACCAAATAGATGACTTATTCAAATCACAATTCACTTATTTCAAATCAAATTAGCACTTAAATGTGCCGTTTTCGCATACACATGAAAACATTAGCCATTCTATCATGCAACTCATGCATTTTGGGTCACAACATGCTTTTCAGGCTTTTTATCCTATTTTTGGATAAAATCACACCTTATCTCATTAATTTCTATCACACACATTAGGCCTATTCATGGGAATTCATATAGCATATAATATCGAAATGCTATTTAAATACGTGTAGCCATCTATAGCTACTTACGAAGTTTCCTTACTTCGGATCACGTCAAGTGACCTCTCCTCCTCGGTTCTGCTCACTCTTGTAGTCCGATCAGCTTCCACGATGATTTCTGAAACTGTTAAAATCGTTGGCATTAGTATATCACTATATACTCATTTCATTTGCCAAATCTCAATTTAATACATAATTTTCATCACTTTCTCCAACTATGGTATAAAAGAACATTTTCACATAACTATCTTTATTTCTCTTTATTTCCAATTTATGAATTTCATAAGATTATCTCATAATCTTCCATACATGCATATTCTCTCATCAAATCCATGTAAACATTATTTCTTCATCACTTTCTCACTTCCATGCAAAAACTAGGTCATGCTAATTTTTCATTCTTCATTCATTTCCAACAATTCATATATACACCAATAACCTCATCAACACATCTAGTTTAACATATATCAAAGTGGTGTATTGAATCTTACCTAGTTGAACTTTCCTTCCTTTTTCACCAAAATGGTAAAATCCTCCTAGCTCCTTGAACTCTTGATTTAAATCATTTGTTTCCAAGTATGTTTCTCTCTTCTTGTTAAGAACAACTTTGCTCACTTATATCTCACTCAAAACTGAATATAAACTGAAGTTTTCTAGTGTTTCTTAGCTAGGTTTAGGTTTAGTTCTCAAATGGAATAGTAACTCTCGGGAAATGAAGTGCAGAAGTCCAGTATTTATAGAATTGTCTCTATGAGATCGATCTACTACCATAGGAGATCGATCTGCTCTGCATTTTTCCTCTTGAAACCGACCTTACAGGCTTAATGAGATCGATCTGCTATCTGTTTCAACTCAAAACCTTAAGGGAGATCGATCTGCTCTTGTATGAGATCGATCTGTTGCAAGTCAGTAGCTTAATAAAATTGATCTAGCCCTTCTGAGATCGATTCCTTCAACACAAAATGCTTAGCAGATCGATCTGGCCCCATTGGAGATCGATATGACATGTTTCATCGCTCAAATAAGAGCATTTTTTGCTCTTCCAGATCGATCTCTCATTCATACTCTCTAGATTTTACTACAGTTTTCTGCAGTAACTTATCTCAAACACTCTTAATTCTGCTGCTATGGTCATTTTCTCATCCAACCTCATTTAAGACTTGAAAATGACATCCATTCATACTTTATATACATTGAAACTTGTGTGCATTCATTGTATAGCCAAAAGTATACAATACAACCCAACTGAAGGTATAAAACTCAATCCATTTTACTTAAGCACTCAAAACTCAAGATATTCCCATTTCACTCATGGAAATATCCCTCTTACACTTATTCTATACTTACAAACTTGCATGTATTCATTCCATACACATTTACAAACTTCACATATACATTCCTCATGACTTTCATTATTTGTGACTTATATACACATCACAAAGTCATAAGGTTACATATACAAAATTGTGGATCTTACAAATAATGTCATGACATAAATCATTTATAATCGGAGCATGAGGAAATAAAACTATGCCGCATGTATATACATATATCATATACTAAAAACATGGAAGTAGGCATGTAAGACATGGTAAAATCATCATGTAAAACCTCTCATGCTCATCGTTATTAAAACTCATCATAAAAAGGGAAATTCAATATGAAACATCCTTTAAGATTTATCACTTTCTCAAGACACATCAAATCTCATCACAAATAGAATATCATTGCTTTAAATAAAATCTCATAGGGCTTGAACCCTCCCTCAGGTCTACCCTGGACAACACAATCATACTCAGTAGATAAAACCATGTGGCACTATGTAATATTTTGTGAGACAGGCGGTCACTATATTTCAAAGACTATGTTGGCCAACTATGTCATAATCATCCCAGATCACACGGATCCCGGTATGCGGGGCATCATGCTGAAACGAAGGTGGGTTAGTTCTTCGCCAGACTTTTCAAATCATCATCACAACCACGCGGTACAGCGTACTCCATGTGATATACACGGTACAACATATTCCACGGACCCATATCATGGTTGGGGGTGCCAGCTGTAGGTCTTATCTACCCCAATGTCATGTGTAACCTATATAGTCTCAAGTGCACGTGGGAGCGTTTTCGTCTTGTAAGAGAGCCTTCCCACCAAAAGAGCCTCCCCATCCCTTCGAGCTTAAGGATGTTGGCTTAAGAATCCTACCGTAAGAGAGCCTCCCCACCCCGTCGGGTTTAAGGATGTAGGGTTTGAGGATCTTACCATCTCCACAGCATCATACATACCATAGTGTGAAAACTTGTGTGAGCTAAGCTCTAGCACAATTCATGCGTCATTAATAAATATCTTCGTACGAGCAACGCTATAGTACGACTTTATACATAAAATCATGAAGAAATCACATACGAACATAGCTCCAGTACAGTTATATGCATAAGAAAGTCAATCGAAATCCAAGTATGAGCAGAAGCTCCAATACGGTTTATAAAACATCATCACAATTCAAATCAAAGTACAAGCTAAGCTCTAACACGTTTCATACATATGAAAACACCAAAATCTAGTGGGAACGAGGCTCTAGCACTATTTAACTCACGTAAACACGATAGGCGGCTCTATTTCAACATAACACATTTCAAATCAAAGCCAGCACATGCCTTGTGCTATTTCATGAAATCACAGAAATCAAATAGCCAGCCTACCCCTCATTTTGCTTAAACTAAAGTAATGAGTTTTCGTAAAAGCATCAAAACATGTGATTTATGTAATTATTAGCCTTACTATCCCTTTTTATAAGAATCACTTCAAAATCAAACCACATACATATGCACTTTTAGTTATTTCCATACATCATCAAACACTTTTCTAGATACTCATGCATTTTTCCAAAGCCCTATATACCCACAAAATACGAGCAGCTATCTCTATACACTCACAGAATTCCCTTACCTGGAATTGCGTCGCGTGATTCCACTTCCTTAAAGCTACTGGATTGCGCAGTTCGATCCGCCTCCAACGAACTCTCTGAAACTACACGAGATTACATCTCACATCAATTTAGTTCAATATAACATAGTTCGTGCGTCTACTATAGTCGATTTGACCTATAGTATGCATTAACACTTATAAGGCCTCATTTGATTGCTCTACTATTATCTCGAGAGTCTATTGGACTCTTTTAGATCTATTGATCCTTACTAAACAGATATTTAATGTTCATGGTGTCTCTAGCTCGTCATTTACTTCACTATGACATTTTGTCAAACACCTTATATACTCATTTTCATAATTTGACTATCCTCACAATGTAGCTTCATTCCATCATCTTAAAATCATGCATATTACCCCACTAACACCTTAACATAATCCATTTATCATCAACTCACCCTTAACACATTTTCTCACACTAGGTTCATTCTAGGTTATACTTGTTCCATTGCATTTTAGGTAGTTTTAATCATCAATACACATATCAATCACCTCACAACAACAACTAGATAGATATATCTTGAGTTTGGTGTATTAGAAACTCACCTAGCTTAATTTCTTTCTTGCTCCAAGTAAGAACACTTCTTACTCCTTCAATCCAACCAATAGGGTATTGATTCCAAACTATGTTGTTCTTCTCTTTAAGATGAATAACTTTGCTCTAATGATCTCTCCTCAAATCTTTAGGAAAATGAGGTGATTTTAGAGTGAGAAAGTTCGGTTTTAAGATTGAAATGTGTTGGCTCTACCGAGAGGGGGGGTGAATCGGTTTTCTAATAATTACGACAAATTTTAATTTAATCCTACTTCAATCAGAAAATAGAATTGAGCAATAATGAAATTAAACAATTTAAATGCAAGATAGGGAAAGAGAAACAAACACAGTCACTTATAGAGGTTCGGCCAAACTCTTGCCTACGTCCTCTCTCCTTGACCTTCTTGTCAAGTGCTTTCTTTCTCTCTCTCAATAGAGCTTACAAAGTTCCTTTTGCAGGTTAAGGAATAACCTCTCTACCCTTAGCAATACAGAAATGTACTCACCCTTTTACAATGTCTCTCACTGAGGAACAATCCTCTTTTCTTTTTGGGTATGGATGAATACAGAATAAGGCTTTACAATGGGTAGTACTAACAAAGCTTGTTGCACTTAAGCTTGTACAATGAATTTCAATTAATGAGCAATAGGGACACAAAGAATGAATGAATTAAAGCTTGAGAATGTTTGGAATGTTCAGCAATAGTGTCTCTATTCTCTTTGTCTTCAATGCTTGGTTAAATACTGAAGGATTGGTAGTTGGAGCATTAAATGCTATTCTTCCATTGTGTTTTGCAGAAACTAGCCGTTGGGTACCTCCAGTAGAGTGCCAGATCGATCTGCCTTCTTGGCCAGATCGATCTCTTAGTTATAAATCCTGCAAGATTGAAGCACAAATACACAAGGAGATCGATCTCATAGGTTACCAGATCGATCTGTTAGTTTAAAAATAAAGAGGCAGATCGATCTGTCGAATAGCCAGATCGATCTCCTAATCTCTCTGTTTGAGGCAAGATCGATCTCCAGATCGATTTGCCATGCAATCTCGTAGAGAGGAGATCGATCTCTCAACAACACAGATCGATCTCTTTAGCTCTCTGACTTTGAGGAGATCGATCTCTTCCTTACCAGATCGATCTCATAAGTTCTCTGTTTGAACGTGGATCGATCTCTCAGATCGATCTATAGTCTTAAGCTCTTAAGGGAGATCGATCTCTTCATCGACCAGATCGATCTCTCAACTCTAGCATTAGCCAGATCGATCTCTTAACCCTTGCAGATCGATCTCATTCTTCCTAAATACCTTTGTACAGATTTAAGGCTTGCCAGATCGATCTCTTCCATCATGAGATCGATCTCTCATCAAGTAAAAACCCAGGAGATCGATCTCTCATACCCCAGATCGATCTCTCATCAGCAGAACTCTAAGTTCTGGTACTAAAAACCTCTAAACATGTTTGTATATCATCTTAACATTATTGAATTAACTTGTTTTGTCATTTCAAAATACATTAACTCAACAATCTCCCCCTTTTTGATATGACAAAACTCATCAAATAAACATGTTTAGTGAATTTGCAAAACTCCCCCTTTTTGTGAGCTTTTGACTTTGTTAATGACTTACCTCCCCCTCAATTAAATCATAACTCCCCCTCAATTAAATCATTCTTTTAAACATTTAACACAACCACACCACATGTTTCTTCTCCCCCTTTTTGTCATATCAATCACACAAAATAGAGGATTCATGGCATTTCAAAATCAACATTTTCATTAACTCACCCAATATCCAGTCAAATCACATTTCATTCAAGCAAATTTAGTGCAAGTAACATTAAAGATCAAACATGATGAAACTAAACTACAACAAACACCTATGGCCTAAGATGAGGGAGGATCACGATCCAAAAGAGTCTCAACATGCGTGCGGGTTACTTGGAGCTCATCGAACATCGCCTCTTGAGCCTCTTGAATCTTATCCACTCTTTGGTTTAAATATGCAAATCTGTCATCGATTTTTTGAGTGAGGTCACTCAGCATCTTCATAAAGATCTCCCTTTCTCCCGGTGGGGCTGCCGGTGCAGTGGGCGAAGCCATTGAGGACGATGGTTCCGGAGCTGGGGTAGCAGATGGGGCCACTGGCTCATTGGAGGGGTCCTCCTCCATAGCCTCAGCAGGTTGTTGGTCCCTCTTTTTCGTCCACTCGCCCCGGAAGTTTTTGTAGCACCCCATATGATGGAGGGTCCCAATGTTAAGCACGCTCTTGGGAGAGGGGAGTTCGCCAGTTTCGCTACTGCAGTCGATACCAAGGCAGTGAAGAAGATAAGCTACCGGTTGTGGAAACACGATCGTGGTAGCTTGTCCATGCACAATCTTCAGCCAATCTTCGTATATAAAGTGAGGGAGGTTAGGTTTTTGGCTTGTGGTGTGAATGTGATGGAGCCAAAAGCGATCTAAGCGCCTAACGGTAGAATGACGAGTACCGAAAGGGCAGAGGTTCCATGAAATTATAAGGTGGAGTAACCGAGGATGCATCGGCAGGTCACTCGCCTTGTCCCCAGGGAGATCAAACTCCAAGGAGACTTCCTCATCCTCATTTGTTAAGCCTTCATCGCGTATATCAAACGCTTTGGCTAGAACTTCAGTGTCTATTATAATGGGTTTACCCATGACATATGTTTTGAAACCGACAATTTTGCAAGTGTCATTTGGGTCAAAAAGTAATTCGGCATTGGAAAAGAATGCACGAACTAGATTTGGAGGGACGGGAGTGTTGATTTTTAAGAAATTCATCCAACCAAATTCCTCAAACTTTGACACGTAAGGAAAATCTATACGATTGAGGAAGGAAAAATCAATAGTACGCCAATGCTTGATTGGCATGGTTGAGAAGTATTCCTCATATCGCTTTCTTTTTGCTGGTGTTTTAAAACACCGATTGAAGGAAGCGATAGGAGGTGGAGGAACGGGTTGTGATGAGGAACCGGCCTCTACAGTGGTCCTACGGGGTTTGTGTCCTACTGTCTTAAGCCTAGGCATTATTCTAGACTCTAGATTAGCGCTAAACAGATTCAACAATGAGAAAAGCAATGAAACAGTACCTAGGTTTGCCCTAGAATTAAAATGAACACAAATTGAAGAAAAATTTTGAGAAAATCAGTAAGGAATGTTGGTTACTATACCGAAATTTGACACCGAGATGCAAGGAAGACCGTACGGAGATCGATCTGAGGAGGAATCGGAGGAAAAGATGCGAGGAAAATTTGGGAATTTGAAAATTGGGTTTCTGAAATTTGGGAATTTTACGCGGGTATTTATACTCCAGGGCACAGGAGATCGATCTGTCGAGGCGACAGATCGATCTGTCATTTCCAGAATCCAATAGAGATCGATCTGTCGTAAGGCCAGATCGATCTGGTCACAAACAGAGGCTTAAGGAGATCGATCTGTTACACACAGATCGATCTGTCGTTTAACAGAGGCTTAGGCAGATCGATCTGCCCAATGCAAAGATCGATCTGCAGAATGCGGAAGCTTGAAGAGATCGATCTGTCGTGTGGACAGATCGATCTGCTCTTTAACAGAGGCGTAAGGAGATCGATCTTATGGTTAGAAGATCGATCTGCTTAGCTTAACCTTGATGGTTTAGGCTCGTTGGAAGTGAGGAGATCGATCTATATTGCAAGGAGATCGATCTCTCATCCTCATTGCTAGAAAATCTTTGCAAAAACTCTTTTAAAATCAACTTGAAACCAAGATTTTTAAAACATGAAAGTCCTAAGGCATATCCATGAGTCCTAATTCACCTCTAAGGATACAGAACCTATCTCTATCAAGGGGTTTGGTGAATATATCAGCTATTTGATGTAGAGTGTCAATGTACTCTAAAATTATATCCCCTTTTTGTACATGGTCTCTAAGGAAGTGATGTCTAATTTCTATGTGCTTGGTTCTGGAGTGTTGAATAGGATTCTTAGACAGATTAATGGCACTGGTATTATCACATTTAATAGTGACTTACTTCATGTCAATACCATAATCTCTCATTTGTGGTTTAATCCACAACACTTGAGCACTACAATTACCAGCTGCTATATATTCAGCTTCAGTTGTGGACTGAGCCACACTGTTTTGTTTCTTGGAGAACCAAGAAATTAACCTATTTCCTAAGAATTGGCAAGTACCTGAAGTACTTTTCCTATCTATTTTGCATCCTCCAAAATCAGCATCTGAAAATGCATGAAGGGCAAAAGTGGAGTCCTTGGGGTACCAAAGTCCTAGTGAGGGAGTGTCTTTGAGGTATCTAAAGATCCTCTTAGTTGCCAATAGATGTGATTCCTTAGGACACGATTGAAATCTAGCACAAAGGCATACACTAAACAAAATATCTGGTCTACTTGCAGTTAAATAAAGCAATGAGCCAATCATAGACCTATAAAGTTTAGTGTCTACACACTTACCACTTTCATCTTTATCAAGCTTGATGTTGGTGCCCATTGGAGTTGCTTGAGGTTTGCAATTGTCCATTCCAAATCGCTTGAGCAATTCCTTAGTATACTTTGCTTGATTGATGAATGTTTCATCTTTTGTTTGCTTCACTTGAAGTCCCAAGAAGAATGTGAGTTCTCCCATCATGCTCATCTCAAATTCTCCTTGCATGATCTTAGCAAACTCTTGGCATAAAGACTCATTAGTTGAACCAAAAATAATATCATCTACATACACTTGTACAACTAATAAATCCTTATTTTTATTCTTAATGAATAAGGTGGTATCCACTTTTCCTCTTGAAAATCCCTTTTCTATTAAAAATTTTGACAACCTTTCATACCAAGCTCTAGGGGCTTGTTTTAACCCATAAAGTGCCTTAGATAGTTTAAAAACATGTTCAGGAAATTCATGATTTTCAAATCCGGAAGGTTGCTCAACATATACTTCTTCATTAATAAAACCATTTAAGAATGCACTCTTTACATCCATTTGATATAACTTGAAGTTTTTATAACATGCAAAGGCAAGTAACATTCTTATTGCCTCTAATCTAGCTACCGGTGCATATGTTTCATCATAGTCTATGCCTTCCTCTTGTCTATAGCCTTGAGCAACTAGCCTAGCCTTATTCCTTGTGATCACACTATTTTCATCCATTTTGTTCTTGAATATCCATTTAGTTCCAATTATTGAGTGATCACTAGGCCTAGGAACTAGTTTCCATACTTTGCTTCTCTCAAATTGATTTAATTCTTCTTGCATTGCTAGGAACCAATTATTGTCTTCTAAGGCTTCATTGACATTCCTAGGCTCAATTTGAGATACAAAGGCTATATATTGGCACATATTCCTTAGGGATGATCTAGTTCTAACTCCAAGAGTTGGATCTCCTACTATTTCACAATCTTTTACATATCCTAACTCTCTTGGTGCTCTAGGCTCTCTTTCTAAAACCTCTATTTCTTCTTCATCTTCTTTATTCAAGTCAAGCTTTTCTAGAAAGTCATCTTCTAAGCCTTCATCAAATATTCCAACATTTTCATCATTAGTTGAATCTTTAGATATATTATTTGATTCATCAAATATAACATGAATAGACTCTTCAACCACTAATGTTCTTTTATTATATATTCTAAAAGCCTTTGAATTCAATGAATATCCTAGAAATATTCCCTCATCACTCTTGGCATCAAATTTTCCTAAATTATCTTTTCCATTATTTAGAACAAAGCATTTGCAGCCAAAAGGATGGAAGTAACTAATGTTAGGCTTCTTGCCTTTGTAGAGCTCATAAGGAGTTTTCTTTAGCATGGGTCTTATCATAGCTCTATTAATTATATAACATGATGTGTTTATAGCTTCAGCCCAAAAGTACTTTGGTAAGTTATTTTCACATAACATAGTTCTAGCCATCTCTTCCAAAGTTCTATTTCTTCTCTCAACTACACCATTTTGTTGTGGTGTCCTAGGGGCTGAGAAATTATGGCTAATTCCTTGATCATTGCAATACTCATCAAATCCTATATTTTCAAATTCTTTGCCATGATCACTTCTAATGCTTGTTATTGTGTATCCTTTTTCATTTTGAGTCACCTTTGAGTAGGCTATGAATTTCTCTAAGGCTTCATTTTTTACTCTCAAAAAGAACACCCATGTGTACCTAGTGTAATCATCAACTATTACAAATCCATAGTGTTTCCCACCTAAGCTAGTGGTTCTAGTTGGTCCAAATAAGTCTAAATGCAGTAATTGAAGAGGCCTAGTGGTGGATACATTATTCTTAGGCTTAAAAGTTGTTCTCTTGTGTTTTCCTTTAACACAAGCTTCACATATTTCTTCATGATCAAAAGGTATTTTGGGTAAACCTATTACTAGATCCTTTCTAGCTAGCTTGGATAGCACACTCATGCTTGCATGGCCTAGTCTTCTATGCCATAACCAAGATTCCTTTTTGTTGTCTACCATTAAGCATATGTTTTCATTTTTGAGTTCATTAAGATAGACAATATATATGTTACCTTGCCTATGACCTAGAAAAAGAATTTTATTTGACTTAGGATCTATAACATTACACTTCATGCAATCAAAAATTACTTTGTAACCTTTGTCACAAAGTTGACTAATGCTTAACAAGTTATGCTTAAGACCCCTAACAAGTAATACCTTTTCTAAAGAGAAATGATCATTACCTATTGAGCCACTTCCTTCCACTTGGCCTTTGGAGTTGTCCCCAAAAGTGACTTCTCCACCAATTTTCGATTTGAAGGAATTGAAATGGCTTTTATCACCCGTCATGTGCCTTGAGCATCCACTATCTAAGTACCAAGCATCTTTTGTTTTAGCTTTGTGGCTATGCTCAATCACTTATAAAAAATCAAACTCAAGTCTTAGGTACCCAAATTTTCTTGGGTCCTTGGAGGTTAGTAAATGCAATTCTTGATCCCATTGGGATCCATTTTGCTAATGCATTACAGTCCTTGGAATGAATTACCTCTTTTGGAATCCATATCCTTTTTACAATTTTTCCTTTAAGATTCCTCATCTTTATATTGCAATAATGTGACTTATGTCCCTTCTTATTACAATATGAACAAGTAATTGCAGGTTTATTCATGCTCTTCCTAGCAATAAAACTCTTAAGATGGGTCTCCCTACTTTGTGCATTATACCCTAAGCCATTTTTGTCAAAGAATGCCCTTTGGGTTTCTAACATGCTATCTAGCTTTTGTTGCCCCATGTGAAATCTATTAAAGGAGTTATGTAGATTGCTATTTTTCTCCTTAAGGTCACAAATTTCTAGATTTGAGATCTCTAGTTTCTTTTCACATTCTAATTTATCTTTTAACATTATCTCATTTTCCTTTTTTAATTTAGATATTAACTTTTTATACTTCATGCTCATACATTCATACTCTAATGCAAGATCATCAAATGCATCTTGCAATTCATCAAATGAGTATTCATTGAGATTAGAGGTTACCTTTTCATCATCATCAATAGCCATGAAGCATAAGTTGGCAATGTCCTCATTTGATTCATCATCGGAGCAGTCGCTGTCGCTCCATGTTGCCACCATTGCCTTCTTTTTATGGAACCTATCATTTGACCTTTTAAGAAGAGGGCAGTTAAATTTTATGTGTCCAGATTTTTTACATTCATAACATACAATAGAGTCTTTTCTACCTACTTCCTCTTGTTCTCTCCTATTGTTTCTCCTATTACTACTACTAGCTTTCATCCTCATGAACTTATTAAATCTTTTGGCAAACATTGCCATCTCAATATCCTCCTCACTACCACTCTCATTTTTAATCTCCTCTTGAGCAGTGGATTTTAGAGCAACACCCACTTTCTTGGGTGGCTCTTCATTTCTTTTAAGTTTCATCTCATAAGTGAGCAAAGATCCTATCAATTCATCTAGACACAATGTGTGAGGATCCTTAGATTCCTCAATTGCCGTCACTTTAGCTTCCCATGATTTAGGTAAGCTATTTAAAATTTTCTTTACCATTTCAATATTAGAATATATTTTTCCTAAAGATTTTAATCCATTAATTACGTCTGTGAATCTAGTGAACATATCACTAATTGATTCTCCTTCCTTCATCCTAAAGAGCTCATAGTCATGTGTGAGCATACCTACTTTTGTCTCCTTCACTTGGGTTGTACCCTCATGAGTTATTGCCAATTTATCCCATATTTTCTTGGCATTATCACATCCGGAGACTCTATTGTATTCATTAGGATCTAAAGCACAAAATAATGTGTGCATAGCTTTTGCATTTAGTTGTGCACATTTAATGTCATTAGAATCCCATTCATCTTCTTCTTTGGCGATATCTCTTCCCTCTATTCTCTTTGTAGGGATTTGAGGTCCTTTAACTATTATTCTCCACACTTCATAATCATTTGCTTGAATGAATAACATCATCCTAGTCCTCCAATACGAATAATGTTCACCATTGAACATGGGAGGTCTAACCGTAGAGTGCCCCTCTCCTACCAAACTAGTTGCTACATTGTTAAGAGCCATTTGATTGTTTTTAACTCTTAGGAAGTTGTTCCTATGTGATTAAAGAGTCCTTGCTCTGATACCAATTGTTGGCTCTACCGAGAGGGGGGTGAATCGGTTTTCTAATAATTACGATAAATTTTAATTTAATCCTACTTCAATCAGAAAATAGAATTGAGCAATAATGAAATTAAACAATTTAAATGCAAGATAGGGAAAGAGAAACAAACACAGTCACTTATAGAGGTTCGGCCAAACTCTTGCCTACGTCCTCTCTCCTTGACCTTCTTGTCAAGTGCTTTCTTTCTCTCTCTCAATAGAGCTTACAAAGTTCCTTTTGCAGGTTAAGGAATAACCTCTCTACCCTTAGCAATACAGAAATGTATTCACCCTTTTACAATGTCTCTCACTGAGGAACAATCCTCTTTTCTTTTTGGGTATGGATGAATACAGAATAAGGCTTTACAATGGGTAGTACTAACAAAGCTTGTTGCACTTAAGCTTGTACAATGAATTTCAATTAATGAGCCATAGGGGCACAAAGAATGAATGAATTAAAGCTTGAGAATGTTTGGAATGTTCAGCAATAGTGTCTCTATTCTCTTTGTCTTCAATGCTTGGTTAAATACTGAAAGATTGGTAGTTGGAGCATTAAATGCTATTCTTCCCGTTGTGTTTTGCAGAAACTAGCCGTTGGGTACCTCCAGTAGAGTGCCAGATCGATCTGCCTTCTTGGCCAGATCGATCTATTAGTTATAAATCCTGCAAGATTGAAGCACAAATACACAAGGAGATCGATCTCATAGGTTACCAGATCGATCTGTTAGTTTAAAAATAAAGAGGCAGATCGATCTGTCGAATAGCCAGATCGATCTCCTAATCTCTCTGTTTGAGGCAAGATCGATCTCCAGATCGATCTGCCATGCAATCTCGTAGAGAGGAGATCGATCTCTCAACAACACAGATCGATCTCTTTAGCTCTCTGACTTTGAGGAGATCGATCTCTTCCTTACCAGATCGATCTCATAAGTTCTCTGTTTGAACGTGGATCGATCTCTCAGATCGATCTATAGTCTTAAGCTCTTAAGGGAGATCGATCTCTTCATCGACCAGATCGATCTCTCAACTCTAGCATTAGCCAGATCGATCTCTTAACCCTTGCAGATCGATCTCATTCTTCCTAAATACCTTTGTACAGATTTAAGGCTTGCCAGATCGATCTCTTCCATCATGAGATCGATCTCTCATCAAGTAAAAACCCAGGAGATCGATCTCTCATACCCCAGATCGATCTCTCATCAGCAGAACTCTAAGTTCTGGTACTAAAAACCTCTAAACATGTTTGTATATCATCTTAACATTATTGAATTAACTTGTTTTGTCATTTCAAAATACATTAACTCAACAAAATGGTAGAAAATGATTTAGTCCCCTGAAATGACGATCTAACTGCTCTCTATTTATAGAATTGGCTTGATGAGATCGATCTGCATAGGGTGGAGATCGATCTGGTCCTCTTGAATTCCTCATTTTCACGATATTTTGAAGGCATGAGATCGATTTGCTTGCTGCATGAGATCAATCTGCTGTGTTGCATGGGATCAATCTGATCAATAAAATAGGATTGATTTGTCTTAGGCAGAGAGCTAAGCAGATCGATCTAGCCTTAAGGGGAGATCGATCTGCTCCAGCCCGAGAGTAATGGAGATCGATCTGCTTGAGTGAGGGATCGATCTCCCTCTTCCAACATGTTTGATTTTGCATTTTCCAGGCCACAAGATCTATCTCTCCTTGCATGGGATCTGGGATCGATCTGACCCTCATCCTACACCCTTTTTGCTGTAAATTCTCCATTTAAACTCATACTAAATCAATTCAACACTCATTCTTCAATCCATTCACACATAGAACTTAAAAACATTCATTTCTTGTAATTCATATGTAATATAACTTGTCTGTACATTAAATAATTATATACATTACATCAAAATTTAAGGGTCTTACAGTAAAATGCATACAACGGCTAGTTTTTACTTGAATAGTTACAAACTCTTCTTAAAGTTACTTTTTCACTTTTGAATGGTTAAGAAATATAACCACCAGTTTCCTAAAGTTGTGATCTTGTTAAATAATTATGTTTGTTGAATCAAAACAGCATAATTGAATAATTATGTCACTTAATGTAAAGATCACATCACTTTGAATTAATCTCTATAAAATAAAGATGTCAAGTTAAGACTTAGGACACTTGAAAAGACCTATGAAATTTTTTTGAAGTTCTTTCTTCCTCCTCATTCTCAAAATATTAATAAATCTCTTGGGCATTATTAGCTGCAGAAAATAGTGACTAAAACAAAATACTTTTGTACTTGTCAAAGGTATTTAATGGTTTAATTTCACTAGTGAAAAGTGATTTTAAACATAATTTTTTTTTTTGTATCTTAGGGATATTCGATAAACCCCTTTTGCATACCGTAATTGGAGGGGGCGAAATAATTATAAGGAAAGTGGCATTATAGCAGCACGACTAGAAGCCATTTCCATAATTGTTCGTGCTTACCAAAGAGGTCTAATCCAGGGTATTCAAGCAAAGGCAAGCCATCTTCATATCCACCAAGGAAGTTCTTCACCACCAAGCAAGCAAGCTTCATGAACAACATCTAGTACCAAAGATATAACAAATTTTGACAAGCAAAATTTAAAAAGTGAACCTCCTTGGTACTTCGAGGCTGAAGCAAAAACTTACTAGTGCCTTTGTATTTATGCATCCAAGCCATATTTATAGTTTCGATCTTATCCTCATCTTAAATAACATTCTCTCTCCTAATAACCGCTTAAAATAACTAAAGTCATCGAAGTTTAACATCGAAAATGCAATATTTCTCTGAATAAGCATCGGCACTAAACTGAAATATATCAACTGAACCCCATTCACTTTTCCAAGACTTCTATAATCTCTAATCGAACTAAAGCTCGCCTAAAAGAAATAGGAAGAGGATAGAAGGTTAAACAGGTTAATTAGGTAAACTTAAAAGCTTTGTACACTTTAATTCTTTCATTGCTACAATGGAAGCACTATGGTTTGAACCTAGGATCTCTACCTATACCCCATCTCACCCTTAATACTTGAACTAATGTATAATTTAGTTTAAGGCAAAATCTGCATGACCTTGGTGACAGTACTTCAATAACTTGTTGATAATTGTTTTATTACTTTCTGTATCAAGAGAAGAAATGAGAAGAAATCTTCACAAAGGAGTTAGAGTTACTGGTTTCATGTTTCTATGCTATTTTCTTTGGATGTTATTTTGATTTATTTTGACAACCTGAGTGTTTGTGACATTATTTTGCACCCTTGTTGAGCAATAAGAAGACTCTTGAGCAAATGGGCATATAAGGCGAGATCTAAAGCAAATGGGTATATATAAAGAAGCAGGAGAATTTAAAATATATCATATTATAATTTTAAAGGTAAATTCCATCTAGGTCCATAAGATTAATCAAATTTTAGTCCATTACTATAAAAAGTGGATACTTTGCCCCAAAGTTTTCTATTTCGTAGGATAAGTTAGTCATTTCTGTAGGCAACCTTTAAAAGTTTAATTTTGATATCATTTTACCCCTTAAACCATTTAGCGTGTTTTAAATACTCAAAGCAATCAATAATGAATAATAAAATACTAAGAGCTACTAGACTTTGAAATGTTGGTTTTATTTTTAATTTATTTTTTATTTATTTACTTATTATTTATTATTATTTTTATGTATTATTTTTTGTTTACTTTTTTTTATTGTTGTCGTAAAAAACAAGGTATAAAACAACAAAAATAAGAAACAAAAAATAAATTAAAAAGAAAACTAACTTTTCAAAACATAGTAGCTTTTAGTGTTTCCTTATTTATTATTGATTAGTCTGAGTATATAAAACACTCCAAATGGTTTAAGGGACAAAATAGTCTCAAAATTAAGTTTTTAACAATTGACTTAACGGAAGGATTAACTTGTCCTGAAAAATAGAAAAGTTTAGTGTTAAAGTGTCTATTTTTTATATTAATGGATTCAAATTGGATTAAAATCAAACTTTAAACATTTAGATAAAATTTATTCTAATTTTAAATATATGTAGTTTTCACATAACTTCACCATATAATAACTTTGATTAAATATATAAATCTCTTACGTAATTTGAATATCCTTATAATTTTGTTAATTAGATAAGACAAAAATATACGTAGTGTTTGTTGGATATAAACCAAGCATCTATAATAGTTGGTCGGACGCTCAACGACAAATTCATGATTTAAGGAGAGCTATAAATGAATTATTTCCTAATCTGAAATGAGTAGAAAATTACAATATGGTTAAAATTAAAGTTCATAGTCTGTAATGACTTAATTATCTTTCATTGTCAAAATTTTCTACAATTCAAACATTTCCTTCCTTCTTCGTATTCATCAGCATCTTTATCATCTTTTTACTCATTTTATATATTTTTTTTCTTTTCCAACTCTGTTAATAAGTTATAAATCTGGTTTTAGATCCAAGTTTTAAAGCCAAAAACTCATGAATAAAATGATTTAATTATCTTTCAAAATAAAAAATCACTCCCACGAATCTTGCGGGGAACAACAACCGGTGCTCTTGCCCCAAGGTTTTGCTTGAAATTCAATATTTATATAATTAAAAAGCTCATTATCTATTTAACACAAATAAAACATTAATTAGGAACTTATTTCAGTTTTTTGAAGAAATTAAACAGATTGGTGAAGAATTTTGAGAATTTTGTTAAAAATTGAAGAGATGGATTGTGTTTAGAATTTAAGAAAGAAAGGGAAATTAAGATAAATGAGAAGGAGAGTATGGGAAAATAAAAATTGTTGTATTGATTGTTTGAATTTTATTTTATTTTTTAAGTTTTTTAAGTAGAGTTGCTTTAATAATTATGTTGTGAGGAGCAGAATTATGATTTGAAAATAGAATTACTCTTATTTTTAAGACCTCGTACTTTGGCTTTTCCTTACTATTCCTAAAATTACTAAATTACCCTTCAAGCTTTGCGGGATTGGAGGATATATTTGTCTTTTTAATTTGAACTCTTTTATTTTTTTATTTTTATTCTTTTAAAATATTTAAAATTAAAAATAATATAATACAGAATAATTTTTAAGTAAAATATTAAATATGTATATTTAGTTTTTTATTAAGAATTTTAGTAAAAAATACACATTTATAAATTGAAAGAAAATCTATACTTACGCATTAAAAGAATCTCTTATGGGGATTAATATTTAATTTTATACGTTGTATCATAATTGATTTTTGAGTCAAGATTTTGTTTGTTAGATTTTATTTTGAAGAGATAAATAAGTTGAGATTTTGTTTTAATAAATTAAAAAAAGAAATCTGTCTTAAGAGTACAACAGTTATGGTGCTCGCGCTTTTACTCTAGTTCTTTTTCAAGTAAACAAGCACAACTCAATATATGAGTAATTTAATTTAATTTCATCTTTTTACAAACATTTTCACTTTTTAGATATAATTTTAAAATTTTACTCTAAATGGTGAAAGAGATAGAGTTAATAATGAAAATGATTTTTTTTTAAATCTCAAATAATGAAAATTATTTTGAAATTTTTCGAAAAAATGGTTTTAATTAGAAGAATTATATAATCAACTTTTTTAAATAGTAAGAAAGTTCTTACAATTTATTTTTTAAAAAAGTTTCAAATAATTATAAAAATAATAATAATAATAATAATTATTATTATTATAAAAAAATTGTATTTATCATGTACGTAAATTTTTATATCAATTCGATACTCGTAAAATTTAAATCAATAATAGCATTTTTTAAATATATTTTAACGGCAGAAATGACTTAGCGTAAGTTCATATATTGATTCATATAACTTAACCGGATATTAAAATAAAAGCTCTGATGATAATGATATATTAATAGCTAAAATTTTATTATTATAAAAGAAATAGTTAGATATTTTTTGATTAATTTGAAATTTCATATGCATAATCAATATGAATAGAACATAAAATACAATAGTCGAATTAAAAAAATATATAATCATATAAAAGATCCGTATGTAAATTTATATTAATTTTACACGTATAATTGGACTCTCTCTCTCTCTCTCTCTCTCTCTCTCTCTCTCTCTCTCTCTCTCTCTATATATATATATATATATATATATATATATATATATATCAATCAATCTCATTTTTTTGGTTACCTGTCTCGTTCTAAAAACTAGCCTAAAACCTTATTAGCAACACTCTCCAACTGAATTTGTAGTCTAAAGTTTCATTTAGAATCAAATGAAACCCCAATGCAATACAATAAGATTTCTTATTGTGTTGTATTTATAAATTTGTTCCTATTTACTTTTTTGTTCTAATATAATATTTTTAATGATCATTTTATCATTCATATCACAATCACTACTACGATTAAATCATAAAACATCACTTCACCAATGTTTTGAATCTCACAAATGCCAATCGTAATCAATTACATAATTCATCCAAATTACCCTAAAACAACAAAAACCATAATTCAACTAACACCCAATAAAGCTTTGGGCCTCTTTTTCCAACCCAAACCAAGAAAAACAATAATCCAAAATAGATTGAACCGAGTCAAACTTAAGTGGCTCATAAATGTAAAAATAAACTAAAACTAAAAATCAAACTGAAAATAATCAAATCAAATCAATTTCAAACTTACATGTAATTTATTAATGTCTTATCTAAACCTAACCTGTTATCTAAACCCAACCTAAATAAGCCTACTAGTTACCACAACAATGTTTAGAAAACATTGTTATTAGTTACACATTTGAAACTCTAATTATAGTGAAATTAAGAGTGATTGCTTAAAAAAAAAAAAAAAAAATTCTTAATCTAATACTCTGAACTTCCGGTTTTTAGGTAAAAGAAATGTGATAATTCTATTAATTAAAACGGACGACATGGTAAAAAACAATCAATAAATTGAACATGTCATAATATTTGAGACATCACATATTTGATTAATGGAGTTAATTTCCATTTTGAAGTTCAAACTATTCGATCTTTCAAACAAATAATACCAAAGATGAAGATAATGAGGGCAAAATTTGAGTCTAGGTTGACAGAAGTATGCATCTATGAGATCATACATCGAACATACAGGATATCACGAAAAAAAAAAAAATCCAAGTTAGGCCAACGAAATTCAAGTTTCTATCACACAAATCATGCTTACATTCATTAAATAATTATGTTCGTGTAAACTGTAGAGAACAGAAAAGAAAAAAGGTAAAGAGACAGACAAAATAGTACAATGCACACATTGAAGTAAACAAGAATCAAAGAGTATGCACCAAAAAAAGACATACATTTATCAGGAAATGGACAGAACAGTTCCTCTTCCACAATCGGTCAATGTGCAAGGCCTTATTACAGCATATTTATGAAGGCAAAACATGTAAGGGTAAAAAAAGATAATGCCTAGGAATAAGAGAAAGAAAAGCTAGAAGTCGATGGACCTCTTCTACTCACAACAATTGGGGAAGTCCACCTACTTTTCAGCCCTTGTATCTCTTTGATACAAAAAAATTATCATTTTAAACTATCTTTTATCGCGCTTTTCCTGATTCATGCCAATGTGGCTCAACTGTATAGTCTCATTCCATGAGGGATCCACTGGAGGTAGTTGATATTCATCAGGTTTCAATGCTAAAGCAAAATCTGGTAAAGTTGGAGCTGTCTCCATTATTCTGTATAACATCACCAATATCCAGGTTATTCTATCTTCGCCAACCCTCCTTTTATTAACCAAAAGAACGACTGTCAAAAGTGGAACTGCTATTAGAAACCATACACTTACTTTTCATGAGAGTAGAGGTCACGGTTTATCCGCACCTTGCTAGAAGTGTCTTTTGGAATTTTCTCAGATAGATACTTCATGGTCCCCCAAAGAGGGGGATTTCTGCACCAAACATCAAGAATCTTTAGCAAGTATATACAAGTCAGAACCATATTCTGGTAGAGATAAAATCTACTGACAGTAAACTTCGAATTACTAGAACAAAATGCAAGTTTGTCAGCATATAGCAAATAGAGATCAAGTCCAAACAGAACAAGCATTTGTTGGCAAGATTATTTTATCAAATCTAAGAGATTACCTGATCATAAAACCAGTCAAGATGGTACATGAGATACATCTCTAGTCTCCCATAAGCAGAAAATTCAACATACATCTCTAGCATACCATCATTAGGAAATTTACAATAACAACTATTTGTATTTTGTTTCCAATGAAAGTGAGCCAGCAATCGTATTATCTAAGAAAGCTTCTAAATACCAAAAAAAAAAAAAAAAACTAGACACACCCTATTTTAATGATAAATTTTTAATGCCATGTGGAGCACCATGTAGTGCCCCTAAACTTCCATGGGGCTAATAAGCTTCATGGAAACGAATTTCCGTGAGGCTTTTTTGCTTCACAGAAGTTTACTTCCTATACTAAAATTGGTTCATGGAAATTTGTTTCCGTGACATATTGATACAGAAATAAGCTTCATGGAAACGAATTTCCGTGAGGCTTTTTTGCTTCACAGAAGTTTACTTCCTATACTAAAATTGGTTCATGGAAATTTGTTTCCGTGACATATTGATACAGACAAAATTTGGAAAATTTGTCTGTATCAAAATCAAATTTGAAACACTCAAAATTTTAATTTATTAAGTAATAGAATGTAATAATAACTAATTTAAATGATAATATTCAAATGAGATTCAAGAATTTACTTTATATTAGAGAAATTCAAGAGAGATTGAAGATGGAATGTGAAGAAAATTGAGATTTGAGAGATTGAGATTTAGGTTTTGAGATTTGAGAGAGTGAAGGTTGTGTGGAGGGTAAATTGGGTAAAATAAGATAGAAAATAGGTTGTGAGAACTAGTTTATAAAAGAGGTTTTTAGGGTTTAGATTTTTTTTTTTTTTTTAGTAAATAGGGTGTGAGAAGTAATAAATAGATTGTGTTTAGAATCTCTCATTATCTAATAACACCATCTTGCTGTCAATTAATTCTTCTCCAGATAAAATTTCAAGGCAAACCAAGATTCTAAGAACTAAGGCAAATTACTTCAGCCAAATCTCAAAAGGTTCGGAGATAGAATTCCTCCTCAAAAAATGCTTAGGTAAAAGACTTGAGACATGAAATCTAGCTTAAGTAAAATGGCACACTATAGCCCTATTATTTAATAAAAAATGTTCTCTTATCTAGTTGTAAGAATGATTATTATAATATGAGGAAATGGAAGACAACAGCTTTTGCACGTAAAAGTAGGAACAGTAGAAGAGTTTGTTACCAGGTTGATTGAGACATTAACTAAATTTTCTAATTTTTAAAAATAACAGTGAATTTGTGTGACAACAATGCACCTACTGGCAGATATTAGTAAAAATTCATAATTCATTAATAATACTGAACATATCAATTTATGCATCTTTTTACGAAATTATTTATTTTATATTAAAAAGACAGCAATATTGACTGAAGATATTAATTTGTGCAACCAATATTAGGCAGCGCATCATAAGAATAACCAAGACCAAGAGTTGGCTCATAGCTTCATAAAATTGTAAGCACCTTCCTAGGTACATAGAGGATCACTATAATGGGCACAATCCACTTAAGTTGATAAACAACTATTTGAGGGGAAGATGCACTCTAGCAAATTCAAAATCAGCTGGAAAAATTCAATGACTTGTTTTAGTGCTCTCGCTAGAGTGACCAAAACCATATGCTTTACCACGATGAAATAACTAGGTTAGCTCATCAAGTATTTACCTTCGACAAACCAATAATGTGACCATTTAGTTTTAAGAGAAATTTATGAGCATGTGATTAGGTGCAGTTGAGGAGGATCCTTTTCATAAAGGTAGGAGGTTTGTTCATGGACTTAAAGGAAATTGAGGGAGATGCACAGCTCTATGTTAGCAGGATGAAGAGAGCTTCTAAATACAACCCACAAATTTCTCCACACAACCCAATACTAAATACAACCCCATCCTCCAAAAAAAATTACTCTTTACAACCTCGGAATTTTGGTGCAATACCTAATTTACCCTTTCCTATCTTTCTTCATTCTATCCCAGTTCTTCATTCCCAAATTCACCAAAATTTCCCTAACCTTAACCCTAACTTAAAAATTTCACAAAACTTCTTCCAAATTCATGAAAAATCTTCAAAATCATTCACTTTCTCAGGCACCACACTTTCTCATGTATATTTGTTTGCTTTTTTTTTTTTTTTGGAATAGCGAGGGAAAATGAGACTCGCAAAATCAGTGTGGCTCATAATTATCTTCCGCAAATTGCTAAATTCCAGCAAAAAATATCGATTTCAGTGATTTTTTCTTCCAAAAATCTTAACATTTCCTCTTCTTCCATGCTAGCATAATAGTTTTCTTCAATTCAACTATCAAAACTATTTGATTTCATTTTTTTTGAATTTAGGGTTTTGGCTTGAAGAGTTACAGAAGGTTACAAAAGCAAAAAGATGATGTCAAGTGAAAGGGAAGAGAGGAGAGAGTAATCAGGAGAGACAGCAGAGGAGAAAATTTTTTAGGGTTAATTTAGTCATTTTATTAATGTTAATATAGTCATTTTATAGGAGGTTATTTTGTCTTAAAATTAGAGGATTGTATGGAGAAATTTGTGGGTCGTATTTGTCGTAAATTAGGAAAGTCTTGACTATTAGAGATTGGAATAAATTTAGAAAGGTTATATCCTAGAATCAAGGGAAATAAATAGAATCATGGACTGATTGTGTTATATCCTAGAATCAAGGGAAATAACTAGAATCATGGACTGATTGTGAGAAATTTTAGGATTAACCTTTTCTATGTTTTCTTATTTAAGTTGTAAGCTTAGTGCTTGTTTTGATATGAATAAAAGTATTTTTTATTTTCTCTCCCTTTATATTTTACTACATGGTATCAGCAGTCTAGGACTCAATTATGAGTTATAAGGCTGCCATGGTTGGCTCCGGTTCAGCCTCTTCGGATGCCAACAGCCGTGTGACGTCTTCAGAGGGAGGTGACCAGCCAGCAACTGTTTCTCTTTCTGAGCATTCTCTTCAAATTACCATTCACAAATTGAATGGAAAAAATTATCTTGAGTGGTCTCAGTCTGTGAGGTTGGTGATCGACGGCAAAGGGAAACTCGGCTATTTAAACGGTGAAGTGAAATCGCCAGCTGCTGATGATCCCAAATACAGGCAGTGGCGATCTGAAAATTCAATGGTTACTGCATGGTTGATCAACTCTATGGATCCGGTAATTGGAAAACCATTCGTGTTCTTGCCAACAGCCCGCGATGTGTGGGAAGCAGTTAGAGAAACATATTCGGATTTGGACAATCATTCACAATTGTTTGAATTGAATACTCGAATGTGGAAAATGCAGCAAGGTGAATGTGAAGAAACAGATTATTATAATGCGATGATGGCTGTTTGGCAGGAGTTAGATCTATTTGAAGGAGAAGAATGGGAAAGTTCGAGTGACAGTGTTCGGTACAAAAAGAAAATAGAAAGAGGCCGGGTATTTGTTTTCTTGGATGGTTTAAATAAAAAACTAGATGAGGTTTGGGGACGAATCTTAGGGCGAAAGCCATTGCCAACTATGAGAGAAGTTTTCTCAGAAGTGTGTAGAGAAGAAGCACGGCGGAAAGTGATGTTGCAAAATGTTACTGACACAAAATTAGACAGTGATGGGTCTGCTCTTGTGGCCCGAGGTGCTGACTTAGATGGAGATAAACGAGGAGGCAAGCAGAGGCCTTGGTGTGATCATTGCAGGAAGCCGTGGCATACTCGGGAAACCTGCTGGAAATTGCATGGAAAACCAGCAGGTTGGAAGAAAAAATCAAGCAGTGACAACAAGTCAGGGGGAGATGTCCGTGCGTTTCAAGTGAGCAATTCAGATCCGGGGCAGCAATCATCCTTTGAGCCTCTTTCTTTCACAAAGGAACAATTAGAGCATTTATATAAAATGTTTCAATCCCAATCTATAGGAAATTCTTACCTATCCTGTTCTCTAGCTCAGTCAGGTATTTTTTCCACTGCCACTATTGCTTGTTCAAAGTCCAATGGCATTTGGATATTAGATTCAGGTGCCACTAATCATATGACTGGTAGTTCGCAATTTTTTTCTTCATATACACCTTGTGCAGGTAATCAAAAGGTTAAAATTGCATATGGTTCCTTTGCTACTATTGCTGGGAAAGGAACAGTGTCTATTTCTCCTTCTCTAAACCTTAGAGATGTTCTGCACGTTCCTAACCTATCATACAATCTCTTGTCAGTTTATAAACTAACCCTTGATCATAATTGTCGGGTTAATTTTTGGTCTTCTCGTTGTGAATTTCAGGATTTAACCTCGGGGGAGATGATTGGGGGTGCTAAACAGGATGGTGGCCTCTACCTCTTTAATACAAGATCAACCTTTGAAAGGCAAGACCAACAGACCTGTTTTAATTCTATTTCTATTTCTAGTGACAGTGACATTGTGTTATGGCATTATCGATTAGGACATCCTAGCTTTCCATATTTACAACATTTGTTTCCAAAATTATTCATGAATAAAAGCCCTTCAGTTTTTCAGTGTGAATCTTGTGAATTAGCAAAACATCATCGTGCTATTTTTCCATCTCAACCATATAAGAAATCAAAACCATTTTCCATAATTCATAGTGATGTTTGGGGTCCTTCTAGAGTAACAACGTTTTCCGGAAAGCGTTGGTTTATTACTTTTATTGATGATCATACTAGGGTCACATGGGTTTTCCTTTTAAAAGAAAAATCTGATGCTGCAGCTGTGTTCAAAACTTTCTATAACATGGGTCAAACACAATTTCAGACTCAAATTAAAATTTTTCGAAGTGATAATGGAAAGGAATTTTTTAACAATGTGTTAGGGAATTTTTTCGCTGAGAAAGGTATTGTTCAACAAAGTTTGTGTAACAATACACCCCAACAAAACGGTGTGGCTGAAAGGAAAAACAAACATCTCCTTGAGGTTGCTAGGGCAATCAGTTTTCAAACTAAAGTTCCTAAGTATCTATGGGGGGATGCCATTGTAACAGCCGCTTATTTGATTAACAGACTGCCTACACGAATTTTGAATTTTAAAACACCCATACAGCTTTTCACTGAGTGTTTCCCTAACTCTCGGCTCGTGACAGACATTCCCTTAAAATTTTTTGGAAGTGTGGCCTTTGTGCATAATCATGATCCTAAACGATCTAAACTTGATCCAAAGGCACATAAATGCATTTTTGTAGGCTATCCTACTAATCAAAGGGGTTACAAATGCTTTGATCCGGTTTTGCAAAAGATATTTGTGTCGATGGATGTTACTTTTTTTGAAGGAACCTCATACTATAGTCACTCTCATCTTCAGGGGGAGAAAAACACTAGTGAAGATGGTTTCTTAAATGGTTCTGATTTAACATTTGAATTTATTCATAATGATGTTCCTCACAACTAGTCAATAAATGAAAATGAGGCGGAAATTATTCCTCACAACTGGTCAATAAATGAAACTGAGGCAGAAATTACAGAATTAGTGGAAACAAATGAATTAAATATTGAAAACGTTGAACAACCAGTGGTAATGCCATCTCAAAATAAAAATGCTGAAACAACAGAGATAGATGCGAAATGATATAAAGGTCTTGTATACTCAAAGGAACATCTTGCACTAAAAAGGAGAGGCACTATTCCACAGCGTCACCAAGAATCTGACCAGAGGATAGATCATGAAATTCATGATAATTCTTCAAAAGTTCCTCCAGGTAATTCTGAGTCTAATTCTTCTAGTCAGCTTGATCTTCCCATTGCTCTTAGGAAAGGTGTTAGATCTTGTACAAAACATCCTCTCTCAAATTTTGTATCTTATAAAAATATTTCACCTTCATTTTATGCCTTTATTTCAGAAGTGACTAGTGTTTCCATTCCTAATAATATCCAGGAGGCTCTAAATGTTCCCAAGTGGAAAGAAGCTGTTTTTGAGGAGATGAGAGCTTTGGAAAAGAATACTGCTTGGGAGAAAGTGGATTTGCCGGATGGAAAGACAGTTGTTGGTTGTAAATGGGTGTTTACTCTAAAATACAACTCAGATGGATCCTTAGAGAGATACAAGGCTCGCCTAGTAGCTAAAGGTTTTACTCAAACTTATGGTGTGGATTACTCTGAGACTTTTTCTCCAGTGGAAAAATTAAATACTGTTCGAGTGCTCTTGTCTATTGCAGCTAACCTTGATTGGACACTGAATCAGTTAGATGTGAAGAATGCATTTCTAAATGGAGACTTAGAGGAAGAAGTCTATATGGAGCCTCCACCTGGCTTCACTGAGGAGTTTGGAACTAAGGTATGCAGGCTGAAAAAGTCTTTATACGGACTTAAACAATCTCCTAGAGCCTGGTTTGAAAGGTTCACAAGGTTTATTAAAAGTCAAGGATACAGTCAAAGACAATCTGATCATACACTTTTCATAAAGAGATCCACCAAAAACAAGGTCTCGGTTTTAATTGTCTACGTGGATGACATAATCTTAACTGGAGATGATATAGAAGAGATGAGTAGACTAAAGAAAAGCTTAGCCAAAGAATTTGAGATTAAAGACTTAGGCCAGCTAAGGTACTTTCTTGGAATGGAAGTGGCAAGATCAAAGAAGGGCATTGTGGTTTCACAACGAAAGTATATTCTTGATCTCTTGAAAGAAACCGGAATGAGTGGTTGCAAACCTTCAGACACTCCAATAGAAGTGAATGCTAAGCTTGGAGAAATTAAAGATGGGGTTCCAGTTGATACAGGAAGGTACCAAAGACTTGTTGGAAGGCTGATTTACCTATCACACACACGTCCTGATATTGCCTTCGCGGTGAGTATGGTAAGCCAATTTATGCACTCTCCATGCGAAGAGCATATTGAAGCTGTGTATCGAATTCTTCGATACCTAAAAGGCACACCATGGAAAGGACTTTTCTTCAAGAAAAATGAGAAGAGAGGGGTTGAGGTATATGTAGATGCAGATTGGGCAGGTTCAATTACTGATAGATCAACTTCAGGGTATTGCACATTTCTTTGGGGCAATTTAGTTACTTGGAGAAGCAAGAAGCAAAATGTAGTTGCTAGAAGCAGTGCTGAGGCTGAATTCAGATCAATGGCTCAAGGAGTGTGTGAGATTCTTTGGCTAAAAAGGGTTCTAGCAGATCTTGAGAGACCGGTGAGCCTTCCTATGAAGTTGTACTGTGATAACAAGGCAGCTATCAGCATTGCTCATAATCCAGTTCAACATGACAGGACAAAACATGTTGAGATTGACAGACACCTTATAAAGGAGAAACTTGAAGAGGGAATAATCTACACTCTGTTTGTACCAAGCAAGCAGCAAGTTGCAGATGTTCTAACTAAAGGCTTGTTGAGGCAATCATTTGAGCTTTAAGTTAGCAAGTTGGGCATGATAGATATCTTTGCACCAACTTGAGGGGGAGTGTCGTAAATCAGGAAAGTCTTGACTATTAGAGATTGGAATAAATTTAGAAACGTTATATCCTAGAATCAAGGGAAATAAATAGAATCATGGACTGATTGTGTTATATCCTAGAATCAAGGGAAATAACTAGAATCATGGACTGATTGTGAGAAATTTTAGGATTAACCTTTTCTATGTTTTCTTATTTAAGTTGTAAGCTTAGTGCTTGTTTTGATATGAATAAAAGTATTTTTTATTTTCTCTCCCTTTATATTTTACTACAGTATTTAAAAGCTCTCTTAGATGAAGCTATAAATTGCATTCATTGATAGTCATGGTCAATCCAAGTGCATCTCATTGCGAGAACTTAAAAATAGTAGCACTGCTAAGAAGGGAATCCCATCATTAAAACCTAAGAATGAGGGCACTTTTAAGAATGAATTTTGTCTTTAGAAACAGTCTTGGAGCCTATCTGGCCAAACCAGAGTTGCAAGAAAAAGTACTTTTGGAGAATAACTCTTAAAAAATGTTATCAAATTAAACCTATTTGAAATAACTATTAGTGTTTACTTTAAGACCAACTCACTTGGCATGAGACATGGTACCATAACTGCATATGACCACTTATAGTAAGTGACAAAAGGTTTCCCTTCATGTTTAGGTAATTTGATAATGAGATTATAAAATGCTAAATGGGTGAAGCTCATAGAATAAGATAGGCCTTGCAAAGGAATTATAAAGAGTTGTGTTTTTGAGATCCTTATGCATCATAGCCTAGTTTCTAAAAGCGTTCCTAATCAATGTATTTTCAAGAAAGGGCATTGCAATGCTTAAAGACGGGAAAATGTTAAGCCTCCTTACTTATGAATAAGCAATTGACCTCATGGATTAAAGTCAAGATACTAGAAGATAATATGTGAGTGCTTGTTAGGGAACAAGTTCACTAAACATGACTCGACATGAGAATTCCATTTGGTAGTTTCACTCAAGTGTTTATGAAAACATCGTCATGAGATAGTTATGTAAGTGATCCTTCGACTTAAGATATCAAGTCATCTTGTAAGTGGATTGTGAGACTTGGATTTCATCCAAACGGATTTGGAATCCAAATGCCAATAAATGATGCTTTTGGATATGACATGAAGCATACAAAGGTGCATAAGTGGTCAAGAGAGAATCCATTAGCCTAAGTGAATTTAGGGGGACATAAGTTGCTTGTTTCTTCACTTGAGATTGACTTGTGCAAGTCCATGGCCATGGCATAATGAATTTTGATGAAATCAATTCCATAAGAATTCATTTAAGCCAATCCTAAAGTCCCAAGAACTAATTGAGGAATTAATAAGTAGATGGTATACCATGCTTAAGAATTCTTTGAGATATAATTGATGAAAGGATTGAATTACATTGAGAAACTAGTCATTTAAAGACTTGAGTTATGATTCACTACTTAACTCTTTTAACAATGGGTGATCATGATGACTTACTAGACTCGCTCATGATCTATGAATATAAATTAGAATCAGAATCATAACGTAAAAGTTATGGATTTAATTTATAATCATATTCCCAACATGTTAGGAGCCTAATGTATCACACATAAAACAAATTACCAATTGTAAAATTAAGAGTAAATTAAATAGGGACTTAATTGAATTGGTTTCTAAAGGAATTGTGGGATACATAATTAAGTCTTAGGGACTTAATTGTAAATGGTGCAAAAGTTGCATGTCTAATTGTAAAACAAGGGGAACTTATCTTACTATATAAGAATAATGTTGGAGAGAGAATAAGATATTGACCTCAACTCCTAGAGAAATTGGCAAGTTAGGGAAGAAGAAAATTGTTTCTTCCAAAACGGAAAACTGAAAACCGAAGCTTCCTTCTCTAGTTTCTCCTCCATGGTTTTACAAACACCATACCACAATCCTCTTGTCGCCGAACACCCTTGAGATCCTAAAAGAGTTCTTGGTCGATCTTAAGGTTGAAGAAAGTCAAGAATTACTTACAAGAAGCAAGGCTTGCTGGCATAAGTCTCTCCTACCTTAGAAAAGGTTTTGGTGACTTATTGTGTGGATACCATTGGTTGGTTAATCAAGAAGGAGATCAACATCATCATAAGCAAGGGAACAACCTTAGATTATTAGATCCAAAAGTTAAGGTATGTTTGTGAACACCCTAAATTGATTCTTGATGTGTTCATTACATGATTTAATTGAATCTTGATCAAAGAGATCCAATAGGGATCGGTTTCTTGAAAAGAAAATCAATTCTGGATAATCATGTGTTAGTCCACTTATACATGACCTAAGAAACCAACAATAACTAATATATATTGTCCATTTAAAATTTTATTAAATTTTTCTATAAGATTTTCATTATAGATTTTCTTAAAAGCAACAAAAATAGTTTCAACTTTTTATAACTCCCAAAAGCTCATAAATTGTTTTCTCATAACCCTGTTTTGATCCGGCTTCTTTTTTTTAGTATAGAAAGTTGGGTCAAATAGCATCTATTGGTCCTAATGGGTTTAGAGGCTCCTTAATAAGTGTTTTCCATGCCATAATAAAGGTCACATGGCTTCACGGGCCCAGAATGAGCATAACTTCCCCAGCAGGACATTGGAGGATGGAGATTTCCAAATAGAGGAAACTTAGACTATCCCGAGAATGGGTGATTTAAGTCAAAGATGGATTAGAGGATGATAGTGGATATGAGAATGAGAAAAGTAAAAGTGCTCCTACAAGAGTGGACGAAGACATTGAACTTACTGAGTGCATAATGATGTACTCTTTTCAGAGTTCTACAGGGGGAAATGAACCAGTCCTCTGAAATTTGTCGTTGCTAGATTTGATCATAATTTTGCTCATAGATAAGAGTTCAATAGATTGCCCATCAGTAATCAGCCCCAAATTCCGATTGATTTTATTCTCTCACATGACACTTCTCTTTTGATACTTCAAAATTCTTTCCAATCATGCTTGGATTAAAAAGATGTGCATCAAAGGACTAAGGAACTTCTGCCACTAATGACACACTGGTTTGCATCCCTCTTGAATATTTTATGGATGATAAATTACCTCATTGGGGAGCTTTTGATCCCTTTTTTTATAATTATTTTTTCTTGAGCCTTTTGCCTTTTTTGCCTAGTCTTCCCACAGGCACTTTCAAGGTGACAATGACTTGGTTGTCAAATTGTTGCTTTACATCCTAAAAACCAAGTTTTTAAAAATTGAAACCGAAGGTTGAAAAGATTAGGGACATGGTTCTTAGTCCAACTGATTAAACCAGCCAGTCTAATTAAAAAGTGGTGTTATGTTAAAGAAACAATTTTCGGATTAGATGAATAGATGCAGTCAACAAAAACATTCACTTGGCTCAAAGGTATGGCCATTATATGGAAAGCTAAGAGGTCAAAGGTTCAAATCTCACCACTTAGACAATATATATAAACTAAATAGTGGAATAAATGTAAAACTAATACTTGGCCCGGTCTAATCCAGTTCATCAAAATCAAAAGGTTGACTGATCTTTAACCGATCCAATGTATCTCCAATTCAATGACCCTTTCTAGTCAGATATGCCAGTTGTTCTTGGTTGAACCAGTCCAGTTTTAAAACACTGCTGAAAACTGTGACCATATCTCCTTTAATGGAGAGGCAATCTGTTTTACTGATCTACTAAAGAAAGATGTTTGTAGTTAACTGTCTAGAGTCGAGTTCTTTCAATCAAGGATGAATGATGAGCAATCACCTAAGAATTTGATTTTATTAGCTTTTAATTAGAAAGATATTTGGTGTTCAAGTTTATGCTAGGGTTTACTAGCGATGAATAATAGACAATTGTGTAAGACTTTTGTTTTATTAGATTTTTAATTTAAAAGATATTTGGCGCTTGAGTTTACGTTAGTATGTTTTAGATTGTAAATTATTGCCATTTTAGAATTTTGAATTCAAGATTTATATATGATAGTATGTTTTATATATATATTCTTTGTTGCTACCCCTATTCGTTGTAATTTCCCTCAAATCTTTAATCTCTATCCACTTCCCTTTTCGTTCTGCATCACCCTTGACTTAATTTAGGGTCCTTGCAAACGCAAGACTCCCAAAACACAACAGTTAGGATGCCAAAAAAGGGGCTTATTTATAGAAACAGCCCTCAACCTTTTTTTTTTAAAGAGAAAAAAGGAAGTTTGTTCGACTAATAAAGCAGATACAAAATCCATTCTTGGCAAAAGCCGAAATCGCCAAAAGGGACACAGTCCCAAACATAGGACCCATGCTTCTGATGATGATCAAAATATAATCCAAATGATGCAAAGTAACAACAGATCATAACTATAGAGATCACAGGACTGTAGCAGCAGTAAAAATTTCCTTACCAACATTTTTTAGGAACACCTCTAACCAATCTACCCACTAAAATGAGCATAGAGTATGCAAGGAAGAAGCTGTGACCTTTTCCCTTGCATCCTGTGGCAATTTAGGGTTTGAGTTGGGAATAGTACATTTCTCCCCTATTCCACATCTCAACTCTTGGGCATATAAAATATTATATCTAAATAAACGTTCCAATATCTTATGGATAATATTTAGTCTATAATTTTAGTACTTTCCAACCCTATTAAGTTGTGATTTTAATTTCCTTAAAAAATATAAAGATTAAACCAATGAACTTATAAAGATATAACAAATTATTATCAAGTTTTTATCAAGCTTGTTCGAGAACATAGAAAACCAACATTATCCATGTTCAACATAGCTTGTGTATTAATTGAGCTCAAAGTTCATTTAAATTAATTAAAAAAAAAAAGACCACAAACAAGCGCTTCAGATAGCTAGGAACTGCGGACATGGACATGTGACAAAAGCACGATAGGGCACAAATATGGTGACAGGATCAAGTTTAAAAAATCGAGATAAGATAGGACAAGATATAAATTATATTGTATTATTGTACATATAATTAAAAGTATACTTACATGCCTTCTAAAAAAGATAATTTTTTTTTAAAATAAATTATTAAAGTAATTTAATTATTTTGAAAACTTATTTTATGTTAATTAGTTGAAGAGGCTTAAATTGTGGGCTTTAAAGCAACTTATTAAAATGAGCTTTATAGTAATTAAAACCATATTCACCAACATTAATAGTTAAAAATCTTTTTGAACTAGGCCAAGGTAGGGTTTTTTATTTTTTTTTTGTCATTAAGTTGAGATTGTGGAAGCACGTTTAATATTAAGTTGCGATGATGAGAATGAGAAATTTTTTATGGGAGTTTTTTTTTTTTTTTTTTTTTAATAACCAACAATACTGCTAACAATGACAGGCAGGCGGCACAGACCTTAGGGCTAAGGATGGCCAGGTAGGTGCATAAAATTTCTGCCCCTAAAGAGACAAAGATAGTGTTGTGGTTCACTTGCCATCTTCCTATCCAGTTCCTATCCAGTTCCTATCCCCACAAAGCTAAAACTACCTCAGAACCATAGCCTAATAACATTTAAAGATGGAAAAAGAAAAAGAAAAATACTTGGAGGATAAAAATCATTTATCATAAAAAACCAATCATCTGTCCAAAAAGCTAAAAGGAGAAATCATTTCAGAAATGTAAATCTGGAAAGGATCCAATATAAATACCTGGACAAAGGATGAGCTGCATTAAACATCTCACAAGCCTTCTTACTCTCTTTGAAATATTCATCAGCAGCTTGCAAAGCAGCTACAGCCATGCCATGGGATTTCTCTGTATTACCCTCATCAAGGATCAAACCATGATAATAATACGCTGCAGCCTGTATTTGTATAAATTAATAATATTAATTGATTTGCTACATTAGTCAAGAAATCAAACCTCAAGATAATCATCATACTAGAACCATATGTTAGTAGCAAGTACAACCATGTTGGGTGCATTATTACAGTAAAAAGTCTATTTAGCTCTGCAAGCTTGGCTCAAACCTTCAAAAGTTCTAGCAAACAAGAGAGAAAATTTGCATATATAGTCCATCTACTGCTCCTTGACTCGCTAAAACATAATTAAAAAGTAAGAAGGTTTCCAAAATTCATTCCATTTTATCTCACAGTTAGTAGCTGGATCTGAAGCAGGCTTGTTAAGAATACAACCGTCAGCTCCTCAAAAGAAAACAAAAATTATTACTACTTCCAGGAAAGAGAGATTTATGCTCGATTAAGTAAATTCTAAATTTGCATTATTGAAAAGTCAGTCTCTGCAGTTCTATAAACCATTACACAGTTCAAAGATCCCACATGTAAGCCACTAGCACGTCTACATAACCACACTATTCTTAGACTCAAGTTCAGGATCTTTAACCACCAGAACTCCTCATTAGAAGTCAATTAATGCAAATGAAGTTTTAAAATTTTTAGTTTCCACTGAATCACTTCCTAAATGCCAACCTAGGATTTATATAGAATATCAGCAATTTGAACTCAATAACTCATTTCAGTAGTTCGAAATTTAGAAAGACAACAAAAATAACTTCCCTTTACCAGGATGTCCATCCCAAAAATAACATCTATGTCTGCTTACGTTATTCTAATGCAAAGGAAACTTCAAAAGGTTCTTTAGGTCAAGTTTGTAAGGCTCCCCATAAAAAATGATTACATAAAAAAGTTATTCTGAAATCAGAACTTACAATGGATAAATTCAATGAGAAGATCAATAACATATAAAAACTTTAATCAAAATATCATTTATAATTACATTTTTTATTACCACGTATTGAATAACAAATTTTTTAGTAAAAATATTTATATAAAATAATGTATCAAAACTAATTAAAAATTTTCAAATTTTTTACATTTGATCTATGTAACAAGTCCTTTAAATCTATCGGTTTGAATTTTCACTTTTCATTTTTATTTAATTGCTCTTAATAGGGAACTTCACGAACTTGACCTGGTAACCACTAAGTCTAGTGCAAAGAAATTTGATATGAGAAAGCGATCACATTTGAACCAATTATGTGCAATCGTAAAAGCAAAAGGATAAGAATGTGGAGAGTAAAGTTGGTCAGCAAATGGACAACATGCCCAACCAGAAAAACAATCCCTTGTATGGAAAAAATTATCATATATACGGAACAGTAATAATCACTGCAATATCGTACAGATATAGGCACCATGTCTGAGAATGAGCTATGCACTAAAAGTACAAAGCTATTCTTCATATGTTCGCTCAAACTTAAATGTAGTGTAGATATGCAACCAAGTGTCTGACATGATAATTGCTCGAAACAGAAGAGAACACTATACAGCTGTACAGGGTCTGAAAAGATAATAAGGAGGCAGAAATTCATCATCCCTATTACAGTGGTAAGATTTTTAATACTACATCAGTTGTTTAATTATTTATGAAAACTTGAGGATATCTTGAAAACAAAACAAAACTTTAGAAGTCTACCCCCCTTTCCAGCACAAAGAAAATAAAGAAAAATGAGGTCCAAATGTCCTTCAGTTTTTCATGCTCATTTATTGAATTTGGCTCAAACTAGACAAACCAATGGAAGTATATGGATTTTTTTTTCTTTCCTTTTTATCGTGGAATTCTATTAATAAATGAACCTGATAAAAAGAACAAAGAAATTGGTGCCATTGGGAATGTGAAGGATGGTGATATAATTGAATTTAAACACTATGCTATTATTGTAGCCCCAAAAGACTTGTTTTTATTCTTCATTTCAGAATATTTCCCTGTTACTCTCTCTTCCTCCATCACAGTCACTTAATTCTGTCCAAATCCATCCATCTTCCAGCAATAATGCCCCATTCTCTCTTTTTACTCATCATGATTCTTACAATTTCCTTACATGATGATACCTTGTTCTTTTTTTTTTTTTTTTTGGTTGCGGGGTATGAAGATTTTACCCTAGTTGAAGTACAATGGTGAGGAAAGAAAAGTTCTGGTTAGAGCAGCAAATTAGCACACTTTGTGACATTCTCCACAGCTGATTCTGGAGAGTTTGGACACAAATCCCATACACACGTCAGCATCAAGCCACATTGAGTACACCAAAAATGCAGAGTCCAACAATACAGCTCCTATTATTATGTTTCAACTCATTCACGAAATGACCTCAAATAGCCATCTCAAGGTTTTCCTTATTGCATCACAGAAAGTTCAAGAAGTTTCATCACTCCCTTAATCAAGGTTGCATGTCAGTAACCAAACTTATTTTGCAAATGTGTGTGTTTGTCCCACTGAGAGCCTTGACTAATTTTCTGGTAATCTCTTTCTTAACTAGAGATAGAATATAGCTCATCCCTTTTATTGATATTTCTACAATCAGTATATATTGTTATTATTTCTTGAGAAATGCTACTATAAACTGATATCCAAATTCAAGAATACACTGGGACAATATTTACATAACCATGCTTTTGTCCCCAAGCTAAAAAAGAAAATAGAGAAATGAAAGAAAGGATGACATACCTTAGCTTCAATGTATTTCCACTTTACAAAAAGTCGATGCTTTTCACCCCATCCAGTTGATAATGGAAGATTCATAATGTTATCATGAGCCTGTATAAATACATGTTTGAAGATCACTACTACACTGTTATTCAGAAAATAGTAGATCTATTGAGACAAGATAAACTATTCACAAAAGGCGTAGTGAAGGAACAAGACAAAACCATGTTTTCTGTAGCAAATTAAATAAAGATTTCTCAAACCTTGTTATCAGACTATGATAAAAGAACAAAAATGTCATACAAGAAGCTCATTAAGTGCCAAAATTTGCAAACTAGGTGAAAGGCTATCAGGAACTGTTAATCTCATTCATAGTACTACATTTGCATTAGAGTATCACCAATAGAGCATAATGCCCACACAAACAGATAATGATATATGCAAATTAAATGAAAAAGTAAATTTGATGAAAAATTAGAAAGCATAACTGAGTTCAAGATTTTAAAGGATGTGCTTGGCTGGTCAGAGCTTAAAAAAGGATTAAAAAGAAGTGTGCATTCATACCTGCTGCCAGTACTTTACCATCTCACATGCAAGCCTTCGCTTCACAGCAAGAGTAGCCTTGGTACTATCAATTGCCATTCCAAGCTGGATATCAACACCCTACACCAGATAAAAACAACCTTTAAACCATGAGAAGATAAAAAATGACTACATAACATCTGTTCCAATTTATTCTTACACACAAACACACGCCCACGCACAAAAATGAAAGAGAAGTGCACATGACCAACACTTTGTCCCTCTATTGATGTATAACAAAATGAAACACTATCACTCCATCCCATTGCAGTGCATAAAGTTTATAATGTACAGATAGTGAACACAATGACTATTCCATGAGATACCTAGAGATGAGAGGTTTTAGACCGAAGACTAATATCATGCAAAAATAAATAAAACCTTCTGACTTCTAGAAGCTCCAAAAATCACATACCACAACAGCAAATTCCAACAAGGCCAATTAAAGATGATCCCGTAGGCATATTAGGATGGTGTTTTAAGGTTTTTCTAGTTTGGTGTTGCTCATTAAATTTGTAGATTAGACTCAGACTTTTAGAAAATAAGTTAGTTTCTGGTTTAGACACAGACAGCTCAGACAATATGTTCAGCCTCGCTAACTTGTTACGTTGACAAGTGCTCATTAAAAATACTCTTTATCTCTTCATAAAAAGGTTGTTTTGGATATTTCCCGTGATTTGAAAATATTAACATGTTGGTATTTATACTGACTCATGGAGTTCGATTGAAGGGCTTTGATGGTGGCAATACACAAGAACCAGTGGTTTGTTGCAAAGTTACAAGGATAATTATTAAGTCAAGATACATATCATGAAACGAAATTTTATTTTTGAGAATCGAGTATCATATCTTATTGTAAGATACAATAAATAATTTTAAATAATACATACTCATGTAAGATAAATAAAAAATAAAAAAAATACATATTGAAAGGATTAAGTGAGTATATGATAAAAATAAGAAACGTGATTGTTTTCAAGTGTTATTAATAATATATATTTTTTACATGATTGTTTTCAAATGCTCATTAACAGTATATATTTTTTTGTCAGAATATACCAGTTGACCTGCTCCCTTAGAATCTGGTCACTAATATTAAAACTCTGATTCTTTAAATTTTGTTTATTATTGGTTTCGTTTTTATAAATATTTTGTAATTAGAGTTCATGATTTTTAGGCTTGTTTTTAGTAGTTTTCATTTTGGTTGTAATTGGCTAGGCTATAAAATAGCTCTACCTTCCCAGATCAATAGTAGTTGCTGCTGACGATTCCAAATAACTATATTTTCTTCAAACTCTTTCACATGGTTTCAAAGTTCCAACTAAAGAAGAAGAAGAAAAGGTTTCCTTGCCTCACATTTTTCTCTGCCATTCAAATATTTCCCAACATGTCTGAGCAATCCTTCACCACAAACCCCAACAAAACCACAACCCAATCCAAAGAGGTGATCACCAACCGGTATCTGGAGAATTACAATCTATGGAAAGAACTACTTGAAGTGGTCACTGCTGGTTCGTACTTTCCTTAAGGGAAGGTGGCAACTCAGCTATCTTCTCGGCTCTGAACCCAATTCTGATGATCACAAGTTTGGAACATGGGATGTAGAAGACTCTATGGTAATGGCAAGGCTTTGGAATGTGATGGTATTGGAGATTAGCAACACTTGCATATTCCTATCCATGGCAAAAGAGATTTGGGAAATTGTTCAACAAATGTATTCCAAGAAAAATGATTCGGCTCAAATTTATAAAATCAAGATCAAACTAATGGCTACCAAACAAGGTAATCGTTCAGTCACTGAGTATAAGAATATGTTGAACAGATGGATCATTATAGATGTATTCCAATGATGGATAGCGCTGTCGTTACTATTCTCAAAATTTATTGAAAAAAACCGAATCTGTGATTTCTTGGCTGGACATCAACCAGAATTTGATCAAGTTAGGATTCAGATCTTCAGCAAATAGGAATTATCCATCCATGAATGAGACTATCGCCATTATCCATGCTGAGGAAAGTCGAAAGGACGTCATGCTTGCTGATCAAGATTTCGAAGGGTCAGCTTTGGTTTCTACCAGCTATAAAAACATCTCCCAAGAAAAACTGGCAGCCACAATTTTAGAGGGTAGGAAGCCAGATTCCAGACAAGGCAACAAGTTCAAACTTGTGTGCAACTACCGTAAGAAAAGTGGCCATGTTAAGAACGAGTGTTGGAAACTTCATGGTAAACCCCAAGATAGTGGCAAAGGGGGCGGAGGACAGAAGAATTGGCAACAAAGAGGACAAGTGAACTTGTCTCGGACGAAAGTTCAAGCCTTTAGGAGAGTTCCAACACCACGGAGTTGGGTAAAGAAGACATCGAAAGACAGAAATCTTTCATTAAAACTCGAGGTAAATCTATCAACAACCCTGCTACATGCTCCTTTGCACAATCAAGTACGTCTCTCACTTTACATGCTCTTAGTGCTTCAGACCTTAACAACTCCAGCTCTTGGATAATCTAGTCTGAGGCAATGAATCACATGACATTTTCCTTTATTAATTTTGCCACATATACCCTATGTCCTAGCTCACAAAAAATTACCACAGCTGATGGATCCTCGATTACTGTAGCTGGAGTAGGTGATCACCACCTGCGTCCCATATTAACCTTAAAAAATGTTTTTCATGTTCCCCAAACTTACCAGCAATCTTGTGTCAATTCAACACCTTACAAACCACACAAATTGTAGTTTAACCTTTCTGCCAAATTCATGTGTTTTTTAGGACCATGGTAAGGGAAGACAATTGGGCGTGCTAAGGAAACTGGCAAACTCTACTACGTTGAATTAATAAACCATGCGGTGGGATCAATAAGGTTCATTTATCAACTTCCTTGTTGTCTAACACAAAAAATGCACCAAGTCAAATCTGATTCAATCACCATCGCCTAAGTCATCCTTCCTTCAAAGTCTTACATGTTATGTTTCCTTCATTATTTGCCAATGTTGATGTCAGTGAATTTCATTGTGATGCTTGCGGATTTGCTAAACATAAACGTGTTCATTTTCCTATTTGCAATAAAAGAGCGTCATCTCCTCACTTTTTAATACATACGGATATTTGGGGACCATCTAGTGTGCCAAATATCTCAGGGATTACATTGTTTATCACCTTTATTGATGATTGCACTCGCGTCACTCGGGTTTTTCTCCTTAGAAAAAGTTAGATGTGAGTAACATTTTTCCAATCTTCCACAATATGATCCAGAATCAATTCGGGGCTAAAATAAAGAAAATCATATCCGATAATGTAAGAGATTACTTCAATAAAACCTTATCCCTAAAAGGAAGGAATCATTCATGAATCATCCTATGTGGATACCGCACAACAAAATGGAGTGGCAAAAGGGGAAAATGATCACCTCTTGTCTACCACTCGAGCTTTGATGTTTCAAAAATAGTGTCCCAAAATACTTGTTGGGGAACTTGTCCTAACATCTGCCCATTTAATCAATCGTACACCATCACAAATTCTTAGTTACAAAAGTCCTCGGGAAGAGTTCTCAAAATTCTACCCCAGAGATTATTTCTCAAAACTCTTTACAAACACAAGTATTTGGTTGTGTTACATTTGTCCATCTTCACTCACATAATCATAGTAAAATTGACCCTAGAGCAATCAAATGTGTTTTTATTGGATATTCTTCAACACAAAATAATTCGGAAGATATGGCGGAACGAGAGTTGGAAGAATACAGTGCTTTAGATAGGAACAAAGGGAGGAGGAGAATTCATGCTGACAAGTTAGCATGAGGTCATATATTGGTTCATATAGCCTACCATAGTATTGGGATAAAGGCTCTGATGATGATGATGATGATGATGATGATGATGATGATGATTCTTCAACACAAAAGGGTTATAAATGCTACCATCCACCATCTCGAAGAACCTTTGTCTAAGCCGTTGTTGCCTTTGTGGAAAATGAAAGTTTCTTTGATGGAAGATAATGATTCAATTGTGTTGTCACCTTCCTCATCAACTGAGTCCGATTGTTCACAATTAAATCCAAATCCAAAAACTCAAGTCAAAAAGTTCCCTAAGCCACTAGAGTTAGTCTCGCTCAATAGCCCGAATCTAAGCCACCTATTGAGTTTGTTTATTGAAAGTGGAACTGTTCCACTGTCAATCCAAAGCAGGATCAGTCGTCCAAACCAACTTCAGGAAATGAGGTAAACACAGAGATTAGTACTACTATTATTCCTACCCCTAACCATGATTCACAACCTTTGAACAAAAATAGACACAAGTGTGATATAAACCTACCCATTACCTACTGTCAAATTACCAAGAGGGAAGAGACCGTTAGGATGCAAATGGGTGTTCTTGGTGAAATACAAGGCTGGTGAATCATTGCAACGATACAAGGCTAGGTTAGTTGCAAAAGGATATACTCAAACCTACAGTGTAGACTACTAGGAAACATTTGCACCGGTGTCAAAGATGAATACTGTAAGGGTACTACTATGATTAGCAACTAACGTAGATTGGAGTTTGCATTAGTTTGATGTAAAGAATGCCTTTTTACAAGGTGATCTTGAAGATGAGACTTACATGGTGGTTTGTCCTCCAGAATTTCATATGGACACAAGTGGATAGAAAGTATGTAAATTACAAAAGGCCCTATACGGGTTAAAATAGTCACCCAAGACTTGGTTTGGCAGATTTACGAAGGAGATGCCATCAACGCGATACAAACAAAGTCAAGATGACCATGCTTTGATTACAAAACACATGGCCTCGAGGGAAGTGATAGAATTACCGGTTTATGCGGACGACATTATTATCACTGGAAATGATGAAAAGGAAGAAGGAGCTCTTAGACAACGTATGGCTAAGGAGTTTGAGATTAAAGAGTCCAAGAAATTGAAATATTTTTTGGCAATAGAAGTTGCACTCAAGGGAAGGAATATTTGTGTGACAACAAAAGTATGTACTAGATTTGCTTAATGCGACAGGACAAATTGGATGCAAACCTGCAAAAACACCAGCTGAAACTGAACACAAACTTAATGATGCAACAAAGGATGAAATGGAAGATCGGGGAAGGTATCAAAGGTTGGTAGATTAATTTATCTATCACACACACGACCAAATATAGCTTATGCAGTAAGTGTTGTAAATCAGTTTACACACAATCCAAAGAAGACATCAGTTTACGCACAATCCAAAGAAGACATCTTCAGGTCGTATATTGTTCTTAGATATTTGACGACAAATTTGGGCAAGGGAATCTTTTTTAAGAAAGGGGAAAGTTCGAGTCTTGAAGCAGACACAGATGTTGATTATGCATGTTCAATAGTAGATAGAAGGTCAATTTCAAGATATTGTACATTCCTCGATATTCGATTACTTGGAGGAGCAAGAAGCAACCAATATTAGCTAGATCAAGTTCAGAAGCAAAATTTTCAGCTATGACACAAGAAATCTACGACTCTTGTGGCTTAAAATAATCCTAGCAAACCTCAAGATCAAGTAGGAAGGACCTCTATAGCAATATTGTGATAATAAGTCAGATAACAACATAGCTCATAATCCAGTGCAACATGATCGAACTAAGCACGTGGAAGTAGATTGACATTGTATAAAAGATTAACTTGATAGTAGGCTGATTTGTACACCGTACATATCATTAGGTCAACTTGTAGATGTTTTCACAAAAAGGCTTAGCGGGTCACGCATTCGAGAAGATTATTAGCAAGCTAGGAATGGAAAATATTTATTCTCCAGCTTGAGGGGGAGTGTTAGAATATACCAATTGACCTGATCCCTTAGAATCTGGCCATTAAAATTAAAATTCTGATTCGTTGGATTTTGTCCATTGTCTGTTTCCCTTTTGTAAATATCTTGTAATTAGAGTTCCTCATTTGTAGGATTGTTTATAGTAGTTTTCAATTATGGCTGTAATTGGCTTGGCTATAAAATAGCTCTGCCTTTCCAGGTTAATAGTAGTCACTGCTGACTATTCCAAAAAATCATATTTTCTTCAAACTCTTCCATATTTTTATTTTTTTTTATATTTTTATTTTAATTTACTAACTAAAATTCTAAAAAATATATATTTTTTAAGATTAAAAGAGGTAAAGAATATGTTAGTAAGTTTTTTAGGTTAAAAAGCGATTAAAATTGCATTTTTAGCTAACTATTCATATCAAATTTCAATTGAGCCTAACCCAATTTCACTAAAAAGCATATCAAAGTGTACTGGTATATCGTACGATACATATTAGTTCGCTTGTGTATCAATAGATATGCTACCGATTCATGATAAAATAAATTCTCTACATCAATACAAATCGATTTTATAGTGAACCGAATCGTATCGTACAATGCGTATCACATATCATATGATTTTGATAACTATGGTTATAAAATCTTTCATTTGATTTAAGTATATGAGATTCCATGGATCAAGGGCTTCAATGGTTTTTTAGCAAACAAGTCATGTTTCCACGAGAATGGTGTTGTTATCTTATAAGATAAAGTCATTCACAACAATAACAAACAACAAAGTAAGCCTTTTCTCACTATGTATGGATCATATTGAACCATTACAGTCACAAAAGATGATATCCTTGAAAGTTCAACCAAAGCTAAATCCCTTTCGCAGTTTATATCTATGTCCTCTTTGCACTTCCTCTCCATTTCTTGATACAAGGTCTCATATTAATTTATCCAATAATTTGTATTCTTATTTTTCCCTGTATTGCCCCCCGTCTAGAGTAGCATGCCCATCTCAGTCACACTACTTTTACTAACTTATTTCAATGCATTGTTGCCTAACATTCAATCCCATATAAAACTTTGCTTGTGTTATCATTCTTAAAAGTTATTTCCTTAAGTTTTTGTTGAATTTTTCTGTCATAATTAATGGCACTCCAAATGCACTTCTCCAAAATATGCTTTTCACGATTTAAAATACTTTTTTTTCGAATCATCTAAATATCAAATAACCCAATACTAGGATAAAGGGTTTGATGAATAACCATTTCTCATGTTCTAGTCACGATTAAAACAAGAAAGCATATTAATAAAATTCATTTGGCATGTAAACTGATTGTTAATCATATCAAGTAAGCCTTTTAATCCACAAGTATACATCATATCACATCGTTCTGGTGATGGAATATATCCTCAATGCTACAACACAATAAGAAAGTTTTTGGAGCTCAACAAGATATTGACAATGAGTGCCCAATGTTTCATGATAGAATATATATCTCATGTTAAAAAAACTGCAATAAACATAATTCTTTCAAACCTTGAATTATAATGTTTTGCATAAGCACACGATAAATGCCTGAATTATATTGTTTTACATAAGACAGTATACAAGGTGGAAAAAAGAAGAAAATAAAAGGAAGAAGCCCATCTTTTCTTCTCTGATTTTTTCTTATTGTGTTTGTGTTCGTGTTGAGTGTTCATTCTAATCTAAATTCAATAAGATCTACTTTATTAAATAAGTAAAGAGTCATTATAGAAAAAAATAAATAAGCAAAAACCTGTATCTATTCTCTTTCTATTCCTATACTTATAAATTCGATCTAAAACTATGATTAAAAAGGTTTTATAATTTATTAAAAGAAGGAAAAAAAGGTTTCTATGTAGTTCAACATTTTTGACAATTCAAAAGTATTTAGCATTGTAAGGACCCGAAATGTGGACATTTTGGGTTTTACAATTGAAATGCAAATTATCAGAAATGGATTTGGAAGTAGTAGATTTTCTTTTTTTTTCATTTTTTTTTTTTTGGGCCAGAGAAGCACTAGATGACTAGATGTGTATTTATCCAACATGGATATAATGCAGGATGCAGCTGCCATCTAACATGCTACACAATTTCTGCTTATAGAATACTAGTAGTATCTAAACAGCTTTCAGAAAATGAAAAAAAAAAAAAAAAAAAAAAAGACATCAGGTTATGTGCAGCGATACAAATCTAGCAACGCTCAGACATGTCACTCCAATGTTTACAGGAATATAAGATGATAGAACTGGTTGTTACTCGGCAAAATGTGTTCATATTTATTACAAGAACAAATCCAGCAAATGAGATACAGGAAAGTCCTATTTGTAAACTTGATTCACAAGCAACCTAACAGTTCATACCTATATCTATCCAGAGATAAAGTTAGTACCTGTCCTAGTGCTTGCAAACAGAGTGCTCTAAGAACTCCTTCTGCTAGGTCTACTGGTAAATTTCTCCTGTAATCGAAGTAGAGACCACTAGATTAGTACCAAATTTGGAAAGCCAGAAAGGAATTTTGAAGATATCAAAGAATGTTGACTGCAAGCATTTTGTCTTTATACACCTGAGTTCAGATGGAAACTGAGGGAGAACATGTCTGACAGCACAATCCAAGTATCCAGCAGCCTTCAAGAAAATATCAACAGAAGCTCGCCTGTTTTCTGTTTATTGAGAGAAAAAGGGAGTCATTAGGCCCATGGAAATAATGGTTAAAGCAAAGGTAAGAATGAAAATCTAAACTGAGGAGAAAGGATCAACAGATTTACCAGTAATCAGTCTTTTAAAATTTAAGAACATAGGGGGAAAAAAGAGAAAGAAAGAAAGAAAACAAAAGCAATAGCAGCCAGAGAGAACTATCAGCATTGGATTTTTTTTCTTCACAAATACCTACCTTCTGATACTTTTGGTTGATAACCATCAGCAGAAGTCCTTGGAAGAAGTAACAAGTTGGCTTGTGATAACAATAACATTGCCATCAAATGCAATACTGACAACACCTCATACCAAGCATTAAACATGGCTGTTTCCTGCCAAAGAATTTATTTACATCAAATCCGTATTCCTCAAAGAGTAGAGGGACCAAATAAAACATCAAAAGCAAATAAAAGTCATGTTGACAATAATAGCCGAAACCCGCAGCCAGACCTCGGTATCATCCGCCTGATTTACCCAAATAAACTGTACTTTGTATTGTAGCTGGCTCCCTGAATGATAACAATGGACCATATTGTTAGATTTCGCCTTATAAAGCACAGTAAACATTTTAAAGAGCATGCAACTTAATAATATGTTTCACCATCTGTAACTAATCCCAGAAGAACAGGTAAGTAGTCTTCGAGAGCCTGATGAAGATCTGCCAATATTGAACCCCCTGTAGACAGTATTTTCAACTGAAATATCAGAAAAAGTTCTTGTTGCTCATTTCATTTAGAAGGAAACCAGGTTAGCCTGCAACAAACCATGCTGAGTGGCAGTTTTCCTCCTTGTTCTTGTAATTGTAGGTGCTTCTTGACCAGCCATAACAACCATACGTGTTCTCAAGGCAGCAAGGCGTTCCACTAATGTCTTTGACAAGTGACCACCGAGTGATTGAAAGAAATCAACAGGTTTGGGAATTCGTAAACCTGGTACATACACAGAAATTTCCCCAATATTTCCTGGCCTCCTCCTATTTCCCCCAGAATCCTTTGGTGTTGAAACCAAACATCCCATATCTTGAGAGTTACAGTGACTGGCAATCCAGGCAAAATGAAATCAAATTCCCCCAAAAAAATTGACTAATTTCTTGCATGAAAGACGAGTTGTAACGAGTGTAGCCAATAAAACCAGATAGATCATAAAAGTAAACGGCAAAGTGGAAGGAACACATACATGTGCTGAAAAAGAAGCAGACAAGTGTCTGCAATATGCAAGCCATAGAGGAAAAACTAATTAAATGTCCAACAAACAAAGCAGAACGAGTAGGTAACTCACGAGTGCCATCAAAGCACTCTAACTACAAAGCTCCCAAACTTTTTAAATTAGAAAAAGAAAAGAAAAGAAGAGCGTGATGGATTATTCACCTTGTTGTCCCTTATCAGAAGAAGGTGAGGGGATGGATCAAAACTCTAGTATTTTCTGCATCCAACAAATGAAATTTTGAAAAAGAAAAAAAAATGAAAGAAGGGGAATGAGTAAACAGACCAAATAAATATATAAACAAAGCAAGTGAATTCACAAGAAAGGCATGAATCTTGACAATTTTCATAACCTTTTCTCGTTTTGCACGCAAAATTCAAAAGAATAATGTGAAAATGAAGAATTAAGAATTCAATTCACAAGTAGCGTTAATTATTAATAACACTAATAGTATTAAAAGACCATTTAATTTTATTTGAATTCAGTTAAAATTGCGAGTCAAGAAAGAGCTAAGGAAGTCGTAGCAGAATGAAAAGTAAAGCTGAAACCAGAAAATCAATCATCAAACTGAAAATGGAAACAAGATAAGAGAATTCTAACTTTTTGCTTCAGTTATCCAAAGCAGAAAGTTGAGCAAAGCTGTGGAAAATCAAAGGAAAGAAAAAAACAAAACAAATAACCTTTGACCATGCGTCTGAGTAGAGAGAAATTCAAAAGTCCAAACCCTAGCAGCAGCAGTAACAGTAGCAGAAGCAGGCAAGGCAAATGCTTATTTGCAAGCGATTGAGAGGAAAAGTCAGAATTTCAATTTTTTCTGATGGGAAGTGAAGAGAGATAAGGGACGTAGAAATTTAGAATAGAAATAGAATTACAAGGTTCATAGTTGCAGTCCATATCCACCAAAAGCATACATAGAATAAAATATGCAATCTGCCTTTGACCTTTGCCTCAGAAACAAACCATTAGCTTCCTTCCTTGCACCACCCGTAGGTGAAAAAATTAAAGAAAAAAAATATTACATTTTCCTTTTACAAAATTATAGTTACTTAAACGTAAAACGGACAATCTAAGATAAAAGTTGAAGCTTGAGGAGAAAAAATTAAAGTTTTTAAATTCCTTCTGGAGTTAACAAAGTGACACAATCTTTTTAACGTATATTAAAAAGTTGATTTATATTAAATACAAACTCTTATTAAAAAAAAAACCCCTTTGAGTGCCAGAACTCGTTTAAATTTAAACTCAGTTTATACTTAGCATAAGTTGCTAAACTCGGCGTGTCTTATCCTTGATGCAAAAATTGAACACTTCTATTAAGAATATATATATATATATATATATATATATATATATATATATATATATATATATTTCCAATTAGACATACTAAGAGGTCTAGCCAAACCGGATTATATCAGTTTGGACCCATTAGTTATAGGAACAAGATTAATCCGGTTAATAATCCGATCGATTCCTTGAAAGAACCAACAAACCCAATCCGATCTATACAAACTGAAACATACGTTTCGAACCAAACTGATTTCGATTTAATCCGATTTTTATTCTATTTATTTCAATTATTATTTATCAAATTCTAATAATCAAAAATAAGAAAAAAGATTAGATTTTTTTTTATGTGGAACCCCTTTAAATGGGTAAAAACCATGGGATCTCAGTGCATATAAAAAAAGTTATTATATGTAAAATTATTTATACAATACAATTTACAAAGAAGCTAAAACAGGACTATTTTTCTAAATTAATAAGAATTTATTTTTAAATTTCTTCCTCTTCCTTGGACCTATACCCATGAAACTCGCCTCATATTCCTTATTCTTGATTCCTTGATTCGGTTTCGAATCAATCTTTAAAACAGGTGAATATGCATAATGATGCTGAAAAAAATTTGTTCGATGGTCTCCAATTTTTTATTCCACGAGTAGAAAATGCATGTTCTAATATAATGGAGGTTACTTGAAACTGAGAGAATATCCCTTCCCATTGAAGCTAAAAATGAATATTATCTTTCGTTTTGTTTCCACCATCAGAGGAGATCAATTTGTCAGACCCAGATTTTTTTGTAGCTTGTACCTTATGATTCCTATGTGTATGAACACTATGTAATTATAGTTGAATCATAAGAAGAGTATTTACTAGACTTAAAGTGTTATTGAAATGAATTAACACGCAAAAGCTACATAAAATGCCTAATGTGAGCAACGGGTATCACAGGCTAAACCGAGTTATTCTAAATCATTCTGACTGAAAATAAGAACTTAAAATAAGAGAGCGTAGAGGGCTCATGAAGAAAAGTCAGCTTGATTTAGACCCGAACATATAAAATGAGAGTAAAAGCTAAAAAGGGTAAAATGGACCTTTTGACGAAATAAAGTGTTTCGGGTGAAATTATCACCGGGAGCGGTTGGAATATAAAGACGAGAGTGTAAGACATAAGATATGACACTCTCGAAATTTTAAGAAAAAAGTCAACATGGTCAATGGTTAAGGAAAAAGTCAACTATAGTTAAGAAAGTGGACTTTTACCATAGTTGACTAATCATGATTAAAAATTAACCTAAGTATGGAGAAAAATTTGGAAAAAAATATTCTTGGCCAGAATACAAGATAATCATCCCCGGAAGTAAGGAAAATTTATTCGGAAGGATTCCGGAATAAATTTAATGGTTAAAAACGGGATGGGCCTAAGGTAAAAATTTTAAAGCCCATTAAGGTATACTAAACGTATATCAAAATTTTTAAGTCCTTTAGACCGAATTGTTGGACCAATTGATTGGCCAAATTTTGAGACAATTAAAGGCCCGAGACATAGTAAAAATTTCAGCCCGAAAGCCCATTAGGAAAGCCCAAACCGAGAAGCCCAAATGGAAAAGCCCATGAGATAAATATCTAACCATAGTTAAAGTTAACTATGACTCATAAGGTGACTCATAAGGTGACTCATGGCTAAGGTTTGGAAAGTCAAGCATAATGGCTGAAAAGTAAAGCTTAATGGCTAAGTATATGGCTTATAAATTCAGCCACACCATTGTCATCTTCATCACACCAAATCCGGCTAGAAGAAGAAACCATTGAAATATATTTTCCAAACTTTCTCTCACTAGAAATCATTAGGAATTAGGCATATTTGGAACTTGCATTCTTCGTGGAAGTTGTTCCAAATTGAAAGGAGATTGACATATGTTGGAATTGGCTATCAAGTAGCCATAGAGTGCAAACCGAGAGCCTCCAAAGTTTCGGCCAAAGGGTGAACACAACAATTGGTATATTTTCTAATTTCCAATTTCATATATGTTAATGTATGAATGATTTCAAGTATGTTGATATATGTTTTAAGCATTGAAACATATTAAATCACCATGAAGTGGGTTAGGCCAAGAGTGAGTAATGGGATGTTAAATTATGTCAATATGATTTTAAGACATAAATGGATTAGTGTACATGTATTAATGTTAATGGTGTAATTAGAATTAATCAATTTGATTAATTAATACATGTAATTTGTTGGCAATCAAGGTGTTTGATAAAATGCCTAAATGAACTATGTGATGATTGGTAATGTTGCCTACCAAGTGTTTGTGAAAATGCCTAAGTGAAAATGGCTAAATAATAGGCATGGATGGCATGCCATGGTAAAACCGAGACATGAGTAGCTCTCGGCCATGGCATGTGGCCGAGAGGCCCAATGGGCCAAGCCCAATTATTTTAGGCCCAATAGGGTGTAATGGGCCAAGGACAAGCCCAATAAGAGTTGGTGGGCCCCACAAGCCCAATAGGCCCAACAAAAGTGAATAGTAAAATGAAAATGGGCTTAAGGTATAGTTAGGCCCATTAAGGGAAAATAGACTGTATTAATGTGTAATACAGTAGGAAAATTATAATTAACCTGAGGAATGGTTATTTACAGCTCCGGAGTTTACATTGAGAGCTGATCGGACTGCGGGATTTAGCAGCACCGAGGAAGTGAGGTCACGTGACGTGATCCGAGGTAAGGGACTTTTGCGAGTAGTTAGAGATACCTGCACGTATTTTCGTTTGCTTTTACATTCACTTAAAAATTCTGAGGGTCAGAGAAAGTGAATAATAATTATTGCGACCCGATAGTGGCAAATTACGATTTTGCCCCTAGTTAGTCAAAAAGTCAACTTTTGTGAAAAATTGCAAAAAGCATGGAAACAATTATATATGAGTGTTTAATTGCTGTTTAGCATGAAAATAAATAGATGGGCTAATGATTTTAAGGTTGATGTGACTTAAGCACACTTTATAGTGCTGATTTTGATGTTTTATAAACAATCCCTTTTAAAGAGTCATCTATCATATTATGTGAGAATAAACCGTGCTAGAGTACAGCTCGCACTGGATTTCATATGTTTTCCACATACAGTAGTGCTGGATTTTTATATGCACTAGATTTCCATGACATGCATGATAGAGTATTGGAGTTTTACTCGTACTCAGTTTTATATGATATATGCATGACAGAGTGCTGAAGCGATTAGCTCGTACTCGAGTTTTACATGAGATATATGACATAGTACTGGAGCTATTGCTCGTACTTGATTTGATAATTGTGCATAGCATAGTACTGGAGCTATTGCTCGTACTTGATTTAATACATGAACTATGTATTGACCTAGTTGCTGGAGATTGCTCGCACTAGAGTTGAGTTTGTGATATGAAACAGTGTTCGAGCGTAGCGTCGACTGTGTGTCGCACTCGAGGGCGTACACTGTATGTGATATTATATACATGGTACCTATTCATGCCGCATTCTTGTGTGACTGAGTGTCACATTTTGAGAGGATGGCCAGCATGAGGGTATTTGAGATGTGGTATGATATTTTCACAGGCGCGAGGGCTAAGACCTATAGTAGGCACCCTGACTGTGATGTTGATATTCCACGGGTGCGAGAGCTAAGACCTATGGTAGGCACTCTGACCGTGAGGACGGGTCCACGGGTGTACTTTGTACCGTGCCTGAGTGGCGCGAGGTGTACGCTGTACCGTATGTTGTTGTGGAGTTGAAGAGGATATAGCTGACGGTTGTGATGGACTGACCCCCCTCCCGTTGCAGCAGTGATGCCCCGCACACCGAGATCTGTGTTGCTTGGGATCACATGTCAGATATGATCATAGTCCAGGATACTAATTGCACTTAACCACAGAGTCTTACATGATATATCACATTGATTGAATGATTTAAACTGCGGACAGACCTGAGGGATGGGTCAGACTCCGATTTTGTGTTGTGAATCATTTGATGCCATATTTATTGTGATTTAAATATACATGGCATGATTTATATACGATGCATTGTTTTGCACTACATGCCTACATTTGAGAAAGAAAGCATGATTTTCTGTACATGGGATTTATTCTGTACAAGTATATATATTATATTTCAAGACATGCTTTTAAAGCGAGTAAAGGAAATAATGTTTTCAAGGCATAGCATTATTTTGAGTAGATAATGTTGATATCTACTTGCTTGCCTGATTTCCTTACTGAGCGCGTTGTATGCTCACCCCCCTTTCTTTACATCTCTCTACAGAGCGTCAGTAGAGCGAGAGCTATCGAGGGATAGTGTCCCAGAGTCCACTACTAGTTCCTATCGATTGCCAGGTATACCTTTATGTACAGTTGTGTATCTAAACATAGAAACAACACAGTGATGTATACGATATATATTATGGGGAATGTATTTGTATTAGATTTTATATAATCTTACATGTATAATAAAAGCAGTTACAGTCAGTAATTATATATTGACATGTATGTATGAAATGGATAATGTGGTAAGTGAGGACTCTGACATCGAATCACAGCCCAACCATTGAAGAGCGGAAAGGTAAGTTAAAAAAAATGCGAAAAATTTATAGTGATTTTTGGATAAAGTCATGGATTGAGAACGGGTCCTGACACAATTTCTTCTCAAGTCGAAAATGTTGACTCAAATAAAATCATAGCTCATTCAAGCTGTCATGACTTTGACGAGATCAAGATGCACTACTATTGGTAGATGATGATATGATCATTTTCCTTCAACCTCTTCTTTGTTATTACCTGGATCGCATCTAAAACACCTCATCCGTAAGCGAAATCGTCCTTTTAATTGTGATGTTGGCTAGACACTTCATTCTCATCGTCGTATAAAACAAACTCTCAGAAGAAATTATAAATTGATGACTTTTAATCGTTAATATAACTATCACTATGAAGAAAATCAGTATAATACTAAAAATAAGTTTTTATATTTTCTTCTCTTTGATTAGGTTATAACAATAATGTTTTGCAATGAATAAGAGGAACTTTTTTTCATTTTTTTAAAAAAATTATTCCATATCATTCAGAAAACTAATTAATTTTACGTTTTTTCTATGACTCTAAAAATTTTTCTAACAATGAAAAATCTAAAGGAACAAAATAAGTTGTGATCAAATAATATTGGCCATAAAATTAACCTTCATGGTTTTAAAATCAGTAAATAATTCGATATAATTTTCAATAAAAAACCAATCATCTTCATTAAGTTAAAATTGCTGAGAAATATAGCTGTTAAAAATAAAGTTACAATGTCTTTAAATGGTAAAATAAATGAAAGCAAATGATAAAGTGAGTTCCATCTTATTTCCACAGAAAATGGAAATAAAGTGGGATGCATCCCAATTATTTTACAAATAGGCTTCCATTCACATCTATGATGCGGGTTACGGATCCATGTTTCTAAAGATTTATTTTTTTCAATCAAATTTGCACCACTATAACAAAAATATTTGTTACACACAAATTAATTATATGACATGCATATTTAACAAGAAAAACTATTCCATTTAAAATGGGTTTAAAATTATTAACTAGAATAGGAATGACTGCATTATTATTAGATGTATTGTCTACAGTAATAGAACATTTTGAGAGTCATATTAAAAGTCATTGGGTTATGTTATGAGTCAGATTGAAAGTCATTGTGCCTAAAGGTAGATTGAACCCAAAAGAAAAGAGGATTCAGGAAGACCATAGAGGATCCATTAAATGTTCATTTAAATTGTGGGTTTTAACAACAATTACGCGCCAAATAACTCCTATAAATAGGTCTCAAGTATCATTTTTACATTCTAAACTCTATTTGCTTACTGAAACTCTGTCGAAATCCTTTCTGACATAAGCAGTAAAGTGTGATACGAACTAAACGTATTTTCACAAGTGCACGGGTCGTACAAGTAATAATGAGATTTGAGTCCCGGAATATCGTCCCACAGAGAAGTTGATCAGCCTAATTAACTACTGGTTAATCTTACCCTAAGTATATCCTAGCAAATTATGATGATGCAATGGGTGATCAACTAAGGCTAATTAAAATTACTAGAAAACAATAAAATAATAAAAACTAAATAAAACCGAGCTAAGATTACTTACAGTGCTCAAAGCAACTAAAAGCAACAACCTACAAAAGATAATTAAAACAGTTAAAATGAATTAACGCAACTAAAATAAAATGCAAATATGAAAATAAAGAAATAAAATTAAATTAAAATTTAAACAAACTTAAAATAAAAAAATGCATGTAATTAAACTAATAAAAATTACAAATTAAACTAACCTAAATCTAATAAAAATGAAGACTAAATTAAAAATGCATGAAACACATTTAATCTAAATTAATTCTAAATGCAACTCATAAAATATTAAACTAAAATAAAGTCCTAAAACATATAATATAAAATTAACTACTAACTAAAACATTAAAACAAAAAATTAAATTAACAACTAAAACACTAAATTTAACCTACAATTATCAACTAACAACTAACCTAAACTGACAACTAATAAAAGCAATAAAAATAATATAAATGCAATAAGTATTAAAGTATAAAAGAAAGGAATGTGGCCAAACATGGCTTTATTCAGTTTTCCAACCAAGCGGTCCCGAAACTGTCCAGGCACTGTTTCTGCTTCTTCTTTTGGTTTCGTGCTGCTACTCCAGGCGCTATGTTGGCCCTGTGTCACGACCCTCAACTTACCAAAATACGTACAAATTTTTTGCATTTTCATGCATCATTTATCATTCGTTCTTACCTCAATCGTGAACAGCAACTCTCCTCAATAGTTGGGCCGTGTGTCGACATCTAACTCACTCCACCATACCAATTCAATTTGCATATTATTCATAAGTTAACACTTGTATAAATGTATATATATCAGAGTTGTTACATGTGTTTACATTGTTTTACATCCTCAATAGTTACATACAAAATGCTACTGTGCTATCGTAAGTTTAGATACAAAATTTCAACAGTGTGTATACCTTTAGCGATGGGATGCAGCGGATTACCAAAAGGGAACGCCTCCAGTCACGCTCACTCTATACTCAAATCTCTGTAGAGAGGGGGAAAATAAGGGGGGTGAGCAAACCACACGCTCAGTAAGGCAATCATGCGAACAGGTAGATACTGCACTATTTACGTGATCGTGATGCCATTCTCAAAAGTATTTAATTCATCATTTTATCTCAAAACATGAGTGTATGATTGTGTTAATGGTATCTAAAGCATTCATGCTATTAAAATCCAGTGTATATTTCAACTCAAATAAGCATGGCATTAACCATCATGCATTTTCTCAAATAAGCATGGCATTAAACATCATGCATTTTCTCAAATAAGCATGGCATTAAAAATCATGCATTTTCTCAAATAAGCATGGCATTAACCATCACGCATCCGTGCACTTTAAAAACCATTAACAATCAATATCTCAAAACAATTCAACCCTTGTCAGGTCTCAGCCCATCCCTCGGACTGTCCTGACCCACAAATCATTTTAAACATGGATTTATTCTCAAAACAATAGACATGTGAGATAGGCAATTCTATAATAGGTAATAACCTCAAGGTCTATGTACATAACCTGTGATACCGGCTACACGGATCAGGTGTGCGGGATATCACCACTATCTGCTTCCACACGAGAAGTGGGTCAAATCCTACTCGCCGGTCCATAGCAGATCTCGTCCGAAGATGGCACATCACATCTCAACACGGTACAACGTACTCTATGCTACATGCACGGTACAACGTACTCTGTGGACCCAATCAACACATCATATCAAGCCACATCTCAAACGCACGTGTGAGCCTATTTAATCGGTATGACCTCTTGTCTACCCGAAGCTCCTAACACGGCTAATAAATCATGTCAAAACAATGCACGTGCGAGCCTATTTAATCGATGATCACCTAGTCTACTCGAAGCTCCAAGCACGGCAACAAGCAAGGTGGGCATCTAGTGCGAGACAAACTCCAAGCACAATGCCAAAACTAATATGAAATCCATGTGAAAACTAGTGCCTCTAGCACTCATGTGTATAAAGCACGTCAAACTCATGCGATCGTACTCTAGCACGCTTTCATTCTCACGAAAATAATGTAGGTGGCTCATTTCTTTGCAAAGTGCGGTTAACAAACCAAAACAATTCAACTCTTTTGCAAATCATTTCAAATATTAGCCAACCTACTAAATCATTTGCTAAAAAGCAATAAAACATGATTTTCAAAGCAATATGCTTTTATTTTTATGCACATTTCTCAAACACCCAACTTTTGCCCTTCAATCACCCAACATCATTTCCTATATCACATGCATTCTAGCAAAACATTTAATGCGCCCAAATTGCGCACAGATATCTCTAAAGTCCACACAATTCCCTTACCTCGATTTACTTGGTGTGATTTTTTTCCTCTTAGCTTCTCACGCCTCTTGGCTTAACTCGCTCCGGTGTATCATCGGAAGCTGCGATTCATTCATCCAAATCAATTGAGTTAATGTTTTTAACTCATATTTGACCTCACTATTCAATATAGTTCACTTATGCATTTTACCAATGCCTTAATCCACATTTTACCCCTTTTAGGTAAATCTTACAATTTATTCACCAACAACATCTTAAAATCATATCCATAACACTATTATTAACTTCTACATATCTCATTTCTCATTAACCTCCAAACATTCCACTTTCTCACACTAGGTTCAATCCATTTTCTAGGTCATAATCATTTCAATGCATTTTAGATAGTTTCTAACCATCCATACTCATGCCAAACAACTCCAAAATCAATTAAATAGACAATGTACCATAGTTGGAGTGTTAGAATCTTACCAAATCTGATTTCTCTTCTTGCTCCAAATGGCAAAGCCCTTAACTCCTTAAATACCAACAATGAGAAAATACCTTCCAACTATGTTGATCTTCTCTTTGATAGGAACAACTTTGCCTCTAATGGTCTTTCTTCAAATCTTACTGAAAATGGCTGATTTTAGAGAGAGAAATTTAGGTTTTTGGGTTGAAAATGGAAGAATGGTGTTTTTCCCGAAATTTTTAGATTTTTAACACTCCTTTTATAGAAATAGCTTGAGGAGATCGATCTGCACCAAGAGGAGATTGATCTGGTCCCCTTAAATCTCTCTTTTTCACCGCATTTTAAGCATGAGATCGATCTGTTGAAGCATGAGATCGATCTGCTCCCAAACAGAGAGCTAAGGAGATCGATCTGGGTGCTTGAGGATCGATCTTTTCATTACAGAATGCTTAGAAGATCGATCTGGCTCATTGGAGATCGATCTGCTCTATTCCATTGCCCAAATAAGAGCATTCTGGTTCTTCCAGATCGATCTCTCATCCCATGAGATCGATCTGCCCTTCATAGTTTTTAGATTTTCTACAGTTCTTCTGCAGCAACTCATACTCATACATCCTTAATTTGCTACCATGATCATTTTCTCATTCATTCATCTTTAAGGCTTGACAATGACATCCATACATACCTTATTCCTATTGAAACTTGTGTGGAATCCTTGTATAACCAAAAGTATACGATATAAACCAAATGGAAGTGCACAACTTATGCAATTCTACTTCCATTTTACCACACTACTCATAATCCATTCTACTCACATTCTCCACATGTTTAAAGTCCATTTCTTTACATTCATACATAATGTAACTTGTATGTACAATCACAACTCTTATTACAAGTATGTACATTAACTTATGGACTTACATCACATATACTTCACTTAATTTACATTTCTATGTACATATATACTATTATACATATACGGGGTCTCACATTCTCCCCCACTTAGAAAATTTGGTCCTCCAAATTAGAACCAATTATTCTGTGAACAACTCGGGATACTTTTCCCGCATTAAACTCTCCAATTCCCATGTGGCTTCTTCCACAGTGTGATGTTGCCAAAGTATTTTCACCAACAAAATTGTCTTTGTCCTCAACACTTTCTCTTTTCTGTCCAATACCCGAACTGGCCTCTCAATGTATGCCATACCCTCATTGAGCTCCAAAGGCTCATATCTTATCACATGGGTCGGGTCCGGGTGATACTTCCTCAACATGGATATGTGGAAGACGTTATACACACTTGCCAACTCTAGTGGCAATGCCAACCTATACGCCTTATCTCCCACTCTGTCAAGTATCTCAAATGGCCCTATATATCGAGGGCTCAACTTTCCCTTCTTTCTGAATCTCATAATTCCCTTCAAAGGGAAAACTTTCAAGAACATCGACTCACCCACATCAAACTCTAGTGGTTTCCGTCTCTTGTCAGCATAACTCTTTTGCCTGCTCTAAGCTATCCGTAACCTCTCACATATCAATTGGACATTCTCAGAGGCTTGTCTAACCAAGTTGGGAGCAAAAATCTGTTTGTCACCAATCTCTTCCCATCCAATAGGGGAACGACATCTACGCCCATACAATGCCTCATACGGTGCCATCCTGATACTCGCATGAAAACTATTATTATAGGCGAACTCTGCGAGTGGCAAATGATCATCCCAGGAGCCACCAAAATCCAATGCACACGCTCTCTGAGTCCCTATCGCTTCCTTAAAACGTTCCCAAAAGTGAGAAGTGAAGCGGGCATCCCTATCAGAAACAACGCTCAATGGAATTCCATGTAGCCTCACTATCTCGCACACATATAGGTTCGCTAACTGGCTTAGAGTATCGGTAGCTCTCATAGCTAGAAAATGAGCTGATTTCGTCAATCGATCCGCAATCCCCCATATGGCATCATGACCTCTCCGGGTCCTCGGTAATCCCATCACAAAATCCATGGTGACATGCTTCCACTTCCATGTCGGTATCGGTAGAGGCTGCAATAATCCTGCAGGCTTCTGATGCTCTACCTTCACTTGCTGACAAACGAGACACTTAACAACATATTCAGCAATGTGCTTTTTCATTCCAGACCACCAATAAACCTTTCGAAGGTTTTGATACATCTTAGTACCCCCTGGATGTATCGTATACTTCGATGAGTGAGCCTCTGTCAAGATCATCCTTCTGATCTCTATATCATCAGGAACACATATCCTACCTCTAAACCTCAACAATCCATCTGGACTTAATCCATAGTCCGTATCTGTACCCCTCTGTATCTGCCTGACAATATCACTGTACTGCTGATCAACTCGCTGAGCCTCTCGAATTTGATCTACCAGATTCTGTTCTAACTGCAGGCTAGCTATCATAAATCCACTATCAGTGTCAGGCGGGGTCATATCCAAACTGAGGTTCGTGAATTGTTCCAACAGCTCGTGTTCCCTGACCATCATGAATGACACCATCTCGAGATGCTTCCTACTCAATGCATCAGCAACCACATGTGCTTTACCCGGGTGGTACAGGATCTCACAATCATAATCCTTTAACAGCTCGAGCCATCTCCTCTGTCTCATGTTCAACTCTTTCTGTGAGAACAGGTACTTAAGGCTATTATAATCTGTATAAATCTGAAATCTCTCACCATAGAGGTAGTGGCGCCATATCTTCAGCGTAAACACCACCGCTGCCAACTCCAGGTCATGGGTCGGGTAGTTCCTCTCATGATCCTTTAACTGTCTTGATCCATAGGCTACTACCTTCCCATCCTGCATCAATACACAGCCTAATCCTAGGTGTGAAGCATCTGTATACACCTAGAAACCTCCTGAGCTGGTAGGAATGGTGAGGATCGGAGCTATGGTTAATCTCCTTTTCAACTCCTCAAAGCTTTTCTCACACTTATCGTCCCACACAAACTCCATATTCTTCCTAGTGAGACGTGTCAAAGGAGCAGCTAACCTCGAAAATCCCTCTACAAACCTTTGATAATACTCAGCTAAACTCAGGAAACTTCTGATCTTTGTCACTATCTGGGGTCTCTGCCACTGAACTACGGCCTCAATCTTAGATGGATCCACTGATACTCCATCCTTCGATACTATGTGACCCAGAAAAGAGATTTGTTCTAACCAATAGTCGCACTTACTGAGTTTAGCTACAACTTCTTCTCTCTGAGGGTCTGTAGCACTATCCTTAGATGCCTTTCATGCTCCTCACTAGACCTTGAGTACACCAGTATATCATCAATAAACATGATCACAAATTGATCCAAATACTGGTGGAATACCTCATTCATCAAAGACATAAAAGCTGCGGGAGCATTCATCAACCCGAATGGCATAACCATAAACTCATAATGTCCATACCGGGTGCAAAAAGCTGTCTTGGGTACATCTCCACCTCGTATCTTTAACTGATGGTACCCTGATCTCAGATCTATCTTGGAAAAGACCTGCGCTCCCTTAAGCTGATCCAATAAGTCATCGATACGTGGAAGGGGATACCTATTCTTGATGGTGGCCTTATTCAACAACCGGTAATCTATACACAGTCGGAGGCTTCCATCCTTCTTCCTTACAAACAGAACCGATGCTCCCCAAGGTAAGATGCTCGGTCTGATGAACCCTTTCTCTAGCAACTCTTGCAGCTGTTTCCTTAGTTCTTTCAACTCAACTTGAGCTATTCTGTACGGTGGCTTGGATATCGGCTTACCAGGTGCCAAGTCTATACCAAACTCCATCTCCCTATCTGGAGGTAACCTTGGTAACTCATCCGAAAAGACATCTGGAAACTCCTTAACCACTGGTATGTCTCCCAATTTCGGACATGCCTTATCCGTCTTAATCACATAAGCGATAAACCCTTCACATTATTCTTTCCACCATTAGTAATCATAAATCATCATATTCACACACAAAATTGATAAACAAACTTATTTCTCATACATCATGTATCAAGATTGTACTCATCACACTTATAATAATCATGTTCTTTAACTTCATTTCACAAAATTTACAACAAGGTTGTCTATCTTTGGAAACATCAAAGTTTTTGCATGACAATCCATAACAACATGATTTGCAGCCAACCAATCCATCCCTAGGATTACATCAAAATCACTCATATTTAATAAAATTAAATCGACTGCTGTTTCTTTACCTCCTATCCTCATCTTACAATTTCTATATACATGCTCAATCAACTGACTATCATTCATAGGGGTAGATATCAACAACATCTTATCAAGTAGTATGAGTTTTACATACTTCAATAATTTACATGCAAAGGATGGTGATACAAAAGAATGCGTGGCACCGGGATCAAACAGTACATAAGCTTCTAAATCAAAGATTTGGATGGTACCTTTTACCACATCCGATGACTGATCCGCAGTATCCTGGTCCAGCGCGTGCACTCGTCCTCTACTCACACCCACTGCTTGCTTCCCCTTTTCCTCAGCTGTAGCCTCTTTATCGGAGCAACTGTACCAACTGGAGCTCTCTCTGGCTCCTTGCCCTTCTGTGGGGCTCTCTCTGTCATCTCTGGGCAATCTTTGATTATGTGCCCTAGCTTCCCACATCTGAAGCATACAACCTGAGGTCCATAACATGGTCGAGTACCATGGTACCTACCACACTTGCCACACTATTCCGTAGTAGGCCGTGGCCCTCCAATCACAATTCTCTTAGCTGGAGCAATGGCCGGATACATAGGAGTATTAACTGTCCTCTCTCGGATCTCTTCGATCCTCGGCCTCTTTCCAGATAATCTTTTACTTCCCTTATAACTGAAGCCTCTATCCATCATTGGTCTCTTTTTCTCTCTGTCCCTCATCTTACCAACCTTTCCAAACTCTGAGGCGATTCTATCAACATCTTGTTCACATAATTGCACCCTGCGCACTTCCTCCTCATAGGTTGGTATATCCAGAGGAAGCAATCTAGACCTGATGGTCAGTCTCAGTCCATCCACAAATTGTTGGATCTTCTCGACCTCATTACTCATCGTGTTGGGATCATACCTGCCTAGGAAGATAAAAGCAGTCTCATACTCATCCACAGTCCTGTTCTCTTGGGTCGGTCCCAAAAATGCCTTTTTCATCTTTTGCTGTGCGGTATCCGAAACGTACTGTCTCTGGAAGGCCTCCAAAAATATATCCCAACTGATCTCAGTATGTCGGGCTCTCAAAATAGGCCCGGTGGACTTCCACCAATGTTCTGCTGATCCCTTCAGCATAAAAGCGACAAACGCTACCATCTCAGTGGTAGTACACTCAAAGAACCCATATAATTTATCGATCTCATTGATCCAATCCTTAGCCGCTACTGGGTCCTTTACTCCAATGAAAGACGACGGTCTAAACTTCTGAAATGGCCGCAGTCTATCTAAATCACATCCATATCCCCAACCTCTATTGCCTGGTGTAGCAACCAGCGTAGGCACATCCTGTGTGGGTGGGGTATCTGTCGTCTGAGGTCTTTGGGCTTGCCTTGCCCGTGCCTCGGGAGCTGCTGCCTACTCGGCATCACCCTGTGTAGCGGGACTCTGTCTACCGCCAACTCCAGATAAAAATTGGGTGACCAACTCCACAATCATCTCAATGCTCCGCTCAATCCTCGCGAAGCGAGCCTCAGTACTCTTGGGCCTCTCCGCTGGACCCTGTGGAGCGTGCTCAACATCAGCCTCCACCTCAACATCATCCTGAGCCTCGTGTGTTTAAGGCTCAACACGACCCCCAGGCCTACCTCTATGGCCTCGAGCCTGTGCTCTCATCCCTTTACCACAACTGGTATTAGGCATATTTACTCAATTCCCTACATTCACAACAAATTACTTAGTCAACCCATCGATACACACACAACTGTATCTAAACAAGCACAGTAACATGGGGATGTAATTTTCCAACTTATTGAGTATTTTAGACACGACACACGTCAGACCAACTCAACCTCTGATACCAACTTCTGTCACGACCCTCAACTTATCAAAATACGTACAAATTTTTCGCATTTTAATGCATCATTTATCATTTGTCCTTACCTCAATCGTGAACAGCAACTCTCCTCAATAGTTGGGCTGTGTGTCGATGTCTAACTCACTCCACCATACCAATTCAATTTGCATATTATTCATAAGTAAACACTTGTATAAATGTGTATATATATATATATCAGAGTTGTTACATGTGTTTACATTGTTTTACATCCTCAATAGTTACATACAAAATGCTACCGTGCTATCGTAATTTAGATACAAAATTTCAACAGTGTGTATACCTTTAGCGATGGGATGCAGTGGATTACCAAAAGGGAATGCCTCCAGTCATGCTCACTCTATACTTAAACCTCTGTAGAGGGGAAAAATAAGGGGGTGAGCAAACCACACACTCAGTAAGGCAATCATGCGAACAGGTAGATACTGCACTATCTACGTGATCGTGATGCCATGCTCAAAAGCATTTAATTCATCATTTTATCTCAAAACATGAGTGTATGATTGTGTTAATTGTATGTAAAGCATTCATGCTATTAAAATCCAGTACATATTTCAACTCAAATAAGCATGGCATTAACCATCATGCATTATCTCAAATAAGCATGGCATTAAACATCATGCATTTTCTCAAATAAGCATGGCATTAACCATCATGCATTTCTCAAATAAGCATGGCATTAAACATCATGCATTTTCTCAAATAAGCATGGCATTAACCATCATGCATCCGTGCACTTTAAAAACCATTAACAATCAATATCTCAAAACAATTCAACCGTTGTCAGGTCTCAGCCCATCCCTCGGACTGTCCTGACCCACAAATCATTTTAAACATGGATTTATTCTCAAAACAATAGACATGTGAGATAGGCAATTCTATAATAGGTAATAACCTCAAGGTCTATGTACATAACCTGTGATACTGGCTACACGGATCAGGTGTGCGGGATATCACCACTATCTGCTTCCACACGGGAGGTGGGTCAAATCCTACCCGCTGGTCCATAGCAGATCTCGTCCGAAGACGGCACATCACATCTCAACATGGTACAATGTACTCCGTGGACCCAATCAACACATCATATCAAGCCACATCTCAAACGTACGTGTGAGCCTATTTAATCGGTACGACCTCTTGTCTACCCGAAGCTCCTAACACGGCTAATAAATCATGTCAAAACAATGCACGTGCGAGCCTATTTAATCGATGCGACATCCAGTCTACTCAAAGCTCCAAGCACGACAACAAGCAAGGTGGGCATCTAGTGCGAGACAAACTCCAAGCACAATGCCAAAACTAATATGAAATCCATGTGAAAACTAGTGCCTCTAGCACTCATGTGTATAAAACACGTCAAATCTCGTGCAAGTCGTACTCTAGCACGCTTTCATTCTCACGAAAATAATGTAGGTGGCTCATTTCTTTGCAAAGTGCGGTTAACAAACCAAAACAATTCAACTCTTTTGCAAATCATTTCAAATATTAGCCAACCTACCAAATCATTTGCTAAAAAGCAATAAAACATGATTTTCAAAGCAATATGCTTTTATTTTCATGCACATTTCTCAAACACCCAACTTTTGCCCTTCAATCACCCAACATCATTTCCTATGTCACATGCATTCTAGCAAAGCATTTAATGCGCCCAAATTACGCACAGATATCTCTAAGAGTCCACACAATTCCCTTACCTCAATTTACTTGGTGTGACTCTTTTCCTCTTAGCTTCTCACGCCTCTTGGCTTAACTCGCTCCTGTGTATCATTGGAAGCTGCGATTCATTCATCCAAATCAATTGAGTTAATGTTTTTAACCCATATTTGACCTCACTATTCAATATAGTTCACTTATACATTTTACCAATGCCTTAATCCACATTTTACCCCTTTTAGGTAAATCTTACAATTTATTCACCAACAACATCTTAAAATCATACCCATAACACTATTATTAACTTCTACATATCCCATTTCTCATTACCCTCCAAACATTCCACTTTCTCACACTAGGTTCAATCCATTTTCTAGGTCATAATCATTCCAATGCATTTTAGATAGTTTCTAACCATCCATACTCATGCCAAACAACTCCAAAATCAATTAAATAGACAATGTACCATAGTTGGAGTGTTAGAATCTTACCAAATCTGATTTCTCTTCTTGCTCCAAATGGCAATGCCCTTAACTCCTTAAATACCAACAATGGGAAAATGCCTTCCAACTATGTTGTTCTTCTCTTTGATAGGAACAACTTTTCATCTAATGGTCTCTCTTCAAATCTTACTGAAAATGACTGATTTTAGAGAGAGAAAGTTAGGTTTTTGGGTTAAAAATGGAAGAATGGTGTTTTTCCAAAAATTTTCAGATTTTCAACACTCCTTTTATAGAAATAGCTTGAGGAGATCGATCTGCACCAAGAGGAGATCGATCTGGTCCCCTTAAATCCCTCTTTTTCATGGCATTTTAAGCATGAGATCGATCTGTCGAAGCATGAGATCGATCTGCTCCCAAACAGAGAGCTAAGGAGATCGATTTGGGTGCTTGAAGATCGATATTTTCATTACAGAATGCTTAGGAGATCGATCTGGCTCATTGGAGATCGATCTGCTCTATTCCATTGCCCAAATAAGAGCATTCTGGCTCTTCCAGATCGATCTCTCATCCCATGAGATCGATCTGCCCTTCATAGTTTCCAGATTTTCTGCAGTTCTTCTGCAGCAACTCATACTCAAACATCCTTAATTTGCTACCATGATCATTTTCTCATTCATTCATCTTTAAGGCTTGACAATGACATCCATACATACCTTATTCCAATTGAAACTTGTGAGGAATCCTTGTATAACCAAAAGTATACGATATAAACCAAATGGAAGTGCACAACTTATGCAATTCTACTTCCATTTTACCACACTACTCATAATCCATTCTACTCACATTCTCCACATGTTTAAAGTCCATTTCTTTACATTCATACATAATGTAACTTGTATGTACAATCACAACTCTTATTACAAGTGTGTACATTAACTTATGGCCTTACATCACATATACTTCACTTAATTTACATTTCTATGTACATATATACTATTATACATATACGAGGTCTCACACCCTGCTCTTGCCTTGTTGCTGCTCCAGGCTCCAGGTGTGTCCTGCTGTGTTGTCCGCGTATGCTGGCACCAACGCCATGTACTGCTCTACTCTAGGCGGTGTCCTCCTCTCTGCATGGGTAGCTATAGCAGGTCGTGCAAGTTGTAGCAGCTCCTGCGTCTGCCTTGTTCTGCTGATGAAATTGTGTACCTCAGCTGGTCATTCCCTACACCAGCAACCTTGGTTCAATCAGCAGCACAAGTCCTTCACAGCAACCCAGTTTTCATGCTGTGTTCATCCGGAGAACAATAAATCACCAAGGCAAGACTCATAGAGAAAAAAACATCTGCTGAGACCCGAAGCTTCAGCAAAAACTATATAATCTAAACAGAAAATCAGTAGAAACACGAATGAAATCGAGCAACATGGATTAATGCTGATTACACAGACAAACTCAAATGAACATTGCAATAGTTAAATAACAGAGCAGAACAGAGGAGAATGTGTAACCCATGTATACTGTATTAGTTCACTCATCATATGCTCTATTCCATACGGCAGCAAACTTGCGCTCATCAGTACCAACAGACAAAAGAAAAGAAGAAAAAGAAAATTTAAAGATGAGCAAATGCAAAACAAATCCAACTAGATGCAAAACTAGTAACCGAAAGCTAATATTCTAAAATGCAGAGAAGTGAGGTATTAATATAATGCAATGAATGGAATTAGATAATGAAACATAAACTACAAGGCAGTAAAAGTCATTAAACTTAAAGCGAAAGAAAAAGGAAAAAAGAAAAACTCAGTGGCTGAAGATGAAACCGAACAAGAGGAAACAGTAAAACAGAGAAATGCAAGCTCCAGAGGTTACGCTCGGCTTCATTATCTACTCATCTTACCGTTATTCCACTGTACCAGTAATGTAGGAACAGTACACGGCGTTGAACTTGCATCACTGCACCAGAACAAGGCAAGAATGGAAGCAACGTGCTTAGGCAAATCAATAAAGCAAGTGATTGAATGAACATTAAATGAAAAATAAAAAAAAGAGAAAATCAAATAGTAAAAATAGAGCTTTTGAAACTAAATAAACTTTTAATTCACAAAACTTCATTGAATCAAATTCACAAGAACTAAAATTTGCTACTAACGTGAACTATAAATACACACGCAAAGAAATGAAACTCTTCATAAAATAAAGAAAGTTGCCATGAACAGTAGTTAAATCAAAATAAAATCAAATGTTACTTGACAAAAACTAACAGGAAAGCTTTTTAAAGAAACAAGAAAAAAACTATTCTAAACTATATTAACACAACTCCTAAATTACTCTACATTACTCCTAAATTCTACACTAACTTACCCTACTTCTGCTTCCCTTTTTTCAATTGCCATCATATTCTATTTATACACACACTTAGGGGTACAATAGTAATTTTTTCATCCTAGATGAGTTGGCATTGTTTGGCCACTTGTCTTTTTATTTGTTGCAGAGTAGATATTTCCACGTCATCAGTCTTTTTATCTAATTGGTTGTGCGATGTAGCCCGACGTGTGTCTTCCAGAAGGTTCGCACGGTGTTCGTCGATATTATCGTTTCAGAGCGAATAAAATACGGACACCTGGCATCACGCGTGTCCAGACGACTGGTGACTCGGTCTGTAAATTGGAAGTGGTCCAGTCTCCTTTAGCCCGTTTTCAGCCCAATTTTGACTGAAATTGACTGAGTTTTATCTGAATTTAATTTATCTGCACACAAGAGAATTGTAATTAATTAAAGGGATAATTAATAAAATAATATGGGGATTTAAATAAATAATTAGGAATTTAAGCACAAATAATTCTATTAAAAATAGAATTATCACACCCCCAAACTTGAGCTTTTGCTTGTTCTCAAGCAAAACAAAACAAATGTAGGAATGACAAGTACAAAACATAATAATTTCTCCAATATTATCCTCAAAGATAAAGTACAAGCTATGATCTCAAAGAATCACAAATACAAGTCCAACATTCAGAATTATTCAATCATAAGTCCTAACCCAAATTGGACTCATCGTCTGTGTGAAAATGTCAAAACCACTTCACAATACATTACCCGGATCAGATTATGCAAACACAGTGAATGCAAAGTCAATGACATGTGATCATTCCCATAAGTTTGCTTTTCACTTCTCTCTCCACTAATGTAGTCACACTCAATCAAAGATCAATAGGACTTCATTAAGCTTGTAATGTAAGGCTGAGGCTAAGGTATGATAAAGTCGATTTAGGTTTAATTACCCCTTAACATGCATTACTTATAGGATCTTAATGTAAGAGCTCAATTTATTTTCCCCTAAACTTATTTATTTCACTAAACATTTTATTCTATTTTGGTATTTTTCATCTTTCTTCTTTTCTTCTTCTTTTTCTTTCTTTATTTTTTTTTCATTTTTTTTGAACTTTCACTATCACCAGATACCCATATGTACAAAGCTCACAATATATCCTAATAAATTTTCATGCTTTCGGGGTAAGGGATAGAAAAAGAGTATTTAAGCTAAGGAAATTTATGCAGGTGTATTTACAGAGAAAAGCTTATTTGACTCAGATGGGTGACTAGGGGTAAAATATGTACAGGGATGACTCGAAAGGCTCAAACGATCCAAAGATGGCCTAAATCATCTCCCTAATTAAGTGTGATCTAATATTTAGGCTCGAGATTAGATCAAACAAATTCTAGAATATGATACACAGAATCAACTGAACAAATGCAATCCTAGGTCCACATAAGCTTTCTCTAAATAAATATACAGATTCATGACATGACATGTGCATAAGATGAGGGAATCACAATCAGAATCAAGACAAATTCAAGAATTCAACTTCATGCTTTTCCTTTAATCATGTTTCTCAGTCAATCAAAATCAGACTTAATCATGGGGTTATATCATAAACTACATGTTAAGCACTAATTCATCCCAAAATCAAACAATTTAAGCTCATATTTTCGAAAAATTTTGAATTTTTTTTCAGTTTTGCCCAAATTTTTGAAAAATACTCAAATGGTATCCCCTCCCCCAAACTTAAAGTGCACAATATCCTCAGTGTGTAGATAATATAAACATTTAAGCTCAAGAACAGAGTACTCCCCTTTCTGATGATGATGATGAACAACTAAAGCTTGATTGAAAGCATAATACTAGAAAAGAAATCTGCAAAATAAACAAAGAAAGAAACAGCAAAGAAGAAAATAACTGTACAAAAAGTGAAAAAAAAATAAATCCACTTCAAATGCAGCTAAAGAACACAACACTCAGCAGTAGGGCGAAGAGTAGGAGGATCAGCCAAAGTGGTGACAGAATGTTGACAATTAAATCCTCCTAAGCTCTATCAACTTCCCTCCTTCTTTCATATTTCTTATGCTCAAACCTTATATCATCTTCAATCTCCATCTTAAAACACTCTTGAGAGTCATCAGGGAGCTTCAAAGGTTTGAAAACATGAAATGTCACCTCCTGATCTAGGACTCTCATAATCAACTCCCCTTTTTATACATCAATTAATGTTCTACCAGTTGTTAAGAAAGGTCTGCCTAGTATAATGGGGACTTCCCTATCTTCCTCCATGTCTAATACAATAAAATTCGTAGAGAAAATAAACTTGTCCACCTTTATTAACATATCCTCAATGACCCTTTTCAGATATTTAATGGATTGATCAACTAGCTGAAGGGTCACTGTGGTAGGCTTGACATCCCCTATTCCTAACTTTTGTTAGATTAACCAAGGCATCAAATTTATACTAGCTCCTAGATCACATAGGGCTCTACCAAAGAAAAGATTTCCAATAGTGCAGGGTATGGTAAAACTGCCGGGATCCTTAAGCTTAGGGGGTAATTTCCTCTGGATAATTGCACTACATTCCTTAGTTAAGGCCACCGTCTCATAGTCTTCCAATCTTCTCTTCCTCGAGAGGATATCCTTCAGGAACTTCACATAACTTGACATTTTCGAAGGCATCTGCGAAAGGAATGTTGATGTGAAGTTTCTTAAAAACCTCAAGAAATTTAGCGAATTGTTGATCAAGCTTTTGGTTTTGAAACCTCTGAGGAAAAGGTACTGGTGGTCTAACTAGAAGGGATGTAGTGGTAACATGTGTAGCATCAGAGGATGAGGAAGGCTGTGAAGAAGAAGAAGAAGGTAAAGATGAAGAAGCCCCTAGCTTGGATTCCTTTGTAGATTGATCCTGATGTTCTTGTTCTTCTTGAGCTGTCTCTTTAGACCCTAAGGGCTCTACCACTGTGAACTTAACAGGATTGGACTTAACTTGTGGATCATCTAGCTCTCTGCTACTCTTAAGGGTGATGGATTTAACATGTTCCTTACCCTCCCTTTGCCTAACAAGATTAACTTCAGTGTTACTAGGAAGGGTCCCTTGTGGACGTTAGCTAAGAGCATTGGCTATTTGTCCAACCTAAACTTCTAAATTCTTGATTGAGGCAGCTTGATTTTGTAGGATCGTTGTGAACATCTCCTCAAGTGAGGGCTTCTTCTCAGCTGCTGGTGCATGGTAAAGTTGTGGCTGCATAGGTTATGGTGGTGGTGGTGGTTGATGGAAGTGAGGTGGATGGGGATGTTTAAGTGGATGGTGTGGAAATGGATGATGTGGTGGATGGTGTGGAAATTGCTAATGTGGTGGTACATGAACCGATAGAGCTTGAAAACCAGGGGGTCTTATAGATATGGAGTTAGAAGATTGCCCTTGATTTTGGCTTCAAAAAAAATTAGGATAGTTCCTCCACCCTGAATTGTAGGTGTTTGAAAAGGGTTGTTCTGTTGCTTCTGAGATGGGGCAACGTACTGAACCAATTCTAGGTTAAGCGGACACCTATCTACAGAGTGTGTACCACCACACTGATCACAGAAAAGAAAAGGACTTTGGACAAAATAAATCGGATTAGAACTGGTGGAAGGATTATGCTGGGTACTGAGTGACTCTACCTTCTTCGTAAGGTTAGCAATATGAGAGGTCAAGGTAGACAGCGTGTCGAGCTCATAGATACTCGTCGATTTCTGAGGCAGTTGCCTCTCCGAGGATCATAGATAGTTGTTTGCAGCCATCTTTTCAACAACTTGTAAGCTTCCTCCTCTGTTTTACACATTAGCATTCCACCCGCAGTAGCGTCAACAATGGTCCTATTTTGACTTGTAAGTCCGTTGTAGAAAGTTTGGACTTTCAACCACAAAGGTAGACCATGATGAGGGCACTTCTTAAGAAACTCCTTATATCGTTCCCATGCTTCATAAAGAGATTTCGAATCAAATTGGGCAAAGGAAGATATGTCACTACGAAGTTTGGCCATTTTAGAGGGAGGGAAAAACTTAGCTAAAAATTGATGGGCTAACTCGTCCCAAGTAGAAATGGATCCTGGAGGCAAGGAGGTTAACCAGTGTCGCGCCCTATCCCTAAGAGAGAAGGGGAATAACCTAAGCCTAAGCGCATCATCAGATAATCCATTGTGCTTGAATGTGTTGCACAGGTCCAGAAACTGCCTGAGGTGGGCATGTGGGTCTTCATGCGGAAGCCCACTGAACTGTAGTGAAGTCTGGATCACCTAAAGGATTGAAGGCTTGATTTCGAAATTATTCGCTTGGACAGCTAGTGGTCTAATGCCAGTATAATACCCTCCAATCGTCGGCACTGCATAATCTCCAACGGTCCTAATTCCTCTATTTTCTGCCATCGTGTTTTGCTGCGGAGCTAATAATTTCCTAGAATCCTTTCGAATTTTCCTAAGGGTTCTTTCAATTTCAAGATCTAAAGGAAAGCAATCATAACTCCTGGCTCTACGCATGCAAACATCACAAAGTCCTCAGAATTGTTTTTTTAAGTTTTTTAATTTTTCTTTTTTTTTTGAGAGAAAAATTTAATAACTAGATTGAGGCTCTAACTATTTACAACCTAAATATTAACAAGCTAGAATTATACCTAAGCATAATTTCACCTATATTAATTAACGACTAATTAAAACTTCCCCGGCAACAGCGCCAAAAACTTGATACGAACTAAATATATTTCCGCAAGTGCATGGGTCGTACAAGTAATAATAGGATTTGAGTCCCGGAATATCGCCCCACAGAGAAGTTGATCAGCCTAATTAACTACCGGTTAATCTTACATTAAGTATATCTTAGCAAATTATGATGGTGCTCAACTAAGGCTAATTAAAATTACTGAAAAACAATAAAATAATAAAAACTAAATAAAACCAAGCTAAGATTACTTACAGTGCTCCAAACAACTAAAAGCAACAACCTACAAAAGATAATTAAAACAGTTAAAATGAATTAACGCAACTAAAATAAAATGCAAATATGAAAATAAAGAAATAAAATCAAACTAAAATTTAAACAAACTTAAAATAAAAAATGCATGTAATTAAACTAATAAAAATTGCAAATTAAACTAACCTAAATCTAATAAAAATGAAGATTAAATTAAAAATGCATGAAACACATTTAATTTAAATTAATTCTAAATGCAACTCATAAAATACTAAACTAAAATAAAGTCCTAAAACATATAATATAAAATTAACTACTAACTAAAAAATTAAAACTAAAGATTAAATTAACAACTAAAACACTAGATTTAACCTACAATTATCAACTAACAACTAACCTAAATTGAAAACTAATAAAAGCAATAAAAAATAATATAAATGCAATAAGTATTAAAGTATAAAAGAAAGGAATGTGGCCAAACATGGCCTTATTCAGTTTTCCAACCAAGTGGTCCTGAAACTGTCCAAGCACTGTTCTGCTTCTTCTCTTGGTTCCGTGCTGTTGCTCCAGGCGCTATGCTGGCCCTGCTCCTGCCTTGCTGTTGCTCCAGGCTCCAAGTGTGTCCTGCTGTGCTGTCCGCGTATGTTGGCACCAGCGCCATGTACTGCTCTGCTCCAGGCGGTGTCCTCCTCTCTGCATGGGTAGCTACAACAGGTCGTGCAAGTAGCAGCAGCTCCTGCGTCTACCTTGTTTTGCTGATGAAATCGTGTACCTCAGCTGTTCATTCCCTGCACCAGCAACCTAGGTTCAATCAGCAACACAAGTCCTTCACAGCAGCCCAGTTTTCATGCTGTGTTCATCCGGAGAACAATAAATCACCAAGGCAAGACTCATAGAAAAAGAACCATCTGCAGAGACCCAAAGCTTCAGCAAAAACTATATAATCTAAACAGAAAATCAGCAGAAACACAAAGGAAATCAAGCAACATGGACTAATGCTGATTACACAGACAAACTCAAATGAACAGTGTAATAGTTAAATAACAGAGCAGAACAGAGAAGAATGTGTAACCCATGTATACTGTATTAGTTCACTCATCCTGTGCTCTGTTCCACACGACAGCAAACATGCCTTCATCAGTACCAACAAGCAAAAGAAAAGAAGAAAAAGAAAATGTAAAGATGAGCAAATGCAAAACAAATCCAACTAGATGCTAAACTAGTAACCGAAAGCTAATATTCTAAAATGCAGAGAAGTGGGGTATTAATATAATGCAATAAATGGAATTAGATAATGAAACAGAAACTACAAGGCAGTAAAAGTCATTAAACTTAAAGCGAAAGAAAAAGAAAAAAGAAAAACTCAGTAGCTGAAGATGAAACCGAACTAGAGGAAACCATAAAACAGAGAAATGCAACCTCCAGAGGTCACGCTCGGCTTCATTATCTACTCATCTTACCATTGTTCCACTGTACCAGTAATATAGGAACAGTACACAGCGTTGAACCTGCATCACTGCACCAGAACAAGGCAAGAACAGAAGCAACGTGCTTAGGCAAATCAGTAAAGCAGGTGATTGAATAAACATTAAATGAAAAATAAAAACAAGAGAAAATAAAATAGTAAAAATAGAGCTTTTGAAACTAAATAAACTTTTCATTCACAAAACTTCATTGAATCAAATTCACAGGAACTAAAATTTGCTATTAACGTGAACTACAAATAAACAAGCAAAGAAATGAAACTCTTCATAAAATAAAGAAAGTTGCCATGAACAGTAGTTAAATCAAAATAAAATCAAATGTTACTTGACAAAAACTAACGGGAAAGCTTTTTAAAGAAACAAGAAAAACTATTCAAAACTATATAACACTACTCCTAAATTACTCTACACTACTCTTAAATTCTATACTAACTTACCCTACTTCTACTTCCCTTTTTTCAATTGCCATCATATTTTATTTATACACACACTTAGGGGTACAATGGTAATTTTTCCATCCTAGATGAGTTGGCATTGTTTGGCCACTTGTCTTCATTTTATTTGTTGCAGAGTAGATATTTCCACGTTATCAGTCTTTTTGTCCAATTGGTTGTGCGATGTGGCCCGACGTGTGTCTTCCAGAAGGTTCGCACGGTGTCCGTCGATCTTATCGTTTCGAAGTGAATAAAATACGGACACCTGGCATCAGACGTGTCCAGACAACTGGTGACTCGGTCTGCAAATTAGAAGTGGTCCAATCTCTTTTGGCTTGTTTTCAGTCCAATTTCGACTGAAATGACTGAGTTTCATCCGGATTTAATTTATCTGCACACAAGAGAATTTTAATTAATTAAAGGGATAATTAATAAAATAATATGAGGATTTAAATAAATAATTAGGAAATTAAGCACAAATAATTATATTAAAAATAAAATTATCAAAGTGCGTGCACAAGGGAAAGCCTCTACACCCCTCTGATCATTTTCTTCCTTGCAGAGTACTTTGACATAGGTTAGCACAAAGATCAATGTTCCTACATCATCAAAATTCATTGTTGTGAATGGACAACAACAATCGTGTTGTCTGTGGGAATTTGATCAAAAAAGCCTAGTTCAAAACCTTAGATAGGTTGCAACTGTCACGCCTCGAAATGCAGTAATTGAGGCTAACTTTTTTTTTTTTTATATACATACTTAATTTCTTACTTGTGTTCCTATACAGTGTTAGTTTTACTTAAGCCTTTAATCGTTTAAGGTTTGCTCAAATTTCGGCAGTATAACCTCTTATACCTTAACCTACCTTCGTGCAATAAACACAATCACAGTTTATAATCGCAAGCAGTTATTGTTTTTTTTCCCCTTAAACTTATCATTTTTCGATTCAACGTACTTCTCAACTCAATCAATTCCATCCATATTTAACAAAATCAAACATTTCATTTACTTTTGAAACCCCTTATATACAGATCCGTAAAAAGTAGATTACATCCCCAAAAGTATTTACACACAAGTATATGTACAATACAAATGTCTGGAAATAAACATCAGATGATATACCTGAGCGTGTACTAAAGATAATCTGAGAGGCTCAAAATCCACCAGTCTACTCGAGTACCCCGCAAGTAGCTGAACAGACTTGCTGCAGGTAATCTGGAATGAAGAAAAAAGGGAATGAGCTTTTGAAAAAGCTCAGTAAGGAAAACATTTAAAATAATCCTAACAACCCCAAAGAAACATATAGAAAACCATAGTTAACATATTTTTAAACGCTTTCGTACTTATCTTAATTAAATTACATAGGTTTACTCATTTGTTGTAGCAAAATAATATTTACTTACTTTGAAATAAAACATACATACATACATACATACATACATACTTATTTAGTCTAATTTACATATTTACTTACTTTAATAAAGCTTACTTACTTACTTTCATGATTCAAAACATTCATACACTAAAACATGAAGACTAGGCTAAATTCGTATAGCTATCATGCAGACAGAGATATCATCCTCCGTAGAGGGAATAAAATATCGATGACCATGGTAGGGGCTGTAGATTGGATCAGAGTTGTACAGAAAAATAGGCATTGTATCTGAATGGCTAGCACACAACTAGAGCACGTGCACCAGTGGCACTCCCTGTGCAGGTAATTAATCCTGCCAGTGTGCTGCGCTAACACTAGATACTATAAAACAGGCACTGTGTGTAGCGAAGACAAGCACCACAAAGGCGAAGACGAGCACTACACGGGCGAAACGGAACATGCACTACAAGTGGCGGAGTCGGGTACCACAAATAACGGGCATGACATGCACACAGCATACACTATCAGGTATCCTCTAGTCTGAAAAATTTATTTTCTTACTTATTTTCATACTTATTTAAAAATCATACGGAAGACTTAAATCATTAATTCATATAACTTCACTTATAAAATATCAATTGTTCAAATGCTTATGCATCATATATAAAAATGTTTGGCTTCGGGGTTAAATCAGGGTGTCGTTCCTTTCAGAAATTTAAATTAAGAGGTTCGGGTTTTTCGTGTAAGCTCTTAATGCACAAATCGAATCATTTAAGATATATAAATAGGCAAGGAAGTCATTACTACTTTAAATTGCATCCTTCACCTATCGAATTCTCAGGGTAGCATAAAATTACTGAGTATCGACTTTACCTCGATTTGCGAGCCAACGCCTCAGACTACCCAAATTAATTTCAAAACCATCAAATGATGCTCAATTCCATCTTAACGTACTTAAACAAACCCCAACTTACATAAATCTCACTAAAGTTGGCCATTTTGCCAATTTTTCTTACTTTCTCGATTTTACCGATAAAGATCTCAGTTTAAGCTATTTCGATAATTTTTTTCTTTTAACTTGAAACTTATCAACTTGATGACTTAAACACTCATTGAAGTCTCAAATTAACAGTTCACAACTTGTCAGATTGCCAATTTTCACACTTTCACATTTTTCCACTAAACTGAGCTATAAACTAAACTTTTCAGGATTAATGTAACATTCCATAACACATAACTCAACCAAATTTCATCTTTACCATGTTAAACAAAGGCTGGCCAAATTCCATACTAGCTCAAGAAATTATTTCTTCAATTTCTACTATAGTAAAAATCATCCAAAATCATCAAACAACAACATACATCATCATCTTCCACTAACTTTCTCACCTTATTGACTAAGTTTGACCACTCTTTCCTTTTCCAAAAATGATCCTCAGCTATAGATATTCATGTATACAACTTAGAATCATTCAAAACAATCTTAAAAACTAACCAAGAAATGAAAAATCCAAAGTTTATCTCAGCTTTGAAACATAGCAGTTTCAGCCCCTGTTCTTCTCTCTAAATTTTCACCTGGAAAATAAACTTGTTTGGGGCTGGATTTTTTTATATGCTGTAGGAGACTTATAGTGCTAAAATCGATCCTTCTTTTCCAAACTCTAATTCTACATGGAAGGTGGCCAAAACAATTTTACAAAGTGAAACAGAGGAAGGACGCTTCAGCAACTTGGGGGAGGGAGATCTCTCTGGTTCCAGGTCGGTTGGAGGAGTTATTTACCATTCCAAAAAGAGCTTTAAGTATAATTTAATTTTGGAAAAGATCAGGCTCAAAATCCTTTTGGAAGATCTTCTTAATGGGTTTTCTTTCTGGGCCTGCAGGGTGCTGGGCATGGCCTGCTAGCAGCCCTGTTTTCATAAAATCAGTAAAAATTATTTACAGCTTATTTTCTTCTAAATTTGAAACCATTAATGTGTTATAGTAAGTCCCAAGTATCTTCCATAAAAATTTTTGGCCCACTTGTTTAAGAAAAATTTCTTGTTTGGGTCCATTTTACCCGATTTAGTCATTACCTATCACAATTCCTTAAGGTTTTTGGTTTAATTTAAAAATTAGTTTAACCACTGAAACCTAAATATTTCTGCTCAATTATACTTCTCCAAGTCAAATATGCCTTACACTAATTTTCTATGGCCTCGAAATAATTTTTAAAAAATTACGAAATTTATTTCGAATTTATTTAACTTATTAGGCCCAATTTCTCGGTTTAGTGCTTATCCGCGTTTTTACTTGTTTTTTTCATTTTTGATGCCGTAGTTTTACCTTCTAACCACCAAAGCTTACTCATAAACGTATTCTCTTGAAAATTACTTCAATTTAAAATCTTACCCCGAATTTCGTGCCCCGAGCTTCGTGGCACTGATCCGAATGCTTCGGCTATTCCAGACCCTACATGAACACTTAGGTAAGTTTTAAACTTCTCATCTTAGCTTTTAATAAACAATGGTGTGAAAAAGTTGGGTTTCACATTCCTCTCCACGTTTTAGAAATTTGGTCCTCCAAATTCAACTGGTCTGTCAAACAGACGAGGGTATTTCTCTCTCATAATGCTCTTCAGCTCCCATGTAACTTCTTCTGTCGAGTGGTGTTGCCAGAGAACCTTTACTAATGAATTTTTCTTCGTGCGAAGTACCCTTTCTTTCTTGTCAAGGATCCGAACAGGTTCTTCTACATAACTCATATCTCCCTGAATGTCTAAGAATTCATACTCGATGACATGGGAAGGATCCGAATTATATTTTCTCAACATGGAGACGTGAAAGACATTATGTATCCCAGAAAGCTGTGGGGGTAAAACTAACTGGTAGGCAACATCTCATACTCTCTCTAAAATTTTAAATGGACCAATGAAATGAGGACTCAACTTTCCTTTATTTTCGAAGTGCATGATGCCCTTGCTCGGAGATACCTTAAAAAACACGGAGTCCTCCACCTGAAATTCGAGTGGTAGCCTACGCACATCGGCGTAACTCTTCTGTCTACTCTGAGTTGTCCTAAGTTAGTCACAAATGATATGAGCCCCCTTAGTTGCCTGTTCCACAAGATCGGGAGCCAAAATCTTCCGGTCACCTGTTTCTTCCCTAGCCATTGGAGATCTGCATTTATTACCATATAACATCTCATAAGGTGTTATACTGATGCTAGCATGGTAACGTTATTATAGGCAAACTCTGCAAGGGGCAAATGATCATCCCATGATCCCTTAAAATCCAATGCACATGCCCTTAACATATCCTTCAGGGTTTGAATGGTCCGCTTGGACTAACCGTAAGTCTGAGGATTACAGGCGGTGCTTAAATTCAGCTAAGATCCCATGGCTTGTTGGAAATGAGTCCAAAATCTGGAGGTGAACTTGGAATCCTTATCAAATGTAATACTCACGAGAACCTTATGTAATCAAGCTACCTCTCTAACATATAGCTCTAACAAGGCACTTGGAGAATCTGTACTCTTAATGGCAATAAAGTGGGCACTCTTAGTCAATTTGTCTACTATCACCCAGATTGCATCATGACCTCTTCGAGTTCTGATTGAAAAGTTCAACTACGAAGTCTGCTTTGCCTGGCTAACCATAACCAATTATCTCTGATCATTTTTCTGTCCTACTCTAATTTGATCCAAATTATTAGATTCAATCCGTAGGCTAGCCATAAATCCAACATTTGCTTCCTCAACACTGATCTTGAGTCCGACGAACTGTTCCAATAACTCCCATTCCCTGAACATCATATAAAGCATTATACCCTTCCTTCTGAGAGCATCCGCAACCACGTTCGCCTTACTCGGATGATACAAGATCTCACAGTCATAATCTTTGAGGAGCTCTATCCACCGTCTCTGTCTCATATTAAGCTCATTCTGATCAAATATAAACTTTAAACTCTTATGGTCAGTGAAGATTTGAAATCTCTCACCATATATATAGTGCCGCCCAATCTTCATAGCAAAAACCACTACGACTAACTCCAAATCATGGGTAGGATAATTTTGGTCATGGTCCTTAAATTGTCTGGAACCATGAGCTATCACTCGACTATTCTGCATAAGCACACATCTCAGACCCTGATAGGAGGCATCACACTATACCGCAAATCCCCCCGATCCACTCGAAATAATCAGGACGGGTGCTATAGTCAATCTCTACTTGAGCTCTTGAAAACTCTGCTCACATACTTGTGACCATACAAATAGAACTCCTTTACATGTAAGCTTAGTCAGCGGAGCTACTATTTTGGAGAAACCCTCTACAAATCTTTGGCAGTACCCTGCCAATCCCAAGAAACTCTGAATCTCCATCACAATCCTCGGTTTCTCCCACCTGAATACTGCCTCAACCTTGGACGGATCAACTAACACCTCGTCCTTGGATATAATATGACCGAGGAAGGCTATCTGTTCCAACCAAAATTCACATTTACTTAATTTTTCATACAATTGCTTCTCTCGAAGAATTTGGAGTACAGTCCTCAAATGCTGCTCATGCTCCTCCCGAGACTTAGAGTAAACTAGGATATTATCAATAAAAACTATCACAAACTGATCCAGATAATCCCGGAATACTTCATTCATCAGACTCATAAAAGTAGCATGGGTATTGGTTAAGCCAAATGGCATCACCAAGAACTTAAAATGGCCATATCTAGTCTTGAAGGCTGTCTTAGGCACGTCTTCCTTTCTAATTCTCAACTGGTAATAGCCAGACCTCAAATCAATTTTAGAAAATGCTGAAGCCCCTCTTAGCTGATCAAATAAATCTATTCTGGGCAGAAGATACTTATTATTTTACTGTAGCCTTGTTCAATAATTTGTAATCTATACATTACCTAAGGCTACCATGCTTTTTTCTAACAAACAGAACTAGCGCTCCCCAAGATGACACACTAGGCCTAATAAGATCCTTATCAAGCAATTCTTGCAATTGCTTCTTCAGTTCTTCCAGTTCCACTGGGGGCATTCTATAGGGAGATTTAGAGATGGACTTGGTATCTGGCACTAAATCGATAGTCAACTCCAACTCTCTCTCTGGTGGTAACCTCGATAATTCATAAGGAAACATATCTGGGAATTCACAAACAACCGGTATATCCTGAATGCTTCGATGTTCCCAGCTCGTATCCGAATCATAAGCTATATAACCTTCACGAAAATAAAACATCAGAAAGTTTACACAAGTTTCACTCTTCAAAACATACTTCAAATTTATCAAGTAAGAAGAAGATTACAGTCTTGGTATAGTAGTCTAAACTTACTCAATTGGTGGTTAATCAATCCATATCCAAAATTACATCAAAGTCATACTTGTTTAATAAGATTAGATCTGCTATTATTACCCTATCTCCTACCTTAATTTCATAGTTTTTACACACTCTATCAGTTATTTGTGACTCATGCATGAGAGTACTAATATGTAATACATGGTATACGAGCTCAGATTCTAAATGCAGACATTTTGTAAAGCGGGCTGAAATGAATGAGTGTGTGGACCTGGGGTTAAATAAAACATGAGCTTTATGATTACAGACAAGAAGATTACATCTGATGACGTCTGAAGAGGTATTGGCGATTTTCTGGTCCAAGGTAAAGACGCACCCTTGAGTGACAAGATTTTTACCTTTTTGCGCTACGGTGGCCCATCTCTAGGGGGTCTGCCTCTGAGGAGTCTATGTTTGTCTTTCAAACTGTGGCTACGGTTGATCTCGAGGCTGTGGAGTCTAAGTTGCGGACAATCTTTAATCAAATGTCCCATGTCTCCACACCTAAAATAAGTACTCGTTTGTCAATGGCAAGGTCCACTGTGCAACTTGCCACAGTCCTTGCAACTCCTCTTAGTCATCTGATGGCTCCGAGTGGTCACAGGGGTATTAACAAGAGTCATGGGTCTATCAACCCTCACTGGAGACTCACCAATCCTTGGTTTCTTTGGTTGACTCCTCCTCAGGTCTGCTTTAGAGGTATCTACCCTCTTACCCTTATTCTTCGGCTTCCCTCAAGATCTATATTGAACTTGGGTAATAGCGAGACCCCTCTCTATTTCTTGTGCGCACCCGAGAGCATCATCATACTCTATAATACGAAAATGGAGTAATCTATCTAGAATGACGGGTCTCAACCCGGATAGAAATCTCTCTACATGGTGCTGCTCATCCTTGACGATCTCGGGGCCATACTGCATTAGGGTGGAAAACCTGTTCTCATATTTATCTACCGTCATGACCTGTACCAAATCCAAAAATTTAGCCTGCATTTTCTTCTGAGCAGCTGGTGGGACATACTGATTTTTGAAAGCAGATAAGAAAATTTCCCAACTAATCTCTAAATGTCCGAAAACCAAATATGTTTTGGTAGCTCTCCACCACACACCAGCTTGTCCAGTAAGCATGTATGTAGCCATAATGACTCACTTGGAATTAGCGTACCCCAAATATTCGAAGATCCTTTCTAAGTTGGTTAGCCACTCTTCAACCTTTACTTGGTCCTTCACCTCCTTGAATTCTAGAGGGTGCATCTTAAGAAAATCCTTCATTCTGCTTGTATTTCTATAATTTATCTGAGTCTGTATTGGAGGCTGAGTAACAGGGGGTTTCGAAAAAACTTGTAGAGGAGGTGGAGCTGGAACTGGTATCGGTGTTGTTCCCGGTGCCTTAGCCCAAAAATGCTTGGCCAATAACGTCGTTATATTCTCAAATCCCTCTCTCATGTTCAGCTCAATGCGATTCATTAGAGAGTTGAGACTCTCCGGTTGTGGGGGAGGTGATGGTGGTGGCTAATTTTACCTTCGGGGGCGACTTCATCTCCCACCATAGTAAATGATATATTACCTGTGCCAATACAAGAAGATTTTAGTTGCAGCTATAACATGTATACACAATTTTATTGTAATACCCGTAATTTCACACGTATTTATTTTTATGAAGATATAATGTATATGTACATTTGTTACAAGTATATAAGTGATAAAAGGATGTAAGTATTATGAATTCTATGAAACATCCAAGATTTCAAGTTGTATGCACAAGTTTTAATACCTATAAACTATATGGAATGGATGCCATTGTATGTTAATTGTGCACAGATTGTAAATTGATGTATGTAGCAAAAAAGGATGAGTGTACATTGGAAAATCTGCAGAAAACTGCAGAAAAAAGGGTTCAGGGGATGAGGGATCGATCTCATATGAAGGAGAGATCGATCTCCTCTCACAAAATGCCAGGAATCAGTTCAATTGAACAAGGCAGATCGATCTCATGGGAAGGAAGATCGATCTCCTTAAGTCTCTGCCTGGAAGGAATCGATCTTTCACATGGCATAGATCGATCTCCTTAAGTATCGACCAAGAAGAGACCGATCTCCATTAAGCAATAGATCGATCTCCCATTTACAAAACAGATCGATCTCATTATAAAGGCAGACCGATCTGGTAGTAGATTGCGTTAGGTAAAAGGATTGCCAAACCATACAGAGATCGATTTCCACAAGGGACCAGATCGATCTCATGTCTCTGTATCTATAAAAAGGGCATAGTATTAGATTGAAAACTCAGATTTCTTGACACCAAGCCCGCACCTGTCATTTTCTCTCAAAGAAACAAGCTTTCTCACTCTATATATTACTGCATTCCAACAAGAATCTGAAGAAGCTCAAGAAGGGAAAGTTATTCCTTGAAGTAAAGAGAACAACATACTCAAAAATCACACATTAGTTTGACCAAGAGAAGGAGGTTTGATATGCCGTGCTGGAGTTCATCTCGCACGATGGATTTGGGAAAGGTGCTGGAGCATTGCTCGTACTAGTTTTACTGAGTTTGATATGACACAGTGCTAGAAGCAGTTGCTCACACTAAGAGATACGACGCTGGAGCCTTGCGATGACTGTCTGTCACGCTGATTTTGCTCGCCTGGTATATGAGACATGGTTCAGGATGATGAGTCCATCGGAGTAGGGTGGATGGACTGGGTCCACGGTCGTACGTTGAACTGTGTAGTTGTCCGGGGAATACTATGTACCGTGCTGGGTGCACGTGAGTACGAGTATCGCGTAGATGACACATGACGTATATTGAACCGTGAGTATATGTGATATGAGGAGGAAGATGATGATGATGATTGAGATAAGCCAGAGGGTAGGACTGACCCATCCCCCTTTCAGGCAAGTGATGTCTTATGCACACCTGATCAGTGATGCCTGTGATCACTGACTATGACCATATGTTGTGGATATTAGTTTACCGAGAATTCCATGCCTGTCTTAGAGATAAGAGAAATTGAGAAACTAAGAAAAAGAAAGAGTTTTGATGAAAGGAAATAATTTGAGAAAAAGAAAATAGATATTGTGATTTGATAAATCTCTTGATTTAAATACTTGTGCTATGATAGCACTATTTTATAACATGTTTTAATTAGAAGTATTGCACACGGTTTTACATGAAAATGCCTATGAGAAATAAATGTTTAAATGCATTTTCTAGTAATATTTCCTTTTATATTGAAACATGCTTTTGTTTATGCATGCATAGGCTATGTAGATAGTACAATATCTACCTGTTAGCATTCTTTTCCTTACTGAATTGTGGTTTGCCCATCCTACTATTTTCTCCCTCCAGATACTAAGAAGTAGGACAATGCGGAGGTCTCCAGATCTCTTTTGTATTGGATAGCTCCCACCAGTTGCAAAGGTATAAAGATTTGTATACACATGAGCATTTTGTATATATTATAATGTATCGCACAATCATAAATTGAAAAGGTGAACAGTTGTATGGGGATGTTATGAAAAATAAATTATTATACAATTGATTTTGAATATTTGCACATGCTTGGGAGTGTGTGAATTAAAGTTTTAAATTTTTTCGCTATAAGTGTATGGAATTTAGTAATTACATTGACTTATAGCCCAACCGTAGTAGTATATGTATGGATGAAGAGCACTCGGAGTCAGGGTGTGACAGAGTTTGGTATCAGAGCTTGGTTGGTCTGATGTGACTCGATGTTTAAGACTAAGAAACATACATCCCCAAGTTACTGTGCGATATTTAGATACAAATGTGTATACGGAGCTGGTAGTGATTTAAAAGTTTGTTATAAACGCAGGAAAGTTAACAGGCTTGTGAGTTATGCCTGAGAGACATCGCAAGAGGGGAGAGAGCTTGAGAGCTCAAGGGCGAAATGACAGGATTGAGAAGCATAGTAGATCGTCCTCTAGTCATGAGCCCCGGGAACAGAGAGAGGCTTTCGATCCTCGGATAACCAGATTAGAGGAAGACATGTGCACGATGATGACCATGATGGGTCAGATTATAACTAGGTTTGAGGGTATACCTGGTACAGCGGGACAGGTTGCACTAAATACCCTAGCAGCTGCACCTGAACCTGAAGATGTTGCACCTGCACGACCTGAACCAGTTAAGCCACGAGATCCCCCTATTCGGCCAGTTCCTCCTTCAGTGGTTCCACAACAGTATGAGGATGATGAGTTGGGGCATAGATATGATTGTGATATAGAGCGATTGAGGCATTTTATGGATTTTAAGCCTCCTTCTTTTAGTGGGGTAAAGGATCCAGAAGTGGCTAAGGACTGGATAAGCCGGAGGAGAAATTGTTCGATTTCTGTAGATGTTTGGCTATAGAGAGATTAGCACTTACGGCCTTTGTACTGAGAGGTGGAGCAGAGCACTGGTGAAAGTCCACCAGGCCTATGTTGAGAGCTCAGGGTATGGCTATCACATGGGATATGTTTTTAGGTGCTTTCAGAGAGCAATACATCCTAGATACTGCTCGACGTAGGTTATAAATGGAGTTTTTGAATCTGACTCAAGGGAATCGAACAGTGGATGAGTACGAGTCACGATTCACTTTATTGGGCCGATATGATCTGGACTCTATTAGGAGTGAAGCTATCAGGGTCCATAGATTTGTTGATAGATTGAGGCCTTCAATTAGAGCTAAGTTGGCCCCGTTTGATGTTGCTACATATAGATAAGCTATACGACGAGCTCAATTGTGTGAACCGGACTATGACCTGCATATTTTTAAGTTCAGTTGGGGTAAGGACAATGGTCCAAGGAAATTGGGAGATGGCAAGAGTGCCAGATTTGGATAGAAAATTATGAGTAAGCATTGGAGTGAGGTATATGAGTCACAAAAGAAGACTGTTAGGCCTTATATGCATCCAACTCCAACCCTATCCAGGGGTATAGTGATTGGTGGACCCCGATTGACCACTAAGCAGTGCGAAGTATGTGGCCGATATCATGGTGGTAGGCCCTGTCATTTTCAGGGTGCATGATGTTTCAGATGTGGTAGGCTTGGGCACTATGCAAAAGAATGTCCAGAAGCAGTGGAGGTAGTCCCACTGAGGGGTAAGGAGCCCAAGAAAGTTCCTACAGTTACACCTCCTACAAGGAAGAGAGCCACAACTGAAGAAAAAGGGAAGCAAGTTGTGGGTCAAGGCAGGGTTTATGCGATAGACCAGACATTAACAGATACCTCTTTTGAGGTGATAAAATGTACAATCTTGATTTTTAACTTGGAAGCTATAACCTTATTTGATTCTGGTGCTACGCATTCCTTCATATCACTTGTATGTACATCAAGGTTAACAGATTTTATAGAATCCACATACTTAAATGGGACCTTGTTAGTAAATACTCCAATGAGAGTTGGTCAATTTACCGAACAAGTGTATAGGGATTGTAAAGTGAGGGTAAGAAATAAGTGTGCGACAACTAATCTAATTTTGTTTAATATGTATGACATTGATGTAATCTTGGGAATGGATTGGTTAGCTACTAATCATGCTGTCTTAGACTGTCATTCTAAGTTCATTACATTTTCTCTACCCGAAAAATGTGTTGTAAGATTTTAAGAGAAGTAATGAAATTTTGAGTTTTGTGACAAGTAAACTGCCTTGGTATATACATGACATAAATATTGTTTTGAAGGTTTTATTGCTTATGTGGTGGATTTGAACAAGCCACATCTGGATATGGATGACATTCCTGTGCTTAGAGAATTTCCTGATGTCTTTCCAGACGACCTACCAAGATTACCACCGGATAGAGAAATGGAATTTGGTATAGATTTAACACCTGGAACAGAGCCAATATCCAAGTCATTATATAGGATGGCTCCAATTGAACTAGAGAAATTAAGAAAGCAGTTGCAAGATATGCTAGATAAGGGGTTTATATGACCGAGCGTCTCACCATGGGGAGCCCCGGTATTGTTTGTGAAGAAGAGAGATGGGAGCCTCAGGTTGTGTATCGATTATCGGATGTTGATCAAGGCTACCATCAAGAATAAGTACCCCTTGCCGTGCATCGATGATCTATTGGATCAGCTTCGGGGAGCACAGATATTTTCTAAGATAGATCTAAGGTCTGTGTATCATCAATTGAAGATTCAGAAGGAAGATGTGCCCAAGATGGCTTTCCGCACCCATTATGGTCATTGCGAATTTCTAGTGATGCCTTTTGGGTTGACAAATGTGCTAGCAGCTTTTATGGCTCTAATGAATGAGATATTCAAGCCATACTTAGACCAATTCATGATCGTTTTCATTGATGATATATTGGTGTATTCAAGGTCCAGGGAAGAGCACAAGCAGCACTTTAGGATTGTTTTGTAAACCCTCCGAGAGAGAAAGTTGTATGCCAAACTCGATAAATGTGACTTTTGGCTAGAACATATTTCTTTTCTAGGCCATGTTGTATCGAAGGATGGGGTGTCAGTGGATCCATCCAAGATTGAGGCTATTGTTCAGTGGGAACAGTCTAGGACAGTCACTGAGATCAGAAGTTTTTTGGGTTTGGCAGGTTACTGTAGGAGATTTGTTGAGGGTTTCTCTAGATTGGCTACTCCGTTGACACGTCTTACGAGGAAAAATGTGGAGTTTACATGGGATGAAGTGTGTGAGAGGAGTTTTCAACAACTTAAGCACAGATTAACCACCGTGCCAATGCTTATCTTCCCTAACAGCTCAGGGAACTACTCTATTTATACCAATGCTTCACATGAAGGACTAGACTGTGTTTTGATGCAGAACGGAAGGGTAGTCACTTATGGATCTAGACAGTTGAAAGATCATGAGAAGAACTATCCTACTCACGATTCAGAGTTGGCAACTGTAGTATTTACATTGAAGATATGGCGCCACTACTTGTATGGTGAGAGATTTCAGATCTTTACGGATCACAAGAGTCTTAAGTATCTGTTCTCATAGAAGGAGTTAAATATTAGACAGAGAAGGTGGTCAGAACTCCTCAAAGACTATGATTGTGAGATTTTGTACCACCCGGGGTAGGCGAATCTGGTTACCGATGCATTGAGTAGAAAGAGTCTCGGGTTGGTATCATATATGATGGTTAGGGAGCACGAGTTGTTGGAACAATTCACGAACCTTAGATTGGATGTGACCCCGCCTGAGATTGGCAGTCATGGGATTATAGCTAGTTTAAGATTAGAGCCAGAGTTGATTGGGAGAATCCGGCAAGCTCAACAGAATGATCAATGGTGTGTTGATGTAATTAGCCAACTTCAGAAAGGTGATAGCGCATATGTTGTATCAAGTTCAGATGAACTACTAAGGTTCAGAAATAGAATATGTGTCCCTAATGATCCAGAGCTTAGGAAGTTGATTTTATCAGAGGCTCACTCATCGAGATACACAGTACATCCGAGGAGCAGTAAAATGTATCAAAATCTCCGAAAAGTATACTGGTGGTCTGGGATGAAAAGAGATATAGCTGAGTATGTTGCTAGATGTCTCATTTGTCAGCAGGTTAAGGTAGAGCATTAAAAACCTGAAGGATTATTGCGACCTCTATCGATACCGACATGGAAGTGGGAGCATGTTACCGTGGATTTTGTGATAGGGTTACCGAGAACCCGTAAGAATCATGATGATATTTGGGTTATAGTAGATCGGTTTATGAAATCGACACACTTTTTAGCTATGAGATCTACAGATACTTTGAGTGTGTTGGTGAACCTGTATGTACGAAAAATAGTGAAATTGTATGGAGTCCCAGTGAGTGTTGTTTCTGATAGGGATGCTCACTTCACTTCTCACTTTTGGGGACATTTTCAGGAAGCGATGGGGACCCGATTGAGTTTTAGCATCACTTTCCATCCTCAGACAGATGGTCAGTTAGAGAGGACTATACAGACCTTGAAGGATATATTGAGAGCATGTGTGCTGGATTTTAGAGGCTCATGGGACGATCACTTGCCATTGATTGAGTTCGCCTATAATAACAGTTATCACTCAAGTATTGTTATGGCCCTTTATGAGGCACTATATGGTCATAGATGCCGATCACCTATTGGTTGGGAAGAAGTTGGTGACAGACAGTTGCTTGCTCCTAATTTGGTTAGACAAGCCTCTGAGGATGTTCAGATAATATGTGAGAGGCTGCGAACAGCTCAAAGTCGACAAAAGAGCTATGCTGACAGGAGACAGAGACCACTTGAGTTTGATGTGGGTGAGTTCGTATTTTTAAGAGTATCTCCTTCTAAGGGAATAACGAGGTTCGGAAAGAAAGGAAAACTAAGTCCTCGTTACATTAGTCCCTTTAAGATTTTGGATAGAGTGAGAGACAGAGCATATAGGCTAGCCTTATCACCTGAGCTAGTAGAAGTTCACAATGTCTTCCATGTTTCCATGCTTCAGAAGTACTACCCAGATCCAACACATGTAATTAGCTATGAGCCGTTAGAGCTCAAGGAAGATATGTCATATATAGAGAAACCGATCCGAATATTGGACAAAAAAGAGAAGGTGTTGCGAAACAAAATGATTTCATTGGTTAAGGTCTTGTGCAGCATCATACATAAGAGGAATTAGAGGAGCTAATGGAAGAGAAGTACCCCCAACTTTTTGAGGAATAGACTTGGTTCAATTTGGAGGACCAAATTTTCTAAGGAGGGGAGAAATGTAATACCCGTAATTTCTCACGTATTTATTTTTATGAAGATATAATGTATATGTACATTTGTTATAAGTATATAAGTGATAAAAGGATGTAAGGATTGTGAATTCTATGAAATATCTAAGATTTCAAGTTGTATGCACAAGTTTTAATACCTATAAACTATATGGAATGGATGCCATTGTATGTTAATTATGCACAGATTGTAAATTGAGGTATGAAGCAAATAAGGATGAGAGTACCTTGGAAAATCTGCAGAAAACTGCAGAAAAGAGGGTGCAGGGGACGAAGGATCGATCTCATATGAAGGAGAGATCGATCTCCTCTCACAAAATGCCAGGAATCAGTTCAATTGAACAAGGCAGATCGATCTCATGAGAAGGAAGATCAATCTCCTTAAGTCTCTGCCTGGAAGGAATCGATCTTTCACAAGGCACAGATTGATCTCCTTAAGTCTCGGCCAAGAAGAGATCGATCTCCATTAAGCAACAGATCGATCTTCCCTTTACAAAACAGATCGATTTCATTATGAAGGCAGATCGATCTGGTAGGAGATTGTGTTAGGTAAAAGGACTACCAAACTATACAAAGATCGATCTCCACGAGGGATCATATTGATCTCATGTCTCTGCATCTATAAAAAGGAAATGAGATTGGATTGAAAACTCAGATTTCTTTCCACCAATCCTGCACCTGTCATTTTCTCTCAAAGAAACAAGCTTTCTCACTCTAAAGATCACTACATTCCAGCAAGAATCTGAAGAAGCTCAAGAAGGGAAAGTTGTTCCTTGAAGTAAGGAGAACAACATTCCCAAAAATCACACATTGGTTTGACCAAGAGAAAGAGGTTTGGCTACTACAAGTTTGGCTAAGGAAAAAGGCTAAGCTAGGTAAGCTCTTCAACCTTCAAGCTTTAAATATGGATTTCTAGATACTTTATAGGTTGAATGGCATGTGAAATCTTGATAGGAATAATGAATGTGGTGATGGGTGAGTAATATTAAAAGAAATTTATGAAGGAAAAATCCATGGAAAAGTGATGAAAAACTTAGGATGAGATATAGTGATACAAATGGAAAAGGTGAAATAAGATTTTAAGGATTGGGAAGTATGAATAGATAAATAAATGACAATGTGGAGGTTTAGAAGAAGGAAAGGAAAATAACTTAATGATTTACATGTGTAGATTGAAATACATGGAACACGATTAACCCGGATTGCGAATGGAGCAAACGAGATGAAGGGAATACAAGCACGATTCGAGGTAAGGGACTGTATGTTAGCGATAGAGGTATTTGTACATATTTTATAGCAATTTTAGTATATATGACGCTAGTAATAGTACGTTTAGCTATTGAGCTATGAGATGATATGAGATCATGAAATGTATTATGGTATATATATTGTGAAAATGGGATGTAGGAAGGAAAATAGCCTGACATGCATGTTTTTAATGCTTTTACATCTATATGATATTTTTGATGTTTTCTCAACTATGTGCTGATTTTGTAATTGAGAAATGATGATGGATAGGTTGACTAGCTTTACATGTTTAGCATGGGACGACATGCTACGTAAATACACATGTTTTGAGTTTTTAAAAGAGAAAATAGCTACCTATCGGATTTGAGATGTGAATTGGTGTTGGAGCTCTAGCTCGCACCCGTTTTAATGATTTTGACTATACTGGAGTTTCACTCGCATACGTTTACATGTTTTGATAAACCGTGCTGGAGGGTGACTCGCACGTGGTTTTATAATGATAATGTGCTGGAGTTTTTCTCGCACATGTTTCCATGATTTTGTTATGCCGTGCTGGAGTTCATCTCGGACGATGGATTTGAGAAAGGTATTGGAGCATTGCTCGCACTAGTTTTGCTGAGTTTGATATGACACAGTGCTAGAGGCAGTTGCTCACACTAGGAGATACGGCGTTGGAGCTTTGCGATGACTATGTGTCACACTGATTTTGCTTGCCTGGTATATGAGACATGGTTCAGGATGATGAGTCCATCGGAGTAGGGTGGATAGACTGAGTCCACGATCGTACGTTGAACTGTGTAGTTGTCTGGGGAATACTATGTACCATACTGGGTGCACGTGAGTACGAGTATCACGTAGATGACACATGACGTACATTGAACTGTGAGTATATGTGATATGAGGAGGAAGATGATGATGATGATGATGATGATGATGATGATGATGATGATGATGATGATGATTGAGATAAGTCGGAGGGTAGGACTGACCCATCCCCCCTTCAGGCAAGTGATGCTCTGTGCACACTTGATCAGTGAGGCCTGGGATCACTGAATATGGCCATATGTTGTGGATATTAGTTTGTCGAGAATTTCATGCCTGTCTCAGAGATAAGAGAAATTGAGAAACAGAAAGAGATTTGATGAAAGGAAATAATTTGAGAAAAAGAAAAGAGATATTGTGATTTGATAAATCTCTTGATTTAAATAGTTTTGCTATGATAGCACTGTTTTATGACATGTTTTAATTGGAAGTATTGCGCACGGTTTTACATGAAAATGCCTATGAGAAATAAATGTTTAAATGCATTTTCTAGTAATATTTCCTTTTATATTGAAACATGGTTTTGTTTATGCATGCATGGGTTATGTAGATAGTACAATATCTACATGTTAGCATTCTTTTCCTTACTGAGCTGTGGTTTGCTCATCCCACTATTTTTCCCCTCCAGATACTGAGAAGTAGGACAGTGTGATGGTCTCCAGATCTCTTTTGTATTGGACAGCTCCTACCAGTTGAAAAGGTATAAAGATTTGTATACACATGAGCATTTTGTATCTATTATAATGTATCGCACAGTCATGAATTGAAAGGGTGAACAGTTGTATGGGGATGTTATGTAAAGATAAATTATTATACAATTGATTTCGAATATTTACACATGCCTGGGAGTGTGTGAATTAAAGTTTTAAAATTTTTCATTATAAGTGTATGGAATTTAGTAATGACATTGACTCACAGCTCAATCGTAGTAGTATATGTATGGATGAAGGGCACCCGGAGTCGGGGTGTGACATTTATAACCAGACAGGTATAGATACTTGGAATGTAATCAAACTTTACCTACTCGACACAAACAGTATTAAACAACCTTCGCTCTCATACCACGTAAACTGTCACGCCCCAAAAACGCAGTAATTAAGGTTAACTTATATATATATATATATATATATATATATATATACTTAATTTCTTACTTAGGTTGTGTTCTTGTACAATGTTGGTTACTTAGTTTCTTCCTTTACTTAATCCTTTAATCGCTTAAGGTTTGCTCAAATTTTGGCAATATAACCTCTTGCGCCTTAACCTACCTTCTTGTAATAAACACGATCATAGTTTATAACCACAATCAGTTATTATTTTTTTCTTAAACTTATCATTTTCCGATTCAACGTACTCCTCAACTCAATCAATTCCATCCATATTTAACAAAATCAAACATTTCATTTACTTTTGAAACCCCTTATGTACATATATGTAAAAAGCAGATTACATCCCCAAAAGTATTTACACATAGGTATCTGTACAATACAAATATTTGGAAATAAACATAAGATGACATACTTGAGCGTGTACTAAAGATAGTCTGAAAGGCTCAAAATCCACCAGTCTACTCGAGTACCCTGCAAGTAGCTGAACAGACTTACTATAGGTAATCTGGAATGAAGAAAAAGGGGAATGAGCTTCTGATAAAGCACAGTAAGGAAAACATTTAAAATAATCCTGACAACCCCAAAGAAATATATAGAAAACCATGGTTAACATATTTTTAAACGCTTCCGTACTTATCTTAATTAAATTACATAGGCTTATTCATTTATTGTAGCAAAACAATATTTACTTACTTACTTTGAAATAAGACATACATACATACTTATTTAGTCAAATTTACTTACTTACTTTAATAAAGCTTACTTACTTTCATGATTCAAAACATTCATACACTAAAACATGGAGACTAGGCTAAATTTGTATAGCTATCATATAGACAAAGATATCATCCTCCGTAGAGGGAATAAAATACAGATGGTCATGGTAGGGGCTGTAGATTGGATCAAGGTCGTATAGCAAAATAGGCATAGTATCTGAATGGCTAGCAAACAGCTAGAGCAAGGGCACCAGTGGCACTCACCGTGCGAGTAACTAATCCTGCTAGCATGTTGCGCAAACACTAGATACTACGAAGCAGGCACCACATGTAGCAAAGACAAGCACCACAAAGGCAAAGACGAACACTACATGAGCGAAACAGAATATGCACTACAAGTGACGGAGCCAGGCACCACAAATAGCGGGTATGACATGCACACATCATACACTATCGAGTACCCTCTAGTCTGAAAATTTTATTTTCTTACTTAGTTTCATACTTATTTAAAAATCACATAAAATACTTAAATCATTAATTCATATAACTTCACTTATAAAATATCAATTGTCCAGAGACTTATGCATCATATATAAAAATGTTTGGCTTCGAGGTTAAATCGAGGTGTCGTTTCTTTCAAAAATCTAAATTAAGAGGTTTGTGTTTTCCCTGTAAGTTCTTGATGCACAAATCGAATCATTTAAGATATATAAATATGCAAGGAAGTCATTACTACTTTAATTTACATCTCTCAAAATCCAATGCCTCGGGCTGCCCAAAATAATTTCAAAACCATCAAATGACGCTCAATTCCATCTTAATATACTTAAACATACCTCAACTTACATAAATCTCACTAAACTTGACCATTTTGCCAATTTTTTTTACTTTCTCGGTTTTATCGATAAAGGTGTCGGTTTAAGCTATTTCGATAATTGCTTTTCTTCTAACTTTAAACTTATCAACTTAATGACTTAAACACTCATTCAAGTCTCAAATTAACATTTCACAACTTGTCAGATTGCCAATTTTCACACTTTCACTTTTTTCACTAAACCGAGCTATAAACCAAACTTTTCGGTATTAATCTAACATTCCATAACACATAACTCAACCAAATTTCATCTCTACCCTGTTAAACAAGGGCTGGCCAAATTCCATACTAGCTCAAAAAATTATTTCTTCAATTTCTACTTTAGTAAAAATCATCCAAAATCATCAAACAACAACATACATCAACATCATCATCTTCCAACAACTTTCTCACCTCGTTGACTAAGTTTAACCACTCTTTCCTTTTCCAAAAATGATCCTTAGCTATAGATATTCATGTATACAACTTAGAATCATTCAAAACAAGCTTAAAACCAACCAAGAAATGAAAAATCCAAAGTTTCTCTCACCTTTGAAATAGGGCAGTTTCGGCCACTGTTCTTCTCTCTAACTTTTCACCTAGCAAATAAACTTGTTTGAGTCTGGATTTCTTATATGTTCTAGGGGACTTTTAGGGATAAAATCAGTCCTTCTTAGCTAAACTCTAATTCTGTATGGAATGTGGCCAAACAAATTCCACAAAGTGAAACAGAGGAAGGACGCTTTGACAACTTGGGGGAGGGAGATCTCTCTGGTTGCAGGTCGGTTCAGGGAGTTCTTTACCATTCCAAAAAAGGGCTTTAAGTCTAATTTAATTTTGGAAAAGATCAATCTCAAAAACCTTCTGGAAGGTCTTGAAAATGGGCTTTATGTCTGGGCCTGTAGGGTGTTAGGCCTGGCCTACCAGCAACTCTATTTTCATAAAAACCGTAAAAATTATTTACATCCCATTTTCTTCCAAATTTCCACCATTAGTGTGTTATACTAAGTCCCAAGTATCTTCCATAAAAATTTTAGGCCCATTGTTTAAGAAATATTTCTCGTTTGGGTCCATTTTACCTAATTTAGTCATTACCGATCACAATTCCTAAAGGTTTTCGGTTTATTTTAAAAATTAGTTTAACCATCGAAACCTCAATATTTCCACTCAATTCTACTTCTACATGTTAAATATGCATTATACTAATTTCCTATGGCCTCAAAATAATTTTTACGAATTTACGACATTTATTCCGAATTTATTTCACTTACTATGCCCAATTTCTCGGTTTAGTGCTTATTCGCGTTTTTACTTGTTTTTCAACTTCCAATGCCTTAGTTTTACCTTCTAACCACTAAAGCATACTCATAAACATATTCTATTGAAAATTGCTTCAATTTAAAATCTTAACTTGGATTTCGTGCCCTAAGCTTCGTGCCACTAATCCGAGCACTTCAGCTATTCCAGGCCTTACATAAACACTTAGGTATGTTTTAAACTTTTCATCTTAGCTTTTAATAAACGACAGCATGAAAAAGAAGGGTTTCATAGAAATGACATCAGACTTAAGAGACTACAGATACTCTGAGACAAACCCTGCGACAGACCCTGATGTCTAAGGCAGACCTTGAGGCAAACATTACGGCAACCCTTGAGTCAAACCTTGCTGCAGACCTTGAGCCAGACCTAGAGGTAAACCCCTGAGTTAGACCACTGAATCAGACCCCTAAGTCAATCCCTTAGGTCAAACCTCTGCGGTAGACCCTTGAGTCATAACCCTGCAACAGACCCCTATGGCAAACCCTGTGGCAAACCCTAAGTTAGACCATTACGACAAACCCTGAGGCAGACCCTACTACAAACCTTGTGGCAGAACTTGAAGCAAACCCTGCCCCAGACCCTGACTCAGACCTTACGACAAACCCTGAGGCAAATTCTGCTACAGACCCCGTGACAGACCACAATGGCGGACTCTACGACAGACCTCTGAGCCAGACCCCTAAGGTAGACCCATGAGTCAGACCTTGTGGCAGACCCCTAAGTTAGACCTCTATAGCAGACTTTTGATGCAAACCTCTATGACAGACCTTGAGGCAAAACCTAAGTCAAATCTCTATGACAAGCCTCTACGCTAGACCATAAGGCAAGCCTTACTGCACACCCCTCTTGTCTATGAGAGGCCGCACACCTCTCTCACATAAAGGCTACCGTACACCCCTAGCATGCCAATCAGAACTCAGATGAGCCCAAGCACTACTCCCACGGGTATTATCAGAGCTTGCTCGTATATAAGCCCCAACATGCAAGACTCTCATACACCATACAGTAGGCCACCACGTCCAGTGCGTGCGCACGTCAACACCTGCTTGCTTCCAAAATTACATGAATTTATGCAATAGTTGGGATTCAAACCTAAGATAACTTCATGAAAGAGTAGCACTCTACCACTAATCTATGCTGCTATTTTGTGATATGAAATTATTTCAGTTATACTTGAAGTGTTATTAACATCATAACAATAACGTGGCCCACACTCTCAGTAACGCCAGGAGATGACGCCCATAATGCCAGCAACCACCGACAATGGGGCTCATAATCCTGATGACCTTCAACAATAGGGCCCACATTCTCGGCCACCCCAACCAGTTGGGCCTATGCTTTTGACCACCATGGACGACGAGCCCACACTTCTGATAACCTTAGGTGACGACCTTAGTAGATAGGCCGACACTTCTAATCAACTTAGGTTACAGGGCCTACATTTACAGCTACTTTGCTCGACGAGCCCACAACCACTTTTGGCTACAGGGCTCACATTTATGGTTACCTTAGATTACGGGCTCACACTTTTGGCCACTTTAAGTGTTGATGCCCACACTTTTGGCCACCTTGGGTGAGAAGGACCATAACCGCATCAACCTTGAGGGAACAAGGCTAAGACTCATAACAACTCCAGGAGGCAGAGCTCAGGCCAGCGACAAAACCCAGAACAAGAGCTGTTAAATAAGCATTTATTATCATGTTTTTGTTTAATTCCATTTCAATATCATAAAGTTTAGATACACGTGGTGATAATCAATTTTTCCATATAATAGCTCAATGGCAAAATTGATAACCTTGAAGGCTTTTTAAATTGACTTTTTCATTTGATCCTTATGCTTAATATTTTGTCAAGGTTTTATCATGCAATTTAAATTATCTTTGAAATCAAAGCTAGGTCATTGAATACTAGCAAGGGGACATGTGATAGCCTTTCTGTCACCAAAATGGCCACACGAATCTTGTAGGAGATAAAAAAACAAGCAATAGTGTGTTACATGTTGTCTACTAAGGACAAGGAAATCGATATGAATGTATTGTTAGTATCGCGGAACAATCTGCAACCAAGCCATAATACATTAAAGATATGGAAAGGTCATATTGATTCAGAAAAACGACAGGACATTATGCTTATGTTTTTACTTGATTTAGATAATTGATTTGTTTATTTGACAAATTTATATTTTATCTATTTTATTCTTATGCTGTCATGCATTTGGTAACAATTAAATAGGTTTCAATTCATAATTATGTTAGGCGTTATTTAAAAGTCTTATGACTGGAATGAGGAACTTAACACAACATACAAAGGGCGTGAGATAGGCCAGGTATTTAAAAGTCCAAAAGAGCTTGAGGCCCAAAATGCATCACGGAGGCCAAGCACTCGAAGACAAAGTGTAAAATAGCCTAAGGCGCAAAATACATCATGAAGGCCAAGCACTCGAAGATAAAGTGCAAAAGAGCTTGAGGTGTGAAATGTGTCACAGAGACCAAGCACTCGAAGACAAAGTGTGAAAGAGCTTGAGGCGTGAAATACGTCACAGAGGCTAAGGCTCGAAGAAAAAATACGAAAGAGCCTATGGCATAAAATATATCATGGAGGCCAAGCCCTCGAAGGCAAAGTGTAAAAGATCCTAAGGTACAAATGCGTCATGGAGGTCAAGCACTCGGAGACAAACTATAAAAGAGCTTGAGGTAGAAAATACATCACAAAGGCCAATCACTCAAAAATAAAGTGTAAAAGAACTTGAGACGTAAAATGCGTCATGGAGGCCAAGCACACGAAGACAAAATGTAAAAGAGCTTGAGGCACGAAATGCGTCACAAAGGCCAAGCACACAAAGATAAAGTGTAAAAGAGCTTGAGGCACCAAAAAGCGTCACAGAGGACAAGCACTCAAAGACAAAGTGCAAAAGAGCTTGAGATGGGAAAAGCATCACGGAAGCCAAGCACTCGAAGACAAAAGGTAAAAGAGTCTGAAGCGGGAAATGCGTCGTGGAGGCCAAGTCGAAGACAAAGTGTGAAAGAGCTTAAAGCACAAAATGCATCACGGAGGTCAAGCACTCAAAGATCAAGTGCAAAAGATCCTAAAGAGCAAAATACGTCATGAAGGCCAAGCACTCAAAGACAAAATGCAAAAAAACCTGAGCCGCAAAATGTATACGGAAGCCAAGCACTCGAAGACAAAGTGCAAAAGAGCCTGAGGTGCGAAATTCATCACAAAGGCTAGACACTCGAATAAAAAGTGCAAAAGAGCCTGAGGTACAAAATAAGTCACGAAAGCCTAGCACTCGAAGACAACGTGCAAAAGAGCTTGAGGCACGAAATGCATCATAAAGGAAAAGCACTCAAAGATGAAGTGCAAAAGAGCCCAAGGCACAAAATATGTCACAAAGGCCAAGCATTCAAAAAAAAATTGCAAAAGCCATAGTCGCGAAATTCGTCGTGGAAGTTATGCACAAAAAAAATGCCTAAAGCTAAAAATGCGTGAAATATGCAACAAATGTAAAAAAAATGTGCAAAGGCTTACAATGAAAATGAACGAGGTAAACCATGCAGTTGAAATACAAAGACTTGAAGTGAAAAGTGCTCAAGGTAAGTCTAATTATTATGAGTTCTTTATAAAAGATTTAGTTCTTTCTCAAAGAACTAAGGAGCACTATGTGTATATCTGTTATTAGAGTATGAAAAATTAAAGCATGAAAGAAAAATTTTTCATTCATTTAACTTATTCAATTAACTTTAAAATTGCATTACAATGAGTATCTTTTAGATTAACCTTAACAGTATATATGTACCAACAAGCACCTAAGCATGTGCGTCTTGAGGCACTATAATGTCATGAGCTTGATCCATAGAAAGACAAGCCTCTAGAGTATTTAAATCATCTTCGTCCAAGCCTATGGAAATCACTTCATGTTGACGACAAGCTCTTAAGGGCCAGTGAGATTCGATAGATCATCATGAGTGCCCTTCTTCAGAAATGGATCCAAATCCTAAGCAATTGGATCATGCTTTGCCCAATCAGGAGCGTGCTAGATAGAAACCATATTTAATAAAACCAGTTGAGAATATGAGCTTTCTTTCATAACACTTCTCCAAAAGATAATACTTCTTCAAGACCTCATCTCAGATCTGGTCTCGCTCTTCTTAGTAAAGAGAAGGCTTTTGTTGGCTTTGCAATGTTGTAATTTCTCCCTCTAACTCTTGGTTTCGATCACCAAAGACCTTATGCTCAAAGATAAAAGTGGCATTCTTCACTTGAAGAGCGTTCAACTCGATTGAAGTGAAGGTAAACGTGTGAGACCCCATATATGTATAACCTGGTATATGTGTATATTGAATTTTGAGTTGCGTGGTAAAATGGGATGAAGATTGCATGAATTGTGCACTTCCATTTAGTTTATATTATATACCTTTGGTTATACAAAGATTTCACACAAGTTTTTATGTGTATAAAGTATGAATGGGTTCCATTTTCAAGTCTTAAAGGTAATTGGATGAGAAAATGACTATGACAGTAAATTAAGGATGTTTTGGTGTAAGTTTCTGCAGAAAACTGTAGCAAAATCTAGAAAATATGAAGGCCAGATCGATCTCATAGGATGAGAGATCAATTTAGAAGAGTAAAAAATACTCTTATTCGAGCCATGAAATAGTGCAGATCGATCTCTAATGGAGTTAGATCGATCTGCTAAACATTCTGTAATGAAGACATCAATCCTCAATGCAAGCAGATCGATTTTCTTAGCTCTCGGGTTAGAGCAGATCGATCTCCTCCCTAGCTAGATCGATCTCCTTAAGCTACTGCCTGAGACAGATCGATCCCAAGCTCTCGATAGATCTATCTCCTGCCTTCAAATGTTGTGAAAAAGAGAGATTTCAAGAGGACTAGATCGATCTCTACCCAAGGCAGATCAATCTTATCTAGCTAAATCTATAAATAGGAGCAGTTAGGTCTGCAGATTTTGGGAAACAACCTCACTCTACCATTTTCAATCCAATAAACCTAGTTTTCTCGCTCTAATCCACTCATTTTCAAGAAGATTTGAGGGAAGGCTATTAGACGCAAAGTTATTCATATTAAGGAGAAGAACAACATAGCTTGGAGGCATTCCCCCATTTGTTGGATTTAGGGGACAAGGAGCATTATCATTTGGAGTGAGAAGGAAATGCAAAGAGGTGAGTTTCTAAAGCACCAACTCAAGTATATTTGTTTAAGTTATTGATTTTAGAGTTGATTGGTGTGCTTATTAATGGTAGAAAATATCTAGAACACAATCGAATGATTGTAACCTAGAAATGGGTTAGTGTGAGAATGTAGTGGAATAAATGATGAATAGGATATCTTAAGGTGACAATGGTGTTGTGGGTATGAATTTAAGATGGTGTTATGGAATGAATTATGAGACTTACCCAAAAAGGGTAAAATAAATATTTAAGGCATTGAGTAAAATGCATAGTTGAATGAGAGTTAGCAACACTAACTCGAGCGTTTGACGAATGAATTGCAGCTCCCGAGGATACACCGAGTAAATTGAGCCAAAAGAGCGAGAAACTAAGAGAAAGAGAGTCACACCCCGAGTAAATCAAGGTAAGGGAATTGTGTGGACTCTTAGAGATATCTTTGCGCAATTTGGGCGTAAAATGTTTTGCTAGAGTGCATGTGATACTAGGAAATGAAATTGGGTGATTGAAGTGCAAAGAGTTGAGTTTTGAGAAATGTGCATGAAAACAAAAGCATGATGCTTTGAAAACCTTGTTTTGCTATTTTTTAGCAAGTGGTTAGTAGGTTGGCTAACATTTAAAATGATTTGCAAAAGAAATAATTTGATTTTGGTTGATAACCATGTTTTGCAAAGGATTGAGCCACCTACATGGATTTCGTGAGAATGAAAGCGTACTAAAGCATGACTCACACGAGATTGATGTGTTTTATATGCATGAGTGCTAGATCTTAGCTCGCACTAGTTTTCACATGGATTTTTATGATGTTGTGCTAGAGTTGAGCTCGCACAGACTTTATACTTGTTTTGGCATGGTGCTGGAGCATAGCTTGCATTAGATGCCCACCACACTTATTGTCGTGCTTGAGATTACTCACACATGGGTTTTGACATGTTGATAGTCGTGCTAGGAGCTTCGGGTAGACTGGGTGTTGCACCAATTAAATAGGCTCGCACGTGCATTTTCAGATGTGACGTGATATGATGTGTTGATATGGGTCCACGAAGTACGTTGTACTGTGCAGGTAGCATGGAGTACGTTGTACCGTGTTGAGATTGTGATATACCATCTTCGGACGATGTTAGATCTACTAGGGACCAACGGGTTGGATGTGACCCACCTCCCGTGTGGAAGCAGATAGTGGTGATACCCCGCACACCTGATCAATGTAGCTTGGGATCACAGGATATGGCCATAGTCTTAAAGGAGATTTTCCTTATTATATTGCCTATCTCACATGTCTATTGTTTTATGAATAAACCCATGTATGAAATGCTTTGTGGGTCAGGATAGTCCGAGGGAAGGGTCAAGTCCTTATCAGTGCTGATTTTATGAGATAAGAAAGCATGATAATGGCTTTAAAGTGCACTGTTGCATGATGATTTTCCATGCCTTTTTTGTGAAATATGCATAATGATTTATGCCATGCTTTGAAATTGATTTGTGCACTAACAAGTAGCATGATTTGCTTTACATGCCATTAACATAAGCATGAACTAATGCTTTTGAAGTGTGAATGAAAATGTGTATGGTTTTGAGCATGGCATCACGATCACGTAGATAGTGCAGTATCTACATGTTCGTATGATTGCCTTACTAAGTGTGTTGTTTGCTCACCCCCTTATTTTCCCCTCTCTACAGAGATTTGAGTATAGACTGAGAGCGATTGAAGGCTTTCCCTTTTGGTATCTGTTGCGTCCCATCGCGTAAGGTATACACACTGATGTAATTTTGTATCTAAACTTTCTATAGTACAATAGCATTTTTATGTAATTATTATGGATGTAAAGCAGTGTAAACACATGTAAACAGTAACTCTGATTTATTTATACAAGTGTTTACTTCTAAATTAAAATGCAAATTAAATTATGATGGTTGGATGAGATAGACATTGACACACAGCTCAACTGTTGAGAGGGTAGCTGACCACGATCGAGGTAAGGTAAAGCCGAATAATAAATAATGTATGAAATGCAAAAAATTTGTGATGATTTTTGGTAAGTTAAGGGTCAGTGTCTAAAACACTTAATAAGTTGGAAAATTACATCCCCATGTTACTGTGCTTGTTTAGATACAAATTGTGTGTATGTCGATGGGTTGACTAAGAAATTGATGTGTATGTAGGGAATTGAAAACATTATGCCTAACACTAGTCGCGGTAGAGGGGCGAGAGCACAAGATAGAGGCCGTAGAGGTAGGTCTGGGGGTAGTGTTGAGCCAGAAACACACGAGGCTCAAGAAGAGATTGAGATGGAGGCTGAGGTTGAACATGCTTCACAGGGTCCAGAGGAGAGACCTGAGAGTACTGAGGCACGTTTCGCGAGGATTGAGCGGAGCATAGAGATGATCTTGGAGTTGGTCATTCAATCTTTACCTGAAGTTGGGGGCAGACAGAGTCTCACTACACAGGGTGATACCGAGCAAGCAGTAGCTCCTGAGGCATGGACGCAGCCAGCCTAGAGACCTTAGACGATAGATACACTTACACCCTCACCTGCACAAGATATGCCTACACATGTTGCTACACCACAGGGCAGTAGAGGTTGGGGTTACGAATGTGATTTGGATAGACTGTGGTAATTCTAGAAGTTTGGACCGCCGTCTTTCAGTGGAGTTAAGGACCCAATAGCTACAGAGGATTGGATAAATGAGATCGAGAAGTTATATAGGTTCTTCGAGTGTACTACTACCGAGATGGTAGCGTTTGCCGCATTCATGCTGAAGGGATCAGCAGAACATTTGTGGAAATCCACCAGGCCTATTTTGAGAGCCCGACATACAGAGATCAGTTGGGATATGTTTTTGGAGGCCTTTCGAAGACAGTATGTTCCAGATATTGCACAGTTGAAGATGAAGATGGCATTTTTGGGACTGACCCAAGGGAGTAGGATGGTAGACGAGTATGAGATGACTTTTATCTCCCTGGGCAGATATGATCCCAACACGATGAGTAATGAGGTAGAGAAGATCTAAAAGTTTATGAATGGATTGAGATCGACCATCAGGTCCAGATTGGTTCCCTTGGATATACCGACCTACGAAGAGGCAGTGTGCATAGCGCAATTATGTGAACAAGATATTGATAGAATCACCTCAGAGTTTGGGAAGGTTAGTAAAGTGAGGGATAAAGATAAGAAAAGACCAGTACTGGACAAAGGCTTCAGTTATAAGGAAGTAAGAGGTTTTCTGAAAAGAAGTCGAGGATCGAGGAGATCCGAGAGAGGACAGTTAATCCTCTTATGTATCCGGTCATAACTCCAGTTAAGGGAATTATGATTGGAGAGCCACTACCTACTACAGAGCAATGCAGCAAGTGTGGTAGGTACCATGGTCCTCGACCATGTTATGGACCTCCCGCAGTATGCTTCAGATGTGGGAAACCAGGGCACATAATCAGGGATTGCCCAAAGATGACATAAAGAGTCCCACAAAAGGGCAGGGAGCCAAAGAGAGCTCCAGTTGGGACAACTGCTTTGAGGAGGAGGGCTACAGCTGAGGAAAAGGGGAAGTAGGCAGTGGGCATGAGCAGAGGACGAGTGCACGCACTGGATCAGGACACTGCGGATCAGTCTTCGAATGTGGTTAAGGGTACCATCCAAATATTTGATCTAGGGCATTTGTATTATTTGATCCTGGTGCCACGCATTGTTTTATATCGCCATCCTTTGCATGTAAATTATTGAAGCATGTAAAACCCACACTGCTAGATAAAATGTTGATGATATCTACCCTTATGAATGATAGTCATTGACGGAACATGTATATAAAAATTGTAAGATGAGGATAGGAGTTAAAAAAATGGCAGCTGATTTAATTTTATTAAATATGAGTGATTTTGATGTAATCCTAGGGATGAATTGGTTGGCTGCAAACTAGATTGTTACGGATTGTCGTGCTAGAACCTTGATGTTTTTAGGATTAGACAATCTTATTGTAAACTTTGATGAAAAGAAATGAAATGACATAATCTTTATAAGTGAGAAGAGTATGATTTAAATTCATAATGCTTGAAAGATGAATCTGTTTATCAATTATGTATGTAAAGTGATGATTTGTGTTACTAACGATGGAAAGGATAATGTGAAGGGTTCATTTCTTATGTGACTGAGACGGATAAGGCACGTCCGGAGTTGATAGACATCCTAGTGGTTAGGGAATTTCCAGATGTCTTCCCGAATAAATTACCAGGGTTACCTCCAGATAGGGAGATGAAATTTGGTATAGACTTGGTACCTGGTACAGAGCTGATATCCAAGCCACCGTACTGAATGACTCAAGTTGAGTTGGAAGAATTAAGGAAGCAGTTACTAGAGTTGTTGGAGAAGGGGTTCATCAAGCAGAGCGTCTCACCTTGGGGAGCACCAGTTTTGTTTGTAAAGAAGAAGGATGGAAGCCTCCGACTGTGTATAGATTACCAGTTGTTGAATAAGGCCACCATCAAGAATAAGTACCCCCTTCCACACATCGATGACTTGTTGGATCAGCTTAGGGGAGCGCAGGTCTTTTCCAAGATAGATCTGAGATGTACCGAAGATAACTTTTCGCACCCAGTATGGACATTATGTGTTTATGGTTATGTCATTCGAGTTGACAAATGCTCCCGCAGCTTTTATGTCATTGATGAATGAGGTGTTTCACCAGTATTTGGATCGATTTGTTATTGTGTATATTGATGATATACTGGTGTACTCAAGATCTAGAGAAGAGCATGAACGATACCTAAGGATAGTGCTATAGACCCTCCGAGAGAAGAAGTCATACGCTAAACTCAGTAAGTGAGACTTTTGGTTGGAACAGATCTCTTTTTTGGGTCATATAGTATCGAAGGATGGTGTGTCATGGATCCATCAAAGATTAAGGCAATGATACAGTTGCAGAGACCCCAGACAGTGACAGAGATCAGAAGTTTCCTGAGTTTAGCTGGGTATTACCGAAGGTTTGTGGAGGGATTCTCGAGATTAGCTGCTCTATTGACACATCTCACGAGAAAGAATGTTGAATTTGTGTGGGACGATAAGTGTGAGGAAAGTTTTCAGGAGTTGAAGTGTCGTTTGACTACAGCTCCGATACTCACTATTCCTACCGACTCAGGAGGTTTCTCGGTGTATACGGATGCATCACACCAAGGACTGGGCTGTGTATTGATGCAGGATGGGAAGGTAGTAGCCTATGGATCAAGACAGTTGAAGGATCATGAGAGAAACTACCCAACCCTTGATTTAGAGTTGGTGGTCATAGTGTTTGCATTGAAAATATGGCGCCACTATCTCTATGGTGAGAGATTTCAGGTTTACACTGATCATAAGAGCCTTAAGTACCTGTTCTCGCAGAAAGAGTTGAATATGAGATAGAGGAGATGGCTCGAGCTGTTAAAGGATTATGATTGTGAGATCCTGTACCACTCGGGTAAAGCGAACGTAGTTGCTGATGCATTGAGTAGAAAGCATCTCGAGTTAGTGTCATTCATGATGATCAGGGAACACGAGCTGTTGGAACAGTTCACGAACCTCAATTTGGATATGACCTCGCTTGACGCTGATAGTGGATTTATGATAGCTAGCTTGTGGTTGGAACCGGATCTGGTAGATCGAATCCGACAGGCTCAGTGAATTCATCAGCAGTTCAGTGATATTGTTCGGCAGATACAAAGGGGCACATAGATTGATTTTGAGCTGAATTCTGATGAATTATTAAGGTTCAGAGGTAGGATATGTGTTCTCGATGATCTAAAGATCAGGAAGTTGATATTGACAGAGGCTCACTCATCGAGGTATATGATACATCCAGGGAGTACTAAGATGTATAAAAACCTGCGAAAAGTTTATTGGTGGTCTGGGATGAAGAAAGACATTGCTGAACATGTTGCTAAGTGTCTCGTTTGTCAAGAGGTGAAGGTAGAGCATCAGAAGTCTACAGGATTATTGCAGCCTCTATCGATACTGACATGGAAGTGGGAGCAGGTCACCATGGATTTTGTGATGAGATTACCGAGGACTCGCAGAGGTCATGATGCCATATGGGTGATTGTGGATCGGTCGACAAAATCAGCCCATTTTCTAGCTGTGAGAGCTATCGATACTCTGAGCCAGTTAGTGAACTTGTATATGCGCGAGATAGTAAGGCTACATGGAATTCCAATGAGCGTTATTTCTGATAGGGATACCCGCTTCGCTTCCCACTTTTGGGAGCATTTTCAGGAAGCGATGGGGAGCCAGTTGAGTTTTAGCACCACGTTTCATCCTCAGGCAGATGGTCAGTTAGAGAGGACTATACAGACCCTGGAGGATTTGTTGAGAGCGTGTGCATTGGATTTTAGAAGCTCCTGGGATGACCATTTGCCACTCAGAGAGTTCGCCTATAATAACAATTTCCATGCGAGTATCGGGATGGCACCATATGAGGCTTTATATGGGCGTAGATGTCATTCCCCTATTGGATGGGAAGAGGTTGGTGACAGACAGATCTTTGCTCCTGACTTGGTTTGACAAGCCTTTGAGAAGGTCCAATTGATTTGTGAAAGGTTACGGACAGCTTAAAGCAGACAAAAGAGTTATGCTGACAGGAGATGGAGACCACTAGAGTTTAATGTGGGTCAGTGTTTTTTAAGGTTTCTCCCTCGAAAGGGATTATGAGATTTGGGAAGAAGGGGAAGTTGAGCCCTCGGTATATAAGGCCATTTGAGATACTTGATAGAGTGGGAGATAAGGCATACCGGCTAGCATTGCCACTTGAGCTAGCGAGCATGCATAACGTCTTCCACGTATCCATATTACGAAAATATCACTAGGACCCGACGCATGTGATAAGGTATGAGCCTTCAGAGCTCAATGAAAGCATGACGTACATTGAGAGGTCGGTTTGGATATTGGATTGAAAAGAGAAAGTGTTGAGGACAAAGACAATTCCTTTGGTGAAAGTTCTTTGGCAACATCACACAGTGGAAGAGGCCACATGGGAATTGGAGAGTTTGATGCGGGAGAGGTATCCTGAGTTATTCAAAGAGTGACTGGTTCCAATTTGGAGGATAAAAAATTTTAAGTGGGGGAGAATGTGAGACCCCATATATGTATAACCTGGTATATGTGTATATTGAATTTTGAGTGGCATGGTAAAATGGGATGAAGATTGCATGAGTTGTGCACTTCCATTTAGTTTATATTATATACCTGTTGAGTTAATGTATTTTGAAATGACAAAACAAGTTAATTCTATAATATTAAGTTGATATAGAAACATGTTTAGAGGTTATTAGTACCAGAACTTAGAGTTCTGTTGATGAGAGATCGATCTGACTGATGAGAGATCGATCTCCTGGGTTTTTACTTGATGAGAGATCGATCTCATGATGGAAGAGATCGATCTGGCAAGCCTTAAATCTTTAGAAAAGTATTTAGGAAGAATGAGATCGATCTGCAAGGGTAAAGAGATCGATCTGGTTAAAGCTAGAGTTGAGAGATCGATCTGGTCTATGAAGAGATCGATCTCCCTTAAGAGCTTAAGACTATAGATCGATCTGAGAGATCGATCTACACTCAAACAGAGAACTTATGAGATCGATCTGGTAAGGAAGAGATCGATCTCCTCAAAGTCAGAGAGCTAAAGAGATCGATCTGTGTTGTTGAGAGATCGATCTCCTCTCTACGAGATTGCATGGCAGATCGATCTGGAAATCGATCTTGCCTCAAACAGAGAGATTAGGAGATCGATCTGCCTATTCGACAGATCGATCTGCCTCATTATTTTTAAACTAACAGATCGATCTGCTAACCTATGAGATCGATCTCCTTGTGTATTTGTGCTTTAATCTTGCAGGATTTATAACTAAGAGATCGATCTGGCCAAGATGGCAGATCGATCTGGCACTCTACTGGAGGTACCCAACGGCTAGTTTCTGCAAATGACAACGGGAAAAATAGCATTTAATGCTCCAACTACCAATCCTTCAGTATTTAACCAAGCATTGAAGACAAAGAGAAAGCAGACACTATTGCTGCACATTCCAAACATTCTCAAGCTTTAATTCATTCATTCTTTGTGTCCCTATTGCTCATTAATTAAAATTCATTGTACAAGCTTAAGTGCAACAAGCTTTGTTAGCACTACCGATTGTAAAGCCTTATTCTGTATTCATCCATACCCAAAAAAAAAAGAAAAGAGGATTGTTCCTCAGTGAGAGACATTGTAAAAGGGTGAATACATTTCTGTATTGCTAAGGGTAGAGAGGTTATTCCTTAACCTGCAAAAGGAACTGTGTAAGCTCTATTGAAAGAGAGAAAGAAAACACTTGACAAGAAGGTCAAGGAGAGAGGACGTAGGCAAGAGTTTGGCCGAACCTCTATAAACGATTGTGTTTGTTTCTCTCTTCCCTACTTTGCATTAAATTGTTATATTGCACTATATTGCTCATTATCATTTGTGATTAAATTGTGATTAATTTAAAATTTGCCATAATTGTTAGAAAACCGATTCACCCCCCCTCTCGGTAGAGCCAACAATACCTTTGGTTATACAAAGATTTCACACAAGTTTTAATATGTATAAAGTATGAATGGGTACCATTTTCAAGTCTTAAAGGTAATTGGATGAGAAAATGACTATGGCAGCAAATTAAGGATGTTTTGGTGTAAGTTTCTACAAAAAAACTGTAGCAAAATCTGGAAAATATGAAGGCCAGATCAATCTTATAGGATGAGAGATCGATCTGGAAGAGCCAAAAAGGCTCTTATTCGAGCCATGGAACAGTGCAGATCGATTTTCTTATCTCTCGGGTTAGAGTAGATCAATCTCGTCCATAGCCAGATCAATCTTCTTAAGTTACTGCCTGAGACAGATCAAGCCCTCGACAGATCGATCTCCTACCTTCAAATGTCGTGAAAAAGAGGGATTTCAAGAGGACCAGATCGATCTCCACCCAAGGCAAATCGATCTCATCTAGCTAAATCTATAAATAGGAACAGTTGGATCTGCAGATTTCGGGAAACAACCTTACTCTACCATTTTCAATCCAAAAAATCTAGTTTTCTCTCTCTAAATCCACCCATTTTCAAGAAGATTTGAGGGAAGGCTATTAGATGCAAAGTTGTTCACATCAAGGAGAAGAACAACATAGCTTGGAGGCATTCCCCGTTTATTGGATTTTGGGGAAAAGGAGCATTGTCATTTTGAGTGAGAAGGAAATCCGAAGAGGTGAGTTTCTAAAGCACCAACTCAACTACATTTGTTTAAGTTATTGATTTTGGAGTTGATTCGTGTGCTTATTAATGGTAGAAACTATCTAGAATGCAATAGAATGATTGTAACCTAGAAATGGGTTAGTGTGAGAAAGTGAAATGTAGTGGAATAAATGATGAATAGGATATCTTAAGATGATAATGGTGTTGGGGTATGAATTGAAGATGGTGTTGTGGAATGAATTGTGAGACTTACCCAAAAAGGGTAAAATGAATATTTAAGGCATTGGGTAAAAGGCATAGTTGAATGAGAGTTAGCAACACTAACTCGAGCGTTTGATGAATGAATTGTAGCTCTTGAGGATATATCGGAGTAAGTTGAGCCAAAAGATCGAAAGCTAAGAGCAAGAGAGTCGCACCCTGAGTAAATCGAGGTAAGGGAATTGTGTAGATTCTTAGAGATATCTATGCACAAAATGTTTTGCTAGAGTGCATGTGATACTAGGAAATGAAATTGGGTGATTGAAGGGCAAAGAGTTGGGTTTTGAGAATTGTGCATGAAAACAAAAGCATGATGTTTTGAAAACCTTGTTTTGTTATTTTTTAGCAAGTGATTAGTAGGTTGGCTAACATTTGAAATGATTTGCAAAAGAAATGATTTGATTTTGGTTGATAACCATGTTTTGCAAAGGATTGAGCCACCTACATGGATTTCGTGAGAATGAAAGCGTGCTAGAGCATGACTCGCATGGGATTGATGTGTTTTATACGTATAAGTGCTAGAGCTTAGTTCGCACTAGTTTTCACATGGAATTTTATGATGTTGTGCTAGAGTTGAGCTCGCACAGACTTTATACTTGTTTTGGCATGGTACTGGAGCATAGCTCGCATTAGATGCCTATCACACTTGTTGTCGTGCTTGAGATTACTCGCATGTGGGTTTTGACATGTTGATAGTCGTGCTAGGAGCTTCAGGTAGACTGGGTGTCGCACAGATTAAATAGGCTCGCACGTGCATTTTGAGATGTGGCATGATATGATGTGTTGATATGGGTCCATAGAATACGTTGTACCGTGCAGGTAGCATGGAGTACGTTGTACCGTGTTGAGATTGTGATATACCATCTTCGAACGATGTTAGATCTGCTATGGACCGGCGGGTTGAACGTAACCCACCTCCTGTGTGGAAGTAGATGGTGGTGATACCCTACACACCTGATCAGTGTAGCATGGGATAACAGGATATGGCCATAGTCCTAGAGGAGATTTCCCTTATTATATTGCCTATCCACATGTCTATTGTTTTATAAATAAATCTATGTTTGAAATGCTTTGTGGCTCAGGATAGTCCGAGGGAAGGGCCAAGTCCTTATCAATGTTGATTTTATGAGATGAGAAAGCATGATAATGGCTTTAAAGTTCACTGATGCATGATGATTTTCCATGCCTTATTTGTGAAATATGCATGATGATTTATGTCATGCTTTGAAATTGATTTGTGCACTAACAAGTAGCATGATTTTCTTTACATGCCATTAACACAAGCATGAACTAATGCTTTTGAAGTGTGAATGAAAATGTGTATGGTTTTGAGCATGACATCACGATCACGTATATAGTGCAGTATCTACCTGTTCGCATGATTGCCTTACTGAGCGTGTTGTTTGCTCACCCCCCTTATTTTCCCCTCTCTACAGAGATTTGCGTATAAACTGAGAGCGACTGGAGGCTTTCCCTTTTGGTATCCGCTGCATCCCATATCGTAAGGTATACACACTGATGTAATTTTCTATCTAAACTTTCTATAGCACAGTAGCATTTTGTATGTAATTATTGGGGATGTAAAGCAGTGTAAACACATGTAAACAGTAACTCTGATTTATTTATACAAGTGTTTACTTCTAAATTAAAATGCAAATTAAATTATGATGGTTGGATGAGATAAACATTGACACACAGCCCAACTGTTGAGAGGGTAACTAACCACAATCGAGGTAAGGTAAGGCTGAATAATAAATAATGTATGAAAAGCGAAAAATTTGTGTAGATTTTGGTAAGTTAAGGGTCGTGACAAAACACATCCCGATAGTACTCTAAGGAGGCAGTCTTTGGCTTATCTCTCTCATAATCGTCTTTAAGAAAAAAAACAGCTCCACCCTCGAGTTCTTTTACGACCTACGCCTTAAATGCTTGGTGCTAAGCGTTAACAGTAATTACTTGTTGCATAGCCTATAAACGAGTAAAATGAGTTAGGTTACTCAAAAGATTTTCATATAATTTGAATCAACTTGAAAAAAAAAGGCTGTGGGCCATATTGTTTCATAGATTTTGAGGCGTTGATTATTCATAGGTTAATGGGAAAAGAAAATTGCAACTTGCAATAAAGATAAGATTGAAACGACAACATAAAATAAAGAAAACACAAACTTGTTAATGGATCATATTTTCTTTTAAAGATATTTCATGCAGGGGAGAAAAAGTGAACAAATATATACTATGGACATGGAATTTTTATCTAAATCTACTAATGAGAAAGCATGCTTGTGTATAAGATTTTCTTCTAAAACCCAAGAGTAGTTTAAAAAATCAAAGTCTTAAGCCTTATAAAATGACATATTATCCATACTCTAAAAGTCCATTGATATAGAGGATTCCAAACTTATCCTCATATCAGCTCTGTCCTCACCCAATGCGAAGTTCCTAAATAATCCAGCCTTATTACAAGGAAGGATTGTAGACCATCTTAAGACCGATGATGTTCTTTCACTGTCTCAACACAAATATTAACCTGCTCTTGTTGGCTAATAAAATAAGGTTACGGTTGATGTTGTAAACCCGTGATCTCACCCTTTAACAAGAATCTGTTAATCCATATAAAGAGTGTTATACTCTGATAAGGGAAATTGGTATTATGAAAATAGGGAGTTTAACTCGATAGAAGCCTATCGAGTGCCTCTTTATACACTCCAACAAAGCTGTCCTCACCTTCTCGACATTTACTTCAGCATTCAATCGAAACAACTCAAGATTTAACTCTTCTTTATCTCTCTGTAAATCATCAACCTGCTATCAGAAGTTAGCACCATTGTTTCTTCTTTAAGAAATGCTAAGCCTTCCCCCTACGCAGTTATTAAAACTTTTTCTCAGCCTACGCTCTACGTGCTCAATATTAAATGTTGTAAGCAATTGCACTTTATGCACTTTGCGAAGTAAAGTCAGACATTTTGTAAAGCATGTGTAAATAAAATGAGAACTTTACCTTCATGACTTCGTTATCAAATTGGTCCTCACCTTTCAAGAAGCTCTTCTGATAACCCAATTTCATCATAAAGAAGAATGCTGGACTAGCCCAAAAGGGAAAATAACCTTGAGATTTTCTATTGAGTTGTTAGTCGAACCTGTGAACGACACTCCTTTCATCACCTACGAAGCGATGAATGTTACGGGAAGTGATCTGGGGAGCATAGACCTATCTCTCATTGATAGCTTCGCAAATAATTATCTCTTATCTTTCAGAAAGAGCTGGGATATATTGCACTTGACTCGATTCTACCCGTGCAACTCTTTTAAGTCATTTTATTTGTTGAAATCGATTATTGACGATTCACTGGCAATAGATTATTAGGAAAAATATCCCAAATCCAAATACCCGCAAAAATTGATGTAAGCAAAAATGAAAACAACAAATTTTTAATGTGATTTGGCCCAACCTAATTGGTTATAACCACCCCAACCAAACTAATATCTAATCAAAATTACAACTGTGCAATTTTTAGAAGAAAAAAATTACAAACTCCTTACAAGTCCATCGTGCAATTTTTAGAAGAGAAAAATTGCAAACTCCAAACAAACCTAACTATGCAATTTTTAAAAGAGAAAAATTACAAACTCCTTACAAACCCAACTAATCCACAAAGCCTATTTACACCCTTGGTAATAGCCCAAACAATAGTTATTCTATTTGTGTCCAACTACACCTTTTATAATAGCTCAAACACTAGCTATTCTATCGATACCCAACTACCTTTTTGGATACCTAACAAACCAAGTCTAACATATTATTTATAAAGAAAAGTCGTTATAACTTTTCTTACACTTTTAATGTGGGATTCAAAGCAAACCCCAACAAACTTTTGATGTGATATTCAAGGCAAATCCCAACAAATCCTCCATTGACTTAAATCCCTAAACTCCTCAAATTATTCAACAACATCTGAACTTTCCTCCTTTCGCAAGATCATGAGCCTTCGGCTTTCCATCATGAACTTTTGGCTTTCTCCTCTTGCCAAGATTACGAACCATCTCATCCTCTCACCAAGATTATAAACCTTCAACTCTGATACCACTCGTTGAAAAAACTATCCCCAATCTAAACACTCATAAAAACTAAAGGAAGCAAAAACGAGCACAATAAAATTTTAATGTGGTTTGGCCCATCCAAGTTGGCCTATAACTATCCAACCAAACAAATGAGCAATCAAAATTAAAGCTGTGTAATTTCTAGAAGTGAAAAATTGTAAACTCTTTACAATCCCATCATGCAATTTTTAGAAGAGAAAAATTGTAAACTTCTTACAAACCTAATTGTGCAATTTTTAGAAGAGAAAAATTGCAAACTCCTTACAAACCCAACTGATCCAAAGAGCTTATCTATACCCTTTATAATGTCCCAACTGGCTAAGAATTCCTCTGAATGAAGGGTCACAAAAGCAATTTAAAATATTTATCCTCGACGTTAATCAAACCTCCACTAAGAGTACTTTGTTATCTGAGGCTTTTTCTCCTTCATCTCTTTAAAAAGAATCCTTTGATAATGGGTTCTCATAGATGAGATCTGTAAAAGTAGGGGAAGAATTAGTGAGAATATTTGTAGCACCCCAGCTAGTAGTTAAGATGTCCTCTTGAGTAAGGAAGGATTATAAGTTGTCTTCTTTTCTAGTGCACAGCGAGCTAATTTGCTACTCATATAGCCTCATCAAGACTGAAAAAGTTTGGTCTTTAGAGGCTCTATACTATGCATACACCCTGCTGGGTAGGGATACCTAGACCCTCTAGGATTTCAATACTAAGCCAATCAAACTCTAATCTGCAAGGTTAACATGGAAGTTCCCTAAAAAATATTCTGAAATTCTTTTTTCAAAAACCTATTGGATGGAATGGAGGTGAATCCGTAAACCCGAAAAAAAAAAGTTTACAAAGGAAGTGATGGCATGATGCCACTCATCTAGCAAACTAAGGTGAAGCCTACTAGTTAAGACCACGGGTTAAGACGAATGGTCTTTTACAATGATTTCAAAGAAAGAAGTTGCGGGAGAATATGAAAAGTCTATCCACTAAAAATGATTAAAAAAAAATTTATATACTCTTCCACAAGTTATACCCTACGAAAAAATGAAGCGCAATTGATGAGAGTCATATTAAAGGCCATTGGGCCCTGTTATGAGTCAAACTGAAGGTCATTAGCCTTAAAAGTAGATTGAGCCCGAGTAAAAATAAGACTCAGGGAGGCCGAAGAAAATCCATTAAATGATTATTTAAACTGTGGGTTTTAACAGTAATTATGCATCGAATAACTCCTATAAATATGTCTTAAATATCATATTTACATTCTAAGCTTCATTTGCTTATTGAAGCTTTGTCGAAATCCTATCTGCCTTAAGCATCAGAGTGCACACACAGGGGAAAGCCCTTGCGCCCCTTTGATCATTTTCTTTCTTGTAGAGCACTTTGAAACAGGCTAAAATGAAGATTGAGGCTCCTACGTCATCAAAATTCTTTGTTATGAACGGGCAACAACAATTTTCAATCCCATAAATTTTACAAACATAATTAATATAATGGGTTATAGTGTATGTAATGTATGATTGATCTAAATAATCCAAAGATAGAATACATTTTTGTATGTACCAACTTGCATAAATCCGTTGACAAATAATAACAAGATAACTAAAACCATCAACACTAGTCTAAATATTACTAGTTAAACTAAATCTATGAAAAACATTTTTAAGATCTTCGATTATAGATGTTCTCTACTTTATGTACATTTTCATGCAATCTTTTCTTAACCTATGTCAAAAATACATGGATATGCAAATTGCAAATATTGACAAACATAATCAAAATATCCTTTTTTCACATAGTGTGAAAAGTTGTTCGCATTTATTATAAAACGAGCTAAAACTTTTTGAGCTTTGTCATTTTTAAATGCTCAAGTAGTTCATTGTGGGGATTTATTTGGGTTTGGGTATCTTCCCTAGTTTACTGATGTAACATAATTTATTAAAATTATGTTTTTTAACTAAATGTTTTTAAAGGTACCCATACCCCCTAGATCCATCCATTATATAAAGTGTAAATAGTTTCACATAATTTACATATAGCAAAATAATTAGAAAACATTCTTTTTAAACAATATCAAAGTCATCTCATGCCTTTCTCTGTTTAGTGTAGTAAATGTTATAGCGGTGGTGCTGATGGATGGTGATTGTGTTTACTGTACTCAGATGGCTCCTCCTCTATGTGAATGTCGAACTCAAAATCATCAAAAGATTCCTTAATTTGAGAATGTGCGTGGGAATATGAGAAGATGATGAACTTCCATGACGGTAACTTTTTTATTTAAAAGAATTAAATGATATTGAAAGAATTGAACGAATTTGTAAGTAAATATATGATATTGAGAGAATTTGTAAGTAAATAAATAGTATTGAAAGAAATTAAAAGAGTTTGTAAGTAAATAAATAATATTGAAAGAATTTGTAAGTAAATAAAAAAATATTGAAAGAAATTGAAACTGAATATTAGAAATTGTAGGAAGTGAGAGAATTTAAGTAAATAAGAGAGTTAGGGATAATTCGGGAGATTTTAGTATAGAAAAAATGAGAAAAGAATGTGGCATTAATATGATTAGGAAAAATAGATAAAAAGAGAAAGGGAAAAAGAAAGTCGTTGCACCAACAGCAAGTCAACGTCAGCATGATGTTAATAGGTGCAACGATAAATTTTTTAGTTTAGTGGAATTGAAACTGATTCAAAACTAGTCTAGAACCAGTCTGAAATCAGTTTGGAACCGTCAATTTTGATTTCTTATCGAATTGGATTTAATCTAGTTTCGAATTAATTTTTTAATGCTACTCCAATCCGTTAAAATAACTTATTAAAACCAATCCAAAAACCCTTTTACGGGTTTCATTTTCAAAACTGTATTAATTAGGTCGAATTCGATTCAAATATCAATTAATCGAACTGTTAAACATGTCTAACCCCAATCATATATACACTTAAAAAGCATTGTGTTGCGTGGTAGATTTTGTAAGACCCGAATTTAACTAAAATACGAAAATTAAATAAGAAAAGATGGAGGATGTATGAAGGGAAGTCGGGTTAAATTAATCCCGAACACGTGTAAGGGCAAAATGGTCAAAAGATCGAAAATCGGTATAATTTCGATAAAGAAATTTTAATTAAAAATAAGGATGTAAGATATCTTGATCGATAATGAGGAAATTATACAATTTGGGTCAATTGATCAAGATTCAAAAATTTTAAAAATACCGAAAAATTATCGGAACGATATCTCGAAAAGCGCGAAGAAATAATATCGAAAATTTAGAGAAAATATATATTTAATAAATTAAATTTAAATTAAATAAATTAAATTAAAATAAAAATAATATAAGTGTAGATATTTTAGATTTTTTGAGTATTTTAATGAATAGTAAAATAATTAAAATAAATAATAATAATAATAATAAAAATAATAAAACAAAAAAAAAGAAGTGGAAACAAAAAAAAACAGACAGAAACGCGAAAAACGCGAAAAAGAGGAAACGGAAACAAAGCAGCCGACCGAGGAGCCACCGGCGGCCAGACGACCAGGCGAGGCCGGCGAAGGCAAGCCCGAAGAGGGCCGACCCACTACCGGCCCCATGGAGGCCCGAACGGCGGCCACCGGCGAGAGAAACGGTGAGAACGAAATCGAGAGGAAAAAGGGAGATCGACGGCGAACGGCGCCGATCTGGCCGACCCCACCCCCAGCCGAGGACTCCCCAAGCCCAGACGATGCGATCGGTGGTGGCCACGGCTGGCGAAACCGACGGACGACATCGGAATCGACGAAAAAAGGGGGAACCACCGACGGCGAAGAGGAGAACAGTCGGACCGGCGACGTTCCGGCGAGCTTGACCCAAACCGAGGGCAGATTCGAGATGCGGACGACCTCACGGAGCCACTGGCGGTGGAAGCCGGCAGAGAACCGGTCGGAAAGGCAGTGAACCGGTGGTGAACCGGTCGAACCGGAGAGAACCGACGGTCTGAACCGGTCCGAACCGGACTGAACCGGTTCAGCCAAAAAGAGAGGAAAAAAGGAAGAAAAAGGGAAAAAGAAAAAGAGAAAAAATTGGGGAAAATTCCAGCGATGCAATCGAGCTTCGGGTAAGTCGATAAGCGGTCAAATTGATCGATTTAAATTTTGGAATATTTTATTTAATTAATTTTCGACTGGAAGTTTACCCGAAAAAAATTATGAAATTGTGTAGCTCGACGATTGGCATCCAAAGAGAGCTCGAGACAGTCTCGAAATTCGTACTAGCATGGAATCTCGGATAAGTGACCCTTATTTACGATAATTACCTCGTTATGCGTGATATTAATTTAATTCCACATAAATTGAATCAATTTATGGAAAGTCGGATAAATTGTCGTAAATAATAAATTGAGTTATTCAAGAGTTAGAACGAGGCCCAATAAATTATTGGTGGGCCCAATGAGCCCAATAGGCCTCGATAAAGTGAAAATTAAGTGGAAAACGGCCTTAAGGTCGATTAAGGCCCATTAAGGTGCAATCGGGCCCAATAGGGGTAAACGGGCCCAATGATTTAAATTAAGCCCAGAAAATAGGAAATACAATTAAATTGTATGTTATCTGACCTGAGGAATATTAATACGCAGTTCCGGGCATTTGATTGGGAGCATATTGGACTGCGCGACGAGACAACAGTGAAAAAGAAAAGGGTCAGACTCGACAGGAAAAATAAGGTAAGGGAATTTTACGGACTGCTAGAGGTAAACTTTACGCAATTTTAAATTCATATGCAGTCCTTAAAAATGTTCTGGAGGGTCTAGAGGTCGAAGAATAATTTTAATGCCCCGTATGGGTAAAATTATCGAAATACCCTTGTTAAGGGTAAATGTTTCCAACTTTAGGAAAAATTGGGAGGAGCAAGGACAAGAGGTTCCTGCTCATTCTGGAGGTATTTTAACACATGCATGAGTAGGCTGGCTCATTTTTAAAGAAAAATACATAGCATTGCATACCTTAAACGATGTAATTTCTGTGAAAACTATTTGGGGATAACCGAGCCGCCTACGTGTTTTTATTTACATGTGACGTGCTAGAGCTCAGCTCGCACGATGTTTGATTTGTGTTATGCATGCATTAGTGCTGGAGCGAGAGCTCGCACTAGAGTTTTACATGCATGGGTGCTAGAGTCTAACTCGCACCATGTTTTTACATGATTTTCGAGACAGGGTGCTGGAGTTTAATTCGCACCAGATTTTATAAGATTTTCATGTGATTTATATATAGAGTGCTGAGCTTAGCTCGCACTAGATTTACTGGATTTGTGGAGTAGCGCTGTCTGCCCTTGGAGTCAGCCAAAAGGCCCAACAGGCTCAAAAGACCTCTTAAGTAGGGTGAGAGTGAGGGATGAGGTTGGCAACCTTGTGGGGATGTAAAGCGGGCTCTGTCGATTTTACTTGATTTGATGAGAGTGCTGAGCATCGCTCGCACTGATTTTATGAGAACATGCGATGAGCCGTGCTTGGAGCATGGGGTAGACTGTGTGTCACCGATTTAATAGGCTCGCACGTGCGTTTTGAGACATGGCATGAGTATTGAGAAACAAAACCTCTCTGTGGGAAGCAGGCCATTTGGGCTGGAGTACCTAGAGTGATATGGGTCCATGGAGTACGATGTACCGTGCAAGTAGCATGGAGTACGATGTACCGTGGGGTATCTTCGAATACGGTATCTTTGTGATACAGGGTATCTTTGTGATACGGGGTATCTTCGGATACGACATCTTCGGATGCGTGAGATCGGATAAGACTGACGGGTTGGATTGACCCACCTCCCGGGCGGTTCTCAATCAAGGTGAGACCTCGCACACTGGGATCCGTGAAGCTAGAGGGACTCACGAGGACACATATGGCCAGTCCTGGTTATTGCCGTTATACAGATATTGCCTCGTCTCGCATGTCGACGATTTTGATGAAATCAAACTGGGTTTTTAAACTAAATGTGCATGATAGTTATTTCCATGCTTTTAAACCCATATGTGATGTAAACGAATTTTCATGATTTTGTGTGAGTCAGGATCACCCGAAGGAGGGGTCGAGTCCTGACTTTACTGTGAAATTTTAAATGAGAAAGAAATGATTTAAAATAATTGCATATTGAATTTTTCGTGCAAACTTGATTTACATAACATCATAACTCATATCATCTGTTTTAAAATATGTGGAGAAAGGGTGGTTTATGCATGGCACCACGTTCATGTAGGTAGTATGGTTACCTACTTGTTCGTAGGATTGCCTTACTGAGCTTGATGTGCTCACCCCTTTCATTTTCTCCCACATATAATCTCCAGTTGAAGTTGAGGCGACTCAGTACTGCATTCTGGATATCCGCTGCTGCCCATCGACATAAGGTATATACACTTGTACATATTGTATCTACATAAGCATAGCACAGTAACATGTTTGTAAGTAACTTTAGGGGATGTATAATTAATGTAAACAATTATAAATGACTGGAGAAGAAATAAGTTAGATGGTAATTGAACGGTGGGACTGGCATTGACGCACAGCCCAATTATTAGTGGAGTGTGGTCACGATCAGAAGACAGGTAAGAATTTAAGTAATAAAAATAACAAAACGCGAAAAATTAACTCTGATTTTTGGGTAGTTTGGGTCGTGACATATAAAGGTGGTATCAGAGTAGCAATTGGTCTGATGTGTGTCAGTGTCAGTAATTAGAAAATTACATCCCCGTGTTACTATGCTTGGTTAGATACAATAGTGTATATCGAGATGGGTTTTGACTAAGAAATGGTTGAGAATGCAGGAATGCCTAATATGAGTCGCGTTAGATGAGATAGTGCACGAGGCAGAGGTCGTAGAGGTAGAGCTGAGTCTGCTAAGTCGTGCTGAGTTAACCTATGAGAATCAGTATGAGATTGGAATAGAGGCTAATGTTGAGCTTGCCTCTCAGAGTCCGACAGAGTGATCGGACAGTATTGAGACATGCTTCGCGAGATGGGAGCGGAGTGTGGAGATTATTTTGAGGAGCTAATTGCTCAGATTATGAATAAGATCAGAGGGCGCAGCGGAGCATTGGTAGAAGTCCGCTCGACCCATCTTAAGAGCTGATATGAGAAATATCTTGGATATGTTCCGATGACAGGATATCCCGGACATGATTTAAAGGAAATTTAAAGGAAAAATTTCTTACACTGCCCAGGAATACTAAATTGATTATGAGTATGAAACTCAGTTATATTCTTTGGCAGATATTACCTCGACACTATGAACAGTGACAGTCGAGATGTCTAAAAGTTCATGAAAGGGCTCAGATTGTCGATTAGAGTCCGATTGGCCCGTGAGATATTACCTATACCGAGGCAGTGCGCAGATTTACAGTTGGGTAAATAAGAACATGAATTGCACGCCTCTGAGATTGGAAAAGTTAGTAAGGGCTGAAATAGAGACAGAAAAGAGAATCGAGAAATGACAAAGATGTCAGAATGGGAAAATGGTAATTGGTAAAAGATTTAATTTGACGAGTCAGGGAGTAAGATAATTGGTAAGGCCAAAGTGCATCCAATTTTGGCACTCTTGAGAGATATTATGATTGGAGGATCCCGACCTGCTACGAAGCAGTGTAGCAGTGTAAGCACTGTAAGCAGTGTAGAAAGTGTGGTGGATACCACGAAAGGAGGGTCTATATCTACACTGTATTGATGAAAATGGCCGTTAAGTATGGTAAGACGGACCATTGATTTTGATTGCACGGAGTTGGGCGAGATCGCCCCACAGAAAAGTAAAGAGACAAAGAAAAACTTCGTTGGTATAGCTGCAACGAAAAGGGAGGCGATGGCCGAAAAGAAAAAGGAAAGTAGGTTGTTGGACGAAGGCGAGAGGATGTCTAGGACCAGGATACTATTGATGTTTCATGGATGTGGTGTAAGATACCACACTGTTATGAATAATGAAGTACATATGTTCATTGATCCTGGTGCCACACATTTATTCATACCTCCTTCATTCGCATATAATTGAGTAAAAGGCATGAATGCCTACATCATTGGGCATAATACTAATAAATGAGTACCCCAATAGAGGAGGATTAATTAACGGAATATGGATATAGAGATTTTAAGTGACAAAAAGGGGTGCAACAGTTGAAATTAAAGGAGTAAAGGATTATACTCACGAAATGAATAATGACAAGAGTTTCGTTATAATAGATACACTAAGGAGATAATCTTCGAGATATGCTTGATTCTGAATACAAGATGTATTGGAGTAAGAGGCGTATGCTAGGTAAGAACATCCTTACGATATGAAGTCATTAGGATTAAAGCAATTAGTAGCGAATACAAATTGTAACCACATAGACTGGTATATAAAGTATATGTGGTTAAGTCTGAAGGTTAATAAAGGTATTTCAAAATACCTCCCCGCCTGAAGACTTGACAGCGTCTAAAAGTATATATATATATATAACCTATAACGTGAAATCGATCGTCGTAATAAATACCTTTAGCATTAGGATACCTTTACTAAGACGATAAGAATATTAAAATTCGACAAATCATAAAAGTTAACATAGTAAAATTTGATAAGAGCCGTTAAGATAAGAAAAGGAAATGACGCAGGTTAGTACCTGAAAACGTAAGTGATTTTGAAGGATTCTTATACGCTTATGCTTAAATAAGTCAAGGATTGGACCGATTTGTAATCATCATTATCGATGATATGTTGGGTGTAGTTAAAGCCCAGGGCAAAATTGTAAGCAATAATTGGGAATGGCTTTTACAAATGGGTTGTTGCGAGTTCTCAATAGGGTATACTTGGCTGACGCGTTTAACTAAGAAAACGTGGTCTTGAATGAGAGAGGATAAATAAGATGATAGATGTGACATGAATCTTGGTGTAGTGAAGTATGAACTGACCACCGTGATTAATTTCACCATACCCAACAGCTCAAGAGGTTCTCAGTGAGTAGGGATACCTCAAAATAATGAAGGAGCTGTGTATTGATGTATAATGGGAAGATAGTCAATTTTGGAGTCAGACAACTCCTTGATCATGAAATAAACTATCTGACCCATGATTTAAAGTTGGCAGCGATAGTACTTGTACTAAGGATATGGTACTATTATGTACACGGTGAGAAATTATGGATATGCACTAATCATAAAGCCCGAGTATCTGTTTTCACATAAAGAGGCCAATATGAGAATACATAGTGGGTTAGAGCTTTTGAGGGATTTTGATTTGTGAAAATTGTACCACCCAGGAAAGGCTAATGTGATGGCTGATGCCTCGAGTATAAAGAGCCTCAGGATGGTACCACATATGATGGTCAGGGAGCGTGAGCTGCTTGAACAGTTGTGGACCTCAGTAGTGATGTGACCCTTTCTGATGATGACAGCGATTATGTGACGGCTAGCCTGAGATTAGAACCAGATGAGAGTGCCCGGATTTGACAGGCTTAGCGTGATGATCGGCAGGATGTCGATAGTTTGGGTCAGATTCAGAAGGGTACAGTGACAGAGTTCACGGAGTATGATAATGAGTTACTGAGGATTCCGAGACAGTATAAGTGCTCCCTAGGACCACAGTTGATGAGATACTAATATTGTCAGAAGCTCACTCTTCGGGATATACAGTGCATACGGGAAGTAAAGAATATATGAAATCTCGAAAGAGGTATTGGTGGTCAGATATGAAAAGAGACATGGTAGAGATTGTAAAAAGTGCCTAGTATGTCAGCAGAATAAGGTAGAGTATTAAAAGTCTGCAGAGTTATTGTAGCCTCTACCTATATCGACACGGCACGAAAAATGGGAGCAAGTCTCCATGAATTTTATAATGGGTTACAGAGAACCCAAGTGAATTATGAGGCTATTTGGATGATAGCCAACAGAATGACTAAGTCTACCCACTTTCTGGTTATGAACTCCCCAGATACTCAGAGTGTGTATGAGGATTTGTGTGTAAGGAAGATTGTGGAGCATTTAGTAGCGTTCCAGTGAGCATGATATCAGATAGGGATTCTCGCTTCATTTTCTACTTCGGAGGATATTTTTAGGAAGCTATGGGAACCCGACTGAGTATTAGCACAACTTTCCATCCTCAGACAGATGGTCAGTCAGAGAGGACTGTATAGGTTCTGGAGGATCTGATGAAAGCGTGTGCCATTGATTTTATAAGCTCTTGGAATGATCAGTTGATTTCTAATTGAAGTTGCCAATAACGACAGTTGGCAGTTGAGTATCGGGATAACAAGATATGAGACAGTGTATGGCTGTAGGGGTTGTTCCCCAAATTGGATAAGAAAAAGTGGGTGACAGATAGAAGTATTTTCGACTTGGATAATAAGTCTCTGAGGATGTTTAGTTAAGGATGAGAGGTTAAGAACACCTCAGAGCAGATAGAAAAGTATTGGAATTCACCCTTGGTGAATTAGTATGATTGAAATGTTTCTTATCCTAAGAGAACAAGGACATAGCGGGCTTTTGGAAGAAGGTAAATTGAGTTGCGCTGGATGGAATATTTTGAGAGATTGGACAAGTGGGAGATAAGACCTGTAGGTTGGTGTTATCACCTGAATTAACATGCACCCACAATGTGTCTCATCTTTTAATGCTTCGGCAATACTATCTAGATCCAGCATAGGTGATCGAATATGAACTCCAAAAGTTCATTAATGAAAATATAAGTATATTGATAAGTTGATTTGGGCATTAAACAGGAAAGAGAAAGTATTGAGGTTTAAGATGATCTCCCTAATTAAAGTCCTTTGGTAATAATACACTCCGGAGAAGGTCACATAAGAATTTAAGAGTCTGATACGATCGATGTACCCGGAGTTGTATATGGACTCATATGACTTGGTTCTAATTTGGAGGACCAAATTCCTTAAGTGGGGGAGAGTTGTAAGACCCGAATTTAACTAAAATACGAAAATTAAATAAGAAAAGATGGGGGATGTATGAAGGGAAGTCGGGTTAAATTAATCCCGAACACGTGTAAGGGCAAAATGGTTAAAAGATCGAAAATCGGTATAATTTCGATAAAAAATTTTAATTAAAAATAAGGATGTAAGATATCTTGATCGATAATGAGGAAATTATACAATTTGGGTCAATTGATCAAGATTCGAAAATTTTAAAAATACCAAAAAATTACCGGAACGATATCTCGAAAAGCGCGAAGAAATAATATCGAAAATTTAGAGAAAAATATATTTAATAAATTAAATTTAAATTAAATAAATTAAATTAAAATAAAAATAATATAAGTGTAGATATTTTAGATTTTTGGAGTATTTTAATGAATAGTAAAATAATTAAAATAAATAATAATAAAAATAAAAATAATAAAACAAAAAAAAAGAAGTGGAAACTAAAAAAAAACAGACAGAAAAGCGAAAAACGCGAAAAAGAGGAAACGAAAACGAAGCAGCCGACCGAGGAGCCACCGGCGGCTAGGCGACCAGGCGAGGCCGGCGAAGGCAAGCCCGACGAGGGCCGACCCACTACCGGCCCCATGGAGGCCCGAACGGCGGCCACGGGCCAGAGAAACGGTGAGAACGAAACCGAGAGGAAAAAGGGAGATCGGCGGCAAACGGCGCCGATCTGGCCGACCCCACCCCCAGCCGAGGACTCCCCAGGCCCAGACGATGCGATCGGTGGTGGCCACGACTGGCGAAACCGACAGACGACGCCGAAATCGACGAAAAAAGGGGGAACCACCGACGGCGAAGAGGAGAACAGCCGGACCGACGGCGTTTCGACGAGCTTGACCCAAACCGAGGGCAGATTCGAGATGCGGACGACCTCACGGAGCCACTGGCGGTGGAAGCCGGCAGAGAACCGGTCGAAAAGGCGGTGAACCGGTCGAACCGGAGAGAATCGACGGTCTGAACCGCTCCGAGCCGGACTGAACCGGTTCAACCAAAAAGAGAGGAAAAAAGGAAGAAAAAAGGAAAAAGAAAAAGAGAAAAAATTGGGAAAAATTCCAGCGATGCAATCGAGCTTCGGGTAAGTCGATAAGCGGTCAAATTGACCTATTTAAATTTTGGAATATTTTATTTAATTAATTTTCGACTGGAAGTTTACCCAAAAAAAATTATGAAATTGTGTAGCTCGACGTTGGCATCCAAAGAGAGCTCGAGACAGTCTCGAAATTCGTACTAGCATGGAATCTCGGGTAAGTGACCCTTATTTACGACAATTACCTTGTTATGCGTGATATTGATTTAATTCCACATAAATTGAATCAAATTATGAAAAGTCGGATAAATTGTCGTAAATAATAAATTGAGTTATTCAAGAGTTAGAACGAGGTCCAATAAATTATTGGTGGGCCCAATGAGCCCAATAGGCCTCGATAAAGTGAAAATTAAGTGGAAAACGGGCTTAAGGCCGATTAAGGCCCATTAAGGTGCAATCGGGCCCAATAGGGGTAAACGGGCCCAATGATTTAAATTAAGCCCAGAAAATAGGAAATACAATTAAATTGTATGTTATCTGACCTGAGGAATATTAATACGCAGTTCCAGGCATTTGATTGGGAGCATATCGGACTGCGCGACGAGACAACAGTGGAAAAGAAAAGGGTCAGACTTGACAGGAAAAATAAGGTAAGGGAATTCTACGGACTGCTAGAGGTAAACTTTACGCAATTTTAAATTCATATGCAGTCCTTAAAAATGTTCTAGAGGGTCTAGAGGTCGAAGAATAATTTTAATGCCCCGTATGGGTAAAATTATCGAAATACCCTTGTTAAGGGTAAATGTTTCCAACTTTAGGAAAAATTGGGAGGAGCAAGGACAAGAGGTTCCTGCTCGTTCTGGAGGTATTTTAACACATGCATGAGTAGTCTGGCTCACTTTTAAAGAAAAATGCATAGCATTGCATACCTTAAACGATGTAATTTCTGTGAAAACTATTTGGGGATAACCGAGCCGCCTACGTGTTTTTATTTACATGTGACGTGCTAGAGCTCAGCTCGCACAATGTTTGATTTGTGTTATGCATGCATTAGTGCTGGAGCGAGAGCTCGCACTAGAGTTTTACATGCATGGGTGCTAGAGTCTAACTCGCACCATGTTTTTACATGATTTTCGAGACAGGGTGCTGGAGTTTAATTCGCACCAGATTTTATAAGATTTTCATGTGATTTATATATAGAGTGCTGAGCTTAGCTCGCACTAGATTTACTGGATTTGTGGAGTAGCGCTGTCTGCCCTTGGAGTCAGCTAAAAGGCCCAACAGGCTCAAAAGACCTCTTAAGTAGGGTGAGAGTGAGGGATGAGGTTGGCGGCCTTGTGGGGATGTAAAGCGGGCTCTGCCGATTTTACTTGATTTGATGAGAGTGCTGAGCATCGCTCGCACTGATTTTATGAGAACATGCGATGAGCCGTGCTTGGAGCATCGGGTAGACTGTGTGTCACCGATTTAATAGGCTCGCACGTGCGTTTTGAGACATGGCATGAGTATTGAGAAACAAAACCTCTCTGTGGGAAGCAGGCCATTTGGGCTGGAGTACCTAGAGTGATATGGGTCCATGGAGTACGATGTACCGTGCAAGTAGCATGGAGTACGATGTACCGTGTGGTATCTTCGGATACGGTATCTTTGTGATATAGGGTATCTTCGGATACAGTATCTTTGTGATACGGGGTATCTTCGGATACGGCATCTTCGGATGCGTGAGATCGGATAAGACTGACGGGTTGGATTGACCCACCTCCCGGGCGGTTCCCGATCAGGGTGAGACCTCGCACACTGGGATCCGTGAAGCTAGAGGGACTCACGATGACACATATGGCCAGTCCTGGTTATTGCCGTTATACAGATATTGCCTCGTCTCGCATGTCGACGATTTTGATGAAATCAAACTGGGTTTTTAAACTAAATGTGCATGATGGTTATTTCCATGCTTTTAAACCCATATGTGATGTAAACGAATTTTCATTATTTTGTGTGAGTCAGGATCACCCGAAGGAGGGGTCGAGTCCTGACTTTACTGTGAAATTTTAAATGAGAAAGAAATGATTTGAAATAATTGCATGTTGAATTTTTCGTGCAAACTTGATTTACATAACATCATAACTCATATCATCTGTTTTAAAATGTGTGGAGAAAGCGTGGTTTATGCATGGCACCACGTTCATGTAGGTAGTATGGTTACCTACTTGTTCGTAGGATTGCCTTACTGAGCTTGATGTGCTCACCCCTTTCATTTTCTCCCACATATAATCTCCAGTTGAAGTTGAGGCGACTCAGTACTGCATTCTGGATATCCGCTGCTGCCCATCGACATAAGGTATATACACTTGTACATATTGTATCTACATAAGCATAGCACAGTAACATGTTTGTAAGTAACTTTAGGGGATGTATAATTAATGTAAACAATTATAAATGACTGGAGAAGAAATAAATTAGATGGTAATTGAACGGTGGGACTGGCATTGACGCACAGCCCAATTATTAGTGGAGTGTGGTCACGATCAGAAGACAGGTAAGAATTTAAGTAATAAAAATAACAAAACGCGAAAAATTAACTCTGATTTTTGGGTAGTTCGGATCGTGACAGATTTACTGTTATTAAAATTTATATTTTCTTAATTAGCATTAAATTATTTTCAATATTGTTACCATAATATCTACTTTTTATATGCTGAATAAAAATATATTTTTTAAAAATTAATTAGTTTGTAAAACAATTAGAATACTAATACTTCATTATTGAATTGTCTTAAGAAAGTTTTCTTTTTCTCGTTAATCTCTATTTTTAATTTTTTATCCATAATTAATTATTATTTTTCGCATAAAAATAATTAAAAACTCATGAAAGACATGAAATATTATGTAATATCAAGATTAGAAAAAAATATATATTGAGATTTTTTTTTTTGTTGATTATCTATCTATGTTTAAAAAGGGAGTATTAGAATTTTTTTTAAACATTTTTGTGAGAATATTTAAGGGTAATAAGGACTAAAAATTTGTTTTTTAAAATTTTAACAATATTTTCTTCTTAGAATTCTAAAATTTTTGTCATTTTTAAAATTTTTCTAATTGTGATATTTTAAAACTTTTACCATTATTTATTTTGTTTGTTATAATATTTTCAATTTCAATATAGCTAATTTGAGTTTTTTTAATTTTCTAGAAAATTTTACATTTTATAATTTTGAAATAAATAAAAATACCTTTAAATCCCTCTTTGCTATCAAAAGATACCTTGATCAGTCTCCAAGTAATTAGGAATTAATTTATAATCATGAAAAGACCTTTAAGAATCTCTTGGTTTTAGTGAATTTAGACAAGAAAATTATGTTTAATCTCTTAAAAAACAAGTTGGGTTTGAGTTTGAAAGATTAATTTTGCTTGAAATTGAGTTTTAAAGGATTAGATTCAGAGGATTAGGGATTTTTAGAAAGAGAAACGACTGCAAAAGGTTGAAATGTAGGTTTGAAGAAGAAATAGTATAAAAACATTGTTTTTATACTATTAAGGTTAGGGCAGTCGACTGCCTAGTGTATTTTGTTAATTTTGTAACGACCCTTGACCCTGAAAAATTGGGAGATTTTTTTTTCTTGAACTATATATATATTTAATTTACCCATTTATTCCCTTATTCACTTAGGTTGTATTCTTGTTCAGTGTCAAATCACTTTTCCTAATTCTTTTTCCATAATTATATTTATTTTTCATATTTGACATATATGGCCGATAGAAATTTCGACAGCATATTGACTTATATATGAGCCTACCCACCTGCAATTCAATTGTTTTGACGATCCTAGAATATCCACAACTACCAAACATGCTTTCCAACAATCCTAGACATCCACAACTACCAAGCATACTTTCCAAATCCACATTTACAACTCAGTACATCCAGTTCGATTAAATACCCATCATCTCAAAATCTAATCCCAAAAATAATATTCTTTACATCGTTTTCCTTACGAATTACATCCCAACAAAATGTTTCCAATATATGTCTGTGCATACAAATATGTCTGGTAAAGGAATGTAAATGTATACCTTTGCTGCGTGTACAAAAAGTAGTCTAGGGTAGCTCTTTCCCACAGCCTACGTCGTGTACGCGGCAGGTCGCGCCTACGGATCACTACAAATAGTCTGAGAGGTAGAAGGGTGAGCTTCTGGAAAAAAGCCCAGTAAGAAGAATGCATTTAAAATGGTCTTAGTGATTCAAATATGTAGAAAAACATAAATATACATATAAAGACTACTTTCTGAAAACTAATATGAAAGACGTTCGAAATTAAGAAAGTCAGAAACATCATGATTCAAAACGTAATTCTTTACGTACTTGTATTTAACAGATATCACATAGCCTTTTCGTATATTCAGAATTTCAAAAACATGAATACATGTAAAATCACATGTCATAAAATCAAATCTGAAAACCAAGTTTAATTCAGTTAGAGACTATACTGGCCCATATAATTATCAAGCGGCAATAACAAAATCATCACGCGGCAATAACAAATCATCATGCGGTAATAACAAAATCATCATGCGGTAATAACAAAATCATCCTCTGTAGAGGGAATTCAGAACCTATGGCCATGGTAAGGCTGTAGACGGGATCAAGGTTGTACAGCGTTCAGACACCCGAAGGTGGAATTCAGACGCCACAACGGCGAAGTTCAGACGCCACACAGGCGAAGTTCAGATGCCACATAAGCGAGATTCAGACGCCACACAAGCGAAGTTCAGACGCCACACAAGCGAGATTCAGATGCCACATAGGCGAAGTTCAGACGCCACAAAGGCGAGCATGATAAGCATTAGCATACATCATAAGTGGCCCTTAGTCTCAAAACATATTATGGTTTTCATATATAACATATTGAAGTACAATCATCTTATTCAAAAGACAATTTCGGAGTGTATGCTCTTGTTCAAAAATCAAAATTTAGAAATGTGCAAATATTCAAAATACAACTTCAGGAAACACATTCTTATTCAGAAAACAAAAGCAGAAAAACATGCTCGAAAATCATAGTTTAAATCTTTGTAAACTTTCCTTAATCATGGTTTAGAAAGTAACTATTACCGTTTTAAATTATATCCCCTTACCTCGATCTATCGAAAACCCCGAATTCAAGTGGTGACGCCTCCTAGTACCTCTTTTAATTCCTTCTACGATTCACCTACACCGAAATTGTTTACTTAGCATCCTATTCAAGTGAATTGTCCGAATTGCGTTGAAATCGTAACCTATTCCTTACTACTTCGTGTGTACGTATAATTGTACATACCTAGGCCAACCCGTGCGTTTATATATTTTCCTTACTATGTATTATTTTTTCCACTCTTCATCTTTCCCTTTTTCATTTCACACACACCTTAATTCACACTAACATGCTTATACCTCAAACATATACATATATATATATATATATATATATATACATATATATATATATATATGTACATTAAATTTACATATCTAAATTTTACCTTGGTCTCTCTTTTTTTTCCAGTTTCCAGCCCCCTATTTATTTCAGATCATCTCATATCATATTTCATTTCATCACATCCAAATTTTTCTCAATCATGCCATAATACAATTTTAAAACCCAGAATCACACTCAAAATCAAATCTTTTCTAAAACAATATAAAAAGGGTCCTAAGTTACGTCCCAACATATTGCAAATAAATATTTACTAAGCAATATATTTGTTACGCACGTAACAGAATGATTTACCATTTTTATATACCTCGAAGGTTGCAAAAGCAAATCTCGGAGAACACAAGTAAGTACCAAGACTAGTTACTATCCCTGCAAGCCCATGCGAGAGCTCAAAAGTCCGAGCCTAGTCCAAATACTCATAAGACTTAGAAATTTATTCTCTCAGAGCTTCCAAATCAAAGTCATGCTCCTACACCGCTTCAATTCACTTTAACACTTTCCAAAATTGAGCCTTCCTCTTCCTTAGAGTCTAATTCGGCAATTTGGAGCTTATTTGTACTTTCTCAACATCCTCTAGGTTAAACCCTTAGTGACTGTTGTGATTGATGTCGTCCTTAAGGTTGATGGGCATCATCTTCTCTTGCAATGTACACAGCAGCATGATGCTACCTGAGAACCCCAAAATCCAGCTCTCATTTGGCAATAATAGACCTGACTTTGGCCCTTGGAAACGTCCCTCACAGCCACAACGATCAGCACCTAAACAGCCTAAACAGCACCTGCACCAGCCACAAACGCTCATGGTCTCAGCCTTCTTAAACAGCCCCTTTCTTATCCCGTAATGGTACTGTTTCAGCGTCGGGAGATCGCGCAGCACTCCACTGTCACTGTGGCGATGGTGGTCTATTCTGGCCTTGATCAGCTGTCCCGAAGCAGCTTTTGTCTTTCCTCACTCGGCCTCTCATTCGCTGGTCTTCTTTATGTTTTTTGTTTCCCCACCGAATGGAGCTTTGTTGAAGCTTTTCACTTTCGGTTTCACTCATGAATTTCCAACCCTTGAGCAGCTTTGCATTTTCAGCCCCTGCCTCGGCCAAACCTCTGCTTCGGGGAGTACCCATTCCAGCTACTGCTGTCGCCTCACAGTGGCAGTAGCTTCATCCTTCCTTCTCTCGGTCCCTTTCTCTGCTTCGATCTCCTCCAGCTTCTCTCGGCTATCACTTCTTTTATGTTGCTGTAGTTTTACAGAGATAGAAGTTCCTCTATTCCCAATTCTTTTCTCTGGTCTCCCACTTCAGTTTTCATTTTCTTTCTGACTTCACCTTCCTCCTCTCGTTTTCTCTCTTCGGCTGCAGCTTCCCTGCTGCTATCTCTTCCTTCCTTCTCCCTTTTTTTCTTTTTTTTTTCCTTTCTTCATTTGTTGTTTCTCGCTACAGCAGAGAAATCTCTGCCTTTGAAAACCAAAATGCGGGAATTGGCTTCCTTTGGAAGCCAATTCTGTACTCCTATACATATATATTATTATCATTATAATATATATATGTATATCATTTATTTATTTCATCATGTTGTATTATGTTTCTATACTCTTTCTCTTTTATAATGTACATACACATGTATATACAATCTTAGATACCCATGTGCATTATTTCACCTCATTTCATTTACTTCCACATAGGTGTTTACATATATTACAACACTATATGCAATATGTATATACATTCTTATAACGTTTTATTTTTATTTTATTTTTATTTTTTATTTAAAATTACCTTTTCAATTTGACAAATATATCTATATATTTATTGTAATTATTTTTATCATTTTTAATTACATTTTCAATTTAACAAAAATATATATTCTTATAACATATTTTCATTACATTTTTATTGTTTAATTAAATATAGAAAATTTGCGGTGTTTACATTCTCCCCACCTTTAAAGAATTTGGTCCTCCAAATTCATCTTGGTCATTCAGAATAGATGAGAGTACTTCTCCTTCATGAGACTCTCTAACTCTCATGTAACTTCTTCAACCGAATGGTGTTGCTAGAGAACCCTTACCAGAGGAATAGTCTTTGATCGAAGTATCTTTTCATTTCTGTTCAAAATTTGAATAGATTGCTCAACATAGCTCATGTCCTCGAGTTAAGATACTTTTCTCTTTCTTTCACTAAACCAAATCACTTCAAATTAAGTAATTATCTTCTTTAAATGCAAGATTGTTTTCCAACCAATAGAAATCTTACAATATACAATGATAAATTTTATGCAGACGATTTTCAATTACAACCTAAAATCTATATTCCCACATAGCATTTCTTTGTTCTTGATATTGAACCATTGATCCATATTCCATAGTTCATACGATTTTGTTAGGATGAAATTCATTTCTTCACTTTCACAAGTAAGGGTATCCTGACTTCCCACACGAATATGACAACTGTCAATTTCAATTTATAGGTTATGGGTTAGGGTACTTCTAGACGCTGTCAAGTCTCTCAGGCGAGGAGTTATTTTGAAATACCTTTATTAGCCATCAGACTTGACCACATAAACTGGTTATGGATATAAAGATTCAAGGTTCAGTCCCAATAGAAAGTAGGATACCATATTTTATCACAATTTCACATTTATCCTTTAGTCAGAACTTATTCTCAATTCATATCACTTGATTCCGAATCACTTCACATAACCGAGATATTCTTACTTTGCATATAGCTCTTATTCCAATGTACCTTCTATTCAAAATCTATCACATTTCAAACTTGTCTCATTTCGTACATCAAATATATCAGAACTCTTTCCTTATTCCAATTAAGTCTTGCATTCGAACATAAGCATGACTAATTTACAATCTTTAGATTCAATACGTAATTCATATTCCAATGTCTCCCTATATCTCAAACTCTGAATCATCTTTAAGAGTTTTGAGTTTTTTTTCCCATTAATCCATAATTTCTGTTTTGGGAGAATCCAATTAACTCTCGTTCTTGACATATCGTGACCCAGAAGACTCTGGGTCTCCTTAACAATTAATACCAGTACACACCAAAGTGAATCACTTAGTCCGATAATCTCCTTTTCATGTAATCCTTATAATTGTTTTCTCAGCATTTTTAATTCAATCAAAACTATTCAGTACAGGGATCTGAATAATTAATTCGATACCAAGTACTAAATCAATTTCAAAATTTTACCTTTCAATTTAGTGGTAACTCTGATAGATCCTCCAAATACGTGTTAGAAATCCCTTCGTCTACTGGAGTGCCTTTTTAATCCAAACACGCCCTAACTTTATCAACCATATAAGTAGTGTGACCTTCACTTATACTTTTAGTTATGTGATTCATCTTTCAGTCACACTGACTTTACTCTATCACTCTCACTACTTCCTTAGTACATCACTTTTCTGTCATTCTCTATACCTTGTCATTTTCTTAGTAATCTCGAGAGTATATATCTCATATTCTCATAGTTGCGCCTTACGCACTGCTCTCTCAAAATAACATCACGTTGAGCTAACTTAGCTCGATTGAGGATCTCAGTACCTTCTATAAGTTTCCTGGATTTTCTCTGTTTCACATCTCTACTTATCCAGATCATTCTTTTTCCAAAGCTATAAATTTAATTTCATAATCATTCATAAACTTGTTACTTTATGTCTGATTGCAGTCACTTCATCCATAATTGCCACTTTATTTCATTCGGACCGTGCTACCGCTTAAGGGCCTTCATAATATATCCCATGTAATTTTCTAATGTCACCTCTCGGATTAAATCAAGAAACTTCCCTCCGAGTTCGGCTTTTCATTTCGATACTGTTGCTATAAAGATTACTTTCTTTATAGTAGCACACTCAGAAAATCCATGTAGCTTCTCCAATCCTTTCTCGTAAAAGTTGCAAAAGTAACTTTCTCAGTAGAGTTACTTCTAAAATCACCAAGTTTTTCTACCTCATCCATTTAACACTCCGAATCACTGAATGCTTAACCTTGTTGAAAAATGGAGGCTTAAACTCTTGAAACTGCCTCTAGTCTATTAAGCTCACAGTCATACTCTAAGAATCCATCCACGTTTTCCAATTTAATTTTTCAGTTTTTTATTTCAATTGAATTCTTAATCTCAGCATGTAATAGCATACTATCCTTCGAAATTAGCTCGGTCTCTATCTATTAGTGAACTTACAAACATTTCTTGACTTCACTGCCCTTAACATTGGGTCATACATTTTCAGGGATATAATTCATAATTCATACTCATAGACAAATCAATTTCCATGTGCTAGACCCATAAATTCCATTTGTAGTTTCCTTAATCTCATTCATTCAGTCCTCTATAACTACCGAGTCCTTTATCCCATTTAACAATGGCGGTCTGCAGTTCTGAAACTGTCTCATCTCGTGTAGCTCCTACTCCTAACCTAAGTTATCATCATTTTGTTGTGGAGCTACAGGAACAGACATATTTATAGTTCTGAAACATCTCTACAGGCTATGCGGGCGTATCGGGAGTAATCTGCCAATCTATTCTTCCATCTACCCCATCACCTAGCATAGCATGTGTCCCAATTTTTTTCATAGTATGTTCAATACTTCGCTCAATCTTAGCAAAGTGTATCTCAGTACCATCTGTCCTTTCCACAAGACCTGATGGAGCACGCTCAACATCAATTTCAATATCAGTATCAATTATGAGTCTCATACAACAACTCTGCATAATTCTCAGGCCTACCTATACGGCCTCTAGCCCGTGATCTAATTCCTCAAGTAAACCAAACATTAAGTCTTAACTTCATTAGGTATAGTTGGTCTACAACCAGACAAGTACAAACATTTGGGATATAATCTTATCCTTATATTGACACTGACAGTACTAGACAACCTTCGCTCTGATACCACCTTTAACTGTAACGACCCTTGACCCTTAAAAATTAAGAGATTTTTTTTCTTGAACTATATATATTTAATTTACGCACTTATTCCCTTATTCACTTAGGTTGTATTCCTATTCAATATCAAATCACTTTTTCTAATTCTTTTTTCGTAATTATATTTATTTTTCATATTTAACATATATGACCGATAGAAATTTCGGCAACATGACGACTTATATAAGAGCCTACCCACCTGCAATTCAATTGTTTTGACAATCCTAGAATATCCATAACTACCAAACATGCTTTCCAACAATCCTAGATATCCACAACTACTAAGCATACTTTCCAAATCCACATTTACAACTCAATACATCCATTTCGATTAAATACCCATCATCTCAAAACCTAATCCCAAAAATAATATTCTTTACATCGTTTTCCTTACAAATTACATCCCAACAAAATGTTTCCAATATATGTCTGTGCATACAAATATGTCTGGTAAAGGAATGTAATTGTATACCTTTGCTGCGTGTACAAAAAGTAGCATAAGGTAGCTCTTTCCCACAGCCTACGTCGTGTACACGGCAAGTCGCGCCTACGGATCACTGTAAATAGTCTGAGAGGTAAAGGGGTGAGCTTCCGGGAAAAAACCCAGTAAGAAGAATGCATTTAAAAAGGTCTTAGTGATTCAAATATGTAGAAAAACATAAATATACATATAAAGACTACTTTTTGAAAACTAATATGAAAGACTTTTGAAATTAAGAAAGTCGAAAACATCATGATTCAAAACGTAATTCTTTACGTACTTGTATTTAACAGATATCACATAGCCTTTTCGTATATTCAGAATTTCAAAAATATGAATACATGTAAAATCACATGTCATAAAATCAAATCTGAAAACCAAGTTTAATTCAGATAGAGACTATACTGGCCCAAATAATTATCACGCGACAATAACAAAATTATCACGCGGCAATAACAAATCATCATGCGGTAATAACAAAATCATCATGCGGCAATAACAAAATCATCCTCCGTAGAGAGAATTCAGAACCAATGGTTATGGTAAAGCTATAGACGGGATCAAGGTCGTACAACGTTCAGACACCCGAAGGTGGAATTCAGACGCCACAAGGGCGAAGTTCAAATGCCACACAGGCGAAGTTCAGATGCCACATAGGCGAGATTCGGACGCCACACAGGCGAATTTTAGACGCCACACAGGCGAGATTCAGATGCCACACAGGCGAGATTTAGACGCCACACAGGCGAGATTCAGACGACACATAGGCGAAGTTCAGACGCCACAAAGGCGAGCATGATAAGCATTAACATACACCATAAGTGGCCCTTAGTCTCAAAACATACTATGGTTTTCATATATAACATATCGAAGTACAATCATCTTATTCTAAAGACAATTTCGGAGAGTATGCTCTTGTTCAGAAATCAAAATTTAGAAATGTGCAAATATTCAAAATACAACTTCAGGAAACACATTCTTATTCAGAAAACAAAAGCAGAAAAACATGCTCGAAAATCATAGTTTAAATCTTTGTAAACTTTCCTTAGTCATGGTTTAGACAGTAACTATTACCATTTTAAATTATATCCCCTTACCTCGATCTATCGAAAATCCCGAATTCGAGTGGTGACGCCTCCTAGTACCTCCTTTAATTCCTTTTACGATTCACCTATACCGAAATTGTTTACTTAGCATCCTATTCAAGCGAATTGTCCGAATTGCGTTGAAATCGTAACCTATTCCTTACTACCTCGTGTGTACGTATAATTGTTCACTCTTCATCATTTCCTTTTTCATTTCACACACACCTTAATTCACACTAACATGCTTACACCTCAAACATATACATATATATATATATATATATGTATATATATATATATACATACATATATATATATGTACATTAAATTTACATATCTAAATTTTACCTTGGTCTCTCTTTTTTTTCCAGTTTCCAGCCCCCTATTTTTTTCAGATCATCTCATATCATATTTCATTTCATCACATCCAAATTTTTCTCAATCATGCCATAATACAATTTTAAAACCCAGAATCACACTCAAAATCAAATCTTTTCTAAAACAATATAAAAAGGGTCCTAAGTTACGTCCCAACATATTGCAAATAAATATTTACTAAGCAATATATTTGTTACGCACGTAACAGAATGATTTACCATTTTTATATACCTCGAAGGTTGCAAAAGCAAATCTCGGAGAACACAAGTAAGTACCAAGACTAGTTACTATCCCTGCAAGCCCATGCGAGAGCTCAAAAGTCCGAGCCTAGTCCAAATACTCATAAGACTTAGAAATTTATTCTCTCAGAGCTTCCAAATCAAAGTCATGCTCCTACACCGCTTCAATTCACTTTAACACTTTCCAAAATTGAGCCTTCCTCTTCCTTAGAGTCTACTTCGACAATTTGGAGCTTATTTGTACTTTTTCAACATCCTCTGGGTTAAACCCTTAGTGACTGTTGTGATTGATGTCGTCCTTAAGGTCGATGGGCATCATCTTCTCTGGCAATGTACACAGCAGCATGATGCTGCCTGAGAACCCCAAAATCCAACTCCCATTTGGCAACAACAGACCTGACTTTGGCCCTTGGAAATGTCCCTCACAGCCACAACGATCAGCACCTAAACAGCCTAAACAGCACGTGTACCAGCCACAAACGCTCATGGTCTCAGCCTTCTTAAACAGCCCCTTCCTTATCCCGTAATGGTACCGTTTCAGCGTCGGGAGATCGCGCAGCACTCCCCTGTCCCTGTGGCGATGGTGGTCTATTCTGGCCTTGATCAGCTGTCCCGGAGCAGCTTTTCTCTTTCCTCACTCGGCCTCTCATTCGCTGGTCTTCTCTGTGTTTTTTGTTTCCCCACCGAATGGAGCTTCGTTGAAGCTTTTCACTTTCGGTTTCACTCATGAATTTCCAGCCCTTGAGCAGCTTTGCATTTTTAGCCCTTGCCTCGGCCAAACCTCTGCTTCGGGGAGTACCCCTTCCAGCTACTGCTGCCGCCTCACGGTGGCAGTAGCTTCATCCTTCCTTCTCTCGGTCCCTCACTCTCTCGTCCCTTTCTCTGCTTCGATCTCCTCCAGCTTCTCTCAGCCATCACTTCTTTTACGTTGCTGTAGTTTTACAGAGATAGAAGTTCCTCTGTTCCCAGCTCTTTTCTCTGGTCTCCCACTTCAGTTTTCATTTTCTTTCTAACTTCACCTTCCTCCTCTCGTTTTCTCGCTTCGGCTGCAGCTTCCCTGCTGCTATCTCTTCCTTCCTTCTCCCTTCTTTCTCTTTTTTTTATTCTTTCTCCATTTGTTGTTTCCCGCTACAGCAGAGAAATCTCTGCCTTTGAAAACCAAAATGCGGGAATTGGCTTCCTTTGGAAGCCAATTTCGTACTCCTATACATATATATTATTATCATTATAATATATATATGTATATCATTTATTTATTTCATCATGTTGTATTATGTTTCTATACTCTTTCTCTTTTATATTGTACATACACATGTATATACAATCTTAGATACCCATGTGCATTATTTCACCTCATTTCATTTACTTCCACATAGGTGTTTACATATATTACAACACTATATGCAATATGTATATACATTCTTATAACGTTTTATTTTTATTTTTATTTTTTTATTTAAAATTACCTTTTCAATTTGACAAATATATCTATATATTTATTGTAATTATTTTTATCATTTTTAAATACATTTTTAATTTAACAAAAATATATATTCTTATAACATATTTTTATTAAATTTTTATTGTTTAATTAATTATAAAAAATTTACGGTGTTTACAAATTTCTAATTGAAGAATGAGTAGTCAACTACCACAAACAAGCAGTCAATTGCCTATGTAAATCAATGCTTCTGTCTAGAAAATATCATGGGTAGTCGAATGCCATTTTCGAGCATTCGATTGCTATGTAAATAAATCTTCCCATTCTTCAACTAGGGAAATTAACTATAAAAATGATGAGAATCATTATAAAATTGATGAGAATAAGCGTAAAAACATTAGCATAAGAGGAAAAAAAACTAAAATAAATGTAAAATTTATGATAATTAGCTATAAATTTGATGAGAATAATCGCAAAAGTATTATAATAAGTATAAATTATGATAATTAACCTTAAAATTGATGATAATAAATGTAAAAAATACTAGAATAAGTATAAAATTATAATAATTAACCTTAAAATGGATTAGACAAACCTAAAATTGCCAGAACAAGCGTAATGGTAATCATAAGAGTAATAGTATATTAATTTAACGTAATGTAACCCCACGAAAAGTTTTGATACTCGACCTTGAGTGATATTAAATGGAATTAAGTATGCTTAATTTAGGGTAAGCAATTTAAATTCATATATTAAATTTTAGTGTGAGAGACTTGGATAAAGTCAGTCAACTAAAATATTATAATTTGAAAATTAGATAAGTACGTAGTATAAAATAAAAAAAAGATAATAATAATAAAAATAATAAATAATAATAATAATAATAATAAGATAAAATAATATAGATAATAATAAAATAATTTTTATCTAAATTGGTGGAAAAGTTTCCACCAAAACCGAAACACCCAAACCATGCCCCAATACACCAAACACCCTGCAGTGTCCACACCCCTCTGAAACCCTGCACACCCACCTCATGCATCTTATGCCTCTTGACCGAACCTCTCATTTCCTCCACTCTCACGCAATCAGGTCATCCATTAAGCCATACCTGCCCTGCCCCGATTTTGTACATAAGTAAAGGAAGACAATATAGAACTGGGAAAAACGGGGAACAAGAGAGAAAACAGAGAGTGGAAACTGTTGAGGGTGCCCAGGAAAACATGAGGATGGTGGAAACAGGAAGCTGGAAAGCACAGTTGGGCAACCCGAGAGGAAATGAGAGTGGACGTGTGGAGAAGAGAAGAACCGAGGTATGGCAATGGTGAAGCAGGATAGACGCCAGTGGTGAGAGCTGTTTTAGGTGCCTTTAAGGTGGTTGCTGATCGAGGAAAGAACGGAAAAAGCTGCTACCACCATGAGGCAACAACAGTGTAAACTCTACGAATATTTTTATATTCGGATTAACCATGATTAGCGAGTAAAATAAATATAACTGAGAAAGATCATATTGGTGAAAAATTTAATTAGAATTAAAATTTAACATAAAACATTTATGTGAATTTAATTAAATAAAATATTATATCATGTAATATTGATAAGTACAAAAATGATATGATACCAAGTGAAGTATGATGTAATATTATATTACAATCAATTATATTATAAAATATTATTATTAGTTTAATTTATCAATTTTAAAAGCAAAGATTAGCTCCATTTTCTTAAATCAATCCAAAAAATTTTTAAATTATTTGTTGGTGATGGTGATTCCACGATAGAGAAGCAAAGAAAAGAAATGGAAAGGAATAAAAGAAACATAGGAAAAAAAACTAAAACTGTAAATAGCAGCCGAGACATAGGATGGTAAAAGGTCAGTTGCACAATTGTTTAGCCATATTAAAGGAATAGTCAGGATGGCTTTCGGTGTGGAGAAAGAGAAGAAATTTTCAGGCATTGTTTGCAACAACCTAGGTAATGGGAAAGTGATAGGAATTAGATTGTCCCATCATCTGCACATCCATATTTTTTCAAGGAAAAGTAGAGTTGGTGAAAGGCACAATGCTCGGTAAAAAGAAAACCAAGAGGAATGTATATATATTATATATGTAATTTGAATGGTGGTTTACGGTAGGAGGGAAAGTCAAAACCGAGAAGATGACAGTGGGAGTAAGACAAAAAAAAGGGGTAGATAGGTTAGGAATTAGAGAGAAACGTGCTATTAGCAGTATAATTTAAGAGATGGACAAGAGCTGGCACTTGACAGGGAACTGGTGAGTTATTATTGAACAACATATATATATATATATATGGTTTACGGTAGGAGGGAAAGTCAAAACCGAGAAGATGACAGTGGGAGTAAGACAAAAAAAAGGGGTAGATAGGTTAGGAATTAGAGAGAAACGTGCTATTAGCAGTATAATTTAAGAGATGGACAAGAGCTGGCACTTGACAGGGAACTGGTGAGTTATTATTGAACAACATATATATATATATATATATATATATATATATATATATATATATATAATGCATTACGTGTGTGCATGTAACGGCAGCAAGAAGCTGCACGTAAGTCCTGGTTTGGCTTCATTAGAAGCAAAACCCGAGAGCTCATAGAACATAGCCGAAAGACGAGAAGAGCTGATGATTGTGTAGGCTTATGGGTGAGGAGAAAAACGAATGAAGTAAAGATGATATATGTACTACTACGGTAAAGGAAACGTGAGGGAGAAAGCTTTCAAGATACTGCTATTGTAGCAGCCTAGAAAGGGAAACATGGCAGAGAATGGAAAGGGTGAACTAACTGGAGCAAGTAAGGTCAGCGAAAAGGAAATTAAATAAATATATACATAGGATTCTGAAGTTGCAATAAGAAAAGACAATGAAGTAGACATGTGACTACTCCCTACGACAGAGGAAAAAATGGAAACGAAATGTACAACAGTAGCAGTAGGCAGCAGGGGCACGATAGAACTGGACAAGTAGGAAGGAGGGAACAAGAGACTGGAAATGTGAAACAAGAAACGTGAGGCAGGAAACATAATAAAGGATTGATAATGGTGAAGGTTCTTGGTGATAAAAGAAGTAGATGAGAGTAAGGCCTGCTGGACAATGGAAAATACTGATAGATAAAATACTGCTGTAAACAGCAGTAGGGAAAAAATGAAAAATAAGAGAAGAAACTGAAACAGTAAGCAACTAACAAGGAGAAAATAACAAGCAAATTGAAGAATTTGAGGCATCGACTGAGCCAAATAATCAAAAGAAAGAGAGGAGCACGAAAGGAAACCGAAAGGAAATAAAAGCAGTGGCTTGTGATGGCTGCTAAACCTATACCGTTAAGGTAAAAAAACAAGAGAAAATCAGTAGAAAATGAGGAAGGTCGGGTATGGTATACTGTTGAAGGGGACTGGACCGAGATAATGAGGGATTAAAGTGGTGAACGGCCTACTGTCAAAATTAAGAAGAAACAGAAATCGAGAAAAGTGAAGCACATTTTATTTTGATGAAGCCCAAAAACAGGGGCTATTCTTGGTCGTTCAGAATAGAGGAAGTTGAAAGCCAAAAAGGGGCAGCCGAGAAAGAAGCAGAGGGCTTGGTTCATGGCCACAATCTGTTTTCCTTTCTTTGACTATGTAATGGTCGATTGGAGCTCAAGAAGTTAGCTGTTGAACCAGTCCATAAATGCAACCTGAAAGCAAGACACGATCAAAGGGTCCCTCTCAGCTGAACGAAGACTGCAACAAGGGATGCTGATTTTTCTTCCTTTCTCGATGCAAAACAAGAAAACAATAGGGCTTCATTGTCGATTAAAGCAAGGCAAACTCAAGGACCCTTTCTCGGGACAGAACAGAAAAGTAATTTGGAGATATGCTGGTGTCACGATCTCCAATTTATCGAAAATCGCTATTATTTTTTTATCGTGAACAGTTTCATCACCAACAGTTGGGCTGTGCATCGGTGTTAATCTTATCCAACTATACCATTTCAATTCACATTTTATTTAAACGTAAACACTTACATTTCATAGTCAGACTTGCGATTTTATATGTGTTTACAATTCTTTACATCTCCAAATGTTACATTCAAAATATTACTGTGCTATTACATGTCTAGATACCAAACTGTACAAATATGTATACCTTTATATGATGGGATGCAACGGACACCAGGAATTAAATCCTCAGTTGCTCTCAATCTACTGAAAATGCTCTGTAGATAGGGAAAATAAGGGGGTGAGCAACCACACGCTCAGTAAAGCAATTATGCGAGCAAGTATATAATTGTACTATCTATATGATCGTGATGTCATGCATAAAACCACGCAGTTACACGTCATACCCAAAAACATCAGTTCATGCAAGTGTTCATGGTATGTAAAGTAGTTCATGCTATTCAAATCAGTGCACAAGTCGATAAATAAAACATGAAAAATCATCATGTGAGGTGCACTTAAAACAGTTCATGCTCGACACAAATCAGTACCAAATGTCGATAAATAAAGCATGGAAAATCATCATGCGAGGTGCACTTAAAATAGTTCATGCTCGACACAAATTAGTACCAAATCACCATCCGTCAGGACTCAACCCCTCCCTCGGACTGTCTTAACCCATAAAATAATTTAAATCATGCAATCAACATAAACCAGGTGACATGTGAGATTAGGCAAATAATAAGGGTAATATCTAGGACTATGGTCATATCCTTTGTGATCCCATGCTACACGGATCCTAGTGTGCGAGGTATCACACCTATCTACTTCCGCACGGGAGGTGGCTCACGTCTTACTCGTCGGTCCATAGCAGATTTTACATCGTCCAAAAACGGTATATATATCCAAGACGATACAACGTACTTCATGCTACATGCACGGAACAACGTACTCTGTGGACCCATATCATCATATCAACACACGTGCGAGCCTATTTAATCGGTGTGACACAAAGTCTACCCAAAGCTCCTAGCACGGCTCCCAACATGTCATAAAATCACGTCCCAGCAAAGCTCTAGCACGACTGTAAATGTATAGTGAACATTTAGTGCGAGCAACGCTCTAACACTATGTCATAAAATCCAAGTGAAAACTAGTGCGAGCTAGGCTCCAGCACTCATGTATGTAAAACTCTAGTGCGAGCATAGCTCCAGCATTAATGTATGTATGAAAATGTCAAATCTCGTGCGAGCAGCGCTCTAGCACACTTTATTTCCACAAAACCCATATAGGTGACTAATTTTTTTGCAAAGAATAGTTATTAAAATCAAATCAAGTTGTTTTCTTGCAAACCATTTAAATGCTAGCCAGCCTACCTATCTACGTGCTAAAAGCAGTAAAAGACTCAAGAACATCATGTTCTTGCTTTTCATGATCTTTTCTAACATCCCAATTTTTGCCCTTCCTAGTGAAAAATGATAATTTACCATTCTAGAACCCTTAAAACATTATTTCTTTTTTGTGACCCTCAGACATTTTAAGAAATTGTAAATGCGCCCGAAAACCCGTACAGATATCTCTAAGAGCCAACAAAATTCCCTTACCAAAAATCACTCAGAAGCTACTTGTTCCTCATTTCTCGTTTTTTGTGATTGGGTCTAATCGGCTCCGGATATATCCTCCGGAGCTGTAAATATTCATCAATCACATCAGTCAACACTAATAACTCATTATTCTGACTTCATCATAGTCAATATATCTTATTGGGTCTATTTGCTCTTATTGGGCCCAATTACACCTTAATGGCCTTACCCCATTTTAAGCCCATTCACATAACACTATTCATTTCACCTAGGCCCATTGTCTCTCATTGGATCAAATTTTAGGCCCATTGACCTTATTGGGTCGATTACATCAAGCTTGGCCCATGATCACATTCGACCATGGCATGCTGGCCGAACACCCATCACGCCACCATGGTCGAATGCTAGCCATCATCACGCCATTCCTAGCCAAATTGGCTAGCAAACTCACTTAGTTATTTTATCAAGCACTTGGCATGCATGCTTTAACCTTAGTTTTCCATTCATTCATGCATTTTCACAAACACCTTATATGCACACTTCATAATTTCATCGAATTCCATAAACTGATTTCACAAAACCATCTTAAAATCATGCATATAACATCACCAATACCATAGTATAATCCATTCATCATTAAATCAACCATAGCTCACTTTCTCACACTAAACCCATATTCGGTCATGGATGATAAGCATGCTCAAGGATGTTTCAGCTAACCATACATACACCAATCAACTCATAAAAATGTCTAGATTAACATAATTGAAGTTGGTGTATCGAAAACTCACCTAGCTTAACCTTTCTCTTTTAGCCAAAATTGGGTAAACACCTTGCTCCTTCAATCCAAAAATTTAATTACTAGTTTTTGACTATGTTGTTCTCCTCATCACTAGGAACAACTTTACTAAAAGCAACCTTTCTCAAATCTGTTTGGAAGGTGATGATATTTTAGAGTAAGAAAACTTGTTCACTTTGCTAAAAATTGAGAGGTATTTGATACTCTGGGGAAGAAGACTCGACTGCCGGGCTTTTAAATAGAAATGGTATTATGAGATCGATCTCCAAGGGTAAGAGATTGATTTTCCTTTGGTTAAACTATACAAGTATTCAGTGAGTAAGCTATGGGATCGATCTACTCTTGGGAAGGGATCGATCTACTTTTGAGAAGAGATCGATCCTTTCTAGCCAGAAACCATTCAAGATCGATCTATTTCTAGGAAGGGATCGATCATTTCTAGGCAGAATAATATCGTGATCGATCTGCTTTTGAGAAGGGATCGATCCTCTCTATGCAAAGTCACATCGAGATCGATCTGCTTGCCTATAGAACCTTTGTGATTTCATTCTGGAATTACAAGATCGATCCTGTCGTGAAGGGAGATCGATCTGACATTCATCTGCAGGATTTCAGCTGCTATTTTTTCCAAAATTTCAAAGAAAAGAGTACATTTAAATGCTTCACTAATCATTTTGCATTCTAATCATACTTAGAGCATAAAAATGTCAATTTCTTATGATTCACATATTATGTAACTTACGTGTACAACATGGAATAAAAAAGGGTACATAGAATTCACGGGTCTTACATCTCTTATGATTCATATAGCATGTAACAAGTGTGTACATCATGGAATCATAAGGAATACATATAAGGGTACGAGCCTTACATTATCATTTCGTGTTTTAAGTCCTTATATTCAGTCGAAATGGTTTAAATTCCATTCGTTTAGTCAGTGACCACTTTAGCCCTTATTTAGCCATTACATGGATTCATGAATATGCATTCATTCTCTTTGCAATTTCATTCAAACAAAAACTCTTCTTATGACTCAATTAACATATGAAAATGTGTACATCATATGAATTATAAGGAATACATCACTAAAAGTGGGTCTTACAGCTGGTCTTCATTTCTTAATGGAAAAGATAGAAGAGGGGGAGACATGAAAGTTGAATGGGACAAAAAAATTATATTTATGTATGTATATATATATATGATTATATGTATACATATAAATAGGAATATTGATCTAGAAACCCGGGGAAAGTGCTCTGGTGAAAATAAATCAAGTGGATCGGACCCACCGACTCGTAACGTTGAGGCAATCGAGAATTACAGACAGTTATTGAGGCAAGGGATTTATGCAAGCTATTGAGATAATTGTACGTATTTTTATGATTTCGAATAGCTAAATAGATACCGTAGAGATAGAAATTTCCTATATTATCCCTACCTATAGAACGAATCGTACCGTACAGTGTTGAAAAATCATAAATGCATAAATTGCATGTTTTCAGTGTTTTCATCGTTGAATACTGTTTCCACCAGTAAATGGATAGGTCGGCTATTGTTTTTACTGTCTGCATGAAGTGTGCTTAAGTGGGAGAAATTCCATGATGGGTGACCTCCGGAGAAGTCTCCACTCACATATCGTTTATGCACCATTTTTTGTATAGAACATTGATTTTTATATCATTTTTGAAATAATTAAACCACCTATCTGATTTTCGATACGAAACAGTGCTAGAGCCCTCGTGTAGACTATGTCACACTGAATTGTTCGCACTGGATTTTTATATGATTTATGAGAAAAATCGTGCTGGAGCTGTCGTGTATTACTATGTGATCTTGCACTGACTTGCTCGCACTGGATTTTGAGACTAAGGTGATGGTTGATATTAATGCTGGGGGGTAAATTCTTGAGACTACTCGGTACCCCCAGTAATATTGTATTGTATCGGGGTCCATAGAATACGCTATACCGTGTGGATACACATGAAGTACGTTGCACTGTATATTGAGTCTTCAGACTACTGAACTGAGCTGAACTGACCCATCCCCCCTGAGGCGTATGACACTCGGGCACACCTGGCCCGTAAGGCGTGGGGTTACTAACTATGGCCATATATCGACTGTATTGTTATTAATTAAATCTCAACCTAGTCTTAGCGAACTAAACTCTTTATTGATAGAAAGAAAAGTGAATTGAACTACTTACTGATGAATTAAAATGTTTTAAAGAAACAAATTCAAGTGTTTTACCGCATTAACTGAACAGTAAATGGTTTCATCGCACTGGCTGTATTTAACGTATATGTTTTACATATGTCAAGGTATTGGAAATGGAGTGTGATTGAAAGTATTTTTCAAAGAAAGTGCATCGATTGTGAATAGTTTTTAGGGTTAACAAAATGAATTATATGCATGTGTTTTATAGCGTTTTATAACTGATCATGGCATGCATTATAAGCATGTAGATATTGTGGTTGTCTACTGTTTACATAAGTTTCTTACTGAGCACGTTAAGCTCACTCCCTACTTTTCCCCACAGAGTCTCTTCAGTACTGGAACCGCTTCCTTTAGTAGGGCCTTTTCGCATAGCTATGGTTCCGCGGAATATATTTCTACATAAAAGGTATACCCAGGTTTGAGAAATTCTTTGTATCTAAAATTTTTATGTACAATAATGTATAGTGAAGATGCGTTTGGGGAATGTGGACATACTTATATTTAAAATTGCTATTAAGGTAATTAAATTGAATAGAATAATTTATTATTTTGATCTGAAATCGACTCGTAGCCTAATCGAATAGTGCAAAATTTAGGTCATTAATGAACTTGGTATCAGAGTAAGGTTAGACTGACATGAGTCGATATTACAAGTGAAAAAGACTTAGAAAGTTCACATCCCCGACATAACTGTACATTAATTAGATACAAACAGGTATACCTGGTTGTGCTTTATTGAAAATTATGTCATTGAATGAAGGGAAACTGATAGGTATGGCTGATTAATATTACAGCCATATTAGCAGATGAAAATGAACTGTTCCTTGAGGCCGTAGAGATAGGCCCGAGAGGTGTAGTGAACCCTCGTTTGAGTGTACACCTTATTGTTTCACTGAAAATTTTGGAGTCTGCTTCGCAAGATTTGAGTGGGACATGGAAGCAATGATGGTATTGTTTGATCAAGTGATAGTGGCACAATGATAATGATAATGATTGAGGTGTGACTGAGAAAAAGACTAAGCTAATTTTGAAAGATAGTATGCTATTACATACTGAAATCAAGAATCCAATTGTAATGGAAAATTGGAAAATTAAATTGGAAAACTTACATGGATTCTTAGTGAACTTAATAGACTGGGGGTAGTTTCAGGATTTTAAGCCTCCGTTTTTCAATAAGGTTAAGAATTCAGTAATTCAGAGGTTTGGATGAATGAGATAGAAAAGCTTGATAATTTTAGAAGTAACTCTACCGAGAAAGTTGCTCTAGCAATTTTGTGGTAAAGAATTGGGAAAGTTATACAAACTTTAGAAGTGCACTACTATAAAAAAAGTAGCTTTAGTGGCATCAGCATCGAAATGGGAAGTCAAACTCGGATGGAAGTCCCCCGATTTAATCCGAGAGACGACATCAGAAAATTACATGGATATGTTTATAGAAGCCCTTAGACAGCAACACATCCCAGATAAAGCATATTGGCAAGTATAGATGAAATGATTGAAATCAGACATAAGGTAACAAGTTCGAGAACGAATACGAAACTAAATTTATGATTTTGGAAGAAGTATAATCCGAATAAGTGGAGATGTGAAACGAAGGAAGTCCAGGAAACTCGTTAAAGGTACTAGTATCCTCAATCAAGCTACATTAGCCCTATTGGATGTTATTTTGAGGAAGTAGTGCCCAAGGAGCAACTGTGATGATATGAAATGTATATTTTGAGGTTACTAAGAAAATGAAAAGGTAAAGAGAGTGATAGAAAAGATATGTACTAAGGAAGTAGTGAGAGTGATAGAGTAAAGTCGCCGTAACTGAAAAGATGAATTACAAAACGAAAAGTATAAGTGAAGGTCACACTGTTTATATGATTGATAAAGATAGGGTGCGTTCGGAGTAAAGAGACACCCCTGTAGACATAGAATTTTTCAACACATATTTGGATGATCTGTCAGAGTTACCACAAGACCGAAGGATGAAGTTTGAGGTGATCTAGTGTAAGGCCCATACCTTCCTTTTTATCCCTTATGATTCCATAAAGTATACATTTGTTACATATAATACGAATCATAAGAGATGTAAGATCCATGAATTCAATGTACACACTTGTTATATGATTTTGTGATATACACGCAAGTTAAGTTATATATGAATCATAAGAAATGAATTTTTTTAAGCGCTAAGTGTGAATAGAATACAAAATGGGTGGTGAAGCAAATGAATGCAAGTTATCCTTTAGAAATGTCACAACCCTCTTCCCGTGACTTAACTTACTACTTACAGTTGGACTGTGAGTCAACATCCATATCCACATCTCATCCATTCATAATTTAAAATTCATTTAATGAAATAGAAACTGTTCTTTTATATATATATGCAGAAACGTTTACATCAGTTTCTAATATATACATCCATTTCGTATAAAAGATCACTAAACTGTGTATTAATTTATAGGATACAAAATTTTTATCTCATAAATATATACCTCTGTACTATTGGAGAACTAGAGAACACCGTAACAGGGACGACTGCAGTAACTCACTACTGCGTAGAATATGTGGAGGAGGAAATAAGGGGGTGAGCTAACACGCTCAATAAGGAAAATATGAAAGCAGGTAGATAACTACACTATCTACATGCTTAAAATATAAACATTTATTTTTCTTATAAAACATATACATTTCTTTGAAAATAGCTTCCATCAATGCGAAACCATTAATTCGTTAGATAGGTATATGCATATACATCATCAATTCACACAGAATCACACAGCTCAATCTTTAAAAACCACACAGCTTCATTTATCATTTCACACAGTACGCACTTATAAATCTCTTTGCACTTAGCAAATTTCTTAGTAAATCAATTTACTTGAGACATAGTATGGGATATCATATCGCCCTGTATCACACAGCAGGGGAACATATGTCACCTCACACAGTAGTGATAAAATGTCATATCACACAGATAGAAGAAGACTTATGGCCAAAGTCCGGATTCCAGGCGACACTGATCAGGTGTGCGAGAATCTCATGTTTGAGGAGGCGGATCAACCATCCCTTCAGCTCACACAGAATCATTAAGATATCACGGCACATTGTACTCCATGGCTAACGCTCATGGTACATCGTGCTCCCGTGGATCCTTATCACCCATTTCCATTGTCTCAAAATCACATGCGAGCAGGTCTATGCAAGATCACTCACCAATATATGACGACTCCAGCACGATTTTACTCATCACATAGCAAACATCATAAAACCATGTGCGAGTAACTCAGTATAAGATTACACAGCATACCTAAGGCATCGAGAACGATTTTGTTTATCACACAGAAAGCTTATAAAATCACGTGCGAGCAGCTCAGCGTAAGATCACACAGCATAGGCATCGAGCACGATTTTGCTTATCACACAGAAAGCTTATAAAACCACGTGCGAGCAGCTCAGCGTAAGATCACACATCATACTTGAGGCATCGAGAACGGGTTTGCTTATAATCACTTTAAATCGAGGGGGTCACATGCAAGCATAATCAGTGCAAGATCACTTAGCAGTACTCATGGCTCTAGCATGATCCCAAAATCTAGTGCGAGCTCTCGAGTGGATCACACAGCTTCACTCAGCTTGTACACCTCTTTCTTTTCTCGAAAATCCTTTTAAAAATGTAATGCGAGCAAGGCTGGTAAATCTACCGTTGCCATTTTGGCTCAAGCACATGTTCACAAAAAAAAAAAGAATAGATGACTCCATTCACTAAGTATGAGTGAGAGGGCAATCTCCCTTCAATCACTCGTTAAAAGCTTTTCATGCAAATTTCTAAACCGAGAGCCAATCTATTATTATTCTTTCTCAAAACACTTGCAAAAACATCTTTTCACAACAAGACATTGAAATCATGCAATTCATGCATATAAGCTTCTTCTTATCACTTAGCTTTCACGTAGATATATCAATATTTATATACTTTATAACATTTCATTTGCACATAGCAGGTAAGAAACATACGTATAGCTATCTCTAATAGCTCGTATAAATCCCTTACCTCAAATCACACTCGAATCACTTTCCTTGGTTTCCAATGCTCGTGATCCGGTCTTATCGTCTCCAATTATGTCTCCAGGAGCTACAATAATTTACAAATTCTCATCAGTATACTTCTATACGCTTCATTTTCACTTGCATGAAGTTCAATTCAAAGCATTGGGCCATTTTACACCAATTTGGCCTCGTTACGTCTTATTGGACTTTACTCTTTCTTAAGTCCATTGCAATTGTTCATCCATTTCTCGAGAATCCATTAGACTCATCGGGTCTATTGACTCATACTGAACCGACATTACTCTCACAATGCCTTAAGTTTATCATATATCTTCTCTATGGCATTTCATCATATACCTCACATGCCCATTTTCAATCATCATCTATTCCAGCATATGTATTTCACAAAACTATCTTAAAATCATCTATACATGCTTACTAACATCTCTACATGCTTAAATCATCATTAACTCCATGTCATTTTAACTTTCTCTCACTAAACCCATTATAGGTCATGGTTGTTTAAGCATGTAAATGAACATTTCAACCAACATTATATACACTAATCAACTCATCAAAATGTCTAGATTAACATACTAAAAGATGGTGTATTGAAATAGCTTGACTTATTCCTCTTTTTGCCAAATTGGGGGAAAACTTCTTTTCTCCTTTAATCCAAGGTTTGAGCTTCTAATCTTTGACTATGTTGTTCTCTTCTTCATTAAGAACAACTTTGATCAAAGGAACTTCACTCAAAATTGATTGGAAAATGATGATTTTAGAGTGAGAAAGCTAGGTTACTTGTTAAAAATGGAGAAAATTTGTTGTTCTCATGAAATGCAGTTTCAGCTGTTGAGTTTTTATAGGAAACGCATTATGAGATCGATCTCTAAGGGTGAGAGATCGATCTGCCCTTGCTTGGACTCCTTCTGGAATCGACCATGCAAGCAGGAGATCGATCTGCCTACTTGCATGAGATCGATCTACTCAAAGGAAATGAGATTGCTCCTTGCTCAGGGGATGAGATTGATCTAGTTCAGGCAGAAGGCTTTAGAGATCGATCTAGCTTTAAGAGGAGATCGATCTGGCCTATCTAGAGGCAACTAGAGATTGATCTGCATTATGAGAGGAGATCGATCTTGTCCAAACAAAAGCATCTTGAGATAGATCTACTTTGAATAGGGATCGATCTCCCTCTTGTAGAATGTTTGGCATTGTGTTTCCAGACAATGATATCGATCTCCCCTTACAATGAGATCAATCTATCATGTATCTGCAGCATTCCAGCTACAATGTTTTCTAAATTTTCAAAGTTAAACTCTCATTCAATTGCTTCTATACTCATTTTGCATTTCATTCACACTTAGAACTTAAAAATATCCATTTCTTATGATTCATATATATATTGTAACTTGTCTGTACATTCCAGAATCATAAACTTTACATAGAAATTTATGGGTCTTATAGGAAATCTAAGAAAAATTGCAGCGGAATGCTACAGATGAAGGGCAGATCGATCTCATTGCAAGGAGAGGTCGATCTCATTGCCTTGAAATACAATGTCAAAGCATTCTGCAAAGGAAGATCGATCCCTCATTCAAAGCAGATCGATCTCAAATTGCTTTTGTCAGGATAAGATCGATCTCTTCCCATGAGGCAGATCGATCTCGAATGGATTTTGGCTAGCAAAGATCGATCTCTTCACCAAGCCAGATCGATCTCTAAAGCCTTCTACCAGGCAAAGATCGATCATATCCCTTGAGCAGATCGATCTCATCCAAGAGGCAGATCGATCCCCTAGCCTACATATCGAATTTTGAAGGAGTTCAAACAATGGGAGATCGATCTCTACCCTTGGTGATCGATCTCATAATGTGAATTCTATGAAAAGCTTGACAATATGTGCCTTCTTTTTCGAGACCCAATTTTTCAAAAATCACTACAAATTTTTCGCGAACTTACCACATTTCAATTATTGGGCTGTGAGTCAATATCCCTCACTCAGTTTTCATATATTATATATATATGCATAACAGGCAATGCTTTCGTCCCAAGCACTAACATTCGCAGAAGCTCATAAAATTAGAAAGTCGTTTACATTGCCTTACATATACATCCCCCATATAATATGACTATATCACTGTACACTATTATTCAGATACAAAAAGTACATGTGTGCATACCTTGATGCTGCTGGATAGCTGTGTGTAAAAGATCGCAGGACGGACGCAGCTTATACACTCTACTGAAATGCTCTGTAGAGGTGGGAAAAATAAAGGGATGAGCATAACGCGCTCAGTAAGAAATATATGAAAGCAGGTAGATAACCACACTATCTACGATGCTCATAATGCATATTTTATCATCTCGTAAAACAAATACATTTACTTTTCAAAACACTTGCATTAATATATGAAAGCAGGTAGATAATCAAACTATCCACAATGCTTATGATGCATGGTTTATGCCGAAAAACCTATGGCATTCACAAAACCATTATAATAAAACACATAGCAATTTACTGCCCAAAAATCGAATATCAAAACTCATTCAGAGTAAAATATTTCTGTGTCCAGTATTGAAACTCACATTTAAATCATATTATCATTTCAAATGGTTTCATCACAGAAATCAAATCACAATTAGTTTTATCACCGAAACCAATAAAACAGATGAGACTAGGTAGAGATTTCAACACAAATCCAAGGGACAATTGGCCAAAGTCCGAGACCCACAAGCTATCACGGATCAGGTGTGCCAGGGTGTCTCTGAGTCCGAAGAGGGGATTAGTCTATCCATTGACTCCTATCTAAGGACTATCACAAATCAGAGCAATGACACAGCATGCCCGAGTCCAAAGACGCAATCCTCAAATCCCATAGTTGCACGGTACAGTGTACTCCATGTTGTCTACACGGTACAACGTACTCCGTGAACCACAGTACAATTACCACATAGTTGAAGGTGCCTGAGTCAAAAGCTCACCACCCCAACCAAATAAATTATCAACCATAGCCTGTCGTCTCAGATCTAATGCGAGCAAGTTAGTGTGATACACAGTCAACGCGAGGGCTCCAGCACGATCTCAATCACAAATCACAACAGAATCCAGTGCGAGCAGTGCTCCAGCACGGTCTGTACATATGCAATACCAAAATCAAGTGGGAGCGGATCTGGATAAATCCACAGATCTCATCATAGCTCCAGCACGATTTCACACACATAAAATAGAAGCTGGCTCTATTTCTCACTACAGTGGTACTCAAAACCGAGTGCAATATGAAAAACAGTATAAAACAGAGTGAGAGGGTAACATCCCATTAAATCACTCGTCAATCAAATCACACTTTAGAAAAACGTGCAAGTTAATGCATACAGTCAAATCATGAGCCAGTCTTTCATTTCAGCTTCATAAAAATCTCTTTTTCACAGAGAAAACATGGATTGCATGCACTTTATGCATTTTCAAAATTCCTAAGTCTAAGGGTATTTTCATAATTTTCCCATATTTGGGTACTATCCAGAAATTTAATATCTATACTCTATACGAAATTTAATTGACTGTAAACGATGATGAAAATATGTACAGCTATCTCTAATAGCTCGCATAGATCCCTTACCTCGGATCACGTAGTGTGACCTCTCTTCCTCTGTGCTGTCCAAATCTCGCTGTCCGGTCAACTCTCAATATGATTCTGGAGTTGCATTTAATCATTCACTGGATTAATTTCACGTTTCCTACTGTATTACACATTTAATACAGTTTATTTCACTTAATTGGGTCCGTTTACTCTAAATGGGCCTAAATACTTTAATTGGGCCTTAATCCGTATTAAGCCCGTTTTTCACGTATTAATTCCCTTCATCAGGGTTTATCGACTCATTGGGTCTATCAATATCCATTGGGCTTTATTCTAAGCTCTTTGGATAGCCCGAATATCATTTACGACAGTTTATTCGAAATTTTGAATATAACTCATTAAATCCGAAATTTAATCTGAAATGCGTAAAATAAATCTTAAATACGCGTTAATCACATAAATTGTCGTAAATAAGCTTTACTTATCTGATATTATGCGATGGTGTGAAATTCAGAGTTCGATCGGGCACCCGTTCGGAATTAATCGTCGAACTGCACAATTGTATATTTCATTTTCGGGCCAATTTTTGATTAAATATAATTTAAATAAATTTATCAGAAATTAAGTCGGTCACTTTTGACCTCGTATCGACTTACCCGAAGTCCGATGAAATCTCGAAAAAAAATTTTCTCTCTCTTCTTTCTCTCTCCTCCTGAACCAGTTCGAACCGGTTCAGCCCCTTTCACATTGAACCGGTCCGAACCAGTTCAGTGGCCATTTCACCGTTGTCGGCTCTGGTGGCCGATTCTCGGCGCGATTCCACCTCCAATCGGCTCGGGTGGGGCTGGGGAGCGTTCTTTTGGCCTGGGCGGGGGTCGATCGGCGCCGGTGGCCGCCAAATCTCCCCTTCTCTCCCGTGGCTCTCCCTCATCCGATCTCCTCACCGACGGCATTTCCAGGCGCGTCTTGGCTGCTGACGAGTCGCCCGGTGCTGGGCTTCCTTCGTCGGCCCTCGCCGGTGGCTCTCCGGTGAGAGGAAACCGAATTCGTCGATTTGCTTCAGTTTCTCTCCTCTCTTCTCTCTCCCCGATTCCCAATTTCCATTTTTTTTATTTCGGTTTTTTTTTATAATATATTTTTATTATTATTTTATTCCTTAAAATAATAATAAAATACCAAAATATCCCAAAATATCCCAAAAATTCATATTAAATTCATTTAGTCCGTAAATGAATTAATCAGTTCGATTTTGCCTTTTCAGTATATTTTTTCACTATTTTCGGGCTCATTTTTTGAGACAAAAATTTTGAAAATATTAAATAACTTCATATATTGATCAATTGGACCTAAAATTTAATTATTTCTTCTTTATTGACCAAGATTACACTAATCCATATTTATAATATCAATTTCTTAAAAATGACATCGAATTTTCGGGTCTTACATTCCTCCCCACCTTAAGAAATTTGGTCCTCCAAATTAAAACCAAGTCAATTCTCGAATAACTGCGAATATTTCTCTCGCATCAGGCTCTCAAATTCCCACATAACTTCCTCTGAAGTGTGGTACTGCTAGAGAACCTTAACCAGAGTGATTGTTCTGGTCCGTAACATTTTCTCTTTCCTATCCAATGTCCAAATCAACTTCTCTACATATGACATTTCCTCTGTGAGCTCCAACGGCTCATACTGAATCACATGTGCCTAATCTAGATGATACTTCCGAAGCATCAATGTGTGGAAGACATTATGAATGCCTACTAGCTCATGTGTCAAAGCTAGCCTACAGACCTTATTTCCCACTCGCTTCAGTATCTCATTATCCCTTTTGAGGGAAAAACTTTCAAGAATACTGATTCACCTATAGTGAATTTCAAAGGTTTATGTCTCATCTCAACTTAGCTTTTCTATCTACTCTAAGTTGTTCTCTATCTTTCACAGTTCAATTGGATATCCTCAGAGGCTTGTTTCACTAAATCGGGAGCAAACATCTTTCGGTGATTCACTTCTTCTCATCCAATCGGAGATCGACACCTAAGACCATATAACGCCTCATACGGTGCCATCCCAATACTCGAGTGATGACTGTGGTTGTAGGCGAATTTGACTAATGGCAATTTGGTCATCCCAAAAGCCTTTAAAGTCCATCACACAAGCTCTCAATATATCCTCCAAAGTCTGGATGGTTCTCTCTAACTGACCATCGGACTGAGAATAGAAAGCTGTACTGACACTCAATCGGGTTCCCATAACTTCCTGAAAATGTTCCCAAAAGTGGAAAGTGAAGCGGGAATTCCTGTCAGACATAATACTCACTGGAACGCCACGTAGCCTCACAATCTCCCGTACATACAGATTCGCCAACGCACTCAGAGTATCCGTAGCCTTTACGGCTAAGAAGTGCGCTGACTTCGTCAATCTTTCCACAATCACTCAAATGGCATCATGGTTCTGTCGGGTCCTCGATAAACCCATGATAAAATCTATGGTGATATGTTCCTATTTCCATGTCGCTATAGGTAGAAGCTGTAATTAAACCAGTAGATTTCTAATGCTCTACCTCTGTTGACATGTAAGGCACTTAGTCCCAAACCCTGCAATATCTCTTTTCATGTCTGACCACCATTACATTCTCCGGAGATTCTTATGCATCTTATTACTCCCCGTATGCATTGTATACTTCGATGAATGAGCTTCTGTCAAAATCAATCTCTTTAGCTGTGGGTCATCGGGAACGCCATTCAACCTCTGAATCTCAGCAGGCCATCATCATTAACTGTGCACTCAATCACTCTACCCATCTGTATCTGACTATACATATCAACACAAAAGCAATCAATACCCTGAGCTTGTCTGGTCTGGTCTATCAAATTCGGTTTCAAATCTCAGACTAGCTATCACACAATATGCGTCAGTATCAGAAGGGTCTATATCTAGACTGAGGCTAATAAACTGCTCTAACAGTTCATGTTCCTTGACCATCATGTACGATACCATCCTGAGGCTCTTTCTGCTCAAGGCATCAACGACTACATTCGCTTTACCCGGATGATAAAGTATCTCACAATTATTGTATTTTAGAAGCTCTACTCATCGTCTCTGCCTCATATTAATTCTTTCTGTGAAAACACATACTTGAGGCTCTTATGATCAGTGAATACCTGAAATTTCTCACCATATAAATAGTGGCGTCATATCTTAGTGCAAACTCTACGGCTGCCAACTCTAAATCATGGGTAAGATAGTTCTTCTCATGGTCTTTAAGTTGTCTGAATCCATAAGCAACTATCTTCCCGTTCTGCATCAATACACAGCCCAGTCCTTGTCCCGAGGTGTCTGTATATACAGAGAAACCTCCTGTACTGGTCGAAATGGTGAGAATCGACGTAATGGTCAGTCACTACTTTAGTTCTTGAAAACTCTTCTCACATTCACTGTCTCACTCAAATGCAACATTCTTTCGAGTGAGGCATGTCAATGGAGCAACCAATTTAGAGAAACTTTCTACAAATTGGCGGTAATATCCAGCCAAACCCAATAATGATATCTGTTCTAACTAGAAATCACACTTACTAAGCTTCGTATATAGCTTCCTCTCTCTAAGGGTCTGTAGTATAATGCTCAGATATTGTTCATGTTCTTCCCTGGACGTTGAATTCACAAGAATATCATCTATGAACACTATGACAAATTGATCCAGGTAGGGCTTGAACACTTCATTCATCAATACCTTAAAAGTTGTAGGAGCATTTGTTAGCCCGAAAGGCATAAACAAGAGCTCATAATGTCCATAAAGGGTATGAAAAACTGTCTTGGGTACATCTCCACTCCGGATTCTCAACTGATAGCACCCAGACCTCAAATTGATCTTGGAAAAGATCTGTGCTCCTCTAAGCTAATCCAACAGATCATCAATACTTGGAATGGGGTATCTGTTCTTAATGATCGCCTTATTCAACAACCAATAATCTATTCACAATCGGAGGCTTCCATAATTCTTTTCAGTTGTAGCCCTCCTCTTCGGGGCAGAAGTATTACCTGTATCCTTCTCTGACCCTTTGCCCTTCTATGGGGCTATCTCAGCCAACTCTGGGCAATCTCTTATCATATGTCTCGTCTTGCCACATCTAAAATATGTTCCAATTAATACGTGGCATGACCTACTACCGTGGTATCTACCACATGCTCTACATTGATTTGTAGTCGGTCGGGGTCCTCCAATCACTATACCCCTAGCTGGAGTCGAGACCTGATACACCAGGGGCTTAATCATCCTACCTTGTGACTCATCGACCCTCGCTCGTCTAACAAACGACCTCTTCCCCACTCAGACATTACAGTCCTCTGTTGATCTCTTCTGATCTCTATTTTTACCCTTCACGATTTTTACCAAACTCAGGGAGGTGCGTCTCATAGTCTTGCTCACACAACTGAGCTCTACGCACGATCTCTTCGTAAGTCGTGACGTCAAATAGGGCTAATCTGACTCTGATGGAATGTCTCAATCCATCCATTAACTTGCGAACCTTTCGCATCTCACTGCTCATGGTATTGGGGTCATATTTTCCCAGGGATGTAAATCGAGACTCATACTCGTCTACGAATCTGTTCCCCAGGATCAGACCAAGAAATTCCATTTGTAATCTCCGTTGAGCAATGGCTGGGATATACTGCCTCCTGAAGGCATTCAAAAAGATCTCACAGTCAATCAACTGATATACATAGCTTTCATGATGGGTCGGGTGAATTTCAACCAATATTCTGCTTCACCCTCTAACATGAATGTAGCAAAGGCCACTCTCTCAGTGGTCGAACATCGAAAAAAGCCATATCGTTTCTCTAACCGATTTATCCAATCCTCTGCTACTAAAGGGTTCTTGATCAAACTGAACGATGGAGGCTTGAGCTCCGAAACTGCCTCAATCGATCAAACTCACAATCAAACCCTGAATCCTCACCAATTTGTCATGGAACTACAGGAGGTACAGGGGTCTCACCAGTACGTGGCATAGGTGCTAGTTATGTAGGCGTAGGTGTCTCAAGAGCAGCTGTCGGCTCAGTATGAGTCGTCTGAGCAGTCGGACCTTCCCTACTCTCTAACCTAGCCATAGTCAAGTTAGCCTGAGTGAACAACTCCATAAACGTGTTCAAACTCCGCTCTAATCTCATAACGAGGGCATCAGTAGTCTCAACTAGACCTGATGGGACATAATCACATGATGATTCACAAGGTTTCTCAGACTTATCATTGCGTCTCTCAGACCTATCTCTATGGTCCCGAGAACGCGAACTCTCCCCTCTGCTGCGATGTCTATTAGACATCTCAATCGTCCCGTATACACAGTCAATTTCTCAGTTTAACCACAGCTCGGTACACACAATTGTATCTAATAATGTACAGTGACATGGGGATGTATACTTTCTAATTATAGACATTGACTCATATCAGATTAACACTGCTCTGATACCACTCCTGTAGCGACCCAATTTTTCAAAAATCACTACAAATTTTTCTCGAACTTACCACATTTCAATTGTTGGGTTGTGAGTCAATATCTCTCACTCAGTTTTCATATATTATATATATGCATAACAAGCAATACTTTCGTCCCAGGCACTAACATTCGCGGAAGCTCATAAAATTAGAAAGTCGTTTATATTGCCTTACATATACATCCCGCATATAATATGACTATATCACTGTACACTATTATTCAGATACAAAAAGTACATGTGTGCATACCTTGATGCTGCTGGATAGCTGTGTGTAAAAGATCGCAGGACGGACGCAGCTTATACACTTTATTGAAATGCTCTGTAGAGGTGGAAAAAATAAAGAATGAGCATAACGCGCTCAGTAAGAAATATATGAAAGCAGGTAGATAACCACACTATCTACGATGCTCATAATGCATGGTTTATGCCGAAAAACCTATAGCATTCACAAAACCATTATAATAAAACACATAGCAATTTACTGCCCAAAAACCGAATATCAAAAATCATTCAGAGTAAAATATTTTTGTGTTCAGTATTGAAACTCACATTTAAATCATATTATCATTTCAAATGGTTTCATCATAGAAATCAAATAACAATTAGTTTCATCACCGAAACCAATAAAACAGATGAGACTAGGTAGGGATTTCAACACAAATCCAAGGGACAATTGGCCAAAGTTCGAGACCCACAAGCTATCACGGATCAGGTGTGCCAGGGTGTCTCTGAGTCCGAGGAGGGGATTAGTCTATCCATCAACTCCTATCTAAGGACTATCACAAATTAGAGCAATGACACAGCATGCCCGAGTCCAAAGACGCAATCCTCACATCCTATAGTTACACGATACAGTGTACTCCATGTTGTCTACACGGTACGACGTACTCCGTGAACCACAGTACAATTACCACATAGCTGTAGGTGCCTGAGTCAAAAGCTCACCACCCCAACCAAATAAATTATCAACCATAGCCTGTCGTCTCAGATCTAATGCGAGCAAGTCAGTGTGACACACAATCAACACGAGGGCTCCAGCACGATCTCAATCACAAATCACAACAAAATCCAGTACGAGCAGTGCTCCAGCACGGTCTATACATATGCAATACCAAAATCAAGTGGGAGCGAATCTGGATAAATCCACAGATCTCATCATAGCTCCAGCACGATTTTACACACACAAAATAGACAGTTGGCTCTATTTCCAACCACAGTGATACTCAAAACCAAGTGCAATATGCAAAACGGTACAAAACAGAGTGAGAGGGTAACATCCCATTAAATCACTCGTCAATCAAATCACGCTTTAGAAAAACGTGCAAGTTAATGCATACAGTCAAATCATGAGCCAGTATATCATTTCAACTTCATAAAAATCTCTTTTTCATAGAGAAAACATGGATTGCATGCACTTTATGCATTTCCAAAATTCCTGAGTCTAAGGGTATTTTCATAATTTTTTCATATTTGGGTACTATCCAGAAATTTCATATCTATACTCTATACAAAATTTAATTGACTGTAAACGATAATGAAAATACGTACAGCTATCTCTAATAGCTCGCATAGATCCCTTACCTCGGATCACGTAGTGTGACCTCTCTTCCTCTGTGCTGTCCAAATCTCGCAGTTCGATCAACTCTCAATATGACTCTAGAGCTGTATTTAAGCATTCACTGGATTAATTTCACGTTCCTACTGTATTACACATTTAATACAATTCATTTCACTTAATTGGGCCCGTTTACTCTAAATGGGCCTAAATACTTTAATTCGACCTTAATCCGTATTAAGCTCGTTTTCCACGTATTAATTCTCTTCATCAGGGTTTATCGACTCATTGGGTCTATCAATATCCATTGGGCTTTATTCCGAGCTCTTTGGATAGCCCGAATATCATTTATGACAGTTTATTCGAAATTTCGAATATAACTCATTAAATCCAAAATTTAATCTGAAATGCGTAAAATAAATCTTAAATACGCGTTAATCACATAAATTGTCATAAATGAGCTTTACTTACCCGATATTATGCGATGGTACAAAATTCAAAGTTCGATCGGGCTCTCGTTCGAAATTAATCGTCGAACTGCACAATTGTATATTTCATTTTCGGGCCAATTTTCGATTAAATATAATTTAAATAAATTTATCAAAAATTAAATCGGTCACTTTTGACCTCGTATCGACTTACCCGAAGTCCGATGAAATCCCAAAAAAAATTTCTCTCTCTTTTTTCTCTCTCCTCCTGAACCGGTTCGGACCGGTTCAGCCCCTTTCACACTGAACCGGTCTGAATCGGTTCAGTGGCCATTTCACCGTTGTCGGCGCTGGTGGCCGGTTCCCGACGCGATTCCACCACCAATCGGCTCGGCTTGGGCTGGGGTGCGTTCTTTTGGCCTGGGCTGGGGTCGATCGGCGTCGGTGGCCGCCGAATCTCCCATTCTCTCCCGTGGCTCTCCCTCCTTCGATCTCCTCGCCGGCGGCGTTTCCAGGTGCGTCTTGGCCGCTGGCGAGTCGCGCGGTGCTGGGCTTCCTTTGTCGGCCCTCGCTGGTGGCTCTTCGATGAGAGGAAACCGAATTCGTCGGTTTACTTCAGTTTCTCTCCTCTCTTCTCTCTCCCCGATTCCCAATTTCCACTTTTCTGATTTCGTTTTTTTTTTTGTAATATATTTTTATTATTATTTTATTCCTTAAAATAATAATAAAATACCAAAATATCCCAAAAATTCATATTAAATTCATTTAGTCCGTAAATGAATTAATCAGTCCGATTTTACCTTTTCGGTATATTTTTTCACTATTTTTGAGCTCATTTTTCAAGACAAAAATTCTAAAAATATTAAATAACTTCATATATTGATCAATTGGACCTGAAATTTAATTATTTCTTCTTTATTGACCAAGATTACACTAATCCATATTTTGTCAGGACCCCATTCTCAATCCATGACTTTATCCAAAAATCACTATAAATTTTTCGCATTCTTAACTTACCTTTCCGCTCTTCAATGGTTGGGCTGTGATTCATGTCAGAGTCCTCACTTACCACATCATCCATTTCATACATACATGTCAATATATTATTACTGACTGTAACTGCTTTTATTATACATGTAAGATTATATAAAATCTAATACAAATACATTCCCCATAATATATAACGTATACATCACTGTGCTGTTTCTATGTTTAGATAAACAACTGTACATAATATGTATACCTGGCGATCGATAGGAATTAGCAGTGGACTCTGGGACACTATCCCTCGATAGCTCTCGCTCTACTGACGCTCTGTAGAGAGATGTAAAGAAAGGGGGTGAGCATACAACGCGCTCAGTAAGGAAATTAGGCAAGCAAGTAGATATCAACACTATCTACTCAAAATAATGATATGCTTTGAAAACATTATTTCCTTTACTCACTTTAAAAAGCATGTTTTGAAATATAATATATATACTTGTACAGAATAAATCCCATGTACAGAAAATCATGCTTTCTTTCTCAAATGTTGGCATGTAGTGGAAAACAATGCATCGTATATAAATCATGCCTTTATGTAAATCATGCCATGTATATTTAAATCACAATAAATATGGCAACAAATGATTCACAACACAAAATCGGAGTCCGACCCATCCCTCAGGTCTGTCCGCAGTTTAAATCAGCCAATCAATGTGATATATCATGTAAGACTCTGTGGTTTAATGTAAATAGTATCCTGGACTATGATCATATCCGAAATGTGATCCCAAGCAACACAGATCTCGGTGTGCGGGGCATCATTGCTACAACGGGAGGATGGTCAGTCCACTACAGCCATCAGCTATGCGTAACACACGGTACAGCGTACACCTCGTGCCCCAGGCACGGTACAAAGTACACCCGTGAACCCTCACAGCCAGGGTGCCTCCCATAGGACTTAGCCCTCGTAACTATGGAAATATTTATACCACATTCACAAATACCCTCATGCTGGCCATCCTCTCAAAATGTGACACTCAGTCACACAAGAATGCGGCATGAATAGGTACCATGTATATAATATCACATACAGTGTGCGTCCTCGAGTGCGACACACAGTCGACACTGCGCTCGAACACTGTTTCATATCACAAACTCAACTCTAGTGCGAGCAAATCTCCAGCAACTAGGTCAATGCATAGTTCATGTATTAAATCAAGTACGAGCAATAGCTCCCAGTACTATGCTATGCACATATCAAATCAAGTACGAGCAATAGCTCCAGTACTATGTCATGTATAAACCATGAAGAATCGAGTACGAGCAACGCTCCAATACTCTGTCATGTATCTCATGTAAAACTCGAGTACGAGCTAATCGCTCCAGCACTCTGTGTCATGCATATATCATATAAAACTGAGTACGAGTAAAACTCCAGTACTCTATCATGCATGTCATGGAAATCTAGTGCGTATAAAAATCCAGCACTAATGTATGTGGAAAACATATGAATCCCAGTGGGAGCTGTGCTCTAGCATGATTCATTCTCACATAATATGATAGATGGCTATTTAAAAGGGATTGTTTATAAAACATCAAAATCAGCACTATAAAGTGTGCTTAAGTCACATCAACCTTAAAATCATTAGCCCATCTATTTATTTTCATGCTAAACAGCAATTAAACAATCATAATAATAGTTTCCATGCTTTTTGCAACTTTTCACAAAAATTGACTTTTTGACTAACTATGGGTAAAATCGTAATTTGCCACTATCGGGTCGCAATAATTATTATTCACTTTCTCTGACCTTCAGAGTTTTTAAGTGAATGTAAAAGCAGATGAAAATACGTGCAGTTATCTCTAACTACTCTCAAAAGTCCCTTACCTCGGATCACGTCAAGTGACCTCACTTCCTCGGTGCTGCTCAATCTCGCAGTCCGATCAGCTCTCAATGTAAATTCTGGAGCTGTAAATAACCATTCCTCAGGTTAATCATAATTTTCCTACTGTATTACACATTAATACAGTCTATTTTTCCTTAATGGGCCTTAATAATCCTTAATGGGCCTTAATCCGTATTAAGCCCGTTTTCCACTTATTATTTCCCTTCATCAGGGTCTATCGACTCATTGGGCCTATCAATACCCATTGGGCTTTATTCCAAGCTCTTTGGTTAGCCCGTATATCATTTACGACATTTAATTCAAAATTCTGAATATAATTCACTAAATACGGAATTTAATCCGAAATGCGTAAAATAAATCTTAAATACGCAATAATCACATAATTTATCATAAATGAACTTTACTTTCCCGAGAATATGCGATGGTACGCAAATCGAAGTTCGATCGGGCTTCCGTTCGAAATTTATCGTCGAACTGCACAATTTATTATATTTAACTCCGGGTCAATTTTCGATTAAATATAATTTAAATAAATTCATTGAAAATCAAATCGGTCACTTTTGACCTCGTATCTACTTACCCGAAGTCCGGTGAAATCTCGAAAATTTTCCTTTTCCTTTTTCTTTCTTTTTCCTCTTTTTCCCCTTTTCTCCTTAGCTGAACCGGTCTGGTCCGGTTCAGCACAGAACCTTCTCCCCTGAACCGTCGACCGGTTCAGGCATCCTTTGGTCGTGACGGCGTATTCCGGCCGGTTCCCGACGCATCACCACCGCAGTTCGACGTGCCTAAGCCTGGGCAACACTCGGCTGGGCTCGATCGGGACCAAGCACCGTCGGTGGCCGCCAGATCTCTTCTTTCCCTCCGCGGCTTCTCCTTTTCGATTCGCCGACGTCCGGCGTCGGTGGAGGGCGTGATCGGTGCCGATGGGTGCGCACGGTCCTGCTCTTCCTTTTTTGGCCGCTTGCCTGCCCGTGGGGTGGCCGGTGCTCGCCGTCCGGTGGTCTTCTCCCTCGGGTCGGTTTGCTTCCGTTTCCTGTGTTCTCTCTCCCCGATTTCTCTTCAGATTTCGTTTCTCTTTTTTTTTTTTACTTATAATATATTTTTTTTATTATTTTATTATAAAATAATAATAAAAATCCATAAATATCCCATAAATATCTAAAAATATCTCCAAAAATAATATTAAATTCATTTAATCCGTAAATGAATTTATCAGTCCGATTTTACCTTTTCAGTATATTTTTCCACTATTTTTGGGCTTATTTTTCGAGGCAAAAATTCCGATAAATTCTAATAAATTTATATCTTGATCAATTGGGCTCGAAATTAAATATTTTCCTCGATTTTGATCAAGATTCCTCAATTTCATATTTTTAATGAAATTATCTTATCAAAATTATACCGAATGTCAGTCATTTGATCGTTTTACCCCTGCACTCGTTCAGGAATTAACTTAACCCTTATCTCGTTGTTATTTAGCTTACATGCATTTTTAAATTTCTCAAATTGTTGATTGAATGTTAGTAAATACTCTTCTTATGATTCAACTATGTAATAAAGTGTTCATACACATAGGAATCATAAGGTACAAGCTACAAAAATCTCGGGTCTGACATATTTATAATATCAATTTCTTCAAAATGACACCGAATTTTTGGGTCTTACATTCTTCCTCAGACATTCAAACTTTTCCATATTAAGCAAAGAAATACCTAGTTTCTCACTCTAGAATACCACCCTGTCCAAAAAGATTTGAGGAAAAGCTATTCGAGCAAAGTTGTTTCTTAAGAGGAGGAGAACAATATAATCGAAAACTAGAAGTTGAGTTGATTGATTGAATGAGAAAAAGGATTTTTCCCAAATTTGGCAAAAAAAGAGAACAGTCAAGCTAGGTAAGATTTCAATACACAAACTTCAAGTATGTTAATCTAGACATTCTTATGAGTTGATTGGTGTATGAAATATTGGCTAAAAACATTCACGAACATGTTTAATCTTCCATGACCTAGAATGTGCTTAGTGTGAGAAAGTGAGATAAAGTTGCTTAGGCATGGAGTTGATAGATGAATAGATGTTATAGAGCATATATAAATGATTATAAGATGGTTTTGTGAATTTAGTTGGTGGGATTGGATAAAGTTATGAAATGTACACCCAAGGTGTTTGAGAAAAATGCATGAATGAATGGATTAAACTAAGGTTATTAAATGTTTATTTAATACCAAAGAAACTCGGTTTATAGCTAGAATAAGTAAAAAATTGAGTGAATAGAGGAAGTAATCAAATAAGGGTCTGAATGTCCCCATTTTAGTTTTGAATGAATAAAAGTGAGAAGTAGAGGTATAATGTGTATTTATTGATGGTTTGACGTATAATTGGGCAGCTCGAGAATTTGACACGTGAATCAAAGCTAGTCCAAAAACCCGAGAATATTGCACCCCTAAGGTGCAAGAGGTAAGGGATGCAATCCATTTTGTGCATATGTATTCTTTGCTGATCGAAAATGCTTTGGTAGCATGAAAACATTTTATTAATGAGCATTTTATTTAGAAAAGCGTTTAACTTGAGATTTCTTACTTGAGTGCATATTTTGCCAGTTTGAACTCAGTTTCATGATTTGAAATGTTTTGCGAATAAATATACTTTATGCTTGAATGAGATTTATAAAGCAAAACTACTATGAGCTCTACGTGAAGGCGAAACCATTTTCAGCATAATAATGGCATGTTTTTTAGACTAAGGGCTCGTCATGATATTTGCACATCGATGCCTCCGCTTTGGGAGCGTGAGATGCCTCCACTTTGGTAGTGTGAGATGCCTCCGTTTTGGTAATGCGAGATGCCTCCGTTTTGGTAACGTGAGATGATTCCCTCGTTTGAGGATGCCCTCGTTGAGGATGATGAGATGTGATGATTTGCTTTCATGACATTTATATTATGCCTAGTCTCCATAACTATTTTGAGAAATGACGTATTATGAAATTGTGATAACGATGTTTTGATGAATTGTGATTTTAATCACGTGTTTATAAATATGTGAAAGTTTGTCATTATTACACTTATGCTTTGATAATGATTTCTAAATCTCATATGCACTCCTTACTGAGCTAGTTGAAGCTCACCTCCATTTTTTTCCTCCCCCACATATTACTTACAGTGAGTGCTAGTACCTGCTGCGTACGTGACATAGGTTGGTAGACGAGACTCTCCCCAGGCTATTGCTTGTACACGCGATAGTTATAATTCAATTCATCTTGTATCCAGACAATGATATAATGCAGACACTTATATTTGAGTAACGTTGGGATGTAATCAGGATGGTATATGTATATAAATTAGAAAGTGGGTTCTTTTGATATCATGATATTTGGTTAAGAAAATGTTGATGTCACACTCCACTTCCGGGTGCCTTTTATCCATACATACACTACTACGGTTGGGCTGTGAGACGATGTAATTACTAAAAATTTCATTCATTTACAGCGAAAATAATTAAACTTAAATTCACACTCCCAGCTGTGTGTAAATATACAAAATTAATTGTATAATAATATCTTTACAAAACATCCCACATACCACTATTTACATTCTCGATTTGTAACTGTGCGATACAATATATTAGATACAAAATACTCATGTGTATACAAGTCTTATATCTTTGCAACTGGTGGAAGCTATCCAACATAAAAAGATCCAGAGACCACCGTACTGCCTTACTTCTCAGTATCTGGAGGGGGCAAAGTAGTGGGATGAGCAAACCACGGCTCAGTAAGGAAAAGGATGCTAACGGGTAGATACTATACTATCTACATAGCCCATGCATGCATAAACTAAACCATGTTTCAATAGAAATGGAAATATTACTAGAAAATGCATTCAAACCATTATTTCTCATATAAGTATTTTCCTGAAATCAAATATGCAATATTCCCATTTGAAAACATGTTTAAATAGTGCAATCATAGCACAAGCATTCAAATCGAGAGATTTATCAAATCGTAAATTCTCTTTGCTTTTCTCAAATCATTTCTTTTCATCAAACTCTTTCTTTTCTGAGTTTCTCATTTTTCCCATATCTCTGAGACAGGCATGGAATTTTCGGCAATCTAATATCCACGACATATGGCCATAGTCAGTGATCCCAGGCCTCACTGATCAGGTGTGCACAGAGCATTACTTCGTCTAAAGGGGGATGGGTCAGTCCTACCCTCTGGCTCATTTCAATTAACATCATCTCCTCATATACTCACGGTATAAGGTACGCCATGTGTCATCTACGCGATACTCGTACTCACGTGCACCCAGCAAAGTACATAGTATACCAACAGACAACTACACAGTTCTACGTACGACCGTGGACCCAAGTCCATCTACCAACTCCAATGGACTTTTCATCCTGAACCATGTCTCATATACCAGGCGAGCTATCAGCGTGACACACAGTCATCGCAAGGCTCCAGCATGGTACGATTTATCATTAAGGCCCAGTTCATTCCGAGGCAGTCGGTTGGCATCCCCTTTGGTCCCAAACCCCCAGGTTTACCTCAACTCAATAAAAACAAGTGCGAGCAAAGCTCCAGCACTTTTCTCAAAACCATCTTGCGAGTTAAACTCCAGTACGATTTATCAAAACATGCAGACGTATGTGAGTGAAACTCCAACATAGTCCAATTCATCAAAACGGGTGTGAGCTAAAACTCCAACACCATTTCACATCTCAAATCTGATAAGTGTCTATTTTCTCTTTAAACAAAAAAACTCAAAACATGTTTATTTACATAGCATGTCGTCCCATGCTAAACATGTAAAACTAGCCCACCTACCTATTATCATTTCTCAATCTCAAAATCACTATATGGATGAGAAAACACCATTACATCATACATAGATGTAAAATCATTAAAAATATGCAGGTCGGGCTATTTTTCCTTCCCACATCCCAATTTCACAATATATATATATATATATATATATATATATATATATATATATAACGCATTTCATGCTTTCATAACGATTTTCATAGCTCAATAGCTAAATATAATATTTTTAGCGTCATAACTACTCAAATCGCAGTAAATTACGTACAAATACCTTTATCGCTAACACATAGTCCCTTACCTCGAATCGCGTTTGTATTTCCTCTGTCACATTTACTCCGTTCGCGATTCGGGTTAGTCGTGTTTCACGTATTCTGAGCTACACGTATAAATCATCAAGTTATTTTCTGTTTCATCCTCTAAATATACACATTTCACTTATTTGTCTATTCTTACTCCTCAAATCCTTAAAATCACATTTCACCTTTCCACTAACATCATTTTATCATCTCTAAAGCTTTCCATCATTTTTCCATGAATTTCCTCTTTATAAATCTCCCTTAATACTACTCACCTATCACTACATTCATCATTCCTATCAACATTTCACATATTATCCAACCCACAAATATTTAGAAACCATATTTAGAAGCTTGAGGGTTGAAGAGCTTACCCTTTTACTTAGTCAAACTTGTGGTAGTCACAACTCCTTCTCTTAATCACACCAATGTGTGATTTTCGGGTATGTTGTTCTCCTTGCTTCACGAAACAACTTTCCCTTCTTGAGCTCCTTCCAAAACTGGCTGGAATGTAGTGATCTTTAGAGTGAGAAAGCTTGGGTCTTGAGAAAAAATGGCAAGTGAGGTTTGGTGAGAGGGAAAAATCTGAGTTTTCAGTCAAATCCCGAGCCCCTTTTTATAGATGCAGAGACATGAGAATGATCTGGCCCTTGTGGAGTCGATCTCTGCAAGGTTTGGTAGTCCTTTTTACTAAACACAACCACTAGAAGATCGATCTTCTTTCATGATGAGATCGATCTGTCGAAGGTAATTTTTCCTCTTGGAGATCGATCTGCCCCTTGTAGGAGATCGATCTGCTCTTTACAGAACCCTTAAGGAGATCGATCTATCTTGTCTTGAGATCGATCTGTCTCAAACAGAGAATTAAGGAGATCGATCCGTTTGCCTTAAAATCGATCCTCTCATTACAGAATGTTTAGCAGATCGATATGGCTCCATTGGAGATCGATCTGCACTACTCCATTACTCCAATAAGAGCATTCTTGACTCTTCCAGATCGATCTCTCTTCCTATGAGATCGATCTGACCTTCATATTTTCTAGTTTTTTATAGTAACTTCACTCAAAACATCTTAAATTTGTTGCCATAGTCATTTTCTCATTCAATCATCTTTGAGACTTGAAAATGGCATCTTTTCATACTTCATACACTTTAAAACTTGTGTAGAATCTTTGTATAACCAAAGTTGTATAATGTAAGCTAAATGGAAGTGCACACTCATGCAAATCTCCCTTCCATTTTACCACACTACTTATTTCCATTCCACTCATATTCATCACATGTTTAAGTCCATTTCTTCATATTCATTCATAATGTAACTCGTACGTACAATCACCAACTCTTATTACAAGTGTGTACATTTAACTTATGGACTTTATATCACATATGCTTCACATTACTAGTACATCACCATACTTATGAATTCATTTACATATGTACAAGGTTAAAACTATACGGGGTCTCACAGTTGATGTTGAGATATCCTTGGGATATTGGTTGATGGATTTGAATTAAAATCTACTGAATTGTAAATATCGTGGATGAGCAGTTTGATAACGTAAAGATATGAGAATAACTGACATGTACAGGTATACACCATGAGTAGGAAGTTTAACTTAAGAAAAATTTTAACTTAGCCCTATTTTTCGCGCTTCCGGGCTGTTACATCTAGTACTTGATATCAAATTTATTATTCAAACCATTGTATTGAATAGTTTCGATTGAATTTGAAGAGTTAAAAAAGTAATTACATGGATCATATGATAGAGGATTATCAAACTGAATGATCCACTTTTGAGTGTACCAGCAGTAATTGTTAAGAAGATCTAGAGCCTTCTGGGTCACTTTGTATAAAAAACGGGAGTCAATTTGGATTCTCCCAAAACAGAGATTATAGATCCGTGGGAAAGACTCAAAACTGTTAAGATGATTCAGAGATTGAGATATAAAGAGAATTTGGAATATGAATTACACATCAAATCTAAGGATCATAAATTGCATATGCTTACGTTTCGAATGCGAGACTCAATTTGAGTAAGGAAATGATTTCATTATAACTGATGTACGAAATGAGACAAGTTTAGAAGTGTGATAAATTTTGGATACATGATTGTAATTGGAATGAGAGGCATATACAAGGTAAGAATATCTCTGATATGTGAAGTGATTTGGATCAAGTGATATGAACTGAAAATGAATTGCGACCAAGGATAAATGAGAATATCGATAAATTCTAGTATCTTGCTTCCTATTAAGATCGGACCTTGAACCCTATGGCCATAATTAATTTATGTGGTCAGGTTTGATGGCTAATAAAGGTATTTCAAAATACCTCTCTGCCTGAAAGACTTAACAGCGTCTAGAAATATCCTAACCCATAATTCAAGAGAAAAGTGTATACAAATACCTCGAGACAGGGATTAGGCTACGTAATGATGCATGATAGAAATGTGATTACTTATGGAATTTGGACAATTAAAGATCACGAGAAGAATATCCGCATTTGTTTAAGGATTGAGGTACTTCTAAATTTAGGGACCAAATTTTCTAAGGTGAGGAGAATATAAACTCCATAAATTTTCTTGTATTCGATTTAGCAATGATTAGCAAGTAAAATAAATAGAACTGAGAAAGATCACATTGGTGAAAAATTTAATTGGAATTAGAATTTAACATAAGAGACTTAGGTGGGTTTAATTAAATAAAATATTATATCATGTAGTATTGATGAGTACAAATATGACATGATACCAAGTGAGGTATGATGCAATATTATATTACAATCAATTAAATTATAGAATATTTTTATTAGTTTAATTTATCAATTTTAAGAGCAAAGATTGGCTCCATTTTCTTAAGTCAATCTAAAGCAATTTTAAATTATTATTTGTTGGTGATGGTGATTCGACGGTAGAGAAACAAAGAAAAGAAATGGAAAGGAATAAAAGAAACATAGGGAAAAAATAGTTGAAACTGGAAATAGCAGTCGAGACATAGGATGAAAAAAGGTCAGTTGCATAATTATTTAGACATATTAAGGGAATAGTCAGGATGGCTTTCAGTGTGGAGAAAGAGAAGAAATTTTCAAGCATCGTTTGCAACAGCCTAGGTAATGGGAAAGTGATAGGAATTAGATTGTTTCATCATCTGTACATCCATATTTTTTCAAGGAAAAGTAGAGTTGGTGAAAGGCACAATGCTCGGCAAAAAGAAAACCAAGAGGAATGTATATATATATATATATACATCGTTTGCAACAGCCTAGGTAATGGGAAAGTGATAGGAATTAGATTGTCTCATCATCTGTACATCCATATTTTTTCAAGGAAAAGTAGAGTTGGTGAAAGGCACAATGCTCGGCAAAAAGAAAACCAAGAGGAATGTGTATATATATATATATATATATAATTTGAATGGTGGTTTACAGTAGGAGAGGAAGTTAGAACCGAGAAGATGACAGTGGGAGTAAGACAAAAAAAGGGGTAGATAGGTTAGGAATTTGAGAGAAACGTGCTATTAGCAGTATAATTTAAGAGATGGACAGGAGCTGGCACTTGATAGGGAACTGGTGAGTTATTATTAAACAATATATATAATGTATAATGCATTACGTGCGTGCATGTGACAGCAGCAAGAAGCTGCACGTAACCGAGAGCTCATAGAACATAGCCAAAAGACGAAAAGAGCTGATGATTGTGTCGGTTTATGGGCGAGGAGAGAAACGAATGAAGTAAAAATGATACATGGACTACTGCAGTAAAGGAAATGTGAGGGAGAAAGCTTTCAAGATACTGCTATTGCAGCAACCTAGAAAGGGAAACATGGCAGAGAATGGAAAAGGAGAAACTAACTGGAGCAAGTAAGGTCAGCGAAAAGGAAACTAAATAAATATATACATAGGATTCTGAAGCTGCAATAAGAAAAGACAATGAAGCAGACATGTGACTACTCCCTATGGCAGAGGAAAAAATGGAAACGAAATGTACAACAGTAGCAGTAGGCAGCAGGGGCACAATAGAACTTAGCCAGTAGGAAGGAGGGAATGAGAGACTGGAAATGTGAAACAAGAAACGTGAGGCAAGAAACATAATAAAGGATTGATGATTGTGAAGGTTCCTGGTGATAAAAGAAGTAGATGAGAGTAAGGCCTGCTGGAAAATGGAAAAGACTGATAGATAAAATACTGTTGTAGACAGCAGTAGGGAATAAAAAAAGAAAAAAAAAAAAAAAGAAGAAATCAAAACAGCAAGCAACTGACAAGGAGTAAATAACAAGCAAACAGATGAATTTGAGGTATCGACTTAGCCAAATAACCGAAAGAAAGAGAGGAGCACGAAAGGAAACCGAAAGGAAATGAGAGCAATGGCTTGTGATGGCTGCTAAACCTATATCGTTAAGGTAGAAAAATAAGAGAAAATCAGTAGAAAATGGGAAAGGTCGGGTATGGTCTGCTGTTGAAGGGGACTGAACCGGGATAATGAGGGATTGAAGTGGTGAATGGTCTACTATCGAAATTAAGAAGAAACAGAAAACGAGAAAAGTGAAGCACATTTTATTTTGATGAAGTCCGAAAACAGGGGTTATTCCTGGTCGATAAGAGCAGAGGAAGTTGAAAGCCAAAAAGGGGCAGCCGAGAAAGGAGCAGAGGGCTCAGTTCTCGGCCACAATCTGCTTTCCTTTCTTTGACTATGTAATGGCCGGTTGGAGCTCAAGAAGTTAACTGCTGAACCAGTCCATAAATGCAGCCTGAAAGCAAGACACGATCAAAGGGTCCCTCTTGGCTAAACGAAGACTGCAACAAAGGATGTCAATTTTTCTTCCTTTCCCAATGCAAAAAGAGAAAACAATAGAGCTTCATTGTCGATTAAAGCAAGGCAAGCTCAGGGACCCTTTCCCAGAACAAAATAGAAAAGTAATTTGGAGATGTGTTGGTCTTCATTTCTCAATGGAAAAGATAGATAGAATAGTGTGCACAGAGAATTCGGGAAACTCGAGGGAAAGGGTTATAGTGGAAATAAACCGAGTGGACCGGACCCGTCGACTCGTAATGTTGAGGCAATCGAGGATTACGAACAGTTACTGAGGTAAGGGATTTATGCAAGCTATTAGAGATAACTGTATGTATTTTTATGATTTCGAGTAGCTAAATAGATATCGTAAAGATAGAAATTTCCTATATTACCCCTACCTATAGAATCAATCGTATCGTACAGTGTTGGAAAATCGTAAATGTATAAATTGCATATTTTTAGTGTTTTCATCATTGAATATTGATTCGTACCGTAAAGTATTGAAAAATCTGCATAAATTGCATGTTTTCAGTGTTTTCATCATTGAATACTATTTCCACCAATAAATGGATAGGTCGGCTATTGTTTTTAGCTTCCTATTGCTGTCCAGGTGGATTGAAAAAGGGCTGCAAGGAGACGTGAGATGGACCTGAAAACAGAACCGATGAGTGATGGAAAAGAGAAGGCTTGAAACGATAAAGGAAGAGAAGAGTCAGAGTAAAGGAAGGACCACATTGCTGTTGTTGGAGGCTTACGAGGAGAAGAGAAAACAGTAAAAATAAAGAGTTGTTTAGAGAAAGAAGGAAGAGAGGTAAAACTGAGGCTGACCTCCACGATTCTTGAAGGTTTCGGTGCATAGGAAACAAATGGAGAGACAGTAAAACCGAGAGAACAAAGAAAGAGTTGAGGCTGTGAGTAAGGGGAGAAGTTGAAATAGGATGGAAAAGCTAGAAACATTAGAATGAAAACAAGAGAAAGGGAGCTAGCAGACCGAAGCAGAACCGAAGTCGAGAATAGGGGAAGCACCTCCTCGACAGTAGTAGTCACGACGGAAGACTTGAACGGAGCCGACAATGCTGGAGGAGGATGGCCTGGACGTGAAGATAATGGTGATGGTGGCAGAAACAAGAAGAAATGGAGGAGAAAATGACAAGCCGAGAGGATAAAAGAATGATGAACAGTAGGATCGGGTAGCGAGGAAGAAGAAGAAAGAAATTTTGGCGAAAAAGTAAAATGAATTCAAAACCCAAAAAATTTTTTTATTTATGATGGTGGTCGTGTCACCAGATCCACGTGTGCAACTATCCGCCTGCCACGTGTCGAACCAAGAACAGGCCACGTGGCAGATTGGCGACAGAACCGCCATGCGACACCGTTCCTAGAGATGCGACAGAGTGTCTGATGCGAGAGGAGTCTGCCGCCTCACGGTCTGCCGCGCATCGTGAGCGGCAGACCTCCACGCCCCTGCACATCACAGGACTCCGCATTGCCCCCGACACAGGTCTCCCGCGTGCCTGAGGTAGAGGTCTCCCGCACCTCACGCGGTAGAGGACTCCCGCACAGACCGCGGTAGAAGTCTCCCGCACAGCATGCGGCGTAGTCTCCCGCGCAGACCGCGGTAGAGGTCTCCCGCACAGCATGCGACGTAGTCTCCCGCGCAGACAGCGGTAGAGGTCTCCCGCTCAGCCTGCGGCATAGTCTCCCGCACCTCACGCGATAGAGGACTCCCGCACAGCATGCGGCATAGTCTCCCGCACAGCATGCGGCATAGTCTCCCGCACAGACCGCGGTAGAGGTCCCCCACACTGCATACGGCATAGTCTCCCGCACAGCATGCGGCGTAGTCTCCCGCGCAGACCGCGGTAGAGGTCTCCCGCTCAGCCTGCGGCATAGTCTCCCGCACCTCACGCGATAGAGGACTCCCGCACAGCATGCGGCATAGTCTCCCGCACAGACCGCGGTAGAGGTCCCCCACACTGCATACGGCATAGTCTCCCGCACAGCATGCGGCGTAGTCTCCCGCGCAGACCGCGGTAGAGGTCTCCCGCACAGCATGAGGCGTAGTCTCCCGCACAGACCGCGGTAGAAGTCTCCCGCTCAGCCTGCGGCATAGTCTCCCGCACAGCATGCGGCATAGTCTCCCGCTCCGCCTGCGGTAGAAGTCTCCCGCACAGCATGCGGCATAGTCTCCCGCACAGCATGCGGCATAGTCTCCCGCACCGATCGCGGTAGAAGTCTCCCGCACAGATCGCGGTAGAGGTCTCCCGCACGAACAGCGGTAGATGTCCCTCGCCCAGCATAGTGGCAGAGCAGCTCCCGCTTAGACAGCGGTAGAGGTCCCTCGCCCAGCGTAGCGGCAGAGGTCTCCCGCACCAATAGCGGTAGAGGTTCCATGCATACTCTGCCGCCAGACTACTTCCCCGCAAGTTGCATGGCCCGAGGCGCGACAGAGTGCTCTATAACTCTGTCGCAGCCCAGACACGCGCCTGGGTCTCAGCCCGAACCGCCTCAGGAACCTATAAATACCAGGTGAGCTCTCTGAAAAGGGGGGGATTGAATCGGAAAAAGAAAGGAAAAAAAGTAGAAATCAGAGGAAGAAACACTTATACCCTCTGATTTAAGCAATACATTTTCTCCTTCTTATAAACACAACTCCTGATCACTGACTTGATCGTCGGAGTGCGCGTGCAGGGATAAATCCCTGCCCCCTCTGATTCCTGTTGTTTTTGCAGGATATACGAAGAACACGTGGAGCAAACTGTGACGATTGACTTAACCGTCAACAGTACAATCCGATCACGTGGAAAGCAAAGCACTGTTGCTGTCAGGTGGGCAACATCAATTGGCGCCGTCTGTGGGAATCCTGACAAAAAGCCAGATTCTCTATCAAAATGGTGAGAACACGCTCTACAGCGGAGGTGACAGGAGGGCAGAATTCTGTAAGTCCCCCTGTTAGATCAGAACAAGGACGAAGACACACGAAAAGGGGTCAGAGAGAAGCGGTAGTTTCTCTAGAGGAATTTGAGACCCTGAAGCGCAAAAATGAGGAGACTACAGCTGCATTGAAAGCTATGGTGAGCTTCTTCAGAGATGCTCTCCCCCAATTGAGCTTACCCCATGAAGTGCAGCAGTTAGTGGGGGAAAGCACACCGAGGCAGACCTACGAGAGAGGCCAGCCCTCCACTTTGGCGAGTGCCGGACAAGGTGCAGGAACGCAAGATAATGCTACTGCCTACCCAGCAAGACAGAACTCACCCGCAGCTCAACAACGACAGAGGTCGCCTCTGGCCCCGAGGCGGCAGAGCTCGCCCGCATCCCCGCGACAGAGATCACCCGCGGCTCAACTGCGGCGTAGCTCACCTCTGCCCAATAGGCGGCGGAGTTCGCCAAACGAGCGGCAGAGCTCTCCCCCGGCTCAAAGGCGACAGAGCTCCCCCGTCGACCACATGCGGCAGAGATATCCCAGGTCAGATAGGCGACAGCACTCTCCCGCCGCCGCTAGGAGGCAGAGTTCACTTTTGCCCGATGCGCGTCAGACTTCACCTCTGTCGGCCAGGCGACAGAGTTCCCCTGCAGCCCCTGTGCGGCAGAGTTTCTCTACACTCCGCAGCTCTTCTCCTTTGGAGTTTGTACAGGAGTTAGGAGAATATAGGACTGGGGAGCAGCGAAGACAAAGGGGTTCTGACCTACAAGTAGGCCTCAAAATGTCAAGTCCCGGATTTGGAGGTGCTGGAAGGGGAGTCTATCAATCGGACTCTTCTAGACCCGAAGGGACGAGGCCATGCTCAGCTCGAGGGTCGAAGGACGTGGAGAAGGTCGTCCAAAGGATCCTCGAGAAGAGAAAACTGGTGTCTCCGGATGATGGTCAAAGGAGGAGGATCCCATTTAGTCCGGAGATCATGAACAAACCTTTGCCAAAGAAGTTCAAAATGCCTTCTATGGCTACTTACACCGGCAAAGCGGACCCCTACGATCATATACAGAGTTATGAATCCCTCATGCTGTTGCATGGATGGGAGGACGAAATTATGTGTAGAGCTTTCTCTCTCACATTGTCCGGACATGCTCTGAAGTGGTTTAATGGGCTGAGCGAAGGTTCAATCTCCTCTTTCGACGAGTTGAGAAATGAGTTCCTCAAAGTGTTCATGATTCACAGCCAGAGGAAGAAAGACGCTACCTACCTACTCACGCTTAAACAAGAAAATAAAGAATCCTTGAAGAGCTATGTGGACCGCTTCCGAGATGCAACCTTGGAGGTGGAAGATCTACCGGTGGGGGTAGCCTTGGCCGCAATGCTACAAGGGACGAGCTCCGAGAAGCTACAAGAATCCCTCTCTCTCGATCAACCGATGACGATTTTCGACCTCTTTGCCAAGGCTAACAAGTATGTAGCTCAAGAAGAAGTGATGAGAATGATACAGCCCAGGGAGGCGAAGGAAGGAAAGAAAAGAGAGAGAGATGCACCCGAGAGAAGCCTCCCAAGACCTGTGAGAGGAGACAAAGCCCCCAAGCTCAGGTATGAAGGTTATACCAGACTGAGCGAGCCTCGTACGGCGATACTGGCAGCAATTGAGGGGGCGGGACTACTGGAATTCCCCAAGAAGAAAATTAGAGACGTAGGCCGAAACACTGAAGCCTACTGTGAATTCCATTGTGCTCACGGACACCCAACAGAGAGGTGTAGAGACTTAATGGACCAGTTAGAAAGACTGGCCAGAGAGGGGAAGATCAACCGCTTCCTGTGGCGAAGCGAGAGACCCCGATATCATCCGCGTGACCAAAGGAATAATCGTCCGCGGACGGGGGCAAATAATGATATCAGAAGGGATAGGCCTAGAAACGAAGTAGTCAGGCCAATCCCCCGTGCTAATCCGCCAAACAACGAACCTACAGCCCCCGCGATAAATGTCATCGCATGCGGGGACTCAAGTGCAGGAAGCTCCTCTACTTCCCGCAAGAGTTACGCTAGGCAAGCGTATCAGGTTAACGTAGTGATGGAGGAGCAGGCGGATGAAGAGCCCATCATGTTCACTCCGGCTGACAGAGGCGATGTCGCCATGCCCCATGACGATCCCATGGTGATATCCACGGTGGTGGCCAAACACCCGGTGAGCAGGGTCCTAGTCGATAACGGGAGCTCAGTGAACCTGATCTATTGGAACTGCTTTGAAAAAATGAGCATGTCCGAAGATAGGTTGAAACCCGTTATGACACCACTATATGGATTCACGGGGGAGCGAGTGAAAGTTGCCGGGTCCATAGAGTTGCCTGTAACTCTCGGTGAGCACCCGAAAGACGTGACCCGGCAAGTATTGTTCATGGTAGTCAAATCGACCTCCGCTGCCTACAACATGATCTTGGGCAGGCCGGTGCTGAACGACATGAGGGCGGTGATATCCTCTTGCTACCTATTGATGAAGTTCCCCACTCCCAACGGAGTCGGGCAAGTACGCGGAAACCAAAGGAGTGCCCGTACTTGTTATCTCGCTTCCACTGCCAACAAGGTAGCACAGAGGAAAGAAACCTTATGCATCGACGATCCGCCTAAACCTGTAGAGGAAACAGAAGCCATTGCGCTAACTGAAGGGGATAGCGGAAAAAGGGCATTCATCGGGACTCAGTTGGGCGAGCAACAGAAAAAGGAGATAGTCGAGTGTCTAAGGAGAAACTCGGATATCTTCGCCTGGAGCCCGGCGGACATGCCCGGGATCAGTCCCGAAGTCATATGCCATGAACTTAATATCATACCCGGACACAGACCAGTCAAACAGAAGAAGAGGAGTTTCGCCCCGGAACGACAGAAAGCAATCACTGAAGAAGTGAGTAACCTCCTGGGCGCCGGATTCATTCGAGAGGTCTATTACCCTAAGTGGTTAGCCAATGTAGTGATGGTAAAGAAATCTAGTGGGAAGTGGCGAATGTGTGTTGATTTCACCGACCTGAACAAAGCCTGCCCCAAAGATTCATACCCCCTACCACGGATAGACCGACTAGTAGACGAAACATCCGGTTACGAATTCCTTAGTTTCTTGGATGCATTCTCCGGGTATCACCAAATCATGCTTCACCCAGAAGACGAAGAAAAGACTTCCTTTATAACCGATGACGGAACCTATTGCTATCGGGTAATGCCGTTCGGTTTAAAGAACGCGGGAGCCACCTATCAACGAATGGTGAGCAAAGTGTTCAAAGATCTTCTGGGAAATACCATGGAAGCCTACGTGGACGATATGATAATCAAGAGCCGCGTAGGAGGGTCTCATACTGATCAAATGTCCAAGGTATTCGAAGTATTGAGGAGATTCAACATGAAGCTAAACCCTGAAAAGTGCTCATTCGGGGTAAGATCAGGGAAGTTCTTAGGCTTCATGATCACTAACAGGGGCATTGAGGCAAATCCTGAGAAGGTACAGGCTGTCATTGACATGAAACCCCCAACCACCGTAAGAGAGGTCCAGAGATTGACAGGCAGGATAGCAGCTCTGAATCGCTTCTTGTCAAAATCAGCAGAAAAGAGCCTGCCGTTCTTCAAAACTCTACGGGGGGGGGGGGGGGGAGAACTTCGAATGGACGGAAGATTGTCAAAAAGCCTTCGAAGACCTCAAGGAGTACTTGAAACAGCTGCCTTTGTTAACAAGGCCCCTGGAAGGAGAACAACTCTATATGTATTTGGGAGTCGGCGATTTCGCCGTCAGTGCGGTGCTACTGAAGAAAGATGAAAAGGTGCACCGTCCCATCTACTACGTGAGTAAAGTGTTATTGGATTTAGAGACCCGCTATCCGCTGGCCGAAAAGCTAGCATTAGCCCTTTTGATGGCCTCGCGAAAATTGCGCCCGTATTTCCAAGCACACCCTATCACCGTCTTGACAGATCAACCGTTAAGACAGATCCTTCAGAAACCTGAACACTCAGGAAGGTTAGTGAAATGGGCAGTGGAGCTTGGGGGATACAAAATCACGTTCCAACCACGGCAGGCTATCAAAGGTCAAGCTTTGGCCGACTTCATCGTAGAATGCACTATCCCAAGCAACAGCAGTGAAGGGGAGGCTCACCCCTGGTTGCTGCATGTCGACGGGGCATCAAGTGCTAACGGAAGCGGAGCGGGTATAGTCCTGGTTTCACCTGAAGGAAAATCCCTTGAATACTCCCTACGGTTCGGATTCTCCAGTTCGAACAATATAGCGGAGTATGAAGCTCTGATAGTAGGGATGATGTTAGCGAAGAAGCTACAGGTTCACCACTTGATAGCACACAGTGATTCTCAATTGGTGGTGAACCAATTCAGCGGAGAGTACGAGGTACGGGAACCGATGCTGGTCCCTTACTTGAAGAAAGTCCAACTTCTGGCACAGACTTTCAAAAACTTTCAGCTGATACAGATCAACCGGTCCGAAAACACACATGCTGATGCATTATCTAAGTTAGCCTCTTCCACCGAAACACGAGGAAGGACGGTGAAGGTGGAGAGGCTCGAACGACCTAGTATTGAAGAGGTCGAAGTGTGTGACATTCAGGTGGGAGACGATTGGAGGTCCCCATTTAAACAGTATCTCACTGAGGGTACACTCCCCCAAGATAAAGACGAGGCTCGTCGCTTGAAAATACAAGGGGCGAAGTTCACACTCATCAACGGAGAACTGTACAAAAGGGGATACTCATCGCCACTGCTAAAATGTCTGGGACCGGAACAAGCAAGATATGCCCTAGCGGAAGTGCATGAAGGAATCTGCGGCGAACACTTAGGAGCAAGAGCCCTCGCTGCTAAAGTACTGCGATCGGGATTCTACTGGCCAACGCTGAAAAAGGATGTAATGGACCAAACCCGCAGGTGTGACAAATGCCAGAGGTTTGCGCCTATCACCACAGCCCCAGTAACTCCCTCTCAAGGCACAGTACAACCAATTCCTTTTGCACAATGGGGGTTGGACATCCTTGGACCTTTCCCATTAGCCACGGGTCAAAGAAAGTTCTTGTTAGTGGCTACCGATTATTTTACAAAGTGGATTGAAGCAGAGCCTTTAGCCACAATCACAGAGAAGAAAGTGGAGGCAATGGTGTGGAAAGACATTATCTGTCGATTTGGAATTCCCCGCATCTTGAATGCCGACCATGGAAAGCAATTTGATTGCAACGCCTTTCGTGACTTTTGTAAGGACCTCAACATTCAGCTACGGATCTCTTCAGTGTCATATCCTCAAGCTAATGGACAAGCCGAGGTCAGTAATCGGACCATCCTCCATGGGCTGAAGACCAGGCTAGACAAAGCAAAAGGGGCCTGGGTGGACGAATTGCCTAGTGTTTTATGGGCATATCGTACCACCAGTCGTGTGTCAACTAAAGAAACGCCATTCAGCCTTGTATACGGCGCAGAAGCACTGATCCCCGTAGAAATTGGAGCATTATCACCAAGAGTGATACCCTTAATAGAGGAAGAAAATTCACAAGCTCTAAGGGAAGGCTTGGACCTACTCGATGAACATAGAGAAACTGCGGCTATTCGATTGGCATCCTATCATCAGAGGGTGGCCAACTACTATAATAGCCGGGTGAGAGATAGGCCAATGTCTGAGGGAGATCTAGTGCTCAGAAAGTCGCAGATCACGAATGCCCTGAAGGAGGATGGGAAGTTCAGAGCCAACTGGGAAGGTCCCTACAGAATCAGATGCAAAATCGGACCCAACACCTGCACTCTGGAAACTCTACAAGGGAAGAAGATAGGGAAAACGTGGAATTCAAATCACTTAAAGCTGTATTTGAATTAACCACTACATCTTCCTTCCCAAGCACTATTGTTTTACTTACACTGTCACCTGATGTCATTACCTAACCGATATATGAATTATCTTTTTGTTATAAGTCAAAATCTCGTGGCAGGATTCAAAACTGTGAGGGCTGCCCTTGGTTCGGGCCCTGCGAACGCAGGCTACCAACGGGCCAAACCCAAAGCGGACAATACAGGTTGAGTGGGCCAGACCCAAAGTAGACCGTTCAACCGAGCCGTAAGAGCCTTAGGCGCTATGCGTCACTGTGGTCAGGCGTAGTTCAACCGAGCCGTAAGAGCCTGAGGCGCTATGCGTCACTGTGGCCAGGCGTAGTTCAACCGAGCCGTAAGAGCCTGAGGCGCTATGCGTCACTGTGGCCAGGCGTAGTTCAACCGAGCCGTAAGAGCCTGAGGCGCTATGCGTCACTGTGGCCAGGCGTAGTTCAACCGAGCCGTAAGAGCCTGAGGCGCTATGCGTCACTGTGGCCAGGCGTAGTTCAACCGAGCCGTAAGAGCCTGAGGCGCTATGCGTCACTGTGGCCAGGCGTAGTTCAACCGAGCCGTAAGAGCCTGAGGCGCTATGCGTCACTGTGACCAGGCGTAGTTCAACTGAGCCGTAAGAGCCTGAGGCGCTATACGTCACTGTGGCCAGGCGTAGTTCAACTGAGCCGTAAGAGCCTGAGGCGCTATGCGTCACTGTGGCCAGGCGTAGTTCAGATGAGCCGTAAGAGCCTGAGGCGCTTTGCGTCACTGTGGCCCGGCATATACGCATCACTGTAAAATAGGTATATATACATCCACACAAGAGCCGTAAGAGCCTGAGACGCAACGCGTCACTGTGGCCAAGCGTATACTCAAAAGAGCCGTGAGAGCCTGAGACGCAATGCGTCACTAAGGCCAGGCATAAAACATTCAATTAACCATAAAGGCCTAAGACACTACGCGTCACTGTGGCCAGGTAATCAAAATACTAAGGCTATAAAACTAAAGACGCTTTTACGTCACAGTACTCAAGCCTTAAACAACTACGCGTTTGCACAAAAAATTCTTCCTGAAAGCATACCTTTCTATCAAGAATTGGGGAGCATACATGAATATAAATGCAAAGCTATATACAAGCAAAGCATGAACAAAAATCTCAATTTCATTTCATTCAAGTGTCGATACAAGCAGATCTTTGGCAGATCTTTACAATTACGTTTCGACAAAGGTACAAAGTTAAAACAAAAAACAAAGTACTTGAAATGAAATACAAAAAACAAAAAAGCAAAAATCCCTATCTACTCTCCAGGAGGAAGCTGGGGATCAGCTGCAAAACCTTCACTTCCAAGGGACTGCTCGCCCTCCTCGTCGTCTAAATCGATGAGGGCTTCTATAGGCTCAGGAGCACCGTCCAGATCCGCGGGCTCCCAAGGACCAGCAAGGTTGACGAGATCGTCCTGAGCAGTCCTCTTGAACAGCTCGTCCGCAGGCTCAGCCTCGGGCTCGTACTTGGTCCAATCAGGGGCCTCACAGAGCATCGCCTCATGGGTGTATTGGAGCTCAGAAAATTCCTCTCCTTCCCTGTGTGCTTCTAGCCAAGATCGGGCCAGGTAGAGCCCGTACTTAACGTAAGGGTTGGAGAAGTCTTCCTTCCGCCTCAAGCAGTCTTTGGAGAGACGATACTCCTTTACGGCCTCGGCCCGTATGCTGTCAATCTCGACCTGGGACAGTACAGGAGCAGCTTGGCCTTCCAACTCAGCAACACGCTGCTCGAGCTCTTGATTCCGAGTGAGCATAGACCTGTAGTTGGATTGCATACGGTCTAACTCAGAATGAGCCTCCTGCAGGTCCTCTTGGAGTTTACAAGACCGGGCCATCTCCACTGTGAGATCCCCCTTTGCAAGACCGAGGTCTTGATGAGCCTTAGCAAGCTGCTCCTCCAGGCTTCGAACTAAACCCGGAAGAGGGGACAAGTTGTTGACCGTGTTCTGTAACTCCATGACTTTGTCCCTCAATTCTCGGATATCTCTGTCGGCTCGCTCTCGGTAAGCCCGATGTTGGGCATTATTTATCACTGTTCGTTGAGCCAGCTGCGAAAAAATGCAAAAATGTTAGATTCAAAGCATGCTGCAAAAAGCAATCAAAAAGAAAAGAAATCAAAAACTTACCCTCAACGCCTCGATATCGGCTAAGTCTTCCCCCTCGGGGTAGTTTCTGAATATCCCTGCCTCATCTCGAGGAAGGATAGTGGACCAGCTCAACCGGGAGGCCACCCCGGGAGTGTCCAGAATATCGTTATCACGAACCCCGGGGTAGACTCGAAACTCGTGGCCCCTCATAATATTCCCCCCATCCACGGAGTAGGGCCTCTCGTCGGCAGGACCAATCCTCGGCAATATCGATCTGCTTCCCATCGAACCCTCGATGTACAGGCGCTTTCTATTCTTCCGCTGAGACGGAATGATATTGCATTCCGCGCGCTCCTCGGAGCGTGATCGCCCGGATGACCCGGAAGTCCCCCGTGAAGACGAGGCAACTCTCCCCCTATCCCGAGAGAGATCTCTCTGCTCTGAAGGAGGGGAAGGCATAGCCTGCCTAGAAACAGGAGGGGTCCGAGCACGAGGTGGATGAGAGGGGACCGGTGCCTCACTTGGGACATCGTCAGCCAAACGATGCCTCTTCCTAGCAGGAGCGCTGGAAGGACCAGCCTCAGAAACCTGGCGACCTAATGATTGCCGAAAATGACTCATATCTGCAAAAAAGAAAAAGAAGATCAGTAGTTAATAAATTGATCAAAAATGATAAGCAGCGGGAAAAAATAAAAGTTACCGTCAGGAGAGTCTAAGTGCTCCTGAAGGGACTCGATATTTATCCCCTCGTCGTCCGGGAGCACCATGAAAGTGGAGCCGAACCCTTCCCAACCAGTGAGATCGGCTAAGGGTTCGCTACCAGAGCTGGATTCCAGATTGGTGCCCCCTATATCCTCTTGCGGCCTAGGGGCTTTAGGATTCAACTCGGGAGAAGCCGAAGGCAGAGGATCCGACGACGGAACAGAGGGTCCGGCAACAGGGACCGGACCCACACCCCAGCCTGCTAATATCAAATTTTCATTTGATACAAGGGTGTCGAGGCTAAGGGGATGAGGGACTAGCAGTTTGTCGATGTCAGAAGACAACTGCTCCCTAAGTGTGGCGACTCGGGGACCCTTGGGGATTTCGCGCCTATTCTCCCTACGAGTGGGGATATCCAGGCCCTCGGGCACTTCCACAACCAGCCATTCTGTCTCGAAACCATGAAGCTTGTTAGTAGGTTTCTCGAATAATCGGTTCTCAAAACCAGGCTGGTGCACCCGCTGAAGCGAGTAAGGCACTAAGCCGGGACTCCCTCGAAGCCTAAAGAATACTTCTAAAAGAGGAAGAGACGGAGGGACGCCCCTTAAATGGCAGTGCACAGTGAATGCCACAAATTGCATCCATGCATGAGGATGTAGTTGCCCCGGGGATACCCTGTGCGTCCTAAGGAAGGAAGCCCCAAAGTCGGACAATGGGAAGCGGAGTCCTAACTCCAAAGCTGCCCTAAAAACGACAGTCCCGTTAGACACACGATGTATGTCGCTCTCCTGAGGGGTTGGGAGTCTATAAGTGTATCCCTCGGATAAAGGAAATCGGGATTCTAGGTCTTGGACGTCGGCTTCCTTTAAAGTCGACTTAACGCCTAGATCGATTTGCTTTCCTATGCCATGTCCAGCCATCTTAGAAGTTCGTAGATCAAAGAAGTGGGACTACAGGCTACGAAAAATTACCTAAGGTAATGGAAACAGAACTCGCGGCAGAGTGTGGAAATCTGCGACAGACTTGCGACACAGTGAGATATATACGACACAGTTGCGGTAGAGTGGCGACAGAGTGTCCTGAGAGTGGCGACAGAGTGTCCTGAGAGTCGCGACAGAGTGTCCTTGCGAGAGAATTCAGTAGCGACAAGGACGTCAGGGGCCCAATATTTATAGCGGCTCGCCTGGGTACACACACACGCGGAGGTCCGACCCGACCCGAGAAACGCCAGACCCAGATCCTCTTTCGCGGAAAAAATTCGCGCCAAAGAGTGGGGAGCAATTGATGGTGGTCGTGTCACCAGATCCACGTGTGCAACTATCCGCCTGCCACGTGTCGAACCAAGAACAGGCCACGTGGCAGATTGGCGACAGAACCGCCATGCGACACCGTTCCTAGAGATGCGACAGAGTGTCTGATGCGAGAGGAGTCTGCCGCCTCACGGTCTACCGCGCATCGTGAGCGGCAGACCTCCATCGCCCCTGCACATCACAGGACTCCGCATTGCCCCCGACACAAATCTCCCGCGTGCCTGAGGTAGAGGTCTCCCGCACCTCACGCAGTAGAGGACTCCCGCACAGACCGCGGTAGAAGTCTCCCGCACAGCATGCGGCGTAGTCTCCCGCGCAGACCGCGGTAGAGGTCTCCCGCATAGCATACAGCGTAGTCTCCCGAGCAGACCGCGGTAGAGGTCTCCCGCTCAGCCTGCGGCATAGTCTCCCGCACCTCACGCGATAGAGGACTCCCGCACAGCATGCGGCATAGTCTCCCCCACAGACCGCGGTAGAGGTCCCCCGCACTGCATGCGGCATAGTCTCCCGCACAGCATGCGGCGTAGTCTCCCGCGCAGACCGCGGTAGAGGTCTCCCGCACAGCATGAGGCGTAGTCTCCCGCACAGACCGCGGTAGAAGTCTCCCGCTCAGCCTGCGGCATAGTCTCCCGCACAGCATGCGGCATAGTCTCCCGCTCCGCCTGTTGTAGAAGTCTCCCGCACAGCATGCGGCATAGTCTCCCGCACCGATCGCGGTAGAAGTCTCCCGCACAGATCGCGGTAGAGGTCTCCCGCACGAACAGCGGTAGATGTCCCTCGCCCAGCGTAGTGGCAGAGTAGCTCCCGCTTAGACAGCGGTAGAGGTCCCTCGCCCAGCGTAGCGGCAGAGGTCTCCCGCACCAATACCGGTAGAGGTTCCATGCATACTCTGCCGCCAGACTACTTCCCCGCAAGTTGCATGGCCCGAGGCGCGACAGAGTGCTCTATAACTCTGTCGCAGCCCAGACACGCGCCTGGGTCTCAGCCCGAACCGCCTCAGGAACCTATAAATACCAGGTGAGCTCTCTGAAAAGGGGGGGATTGAATCGAAAAAAGAAAGGAAAAAAAGTAGAAATCAGAGGAAGAAACACTTATACCCTCTGATTTAAGCAATACATTTTCTCCTTCTTATAAACACAACTCCTGATCACTGACTTGATCGTCGGAGTGCGCGTGCAGGGATAAATCCCTGCCCCCTCTGATTCCTGTTGTTTTTGCAGGATATACGAAGAACACGTGGAGCAAACTGTGACGATTGACTTAACCGTCAACAGTACAATCCGATCACGTGGAAAGCAAAGCACTGTTGCTGTCAGGTGGGCAACATCAATTTATATATATATATATTATTGTGTGTGTGTGTATATATATATATATAGATATATAAATAATAAAATTTAAATTAGATCAGAGTATACAAAGAGTTTGGAAAATTCGAGGGATAGATTATTCGAAAATATTATTACAAATACTAGTACAAAATTCTAAGGAAATAGACCAAGTGGACCAGACTCGCCGACTCACAACGTCCCAAAGGCTTTGAGGACTACGGACAGACACTAAGGAAAGGAAAATTCTCGTGTGCTGTCAGACCCGGATTTTTATGTAGCTTGTTCCTTATGATTCCTATGTGTATGAACACTTTATTACATAGTTGAATCATAAGAAGAGTATTTACTAACATGCAATCGACAATTTGAGAAATTAAAAATGCATGTAAGCTACATAACAGCGAGATAAGGGTTAAGTTGATTCCCGAACGAGTGCAGGGGTAAAACGGTCAAATGACTAAAATTCGGTATAATTTCAATAAGACAATTTCATAAAAAAATATGAAATTGAGGAATCTAGATCAAAATCGAGAAAAATATTTAATTTCGATCCCAATTGATCAAGATATAAATTTATTAGAATTTATCAAAATTTTTACATCGAAAAATGAGCCCTAAAATAGTGGAAAAATATACCGAAAAGGTAAAATCGGACTGATAAATTCATTTATGGATTAAATGAATTTAATATGATTTTTTGAGATATTTTTAGATATTTTGAGATATTTTTAGGATTTTTATTATTATTTTTATAATAAAATAATAATAAAAATATATTAAAAAAAGAAAAGAAAAAAAGGAAATCTGAAGAGAAAACACGGGGAGAGAGAAGAGAGGAAACCGCGTGAAGCCGACCGAGGAAGAAGGAGTCACCGACGAGCATCCGGCGACCTCATGGTCAAGCAAGCGGCCGAAAAAGGAAGAGCAGGTCCGTGCGCACCCATCGGCACCGGTCACGACCTCTACCGACGTCGGACGCCGGCGAATCGAAGAGGAGAAGCCGCGTAGGAAAAGAAGAGATTCGGCGGCAACCGACGGTGTTTGATCCCGATCGAGCCCAGCAGAGTGTTACCCAGGCTTAGGCTCGTCGAACTACGATGGTGATGCGTCGGGAACCGGTCGAAATACGTCGGCACGACCAAAGGAAGTCTGAACCGGTTGGCGGTTCAGTGAAGAAGGTTCTGCGCTGAACCGGACCGGACCGGTTCAGCCAAGGAGAAAATAGGAAAAAGAAGAAAAAGAAAGAAAAAGGAAAAGAAAAATTTTTGGGATTTCACCAGACTTCGGGTAAGTCGATATGAGGTCAAAAGTGATCGATTTGATTTTCGATAAATTTATTTAAATTATATTTAATCAAAAATTGACCCGGAGTTAAATATATAAAATTGTGCAGTTCGATGATAAATTCCGAACGAAAACCCGATTGAACTTCGATTTGCGTACCATCGCATAATCTCGGGTAAGTAAAGCTCATTTACGTCAAATTATGTGATTTATGCGTATTTAAGATTTAATTTACGCATTTCGGATTTAATTTCGGATTTAATGAATTATATTCAAAATTTTGAATTAAATGTCGTAAATGATATACGGGCTATCCAAAGAGTTTGGAATAAAGCCCAATGGGTATTGATAGGCTCAATGAGTCGATAGACCCTGATGAAAGGAAATAATAAGTGGAAAACGAGCTTAATACGGATTAAGGCCCAATTAAAGTATTTATGCCAATTTAGAGTAAACGGGTACAATTAAGAGAAATAGACTGTATTTAATGTGAAATACAGTAGAAAAAGTGTAATTAACTTTAAAAATGGTTATATGCAGCTCCAGAGAGTATTGGTGGAGCAAATCGGACTGCTGAAACGAGCAGCGTAGAGAAAGTGAAATTTCTCGAGTGATTGCAGGTAAGGGGCTTTTGAGAGTAGTTAGAGATACCTGCATGTATTTTCGTCTGCTTTTACATTCACTTAAAAACTCTGAGGGTCAGAGAAAGTGAATAATAATTATTGCGACCCGATAGTGGCAAATTACGATTTTGTCCCTAGTTAGTCAAAAAGTCAACTTTTGTGAAAAGTTGTAAAAAGCATGGAAACTACTATTGTGAGTGTTTAACTGTCGTTTAGCATGAAAATAAATAGATGGGCTAATGATTTTAAGGTTGATGTGACTTAAGCACACTTTATAGTGCTGATTTTAGTATTTTGTAAACTATCCCTTTTTAAAGAGCCATCTATCGTATTATGTGAGAATGAATCATGCTAGAGCACAGTTCGCACGGGACTTCATATATTTTTTCACATACATTAGTGCTGGATTTTGATTCGTACTAGATTTCCATGACATGCATGATAGAGTATTGGAGTTCTTACTCGTACTCAGTTTTATATGATATATGCATGACATAGTACTGGAGCGATTAGCTCGTACTTGAGTTTTACATGAGATACATGACAGAGTACTGAAGCGTTGCTCGTACTCGATTCTTCATGATTTATACATGACATAGTACTGGAGCTATTGCTCATACTTGATTTGATGATATTATGCATAGCATGGTACTGGAGCTATTGCTCGTACTTGATTTAATACATGAACTATGCATTGACCTAGTTGCTGGAGGTTTACTCGCACTAGAGTTGAGTTTGTGATGTGAAAGAGTGTTCGAACGTAGTGTCGACTGTGTGTCGCACTCAAAGGCGCACACTGTATGTGATATAAATTACATGTTACAATCCCACGCCGCATCCTCGTGTGATTGAGTGTCACATTTGTGAGAGGATGGCTGCATGGGGATATTAGAGATGTGGTATGATATTCCATGGTTTGAGGGCTAAGACCTATGGCAAGCACCCTGACTGTGATGTAGGGTTCACGGGTGTACTTTGTACATTGCCCGGGGCATGGGAGTACGCTGTGTGTTGTGTATAGCTGACGGTTGTAATGGACTGACCATCCTCCCGTTGCAGCAGTGATACCCCGCGCACCGAGATCTGTGTGGCTTGGGTTCACATGTCGGATATGATCATAGTCCAGGATACTATTTGCATTTCACCACAGAGTCTCACATGATATATCACATTGATTGACTGATTTAAATTACGGACAGACTTGAGGGATAGGTCGGACTCCGATTTTGTGTTGTGAATTATTTAATGCCATATTTATTGTGATTTAAATTTACATGGCATGATTTACATAAAGGCATGATTTATATACAATGTATTGTTTTGCACTACATGCCTACATTTGAGAAAGAAAGCATGATTTCTGTACATGGGATTTAATCTGTATAAGTATATATATTATATTTAAAGACATGCTTTTAAAGTGAGTAAAGGAAATAATGTTTTCAAGGCATAGCATTATTTTGAGTAGATAGTGTAGATATCTACTTGCTTGCCTGATTTCCTTACTGAGCGCGTTGTATGCTCACCCCCTTTCTTTACATCTCTCTACAGAGCATCAGCAGTAGAGCGAGAGCTATTGAGGGATAGTATTTCTGAGTCCACAGCTAGTTCCTATCGACCGTCAGGTATACAGATTTTGTACGGTTATGTATCTAAACATAGAAACAGCACAGTGATGTATATGATATATATTATGGGGAATGTATTTGTATTAGATTTTATATAATCTTACATATATAATAAAAGCAGTTACAGTTAGTAATAGTATATTGACATGTATGTATGATAATGGAAAATGTGGTAAGCGAGGACTCTGACATCGAATCACAGCCCAACCATTGAAGAGAGAAAAAGGTAAATTAAAATGCAAAAAATTTGTAGTGATTTTGGTTAAAGTCATGGATTGAGAACGGGTCCTGACATGTGCTGCTTATAAGACCCGTATTTTTGGATGTAAACCTTATGGATTCATAAGTGTGGTAATGTACTTGTAATGTGAAGTACAATTGGTGTAAAGTCTATAACTGTAATGTACATACGTGTAATATGAGTTTGCAATGTACATGTAAGTTTCATTGTGTATGAATATGAAGAAATGAGCTTTTATAAGTGGTGAATGTGATTGGAACTCAAAATGAGCAGTATAGTGAAATGGAATGAAATTGTACTTCCATTTAGCTTGGTTTGGTATACCTTTGGCGACGTAAAGAATACACACAAGTTTTAATGTGTATAAGGTATGGATGGATGCCATTTTCAAGTCTTAAAAGTGGTTGGATGAGAAAATGACTATGGCAGAAAATTAAGGATGTTTGGGTGTGTTGCTGCAGAAAAACTACAGAAAATCTGGAAAATATGAAAGCCAGATCGATCTCATAGGATGAGAGATCGATCTGGAAGAGCCAGAATGCTCTTATTTGAGCAATGGTATAGAGCAGATCGATCTCCAATGGGGCCAGATTGATCTCCTAAACATTCTGTAATGAAAAGATCGATCCTTAAGCATATAGATCGATCTCCTTAGCTCTCTATTTGGAGCAGATCGATCTCAAGTTTCGACAGATCGATCTCATACTTAAAATGCCGTGAACAAGAGGGAATTAAGGGACCAGATCGATCTCCTCATAGTGCAGATCGATCTCCTCAAGCTATTTCTATAAAAGAAGCGCATAAATCTGTAATTTTTAGGAAAACAACATCACCCTTCCATTTTTCACCCAAAACCTAAGTTTATCTCTCTAAAATCAGTCTATTTCCAATAAGAATTGAGGGGAGGCTATTAGATACAAAGTTGTTCATCTTGAGGAAGAGAACAACATAGTTTAAACCCAAAATCTCATTGTTGGTATTGAAGGAGCAAGGGACATTTCCCTTTGGAGTAAGAAGAGAAATTTGATTTGGTAAGTTTCTAATACTCCAATCCAAGTACATTGTTTATTTAAGTGATTTTGGAGTTGATTTGCATGTGTATGGATGATAGGAAACACCTAGGATGAGATGGAATTAGGATGTGACCTAGAAATGGAATGAGTCTACTGTGAGAAAGTGTAGATTGGGTGAGTTGGTGGTTTATGGATGTCAATAAGTTGTTATTGGATTAATGTAGATGATTTGAGATGGGTAAATGAAGCCACATTGTGAGTTTAGAGAATTTATGGGAATGAGTAGGTAAAATGCTTGATAAATTCCATAGTGAAGAAATCAAGGAAAATTGATGAAATAGGAACGCTGTGAGCTTAATATCGATTTGATATCGATAGGGTATGAATCAATAGGCCTAAAAGAATCATTGAGTTCAAGATATGAATAGAACAATGAACCTAGGCCTTATGAGAGCTAATGGGGACTATAGGTCGAATCAACTATAATAAACGCAAGAGTTGGATTATAACGGACTATAATGATGCGAAATATGACTTTGTGCAGTTCCGAAGAGCTCAAAGGAGACGAGTCAAACCGTACGAGTAAGCAGCTTAAAGGAAGTGAAAATATCGCGACGCGATTTCCAGGTAAGGGAATTTTGTAAGTATATATAGGTAGTTGCTCGTATTTTGTGGGTATGTATAGGGCTTTGGAGATGTGTATGAGTTTATGGGAATGGGTTTGACGATGTATGGAAATAACTACGAGTATTTGTATGAGAATTGATTTTGAAATGGTTATTGAAAAGGGATAGTAAGACTAATAATTGAATAAATCACGTGTTTTGAATGTTTTCACAAAACACAATGCTTTGTTTTGAGCAAATGAATAGATAGGCTGACTAGTATTTTAATGATGTTGTGAAAAAGCCTTTGTGAGGTGCTAAACCCGGTTTCTGGGATTGTGATGATTGTGTATGAGCCGTTTATTGTAATTGTGTGACATAAATCGTGCTGGAGCCTCGCTCACTCTAGATTTCAATGTTTTCACTTGTATGAAACGTGCTAGAGCTTAGCTCGCACCTTGATTTGAAAACTATGATGATGTTTATAAATCGTACTGGAGCTTCTACTCGTATGTGGATTTTGATTTGTTTTCTTATGCATATAACCATACTGGAGCTGTGCTCGTACATAGTTTCTTCATGACTTGATGCATAAATGTCGTATTAAAGTGTTGCTCGTGCGATGTGTTTTATTTATGATGCGTGAGTCGTGCTAGAGCTTTACTCTCACAAGTTTTCATAATGTGGTACGTATGAGGCCTTGGAAGTGGTAAGATCCTCAAGCCCTACATCCTTAAGCCAACATCCTTAAGCTCGAGGAGGCAGTGAGGCTCTGTTAGGCAGGGAGGCTCTGTTCGGTGGGGAAGCTCTCTTACGGTAAGATCCTTCAGCCCAAGGAGGCGGGGAGGCTCTGTTAGGCAGGAAGGCTCTGTTCGGTGGGGAGGCTCTCTTACGGAAGGATCCTTAAGCTAATATCCTTAAGCCCTGGAGGGGCGGGGAGGCTCTGTTCGGCAGGGAGGCTCTCCTATGTGGGTATGAAAAGTTCTTGGTGTAGGGTAGATAAGACCTAGGACTGGCACCCCAAACCACGATATGAGTCTGTGAAGTACGCTGTACCGTGTATATCACATGGAGTACGATGTACCGCGTGGTGGTTATGTGATAAGAAAGTCTGGTAAGGGATAATCCACCTTCGTGCCAGCATGATACCCCGCACACTTGGATGCGTGTGGTCTGGGATAATTTATGATGTAGTTGGCCCTTATAGTCACTTGTGAGATAGTGACCTGGTTTTTATACATATGTGTGATTGTGATTGTTCAAGGTAGACCCGAAGGAGGGGTCGAGCCTTGTGAACTAGATTTGTGAAATGATAATGAAGTTTGTAATTGAGAATTGATTTTGATGGGACTTTACGTATTTGAGAAAGAGATGTAATTTAAAAAGGAGGTTTCTTAAATGATAAGCCCTTTTTATGAGTTTAATGAGAATGAGAATGAGAATGAGATGTTTTCACATGTTTTATATGCCAATTTTTCATGATTTTGATACATGATATACATGTATACTCATATGGCATAGTTTTATTCCTCATGCTCCTACTATAATCGATTTATGCATAACACTATCAGCATGTAGATAGAGTAGTTATCTACCATGCTTGCATTATAACCTTACTGAGCGTGTGGTTGCTCATCCCTATCTATTTTCCCCCTCTTACAGAGCGTGCATAGTAGCCCAGCGAGGACTGAGGCATTTTATTTTTGACATCCGCTGCTTCCATCGCTAAAAGGTATATACACAGGATTCCTTTTGTATCTAAACAAATGTAAAAGCACAGTAGTCTTTTGAGTTGTAATTTTGGGGATGCAGATGTCAGTAATCATATTTTGTATAAATGAATGATTGACGTTCAAATATATAACATCACTTTTATTAACAAAGAATGAATATTGCAAGTGAATTATTATTGACTCACAGCGCAACAATGTAGTGGTATGTTTGTTCACGATCGAGTAGGGAAAGGAATAAATGCGAAAAATTTATTGAGATTTTCGATTAAAAAGAATGAAAAGGATTGTGATAGAGATAGGTATCAAAGTTGTGTTGGCCTGATGTGAGTCCGTAATAAAACGTAAGAAAATTTCATCCTCATATTATTGTGCTTTTGTTTAGATATAATTGTGTATATCGTGATGGATTGAGCTTAATAAATGATTATTAATACAAGAAGTTAGGCATTATGCCAATTACGCGCAAAGGTAGAGGGGCGAAAGCACGTGCTAGAGGCCGTAGAGGTAGGACTGAGAGCCGTGCGGAGCCACAAACTGAACAGACTCCACAGAACCCTGCTGGGAGAGCAGGAGATATAGAGGCACGCTTCGCTAGGATAGAGCAGAGTATTGAGAACTTGGTGGAGATAGTCACGCAGGCATTGAGTGCCGCTGATCGACGAGGTCCAGCAGCATAACCTATGACTGGACAGGCAGCTACAGAGGCAGAGAGACCTCAGACTGCAGAGACTGCTAGCCCAGGATATAGCTTCTCCTATCGCTCCACAGCAGAGCAATAGTGATTTGGGTTATGATTGCAAGTTGAGCAGATTGCGAGAGTTCTAGGGGTTGAAACCCCCAGTATTCAGAGGGGTAAAGGACCCAGTAATTATAGAGGATTGGGTGTATGCGATGGAGAAGTTGTATAGATTCTTCAGGTGCACTTCAGCCGAGAAGGTAGCCTTTGCCGTGTTTATTCTAAAAGGCGAGGCAAAGCACTGGTAGAGATCCACCGAAGCCATATTGAGGTCCTGACACTCCGAGGTCACATGGGAGATATTTTTAGAGGCCTTCAGGAGACAATACATCCCAGCCACCGCACAGAGGAAATTGCAGATGGAATTCATGAATTTGATTCAGGGGAATCGAATTGTGGACGAGTATGAGTCCAAGTTTATGTCGTTGGGGAGATATGACCCAAACACGATGGGTAGTGAGACCCGAAAGATTCAAAAGTTCGTTGATGGGTTGAGATTGGCCATCCGAACTAAGCTAGCCCCATTTGATATACAGACTTATGAGGAGGCGGTATATAAGGCTCAGTTATGTGAGCAAGACTTTGAGCGGAATGCCTTCGAGCTTGGGAGGATTAGTGTCAGGAAGGATAGAGACCGAAAAAGATCCGAGTTTGTTAGAGTGGCCAAGAGAGGAGGGTAAAGGTTTTTTGAGAAGAGACCTAAGATCAAGGAGGTGCAGGAGAGAGCTGCTAGACCTCTCGTGTACCCGGCCTTGACTGCGCCGAGGGGTATGGTTATCGGAGGACCACGGCTACCACTGATAGGTGCAGGAGATGTGATAGATTTCATGGGACTAGACCCTGTCCAATGACCCCTATGGTGTGTTTTAGATGCGAAAGACTAGGACATATAGCTAAATATTGTCCCGAGAAAATGGAGATTACCCCACAGAAAGGCAAGGAGCCAGAGAGAGCTCCTGTTGAGACGGTTGCCCCGAGGAGGAGGGCCACAGCTGAGGTAAAAGGAAAGCAAGTAGCGGGTGTGAGCAGAGGAAGAGTACATGCATTGGATTAGGACACCGCAGATGTTTCGACGGATGTGATTAAAAGTATCATTCTAATCTTTGGTCTAAAAGCATTGGTATTATTTGATCCTGGTGCCACACACTCCATATCACCTTTCTTTGCACATAAATTGTTGAAGCATGTGAAACCCACATTATTTGACAAAATGTCGATGATTTTCACACCCATGAACGATAGTCAATTGACTGAACATGTATGTAGGGATTGTGAGTTGATGATAGAGGGAAAAGAAATGAAAGCCGATTTAATTTTATTAAATATGAATGATTTTGATGTAATATTGGGAATGAATTGGTTGGCTACCAATCATGTTGCTATGGATTGCCATGCTAAGACTTTGATGTTTCCAAAGATAGAAAATCATGTTGTAAGATTTATGAAATGAAATGAAATCACATGATTTTGATGAATGAAATGAGTATGATTTTAATTTATAATGTTTGAGAGATGAATTCACTGTTTATTTTGAATGTGGATGTGATGACTTGTGATACTAACGGTAGAAAGGATAATATGAAGGGTTCATTGCCTACGTGGTTCATATAGATGAGGCACACCCAGAATTGAGGGACATCCTAGTGATTGCGAATTATCCTGATGTCTTTCCGGACGAATTACCAGGACTATCACCTGAAAGGGAAATGAAATTTTGCATAGAGTTAGTGCCTGGTACCGAGCCGATATCGAAGCCACCGTATGGGATGACTCCTATTGAGTTGGAAGAGCTAAAGAAGCAGTTGCAAGTTTTAAGCTAATTTTGTTAGTGGAAGGATGCCCTTATAAGTCGACTATCCCTATGCTAGAAGCATTTTGGCTAAATAAACTAGTTTTGGGCTAAATGCCCTATTTTGGGCAAACAATCCCTAAAGCACACTCTTTCTAATAAAGGTGTAAACGAATAGAACTTTTGACGAACCGTTCATGACAATGTTCGATTTTTGTTTGTTTATGTTCATTTATTATTCTTAACAAATGATTATGAACAAAAATATGATTTCTTCGTTTATATTTGCAAACAAATTCATTTATGGTTTGTTTGAAACTTGTAAGTTTAATGAATTATTTAGTGTTCGTTTACTGTTCAATAATAATAAAAATTTAAATTAAATTTTTACTCATAGGATATTTTGATATGTAATTATTGAAATTACACATTTATGTAGGATTTTGTAAAATTTAGTATAAGATATATTATGATGAATATAATTTGTTTTTATAAAACTTTTTATTTAGTATTCATGAACAAATTCGTTTAATGTTCACGAACACATGTTTGTGAATATGTTCATTTAATATTCACAAACATGTATTCGTAAATGTTCATTAACAAACATAATGAACATTAACACGAATATGAACAATTTAAAAAAAAATAAACGAACGAATACGAATATAGTAACGTTCATTCATGTACGATTCATTTACACCCTTACTATCTAAGACTCCCTTATCTATTTCCTCTTTCTAAATTAGCGTGGACTGTCGTTATTATAATGTGTAATCTAAGGCAAAAATTATGAAATTTAATATATTAAATAGTCTGGTTTCATACTTTGAAGGGATAAAATTGCAATTTTGGTTGTTTTATGAAGGGATAAAAAAAGTAATTTAAATATTTTGTTACCTTTTTAAAGAATAAAAAATGTAATTTACATTATGCTTCATGAGATTAAAATTTACTTGTTAACCAGTTAATCCATTATTTACATATATTATTCTAATTTTTATTAGATATTGAATATCTATCTCATAATCTCACAATAAAGTGGATATTTTGCAACTTTGCTCTAGACAAACCCAATAATTGCTCCATAAATGAAAAAGATCAAATAACTCTTCAAAAAAGTAGATTGAGTAAAAAAAACCCCTTGGCTAAAATATTAAAAAAACTCTTGAACTTTATTATTTTATTTAAATAAGCCCTTGTATTTTTATTCCATTCAAATAAGCCTTTAAACTTTAATATGCATTCAAATAAGCTTTTAAACTTTAATATGAGTATTCAAATAAGCCTTTAACTTTTACTTTATACCTAAATAAACCTTTAAAATTAATTGATCTTTTGTAAGGGTGGGTAATTGAGTGATTTTTCAAAATGGGTTTTAAAATCCAACTTCATACATAAAAAAGTTAGTTACATATAATATATTATACAATATTTAATTATTTCTATTATATATTTAAAAAATGATCAATTAATTCAATTAGTTCAATTCATAATAATAAATCTTGACTTAATCGAATAAATCAATGTAAAAAATTGATTTAAACTCGAAATTGATTTAATTGAATCGAATTTCAATCGGTTAAATTGACTTGATTGATTTTTCACTCACATATAATCTTTTATTTGAAATAAGAGTTTACTTGAATACAAATTAAAGTTTAAAAATTGGTCTAAATAAAATAAAAATATAATGACTTATTTAAATAAAGTGATAAAATTCAAAAGCATTTTAATATTTAAGCCAAAATCCTTTGGGTTCGTGAAGAAGCCCAATAAATCGACTTTGATAATTTAGATTGACATTGGAGTCGATAATCCAAAACCTAAGTTTTTGTTTGTTTGAAATGAGGACTTTAAACAGCTTGGTTCATATGTTTCTACCCACAAGATGTTTGACGAAATGCTTCTGAGAAGATAATATGCCACAGCATGTAATTTGTGGAAGTTCTTTTGTAAGTTTAGCAAAATGTCTTCATATTTTCAGCATTTGAACTATCTAAACAATGTCAGCAAACATTTTTCTTTTTCTTAAATTCTGATAAAAAAAACTAATAAAAACGAGAACGAAACCAAACAACCTCCGATTTTTACCTCAACAGTCAACAAGTATTTCTATTAAAGGCTAAATGAGCTTGCTAGTTTTGATCAAAACAGGTGAGCTTTCAGAGTCTTCCCTTTCGTGGACATTATTGTTTCTTTTAAACCAAACTCGAGAAATTAAACTGCAAAACCTGTGTCTATCTCATTATTGCCAATATGATTCATCAAACTTTGTGATTCTTTACAACCACAACCAGTCTCCTCATACCAACCCGTCATGTCTCCACTAATACCGCACAGCACGAGATAAATAACTGCAGAGTCTCTGGCGGAGAGATGGTTTCTTCAAAATTTATTCTGTTTTGGGTCATGATGCTTGAAGCACCAATGCGAGATGAACCATAGAGCAGAATTCATCAACGTTTATGTTGAAGGGAGAGGAAACAAACTGTTCCGTTGAAACAAGAAAGGGAAAATTAATTCTGGAAACAAAAGATACAAAAATTGCAGCAAAACAGGTTAGCATCCAGAATATACATATATCTTTTGAACACTTCTGACTTTTGACATGTAAAAAACAAGATTAGACCTCTAAAATCAAAACGAAACCCTCGTTCCCCATTATGCTGCTGGCCATTCCAACTCTGGAGCTAGACACATTGAACCACGTATGATAAACTGCCATCAGCTCCTCTGCTTCCTTTGCGTCCACCTACCAGCACATGTGCCATTTGAAGGTAGCTTATACATAGAAACAGAGAAAAAGTCTAGAATTCAATGAAAATTTTGCCCATAATCTCTGTAAGCCAACACTTGAAATAATTATTTGTCATCCTTCCACTAACAAAATTAGCTTAAAACTTTTCAATATTGCATTATCAGAAGAAAAGCGCTGGCTATGATGAGCATACTCGAGCTCTTTGCCTCTGCCGCTCTTCAGACACAACCACAGATGATGAAATATTTCTTTCTGCGAAACATCTTTTGTATGGCACAAACCCCTTACTACACTTTTGGGGAGTTGCTTTTCCCTCAGGACAAGGATATTGGCATTGAGAATCAACAGAATCCGAATTCTTCTCCCTAGTTTCTGCTCGACTAACTGAGCCGGTATTTGAACCAGTACAGGATCTTTCATTTAGAATTTCCTTCTCTTTCACCCTCTCTTCGACACAATAATCTCTAGGAGTTTGATCAAATGAAGTAATGTAGTAAAAGGGCAGACCTTGGTAAAAAGCCCACCATGGCAAAGGAGCATCACTGGTGGATTCTACATGGTCAATTTTATTTGGGTGGATTTCCATATAAGGGAATAAATTAGCACTGCGGGGCACCATACTCCAATCATCGATGACTGTCCCAAGTGACAAGCGTGTGTCCAAGTATGTTGATGGTACTGCCTGAACAAGCATCTCACTGACAGCATCAATATCCTCTTTACTAGTTTTAGATGCTTGTGACTTTAAATTTTCTGCACCTATGGAAGGTTTACAGGAATCTTTCACCTGAACTGTTTTTCCAAAAAGCTTAATACTAGTGAAAGGCACAACTGTTGTTGCATCTCCTTTGGCACACACAGAATCCTTGAAATCTGCATTGGATTTCTGGATAATTACACAAAGAAAAAAGACATCTGAGTCCAAATTCTAGACAAAGTAAAAGTAAGGAATAATTGTTTAGGATATAACTGTATCTCTACCGTGGAAATTATGTCCACCACAGCTGAATGACCAAACACATTAACAGATGGCAAAGGTGCTTTCTCTTCCTCTGCAGGTGAGTTAGATGTCACATAGTCATTTTCCTTTTCAACAGATGTATTGACTGACTGCATATTGGTAGTACAAGAAGTTGGGGAAGAACACCCATTTTGTTGCTCCGAGCCAGTAGATCCCATTGCATCGGAAGCAATGGCAGACAAGACAGATGCAGGTGATTTGTTATCTTGTTCAGTGACAAGGTGATTGGGGGATGGAGACCTCTCTGGTTGAGATGATGCTGATATTCCTTTGAGCGAATCAACAGATTTGCGGGGATATGGATGTATTGGCTTTCTTTTCGGACGAGGAGGTGGAATCTCAATTGGTTTAATGGAACTCTGAAAGCCACCATTTGACTCTCGGGCAACCTAGAACCACAATCAGGAAACGTACAAGTATGAGAGATTGATTAGAAAAACCTACCTAAGAATGTCTACACATTGCATGGTCGGAAAAGATACAACAAATTTTCTTAATCAAGAAACTCTAGCAACGAACTTAAAGCAATAAACCTTAGAGAAAAACTTTTGAGCATGGCTGCGAATTTGAACTGCAGTTTTGGTGCCTACATGCTCTGCATGAAAACAAGAGTAACTTAATCTGTTCTAATTACAAGAGTGGCAAAATAAGTAAATGAGTTCATCCCAGTGTGCACTTACCTTCTATTTGACGCCAGCCACGACCATACAGCCTTAAAGCTTCAAGAAACTTCTGATGCTCTTCCTCAGTCCATTTTTCCCTTTGTTTAGTTATAGTATAGGGTTTCCTCACCTATTTTAAAGGGAAAAAATAAACAACAAGTTTGAGCATAACCAAGAAAAGATCAACAAATTACTTGTAGAGGACTAGTATTGAAAGGAAAGTATAATTCACAGGCAATGCGAAGAAAGGAACCTTGGGTGTATGATCATGCTTAAATGAGTACAACTCATGCAACTGAGTCAACGTCTCAGATTGTGGCCTGCCATTGGAACAGCATATACCGGATTTAAGTGCAGTAGGCGATGTTGCGCCTTCAATTTGGTCCTATATCAAAATTTGCAAGAGCATTTAAACAACAGGAAAACAGTCTTCACAGTATATTGGAAGCCTAGTACAAAAGTCAATGCTAATTCTCATTAAAGCATAGTAATAACAAGGAAAGAAGTAGCAAATTCGCATCCGAGCGTTTTGACTCAAATTATGCAGAGTACACACTGGAAATTGACCCTTTTTATCTTAAAATGATGATAATAATCATCATCAGCTAATCTAATCTAAATTAATCAAGTAGACTGCGATACAGTGTGCAAGTGTAAGCCTGGATGCTTTGTACCTCAGTAGCCATCAGGAGAAACGGAGATTGCTTCAAATCTTGCGGAGCTAAAGCTAGAATACTCCTGCAACCAAAACCACTCTTTAGTATTATAATCCAATTAATTTATTAACACCGCTTTCGACTTGCTACTAATCCCAACTATCACTCTTAATTTTTCCTTCGAATTTAAAAAAAGGAAAAAAAGAAAAGAAAAAGAAAACCAAAACTCCTCTCCTCTGTATTGAACAGTGTCACATAAGACAGATCATTAAATTAACAGAAATATTACCAAGAAAGAAAGTAGATCAGCCACAACTTACCAGATATAAAGAGAAATCCTGGATACAGACAGCCTCTGGAGAATGGGAAGTTAAGCTAGGAAAGGAAATGTTATCTTGTGGCGGAGGAATTCGCAGTAAATAATAGTACGAGATTGAAATAACAGGAAATTAAACAGTCGTGCTGGAAATTTCCAAGAGAAAAAAGAAGAAGCATAAAGAAGAATCGGAAGAGCAGATTGATCAGAGAGAAGGGAAGGGAAGGGAAAACAAGGTGTTGAAGTTTGAAAAGCAAGATGAATTATTATTATTATTATTATTATTATTGTTGTTGTTATTGTTATTGTTATTACATGTATTGCAGCTATGTATAAAAGCAGAGAAGGGCGCCACATCAGATGCAATTTCTGAATTTTCATATTTATTTCCATGGAAAATTCGAGAACAGCTTGTAGTCTTGTGGCTGAGAACGCTCGGGTCCCTCGACACGCGGCATCTTTTGCTTCCCCTTTCTTTTATTTCCCAAGATTTTTCTCTCTCGTTTTATTTTGTGGAAGATATTGAGTGATGGATGGATAATTGATAACTGTAGCCATTTTCAGATATTTTATGACTTTTGATTCCACGCGCAGTTGGCCTCACTCGCCCATTTCCTTCGTGTTTGCACTATTAGTAGCAGAGCGTGGGTGCAGCCGCTGCTACAGGTTGTGGAGATAAAAAGGGACGGAAAGAGAAAATATAAAGAAAAAACGAGGAGAAAAAATCGAAAAATATCTATGACCTCTAAAAACAAGGAGAGACAAAGACGGCTGGCCAAGTGGTGGTGTAGCTGCTTGTGACATAAAGGTCTTCCGATGAGCTGAGGTGGGGACCACCACACCTCTTATGCGCTTTTTGCCACATCAGCTCTTCTTTACCGTAAACGCCACGAGTACCAACTACAACCAATACCGTCCAAGCAAACTTTTAAATATTTTTTTTCTTTTTCTTTTTTATTTATATATATTTACGAGCTCTTTCCAGACAGTTTGAGCGGCGATCACATGGACACGACTCTACAATAACACATTGCGCTGCAGCAGTAGCCAATTTTATTTCAGCCTCATGTTTATATATATATATATAATTTTCTATTTGTGAGGATAATGGTGGAAGCTGAGCCATGCGTAGCCTCAGCCTCAGCCCTCCCTCAGGTTTATTATCTCATTCTCAGATCTCACCCACCAAGCTTTCCACTCCCACGCTAACTCATATATTGATATATACATATGTACATACCTATATATATATATATATCTATATAATATATATACACACATAAAAATTTATGGTCTCAAATTAGCATTTACATTTTGTTTTCAATCATGACATTAAAAAAATATATACACATATATATATATATATATATATATATATATATATATAAAAGAAAAAGAATTATAAGTATTGTGATTGAATCTCAATCTAAAAAAAAAATTAAAAAAAAAAGTCAATGAATTATTTGAAATTAAATTCAAATTCTTAAATAATCATATTTAATATATAGATTCCAATAAAGTATTTTTATACATCAATAATGTATAATAATTCTTATTAATATGCTGAAGACAATTAAAAGTGAATTATCTTTAAAAAAAATAATAATTTTTATATATAATTCATATTCATATGATCTAAATATATATTAATATTATATAAAATAAAAAATTATAAAAATTCATATTAATCATTAAATATAATTTTTTTATTTATATATAATTAAATAAAATCTTTATTTATTTTATTTGTCACGGTTTTTTGTATGGAATTGACAGGATTAGGCTGTACTTGTATACGTGAGTCAGCGAGACTGGGGCAACATTAACCCAGCCAACTACGAGTGATTGGCGGTCCAGTTGAAAACTGACACGTGGTGCTCAAGAGCAGCCTACCCCTTACGTGGAGGATCATTGGCTAAAATAGTCGCCAAGCCAAGGCAATTCTTTTTATATATTTAGAAAAAGAAAAAGCAAAAGAGTTGTAGTAAAGTGAGAGATTTCACTTACTAAATAATAATCCTAAAAAATTAATAATAAAGCGAATTAGGAAAAGGGAGAAAAATTCAGAGCCACAAGTTGTATGGGGCCTGGGTTGTTGTTAGCTCAAATAAACGAGAAGAATCCATTTATCCACCACGTGGCACTTCCTTCTTTCTAAGTCAAAAATATATACAATATATATATATATATATATATAATATTCTGTTTGAGCGATTGCAGCGAGACAAAAATTTAAAATTATTTATATTTATTTTGATACGTGTTAATACATGTTAATATAGCTTAAAAAATTTTATCATATTATTAATTTATGTAAAAATTTTCTTTTTTTTTTTTTTCACTTCAGAATAACTTTAATAATTTTAAAAAATAAATTAGAATTGTCCTTATTCAAAATAAAAAATTCTTGTAATAATTTTTTTTTTTACTGAATAGTTGATATTTGTCAAAAATATTCTCTTTCTTGAGGGTAAGATAGGCTCGTTATCCACTTTGATTTAAGTACTTCGTTTGTTTGTTCGTTTTTAGTTATAATATTGACTATATGGTAATTTATTTAACTTTATTGTTGCAACTTAAGGAGAAAATTGGACTGGGATGGGTAGTGTTGTGTGCTGAAGCAAAGGTAATGCAGCTGGCAAATGAGATAATAGATACAACATAACTGCATTGACATGTGATACAAGAATATTTTAAGGAAATTTGTGAGTCATGATTTTGATATTTCTAGATTCACGTGGATTCAAGCATCAGGGGTTGGGATGAAGAGAAGAGGGTGCAATGATGGTAGGTCTCTAATTTGCCTTTTCTCATACACCCATACTCTTACAAACCAACTTGTTCACATGCCTTGCATGTTTGCATGCCTTGCGTGCTTGTTGCTTGTGTCACAAATTGCGAGCTTGAGTCGAGCAGTCATGCGATTTTAGGTTGAAACTTAGCCTAAATTAGCTTTCTAATCTATTAAATGCTACTCCTATGATTAGAAGTCTCGAAGGAACCCGAATGATAGAAAACTTATAGCTCAGCAAGAATTCAAGAAAAGCAAATAAATCAGAAAAGATGGGAGAATAGACTATGATTCTCATTTATGTTATGATGATTGAGGAGGCCTTTTATCTATAATAATGTATCCTAACATGGTTGGATTCTTCTAAGCCTATCTACAAGTATTTAAAATACACAGAAACTTTATCTACAAGACACCTAAGTCTTAAGGACTCTAGAGGATTGACTTCCAAAGAGTTTTAACTAAATCCAAACTCTGCTATAGCACCTGCTCTATTATGATAGGAGTGTCCAAGACACGTAACTTGGTGTTTTTGGCTTATAAAACCTTCCCATACATAACTCGCACCTCATCTGGTTGAGTTTGCACCTAAGGCCTCAAACTTGTATTTCACACCACACCTCAAACCTTGGTCATGGTTGTGCACCTTGAACTTGGTCCAGTGTGCTAATTGTGACATTCTCCCCCCCACATTCTAGCAACTCCCTTATTGTTAGGCAAACTCTCGACAATATTTGTATCAAATTGCCTCTTACATCTTTTCCGTTGAGTTAATATATTTTGAAATGACAAAACAAGTAAATTCAATAATATAGAAATGATTTAAAAACATGTTTAGAGGTTATCAGTACCAGAAACTAAGTCTTTAAGGATGAGAGATCGATCTGGTGAGATGAGAGATCGATCTCCTGGGTTTTCTAGTATGAGAGATCGATCTCATGAGAATATGAGATCGATCTGCTAAAAGATTGAATCCTCAAAGGATCTGTACAAGGTATTGAGGAAACAGAGATCGATCTATAAGGGTTATAAGATCGATCTGTCTAATACAGGATGTTTATGAGATCGATCTAGTCTAGGAAGAGATCGATCTCCTCTAAAACAAAAGGTAAAGGCAATAGATCGATCTGTAGATCGATCTATGCTCAAATAGAGAGTTCATGAGATCGATCTGGTATATGAAGAGATCGATCTCCTCAAAGTCAGAGAGCTGAGGAGATCGATCTAGGTTAATTAGAGATCGATCTCCTCGAGAGATCGATCTCCTCAAAGTCAGAGAGCTGAGGAGATCGATCTAGGTTAATTAGAGATCGATCTCCTCGCTACGAGAATACTTGGTAAATCGATCTGAAGATCGATCTTGCCTCAAACAGAGAGATTGAGAGATCGATTGTCACGACCCAATTCCATTCTCTTTAACAGAAAATTACTAAAAAATTTTTGCGTTTTAGTGTTACCTTACCCAGTCGTGAACTAACTCACCATACACTGTTGGGCTGTGAGTCAATAATAAACTCCACATCTCATTCATTCTCAGTGAAATAAAACGATGTCATACATTTGCATTTAAATCTTGTACTTATACAAAAGCATGTTTTACTGACATCTACATCCCCCATAATTACAACTCAAATAATACTGTACTTTTACATTGTTTAGATACAAAAAGAATCACTGTGTATATACCTCTAAGCGATGGAGATGCAGCGGAGTCCAAAATACCACGCCTCAGTCCTCACTGGGCTACTATGCACGCTCTGTAGGGGGGAAAATAGAGAGGGATGAGCAACCACACGCTCAGTAAGGCAATAATGCAAGCATGGTAAATAACTACTCTATCTACATGCTGATAGTGTTATGCATAAATCATTTATGGTAGGAGCATGAGGAATAAAACTATGCCATATGAGTATACATATATATATCATGTATCAAAATCATGTCCATTGGCATATAAAACATGGTAAAAACATCATGTGTAAATCATCTCATGCTCGATCTTATTTAAATTCATAAAAGGGTAATTCATTAAAAAACCTCCTTTTTTTTTAACCCACATCATAAAACTCTTTCTTAACACATACAATCACATCATATCAATTCACAATCACAACCACATTTTCATTTCACAAATCAAATCCACGAGGCTCAACCCCTCCTTCGGGTCTACCTTAAACAATCAGAAATCACACTTAGATATTTAAAATCATGTGGTAGTAAGTAAATCAAGCAAGGAGACAGGTTACTATATCTCAAGTGACTACGTTGGCCAATCGTCACATATCATCTCAGACCACACGGATCTCGGTGTGCGGGGTTGCTGGTACGAAGGTGGGTTAGTTCTCTGCCAGACTTTCTCAATTCCAGTAACCACCACGTGGTACATCGTACTCCATGTGATATACACGGTACATCGTACTCCGCGGACCCATAACATGGTTGGGGGTGCCTGCCATAGGTATTATCTACCCCATGCCAAGTGTAACCTTTATAGTCTCAAGAGCGCATGGGAGTAACCTCAATACCAGGTCCTAGCCCCTCATGGCCTTGCTCGCCCCTGTTGGGTTCCCTGATTCAGGTCCTAGCCCCTCACCCTCATCCCACTCAAGAGGTATGTCAGGCCTGTTGGGTTCCCTGAATGGATTATGTCAGGTCCTAGCCCCTCACCCTCACCCTCACCCCACTCAAGAGGTCTGTCAGGCCTGTTGGGTTCCCTGAGTTAATCCGTATCTCTCACCACGGCCTCATACATACCACAGTGTGAAAACCAGCGCGAGCTACGCTCTAGCGCGAATTCATGCATCAAAACTAATCACTTCGTACGAGCAACGCTCTAGTACGACATTTATGCATAAAAATATGAAGAAACCATGTACGAGCATAGCTCCAGTACGATTTATGCATAAGAAAAACTACTCAAATCCAAGTACGAGTGTAAGCTCCAGTACGGTTTATAAAATATCGTCACAATTCAAATCAAAGTGCGAGCTAAGCTCAAGCACGTATCACACAAGTGAAAACATAAAAATCCAGCGCGAGCGAGGCTCTAGCGCGATTTATGTCATACAAATACGATAGGCGGCTCATACACAATCAAACAATCCTGACAACCGGGTTTAGCACTTCACAATTGCCTTTTTCCACAACGTTAATAAACATTAGCCGACCCATCTACAAGCTTGCTTAAAACAAAGCAATTTCGTTTTGAAAGACATCAAGACATTAGATTTATGCAATTATTAGCCTTACTATCCCATTTCATAGAATCCACTTCCAAAACCAAAAATCACACATATACTCTTTCTCATTCATGAATACCATCAATCATTTACTTTAGCAACCATACACTTCGTAAAACACCCAATATTCACCCACAAATTTAAAGTACGAGCAGCTACCTCTATATACTCACAAAATTCCCTTACCTGAAATCGCGATGCGTGATTCCACTTCCTTAAGCTGCTTACTCGTATGGTTTGATTCGTCTTCAACGAACTCTTCGGGAGTGCACAAAATCGTATCCCGCATTATATTCGATCCATATAATATGACATCGTGCGTTCACTATAGTCAATTCGACCTATAGTTTCTAGTGACGCTCTTAAGGCCTCGTTTCATTACTTTACTCATAACTCGAGTCTATGGATTCTTTTAGGCCTATTAACTCATTTCAAATCGATATTAAATCGATATCAAGCTCATAGTGTTCATATTTCATTGATTTCCTCACTATGGCATTTGTTAAGCATTTACATACTCATTTTCATAATTTCACTTAAACCCACATTATAACTCCACATAACCATTCCAAATCACCCACATTACTCATTTAACAACTTATCATAGCCCATAAACCACCAATTCCCCAAATCATACTTTCTCACACTAGAGGCATTCCATTTTCTAGGTTACATTAGTTTCTAACACAACCTAGGTGTTTCCATCCATACATACTCATGCCAAACAACTCCAAAGTCAATTAAATAGACTATGTATTTGGGTTGGAGTGTTAGAATCTTACCAAATATGATTTTTCTTCTTGCCCCAAATGTCAATGCCCGTATCTCCTTCAATACCCACAATGGGATTTTTGGTTCCAACTATGTTGTTCTCTTCCTCAAGATGAACAACTTAATATCTAATGGTCTCCCCTCAATTCTTGCTGAAAATGGCTGATTTTAGAGGGAGAAAGTTAGGCTTTTGGGTTAGAAATGGAAGATTGGTGTTTTTCCCGAAATTTTTAGATTTTCAGCCCTCCTTATATAGAAATAGCTTGGGGAGATCGATCTGGTCTAAGAGGAGATCGATCTGGTCCCCTTAAATCTCTCATTTTCATGAAATTTTTAAGCATGAGATCGATCTGTCGAAGCATGAGATCGATCTGCTCCCAAACAGAGAGCTAAGGAGATCGATCTAGGTGCTTGAGGATCGATCTTTTCATCACAGAATGCTTAGGAGATCGATCTGGCCCCATTGGAGATCGATCTGCTCTATTCCATTGCCCAAATAAGAGCATTCTGGCTCTTCCAGATCGATCTCTCATCCTATGAGATTGATCTGGCCTTCATGTTTTCCAGATTTCTTGTAGTTTCCTTGTTGCAACTCATACCAACACATCCTGAATCTGTTACCATGGCCATTTTCTCATCCATCCACCTTTATAACTTGAAAATGGCATCCATTCATACCTTATACACATTGAAACTTGTGTGCATTCATTGTATGTCCAAAGGTATGCTACATAAAACCAAATGGAAGCATAACTTCATTCCATTTTACCACACTACCTATTTTGAGTTTCAATCACATCCATCACTTGCCAGAACTCATTTCTTCATATTCATACTCAATGAAACTTGTATGTACGTTACAATTCATATTACACATACGTACATTGAATCCATGGACTTACATCAATCATACTTTACATTACAAGTCCATTCACATTCATTACACATTACAACTATATATATACGGGGTCTCACATTCTCCCCTCCTTCAAAGAATTTGGTCCTCCAAATTAGAACCAAGTCACCCTTCAAAAAGTTGGGGGTACTTCTCCCGTATCAAGTTCTCCAATTCCCATGTGGCCTCTTCTGCCGTGTGATGTTGCCAAAGGACTTTCACCAAGGGAATTGTCTTATTCCGCAAAACTTTCTCTTTTCTGTCCAATATCCTAACCGACTTCTCAACATACGTCATACTCTCATGGAGCTCCAACGGCTCATATCTTATCACGTGTGCCAGGTCCGGGTGATACTTCCGAAGCATCGAGACGTGGAAGACGTTGTGGACATTTGCCAAGTCCGGTGGCAATGCCAACCTATACGCCTTATCTCCCACTCTCTCCAAAATCTCGAAGGGTCCGATATATCTAGGGCTCAGCTTGCCCTTCTTACCAAATCTCATAATACCCTTCGATGGTGATACCCTCAGAAACACCGACTCACCCTCATCAAACTCCAGTGGTCTTCGTCTCTTGTCAGCATAACTCTTTTGTCGGCTCTAAGCTATTCGTAATCTCTCACATATCAACTGGACGTCCTCAGATGCCTGCTGCACTAAGTCTGAAGCAAAAATCTATCTGTCACCAACCTCTTCCCATCCAATAGGGGAACGACATCTATACCCGTATAATGCCTTATAGGGTGCCATCCCGATACTAGCATGATAGCTATTATTATAAGCGAACTCGGCTAACTGCAGGTGGTCATCCCAGGAGCCTCTAAAATCCAGCACACACGCTCTCAACATATCCTCAAGGGTCTGTATAGTCCTCTCTGACTGCCCATCTGTCTGAGGATGAAAAGCGATGCTAAAACTCAGTCGGGTCCCCAGCGCTTCCTGAAAATGTTTCCAGAAATGGGAAGTGAAGCGGGCATCCTTATCAGAAACAACGCTCACTGGTACACCATGTAGCCGTACTATCTCTCGAATATACAGGTTCGCCAACTGACTCAGTGTATCGGTAGCTCTCATAGCCAAGAAATGGGTTGACTTAGTCAATCGGTCCACAATAACCCATATGGCATCATGACCTCTACGGGTCCTCGGCAACCCCATCACAAAATCCATGGTGACATGCTCCCACTTCCATGTCGGTATCGGTAGAGGCTGCAATAATCCTGCAGGCTTCTGATGCTCTACCTTCACTTGCTGACAAACGAGACACTTAGCGACATATTCAGCAATGTCTCTCTTCATTCCAGACCACCAATAAACCTTCCGAAGGTTTTGATACATCTTGGTACTCCCTGGATGTATCGTATACTTCGATGAGTGAGCCTCTGATAAAATCATTCTCCTGATCTCAGGATCCCTGGGAACGCATACTCTGCCTCTGAACCTCAATAAGCCATCAGCACTCTGCTCAAAATCAATACCCACACCTGTCTGTATCTGCCTCAGCCAATCGATGCATCGTCGATCGCTCTGCTGGGCTTGCCGAATATGGCCAATCAATTCTGGCTCTAATCTCAAACTAGCCATGATCTCAAGTCTCTCAGATCCAGGTGGGGTTACATCCAAACTTAGGTTCGCAAAGTGTTCTAACAATTCATGTTCCTGTACCATCATATATGACACCAACCCAAGGTTCTTTCTACTCAAAGTATCGACAACTACATTTGCCTTACCCGGGTGGTACATGATTTCACAATCATAGTCCTTCAGGAGTTTGAGCCATCTCCCCTGTCTCATATTCAGCTCTTTCTACGAGAACAGGTACTTAAGGCTCTTATGATCTGTGAACACCTGAAATTTCTCACCATAGAGATAGTGGCGCCATATTTTCAAAGCAAATACTACAGCCGCCAACTCCAAATCATGGGTCGGGTAGTTCCTCTAGTGATCTTTCAACTGTCTAGATCCATAAGCAACTACCTTCCCATCCTGCATAAGCACACAGCCCAGTCCCTGGTGTGATGCATCCGAATACACCGAGAATCCTCCTGAGCTGGTAGGAATGGTGAGAACTGGAGCAGTCGTCAATCGACACTTAAGCTCCTCAAAACTCTTCTCACATGCCTCATCCCATGTAAACTTAACATCCTTACGCGTGAGGCGTGTCAATGGAGCAGCTAGTCTGGAGAAACCCTCTACAAATCTCCGATAATATCCTGCCAATCCCAGGAAACTTCTGATCTCAGTTACTGTCTTGGGCTGTTCCCACTGTACAACTGCCTCAATCTTGGATGGATCCACCAATACCCCATCCTTTGACACAACATGCCCCAGAAATGAGATCTGTTCCAACCAAAAGTTACACTTACTGAGTTTGGCATACAATTCTCTCTCTCGGAGGGTCTGCAGAACTATCCTCAAGTGCTCCTCATGATCTTCCCTGGACTTGGAATAAACCAAAATGTCATCTATGAAAACAATCACAAACTTGTCCAGGTATGGCTTGAATATATCATTCATCAATGCCATAAATGTTGCGGGAGCATTCGTTAATCCGAATGGCATCACCAAAAACTCATAGTGGCCATAACGAGTACAAAATGCTGTCTTGGGTACATCTTCACTCCTGATCCTCAACTGATGATACCCTGACCGCAGATCTATCTTAGAAAATACTTCGGCTCCCTGGAGTTGATCCAACAAATCATCGATTCTTGGAAGGGGATACTTGTTCTTAATGGTGGCCTTATTCAACAACCGGTAATCTATACACAGTCGGAGGCTTCCATCCTTCTTCCTTACAAATAGAACCGGTGCTCTCCAAGGAGAGACACTCGGTGGTGGCCTTATTCAACAACCGGTAATCTATACACAGTCGGAGGCTTCCATCCTTCTTCCTTACAAATAGAACCGGTGCTCCCCAAGAAGAGACACTCGGTCTAATAAACCCCTTCTTCAGCAACTCTTGCAGCTGCTTCTTTAGCTCTTCTAACTCTATCAGAGCCATTCTATAGGGTGGTTTCGATATCGGCTCTGTACCAGGCAATAGCTCAATGCAAAATTCCATTTCCCTTACAGGTGGTAGCCCTGGTAATTCATCCGAAAAGACATCAGGGTAATCCGTAATTACGGCTATGTTCCTCAATTCCGGGTGTGCCTTATCTATATCAATCACGTATGCAATGAACCCTTCACATTATCCTCTCCATCGTTAATAACATAACCATCACTCCACATTCAACATTTATCAAAAACAATAATTTATCTCTCAAGCAACATGTATTTAAAATCATACTCCTTTATTTACAACAAACATGCTATTTTTATATCATTTCCTTTTATCAAAATTTACAATAAGATTGTCTAATCCTGAAAACATCAATGTCTTGGCATGACAATCCATAATAACACGATTGGTAGCCAACCAATTCATTCCCAAAATTACATCAAAATCATTCATATTCAATAAAATCAGATTGGCTATCATTTCCTTCCCCTTTATCTTTAACTTACAATCTCTACATACATGCTCGTCAATTGACTATCATTCATGGGTGTAGAAATCATCAACATTTTATCCAACAATGTTGGTTTCACATGCTTCAATAATTTATGTGCAAAGGAAGGTGATATGAAAGAATGCGTGGCACCAGGATCAAATAATACCAATGCTTCTAAATCAAAGATTCGGATGGTACCTTTAATCACATCCGTCGAAGCATCTGCGGTGTCCTGATCCAGTGCATGTACTCTTCCTCTGCTCACACCCGCAGCCTGTTTCCCTTTCTCCTCAGCTGTAGCCCTCCTCCTCGGGGCTGCTGTCTCAACTGGAGCTCCCTCAGGCTCCTTGCCCTTCTGTGGGGCAACCTCAATCATCTCAGTGCAGAACCTTGATATATGTCCTGGCCTCCCACACCTAAAACATGAAACTGGGGGTACCTGACATGGCCTAGTCCCATGGTATCTCCCACATCTCCTACACTGATCCGTGGTAGGTCGTGGTCCTCCAATAGTCATACCCCTCGGTGCAATCAAGGCTGGGTATACGGGAGGTCTAGCAGCTCTCTCCTGCACCTCTTCGATCTTAGGTCTCTTCTCAAAATACCTTGGGCCTCCTTTCCTGGCCACTCTATCCCTCTCGGATCTCTTCCGGTCTCTGTCCTTTCTAACACTGATTCTCCCAAGCTCGAAGGCATTTCGCTCAAAGTCTTGCTCACACAACTGAGCCTTATGTATAGCCTCCTCATAAGTCACAATGTCGAAGGGAGCTAGCTTAGTTCGGATGGCCAATCTCAATCCATCCATGAACTTTTGTATCTTTCGGGTCTCACTACCCATCGTGTCAGGATCATATCTCCCCAAGGACATAAACTTGGACTCATACTCGTCCACAGTATGGTTCCCTTGAACCAAATTCATAAATTCCATCCGCAATTTCCTCTGTGAGGTGGCTGGGATATATTATCTCCTGAAGGCCTCCAAGAATATCTTCCATGAAATCTCGGAGTGTCTAGCCCTCAAATCTCCACCAGTGCTCGGCCTTGCCTTTCAACATAAACACGACAAAGGCTACCTTCTCAGCTGAAGTGCATCGGAAAAACCTATATAGTTTCTCCATCTCATACACCCAATCCTCCGCAACCACTGGGTCCTTCACCCCTCTAAACATTGGAGGTTTCAACGCTTGAAACTCTCGCAACCTGCTCAAATCACAGTCATAACCCAAATCACTACCGCTCTGTTGTGGAGCGATAGGAGAATCTGTATCCTAGGCTGGAGGTGGTGTAACTGTAGCAGTCTCTGCAGTCTGAGGTCTCTCCGCCTCTGCAGCTGCCTGTTCAGTAGTAGGCTGTGCGGCGGGACCTCGTCTGTCACCGGTGCCCAAGGCCTGCATGACTATCTCCACCAAATTCTCAATACTCCGCTCTAACCTAGCGAAGCGAGCCTCAGTATCCTCTGCTCTCCCAGCAGGGTTCTGTGGAGCCTGCTCAGTCTGTGGCTCCGCATGGCTCTCAGGCCTACCTCTACGGCCTCTAGCACGTGCTCTCGCCCCTCTACCTTTACGTGTAACTGGCATAGTGTCTAACTTCCTGTATTATAATAATTCATTAAGCTCAATCCATCACGGTATACACAGTTATATCTAAACAAAAGCACAGTACTATGGGGATGTACGTTCCTACGTTTTATTAATGACTCACATCAGGCCAACACAGCTCTGATACCAATCTCTGTCACGACCCAATTCCATTCTCTTTAACCGAAAATCACTAAAAATTTTTTACGTTTTAGTGTTACCTTACCCGGTCGTGAACTAACTTACCACACACTGTTGGGCTGTGAGTCAATAATAAACTCCACATCTCATTCATTCTCAGTGAAATAAAATGATGTCATACATTTACATTTAAATCTTGTACTTATACAAAAGCATGTTTTACTGACATCTACATCCCCCATAATTACAACTCAAAGAATACTGTGCTTTTACATTGTTTAGATACAAAAAGAATCACTGTGTATATACCTCTAAGCGATGGAGATGCAGTGGAGTCCAAAATACCACGCCTCGGTCCTCACTGGGCTACTATGCACGCTCTGTAGGGGGAAAATAGAGAGGGATGAGCAACCACATGCTCAGTAAGGCAATAATGCAAGCATGGTAGATAACTACTCTATCTACATGCTGATAGTGTTATGCATAAATCATTTATGGTAGGAACATGAGGAATAAAACTATGCCATATGAGTATACATATATATATATATATCATGTATCAAAATCATGTCCATTGGCATATAAAACATGGTAAAAACATCATGTGTAAATCATCTCATGCTCGATCTTATTTAAATTCATAAAAAGGGTAATTCATTAAGAAAACTCCTTTTTTTTTAACCCACGTCATAAAACTCTTTCTTAACACATACAATCACATCACATCAATTCACAATCACAACCACATTTTCATTTCACAAATCAAATCCACGAGGCTCAACCCCTCCTTCGGGTCTACCTTAAACAATCACAAATCACACTTAGAGATTTAAAATCATGTGGTAGTAAGTAAATCAAGCAAGGAGACAGGTTACTATATCTCAAGTGACTACGTTGGCCAATCGTCACATATCATCCCAGACCACACGAATCTCGGTGTGCGGGGTATCATGCTGGTACAAAGGTGGGTTAGTTCTCCGTCAGACTTTCTCAATTCAAGTAACCACCACGCGGTACATCGTACTCCATGTGATATACACGGTACATCGTACTCCGCGGACCCATAACATGGTTGGGGGTGCCTGCCATAGGTCTTATCTACCCTATGCCAAGTGTAACCTTTATAGTCTCAAGAGTGCGTGGGAGTAACCTCAATACCAGGTCCTAGCCCCTCATGGCCTTGCTCGCCCCTGTTGGGTTCCCTGATTCAGGTCCTAGCCCCTCACCCTCACCCCACTCAAGAGGTCTGTTAGGCCTGTTGGGTTCCCTGAATGGATTATGTCAGGTCCTAGCCCCTCACCATCACCCCACTCAAGAGGTCTGTCAGGCCTGTTGGGTTCCCTGAGTTAATCCGTATCTCTCACCACGGCCTCATACATACCACAATGTGAAAACCAGAGCGAGCTACGCTCTAGCTCGAATTCATGCATCAAAACTAATCACTTCGTACGAGTAACGCTCTAGTACGGCATTTATGCATAAAAATATGAAGAAACCATGTACGAGCATAGCTCCAGTACGGTTTATGCATAAGAAAAACCACTCAAATCCAAGTACGAGCGTAAGCTCCAGTACGGTTTATAAAATATCGTCACAATTCAAATCAAAGTGCGAGCTAAGCTCAAGCACGTATCACACAAGTGAAAACATAAAAATCCAGCGCGAGCGAGGCTCTAGCGCGATTTATGTCATACAAGTACGATAGGCGGCTCATACACAATCAAACAATCCCGACAACCAGGTTTAGCACTTCACAAATGCCTTTTTCCACAACGTTAACAAACATTAGCTGACCCATCTACAAGCTTGTTTAAAACAAAGCAATTTCGTTTTGAAAGACATCAAGACATTAGATTTATGCAATTATTAGCCTTACTATCCCATTTCATAGAATCCACTTCCAAAACCAAAAATCACACATATACTCTTTTTCATTCATGAATACCATTAATCATTTACTTTAGCAACCATGCACTTCCTAAAACACCCAATATTCACCCACAAATTTAAAGTACGAGCAGCTACCTCTATATACTCACAAAATTCCCTTACCTGGAATTGCGATGCGTGATTCCACTTCCTTAAGCTGCTTACTCGTACGGTTCGATTCGTCTTCAACGAACTCTTCGGGAGTGCACAAAATCGTATCCCGCATTATATTCGATCTATATAATATGACATCGTGCGTTCACTATAGTCAATTCGACCTATAGTTTCTAGTGACGCTCTTAAGGCCTCATTTCATTACTTTACTCATAACTCGAGTCTATGGATTCTTTTAGGCCTATTAACTCATTCCAAATCGATCTTAAATCGATATCAAGCTCATAGTGTTCATATTTCATTGATTTCCTCACTATGGCATTTGTTAAGCATTTACATACTCATTTTCATAATTTCACTTAAACCCACATTATAACTCCACATAACCATTCCAAATCACCCACATTACTCATTTAACAACTTATCATAGCCCATAAATCACCAATTCCCCAAATCATACTTTCTCACACTAGAGGCATTCCATTTTCTAGGTTACATTAGTTTCTAACACAACCTAGGTGTTTCCATCCATACATACTCATGCCAAACAACTCCAAAGTCAATTAAATAGACAATGTACTTGGGTTGGAGTGTTAGAATCTTACCAAATATGATTTTCTTCTTGCTCCAAATGTCAATGCCCTTATCTCCTTCAATACCCACAATGGGATTTTTGGTTCCAACTATGTTGTTCTCTTCTTTAAGATGAACAACTTAATGTCTTATGGTCTCCCCTCAATTCTTGCTGGAAATGGCTGATTTTAGAGGGAGAAAGTTAGGTTTTTGGGTTAGAAATGGAAGATTGGTGTTTTTCCTGAAATTTTCAGATTTTCAGCCCTCCTTATATAGAAATAGCTTGGGGAGATCGATCTGGTCCAAGAGGAGATCGATCTGGTCCCCTTAAATCACTCATTTTCACGAAATTTTTAAGCATGAGATCGATCTGTCGAAGCATGAGATCGATCTGCTCCCAAACAGAGAGCTAAGGAGATCGAGCTGGGTGCTTAAGGATCGATCTTTTCATCACAGAATGCTTAGGAGATCGATCTGGCCCCATTGGAGATCGATCTGCTCTATTCCATTGCCCAAATAAGAGATTCTGGCTCTTCCAGATCGATCTCTCATCCTTTGAGATCGATCTGACCTTCATGTTTTCCAGATTTCTTGTAGTTTTCTTGTTGCAACTCATACCAACACATCCTGAATCTGTTGCCATGGCCATTTTCTCATCCATCCACCTTTATAACTTGAAAATGGCATCCATTCATACCTCATGCACATTGAAACTTGTGTGCATTCATTGTATGTCCAAAGGTATGCTACATAAAATCAAATGGAAGCATAACTTCATTCCATTTTACCACACTACCCATTTTGAGTTTCAATCACATCCATTACTTGCCAGAACTCATTTCTTCATATTCATACTCAATGAAACTTGTATGTACGTTACAATTCATATTACACATACGTACATTGAATCCATGGACTTACATCAATCATACTTTACATTACAAGTCCATTCACATTCATTACACATTACAACTATATATATACGGGGTCTCACATCGATCCTTTTGTTTGACAGATCGATCTGCATTAACATTTTCAAATTATAAGATCGATCTCTACATATATGAGATCGATCTCCTTGCTTCAATTTGATTTGTCATCGTGAGAAATTAAACTAAGAGATTGATCTGGTCAAGATTGGAGATCGATCTGGCACTCTACTTTCTGCAAAACCTTCAACGGGAAAAACAGTATTAAATGCTCCAACTATCAATCCTCCAGTATAAAATCAAGCATTTAAGACACTGGGATAAGAGAGACAATTACTGAAAATTCTATATATTCTCAAGAAATTCATTTCAACATTCTCTTTGTCTTCAATCTTCATTTTATTGATAGTGTTGTAAAACTCTTGGTGTAAAAGCTATATCTATCCTACCCACATAAGAAAAGCTTGATCTTGTATTCATCCTTATTTCAAGAGAGAAGAGGAGTGTTGCTCAGTAAGATAAACTTTGTAAAAGGGTGAATATTTATTTATGTAAAAAGGGTAAGGAGATTATTCCTTAACCTGAAAAAGGGAGTGTGTAACATTCATTGATAGAGTGAAAGGAAGCTCTTAACAAGGAGGTCAAGAAGAGAGGACGTAGGCAAGAGATTGGCCGAACCTCTATAAACTACTGAGTTTGCTTTTTCTTACCCTTATCTTCTTTCAATTTATTCCATTACATTATATTGATTATTCATTATTTGCAATTTGACTTAATATCGTTTAAATTTGTCATAAACCTTAGAAAACCGATTCACCCCCTCTCAGTAGAGCCAACAATTGGTATCAGAGCTGGACTCTTTGATCATAGAGGAATAACTTCCTAAGAGTTAGAAACGATCTAATGGCTCACAACAATGTAGCAACCAATCTAGTAGGATAAGGGCATTCTACAGTTAGGCCTCTTATGTTCAATGGTGAACATTATGCTTATTGGAAAACTAGGATGATACTCTTCATTCAAGCAAATGATTATGAGGTATGGAGGATTATAACTAAAGGACCTCAAATCCCAACTAAAAGAATAAAGGGAAGAGATATCCCTAAAGAAGAAGATGAGTGAGATTCAAATGATGTAAAATGTGCTCAGCTAAATGCTAAGGCCATGCACACCCTATTTTGTGCTTTAGGGTCAAATGAATACAATAAAGTCTCCGGTTGTGACAATGCCAAACAAATTTGGGACAAATTGGTAATAACTCATGAAGGTACAATTCAAGTAAAGGAGACTAAGGTAGGAATGCTCACACATGACTATGAGTTATTTAGGATGAAAGAAGGAGAGTCAATTAGTGATATGTTCATTAGATTCATTGATGTAATAAATGGATTTAAATCCTTAGAAAAAATCTACTCTAATATAGAAATGATCAAGAAAATATTAAATAGTCTACAAAATCATGGGAGGCTAAAGTGACTGCAATTGAGAAATCTAAAGACCCTCACACATTGTCACTAGATGAATTAATAGGGTCATTACTCACTTATGAAATGAAGTTAAGAAGAAATGAAGAGCCACCCAAGAAAGTGGGAGTAGCTCTGAAATCTACTACTCAAGAGGAGAATAAAAATGAGAGTGGTAGTGAAGAAGATCTTGAAATGACAATGTTTACCAAAAGATTTAACAAATTTATAAGGATGAGAGCAAGTGGTTTTGGTAGGAGAAACCACAAGAAAGATCAAGAAGAGTTAAGTAGAAAAGATACCATTGTATGTTATGAATGTAAAAAACTAGGACATATTAAATTTAACTGCCATCTTCTTAAAAGATCAAATGATAGGTATCACAAGAAGAAGGCAATGATGGCAACTTGGAGCGACAGTGATAGCTCCGATGATGATTCACATGAGGACATTGCCAACATATGCTTTATGGCTATTGAAGATGAAAAGGTAACTTCAGACCTCAATGAATATTCGTTTGATGAATTACAAGATGCTTTTGATGATCTTGCATTGAAATATGAATGCATGAGTATGAAGTACAAAAAATTAATATCTAAATTAAAGAAAGAAAATGAGTTAATACTAAAGGATAAGTTAGAATGTGAAAAGAAACTAGAAATTACAAATCTTAAAATTTATGACCTAAAAGAAAAAAATAGTAACTTACATAATTCTTTTAATAAATTTTATATGGGTCAACAAAAATTAGATAACATGCTAGAAACTCAAAGGGCCTTCTTTGATAAAAATGGACTAGGATATGATGGAAAAAGTAGATAGACCCATCTCAAAAGTTTCATAGCTAAAAAGAACATGCATAAACCCTCAACTATTTGTTCACATTGTAATAAGAAGGGGCATGCATCATATAATTGCAATATGAAGTTGATCACTCTTAGAGGAAAATTAGTAAAAAGAATCTGGGTTCCAAAAGAAATAATTAACTCAAAAGATACTAATGCTTTAGTAAAATGGATCTCAAAGGGATCAAGAATTGCATTCACTAACTCCAAAGGACCCAAGAGAATTTGGGTACCTAAGACATGAGTTTGAATTTTGATTATAGGTGATTGAGCATTGTCACAAAGCTAAAATAAAAGAAGCTTAGTACTTGGACAGTGGATGCTCAAGACACATGATCGGTGATAGAAGCCACTTCAACTCATTTAAATCGAAAGTTGGTGGAGAAGTCACATTTGGGGACAACTCCAAAGGCCAAGTTGAAGGAAGTGGTTCAATAGGTAATGACTACTTTTCATTAGAAAAAGTGTTGCTTGTTAGGGGTCTAAAACATAACTTACTAAGTATTAATCAACTTTGTGACAAAGGTTACAAAGTAATTTTTGATTGCTTGAAATGTCATATTATAGATCATAAATCTAATAAAGTTCTTTTCCTAGGTCATAGGCAAGGTAATATATACATTGTCTATCTAAATGAACTTAAAAATGAAAATATATGCCTAATGGTAGACAAGAAAAAAGAACATTGGTTGTGGCATAGAAGACTAGGTCATGCTAGCATGCATGTGTTATCTAAGTTAGTTAGAAAATACCTTGTTATAGGTTTACCTAGATTGTCCTTTGACTATGACAAAATATGTGAAGCTTGTGTTAAAGGAAAACATAAAAGGACAACATTTAAGCCTAAACATAGTGTATCTACCACTATGCCTCTTCAATTACTTCACCTAGATCTATTTGGACCAACTAGAACAACAAGCTTAGGTGGGAAACATTAGGGGTTTGTAATTGTTGATGATTACACTAGGTTCACTTGGGTGTTCTTTTTGAGAGTGAAGAATGAAGTTTTAGAAAAATTCATTGCTTATACAAAAGTGACTCAAAATGAAAAAGGTTACACTATAATTAGTATTAGAAGCGATCATGGCAAGGAGTTTGAAAATATTGGATTTGATGATTATTGCAATGATCAAGGAATTAGTCATAATTTTTCAGCCCCTAGGACACCACAACAAAATGGGGTAGTTGAGAGAAGAAATAGAACATTGGAAGAAATGGCTAGAACCATGTTGTGTGAAAATAATTTACCTAAATATTTTTAGGCTGAAGCTACAAACACATCTTACTATATCATTAATAGAGCTATGATTAGACCAATATTAAAGAAAACCCCTTATGAGCTTTACAAGGGTAAGAAACCTAATGTTCGCTATTTTCATCCCTTTGGTTGTAAATACTTTGTCTTAAATAATGGAAAAGACAATTTAGAAAAATTTGATGCCAAGAGTGATGAGGGAATCTTTTTAGGGTATTCTTTGAATTCAAAGGCATATAGAGTATATAACAAAAGAACATTGATGGTTGAAGAATCAATTCATGTAATATTTGATGAGTTAAATGATTTATCTAAAAATTCAACCAATGATGAGGACATTGAAATATTTGATGAAAACTTGAAAGAAATCTCAAACTTAGAAAATGATCTATTAGAGAAACTTGACATTAATAAAGAAGATGAAGAAGAACTAGAAATATTAGAAAGAGATTCTAGAGCACCAAGAGAATTAGGATATGTAAAAGATTGTGAAATAGTAGGAGATCCAACTCTTGGAGTTAGAACTAGATCATCTCTAAGGAATGTGTGTCAATATATAGCCTTTGTATCTCAAATTGAACCTAGAAATGTCAATGAAGCCTTAGATGACAATAATTTGTTTTTAGCCATGCAAGAGGAATTAATTTGAGAGAAGCAAAGTATGGAAACTAGTTCCTAGACCTAGTGATCACTCTATAATTGGAACTAAATGAATCTTCAAGAATAAGATGGATGAAAATAGTGTGATCATAAGAAACAAAGCTAGGCTAGTTGCATAAGGCTATAGATAAGAAGAAGGAATAGACTATGATGAAACTTATACACTGGTAGCTAGATTAGAAGCAATAAGAATGCTACTTGCCTTTGCATGTTATAAAAACTTCAAATTATATCAAATGGATGTGAATAGTGCATTCTTAAATGATTTCATTAATGAAGAAGTTTATGTTGAGCAACCTCTCGATTTTGAAAGTCATGAATTTCCTGAACATGTATTCAAACTCTCTAAGGAACTTTATGGTTTGAAACAAGCTCTTAGAGCATGGTATGAAAGATTGTCAAAATTCTTAATAGAAAAAGGATTTTCAAGAGGAAAAGTAGATACTACTTTGTTTATCAAAAATAAAAATAAAGATTTACTAGTTGTTCAAGTGTATGTAGATAACATTATTTTTAGATCAACAATGAATCTTTATGCCAAGAGTTTGCTAAGATCATGCAAGGTGAATTTGAAATGAGCATGATGGGAGAGCTCACTTTCTTCTTGGGACTTCAAGTGAAGCAAACTAAGGATGGAACCTTCATCAATCAAGCAAAATATACTAAGGAATTGCTCAAACAATTTGGAATGGATAATTGCAAACCTCAAGTAACTCCAATGGACACCAACATCAAACTAGATAAAGATGAAAGTGGTAAGTGTGTAAACACTAAACTTTATAGGTCTATGATTGGTTCATTGCTTTACCTTACTGCAAGTAGACCGGATATTCTATTTAGTGTATGCCTTTGTGCTAGATTTCAATCATCTCCTAGGGAATCACACTTATTAGTAACTAAAAGAATCTTTAGATATCTTAAGGACACTCCCTCTCTAGAATTTTGGTACCCCAAGGACTCCACTTTTACTCTTCATGCATTTTCTGATGCAGATTTTGGAGGCTGTAAAATAGATAGGAAGAGCACTTCAGGTACCTGTCAATTCTTAGGGAATAGATTAATTTCATGGTTTTCTAAGAAACAAAATAGTGTAGCTCAATCCAAAACTGAAGCTGAATATATAGTAGCAAGTAGTTGTAGTGCTCAAGTGTTGTGGATTAAACAACAAATGAAAGACTATGGTATTGACATGAAGCAAGTCTCAATCAAATGTGATAATACCAGTGCCATTAATCTGTCTAAGAATCCCATTCAACACTCTATAACTAAGCATATTGAAATTATGCACCATTTTCTTAGAGACCATGTTCAAAAAGGAGATATAATTCTAGAGTATATTGATACTTTACATCAAATAGCTGATATCTTCACTAAACCTCTTGATAGAGATAGGTTTTGTGTTCTTAGAGATGAATTAGGACTCATGAATGTTCCTTAAGATTTATCCACTTCAAAACCTTGATTTCAAAGTAATTTTCAACGAATTTTTCAATGATTTTTCTGGGCAAAAAGTATGAGAGATCGATCTTCAATCACTATAGATCGATCTCCATACTCCAAATTGGCCTAAAGCAGAAAGGTTAAGCTAAGCATATCGATCTATGCATTTGGCAGATCAATCTCCTTAAGCCTCTGTAAAACAGCAGATCGATCTATGCCTTTGGCAGATCGATCTCCTTAAGTTTCTGTGTTTTGAAGATCGATCCTTTGATTCAGCAGATCGATCTCTTCAAGTCTCTGGAAATAACAGATCGATCTGTCGTCGCGACAGATCGATCTCCTTAGCCCTGGACTATAAAAACTGCTTCAAAATCCTCAAATCTCAGAAACCCAAATTTTCAAATCCCTAACCCCCTGTCGCGCCTCAACCTTCGATTCTCCCTCTCAGATCGATCTCGGTAAGGTTTTTGTCAAATCTGTTCATCGTTTAGTGTCCTAGTAACCTACATTACTGAATTTCTGTAAAAATTTCTTGTTTATTGCTAAAATTTTCACTATGGCAATACTATCACTGCTTCATTGCCTAGGTTTTAGAGAACTCTAGAAACTAGTGCTTAGGTCTGTCTAGAGAAATCCTTGTGTGACATCTCTTAACATTCAGTTATGCCTCGTCTTAAAAGAGCGGCCAACAGAGAGTCTAGACCCTCTTCCTCACAACCATCCTCTACCTCTTTAGTCACTACCTTTAACAGGTGTTTTCAAACACCTGCAAAAAGGAAACGATATGAAGAGTATTTCTCGACTATGCCAATTAAACATTGGCGAACAATTGATTTCTCGTTTTTAAATCGCATTGACTTTCTGTATCTATCAAAAATGAAAGAATTTGGTTGGCTTCCATTTCTTAAAATCAATACCCTCGTACCTCCAAACATCGTTAGGGCTTTCTTTTCTAACGCATAACTCATCTACGACCCTGATGATGCCTGCAAAATTCTAGGGTTTAAAACGTATGTCATGTCTAAATCAATCCCTATAGACACATCTATATTAGCCCAAGTGTTCAAAATAAAAGATGAGTGGCTGACCAATGAAGAGGAAGAAGTCCCTTTAGAATTTGACCTTCCCGGGGATAAGGCGAGTGACCTACCGATGCACCCGAGGTTACTTCACCTTATCATCTCGTGGAATCTTAGACCATTTGGTACCCGTCACTCCACGGTTAGGAGATTAGATCGATTCTGGCTCTACCATCTCCACTCCTCAAAACAAAAACTCAATCTGGTCCACTTCATTTATGAAGACTGGCTGAAAATCGTACGCGGCTAAGCCTCCACGATAGTTTTTTCACAACCTCTAGAGTACTTACTACAACGAATCGAGATCGATTGTACCTGTGAGACTGGTGAAGTGCCTTCCCCAAAGAGCGTATTAAACATTGGCACACTTCACCACATGGGGTACTATAAGGACTTTCGAGGGGAATAGAGAAAGAAGCGAGAACAGCAGTCTGAGGCAACCATGGAAGAAGACCCATCAGCAGAGCCTACTGATCCACCTGTTGCACCTACTGAGGGTCCATCTTCATCGACTGCTCAACCCACTGCACCTGCACCATCGTCTGACGGGCTGGAATCAATTGTGGGGATGATTATGGAGCTTAATCGAAAGATGGATGAAGGATTTGCAAACCTTCATGCCACACAGCAGGCGATGTTCGATGATCTGCAGGTTACTCGCACTCACGTCGAAGAACTTCTAGAGCGATTTCCTCCTCAGCCGTAGGACCTGAATGTTAGGAATGTTTAGATAGTTTTTCATGGTTACTATTTACTGATTAAAACATCGTTTGCTTGAATGCTTACGTTATGAAATGACATGATAGTTCTTTGTGAAATGTGTTCTAATAAGTTACCATTTTGAAATGACAATGACAATTCTTGTGAACGTTAATTGCCTTTATATCTTTATTACCATTGCTATGACAAAAAGGGGAAGAAAGAATAAGAAAACATGTTTAAATGGTTTAAAGGAGTTAAGGGGCTAAAATTAAGGGGGAGCTTACAAAAAGGGGGAGTGTAACGACCCTTGACCTTTGAAAATCGGGGAATTTTTTTTTTATTATTTTTTTTATTTAATTTAACCACATATTCCCTTATTCACTTAGGTTGTATTCCTGTGCAGTGTCAAAACACTTTTCCCAATACTTTACTCGTAATCATAATTAATTTCTATATTTTAACTTATGTGGCCGATAAAAATTTCGGCAGCACAACGGCTTATATATGAGCCTACCCACCTGCAAATCAATTGTTTTTTTTTGGCAATCCTAGATATCCACCACTACCAAGCATACTTTCTAAGTTCATCTTTACCACTCAACACATCCATTTTAATTTAATACTAGTCCTCTCAAAACATTATACCAAAGTAATAATGTTTATATCGTCCCTTACAAAATTACATCCCAACTGATATTTTCAATATGTATCTGTGCATACAATTATGTCTGGTACAGGAATGTAAATGTATACCTTTCTGCGTGTACAAAAAGTAGCCTAGGGAGCTCTCCCCACCAGCCTACGTCGTGTACGCGGCAGGTAGCGTCTACGAATCACTGCAAGTAATCTGAGAGGTAGAGGGGTGAGCTTTCGGGAAAAAGCCCAGTAAGAAGATGTATTTAAAACGATTCTAGCAATTTAAATATGTATAAAACATAATAATACGTATGATGATACTTTCTGAAACTGATAATAGAATTCAAAGATTAAGGAAAATTAGAAACATCGATATTCAAAACGTAAATCTTTAGGTATTTGAACTTAACAGATATTACGTAAAACTAGTTGTACATTCAGAATTCCAAACAGGAATACATATCAAATCACATACTACAAATCCGGTTCTGAAAACAGAATTTAAATTTTCAAATTGAGACTACATCGGCCATATAATTATTATGTGACAATAACGAATTTATCACGCGGCAATAACCAATTTATCACGCGGCAAAATAACCCGATCATCCTCCGTAGAGGGAGTTCAGGACCCAAGGGTAATTTCAGACGCCACGAAGGCGAAATACAGGCGCCACAAAGGCGAAATACAGGTGCCACACAGGCGAAATACAGGCGCCACACAGGCGAAATACAGGCGACCTAGCCCCGGAGCACGCCAGACCCCTCTGGGCCCCGCTCCCACTGCTAGCCAGTCTTACAACTCCAAGCGCCACACAGGCGAAATACAGGCGCCACGAAGGCGAATTACAGGCACCACGAAGGTGAATTACAAGCGACCTGGTCCCGGAGCACGCCAGACCCCTCTGGGCCCCGCTCCCACTGCTAACCAGTCCTACAACTCCATGCGCCACACAGGCGAAATACAAGCGCCACACAGGCGAGTTCAAACGCCACACAGACGAGTCAGACGCCACACAGGCGAAATACAAGCGCCACACAGGCGAGTTCAAACGCCACACAGGCGAGTCAGATGCCACACAGGCGAGTCAAACGCCACACAGGCGAAATACAAGCGCCACACAGGCGAGTCAGACGCCACACAGGCGAAATACAAGCGCCACACAGGCGAGTTCAAACGCCACACAGGCGAGTCAGACGCCACACAGGCGAAATACAAGCGCCACACAGGCGAGTTCAAACGCCACACAGGCGAGTCAGACGCCACACAGGCAAAGTTGACAAACGTAAACATGCAACATAAATGGCCCTTAGTCTCATAACAACTATAGTTTTCATATACGAAAATATCGAAATAAATTCATCTTATTCGAAAAATCATTTTAAAAGACATGCTCATATTCCGAAATCAAATTCAGTTATATACAATTATTCAAAAACATAAACACAGAACATAGTCTTGATCAGAAATATAATTTAGAAACATGCATGAAAATCATACTTCATGTCTTTGCAAGCTTTCTTTATCAAGTTTCGGTAAGTAACTATTACCGTTTTAAATTATATCCCCTTACCTCGATCTATCGAAATCTCCGTGCTCGAGTGGTGACGTCTCTTAGTACCTCCCTTAATTCCTTCTATGATCACCTACCACGAAATCGTACACTTAGCACCCTATCCGTGCGAATTATCTGAATTGCGTTAAAATCGTAACCTATTCGTTACTACTACGTGTGTACATATTATTGTACGTACCTAAGTCAACACGCACGTGTATATATTTTCCCTTACCACATTATTTTGTATGTACAATTATTGACATACACCTTATTATATACCTCTACATGTATGTACACATAAATACATATATATACACTCCCATATGTGTGTATATATATATATATATATATATTTATTTATTTGTTTTCACTCTTTTCCTATCTCATATATACATTCTTTGTATATAAATATACTAGCACAAATTCATCCTATATACACCCATATGTATATGCATCTAATATATATATATATATACACTCCTATATATGTATATTATTGTCTTCTATTTTTTTCTTATCACATATATATATATGTCCTTGTTTGTACATATACCAAAACACATTTATTTTATACAATCATTTGTATATACACCCAAGTCTATACACATTTTTCATATACTCCTATATGTATATACACCTAAGTATATGCTCATAATTATTTTATCATTGGCTTTCCTTATTCATTTGTCAAATATATGTACATATACTAACATACCCTTTTATTATACACACCTATATGTATATACCAAAATATATATATATTTTTATTCACATAAATACATATATATATTATCACTTGTCTCCATTATTCAATATCACAAATATATATTTCTTTGCCTACTTCTCATCATTCCATTTTTGTCTAATTTAATCTATAACTAACATGCTTGTATCTACCACCCATTTATCTACATTTACAATGAATATACATACATGTATATACATATATATACTTTACCTCATCATGCTTATACACAATCACCTATATATACATGTACAATTAGATATACATATATACATTAGATATTTTTACCTCTTTTCTCTCCTTTCTTCCTTTTTTTTTTGCTTGCTTTTCTTCCTGGGTTTCACGTTTTCCAGCCCTGTTTCTGTTTTCCCCTTCTTCCTCAACCTCTCGGTTCCAGCCTGGTTTCTCGGTTTGCTTCTTCTTCTTCCTCTCTTTCTCCCTCGATTAGCTGCTGTTTCCCAGCTATTTTTGCTCCCTTCACTTGTTTCGGTTCCAGCTCAACTCCTTTGGCCTTCTTCCTCCTCCCGTCAGCCTCCCCTGTTCCTCAGTCAGTCCCAATTGCAGTCTTCTCCACCCCTCGGTTCCACCTCTCTTCAGCTCCTGTCTTCTTCTTCAATTTCCCCTTTTTTTTTTCTTTCAGTTCTCCATCATTCTCCTTTTCATTCGATCCCCCTGCCTTCTTCAATTTTGTTCTGTCCTCTTCCCTTTTCAGTCTCGATTTTGACTGTTCCACGGTTTCTCCCTCAATTCAGCTTCAATGCCTTTCTCCCTTACGGTTTGCTTCAATCCCCTGCTTTCGTTTCTTCCCCCCTGCCTCTCGGTTTCAGGCTTCCATCATCATCATCCTTATTTCTCTTCTTCACTCAATCTCGACTTTACCAAGTTCAGCCCCTGTTTTCTTCCATGACCGAAACCCAGTTAACTCAGCTCCATTTTCAGCCCTTCAATCTACTCCAATCCTTGTTGTTCTACTTCGACCTGCTTCAATCCTCAATCTCCCCTGCCTCGGTCTCGTTTCTGGCTTCAGCTTCAAACTCAGCCCACTTCAATTGAAGCCTCGGTTTGCCCTTTCCTTCAGCTCTTCCTCTCGGTTTCTTCTGGCTTCAGCCTTCTTTTTCCCTTCTGTTCTTTCTTTTTCCTCGGCCAACCCTTCTCTTTCTCCTCTTCTTCCCTTCTTCTCCAGCCGAACACCCTTCTTCCCTTCTCTTCCTTTCTTCCCTCTTCTCTTTTCTCCCCTTCGGTTTCCCGCCCAACACCCCTGTTTTTGATTTCTTTTTCCCCCAATTCAGAATAGTGGCAGACGGAATTGGCTTAGAAAAGCCAATTCCGTACATGCCATAATATATTTATATATATTAGTTTAATATCTTTATATATATATTATATTAGTATGTAGGTATTAATTGTTATGTATTTGTATGGTTATTATATTTTTATACCCACTCCTATATAGTGTATCAATGTATATTTATACATTATATTAGTATAAATATATTGTTTATGTATTGTCATTGCTATTTATTTATTTATTATTATTATTATTATTATTATTTTAAATGTCTTATACGTTATACTTTACGATACATATATATATATATATGTATTTTGTCATATATATATGTATATCATCATCTTTCCATTTTAATTTGTCTAATATATATATATATATATATATATATATATATATATATATATATACATACATATTCACCTATGTACATATCTACATATATATACATTTTCTTACATAATTTATCCAAGACATAATACCATGCCTTCCATGAGATTTTCCTTATTCTGAAATTAAAATAATACCGGAATTCCATCATTCTTCATAAATTCTCAATACAAGTGTTTACATCAACAATTTTCAATTTAACAATTTAAAATTTCTGATCCCTCCGTACTTGCATTCGCCTTATCCCTTCTTGTATCTTCGGGTTCCCGATCATCCCACGGGTTTCTCGGCTCCTATATTCTCGAGCCCTACAACGAACATCCACACTTCCATTAAAATATAGTCTAATTAAACGTAAGAAATTCGTGGGGTTTACATTCTCCCCACCTTAAAAGAATTTGGTCCTCCAAATTCATTGGGGTCCATCAAAATAGACGTGGGTACTCTTAGTCAATCTATCTACGATCATCCAGATTGTATCATGCCCCTTTCGGGTTCTTGGTAATCCTACTTATACTCATTCTTAATACACTGTGACCCAAGAGGCTCCGAGTCTCCTTAAATTTTAACGCCAGTTCACTCCAAAGTGGGTCACTCAATTCAAAAATCTCTCCTTATAACTTTTATAATTGCCCTATCAGCATTTCACTTCCAAGCAAGGTCACTCAGTACAGCGGTTTGTATACTTAATTCGATATCACCTGCTAAATCAATTCTAGAACTTCCCCTTTTACTTTAGAGGTAACTTTGATAAATTATTTGATCATATGTCAAAAAAAACTTTCCCAATTTACAGGGATGTTTCCATACTCCGAACACGCCCTATCTTAATTTCACAATTCCTATACACCATATTAGTCCTTCGAGATTTATACAGGGGTGAGGTAACGTGTAACATGAAATCTATAGGCTCAGGTTTCACAGGCAGTTTACATGCCAAATGGGGTGATATATAAATAAATAAATAAAAATGTGTAGAACTTGAACCCAATAATACATGTGTCTCGTGATTGCAAATTGAAAGCTTACCCTGGATGGTCTCAACGGAGGCATCAACAGTCTCTGTATCCACAGCAAGGACCCTCCCATTAGTGACAGGCTTCTTGCCCCTCTCTGCTGCGGTAGCCCATCTCTGTGGGTCTTGTCTCGGAGGAGCTTGCCTCTCAGGTTGTCGTGGTAGTTCTGGAAGCTGTGGAAACTTATTTAATGGACAATCTCTGATCCGGTGTCCCCTCTGTCCACACCTAAAACAACTCCCTGAGGACCAGTGGCACACACCACTATGGAAATTACCACAACTAGGGCACAATCTCTCGTATTGCTAGAAGCCTCTGGTAGTCTGTGGGGTAGCTATAGGAGCCATGGGCCTATCAATCCTAGCCCGAGACTCATCTGTCCTCTGCCTCTTAGGCTGGCCCATCCTAAAATCCCGTCTCGCCAACTCCATCTGTACACGATCATCTCTGGTCCTTTCCATAAAACCATACTCCGTCTGAGTGACATTGAGGCCCCTCACGACCATCTGTGCTCTACCCAGAGCATCCTGAAATTCCGTAATCCATAGCCCCAAAATACGGTCTCTGATAGCTGGCCTTAACCCTGCTAAGAACCTCTCAGTCCGACGCTCTTCATTCTGGAACGTCTCTGGATCATACCTCATCAGCATGGTGAATTTACTCTCGTACTCATCCACGGTCATACTGCCATATACCAAACTTAGAAAATCCATCCTCAACTTCTGCTGGGCAGCTAGTGGAACATACTGCTTCCTAAAGGCTGTGGAGAAAGCATCCCAACTAATCACCGAATGCTGAGCAGTCAAAAGGACCTTGGTGGATCCCCACCAATACTCTGCTTGGCCCTGCAGCATGTAAGTGGCCATAGAGACCTTCTCAACATCAGAACACCCCAACAAGTCGAAGATGTTCCCAAGGCTCACCAGCCACTCTTCGGCCTCTACCGGATTCTTAATCCCCTTAAATGCTCGAGGCCTCATCTTCAGAAAATCTCTCATCCTACCGATATTTCTCTCCTCCCTTCGGGCTTGTACAGGAGGTTGAGGCGCCAAAGGTACTGGAGGAACTGGTGGAGGAGGTGGCGGTGCTTGCGGAGGAGTCTGCACCGGAGTAGGAACTGGTGCCGGGCTAGCAGAATTAGAAACATTTGCCCCTAGGTGTTGAGCAACCATGGCACCTATCGACTCCAAACTTCGCTCGAGGCGCTGCTCCAATCGCTGCTCAAACTGAGCCATACGAGTACGAGGACTCTCTAGCTCAAGTGGAGGAGGTGGAGGTGGCTGAGCCTGCCTCCGAGTACATCCGCGTCTCCCACTCATCGTGCAGTGATCTAATACCTGCGCGTAATTTCAAAGATCGAATCTTAAAGTTATTAGGTATACATCACCTACTACCAGACAAGCACAGACATTGGGATGTAATTTAATCCTTATTTTCGACACTGACAGTACTAGACAATCTTCGCTCTGATACCACTTTAAACTGTAACGACCCTTGACCTTTGAAAATCGGGGAATTTTTTTTTTATTATTTTTTTTTATTAAATTTAACCACATATTCCCTTATTCACTTAGGTTGTATTCCTGTGCAGTGTCAAAACACTTTTCCCAATACTTTACTCGTAATCATAATTAATTTCTATATTTTAACTTATGTGGCCGATAAAAATTTCGGCAGCACAACGGCTTATATATGAGCCTACCCACCTGCAAATCAATTGTTTTTTTTTGGCAATCCTAGATATCCACCACTACCAAGCATACTTTCTAAGTTCATCTTTACCACTCAACACATCCATTTTAATTTAATACTAGTCCTCTCAAAACATTATACCAAAGTAATAATGTTTATATCGTCCCTTACAAAATTACATCCCAACTGATATTTTCAATATGTATCTGTGCATACAATTATGTCTGGTACAGGAATGTAAATGTATACCTTTCTGCGTGTACAAAAAGTAGCCTAGGGAGCTCTCCCCACCAGCCTACGTCGTGTACGCGGCAGGTAGCGTCTACGAATCACTGCAAGTAATCTGAGAGGTAGAGGGGTGAGCTTTCGGGAAAAAGCCCAGTAAGAAGATGTATTTAAAACGATTCTAGCAATTTAAATATGTATAAAACATAATAATACGTATGATGATACTTTCTGAAACTGATAATAGAATTCAAAGATTAAGGAAAATTAGAAACATCGATATTCAAAACGTAAATCTTTAGGTATTTGAACTTAACAGATATTACGTAAAACTAGTTGTACATTCAGAATTCCAAACAGGAATACATATCAAATCACATACTACAAATCCGGTTTTGAAAACAGAATTTAAATTTTCAAATTGAGACTACATCGGCCATATAATTATTATGTGACAATAACGAATTTATCACGCGGCAATAACCAATTTATCACGCGGCAAAATAACCCGATCATCCTCCGTAGAGGGAGTTCAGGACCCAAGGGTAATTTCAGACGCCACGAAGGCGAAATACAGGCGCCACAAAGGCGAAATACAGGTGCCACACAGGCGAAATACAGGCGCCACACAGGCGAAATACAGGCGACCTAGCCCCGGAGCACGTCAGACCCCTCTGGGCCCCGCTCCCACTGTTAGCCAGTCTTACAACTCCAAGCGCCACACAGGCGAAATACAGGCGCCACGAAGGCGAATTACAGGCATCACGAAGGTGAATTACAAGCGACCTGGCCCCGGAGCACGCCAGACCCCTCTGGGCCCCGCTCCCACTGCTAACCAGTCCTACAACTCCATGCGCCACACAGGCGAAATACAAGCGCCACACAGGCGAGTTCAAACGCCACACAGACGAGTCAGACGCCACACAGGCGAAATACAAGCGCCACACAGGCGAGTTCAAACGCCACACAGGCGAGTCAGACGCCACACAGGCGAGTCAAACGCCACACAGGCGAAATACAAGCGCCACACAGGCGAGTCAGACGCCACACAGGCGAAATACAAGCGCCACACAGGCGAGTTCAAACGCCACACAGGCGAGTCAGACGCCACACAGGCGAAATACAAGCGCCACACAGGCGAGTTCAAACGCCACACAGGCGAGTCAGACGCCACACAGGCGAAGTTGACAAACGTAAACATGCAACATAAATGGCCCTTAGTCTCATAACAACTATAGTTTTCATATACGAAAATATCGAAATAAATTCATCTTATTCGAAAAATCATTTTAAAAGACATGCTCATATTCCGAAATCAAATTCAGTTATATACAATTATTCAAAAACATAAACACAGAAAGCATAGTCTTGATCAGAAATATAATTTAGAAACATGCATGAAAATCATACTTCATGTCTTTGCAAGCTTTCTTTATCAAGTTTCGGTAAGTAACTATTACCGTTTTAAATTATATCCCCTTACCTCGATCTATCGAAATCTCTGTGCTCGAGTGGTGACGTCTCTTAGTACCTCCCTTAATTCCTTCTATGATCACCTACCACGAAATCGTACACTTAGCACCCTATTCGTGCGAATTATCTGAATTGCGTTAAAATCGTAACCTATTCGTTACTACTACGTGTGTACATATTATTGTACGTACCTAAGTCAACACGCACGTGTATATATTTTCCCTTACCACATTATTTTGTATGTACAATTATTGACATACACCTTATTATATACCTCTACATGTATGTACACATAAATACATATATATACACTCCCATATGTATATATATATATATATATATATATATATATATATATATATATATTTATTTATTTGTTTTCACTCTTTTCCTATCTCATATATACATTCTTTGTATATAAATATACTAGCACAAATTCATCCTATATACACCCATATGTATATGCATCTAATATATATATATATATACACTCCTATTTATGTTTATTATTGTTTTTTATTTTTTTCTTATCACATATATATATATGTCCTTGTTTGTACATATACTAAAACACATTTATTTTATACAATCATTTGTATATACACCCAAGTCTATACACATTTTTCATATACTCCTATATGTATATACACCTAAGTATATGCTCATAATTATTTTATCATTGGCTTTCCTTATTCATTTGTCAAATATATGTACATATACTAACATACCCTTTTATTATACACACCTATATGTATATACCAAAATATATATATATTTTTATTCACATAAATACATATATATATTATCACTTGTCTCCATTATTCAATATCACAAATATATATTTCTTTGCCTACTTCTCATCATTCCATTTTTGTCTAATTTAATCTATAACTAACATGCTTGTATCTACCACCCATTTATCTACATTTACAATGAATATACATACATGTATATACATATATATACTTTACCTCATCATGCTTATACACAATCACCTATATATACATGTACAATTAGATATACATATATACATTAGATATTTTTACCTCTTTTCTCTCCTTTCTTCCTTTTTTTTTTTTTCTTGCTTTTCTTCCTGGGTTTCACGTTTTCCAGCCCTGTTTCTGTTTTCCCCTTCTTCCTCAACCTCTCGGTTCCAGCCTGGTTTCTCGGTTTGCTTCTTCTTCTTCCTCTCTTTCTCCCTCGATTAGCTGCTGTTTCCCAGCTATTTTTGCTCCCTTCACTTGTTTCGGTTCCAGCTCAACTCCTTTGGCCTTCTTCCTCCTCCCGTCAGCCTCCCCTGTTCCTCGGTCAGTCCCAATTGCAGTCTTCTCCACCCCTCGGTTCCACCTCTCTTCAGCTCCTATCTTCTTCTTCAATTTCCCCTTTTTTTTTCTTTCAGTTCTCCATCATTCTCCTTTTCATTCGATCCCCCTGCCTTCTTCAATTTTGTTCTGTCCTCTTCCCTTTTCAGTCTCGATTTTGACTGTTCCACGATTTCTCCCTCAATTCAGCTTCAATGCCTTTCTCCCTCACGGTTTGCTTCAATCCCCTGCTTTCGTTTCTTCCCCCCTGCCTCTCGGTTTCAGGCTTCCATCATCATCATCCTTATTTCTCTTCTTCACTCAATCTCGACTTTACCAAGTTCAGCCCCTGTTTTCTTCCATGACCGAAACCCAGCTAACTCAGCTCCATTTTCAGCCCTTCAATCTACTCCAATCCTTGTTGTTCTACTTCGGCCTGCTTCAATCCTCAATCTCCCCTGCCTCGGTCTCGTTTCTGGCTTCAGCTTCAAACTCAGCCCACTTCAATTGAAGCCTCGGTTTGCCCTTTCCTTCAGCTCTTCCTCTCGGTTTCTTCTGGCTTCAGCCTTCTTTTTCCCTTCTGTTCTTTCTTTTTCCTCGGCCAACCCTTCTCTTTCTCCTCTTCTTCCCTTCTTCTCCAGCCGAACACCCTTCTTCCCTTCTCTTCCTTTCTTCCCTCTTCTCTTTTCTCCCCTTCGGTTTCCCGCCCAACACCCCTGTTTTTGATTTCTTTTTCCCCCAATTCAGAATAGTGGCAGACGGAATTGGCTTAGAAAAGCCAATTCCGTACATGCCATAATATATTTATATATATTAGTTTAATATCTTTATATATATATTATATTAGTATGTAGGTATTAATTGTTATGTATTTGTATGGTTATTATATTTTTATACCCACTCCTATATAGTGTATCAATGTATATTTATACATTATATTAGTATAAATATATTGTTTATGTATTGTCATTGGTATTTATTTATTTATTATTATTATTATTATTATTATTTTAAATGTCTTATACGTTATACTTTACGATACATATATATATATGTATTTTGTCATATATATATGTATATCATCATCTTTCCATTTTAATTTGTCTAATATATATATATATATATATATATATATATACATACATATTCACCTATGTACATATCTACATATATATACATTTTCTTACATAATTTATCCAAGACATAATACCATGCCTTCCATGAGATTTTTCTTATTCTGAAATTAAAATAATACCGGAATTCCATCATTCTTCATAAATTCTCAATACAAGTGTTTACATCAACAATTTTCAATTTAACAATTTAAAATTTCTGATCCCTCCGTACTTGCATTCGCCTTATCCCTTCTTGTATCTTCGGGTTCCCGATCATCCCACGGGTTTCTCGGCTCCTATATTCTCGAGCCCTACAACGAACATCCACACTTCCATTAAAATATAGTCTATAGTCTAATTAAACGTAAGAAATTCGTGGGGTTTACAGGGAGTTTTGTGAAAACAAAACATAATTTGTGCATAATGCAAATGGGTAACTAAACATGTTTATTTAATAAGTTTTGTCATATCAAAAAGGGGAAGATTGTTAGTTAATATATTTTGAAATGACAAAATAAGTAAATTCAATAATATAGAAATGATTTAAAAACATGTTTAGAGGTTATCAGTACCAGAAACTAAGTCTTTAAGGATGAGAGATCGATCTGGTGAGATAAGAGATCGATCTCCTGGGTTTTCTAGCATGAGGATTGATCTCATGAGGATATGAGATCGATCTGCTAAAGGATTGAATCCTCAAAGGATCTGTACAAGGTATTGAGGAAGCAGAGATCGATCTATAAGGGTTATAAGATCGATCTGTCTAATATAGGATGTTTATGAGATCGATCTAGCCTAGGAAGATATCGATCTCCTCTAAAACAAAGGGTAAAGGCAGTAGATCGATCTATGCTCAAACAGAGAGTTCATGAGATCGATCTGGTATATGAAGAGATCGATCTCCTGAAAGTCAGAGAGCTAAGGAGATCGATCTGGGTTAATTAAAGATCGATCTCCTCGCTACGAGAATACTTGGTAGATCGATCTGAAGATCGATCTTGCCTCAAACAGAGAGATTGGAAGATTGATCTTCTTGTTCGACAGATCGATCTGCACTAACATTTTCAAATTATAAGATCGATCTCTACATATATGAGATCGATCTCCTTGCTTCAATTTGCTTTGTCATCGCAGGAAATTAAACTAAGAGATCGATCTGGTCAAAGATTGGAGATCGATCTGGCACTCTACTGGAGGTTCCCAACGGCTCTTTCTGTAAAACTTTCAACGGGAAAAATAGCATTAAATGCTCTAACTACCAATTCTCCAGTATAAAATCAAGCATTGAAGACACTGGGATAAGAGAGACAATTACTGAAAATTTTGTATATTCTCAAGAAATTCATTTCAACATTCTCTTTGTCTTCAATCTTCATTTATTGATAGTGTTGTAAAACTCTTGGTGTAAAAGCTATATCTATCCTACCCACATAAGAAAAGTTTGATCTTGTATTCATCCTTATTTCAAGAGAGAAGAGGAGTGTTCCTCAGTGAGATAAACTTTGTAAAAGGGTGAATATTTATTTGTGTAAAAAGGGTAGAGAGGTTATTCCTTAACCTGAAAAAGGGAGTGTGTAACATTCATTGATAGAGTGAAAGGAAGTTCTTGACAAAGAGGCCAAGAAGAGAGGACGTAGGCAAGAGATTGGCCAAACCTCTATAAACTACTGAGTTTGCTTTTTCTTACCCTTATCTTCTTTCAATTTATTCCATTACATTATATTGATTATTCATTATTTAGAATTTTACTTAATATAGTTTAAATTTGTCATAAACCTTAGAAAACCGATTCACCCCCCTCTCGGTAGAGCCAACATTTTCCTATGCTACCGATACATCTTTCGCTTTCTCTAAGTTGCTCTTTACACAATTGCCTAAGAGGGGTTTGACTGCTGACCCGATTTTGTAGCACTTTATTTCCACTTACACTTTATTGTAGTTTTTTCCAATCGCTTGTATGCTATAATGACACTTTACTACAATATCATTATATTTCTCTCATACCACTGATTAAGAGTCATTACCTGACGGTAGTACCAAGTAGCTCCCAACCTTAAAATGCTCAATGGTTTTTAGCTAGGCTGCTTGTCATTATTGGTCTCGTTCTCAAACTTTGTGTCTACCTTCATTATGGTTGATCGCTTCTTATGTAAAAGGCAGTCTTTGACACAATGCAGATCGTCGCAAAAATAACAATTTAAAGGCTTTCTCTCTTTTTCTTTGTCACGTGTAACTTTCTTGGTCTTAAACTTGCGATGTACAGTCTACTTATTCGCATTTTTCCCCTAATGAGGAGCTGGTGTTTTGGGTTTCCCCACTGTTGCACTCGTTACTGCTATCGAGAAACCTAATGTGTTCAAACTCTATTAGCAATTTAGCTCTTATAATGGCTCGACTTAATTCCCCCACACCTCGATGCTGCAGCTTAATCTGTAACCACAGCTTCAAACCATCAATGAGACAGAACAATGATTTCCTCTCATTCATCTCAAGGATCATAAGCAATAGGTTCGTATAGTATTCTCGTACTTTACCTTTTTGAGCGGCGGAGCTTTCCTTAGGATTCTTTTTCCCAAACTCCAACTTGGACTATTATGATAGTTCCCTCATGAAATCGTCCTAAGTGTTGATCTCACACTCACTATGTTGTACTTTTTCATACATGCGTAGCCATTGACATCATAACAAGGCAACATCAATTAAATACATTGAAGCGGTGCTTACCTTTGCATCCTATGCTATGCTAGCCACTTAGAAGTACTTTTCTATGCCCTATAAAAAATAGTTAATGTCTTAGGTAGAGTGGCTTTCGACAAATGAATTTAGCTTGGGCACTTCAATTTTGGGACTAAAATTTACTTCAACAAACACAACAGCTTTAAATGCGACTAGCTCAGTAATGAGTTGCTTGAGCTCTCCTTACATGGTCGTCACTACTGCTTCTAAAGCCTTATTTTTTTGCGTGAGACTGTCTATTACTTTGTTCAAGGCACCCAACATCAAGCCTTCAAGCTCTTTTCTTATGGAACCTAACTCGACGATGCGCTTATCAATGACCTTGAATCGATCCATCATCTCTCCAATAGCTATCTCTACCCTAGCCAGATGAGCATCAATGTCTGGAATCATCTCTCTTTATCTAGCCTTCTTGTTATTTTTATTTGGTCTCGTAGGCTTCTTGGACCTCTTATTGTACCTTTTCTTGAGATGCCATCATTGCTATTGATCAAGCTCCTAGCAGACTTGTTCTGATACCAATTGTTGTTCGTTGCGAGCCTGAGTCAAGCAACTGTGTGGTCTAAGGTAGAAACTTTCATCCATGAAAACCTGTGTCAAACTTCTAACATTTTATAATATTACTCATACGATTGGAAACCTCGAAGGAACCTGAATGATAGAAAGCTTAGAGCTTAATAAAAAATCAAGAAAGTAGAGAAAATAGAAAAGATTGGAGAATAAACTATGATTCTCATTAACTAGAGTAAATTCTATGTTACAATGATGTTGAGAGGTCCTCCATTTATTATAGAGTCCTTTAACATTGTTAGACTCTTGCAATCCTATCTATAAGTATTTAAAATACACAAGAACTCTATCTATAAGACACTTTAGTCTTAAAGACTCTAGAGGATTAATAGCCAAGGAGTTTTAGTTTGATCCAAACTTTACCATAGCAGTTGCCCTTTTTCTATTAGGAGTGTGTTAGACATGCACATTAGTGTTTGTTAAGTTCTAAAACCTTTTTGCACATTTCTCGTATCTTATTTGGTTAAGTGCATGTCTTAGGGCTTGGACTCATCTTTTGCACCAAGCTTGCAAGCCTTTGTCACAATTTTATGCTCTAAACCTAGACCAGAGAATGGACCATGACATTCTCCCTCATTCATTCTAACAACGCCTTCATTGTTAAGCAACATTTTGACAATCTATTTATCACCTTACCTCACACATCTTCTTTCATGTCGTCGACGCATCGTCCACTTCCTTTGAATTGCACTCTACACACGAGCCTGGGAGGGGTTTGGATGTTGACCTAATTTATGGCACTCTACTGCCACTTGTACTTTGTTAAAATTCTTTCTTACCACTCGTACATTGTTATGACACTTTGCTGTCACTTTGTTGTGATCTCTCTTATCACTGACTGAGAAATATCTACCTAACGACAGTACCAAATGGCTCCCAACCTCATAACCTTCTACGGTTTCTCGTTGGGTTGCTTGTCACTACTATTTTCGCTTTTAAACTCCATCTCTACTTTTACTATGGTTGGTAGCTTATTACGAAAAAGGCAATCTCTAACCTTATGTGGACCGTGGAAAAGGAAATAGCTCAAGAGCTTTCTCTCCCTTACTTTGTCATAAATAGCTCTCTCGGTCTTAGCCTTGCAATGTGCGGTCTGCTTATCTACCTCTTCCCTTGATAAGGAGCTTTTGTTCTAGTCTTCCCTACTATTGCACTCGCTACTACTTTCAGGAGACTCAATGTGCTCAACCTTTATTAGGGATGCAACTATCGCAATGACCCAACTTAATTCACACATGCCTCAGCCCTGCAGCTCAATCTATACTCATAACTTTAAACCATTAATGAAATAGAATAAAGACTTCTTCACAGTCATCTCGAGGATCATAAGAAACAACTCCGAGAACTCTGTATAGTATTCTCGCATGCCACCTTTTTTATTAAGCTGATAAAGCTTCTCTTAAGACTTTTTTTTTTTTTGCATACTTCAGCTTAAACTGCTATCCTAGTTCACTGACATACTTATCCTAAGTGTTGATCCCACGCTCACCACGATGCACTCTCTCAAACCTACGCCGCCATCATAACAAGGTAACCTCAATCAAGTACATCATAGCAGTGCTTACCTTTGTATCTTGCACTATGCCAGTCACTTAGAAGTACTACTCACACCCTATAAAAAATTGTCGACATCTTGGACAAAGTGGCTTCTTACAAATGGCTTCGGCTTGGGAACCTCAATTTTGGGACCAAAATTTTTTCCAATAACCATAGTGATTCTACATGCTACTAGCTCAGTTTTGAGTTGCTTGAGCTTTCCTTGTATGGTTGTCACCATTTCTTCTAGAACCTAGTTCTTTTATGTGAGAATGTTTATTACTCCGTTCAAGGCACCCAACATCACATAAGGGAATTTCTACAGTAAGTTTATAATTGTTGACCTTATTGTAAGGTCAGACAATAGTAGTCCTTAAATTAATAATATTTAATCTAAACCATTAATTAAAATTTGAAGGTAAAACAAAAAAAAAAAAAACTTAAAATTGATAACTTGTTAAACTAGTTTTTCAATATTAAATATTTATAAAAAATTAAATAAAAAATATCATAACAACAAATCTTATTCGACTTTCCATTGTTTTGAAAACAATTGAACTTAAATTAAAATTTTAACAATTAAAACCAAAGACATCAATTAAATTTTTAAAGCAATTAAAGTAAACAAGCAAATTATTAAAAGAAAAAAAACTTTAAGTTGTATTAAAAAGTATCACTTTATCTTATGGCACAAAAGTTGCTGCTGGTAGTAGCTTCCCTTCCTTTGCATGAATCACAACACATGTTATTGTCCCTTCTCATGCAAATAGCCATGCATAGCTCCTTTGCCAAGAAATAAGAAGCAGCCACGATTTTATCTTTTGACAAGGTCGCACCTTCCAAAAGTTGCAACCAGCACATAGGAAAGCACAAGGTGATAACAACTAAACTAACAACAATACGCCGACAATCATGCACAACAAGAAGGGATGTGAGGTAGTAGGAGTCTCCTCTAGGAACCAATCAAGACATGATAGAGTGCATCAACACCTCAACTAAGCAATGATGCAACCAAGAAGGTAGCAAAATAGAGGAAACCTGAGAGCATCAACAACATGTGAAGTAGCAACTCTATCGCAATAGTCCACACCAATAAGTAGCAAACCTTCAACCTACGAAATAGAGGAACTACCACAAAGAAAAAACCAACAAACTAAAATTAATAAAGTAGCACAATGTAAGTTAGTTATAGTCGACTGGCTACTATGGGCAATAAATTGTCGATGTAATTTGGAGTTACTAGATTAAAAAATTGAATGTGCAGTTGAATGCCATATTCGGGCATTCAACTACCCATGAATGAAAAATTAAATTTAAGTTAAATACAAGGAAATTAATCATAAAATTGATAATTAATAGTCAAATTAATGAGATTTATCTTAAAATAAATAAGAATAATCATAACTATATTAGAATAAGTATAAAAATATGATAACTAATTATAAAATTTATAAGATTAATCGTAAAATTTATAAGTTCATCGTTAAATTTATTGTAAAAATTTATGAGACTCATCGTATTATTTATGAGATTAATAGTAAAATTTATAACATTTATTGTAAAATTTACAAGATTCATCATAAAATTTATGAGTTTTATCGTAAAATTTATAACATTCATAGTAAAATTTATGACATTCATTGTAAAATTATTGAAAGTCCTCGTAAAATTTATGAGATTCATTATAAAATTGATTAGAATAAGTGTTTTTACACTAAAAAAAGTATAAATTTGTAATAATTAACTATAAAATTAATGTGATTAATTGTAAAATTAATGATAATAAGCGTAAAAACACTATAAAAGTCTAAATCTATGATAATTAACTGTAAAATTTACGAGACTTATCGTAAAATTAATGACAGTAAGCATAAAAACACTAGAAAAACATAAATTTATAGCAATTAATCGTAAAATTAATATGATTCATTGTAAATTAATGAGAATAAGTCTAAAAATACTATAAAAAACATAAATTTATAATAATTAACCGTAAAATTAATGTGATTCATCGTAAAATTGATGAGAATAAGTATAAAAATATTATAAAAAACATAAATCTATGATAATTATTCATAAAATTTATGACAATGTGTGTAAAAGACATTAAAATTTAACAAGGCGGTAGAATGCCATGTATGACATTTGATTACCCGATAAATTTTATGCCAAAATGCTTCTGGCATCAAGGTGGCTACCCTTATAGAGGTAGTCCATGGCCTTGAAGCCAAAAGTATTCTGACTTAAAAATGAACTTGGGCAGTCGAATACTATACATAGGAATTCAACTGCCCTAAGGTATTTGGACTATAAACACTCATTTTTCTGGGTAGATGAACCTTAAATACTCTATCTAAAATGCATTTTCTCTTCAAATTAACATGGACTACTATAAACACTCATTTTTCTGGGTAGATGAACCTTAAATACTCTATCTAAAATGCATTTTCTCTTCAAATTAACATGGACTATCTTTATTATAATATATAATTTAAGGTAAAAAAAAAACTATGAAATTCAATATATTAGATAATTTGCTTTCATACTTTGAAAGGATAAAAATATAATTTAAATATCTTATTGCTATTTTAAAGAATAAAAATGTAATTTAAATTATATTTCATTAGATTAAAGTTTACTTGTTGATTTATTAAACAATTATTTATATATTTTTTAAAATTTTTATTATTTATTCAATTTCTTATGAGATATTGAAAATCTCATAATTTTACAAGATCAATACTTTATGATTTTATTGTAAATATAAAAATTTTATCTACAAGACACCCAAATTTTAGCTGCCCAATTTTGTTAGGAGTGTACCAAACACGTATTTTAATGTTCTTGGATTTCAAAACCTTCTCGCATATGGCTTGCACCTCATCCGATGAAATGCGTGCCTTGAGTTTTGAACTTGTCTTTCGCACCATGCCTGTAGACTTTTGTCACGATTGCTCTCCCTGAACTAGGACCAGTGCACGGAGACCATGACACATGCTGCCTGCTGCCTGCTGCCTGCTGCCTGCTGCCTGGCTCGCTTCCCTCCGCTTTACTGCCTAACATTAACTCAGCGTCGTTAAGCATAACACGTTCTGTCTCACCCTCTTTTCGCCTAATTTTTAGTTGGACAGGGCCTTTAGATCTCGGCCTAATTGCCATTTGCTTCCCTTCCCGTTGTCCACCGCCACGCGATGCCATCGCCACGTACCCAAACGCTTTTGGCTTTTGGCTTTTGGCTTTTGGCCTTTGCTTCAACATTTTAGGTGGCTATCGTTTTTCCTTAATTATATTTTATCATCAACTCATTTTCCTCCTCGTGTTGTGAGAGATGATGGCTTTGACAAACTTTACTTGTGTACTTTCTCCCATCCGTTTTACCTACCTTAATATTTTGCAATATAAAAAGCCTAAAGGCGCGCGCATATATATATATATATATATATATATATATATATATATATATATAATTATCTAAATGCCTATATCAATTATCGATTATATATATATATATATATATATATATATATAATTATCTAAATGCCTATATCAATTATCGATAATATATAATAAAGGGTCTCTATAAAATTTTTATGAAAAAAATACACATCTTTTTTTGTTACATTTCTAAATTATAACATTTCAAATATTAAGTGTTTGTTGGTTATAAATTTCAATTATATGACTTATCCAATTATATATGAGAACTCTAATTCTATTTAAAGGTTTCCATCATTAAATAAATTTGTTTGATAAATAAAAAATAAATTTTATATTGATCCGATTTATCTTCATAGTTTTTTATTTTATTTAAGGTTTAAAAATAATAACTTTTTTGTTGCTAACAATCTCTTGACAATTAATTAAAAAAAATTACGACATATTGTAATGTATGAATTTAAAATTTGAATTTAACAATTTTAATATTCAATTATTAAATATTTTCATTGTAAAAAAAAAAACCTTTATTTTAGTGAAATATATTTGACACAGGAAGAAACTTTACATGCAAAATCCAATTAATATGCGGTCTACTAGCTCAAGTTATTTGTGCAATATACAACTCCATATTCAATATATATTTAGTATTTATAAGTAGACTTCAAGATGTGACGACAAATATTGGAAATATGGAGGCACACCGATGTGGGTAAACTTTTTTATTTACAAAAATAACAGTTTTGTTTATTATATTTTTTAAATTTTAAATAATTTTGAAGTGACTGTAATTATAATTAAATTTTAATTTTTTTTACTGATGATAGAATAATTTTTAATTATAATTATAATTTTAATTAATGATAGTAAAATCACTTCCACTACAAATAATTTGACATATAATTACTTGTTCATTATATTTTAAAATTATAATCACATTAAGTTTTTTCTAAAAAAATACTTAAGTCGAGTGAAGAATATCAATTGAACATAATACCTGATGTTGGTATGTTTTTGCGGCGAAATGCCTTTTCCCACAAACAATTGTATGTTGCAACATTTAGAGGGATTTGACTCTGGGTGATAAAAATTTTATCGAGCAAGAGAAGATTTTATTTACATATGCGAAGTTATTTTTGATAAAATTAAAAATAATGATGAAGATAAAATTTATTATTATAATAATAAGATTAGATATTATAGTATCTTGATTAAAAGTAATAGTGAAATATGTATTTAGATGTAAATACTATAATGATGGAGGATAAAAAAATAATGAGAAGAGAAAATAATTGTTAAAGATATTAGGTTAAAATTTATATATTATGAACTTTATAATATTTATTTGGTACTTGTGAAATTAATAAATAATTAATATTTACTTATATTATTTTATATCTAACAATATTTTTGTTAATAAATATCTAAAAGTTAGTTAAAAAATAAAAATATATTTACACATACTAAAAAAATTATTTATATTTATTTTTGTTATTTTTCATGTAGTTATTTTTTAATTAAAAATTGTAAAATATTTATTTTTTCATTTTCTTGTAATTTATTTGATAATAAAATTAATTAATTATTTATGTATTTATTAAATTAAATATTTATTTAATTTATTTATTATATAAATATATAAAATGTTTATTATCTATTATAAAAATTATAAAATAAAATGAAAAAGGTAATAAAAAATAGTTAAATATTATATTTTATAAATCTAATATAAGAAAATTGAGGAAAAAAAAAATCCCTCCGGAAGCCATTGTACTCTTAAAGGTCCAATGGCCTTTTAGCCTACTGCACGGAGGAATGGCACCCACAGTGTGATTGCTATGCATCCACGATTTGGGTGTAATTGTCACCCTCGTTAGAGGTTCGGTTGCAACCAAATCAGGCCTAAAGCAACACAAAAAGTGTTGTAGATAAGGAGGCGCTTATTATACTGTAAAGGAATTAATAAATTCGAATTCAATCTATTTTCTACATAATATAATTTTGAACTCCTTTTTATTTGTTAAATATAGGTAGTTTAGATATTCTAAGAGGAATTAATTTTGATTTTCTTCTTTGTAATTATTGAGGATAAAAATATTGGGCCAATAAAAAATAACCACGTGGCATGAGAGAAATCAAATATTTTATTCATTATATATATATATATATATATATATATATTTTACATGAGACAAAAACGGACGTTTAGTTCAAGGTACATACGTAATTACAGACAGAATAAATTTCTATAAATAGGAAACATGTATGACTCAAAAACCTAAGTCTTTGTTTGCTTTACAGAAACTCTGCTGAAATTCCCTTCTAACTTAAGTATCGGAGTGCTTACGCAAGGAACAATCCCTGTGTCCCTCTGATCATTCATTTTCTTGCAGAATATCTGATTACACGTGGTACGAAGATTGAAGTGAGGACGTTAGCAACACATCATCATTTTGTTGGATAACAACAATTGACGTCGTCTGTGGGAAATAGAAGAAAAGTTCTTAGCTCTACAATGATGGTGAGAACACGATCAACAACGATGAGAAGTGAGGAGAATGAAGATTCAGCAAGTTCTCCAATTGGTAACATGGGTGATGGAGTCCGAGGGGAAAGAGGTTCAAGTATGATGACAATTCCCGTAGCTGAATTTGAGGCTATGAAGAAACAAGGAGAGGAAACCGTCCAAGCTTTACGGGCTATGGTGAACCTGTTCAAAGGAACCTTTCTGCAAGTGAATCTGCTAGCTACTGTACGAAATTTGGTGGGAGAAGGAAGTGTTGCCTAAGAGTCTCATGGCATGCCCGCATTGAACCCTTACGGCATGGCCGCTACTGACCCTCACGACATGTCCGTGCAGCACCCTCAAGGCATGACCGTAGCTGACCTTCACGGCATGCCCGCGCAGCACCCTCACGACATGACCGTAGCTGACCCTCACGGCATGCTCGCGCAGCACCCTAACGGCATGCCCGCGTAGCACACTCGCGGCATGGCCGCTACTGACCCTCACGGCATGTTCGCGTAGCACTCTCGCGGCATGGCCGCAGCTGACCCTCACGGCATGTCCGCTGTTGACCCTTACGACATGCCCGCGCAACACCCTCGCGACATACCCGCTGTCGACCCTCACGGCATACCCGTTACTGACCCTCACGGCATGTCCGCGCAGCACCCTCACAGCATGGCCATAGCTGACCCTCACGGCATGCCCGCGCAGCACCCTCACGGCATGCCCGCTGTTGACCCTCAAGGCATGACAATTCGAGACCCTTACGGCCAGTCCGCACGGAACACTGATGGTCAGATGGCGTGAAACCCTGCAGGCCTGGCGACTGGAGATCTATTATGTGAGGTTGCAGTTGACCTTATGCGTGTGGCTGCAGAGGAATTGAGGCGAAAGGGCTCCCAAGATCCTGTACGGGAAGTTTCAGAAGGTCCCGGATGTGAAGTAACAAGACGCATGAGGTCCTAGGGTATCGGAAGCCCTGAGTATGAAGGTACGAAGGGCTTGAGATGCCAAGCTATGGAAGATCTCGTACGCAAGAATCCAATTCACCGGAGGCATCAGAGTTTTGGAGAACCACGACGTCAAGGTGCGAGGAATACGACGGGAGAGATTGGGGGTGGCCGGAGACGCCAAAATACTCAAAGCTTTGAGAATCTGGCTATGGTAGATTCTGGGTATTTGAATACAGAAATCCATGGTCCCAGAACACAATGTCTCGCCGAATAATGGGGTCAAAAGCGTCGAAATTACATACCGAAAGAAACTCAGAAGCAGATCCGACATGGAACCCTAAAGCTGACATGGTCGATTTTCGACCTAAGGCCTGTCAGAACCAAATGCATGGGAATGAGAGAGAGGCTGTTGACTATGATCAAGCCGATTCATGTAAGGTCTAAAATATGCCTGCATCCATGACACAATATGTGTTAGATATGAAGAGAATGGTCGAACAAGTCCTGGAGGAGAAAATGTTGGTTCCGACTGAAGAGAACCAGAGAAGAAGAATCCCATTCAATACAACGATCATGGGAAAACCGCTGCCCCCAAAGTTCAAGATGCCTCAAATGACAACATATGTCGGGAAGACTGACCCTTACGATCATGTTGAAAATTATGAGTTGTTAATGCTACTACATTGATGGAAAAATGAGATTATGTGTAGGGCATTCTCCCTAACTTTAACTGGCCACGCACTGAAGTGGTTCAAAAATTTACCGAAAGGGTCTATCTCATCTTTCAATCAGCTGATGAGTGAATTTTTGAAGGCCTTTGCGATAAATAGCCAGAAGAGGAAAGAGGCCACTTATCTGCTCACCCTAAGACAAAGGAATAAAGAATCACTAAAAACTATGTAGATCGATTCCGTGATGCTACTCTTGAGGTACGAGATCTACAAGTTGGATTAACGGTGACAGCCATGTTGCAGTGGGCAAGGTCTAAAAAGCTTCAAGAATCATTGTCTTTGGATCAACCAACGATGATTTCAGACTTGTTCTCTAGAGCAAACAAGTATATTACCCAAGAGGAGGTGATGAAAATGATACCAACACGAGACATGAAGGAATGAAGGAAACGGAAAAGAGAGCCCGATGATAAAAATGCAGGAAGATCAGATAAAGCCCCAAAATTGAAATATGATAATCACACGCGGTTTACCGAACCACGCGCTTCAATCTTAACAGCGATAGAAAGAACTGGATGTTTCAATTTCCCATGAGAGGTGAAGGGAATTTAGGACGAGATCATGAGTCCTACTGTAGTTTTCATTCTGTCTTTGGTTATACAACCGAGAAATGTCGGGAACTGATAAACCAGCTTAAAAAGTTGGCTAGAGAAGGGAAGCTAGACTGCTCTGTGTAGAGGAATGAAAGGACTCGATACCCCGCTATTGCCCGAGGAGATAATAGATCGCGTGATAGACGCGACAATGACAGAGAAAATATGATGAGAAACGAAGAAAGAGGAAATGAGGCAAGAAGGGGAGAATGTAGGAACCAATAGATAGACAATGAACCAACATGAGCTGCCATTCATGTCATCTCTGGTGGAGAATACATAGCTGGTAGCTCATCTGTTTCACGAAAGGCTTATGCTAGACAAGCGTACCATGTCCATTTTGTGATGAAAGCAGCTGAAGATGAAGAGGCGATTACTTTCACGCCAGCAGATCAGAGAGATGTTATTATTCCACACGATGATCCTATGGTCATATCAACAGTTATGACTAAACATCTGATAAGCCGAATTTTGATAGATAATGGAAGCTCGATGAACCTTATCTACTAGGATTGTTTCAAAAAAAATGAATCTGAGTGAAGACAGATTAAAGCCCGTAACTACTCCCCTGTTTGGCTTCATAGGAGAGAAAGTAAAGGTGGCAAGGTTGATTGAACTACCTGTTACTTTGGGTGAAGATCCTAAGAGTGTTACAAGATAAGTTTTATTTATGGTGGTCAAATCAACATCTCTAGCTTACAATGTTATTCTCGGACGGCCATTATTGAATGATACTCTCCCCATGTTATCTGTTGATGAAGTTCCCGACTCTCAGAGGTGTGGGGCAAGTCCAAGGAGATCAAAGGAAAGCGAGAACGTGTAATATTGCATCAACTACAGGTAAGGAAGTTCAAAGAAAAGAAACCCTTACCATCGTCGGGGTACCTAACCCATCACTAATGCCTGGAAGGAAAATGGAAAGTTCACAAGTCAAAGAGATAGCAAAAACGTGAAATACCAACCACTTGAAACTACACTAGCAGTGAGACTTTCATTTATTTAATTTTATTTCTTGTTACTAAACCATGGATTAAAGTTTCATTTATTGAATTATGATTTATTAATATTTTATTGCCTGTTGAGGGTTTCAAATAATTGATAGATAACTGATAAAACAAAGGGCTTGAAGCGAAAAAGTGCGCGATGTAAGCCATGACGAAAAATGTGCAAGGGCTTGAAGCGAAAAATGCACGAGGTAAGCCATGCACCCAAACGAAAGGCTTGAAGCGAAAAGTACGCGATGTAAGCCATGAAAAAAAATGTGCAAGGGCTTGAAGCGAAAAGTGCACGAGGTAAGCCACGCACCTAAACTAAGAAAAGGGCTTAAAGCGAAAAGTGCACGAGGTAAGCCATAAAGAAAAATGTGCAAGGGCTTGAAGCGAAAAGTGCGTGAGGTAAGCCATGCACCTAAACTAAAAAAAGACTTAAAGCGAAAAGTGCGCGAGGTAAGCCATAAAGAAAAAAGTGCAAGAGCTTCAAGCAAAAAGTGTGCGAGGTAAGCTAAGCACTCAAAACAAAGAGCTTGAAAAGAAAAGTGCGCGAGGTAAGCCATAAAGAAAAAAGTGCAAGAGCTTGAAGCGAAAAGTGCGCGAGGTAAGCTAAGCACCCAAAACAAAGGGCTTGAAGAGAAAAGTGCGCGAGGTAAGCCATAAAGAAAAGTGCAAGGGCTTGAAGTGAAAAGTGCGCGAGGTAAGCCACACACCTAAACTAATAAAAGGGCTTAAAGCGAAAAGTGCACGAGGTAAGCTAAGCACCCAAAACAAAAGGCTTAAAGCGAAAAGTGCGCGAGGTAAGCCATAAAAGAAAAGTCAAAGGGCTTGAAGCGAAAAGTACGCGAAGTAAGCCATAAAAGAAAAGTGCAAGGGCTTGAAGCGAAAAATACGCGAGGAAAGCCACACACCTAAGTAAACAATTAAAATACTTGAAGTAGAAAGTGTGTAAGCCTCAAATAAAATAATAAAATGAAAGGCTTTTAAACAAAAAACGTGTGAGGCAAGCCATAAAAGAAACTTAAGACGAGAATATGCAAAATAAATCGTCATATTAATATGAGAAAAATACATGAAATTATCGGTATTTTTGAGAAAAAGTAAAACTCCCTATGAATCATAAATCTAACTTCCTATTACAAATAAACCTAAAGTGTTAACAACAAGAAAATTAAAACTACTCCTCAGCAGGTGGAGAGGCTCCTCTATCAGCAGAATCCGACTCGTCATCATCTAAGTCGTCTAAGGCATCAATCATTCCTTGCTGACGAGGCTCCCAAGGACCTGACAAATTTGAAAGATCGTTATGAGCTGCCTGCTCTATATAATTTGTAAAGTTCTTACCGTCAGGCTCATAACTTGTCCAATCACGAAACTCGTCGGTATAGTACTCCAACTGCCTTGACCATTGTAATTCAGGGAAAGTCTCGCCTGATCTCTCTTTCTCCAACCAAGAACGCACCATGTAAAAGTCATATTTGACAAAGCTTGTAGAGAATGTAAGCTTCCTATCATGACAATCTTATGATAAACGATATTCTCTAACAGCTTCAGAGCGAATATGGTTTCGCGCGTCTGGATTGATGGTGGAAGTTTGAGGCTCTTTACGTAGATTAGAAAGCTTTTCTTCCAACCTATTACGATCAGACTTCAACTCATCATTGCTGGTCTGAAGGTCTCGGAGTTTAGATAAGAAAGTTTCGTAATCAGACTTCAGCTCCTCACGCTCCTTGGCAAAGTTCTCTTGAAGGCTGAGATTTTCAAAATGAAGGTCCTCCTTCTCCTTTTTGAGTTGATCAATCTGCTCGGGGAGCCTCAGATACTGAGTTCTTTCATTATGCCACTCAGATGTTTCAGCCTTTAGCTGATCAAGCTCAGCACCAGCCTTCGCTCTGTATGTTCTATGCCAAGCGTTACAAGCAATCATCTGCTGAGCTACTTGAAAATAAACAAGGAATAATAAAGTTAGATGAAATTAGTACGATAGAGAAGGGAAAAATAAAAAAGATAGAAGTGTACCTGCATTACTAGATAGTCAGAGCGATCTTTAGGAATGGGAAAGGCCTTGAACAACTTCGTTTCGTCCCGAGGAAGGATGGTCGACCATCCCAGGCGAGATACGACTCTGTTGGCTCTACCGAGAGGGGGGATGAATCGGTTTTCTAGTGATGATAGCAAATTTTAATTTAATCCTATCTTAATTTGCAAATGTAAGTAAGCAATATAATAAAATTAAACACTTTAATGCAAGATAGGGAAGAGAGAAACAAACACAGTCGTTTATAGAGGTTCGGCCAACTCTTGCCTACGTCCTCTCTCCTTGACCTTCTTGTCAAGTGCTTTCTTTCCCTCTTTCAACAGAGTTACAATGGTCCTTTTACAGGTTAAGGAATAACCTCTCTACCCTTAGCAATACAGAAAAGTATTCACCCTTTTTACAATTTTCTCTTACTGAGGAACAATCCTCTTCTCTTTTAAGGTAAGGTTGAATACAAAATGAAGCTTTAAAGTGGGTAGGACAAAATACAGTTTTTGCACTTAAGCTTATACAATGAATCTCAATAAATGAACTATGAAGACACAAGGAATGAAAGAATTAAAAGCTTGAGAGTGTTAGGAATGTGCAGTAATGGTCTGTCTATTCTCTTTGTCTTCAATGCTTGGTTAAATACTGAAGGATTAGTAGTTGGAGCATTAAATGCTGTTTTTCCCGTTGAGATTTTACAGAACTAGCCATTGGGTACCTCCAGTAGAGTGCCAGATCGATCTGCCATCTTAGCCAGATCGATCTCTTAGTTATAAATCCTGCAAGATTGAAGCACAAATACACAAGGAGATCGATCTCATAGGTTAGCAGATCGATCTGTTAGTTTGAAAATAATGGGTGAGATCGATCTGTCGAATAGGCAGATCGATCTCCTAATCTCTCTGTTTGAGGCAAGATCGATCTACAGATCGATCTGCCATGCAGTCTCGTAGTGGGGAGATCGATCTCTCAACAACACAGATCGATCTCCTTAGCTCTCTGACTTTGAGGAGATCGATCTCTTCCTTACCAGATCGATCTCTTAAGTTCTCTGTTTGAGTGTGGATCGATCTTCCAGATCGATCTACATTCTTATGCTCTTAAGGGAGATCGATCTCTTCCTAGACCAGATCGATCTCTCAACTCTAGCTTTAGCCAGATCGATCTCTTAACCCTTGCAGATCGATCTCACTCTACCTAAATCCCTTTGTAAAGGTTTAAGGCTTGGCAGACCGATCTCATACCTTCATGAGATCGATCTCTCATCAAGTAAAAACCCAGGAGATCAATCTCTCATAAGCCAGATCGATCTCTCATCAGCAGAACTCTAAGTTCTGGTACTGATAACCTCTAAACATGTTTTCATATCATCTTAATACTATTGAATTAACTTGTTTTGTCATTTCAAAATACATTAACTCAACAATCTCCCCCTTTTTGATATGACAAAACTTATTCAAACAAACATGTTTAGTGAATTTGCAAAAAACTCCCCCTTTTTGTGAGCTCCCCCTTTTTGTGAGCTTTTGACTTTGTTACTGACTTAACTCCCCCTCAATTTAATCATTCTTTTAAACGTTTACCACAACCACACACACATGTTTTCTTATCCCCCTTTTTGTCATATCAATAACATGAAAAAAAGAATACTCATGGCATTTCAAAATGAACTTGTTCATTAACACAACCAATAACAAGTCAAACGACATTTCATTCAAGCAAATTCATCACAAATAATATCAAGTATCTTAAAATGATATAACTACACTAAATCAAAACACCTAAGGCCTATGGTGAGGGAGGAACACGATCCGAAAGATTCTCAACGTGCGTGCATGTGACTTACAGCTCATCAAACATCGCCTCTTGAGTCTCCTGAACCTTATCCACTCTTTGGTGTAATTCCTCGAACATTCACTGCTGAGATGCAAAGCCTTCATCGATTTTTCTGTTGAGTTCACTGATCATTGTCATAATGATCTCCATGCCAGCAGGTGAGGATGTTGGTGCAGTGGGTGGAGCAGTTGAGGACGATGGTTCCTGAGCTGGTGCGGCAGGTGGGTTCACAGGCGCAGTGGAGGGATCTTCCTCCATAGCTTCAGCAGGCTGCTGTTCCCTCTTTTTCTTCCAGTCGCCTCGAAAATCTTTGTAATATCCCATATGATAGAGGGTCTCGATGTTGAGGACGCTCTTGGGAGAGGGCAGTTCTCTGGTTTCGCAGCTGCAGTCAACGCCAACTCGTTGGAGAAGATAGGCTAATGGTTGCGGAAAAACGATTGTGGTAGCTTACCCACGAACGATCTTCAGCCAATCTTCATATATGAAACGAATGAGGTTGGGTTTTTGGTTTGTGGTGTGAATGTGATGGAGCCAGAAACGATCTAATCGCCTAACGGTTGAATGACGGGTACCGAAAGGATGGAGATTCCAAGAAATTATGAGGTGGAGTAACCGAAGGTGCATCGGTAGGTCACTCGCTTTGTCCCCAGGGAGATCAAACTCTAAGGAGACTTCCTCATCCTCATTAGTCAAACCTTCATTTTTCATGTGAAAGGCTTGAGCTAAAATATCAGGGTCTATTGGAATGGTCTTACCCATGACATAGGTTTTGAACCCATGAATTTTGCAAGTGTCATCAGGGTCAAAGATGAGTTCGGCATTGGAAAAGAATGCCCGAACGAGATTTGGAGGGACGGGAGTGTTGATTTTCAAAAATGACATCCAACCAAATTCCTTAAATTTTGACACGTATGGAAAATCAATGCGATTGAGGAAAGAAAAATCTATAGTCCGCCAATGCTTAATTGGCATGGTTGAGAAGTACTCTTCGTATCGCTTCCTTTTTGCAGGTGTTTTAAAACACCTATTGAAGGAAGCAATGGAAGCGGAAGGAGTGGGTTGGGAAGATGAACCAGCCTCTACATTGGTTCTAGGAGGTTTATGTCCTACTATCTTAAGCCTAGGCATGATTCTAGACTCGAGAGATGTGCTAACTAGATTCACAATTGAAAAAAATCAATGAAACAGTAACTAGTTTTGCCCTAGAAAGACAATGAACACAAATCTAAGAAAATTTTTGAGAAAAAAAGTAAGAAATGTTGGTTACAATACCGGAAAATGACACGGAGATGCAAGGATGTGAGATCTGAGAATTTCAGACATATTTTATTGATGTAATAAGAATTCGAAGTGTAATTTATTGAGCTAAGTAAATTGTGGGAATTATAATTGGAGATTTATGTGTTAAGTGTGTAAAATGAGCATGAAGTATGAGGACAGATCGATCTGGGAGAAGGAGAGATCGATCTGGTGAGTTATAAACGACAAGGAAGGAGAAATTTAAGGAGCAGATCGATCTCCAATGGAAGAGGATCGATCTCCTTATGAATCTGTTTGAGAGAAGATCGATCTCATGAGGAAGAGATCGATCTCCAAATGATTCTGTTTGAGAAAGGATCGATCTCATGAGGAAGAGATCGATCTCCAAATGATTCTGTTTGGGGAGAAGATCGATCTCCTTAGGAGCAGATCGATCTCATAAAGCCATAAAGAGATCGATCTCACCCCTCGACAGATCGATCTCCTAGGCATAAAATTGCCCAGATCGTCCCCAAATTTCAAATGCAGATCGATCTCATCAAGAGGCAGATCGATCTCCTACCTCCAGTCTATATAAGGAACCCGTGTTTTCTCCTGAAAATTCACTTTCTCTCTCTTCTAACCCCCATTTTTTCGAAAACCTAACTTTCTCACTCATCCAAATCCTCCATTTCCGACCGAATCAGCTGTTGTGGCAAGAAGGAAAGTTGTTCCTCATCAAAGGAAGAACAACATACTTGGAAATCGAAGGACGAATCGGATCGAGGCGTGAGTTGTGCGTCTCATAAGCTTTGGGTAATTTTTAAACCTCGATCTTGATATTTGAGCTGATTTTGATGCTATTGGTGGTTGTCATTGCGTTGAAATAGTTGAGAAAGGATTAGGGAATTGATGAAATTGCAATGTAGTTGGAGTAATGTAGATATTTGATAATTTTGGTAATTTTGAGAATTTGTGCTGTAAATGGAAATATAGACAATGTGGAGAATTAGCCTAGATAATTGGCATGAGGAATGTAGGACATTGAGATATTGTGAATGAGGTTGTAGTTTAGGGTTGAGTTACGAGAAATCAAGAGATTTGAGGTGTTATGAGCAATTATGCTCGATTTTGAGAATTGAGGGTTATGAGATAATTGAGTATTGATGTTTTAACATCGTTTGGACAGCTCGGGAGTTCCAGAGTGGAATGCGAGGCTAGTCCGTGATACGGGGGAAACGATTGCACTATACGAGGTGCAAAGAGGTAAGGGAAACCTAAACCATTTGTGTATGTGAATTGTAAACTATTTTAGCATGAATTGTGGTTTATAAAATAAGCATGTTGAGTGTTTTGTGTTGAGATATATTTGCACATGATTTTTATAGCCGGTTGGAACCCAATGTTTTTATGAGTTTATAACTGGGTTCTACGTTAAGGCAATATTGAGATTTGAGAAATGTGTGCGTGTGCTTTGCCGGTTGGAACTCGGTTTTATTACGTTTTGTGTTGAGTACAAAACGATTTTTAAATGAGTTTTATGAGAGAAAAACCATTACGAGTTCTATGTGAAGGCAAACCTGTCTTATGTGATAAGACTTGGGTGTGTAGTTGTGAGTACACACCGGGCATTGCTCTGGTAGCATGTAAGCCCGAATTCTTCTCCGTTCTGGTAACGTGAGAATAACCTATTCTGTGGCTATGCCACGTAAAATTGGTGGCTGTGCCACGTTGAGAAAACCCCATTGGTGGCTGTGCCACGTTATACCCCATTGGTGGCTGTGCCACGTTGAGAAAACCCCATTGGTGGCTGTGCCACGTTATACCCCATTGGTGGCTGTGCCACGTTGAGAAACCCTATTCTGTGGCTATGCCACGCGAGAAATTAAATCAGTGGCTTTGCCACGTGTGTTTTGTGGCTATGCCACGCGAGAAATTAAATCAGTGGCTTTGCCACGTGTGTTTTGTGGCTATGCCACGCGAGAAATTAAATCAGTGGCTTTGCCACGTGTGTTTTGTGGCTATGCCACGTGAGAAATTAAATCAGTGGCTTTGCCACGTGTGTTTTGTGGCTATGCCACGTGAGAAATTAAATCAGTGGCTATGCCACGCGTGTTTAGTGGCTGTGCCACGTGCATTATTTTTACTGTGATTTTATCACGTATTTGAGAAAGCGTTTATCGCGTTGTTTTCACATGCTTTGTTATTGCTCTAGAGTGAGCTTTTTACTTCATGTTTTCCCATGACTTGACACATGAGAGTGTCGTTTTGAGTACTTTCATGCTATGGTTTTCAAATGAGTTTCACATACAAATAAACCTTTTGTGATGTGCATTTTGGTTTATGAAATGAGTTCCTTACCCCCTTTACTGAGCGATTTAGAAGCTCACCCTGTTTTTCTTTCCCCCCAGAGTTCTTCAAGTGAATAAGGACTTCCCTGCGACGTACGGAGTAGTGGCTAGTGGAGGATTCGAGCTCCAGGCTATATATTTTGTACTTTGAGGTATATTTATCTTTTCATGTACCCAGACTATTATTGTAATTGCAGACACTCGATGTATAACATTATATGGGATGTGTTAGGATTAATTAACTTGAGATGGATTAATGCATTTGATATGATATTTAAATCCTAGTGATGAGATCCTGAGGCATAATAATTATGATGATGTATGACACTGCACAGGAATGCACTCTTAATTGTGAATTAATGAGTAAAAAGTTTTAAATTAGCCCTATTTTCTGCATTTTTGGGGCGTGACAAAAGAGGACCGTACGGAGATCGATCTGAGGAGGAATCGAAGGAGGAGATGCGAGGGAATTTCGAAATTTGAAGATTGGGTTTTGTGAAATTTGGGAAATTTTCACGAGTTTTTTATACTCCAGGGCACAGGAGATCGATCTGTCGAGGTGACAGATCGATCTGTCACTTCCAGAAGCCAAGAGAGATCGATCTGTCGAATGGACAGATCGATCTGTTCGCAAATAGAGGCTTAAGGAGATCGATCTGGTATATGCACAGATCGATCTGCAGTTTAACAGAGGCTTAGAGAGATCGATCTGCCAAATGCATGGATCGATCTTCTGAATGCGGAAGTTTGAAGAGATCGATCTGTCGTGTGGACAGATCGATATGCCTTTTAACAGAGACGTAAGGAGATCGATCTTATGGTTAGAAGATCGATCTGCTTAGCTTAACCTTGATGATTTAGGCTTGTTGGAAGTATGGAGATCGATCTATATTGCAAGGAGATCGATCTCTCATCCTCATTGCTAGAAAATCTTTGCAAAAACTCTTTTAAAATCAACTTGAAACCAAGATTTTTGAAACACAAAAGTCTTAAGGGATATTCATGAGTCCTAATTCACCTCTAAGGATACAAAACCTATCTCTATCAAGGGGTTTGGTGAATATATCAGCTATTTGATGTAGAGTGTCAATGTACTCTAAAATTATATCCCCTTTTTGTACATGGTCTCTAAGGAAGTGATGTCTAATTTCTATGTGCTTGGTTCTTGAGTGTTGGATAGGATTTTTAGATAGATTAATGGCATTGGTATTATCACATTTAATTGAGACTTGCTTCATGTCAATACCATAATCTCTCATTTGTTGTTTAATCCACAACACTTGAGCACTACAACTACCAGCTGCTATATATTCAGCTTCAGTTGTGGACTGAGCCACACTGTTTTGTTTCTTAGAGAACCAAGAAATTAACCTATTTCCTAAGAATTGGCAAGTACTTGAAGTACTTTTCCTATCTATTTTGCATCCTCCAAAATCAGCATCTGAATATGCATGAAGGGTAAAAGTTGAGTCTTTGGGGTACCAAAGTCCTAGTGAGGGAGTGTCTTTGAGGTATCTAAAGATCCTCTTAGTTGCCAATAAATGTGATTCCCTAGGAGAGGATTGAAATCTAGCACAAAGGCATACACTATACAAAATATCTGGTCTACTTGCAGTTAAATAAAGCAATGAGCCTATCATAGACCTATAGAGTTTAGTGTCTACACACTTACCTCTTTCATCTTTATCAAGCTTGATGTTGGAGCCCATTGGAGTGGCTTGAGGTTTGCAATTGTCCATTCCAAATCGCTTGAGCAAGTCCTTGGTATACTTTGCTTGATTGATGAAGGTTCCATCCTTTGTTTGCTTCACTTGAAGTCCCAAGAAGAATGTGAGTTCTCCCATCATGCTCATCTCAAATTCTCCTTGCATGATCTTAGCAAACTCTTGGCATAAAGACTCATTAGTTGAACCAAAAATAATGTCATCTACATACACTTGTACAACTAGTAAATCCTAATTTTTATTCTTAATGAATAAGGTGGTATCCACTTTTCCTCTTGAAAATCCCTTTTCTATTAAGAATTTTGACAACCTGGAGCTTGTTTTAACCCATAAAGTGCCTTAGATAATTTAAAAACATGTTCAGGAAATTCATGATTTTCAAATCCGGGAGGTTGCTCAACATATACTTCTTCATTAATGAAACCATTTAAGAATGCACTCTTTACATCCATTTGATATAACTTGAAGTTTTTATAACATGCAAAGGCAAGTAACATTCTTATTGCCTCTAATCTAGCTACCGGTGCATATGTTTCATCATAGTCTATGCCTTCCTCTTGTCTATAGCCTTGAGCAACTAGCCTAGCCTTATTCCTTATGATCACACTATTTTCATCCATCTTGTTCTTGAATATCCATTTAGTTCCAATTATAGAGTGATCACTAGGCCTAGGAACTAGTTTCCATACTTTGCTTCTCTCAAATTGATTTAATTCTTCTTGCATTGCTAGGAACCAATTATTGTCATCTAAGGCTTCATTGACATTCCTAGGCTCTATTTGAGATACAAAGGCTATATATTGGCACATATTCCTTAGTGATGATCTAGTTCTAACTCCAAGAGTTGGATCTCCTACTATTTCACAATCTTTTACATATCCTAACTCTCTTGGTGCTCTAGGTTCTCTTTCTAAAACCTCTATTTCTTCTTCATCTTCTTTATTCAAGTCAAGCTTTTCTAGAAAGTCATCTTCTAAGCCTTCATCAAATATTCCAACATTTTCATCATTGGTTGAATCTTTAGATACATTATTTGATTCATCAAATATAACATGAATAGATTCTTCAACCATTAATGTTCTTTTGTTATAAATTCTATAAGCCTTTGAATTCAAAGAGTATCCTAGGAATATTCCATCATCACTCTTGGCATCAAATTTTCCTAAATTATCTTTCCCATTATTTAGAACAAAGCATTTGCAGCCAAAAGGATGGAAGTAACTAATGTTAGGCTTCTTACCTTTGTAGAGCTCATAAGGAGTCTTCTTTAGCATGGGTCTAATCATAGCTCTATTAATTATATAACATGATGTGTTTATAGCTTCAGCCCAAAAATACTTTGGTAAGTTATTCTCACATAACATGGTTCTAGCCATTTCTTCCAATGTTCTATTTCTCCTCTCAACTACACCATTTTGTTGTGGTGTCCTAGGGGCTAAAAATTATGGCTAATTCCTTGATCATTGCAATGCTCATCAAATCCTATATTTTCAAATTCTTTACCATGATCACTTCTAATACTAGTTATTGTATATCCTTTCTCATTTTGAGTAATTTTTTTATAGGTTATGAATTTCTCTAAGGCTTCATTTTTTACTCTTAAGAAGAACACCCATGTGTACCTAGTGTAATCATCAACTATTACAAATCCATAGTGTTTCCCACCTAGGCTAGTTGTTTTAGTTGGTCCAAATAAATCTAAGTGAAGTAATTGGAGAGGCCTAGTGGTGGATACAATATTCTTAGGCTTAAATGTTGTCCTTTTGTGTTTTCCTTTAACACAAGCTTCACATACTTCTTCATGATCAAAGGATATCTTGGGTAAACCTATAACTAGATCCTTTCTAGCTATCTTAGATAGCACACTCATGCTAGCATGACCTAGTCTTCTATGCCATAACCAAGATTCCTTTTTATTGTCTACCATTAAGCATATATTTCATTTTTGAGTTCATTAAGATAGACAATATATATATTTCCTTGTCTATGACCTAGAAAAAGAACTTTATTTGACTTAGGATCTATAACATTACATTTCATGCAATCAAAAATTACTTTGTAACCTTTGTCACAAAGTTGACTTATGCTTAGTAAGTTATGCTTTAAACCCCTAACAAGTAATACTTTTTCTAAAGAGAAATGATCATTACCTATTGAGCCACTTCCTTCAACTTGGCCTTTGGAGTTGTCCCCAAAAGTGACTTCTCCACCAACTTTTGATTTGAAAGAATTGAAATGGCTTCTATCACCCGTCATGTGCCTTGAGCATCCACTATCTAAGTACCATGCTTATTTTGTTTTAACTTTGTGGCTATGCTCAATCACTTACAAAAAATCAAACTCAAGTCTTAGGTACCCAAATTTTCTTGGGTCCTTTGAGGTTAGTAAATGCAATTCTTGATCCCATTGGGATCCATTTTGCTAATGCATTAACATCCTTTGAGTGAATTAATTCTTTTGGAATTCATATCCTTTTTACTATTTTTCCTTTAAGATTCCTCATTTTTATATTACAATTATGTGATGCATGTCCCTTTCTATTGCAATATGAACAAGTAATTGCAGGTTTATTCATGCTCTTCCTAGCAATAAAACTTTTAAGATGGGTCTCCCTACTCTTAGCATTATATCCTAAGCCATTTTTGTCAAAGAATGCCCTTTGGGTCTCTAGCATGCTATCTAACTTTTGTTGACCCATGTGGAACCTATTAAATGAATTATGTAGATTCCTATTTTTCTCTTTAAGGTCACAAATTTCTAGATTTGAAATCTCTATTTTCTTTTCACATTCTAATTTATCCAATTGCAATGTTTCATTTTCTTTTCTCAATTTGGATATTATCTTTTTATATTTCATACTCATAGATTCATACTCTAATGCAAGATCATCAAATGCATCTTGCAATTCATCAAAAGAATATTCATTGAGGCTTGAAGTTACCTTTTCATTCTCAATGGCCATGAAGCACAAGTTGGCAATGTCCTCATTTGATTCATCATCGGAGCAGTCACTGTCGCTCCATGTTGCCACCATTGCCTTCTTTTTATGGAACCTATCATTGGACCTTTTAAGAAGAGGGCAGTTAAATTTTATGTGTCCCAGTTTTTTACATTCATAACACATAATAGAGTCTTTTCTACCTACTTCTTCTTGGTCTCTCTTAATGTTTCTCCTATTGCTACTACTAGCTCTCATTCTCATGAACTTGTTAAATCTTTTGGCAAACATTGCCATCTCAAGATCCTCTTCACTACCACTCTCATTGTTAATCTCCTCTTGAGCAGTAGATTTTAGAGCAACTCCCACTTTCTTGGGTGGCTCTTCATTTCTTCTAAGTTTCATCTCATAAGTGAGCAAAGATCCTATCAATTCATCTAAGGACAATGTATGAGGATCCTTAGATTCCTCAATTGCAGTCACTTTAGCTTCCCAAGATTTAGGTAAGCTATTTAAAATTTTCTTTACCATTTCAATATTAGAATATATTTTTCCTAAAGACTTTAATCCATTAATTACATCTGTGAATCTAGTGAACATATCACTAATTGATTCTCCTTCCTTCATTCTAAAAAGCTCATAATCATGTGTGAGCATACCTACTTTTGTCTCCTTCACTTGGGTTGTACCCTCATGAGTTATTGCCAATTTGTCCCAAATTTGTTTGGCATTATCGCACCCGGAGACTCTATTGTATTCATTAGGACCTAAGGCACAAAATAATGTGTGCATAGCTTTGGCATTTAGCTGAGCACACTTAATATCATTTGAGTCCCATTCATCTTCTTCTTTAGGGATATCTCTTCCCTTTATTCTCTTTGTAGGGATTTGTGGTCCTTTAACTATAATTCTCTATACTTCATAATAATTTGCTTGAATGAATAACATCATCCTAGTCTTCCAATAAGCATAATGCTCTCCATTAAACATTGGGGGTCTAACCGTAGAGTGCCCCTCTCCTACCAAACTAGTAGCTACATTGTTATGAGCCATTTGATCGTTTTTAACTCTTAGGAAGTTGTTCCTATGTGATTAAAGAGTCCTAGCTCTGATACCAATTGTTGGCTCTACCGAGAGGGGAGTGAATCAGTTTTCTAGTGATGATAGCAAATTTTAATTTAATCCTATCTTAATTTGCAAATGTAAGTAAGCAATATAATAAAATTAAACAATTTAATGCAAGACAGGGAAGAGAAAAACAAACACAGTCGTTTATAGAGGTTCGGCCAACTCTTGCGTACGTCCTCTCTCCTTGACCTTCTTGTCAAGTGCTTTCTTTCCCTCTTTCAACAGAGTTACAATGTTCCTTTTACAGGTTAAGGAATAACCTCTCTACCCTCAGCAATACAGAAAAGTATTCACCCTTTTTACAATTTTCTCTTACTGAGGAACAATCCTCTTCTCTTTTAAGGTAAGGTTGAATACAAAATGAAGCTTTAAAGTGGGTAGGACAAAATACAGTTTCTGCACTTAAGCTTATACAATGAATCTCAATAAATGAACTATGAAGACACAAGGAATGAAAGAATTAAAAGCTTGAGAGTGTTAGGAATGTGCAGCAATGGTCCGTCTATTCTCTTTGTCTTCAATGCTTGGTTAAATACTGAAAGATTGGTAGTTGGAGCATTAAATGCTGTTTTTCCCGTTGAGATTTTGCAGAACTAACCGTTGGGTACCTCCAGTAGAGTGCCAGATCGATCTGCCATCTTGGTCAGATCGATCTCTTAGTTATAAATCCTGCAAGATTGAAGCACAAATACACAAGGAGATCGATCTCATAGGTTAGCAGATCGATCTGTTAGTTTGAAAATAATGGGTGAGATCGATCTGTCGAATAGGCAGATCGATCTCCTAATCTCTCTGTTTGAGGCAAGATCGATCTATAGATCGATCTGCCATGCAGTCTCGTAGTGGGGAGATCGATCTCTCAACAACACAGATCGATCTCCTTAGCTCTCTGACTTTGAGGAGATCGATCTCTTCCTTACCAGATCGATCTCTTAAGTTCTCTGTTTGAGTGTGGATCGATCTTCCAGATCGATCTATATTCTTATGCTCTTAAGGGAGATTGATCTCTTCCTAGATCAGATCGATCTCTCAACTCTAGCTTTAGCCAGATCGATCTCTTAACCCTTGCAGATCGATCTCACTCTACCTAAATCCCTTTGTAAAGGTGTAAGGCTTGGCAGATCGATCTCATACCTTCATGAGATCGATTTCTCATCAAGTAAAAACCCAGGAGATCGATCTCTCATAAGCCAGATCGATCTCTCATCAGCAGAACTCTAAGTTCTGGTACTGATAACCTCTAAACATGTTTTCATATCATCTTAATAGTATTGAATTAACTTGTTTTGTCATTTCAAAATACATTAACTCAACAGACTCCAGTATCATGAATCGAGTCGTTATCATTAATATCGAGATAGACGATGGAATTCTGACCACGGACAGCCGTGCCAGCATCCACTGAGTATCAAGAGGTATTAAGCTCGACGATTGACAGAAGTGTTGGCGCCTCCCGCATAGCCGACTCGATGTGTAAGGTTCGCCTCTCAGTATGAGAAGGGCCAGTAATATTGCACTCTGCCCGGTTGCTCTTATGATACTCCCCTAACTCAGGGTCAGGAAGTGGAGCCTCTACTGGCTGTTTTTTCCTCTCCCGATGTCGAGAAGCTGACCCCTCAGGATGTGATCTCATCTTTTCACCTCGAGGTCGCTCTCGAGAAGAAGCTTCCCTGGCTTGATCCTGACTGGAGCTCAAGGGGCATCTAGCTTAGGTGGGCGAGGGTGGGCAACCCTAGCAGTACTATCAGGTCCGACCATATGATCAAAAGCTCTTCCAAGTAGACCTGCTCCTGAAAGAAAAACAAATAAAAAAGAGAGTTAAAAAACCCATTTGAAATAAATAATTACTTACAGATTAAAGTGCAATACAAAATCACCCGAATTAAGATAATCATTAAAGGAATGAATATTAGCTAAACTTTCATTCAAAGGAAATCTAAAAAAGTGCTCCCAAAAGCTTCGCCCCGACCCCAATCTAAGTCCTCATTAGAAGGATCATCAAGATGTCCCACGCCTTGGCCTCCTTCGAAGGAATGAGGAGGCAGAACAGGTTTCGATGCGGGAGCTGGAGCAGTGGGAACACACCCCCAATTGGCGGCGGCTATGTTTTTCGGTGTTAAAAGGGATAATAAAGCACTCTCATCATTTATCTATAACTGAGAGATAAAAGAGCCATATACATCACTCAAGTCAGAAAGCTGACTGAGGGTTGAAGGCCCGTGAAGACACAACTCAGTGAGGATATGTAGAGTCGAAGGAATCTCGACAATAAGCCAATCAGAGGCATAATTATGAAGCTTAGATGGAGGCTTCCCAAAAAGTTTGCTACTTCGCCCTCTCTAAAAAACCTTCTGAATACAAAAAACGTGTCGAGTTCCTAACACTACGGACTATGAAGAAGGAGTTAAATAGGGGAATAGTGGGCGTAACATCAAATCTATGGCATATAATCGTAAACCCGAATACTTGCACCCATCCATTAGGGTGAAGTTGAGTAGGGACTATGCCGTAGTGTCGAAGGAAAGCAACTCCGAAGTTAAGTAAAGGAAAATGAAATCCAAATTCTAATGAGGCTTGATTGATGGGAACACCACTACTAACAGCCTGAGTTGAGTATTTCGCATCGGTTGGGAGTCTATAATAATAGCCCTCAAGAAGAGGAAAAGTATTACGAATGAATTCAAGATTGGATTCCCTAAGCCTAGAATAAGATTCTAAATGAATCTATTTTTGGTACCTTGTTTAGCCATTGTAAGTGAATTGAGCAAATGAATGAACATACTATGCTGAGAGGATGGCTTTGCCACAAGGGTGAACTTACCGCGAGAGTATGATGCCGCGAGAGGTGCGTGCCATGAAAGTGTGATGCCGTGAGAGGTACGTACCATGAGAGTGTTTGCCGTGAGAGTATCTACCACAAGAGTCTGACGCTAGAGTCTGCCGTGAGAGTCTGCTGTGAGAGTGTTGCCTGAGAGAATATGCGAGTGAAGCGACGTCGATGACTCACGACACTTATATATATGCCGCAAGTTGCGTAGACCCCGACAGACAGATGACTCTATCGACGAATACTGTTAAAAAAAATCTTACTCTTCCGAAAATTGAAATTTACGAAAGAGTGATGAGCAATTGTTGAGGATAAAAATATTGGGCCAATAAAAAATAACCATGTGGCATGGGGAAAATCAAATATTTTATTCATTATATATATATATATATTTTACATAAGACAAAAACGGACGCTTAGTCCAAGAATACATACGTAATTACAGGCAGAATAAATCCATATAAATAGGAAACATGTATGACTCAAAAACTTAAGTCTCTGTTTGCTTTTCAGAAACTCTGCTGAAATTCCCTTATGACTTAAGTATCAGAGTGCTTACACAGGGAACAACCTCTGAATCACTCTGATCATTCATTTTCTTGCAGAAGATCTGATTATATGTGGCACGAAGATCGAAGTGAGAATGTCAACAACACGTTATCATTTTGTTGGGCAACAACAGTAATTTTATTATATATTAAACTTTAACTTGATTAATTTTATCTTAAATGTCATTAAATTGTTTTTATTTTCATTGTATTTTAATGTTTTTGTAGTCAAATTTTGTGCATTTTCATTTCTATGAGGATTTTAAGAAAGTTTACAAAATCTTCTCAATGGAATCGTAATTGTGAGCAGTATGAGTTTCACTTAGTGTTTGTCTTAGTTTTGAAATCCATCAGGATCGTCAATTAATTTATTATATCTCGGGAATGATACTGGTTTCAAAGTTATAATTTCATTTATACCAAAAAACTTGGTTTGAAGATTTAATGAAATATATTAATGCATATAAAACATAAATAAACAATTTCAATATTAAAAGGAACAAAAAAGATGAGTCAAACATTAAAATTTATAGTAGTCTGCTCATTCTCCAAGAGTATATATGTTCTATCCTTTAGCTTCCTTCATTAAGGAGTTGAATCCATTATATTTTCAACTTTACAAAGTTAAACTATCTTTATAATTTTTATTCAAATCTTTAAATGTTTTACCCAATTTCTTACGACGTCGAAGGTTTTTATTTTCCTTGAACTTACAATCTCAAGGATAAAATTTTATGTACATGTTAATGTAAAGTTTTCTATTATATGTCAATTTAAGTTTTCTGTACATAATATATGCAATTATATGTTCAATGTATAATTATTTTTAAAAAATAAAAAAATAATTGTTCACATGCAAGGTATGGAACAACAAAAACTAGTACTATAAGACTAACTTATTTTATGCCTATTTACACTTAAGCTTACATTTACTTTTTGTTAAAAACATGATAAACATATAAGAATAAGTTTAAAATTACTATCATGGTAAACATATGAGAATAAGTTTAAAATTATTATCAATAGATATAAACATATGATAATGAGTTTAAACATATGAAAATAAAAATAAGCTAAGTGTCAATAGGCATAAAATAGGTTACCCTTATAATAAATAAACATTAACACATAAAAATAAACGTAATAAACTTAATGTCAAAAGGCAAAAAATAAGTTACCCTTAGGGGGCGTTTGGTTGGGGGGAATTTTTTTTCCCTCCGTAATTTTTTTTCCGTCATTTGATTCCCTCGTTTGGTTCGATTCTTTTCCTCTTTGTCAGTCATTTTATTTTACCTACAGTGCTCAATTTTGAGAAAATCTGGGGTAAAATGATTACCTTCGGATCCTGAGGTATTTTTAGATTACCTGATTCAAAAATTTTTTTTTGGATCTAAAGTAATTTTTTTTCCCTAGAATTTACCCCTTAAAATTTTTTTTCTAGATAAAAAGTAATTTTTTTTCCCAAAGTAATTTTTTTCCCCCGAACCAAATGCCCCTTTACAGTAAATAAGTTTAAACACATGAAAATAAGTGTAAACTTAATGTTAATAAGTGTAAAATATGTTATCCTTACAGTAAATAAGCATAAATCACATGAAAATAATTATATACTTAATGTTAAATGGCATAAAATAAGTTAATTTTACAGTAAAGTCGATCTTATTGTAAATTTTTTCTATTATAAAAGCAAAAATATATGTAAAACTTTTTAAGTGATTAAAAATAAAAATCATCATTTATTACATTTCCAAATTACAACTACAAATATATTTTTGTCAACCTTCTATTACTCTATTATGGTTTGAATAAGTAGCATCCTAATGGTTTTTGTTTTTCAGAGTTAGCCCCGTAAAATTTCATTCCCACGCGATGTTACCTAATTATGTAAGACCCGAAATAAAATCGTAAATTTTATGAGGTAGAAAAATGTTCACAAATTTAAAGGAATGGGATTCGGACTGAAAATAAGGATTCAAATCATAAAATGAATGAGTGTTCGTGAAGGAAAGTTTGACTGAATTAATCCTGAACAAGTGTAGGGGTAAAACGGTCAAAAGATCAAAATTCGGTATAAACCAGGTAAGAAAATTTTATTAAAAATAATGGATTTGAGAATCTTGATCAGTAACGAAGGAATAATTAAATTTCGAGTCCAATTGATCAAGATCTGAAATTTTTAGAAATACCGAAAAGTCACTTGGGATAATATCCCGAAAATACGAAGAAATTATACCCAAAAAATGATTAAAAATATAATAAATAAATTAAAATAAATTAAATTAATTTATGTGGAATAAATTAATGGATTTTGTAGATATTTTAGAATATATTTGAATATTTTAATGAATATTTAAATAATAAAATAAATTGTTAAATAATAATAATAATAAAAATAAAAAAAATTAAAAAAAAAGAGGAAAGAATCAGAAAGTTTCGGGGAGAGAGAAAGAGAGGAGAGAAACGAAAACCAGCCGACCGAGGAGCCCCTGCCGGCGATCGGGGCGACCAGGCGAGATCGAGGAAGGAAGCCCGACGAGGGTCGACCACCACCGGCCTAACGGAGACGCAAACGGAGGCGAACAGTGGAGCAAAACGACGAAAATCGAAATCGAGAGGGGGAGAGAGAATTGCCGACGATCGGCGCGATTCAGGCCCAACCGACCCCAACCGAAGCTTCCCCAGGCGCAGGCGAGCTTGTTGGTGGCGGCCACGATCGACGAAACTACCAGCAAACGTCGAAAACGGCGATGAAAGAAAATGGGTTTTCGACGCCGGGGAGAAGAGGCCGAACCGGCGGCGTTCCCGCGACCTCGACCGAAACCGAGGGTAGATTCGTGCTGCGGACAACCTTGCAGAGCCACAGGCGGTGGAAGCCGGTGGAGAACCGACCGGCAAGGCCTTGAACCGACGGTGAACCGATCGAACTGGAGTGAACCGGCTGTCTGAACCGGTCCGAACCGGACTGAACTGGTTCAGCCAAAAAGAGAAGGAAAAAAGGAAGAAAAAGGGAAAAAGAAAAAGAGAAAAAAATTGAAAAAAATTTCAGTGATGCAATCGAGCTTCGGGTAAGTCGATAAGCGGTCAAATTGACCGATTTAAATTTTGGAATATTTTATTTAATTAATTTTCGACTGAAAATTTACCCGAAAAATTATAAAATTGTGTAGCTCGACGATTGGCATCCAACGAGAGCTCGAGATAGCTTTGATTCGCGGACTAGCATGGAATCTCAGGTAAGTGACCCTTATTTACGATAATTTACATCGTTATGCGTGATATGAATTTAAATTCCGCATAAATTGAATTAAATTATGGAAATTTAGATAAATTGTCGTAAATAATAAATTTAATTATTCGAGGGTTAGAACGAGGCCCAATAAATTGTTGGTGGGCCCAATGAGCCCAATAGGCCTCGATAATGTGAAAATTAAGTGGAAAACGGGCTTAAGGCCGAGTAAGGCCCATTAAGGTGCAATCGGGCTCAATAGGGGTAAATGGGTCCAATGATTTAAATTAAGCCCAGAAAGTATTAAATACAATTAAATTGTATAATATCTGACCTGAGAAACATTTATACGCAGTTCCGGACATTGGATTGAGAGCAGATCGGACTGCGCGACGTGACATCAGAGAAAAGGTCAGATTCGACAGGAAAATCGAGGTAAGGGAATTTTGTAGGTATATAGAGATACCTATACATATTTTTGAGGGGATTTACAGGGTCTAGAATTTTTTAAACTATCTAGAAACGAAATAATAATTTTGCAAAAATCGGGGCATAGGTAAATAAGGAAAAATGACGATTTTGCCCCTAGGAGTAAAAATTTACAAAAGGGTAGTAAGGCAGATAAATTGCATGATTTACATGTTTTGATGTTTTATATGAATGTATTGCTTTGGTTTAAGCAAATTTACACATAGGTTGGCTATTGATTTCATGAATTACACGAAAGGGTACCGGTTTGTACCGGTTACTATTTTAAAAGATGTTTTGTCAAGATTTAGCCACCTATCGTATTTATACAAGTAAAAAGAGTGCTAGAGTCTTACTCGCACTCAAGTTTACTGATTTATTCTCATGAAAAGCCGTACTGGAGCATTGCTCGTACGAGAAATTTGTGTGTGTACAAAACCGTGCTGGAGCTTTGCTCGCACGAGATTTTAGATATCATGATATGCATAGCGTGGTGCTGGAGCTTCGCTCGCACTAGACGCGAGTTGACATGCATATAGTCGTGCGGAAGCCTCCTGTAGACTGTGTGTCACAGAAAGTTGAGATGCTCGCACGTATACTTTGAGACATGGGTTGGTTATCGACATAGTATTGGTTTGGATAAGACCTACGGCAAGCACCCCCAGACTATGATATGGGTCCTCGGAGTACGATGTACCGTGTATGTCATACGGAGTACGCTGTACCGTGCAGTCATGATGACTTTATGATGTTACTCGATATTCTGGCGGGTAGGACTTGACCCCACCTCCCGTTGCAGTTGTGATGCCCCGCACACCGGGATCCATGTAGCCTGGGATCACAGGGACAAAGTATGGCCATAGTCCTTGATTTTTCATACAGTAACCTACATGCCTCACATGATATCATACGGTCTAGATAGACCAGGACAAACCCGATGGAGGGGTAGTCCCGATTTGTGTTTTTAAAAGAGATGTGATTTGATGAATCAAGGTATTCCCGAGAGATGGGTTTGACCTTGATGAAGTTGTTTTATAATGAAACAAATGAGTTTTAAATGTGATGAATTTATGATGAAACAAATAAGTTTCAAAGTGATGAGTTTTGTGATTAAACAAATGAGTTTTAAGGTGAAGAGTTTATGATGAAATAAATGAGTTTTAATGTGACGAACATGAGATGTCATACATGATGATTTTCCATGTGTGCTTGATATGTCGATTTCATGATTCTTGTATATGATATATACATACATGTGGCATTGTTTTAATCTTACCTCATGCTCCAAAAGTAAACGATTTTTACATCATGACATTATCAGCACGTAGATAATATAGTTATCTACCTGCTTACATTATTGCCTTACTGAGCACGTTTCGCTCACCCTTTCATTTTTCACCCCACAGGGTATATTCAGTAGAAGAGAACGATAGTAGTCATTGCCGCTGCTTCTTATTAAGATCAGGTATACACATTTATATAATTTTTGTATCTGAACATATAGATACACAGTACTGTATATGGATTTAATATTGGGGATGTATTTTGTTTAAATAAATTAATATGGGAATGTGAATATGAAAATGGAATGGTAAATAGGTGAGAGGAGTACTAACACCGAATCATAGCCCAACTGTTTAGTAGTTTAACTGTTCACGACGGGTGAGGAAATGAAAAAAGTGAAAAATTTGTAGGGATTTTTAGGTAATTTGGGTCATGACAAATTTAATGGTATCAGAGCAGAGTTGGCCTGATATGAGTCGGTGTTAGTGGTTAAGTAAATTTACATCCCCATGTACTGTGCATTGTTTAGATACAATTGTGTATATCAAGATGGAATTGCAGCTAAGAATTTTGTTTCGAATGCAAGAATATAGTTTTTATAACTGATAACCGCTATGGTAGAGTAGCGAGTACACATGCTCGGGACCATAGAGATCGGTCTGAGAATCAAATGAGTCATGATATGAGACTCAAGATGGATAGTGCACGAGGCAGAGGTCGTAGAGGTAGACCTGAGTCTGCTAAGTCGTGCTGAGTTGACCCATGAGAATCGGGATGAGATTGAAATAGAGGTTAATGTTGAGCATACCTCTCAGAGTCTGACAGAGTGATCGGATAGTATTGAGACACGCTTTGTGAGGTTGGAGCAGAGTGTGGAGATTATTTTGAGGAGCAAATTGCTCAGAGTAGACATAAAGATCAGAGGGCACAGCGGAGCATTGATTGAAACCCGCTCGACCCATCTTAAGTGTTAAACATCCAGAGCTAAGATGAGAAATATTTTGGATGTATTCCGGTGATAGGATATCCTGGACATGATTTAAAGGAAATTATGGATAAAAGTCCGTACTCTGACCCAGAGGATTTGATTTATTGATGAGTATGATTTATGAGTATGAAACTTGGTTATATTCCTGGGCAGATATTACCTCGACACTATGAACAGGTGACAGTCGAGATGTCTAAAAGTTCATGAAATGGCTCAACTTTTCAATTTGAGTCCGATTGGCCCATGAGATATTACCTATATCGAGGCAGTGCGCAGATTTACAGTTGGGTAGATAAGAACATGAATTGCACGCCTCTGAGATTGGGAAAGGTAGTGAGGGCTGAAATAGAGACAGAAAAGAGAATCGAGAAATAACAAAGATGTTAAAATGGGAAAAAGGTAATTGGTAAAAGATTTAATTTGATGAGTCCTGGAGTAAGATAATTGGTAAAGCCCCAGTATATCCAATTTTAACACTTTTAAAGGATATTGTAAATGGAGAACCCCGACCTGCTACGAAACAGAGTAGCAGTGTGATCACTGTGGGATGTGTGGTGGATACCACGGAAGGAGGGTCTATACCTACACTGTATTGATGAAAATGACAGTTAAGTGTGGTAAGACAGACCATTGATTTTGATTGCACAGAGTTGGGCAAGATCGCCCCACAGAAAAGTAAAGAGACAGAAAAACTTCGTTGGTATAGTTGCAACATAAAAGGAGGCCATAGCCGAAAAAAAAAAAGGAAAGTAGGCCGTTGGACGAAGGCGAGAGGATGTCTTGGACCAAGACACTATTGATGTTTCATGGATGTGGTGTAAGATACCACGCTTGTTATGAATAATGAAGTACATATGTTCATTGATCCTGGTGCCACACATTTATTCATACTGCCTTCATTCGCATATAAGTGAGTAAAAGGCATGAATGCCTACATCATTGGGCACAGTACTGATAAATGAGTACCCCAATAGAGGAGGATTAATAAGCGAAATATGGATATAGAGATTTTAAGTTGAAAACAGGGGTGAAAACATCACTGAAAAATATATTGTAAGTGTTGACAAGTGATAAAAAGGGGTGCAACAGTTGAAATTAAAGGATTGTACTCATGGAACGAATAATGACAAGAGTTTCGTTATAATTGATACACTAAGGAGATAATCTCTGAGAGATGCTTGATCCTAAATACAAGATGTATCAGAGTAAGAGGCGTATGCTAGGTAAGAACATATTTACGATATGAAGTAATTAGGATTAAAGCAATTTGTAGCGAATATAAATTGTGGCCACATGGACTGGTATATAAAGTAAATGTGGTTAAGTCTAAGGGTTAATAAAGGTATTTCAAAATACCTCCCCTCCTGAAGACTTGACAGCGTCTAAAGTATATATATAACCTATAACGTGAAATCGATCGTTGTAATAAATACCTTTAGCGTTAGGATACCTTTACTAAGACGATAAGAATATTAAAATTCGACAAATCATAAAGGTTAACATAGTAAAATTTAATAAGAGCCGTTAAGATAAGAAAAGGAAATGACGCAGGTTAGTACCTGAAAACATAAGCGATTTTGAAGGATCTTATACGTTTATGCATAAATAAGTCAAGGATTGGACGATTTGTAATCATCATTATCGATGATATGTTGGGTGTAGTTAAAGTCTAGGATAAATTGTAAGCAATAATTGAAAATGGCTTTTATAAATAGGTTGTTGCGAATTCTCAATATGGTCTATTTGGTTGACACGTTTAACTAAGAAAACGTGGTCTTTGAATGAGATGATAGATGTGACATGAATTTCGGTGTAGTGAAGTATGAACTGACCACCGTGATTAATTTCACCATACCCAACAGCTCGAGAGGTTTTCAGTGAGTATGGATACCTCAAAATAATGAAGGAGCTGTGTATTGATGTATAATGGGAAGATAGTCAATTGTGGAGTCAGACAACTCCTTAATCATGAAATAAACTATCTGACTCATGATTTTAAGTTGGCAACGGTAGTATTTGTACCGAGGATATGGTACTATTAGGTACACGATGAGGAATTTTGGATATGCACTGATCATAAAAGTCCCAAGAATCTGTTTTCACAGAAAGAGGCGAATATGAGAATACATAGTGGGTTAGAGCTTCTGAGAGATTTTGATTGTGAAAAAAAAAATTGTACCACCCAGGAAAGGCTAATGTGATGGCTGATGCCTTGAGCAGAAAGAGCCTCGGGATGGTATTACATATGATGGTCAGGGAGCGTGAGCTGCTAGAGCAGTTGTGAGCCTCAGTATTGATGTGATCCCTTATGATGATGACAATGATTGTGTGACAGCTAGCCTGAGATTAGAACCGGATGAGAGTGCCCGGATTTGACAGGCTTAGCGTGATGATCGGCACGATATCGATAGTTTGGGTCAAATTCAAAAGGGTACAGTGATAGAGTTCACAGAGTATGATAATGATTTACAGAGGTTCAGAGACAGTATAAGTGCTTCCCAGGACCACAGTTGATGAGATAATAATATTGTCAGAAGCTCACTCTTCGGGATATACAGTGCATACGAAAGTAAAGAATATATTGAAATCTCAAAAAGGGTATTGGTGGTCAGATGTGAAAAGAGACATGATAGAGATTGTGGAAAGGTGCCTAGTATGTCAGCAGAATAAGGTAAAGTATTAAAAGTCTACAGGGTTATTGCAGCCTCTACCTATATCGAAACGGCACGAAAATGGGAGCAAGTCTCCATTGATGTCGTGATGGGTTACAGAGAACCCAGGTGAATTACGAGGCTATTTGGATGATAGTCGCTAAGTTGACTAAGTCTACCTACCTTCTGGTTATGAAATCCCCAAATACTCAGAGTGTGTATGAGGATTCAGTATAAGGAAGATTGTGGAACATTAAGTAGCGTTCCAGTGAGCATGGTATCATATAGGGATTCCCGCTTCACTTCTTACTTCAGGAAATATTTTTCAGGAAGCTATGGGAACCCGACTGAGTATTAGCACAGCTTTCCATCCTCGGACAGGTGGTCAGTCAGAGAGGACTGTACAGGTTCTGGAGGATCCAATGAAAGCGTGTACCCTTGATTTTTATGCTCCTGGGATGATCAGTTATTACAAATCGAATTCGTCAATAGTGACAGTTGCCACTTGAGTATCGGGATAACAAGATATGAGGCAGTGTATGGCTGTAGGGGTTGTTTCCCCAAATTGGATAAGAAAAAGTGGGTGACAGGTAGAAATTATTTTCAACTTTGGATAATAAGTCTCTGAGGATGTTTAGTTGAGAAGAGAGAGATTAAGAACACCTCAGAGCAGACAGAAAGAATTGGAGTTCACCGTGGGTGAATTAGTATGGTTGAAAGTTACTTGTCCTAAGAGAATAAGGACATAGCGAACTTTTGGAAGAAGGTAAATTGAGTTTCGCTGGATTGAATCTTTTGAGAGATTGGACAAGTGGGAGATAAAACCTGTAGGTTGGCGTTATCATTTGAATAAGCAGGCACCCACAATGTGTCCCATCTTTTGATGTTTCGAAAATACTATCCAGATCCAGCATAGGTGATAGGATCTAAGATCCAACAGTTCAGCTTAATGCAAATATAAGTATATTGATAAGTTGATTCGGGCATTAAACAGGAAAAAGGAAGTATTGAGGTTTAAGAGGATCTCCCTAATTAAAGCCCTTTGGTAGTAATACACTCCGAAGAAGTCACTTGAGGATGACAGTGTATGATACGATCGATGTACCCGGAGTTATATATGGACTCATATGACTTGGTTCTAATTTGGAGGACCAAATTTCTTAAGTGGGGGAGATTTGTAAGACCCGAAATTAAATCGTAAATTTTATGAGGTAGAAAAATGTCACAAATTTAAAGGAATGGGATTCGGACTGAAAATAAGGATTCAAATCATAAAATGAATGAGTGTTCGTGAAGGAAAGTTTGACTGAATTAATCCCGAACAAGTGTAGGGGTAAAACGGTCAAAAGATCGAAATTCGGTATAAACCTGGTAAGAAAATTTTATTAAAAATAATGGATTTGAGAATCTTGATCAGTAACGAAGGAATAATTAAATTTCGAGTCCAATTGATCAAGATCCGAAATTTTTAGAAATACCGAAAAGTCACTCGGGATAATATCCCGAAAATACGAAGAAATTATACCGAAAAAATGATTAAAAATATAATAAATAAATTAAAATAAATTAAATTAATTTATGTGGAATAAATTAATGGATTTTGTAGATATTTTAGAATATATTTGAATATTTTAATGAATATTTAAATAATAAAACAAATTGTTAAATAATAATAATAATAAAAATAAAAAAAATTAAAAAAAAAGAGGAAAGAATCAGAAAGTTTCGGGGAGAGAGAAAGAGAGGAGAGAAACGGAAACCAGCCGACCGAGAAGCCCCTGCCGGCGATCGGGGCGACCAGGCGAGACCGAGGAAGGAAGCCCGACGAGGCCCGACCACCACCGGCCTAACGGAGACGCAAACGGCGGCGATCAGTGGAGCAAAACGGCGAAAATCGAAATCGAGAGGGGGAGAGAGAATCGCCGACGATCGGCGCTATTCAGGCCCAACCGACCCCAGCCGAAGCTTCCCCAGGCGCAGGCGAGCTTGTTGGTGGCGGCCACGATCGGCGAAACTGCCGGCAAACGTCAAAAACGGCGATGAAAGAAAATGGGTTTCCGACGCCGAGGAGAAGAGGCCGAACCGGCGGCGTTCCGGCGACCTCGACTGAAACCGAGGGTAGATTCGTGCTGCGGACAACCTTGCGGAGCCACTGGCGGTGGAAGCCGGCAGAGAACCGGCCGACAAGGCTTTGAACCGGCGGTGAACCGATAGAACCGGAGTGAACCGACTGTCTGTACCGGTCTGAACCGGTCCAAACCGGACTGAACTGGTTCAGCCAAAAAGAGAAGGAAAAAAGGAAGAAAAAGGGAAAAAGAAAAAGAGAAAAAAATTGGAAAAAATTTCAGTGATGCAATCGAGCTTCGGGTAAGTCGATAAGCGGTCAAATTGACCGATTTAAATTTTGAAATATTTTATTTAATTAATTTTCGACTGAAAATTTACCCGAAAAATTATGAAATTGTGTAGCTCGACGATTGGCATCCAACGAGAGCTCGAGATAGCTTCGATTTGCGGACTAGCATGGAATCTCAGGTACGTGACCCTTATTTACGACAATTTACATCGTTATGCGTGATATGAATTTAAATTCCGCATAAATTGAATTAAATTATGGAAATTTAGATAAATTGTCGTAAATAATAAATTTAATTATTCGAGGGTTAGAACGAGGCCCAATAAATTGTTGGTGGGCCCAATGAGCCCAATAGGCCTCGATAATGTGAAAATTAAGTGGAAAACGGGCTTAAGGCCGAGTAAGGCCCATTAAGGTGCAATCGGGCCCAATAGGGGTAAATGGGTCCAATGATTTAAATTAAGCCCAGAAAGTATTAAATACAATTAAATTGTATAATATCTGACCTAAGAAACATTTATACGCAGTTCCGGACATTGGATTGAGAGCAGATCGGACTGCACGACGTGACATCAGAGAAAAGGTCAGATTCGACAGGAAAATCGAGGTAAGGGAATTTTGTAGGTATATAGAGATACCTATACGTATTTTTGAGGGGATTTACAAGGTCTAAAATTTTTTAAACTATCTAGAAACGAAATAATAATTTTGCAAAAATCGGGGCATAGGTAAATAGGAAAAATGACGATTTTACCCCTAGGAGTAAAAATTTACAAAAAGGGTAGTAAGGTAGATAAATTGCATGATTTACATGTTTTGATGTTTTATATGAATGTATTGCTTTGGTTTAAGCAAATTTACACATAGGTTGGTTATTGATTTCATGAATTACACGAAAGGGTACTGGTTTGTACCGGTTACTATTTTAAAAGATGTTTTGTCAAGATTTAGCCACCTATCGTATTTATACAAGTAAAAAGAGTGCTAGAGTCTTACTCGCACTCAAGTTTACTGATTTATTCTCATGAAAAGCCGTACTGGAGCATTGCTCGTACGAGAAATTTGTGTGTGCACAAAATCGTGCTGGAGCTTTGCTCGCACGAGATTTTAGATATCATGATATGCATAGCGTGGTGCTGGAGCTTCGCTCGCACTAGACGCGAGTTGACATGCATATAGTCGTGTTGAAGCCTCCTGTAGACTGTGTGTCACAGAGAGTTGAGATGCTCGCACGTATACTTTGAGACATGGATTGGTTATCGACATAGTATTGGGTTGGATAAGACCTACGGCAGGCACCCCCAGACTATGATATGGGTCCACGGAGTACGATGTACCGTATATGTCACACGGAGTACGCTGTACCGTGTAGTCATGATGACTTTATGATGTTACTCGATATTCTGGCGGGTAGGACTTGACCCCACCTCCCGTTGCAGTTGTGATGCCCCGCACACCGGGATCCGTGTAGCCTGGGATCACAGGGACAAAGTATGGCCATAGTCCTCGATTTTTCATACAGTAACCTACATGCCTCACATGATATCATACGGTCTGGATAGACCAGGACAAACCCGATGGAGGGGTAGTCCCGATTTGTGTTTTTAAAAGAGATGTGATTTGATGAATCAAGGTATTCCCGAGAGATGGGTTTGACCTTGATGAAGTTATTTTATAATGAAACAAATGAGTTTTAAATGTGATGAATTTATGATGAAACAAATAAGTTTCAAAGTGATGAGTTTTGTGATTAAACAAATGAGTTTTAAAGTGAAGAGTTTATGATGAAATAAATGAGTTTTAATGTGAGAGCATGAGATGTCATACATGATGATTTTCCATGTGTGCTTGATATGTCGATTTCATGATTTCTTGTATATGATATATACATACATGTGGCATTGTTTTAATCTTACCTCATGCTCCGAAAGTAAACGATTTTTACATCATGACATTATCAGCACGTAGATAGTATAGTTATCTACCTGCTTACATTATTGCCTTACTGAGCACGTTTCGCTCACCCTTTCATTTTTCACTCCACAGGGTATATTCAGTAGAAGAGAACGACAGTAGTCATTTCCGCTGCTTCTTATTAAGATCAGGTATACACATTTATATAATTTTTGTATCTGAAAATATAGATGCACAGTACTGTATATGGATTTAATATTGGAGATGTATTTTGTTTAAATAAATTGATATGGGAATGTGAATATGAAAATGGAATGGTAAATAGGTGAGAGGATTACTAATACCGAATCATAGCCCAACTGTTTAGTAGTGTAACTGTTCACGACGGGTGAGGAAATGAAAAAAGCGAAAAATTTATAGGGATTTTTAGGTAATTTGGGTCGTGACAAATTAACCTGTAAGAAAATTACCTCGATTTAAAAAGTACTTTGTTTATTCATATTTAGGACCATTTAATTCACAGATTGTAAAATTCCAACCAAGAATCTTGTTTTTCGTAATTAAGTTTCATCGTTTGGTTGTTAAATTTTCCCTCATTTCTGGTATCTAACATTTTCTAATAGTGCGAAAATGAGAGAAAATAAGGAAAAAGTAAAACCCTCCACCTCCACCTCTTGAGGTTTTTGAACTTTCCCTTGGGAATCGGTTTTTTCTTCCAAATTTGTCCTTAAAATATTGTAATTTTGGTCAACTTTACCTTTTGCTGTCAAACATTTTACATCCTTAAACCTATTAACATACTTGCTCGAGGATTATCGGCTGCAAGTAGGTTTCCTTGCTCGATTTCTTTTCCATCTACCTTGTTGTTTTTATTCTTCCATTCTTTTTTTATTAACATACTTTGGTTAGAATTTTGAACCCTAAACCCTTTCATTTGATAATCTATTCTTGCTCTTACAACTAAATCCATATTTCTAGTCTCTTTTTGAAATATTTAAGTTTTTCTTAGTTTTATTACAACTTTTTATTAGTAGCTTAAACCTAAATCTCCCATTGAGTTTCTGTTGCTTCAGATTTGACGTTGAGTGGTTATTTTATTCTACAAATGCTATGGATGATAAGAAACGATGTGTATAAACTGTTAGCAACAACCTAGAAGGAGCAGTTTAAGTATGTGTTCTTTCTTTTTCTTATAACTAAAGAAATGTGTTTTTCTTTGTAAATATTTAGATTTGAATATTTGGGTATTGTTACTACTATTACTGTGTATTCATGGTACTTCTTGCTATTTCTGTGTATCTTATGAAGGAGAAAGGAATCATACCTTAATGTAGGCTTCTAAAATTACAATATAGAATGTGACCATTTGAAGTTGGTTTTCTTTTAAACTCCTAAAATGACTCTAGTAACTTAAATAGATTTTTATCAAAGTTAAGTCCATTACAATGTTATAATTTCTGATTTAAACGGTGTAATAAGCTGACTGATTCATACTCAATTCTACCTAATGTTTAACCCACAGTATATGAAAGTTAGTTCTAGGCATTTTGTACGAACAAATTGGAAATTAACATAAGATAAAGAACTATATCTTTATTTCCATTTATGTAAATGTGTTATTACTATGGATATTATAAGTTAGATATTAGTAGATATAAGAGTTATGTTTAGTGACCCAAAGTAATATTAGGACCATTTGATGGAATGGTTTTTCTTTTTTGCATTTTGAAATGTACAAATCCTCGGTTGTTTAATTATTTATTTGCATTTTTTCAAAATTAAAATTTTGATGAAAATGTGCTATATTGGAATTTGTAGAAGTAGTACATTTTTAATATACCTTCTTGATATTGTGAGCTAAATACTGATGCAAGTTGAAGATGCAAAAACTATATTTAAGCTTATAGAGGATATGGGTGTGACGCTCCAGAAACGTGGAAATATGAGTAAATTTTAACTTTCTAAATCCTTTACTTAAGTTGTATTCCTATCAGTATCGATTTCTTAACCCCTTTATTTCGTAAAAATTTTGTCAGCATAACAATGTATTTTTATCCTAACCCTTCTGCAAGGTACAAAACGTAGTTTATATTCGCAACCAGTTGATTTTAATTTCCTTTTTTTACTCAACAGTACATCTATGCTCATTACCACACTTTAAAATTTAGGAATATACAATATTATGCAAACTGCGTAATTGCAACTTTATTTACATTCATTTCTATTTAGTTTACATCCCAAAAGTTCCTTTACAATAACTATCTATGCTTTACAGGGTGTCCGGATACTAAAGTAACAGTATACATTACTTGTACAAAAGTAGCTCCAAAATGGGAGGTCAGGTCCACTCGTCCACGACCACTATATGGCAGGTAGAGTCGGTAAATCACTTAAGATAATCTGAGAGAGAAAAAGGAAGGGGTGAGCTCTTCAAGCCTAGTAAGACATGTGTTTAAAGCAGTCTTCGCAATAAAACATGTAAAAGTAAAACATTATAACATGTAACTTTTAACATCACGTAGCTCAGTTGAGTTTCAAATATCATATAACTTATAAACCACGTAGGATATAACGCGTAGCATGTAATCACGTAGTACAGAAATCACGTAGCTTATTTGTTTTCAAATATCTTATAAGCCACGTACACGTAGTATAGAAATCATGTAGCTTATAAATCACGTAGCAAATATCATGTAGGTTTACATTTCGCGTAGCATATATCGAGTAGTTCATTTCAAAAATCAATTCAAAACATGTAACATATAAAACATGTAGCTTAAAACTCATTTTTTAAAATCATACTGAGTAATTTCATGGAGACTAGGCAGAGATACATAGTAATAAAAGTCATGTTCGTGTAGATATTTCACGAGGAATTTCACGTAGGAATTTTGCGTAGATAGTTCACATAGACAGTATACCTATGGCCATGGTAAGGGAACTGTAGACTGAATCAATGTCATACAGCGCCCTACGCCAATTAAACAAATGGCGAAAATAAGGCACCGAGTGGCACAAATACCCAACGCGGTTCTGCATATGCCATAAAGGACTGAACGTATACCAAGTGGCATACGACATGCACCACGAAGGTCTAGAGTCCACACAGGCCACACATGACAATTCACGCAGACTACATGTTGCCTTAGTCTCAAAACAGAACTTTTAAGGCATATTTCGGGTTTATTAACTTGTTGTGACAGTCCGAAAGCGTGGAAAATAGGGGTAATTTAAAATTTTTCTTAAAACAAAACTAACAACTCTGGGTGTATTCCTATGTAGTGTCATGTACTCACTTACATTTTAACACTAGTCATTATACCCAAGATCATACAACTCATACTTAATGAAGTCAATTACATAATATCCCTAAAAGAATCAACCCATAAGTCTCAAATCATCTCTTTCATATCAACCTAACTACAAATATCTGTATTACATCATTATCTGGATACAAAATGAACTGAATTATACCTTATGCGTGTACAAGCGATAGCCTGGGGAGATCTTGTCCACCAGCCTATATCACGTACGCGGCAGGCGCTATCTTGCTTACTTCAAATAATCTGGAGAGGGGAGGAAAAAGGGTGAGCTCTCAAAACATTCAATACGGAGGATAAGTGAAGTTATGAAAATCATCATCACAATTACAGTATGATGGAAAATAATGAGCATGCAAGTCGTTATAGAAATAACGGTGTAAAACAATGGCATTAGCATAAAGCACGTGATAGAAATCACCAATCAAATTATATTAAATCTCATAGCATGATATATATATCGCAATTGTAAAATCACATCTTCATCACATAAATCGAGACTAGGCATTTAAAAAACTCATATGAAATCAACGTCACGGCACATCACAACGATTGAACTCGTCCCTTAGGTGGACATCCCCAATCGAGGGATTTCGTCGACAATAATATACAAATGGCCATGGTTCGTTGTAGACTTGATCAAAGTCGTATAGCTGTCGATCTTACATGCTATCAAAGCACGGCCCGGCCTTGCATGCTATCAAAGCACGACCCGACCTTACATGCTATCAAAGTAATGCCACCCATCGCTACTGCAGAGCGGGGTCATCTCACATTACTAGAACGGAGGCGTCGGTCTTACGTGCTACTTGAGCACGACCCGATCTTACATGCTATGAGAGCAAAGCTCGATATGCGTCTCATGACAAGCCATAGTCTCAGTAAAATCATTTTGCCTTCACGTAGAGCTCTTAGTGGTTATCACAAAACCCATTTCGGTTATAACACATTGTGTTCACATTTACATAAAACTCATCAAATTGAGCTCAAACCGACAAAACACTCACACAGTAAAAACATGCCATTGTTGTATATAAATCGTTTTACCTTCACGTAGAGTTCATGATGGTTATTACAAAAACTCATTTTGGTTATAAACCATATGTGTCCACAATTACACAAAACTCATCAAATCGAGGTAAAATCGGTAAAACACTCACACATTTATCAACACATCATATCATCTCATAAAACATGCTCATTCATCAAACTCATTTTTTTCATGCTCTTAAAACGTTTTCATTCACTAGAAAACTCACAAGCACAAATGGTTTATTTCCCTTACCTCTTGCACCTTGCATGGTACAATATCCTCGGCTCTCGGACTAGCCTCGTTTCTCGCGTTCGATTCTTGAGCTATCCACGCACATCATTAAATCATTAATATACCTCATTTTCATTTTCCATCTCTTTCTCTTATTTATTCTAACTCAACATTTTGGTTAACTCATAACCATCACAAAACATCCACATTAAATTTTCTGACTAAGCCCATTTGTTGGTTTCATCATGCTTTAAACATCTCTAACCAAATGTCTAACCATATATGTGCATTTATTCACAAATATACCCAATGATAATGATTAAACGAAGGATCTTGTAAGCTTACCTAGCTTGTCCTCTCTTGACAAAGTTGTAAAACACTTGTCTTTTCCTTTTGCTCAAGCCCACCTTTGATTTTCTAGTATGTTGTTCTCCTTGCCAAGAGGAACAACTTTGTCTCTTGCCCCTTTGTCTAATTTCATCTAGAATAGGGTAATCTTAGAGAGAGAAAGCTTGATTTGGGTGAAAATAATGAGGGTTTGGGTTGCAAAGAGAGAAAGGCTCGGTTTCAGGCGAAAATCTCATGATTCTTATATAGACAGGGCTTATGAGATCGATCTGGTTTTGAAGGAGATCGATCTCTGCTTGATTCAGCTGCTCCAAACTGCTCCCTTAACAACTACAAGATCGATCTGGTTGAGGGTGGAGATCGATATGATCTTCATAAGAAAACTAAGTGGAGATCGATTTAGCTTTGAATTGGGGATCGATCTCTTCCAAGCTGAGAGTTAAGGAGATCGATCTGGCAAAGGGGGGAGATCGATCTGCTCCAACCCGAGAGCTAAGGAAATCGATCTGCTTGTATTAAGAATCGATCTCTTCATTTACAGAACGCTTAGCAGATTGATCTGGCCCCATTGGAGATCAATCTGCTCTATTCCATTGCTCAAATAAGAGCATTTTTTGCTCTTCCAGATCGATCTTTCTTTCAATGAGATCGATCTAGCATTCATATTTTCTAGATTTTACTGTACTTTTCTACAGTAACTCACACAAAACATCTTTAATTTGCTGCCATAGTCATTTTCTCATCCAACTACCTTTAAGACTTGAAAACTTCATCTCCTTATACTTCATTAAATTTAAAACTTGCGTTTACATCAACATATCATAATTACACTCACCAAATTACAAATCTCACATTGCAAATCTTACAACTAAAGTGCATAAAATTTACAGTTCTCAACTCGTAAACCCGTAGAAACAATATTTTTAATTCATTTCATAAACATATGCATCATATATAAAATTTCATTTTTGCGTAGCGAGCCGTTTTTCAAAACATGTTATAGGTACTAAAAAGTATGGTTGAAGAGCTCAGAAAATAAGGCTTGTTCTTTGGTTTTTTCGGTTTAATGTGAATAGTAACTTTTCAGGTTGGGGAATACCCTTTTCTAAAATTTTGAGCATACTTTATGATTTCATAAATCACACAAGGTATTTGAAGTGCCAATACTACTTTAAACACATCCCTTACCTCATAGATCTTGGGGTAGCACAAAATCACTGGGTCTTGAGATTACCTCGATATATGTGTCAATCTCTCGAGTTGCCCAAAACAATACCAAATCATCACATAATGCTTAATGACATTTCAACTTATTCAAACACATGTTTAGTTTCATAAATGTTGACCAATTTTGACATTTTTGTCAATTTTTTTTATTTTCTCGGTTTTACTGATTTAAGTGTCGGTTTAAGCTAAATTGACCAATTTGGTTCTCTTAACTTCAAATTCATTACTTCATCTATCTCAATACTCATTCATGTTTATAAATCATACTTTTCAATATGCCAAATTGCCAATTCTTACACTTTTTCGGTTTTCACTACACTAAGCTATAAACCAGACTTTCTCAGTGTAATTTTAACTGTTAAAAACACCAAATTCATCCAAATTTCACCACAATCACTCTTACCCTATGCTGGCTAAGACTATTCTCGTCCATAAAAATTAATTCTTTCAATTCCACATCACTAAAAATCATTCAAAAACACCAAATAACAACATATCTCAAGTTCATTATCATTCATCAAGTTCTCAACTTTGACCAAGGTTGACCACATTTTTGATCCTTCAAATTGTTCCTAAACTATAATTCAACATATATATATATATATATATATATATAGAGCTTAGAATCATAAAAAACTACCAAAAACTCCAACCAATAATTTTCAAAAATGGAACTTTCTCTCACCTCAGAACAAGGCAGATTCTGCCCCTGTTCTTCTTTCTAGCTTTTTACCAAGCAAATGGTCTCCTTTGTGGATGGATTTTTGATATGTTATAATTTCATACTTTTTGACCGTTGCATGAAAGTGGCCGTAGGGCCGTCGAAAAAATTATGCAATCTTAAAGCAAGGGTGACGCGTACGACAACTTTAGGTGGCTAGGGTTTTCGGGTTCCAGGTCGATTGGGGTTGTGTTTTTCTCCTCCAGAAAGATTATTAAGTTGAATTTATATAAGGAAAATTTTGGAGTCAAAAGGTTTCATGAAGGTCTTCAAATCTTGCAAATTCTACTGGTTAGTCTATTTTTTGAAGTAGGGGAATTTTCTGTTTTGTTTTGGAAAATTCATAAAAATTATTTCTAGTTCAATTTCCTCCAAATTCTCATTCCCAAGTTTTATAATATGTCCCTAGTATGTCTCATAGAAATTTGGGGGTCACTTGTTTAAGAAAAGTTCCTTGATTGAGCTCATTTTGCGCGATTTGGTCATTACCGAGCAAAATGACTTAAGGTTTTTAGTTGACTTTAAAAATTAATTCGATCCTTGAAACCTCTATATTTCTATTTGATTTTTATATCCCATGTTAAATATGCCTTATACTAATTTCCTATGGTCTCAAAATAATTTTTTGGAATCTATAGAATTTATTCCAAATTTATTTTCTTTACTAGGCCCTTTTTCTTTGTTTATCGTAAACCTAAGTTTTACTAACTTTTTCACTTCCAATACATTAGTTATCACTTCTACACATCATTTCATGCTTATAAATGTAATTCTTAAGTAATTCTCGAGCTTAGAGCCTTACCTTAGTTTGTGTGCCGTCAAGCCCCACGCCACAATCCCAAGTGCTTCGGTGGTTTCAGGCTTGCATAACATTATTCCAAGTTCTCAATTACTTAGTTTTTTTCCAAATAAGAAATAAAGTGAGAAAATTTTGGGTTTCACATTTCTCCCTACCTTTTAAGAATTTGGTCCTCTGAATTTAGGCTGGTCCATCGAATAACTGCAGGTACTTCTCTCTCATGTGGCTCTCTAGCTCCCACATAGCTTCTTTTATCGAGTGGTGTCGCCAGAGAACCTTTATCAATGGAATTGTCTTAGATTGAAGTACCTTCTATTTTCTGTTGAGGATCCAGATCGGTTATTCAACATAACTCATGTCTTCTTAAATCTCTAACGGTTCATACTCAGTGACATGAAAACGTGGAAGACATCATGTATTCCCGACAGCTGTGGAGGTAGTGCAAGTCGGTAGGCAACGTCTCCCACTTTCTCCAATATCTCAAATAAACCAATGAAGCAAGGACTAAGTTTCCCTTTCTTTTTGAAACGTGTGACACCCTTCATCGGAGACACCTTTACAAATACAGAGTCCCCAACTTGAAATTCCAAAGGACGTATTCGCATATCTGCATAACTCTTCTCTCTACTTTGTGCCGTCCTCAATCTATCATAGATTAGCTGAACACCTCTAGCTTTCTGTTCAACCAATTCGGGAGCAAGTATTTTTCTACCACCCACTTCTTCCCACGCTAGAGGAAATCTGCACCTTTTGCCATATAGAGCTTCATAATGAGCCATTTTGATACTAGCATGATAACTGTTATTATAGGTAAATTCCAAAAGAGGCAAATGATCATCCCATGAGCCCTTAAAGTCCAATGCACATGCCCTTAACATATCCTCTAAGGTCTGAAGAGTCTGTATGGATTGATCGTCGGTCTGAGGATGGTAGGCAGTGCTCAAATTCAACTGAGATCCCATGACTTCCTGAAAGCGAGTCCAAAACCTCGAAGTGAACCTGGAATCTCTATCAGAAGTAACGCTCATAGGAGCTTCATGTAATCATGCCACCTCTCTGACATACAAATCTGCTAGCTTATCTAGAGAATCAGTGCTCTTAATGGCAAGGAAATGAGCAATTTTTGTCAGTCTGTCCAAAATCATTTAGACTGCATCATGACCCCTCTAGGTCCTAGGTAACCCCATAATAAAATCCATAGTGATATGCTCTCATTTCCAAGTAGGCACCAATAATGACTTAAGCAGTCCTGTGGGCTTCTGGTGCTCAACCTTAATCTGTTGGCAAACTAAAAATCTAGCCACAAAGTCTACCACATCTCTCTTCATCCCTGTCCACTAATACACCTTACGGAGATCGTGGTACATCTTAGTGCTTTGATAAGTTGCATATTAAACATATTAATTGTCATATTTTCCCATGATTTAAATTCTTCTATATGCTTAATTTTTGGATTTGACTTATATTTTGTATTTTGTATTATGGATGAAGGAATAGAAGCAAAATGGACTAAAGTTGTAAATTTTGATAAAGTCACAAAATCAGAAGATGTCTCGGTGTTAAGTGTGGGCACGTCCTATGGCAGTGACAAGAATTGCAACTCAAATATATAAATTCAAGTCAAGCTCCATCACTTGTAGCTGAATTTGACTTAAACAGTCTAAAGATGGCAAAGTGGAAGATTTTAATTATTAGAAGAGATATGGCATGACTTTCTTTGGCAAAAAACAATTAGTGGTTGAAAAAAGAAAGGAGTTGATTTGTAATCAAACTCAATCAGAGAAGTTTCCTTTAGAAAAAGATTTTGGGATTAGGATATTTAGTATATATAGACTAAGAGATGGGAAGGCAGATCATCATCTTCATAGAGACATAAGATACATTCTATTTTATTTTTTAGACAATTGAAAATTTCTTTGATGTTTTTCTCTCAACTTATGGCTTGGTAAATTATTTAGTCCAGCTAAAGGATAATTAAAGATTTGGGTTCTTCAAGAATTGTGAGATCTAATTAGTTTTATCTTGTTCTTTTACATCTTTACTATTTATATATCTTCTGTGCTTATTGAAACTATTATTTTGATTGATTGTGCAGAAAAGACCCTTTATTTAATTGTCAAGATAATATATTACTAATTAGAAACTTGAATCCGTAATTGTTTGAGTATTCTAATATAAGTGGTAAATAACATAATTGATTACAGAGAAGTTTTAAATTCTATGTTATGGAGATATATAATCTACCTTAAATGAACCTACATGTGTGTTTGTTAGTTAGAATTGGTAGTCTCTCTAGTTTTTAATGCTGTTGGTAAATTAAATATTAAGATCGTATCTAAGGTTGTTCATTGGCAAGAGAAATAATTAGAGATCATATCCTGATTATCGAAGAAGTAAGGAGGGATAGGTTGTTAGGTCGTACCAATAACCATAACCAATTTGGTAAAGATTAAAAGAATCTATCTTTGCATCAATGATCAATTTCATGAACCAATTCTAAAATTATTCCTTTGGTTGGATGCTTCATCATATTGATTTTCTTCCAACATTTTTCATAGTGATTTCTCTTTTCTTTATTAATTTTTCTTTTCATTTTCATTATAAAAAATCCTTAAACATATTTTCCTTTTAATTCTTTTGCAAAAAAATAAATCTAACCAATCTCTGTGGGAAACGACCTTGCTCATCTATACTACAGTTTTAATTTATTTTTGAGAAGGAATTTATATTGTTGGTCTCGACAGCCACCAATTTTTGACGCCGTTGTCGGGGATAGGTTTTTAATTAGATTTATTTTGATGCCCCGTTCTTCTCGTGTAGGTGAATTAATCCCGTACGATCCTGAGATTGAAAAGACAGCTAAGCGGAATAGGAAAGAAGCTAAAATTCAAAAAGCGCAAGAAGCTACATCTTCATCCCCTGGATTGAATTTAGCACTTGACTTAGCCAATTCATTTAGTGATTCTGAGATTGAAGAAATAATTGCTGAAGAAGAGCAAACTTTACGGCAGTTGGCTACACCACCTGTCAATCAATAACCCATCTGCATTTAATACCCAACTTTGCAAGCAGACGGGTTTGATCCATTTGCTTCCCAAGTTTCATGGTCTTGAGAATGAAGATCCTCACAAGCATTTGAAAGAATTTCATGTGGTATGTTCAACCTTGAAGCCATAAGGAGTTACCGAAGAGCAAATCAAAATGCGAGCTTTTCCATTCTCACTAGCTGATAGAGCAAAAGATTGGCTGTTCTATTTACCTCTTGGTTCTATAACCACATGGATTGAGATGGTGAGACTATTCTTGGATAAATTTTTCCCCACTTCAAGAGCAGCCAGCATTCGAAGAGAGATATGTGGAATCAAGCAGAAAGACATTGAGACTCTTCATGAATACTGGGAAAGGTTTAAGCAACTTTGTGCAAGTTGTCCTCAATATGAGATTTCTGAACAACTCTTTATTCAATACTTTTATGAAGGATTTTTACCCATGGAAAGAAGGATGATGGATGCAGCTAGTGGAGGTGTTATAGTGAACAAGACTCTTAGAGAGGCGAGAGATTTGATTTCCACCATGGCTGCTAACTCTCAGCAATTTGGATTAGACAAGATATACCTCATAGAAGAGTAAATGAAGTAAGTACACATTCTCTTGAAAATCAAATAGCTAATCTAACATCTGTTGTTCAAAAATTGGTTATAGGAATGAGAAATATGCAACAAGCTAAAGCCAGTGGAATTTGTGCTGCTACTAGTCAATTAACTGACATGTTCCCCACACTTCAAGATGAACCTCAAGAGCAAGCTAATGCAATTGGATAATTTCCAGGTCCACCCTAAAGAAATTATAATCCATATTCAAATACTTATAACCCAGGGTGGAGGGATCACCCCAACTTAAGCTATGAAGCCAGACCTCAATTTCAAAACTTTCAATATAGACAGCCCGCTCCACAGCAACAACAACCACCTTCTAGTTCAGGTATGTCTCTTGAAGAAATTGTTAAATAACTAGCGACTAACACACAACAATTTCAATAGGAGATCAGGATAAGCATTAAGAAGCTAAAGGATCAAATGAGTTAGCTAGCCACTTCTATGAGTAGATTGAAATCTCAAGAAAAATTGCTCTCACAGAGAGTTATCAACCCTAAGATGAATGCCAGTGCAATGACCTTGAGAAGTGGAACCGAGTTGAAGGAACCTAGCAAGAAAACCTAAAAACTCAATCCAGAGGAAGAAACTGAAAAAGAAGTTGTTGCACCCCTGCCACAGTTGGATCAACCTAAGGAATCTAATGGCGAGCAACAAAAAGTTTTGTCACCAGTTTCTCATTTTCCTGATCATCTAAATCCAAAAAGGAGGAAGAGGAAAAGGAGATTTTTGACACCTTTCGTAAAATTGAGGTAAATATCCCTTTACTTGATGCAGTAAATAAGTAACTTGATATGCCAAGTTTCTTAAGGAGTTGTGCACCAATAAAAGAAAATTGAAAGGTAATGAATTTGTAAGCATGAGTGAGAACATTTCAGCTATCCTCCAGAAAAAATTACCTCATAAATGTAAAGATCCAGATATGTTTACTATCCCTTCTAAGGTAGGTAATGTTAAAATTGAAAGAGCAATGTTAGATTTAGGAGCTTCAATTAATGTCATGCCTTTGTCTATTTATAAATCTTTGAATGTTGGACCATTAAAAGAAACTGGTGTGATTATTCAACTTGCTGATAGATCTAACGTTTATCCTGAAAGTGTTTTAGAGGATGTTTTGGTACAAGTTAATGTGTTAATTTTTCCTACTGATTTTTATGTGCTAAATATGGAGGATGATGATTCATTTAGATATTTAATTTTGTTGGGAAGGCCTTTCTTAAAAACATCTAGAACCAAAATTGATGTGCACGATGGTACACTCACAATGAAATTTGATGGTGAGGTTATTAAGTTTAATATTTATGATGCTATGAGATATCCTTGTGATGTGTCTTCTATTTTTGTCATAGATGTTATTGAGCCTTTAACACGAAAGATTCTTGCTTTGAGTAATGATGACAAGCTAAATATTGTACTTAGCGATAATTTCACTATTGAAAGATCACAGGAAATAATGAAAAAGTTTGAGTTGGATTTTGACTTGCTGGATACAATTCATGATCTAGAGTCACTACAACCTACAAGGTACGATGTTTCTTATGTTGAATTGCCTCTTGCTCACACAAAACTTCTTCTTTCCATTATAAAGGCACCAATTTTAGAGCTGAAACCCTTGCCAGACCACTTGAAGTATGCTTTCTTGGGAGAAAGGAAGATTCTTCCAATCATAATCTCAAATAAACTCTTTGCTTTAGAAGAAGAAAAGTTGATTCGAGTTCTTAGAGAGTATAAGGAAGTAATTGGTTGGACTATTGTAGACATCAAGGGATTGAGTCCTTCTACATGCATGCATAGGATCTTATTGGAGGAAGGATGTAAGCCTTCGAGACAAGCACAACGTAGATTAAATCCACCTATGATGGAAATGGTAAAGAAAGAAATCTTGAAAATCCTTGATGCAGGTAGATATATCCAATTTTGGATAGTAATTGTGTAAGTCATGTTCAAGTTGTTCAAAAGAAAACTAGTATAACAGTGATAGGAAATCCTGTTGGTGAGTTGGTAGCCACTCTTGTTCAAAACGGGTGGCGAGTCTGTATAGATTATAGAAAGTTAAATGCATCAACTAGGAAAGATCATTTTCCACTTCCTTTTATTGATCAAATGCTTGAACGATTAGCAAGTCGACTTATTACTGTTGTCTTAATGGTTATTCAAGTTTTCATCAAATTCCAGTTGCACCTGATGTCACACCCCACTTCTGGGTGCCCTTTATCCATACTTACGCTACTATGGTTGGGCTGTGAGACGATGCAATTACTAAAATTTCATAAGTTTTACAATAGAATATTTAAAACTTTAATTTACACTCCCAAGTGTGTGTAGATATACAAAATCAATTGTGTAATAATATCTTTACATAACATCCCCCATACCACTATTTACATTCTCGATTTGTAACTGTGCATGCATGCATAAACAAAACCATGTTTCAATGTAAATAGAAATATTGCTAGAAAATACATTCAAACATTCATTTCTCATATAAGCAATTTCATGAAAACCTGTATACGATATTCCCATTTGAAAACATGTCATAAACAATGTTATCATAGCACGAACATTCAAATCGAGAGGTTTATCAAATCACAAACTCTTTTTGCTTTTCTCAAATAATTTATTTTCATCAATTCTCTTTCTTTTCTGAGTTTCTCAATTTCTCGTATCTCTAAGACAGGCATGAAATTTTTGGCAATCAAATATCCACGACATATGGCCATAGTCAGTGATCCCAAGCCTCATTGATCAGGTATGCACAGGGCATCACTTCGCCTGAAGGGGGATGGGTCAGTCCTACCCTCCGGCTCAACTCAATCAACCTCATCTCCTTATATCACATATACTCATGGTATAAGGTACGCCATGTGTTATCTACGCGATACTCGTACTCACGTGCACCCAGCACAGTACATAGTATACTAACAGACAACTACATAGTTTAACGTACGACCGTGGGCCCAGTTTATCTACCAACTCCAATGGACTTTTCATCCTGAACCATGTCTCATATACCAGGTGAGCAATCAGCGTGACACACAATCATCGCAAGGCTCCTGTGCGGTACGATTTATTGTTTAGACCTAGCCCATTCCAAGGTCGTCAGTTGGCATCCCTTTGGGTCCCAGACCCCCAGGTTTACCTCAACTCAGTAAAAACGGATGAGAGCAATGCTCCAGCACTTTTCTCAAAACTATAGTGCGAGTTAAACTCCAGCACGGCACATCAAAAGCATAGAAACATGTGCGAGCTAACACTCCAGCACATTATCATTATAAAACCACATGCGAGTCACACTCCAGCATGGTTTATCAAAACATGCAGACGAATGCGAGTGAAACTCCAACATAGTCTAATTCATCAAAACGGGTGTGAGCTAAAGCTCCAACACCATTTCACATCTCAAATCCGATAGGTCGTTATTTTCTCTTTTAAAAACTTAAAAACATGTTTATTTACATAGCATGTCGTCCCATGCTAAACATGTAAAACTAGCCAACCTACCTATTATCATTTCTTAATCTCAAAATCAATACATGGATAAGAAAACATCAAAACATCATGAATAGATGTAAAAGCATTGAAAACATGCATGTCAGGCTGTTTTTCCTTCCCACATCCCACTTTCACAAATTATATCATAATACATTTCCAATCTTATTTGGTTTAATAGCTAAGCATAATATCTCTAGTGTCATAACTATTAAAATCGCAGAGATATACGTACGAATATCTCTATCGCTAACATACAGTCCCTTACCTCGATTCGCGCTTGTATTTCCTCTGTCACGTTTGCTCCGTTCGCGATCCGGGTTAGTCGTGTCTCATGTATTCCGAGCTACATGTATAAATCATCAAGTTATTTTCTTTTCCCTCTATTATACATACACGTTATCTTCTATTTATCTATTCATACTTCTCAAACCATTAATCACATTTCACTCTTCCACTAATATCATTTTTTCATCTCTTAAGCTTTCTATCACTTTTCCATGGATTCTCTCTTTATGAATCTCCCTTAACATTACTCACCCATCACTATATTCATCATTTCTATCAACATTTCAGATATTATCCAACCTGTAAATATCTAGAAACCATATTTAGAAGCTTGAAGGTTAAAGAGCTTACCCTTTTGTTAAGTCAAACTTGTGGTAGCCACAACTCCTCTTGATCACACCAATGTGTGATCTTCGGGTATGTTGTTCTCCTTGCTTCAAGGAACAACTTTCCCTTCTTGAGTTTCTTCCAAAACTGACTGAAATGTAGTGATTTTTAGAGTGAGAAAGCTTGGGTCTTGATAGAAAATGGCAGGTGCGGTTTGGTGGGAGGGAAAATATGAGTTTTCAATCTAATCCCGTGCCCCTTTTTATAGATGGAGAGACATGAGATCGATCTGGCCCTTGTGGAGATCAATCTCTGTAAGGTTTGATAGTCCTTTTTACCAAATGTAACCACTACAAGATCGATCTTCTTCTATGATGAGATCGATCTGTTTGTAGGCAAATTCCTTCTTGGATATCGATCTGCCCCTTGTAGGAGATAGATCTGTCAAGGCTTGAGATCGATCTGTCTCAAACAGAGAGTTAAGGAGATTGATCGACTTGTCTTAAGAATCGATTTTCTCATTATAAAATGCTTAGTAGATCGATCTGGCTCCATTGGCGATCGATATGTCCTGCTCTATAGCTCAAAATAAGATCATTTTGGCTCTTCTAGATCGATCTCTCACCCTGTGAGATCGATCTGTCATTCATATTTCCAAATTTTACTACAGTTTTCTGCAGCAACTTCACACAAAACATCCTTAATTTGCTGTCATAGCCATTTTTTCATTCACCCACTTTTGAGACTTGGAGATGACTTTCATTCATACTTTATGCACATTAAAACTTATGTGTAATCCTTGTATAACCAAATGTATACAATATATAACTAAATGGAAACATAAAGATTTGCACCACTTATGCAATTTCATCCCTTTTACCCCACTACTCATATTCCATTCCACTTACATTCATCATATATCAAAGTCAATTTCTTCATATTCCGACTTAATGCAACTTGTACGTACATCACAACTCTTATTACAAGTGTGTACATTAAACTTATCGACTTTACATCACATATGTTTCACATTACTAGTACATCACCATACTCATGAATTCATTTACATATGTACAAGGTCAAACCTATACGGGGTCTCACATTCTCCCCCACTTAGAAAATTTGGTCCTCCAAATTGGAACCAATCATTCTGTGAATAACTCGGGATACTTCTCCCGCATCAAACTCTCCAATTCCCCTATGGCTCTTCCACGGTGTGATGTTGCCACAAAACCTTAACCAATGAAATCGTCCTGTTACGCAACACCTTCTCTTTTCTGTCCAATATTCGGATCGATTTCTCTATATATGACATATCTTCCTTGAGCTCTAACGGCTCATAGCTAATTACATGTGTTGGATTAGGATAGTACTTCCGAAGCATGGAAACATGGAAGACATTGTGAACTTCTGCTAGCTCAAGTAGTAAGGCTAGCCTATATGCTGTATCTCCCACTCTATCTAAAATCTTAAAGGGACCAATGTAACGAGGACTTAGTTTTCCTTTCTTTTCGAACCTCGTTATTCCCTTAGAAGGAGATACTCTTAAAAATACGAACTTACCCACATCAAACTCAAGTGGTCACCGTCTCTTGTCAGCATAGCACTTTTGTCGACTTTGAGTTGTTCGCAGCCTCTCACATATTATCTGAACATCCTCGGAGGCTTGTCTAACCAAATCGGGAGCAAGCAACTGTCTGTCACCAACTTCTTCCCAACCAATAGGTGATCGGCATCTACGACCATATAGTACCTCATAAGGGGCCATACCAATACTTGATTGATAACTGTTATTATAGGCGAACTCAATCAATGGCAAGTGATCGTCCCATAAGCCTCTAAAATCCAGCACACATGCTCTCAACATATCTTTCAGGGTCTATATAGTCCTCTCTAACTAACCATTTATCTGAGGATGAAAAGCGGTGCTAAAGCTCAACTGGGTCCCCATCGCTTCCTGAAAATGTCTCCAAAAGTAGGAAGTGAAGCGAGCATCCCGATCAGAAACAACACTCACTAGGACTCCATGCAATCTTACTATCTCCCGTTCATACAAGTTTGCCAATGCACTCCAGGTATCTGTAGATCTCATGGCTAAGAAGTGTGCCGATTTCGTTAACCGATCTATTATAACCCATATAGCATCATGGTTCTTACGGGTTCTTGGTAACCCCATCACAAAATCCATGGTGACGTGCTCCCACTTCCATATCGGTATCGGTAGAGGTTGGAATAATCCTCCAGGTTTCTGATGCTCAATCTTTACCTGCTGATAGATGAGACATCTAGTGACATACTCAGCTATGTCTCTTTTCATTCTAGACCACCAATATACCTTCTGGAGATTTTGATACATTTTACTACTCCCCAGGTGTACTATATATCTCGATGAGTGAGCCTCTGATAATATCAACTTCTTCAGCTTTGAATCCTTAGAAACACATATTCTATTCTCGAACCTTAGTACTCCATCTGAACTCAATACAAATTTCGTACCCTAACCCTTCTGGACTTGGCTAATCACATCAATACACCATTGATCAATTTGCTGAGCTTGTAGGATTCTCTCAATCAACTTCGGTTCTAATCTCAAGCTAGCAATAATCCCATAGTTGCCAATCTCAGGTAGGGTCATATCCAGACTAAGGTTCGTGAATTGTTCCAACAACTCGTGCTTTCTAACCATCATATGTGATACCAACTCGAGACTCTTTCTACTCAATGCATCGACGACCACATTCGCCTTCCCCGGGTGATACAAAATTTCACAATCGTTATCCTTAAGGAGTTCTAACCACCTTCTCTCTCTCATATTTAACTCCTTCTGTGAGAATAGATACTTCAGACTCTTATGATTCGTAAAGATCTAAAATCTCTCACCATACAACTAGTGGCGCCATACCTTCAATGCAAATACTACGACCGCCAACTCTAAATCGTGAGTGGGGTAGTTCTTCTCATGATCTTTTAGCTGTCTAGATCCATAAGCTACTACCCTTCCATCCTGCATCAAAACACATCCTAGCCCTTGATGTTAAGCATCCGTATAAACATAATAGTTCCCTGAGCTGTTAGGGATGATAAGAACTGGCGCGGTGGTTAATCTGCGCCTAAGTTCCTGAAAACTCCTCTCACAAGCTTCATCCCATGTAAACTCCATGTTTTTTCTTGTAAGACGTGTCAACAGAGCAGCCAATCTAGAAAAACCCTATACAAATCTCTTATAGTAACCTGTCAAACCCAAAAAACTCCTAATCTCTGTGATTGCCTGGGCTGTTCCCACTGAACAACGACCTCAATCTTGGATGGATCTATTGACACCCCATCCTTCGATACAACATAGCCCAGAAAGGAAATCTACTCTAGCCAAAAGTCACATTTACCAAGTTTGGCATACAACTTTCTCTCTTGGAGGGTTTGGAAAACAATCCTTAAGTGCTACTCGTGATCTTTCTTGGACCTTGAATACACAAATATATCATCAATGAAAATGATCACGAACTGGTCCAGGTATGGCTTGAATATCTCATTCATTAGAGCCATAAAAGCTGCTAGTGCATTCGTCAACCTGAAAGGCATCACCAGAAATTCGTAATAGCCATAGCGGGTACGAAAAGCTGTCTTGGGCACATCCTCCTTCTGAATTTTCAGTTGATGGTACCCAAACCTCAGATATATCTAGGAAAAGATCTGCGCTCCCCGAAGCTGATCCAATAAATCGTCGATACGCGGCAAGGGGTACTTATTCTTGATGGTAGCCTTATTTAACATCCGGTAATCGATACACAACCTAAGGCTCCCATCTCTCTTCTTCATAAACAATACCGAAGCTCTCCATGGTGAGACGATCGGTCTTATAAACCCCTTATCTAACATATCTTGTAACTGCTTCCTTAATTCCTCTAGTTCAACTGGAGCCATCATATATGGTGACTTGGATATTGGTTCCGTTCCAGGTGTCAAGTCTATACCAAACTCTATTTCTCTATCCGATGGCAATCTTGGTAGGTCGTCTGGAAAGACATCAGGGAATTCTCTAACCACTAGAATGTCCTCCATATCCAGATGTGTTTTGTCCAAATCCACCACATAAGCAATAAAACCTTCAAAACAACATTCATTTCATGTATATACCAATGCACTTATTTGCCATAAAATTCAGGATTCATTACTTCCTCTAAAATCGTACAACACATTCTTCGGGTAGAGAAAATGTAATTGACTTAGAATGACAGTCTAAGATAGCATGATTGGTAGCTAACCAATCTATTCCCAAGATTAGATCAATGTCATACATATTTAACAAGATTAAGTTGGCTGTCGCACACTTATCTCCTACCGTCACCTTACAATCCTTATACACATGTTCAGCTAATTGACTAACTCTTATTGGAGTACTTATTAATAAAGTCCCATTTAAGTGTGTGGGTTCTACAAGACCTGTCAACTTTGATGCACATGTAGGCGATATGAAAGAATGCGTAGCACCAGAATCAAACAAAGCTATAGCTTCCAAATCAAAAATCAAGATTGTACCTTTTATCACCTCAGAAGAGGTATCTGCTGATGCCTGGTCTATCGCATATATCCTGCCTTGACCCATAACTTGCTTCCTTTTTTCTTTAGCTGTGGCTCTCTTCCTTGCAGGAGGTGTAACTGTAGGAACTCTCTCGGGCTCCTTACTCCTCTGTGGGACTACCTCAACTGCTTCTGGGCAATCTCTTGCATAGTGCCCAAACTTACCACATCTGAAGCATCGTGTACCATGAAGATGACAGGGCCTACCACCATGATATCTGCCACATGCTCTGTACTGATCCGTAGTGGTCGGGGTCCACCAATCACTATACCCCTGACTGGTGTCTGAGTCGAAGGCATAAAATGTCATACCCCGCTTTTGTGAACCCTTCTATCCATACATTCTCTACTACGGTTGGGCTGTGAGAAGATGCAATTACTAAAAATTCATTCATTTACAGCGGAATATTTAAAGCTTTAATTTACACTCCCAGGTGTGTGTGTAAATATACAAAATTAATTGTATAAATACCATGTACTTACATATCATCCCCATAATACTGTTTACAATTCCAAGATATAACTGTGCGATACGATAAATTAGATACAAAATACTCGTGTATACAAATCTTATACCTTTACGGAATTGTGGGAGCTGTTCAACACAAAAGACCTAGAGACCACCGCTCTCTTACTTCTCAGTACCTGGAGGGGGAAAATAGTGGGATGAGCAAACCACAGCTCAGTAAGGAAATGTATGCTAGCAGGTAGATATCGTACTACCTACATAGCCAATGCATGCATAAACCAAAACCATGTTTTCGTTATAAATGAAAATATCATACGAAAAATGCATTTAAACATATATTTCTCAATAGCATTCTCGTGTAAAATGAGTATCAAGCTTCCATTTAAAACATGCTCATAAATAGTGCCCTCATGGCACGAATGTGAAATGAGAGGTTTATCAAAAACACGAAATCTCTTTCACTTCTCAAATCATTCTTTTCGCAATTCTCTTTCTTTTCTGAGATTATCTCTGTTTCTCAAATCTCTGAGACAGGCATGGAATTTTCAGCAATCAAATATCCACGACATATGGCCATAGTCAGTGATCCCAGGCCTCACTGATCAGGTGTGCATAGGTTATCACTTCGCCTGAAGGGAGATGGGTCAGTCCTACCCTCCGGCTCATCTCAATCCACCTCATCTCCTCGTATACTCACGGTGAAGATACATCGTGTGTCATCTACGCGATACTCGTACTCACGTGCACCCAGCACGGTACATAGTATACCAACGGGTGACTACACTATTCTACGTACGACCGTGCACCCAAGTCCATACTCCAACTCCGATGGACTTTTATCCTAAACCATGTCTCATATACCAGGCGAGCAAGCAGCGTGACACACAGTCAACGCAAAGCTCCAGCACGGTACGATTTATCGTTAAGGCCCAGCCCGTTCAAATGGCCGTCGGCTGGTATCCCCTTGGGTCCCAGACCCCCAGGTTTACCTCAACTCAACAAAATAGGTGCGAGCAAAGTTCTCGCACTTTCTCAAAACCCTCGTGCGAGTTAAAACTCCAACACGGTACATCAAGGCATTAAAACAGGTGTAAGCTAGCGCTTCAACACCAAATCACATCTCAAAACTGATAGATGGCTATTTTCTCTTTTTAAAATTCAAAACATGTTTATTCATACAGCATGCCTCTTCATGCTAAAACATGTAAAATTAGCCAACCTATCATCAACGTTTCTCAATCCTCAAGATTAATGTATAATAGAGAAAAACATTGAAAACATGCATATCATGCTATTTCCTTACCCTGTCCCATTTCTCAATACATATATACATCCTAGTACTTTTCATGCTTCCATATCATTTCATAGAATTATAATATCGTACTAGCTCTAGCAATATATCTACGAAATTGCCGTAAAATACGTACAAACATCTCTATAGCTAACACACAGTCCCTTACCTCGTTTTACTTGTGTGCAACTATCCGCCTTTATGCTTCTTGCGTTCTCATCTCGACTTGCTCCGGCGTATCATCCGAAACTGAAATTCATCCATCAAACACTCGAGTTAACGTTTCTAACTCTTACTCAACTAATCATTTATCCAATGCCTTAAATACGTATTCTACCCTTTGTGGTAAATCTCACAATTTTATCCCAATATCAACATGTCCAAACCATTCCCACAACATAATCATCCACTCAAGATATCTCATTCATCGTTAACATCTCTACATTCCACTTTCTCACACTTGACTATTTCAAAGTCATATTCATTTCATATCATTCTAGGTAGTTCTATCCATAATATGCACACCCCAAATATCTTTATAATCATTAACTAAACCAATGTACTTGGGTTTGTGCATTAGAACTTACCTCATTGGGTTTCCTCTTGCTCCAATTAGGATTGCCCTTTATTTCTTCAATCCATCAAATGGGAAAATGCCTCTAGACTATGTTGTTCTTCTTTTTGTTGTGAACAACTTTGTCTCTAATAGACTCTCCTTAAATCTCACTGAAAATGGCTGGATTTAGGAATGAGAAAGCTAGTTTTCTTTGAGTTGAAGTGAGAGGAAATGGTTTATCCCGAAATTCTGCAGATCCAACTGCTCCCATTTATAGTTTTGACTTGATGAGATCGATCTCCCTTGGGTGGAGATCGATCTGGTCCTCTACAATCCCTCTTTTCTAAGGCAGGAGATCGATCTGTCGAGGCTAGAGATCGATCTGCTGTCGAACAGAAGCTTAAGGAGATCGATCTGGTCTTAGGGGAGATCGATCTGCTTCCAACCCGAGAGCTAAAGAGATCGATCTGCTTCCTTTGGAGATCGATCTGTTCCCTTCCATTACTCACATAAGAGCATTCTGGCTCTCCCAGATCGATCTCTCATCCTATGAGATCGATCTGGCCTTCACAAATTCCAGATTTCCTGCAGTTTTTCTGCAACAACTCCCTTCAAGACTTCCTCAATTTACCTTCATAGTCCTTTCCTCATTCATCGCTCCTTGAGACTTAAAAATGTCGTCCCATCCCACTTAATGTATTTTAAAGCTTGTGGGAAATCTTTGTATAACCAAATATACACGATATTACTCGAATGGAAATATACACTTATGTAAATCTTTCCTTCCATTTTACTATACTACTCATATTCCATTTCGATCACATTTTTCTCGTGTTCAAGTTTATTTCCTCCTACTCATGCGTAATGTAACTTGTACGTATAATCACAATTCTTATTACAAGTGCGTACATAATCTTATGAACTTACATTGCATATACTTCTCATTACAATGTATCATCATACTTATGATTTTATTTACATTCCCATGTTCCTATATACCTAGCTATATATATACGGGGTCTCACATAAAAGGTTTAGCAGACTTTTTCTGTGACTCATCTACCTCTCTCCGACGCTTACTCAAAAATCTTTGACCAAATTTGGCACATTTTCCATCTCCTATTTTCCTCGGACCTTTGTCCTTACCCCAACTAAATTCTAAAATTTACATGTCATAGTCCTGCTCACACAACTGGGCCCGTCACACAACATCTCTATATGTAGCGACATCAAATAGGGCCAACTTAGCTCGAATCGAAGGCCTCAGTCCATCCACAAATCTGCAGACCCTAATAGCTTCACTCCTGATAGAGTCTGGATCATATTGGCCTAGTGAGGTGAATCGTGAATCGTGACTCGTACTCATCAACTGTTTGATTCCCTTGAGTCAGATTCAAAAGTTCCATATGTAACCTACGTCGAACGCTATTTGGGATGCATTGCTCTTTGAAAGCACCCAAAAACATATCCCACGTGATAGCCATACCCTAAGCTCTCAACATAGGCCTGGTGGACTTCCACCAATGCTTTGCTTCGCCTCTCAGTACAAAGGCCGCAAGCGCTACTCTCTCTATAGCTGAACATATACAGAAGTCAAACAGCTTCTCTATCTTACTGATCCAGTCCTCAGCCACTGTCGGATCCTTTACCCTGCTAAAAGAAGGAGGCTTAAAGTTCATAAAATGCCACAACCTCTCCATATCACAGTCATATCCATACCCCAAATCATCATCATCATACTGTTGTGGGGCTACTGAAGGAGCTATTAGTCGAATATGGGGATCTTGTGGCCTAACCGGTTTAGGTTGTGCAAGTGCAACATTCTCAGGTTTAGGTGCAGCTGCTGGGGGATTCGATGCAGCCTGTCCCGCTGTACCAGTGTACCCTCAAACCTAGCCATGATCTCACCCATCATGGTTATCATAGTGCACATGTCTTCCTCTAATCGGGCTATCCGAGGATCGCAAGCCTTTATCTATTCCTGGGGCTCATAACTAGAGGACGATCTACTGTGCCTCTCAGTTCTGTCATTCCATCTTTGAGCTCTCGAGTTCTCTCCCCTCTTACGGTGTCTATCAGGCATATCTCATAAGCTTGATAACTTCCTGCATTTATAACAAACTTTTAATTTACTACCAGCTCCGTATACACATTTGTATCTAAATATCGCACAGTAACTTAGGGATGTATGTTTTCTTAGTCCTAAATATCGACACACGTCAGACCAACCAAGCTTTGATACCAAATCTGTCACACCCCACCTCCGGGTGCCCTTTATCCATACTTACGCTACTATGGTTGGGCTGTGAGACGATGTAATTACTAAAATTTCATAAGTTTCACAGTAGAATATTTAAAACTTTAATTCACACTCCCAGGTGTGTGTAGATATACAAAATTAATTGTATAATAATATCTTTACATAACATCCCCCATACCACTGTTTACATTCTCGATTTGTAACTGTGCATGCATGCATAAACAAAACCATGTTTCAATGTAAATAGAAATATTGCTAGAAAATGCATTCAAACATTCATTTCTCATATAAGCATTTTCATGAAAACCTGTATACGATATTCCCATTTGAAAACATGTCATAAACAATGCTATCATAGCACGAACATTCAAATTGAAAGGTTTATCAAATCACAAACTCTCTTTGCTTTTCTCAAATCATTTATTTTCATCAATTCTCTTTCTTTTCTGAGTTTCTCAATTTCTCGTATCTCTAAGACAGGCATGGAATTTTTGGTAATCAAATATCCACAACATATGGCCATAGTCAGTGATCCCAAGCCTCACTGATCAGGCGTGCACAGGGCATCACTTCGCCTGAAGGAGGATGGGTCAGTCCTACCCTCCGGCTCAACTCAATCAACCTCATCTCCTTATATCACATATACTCATGGTATAAGGTACGCCATGTGTCATCTACACGATACTCGTACTCGCGTTCACCTAACATAGTATATAGTATACTAACAGACAACTACATAGTTTAACGTACGACTGTGGGCCCAGTCCATCTACTAACTCCAATAGACTTTCATCCTGAACCATGTCTCATATACCAGGCGAGCAATCAGCGTGACACACAGTTATCGCAAGGCTCCAGTGCGGTACGATTTATTGTTTAGGCCCAGCCCATTCCAAGGTCGTCGGCTGGCATCCCTTTGGGTCCTAGACCCCCAGGTTTACCTCAACTCAGTAAAAATGGGTGAGAGCAATGCTCCAGCACTTTTCTCAAAACTATAGTGCGAGTTAAACTCCAGCATGGCACATCAAAAGCATAGAAACATGTGCGAGCTAACACTCCAGCTCATTATCATTATAAAACCACATGCGAGTCACACTCCAGCATGGTTTATCAAAACATGCAGACGAATGCGAGTGAAACTCCAGCATAGTCTAATTCATCAAAACGGGTTTGAGCTAAAGCTCCAACACCATTTCACATCTCAAATTCGATAGGTCCCTATTTTCTCTTTTAAAAACTTAAAAACATGTTTATTTACATAGCATGTCGTCCCATGCTAAACATGTTAAACTAGCTAGCCTACCTATTATCATTTCTTAATCTCAAAATCAATACATGGATGAGAAAACATCAAAACATCATGAATAGATGTAAAAGCATTGAAAACATGCATGTCAGGCTGTTTTTCCTTCCCACATCCCAATTTCACAAATGATATCATAACACATTTCCAATCATATTTGGTTTAATAGCTAAGCATAATATCTCTAGCGTCATAACTATTAAAATCGCAAAGACATACGTACGAATATCTCTATCGCTAAGATACAGTCCCTTACCTCGATTCGCGCTTGTATTTCCTCTGTCACGTTTGCTCCGTTCGCGATCCGGGTTAGTCGTGTCTCATATATTCCGAGCTACACGTATAAATCATCAAGTTATTTTCTTTTCCCTCTATTAAACATACACATTGTCTTCTATTTATCTATTCATACTTCTCAAACCATTAATCACATTTCATTCTTCCACTAATATCATTTTTTTTCATCTCTTAAGCTTTCTATCACTTTTCCATGGATTCTCTCTTTATGAATCTCCCTTAACATTACTCACCCATCACTACATTCATCATTCCTATCAACATTTCAGATATTATCCAACCTACAAATATCTAGAAACCATATTTAGAAGCTTGAAGGTTAAAGAGCTTACCCTTTTGTTTAGTCAAACTTGTGGTAGCCACAACTCCTTCTCTTGATCACACCAATGTGTGATCTTTGGGTATGTTGTTCTCCTTGCATTAAGGAACAACTTTCCCTTCTTGAGCTTCTTCCAAAACTGGCTGGAATGTAGTGATTTTTAGAGTGAGAAAGCTTGGGTCTTGAGAGAAAATGGCAGGTGCGGTTTGGTGGGATGGAAAATCTGAGTTTTCAATCCAATCTCGTGCCCCTTTTTATAGATGCAGAGATATGAGATCGATCTAGCCCTTGTGGAGATCGATCTTTGCAAGGTTTGGTAGTCCTTTTTACCAAACGTAACCACTACAAGATCGATCTTCTTCCATGATGAGATCGATCTGTTTACAGGTAAATTCCTTCTTGGAGATTGATCTGGCCCTTGTAGGAGATCGATCTGCTCTTTACACAACCCTTAAGGAGATTGATCTGTCGAGTCTTGAGATCAATCTGTCTCAAATAAAGAGTTAAGGAGATCGATCCGCTTGTCTTAAGAATCAATCTTCTCATTACAGAATGCTTAGCAGATCGATCTGGCTCTATTGGAGATCGATCTGTCCTACTCCATAGCTCAAAATAAGATCATTTTGGCTTTTTCAGATCGATCTCTCATCCTATGAGATCGATTTGTCATTCATATTTCCAGATTTTAATACAGTTTTTTGTAGCAACTTCACACAAAACATCCTTAATTTGCTGCCATAGTCATTTTCTCATTCAGCCACCGTTGAGACTTGGAAATGACTTTCATTCATACTTTATACACATTAAAACTTGTGTTCAATCCTTGTATAACCAAATGTATACAATATATAACTAAATGGAAACATAAACATTTGCACCACTTATGCAATTTCATTCTATTTTACCCCACTACTCATATTTCATTCCACTCACATCCATCATATATCAAAGTCCATTTCTTCATATTTCGACTTAATGTAACTTGTACGTACAACAGAACTCTTATTACAAGTGTGTACATTAAACTTATGGACTTTACATCACATATGCTTCACATTACTAGTACATCACCATACTCATGAATTCATTTACATATGTATAAGGTTAAACCTATACGGGGTCTCACACCTAAAGACCAAGAGAAAACAACTTTCACATGCCTATTTGGTACCTTTGCATATCGACGCATGCCATTTGGACTTTGCAATGCTCCCGCTACATTCCAGAGGTGTATGGTTAGTATATTTTCAGATTATGTAGAGAACATCATAAAGGTATTCATGGATGATTTTACAGTTTATGGTGATTCTTTCGATACATGTTTAACTAACCTTACAGAAGTTCTTAAAAGATGCATAAAAAAGAACCTTGTTTTGAACTATGAAAAATGTCACTTTATGGTTAATCAAGGTATTATTTTAGGTCATATTGTATCCTCTAAATGTATTGAAGTTGATAAAGCTGAAATAGATGTTATTAAATCTTTACCTTACCCTGCAAACATACGAGAAGTTTGTTCTTTTCTTGGACATGCATGATTCTATCAGCGCTTCATCAAAGATTTTTCAAAGATTACTCTACCATTGTGTAGGTTACTATAAAAAGACATGGTATTTGAATTTGATGAAGCATGCAAGATTGCATTTGATAAATCAAAGGAAATGTTGACTTCTACACTAATTATCCAACCACCAAATTGGTACCTTCCATTTGAGATCATGTGTGATGCAAGTAACCATGCAGTTGATGCCGTTCTTGGACAAAGAAATGGAAAAGCTCCCCATTTCATTTATTATGCCTCTAGGACACTTGACCATGCTCAAATTGACTATTCAACAACGAAAAAAGAACTTCTAGCTATTATGTTTGCTCTAAAAAAATTTTGTTCATATTTACTTGGTACTAAAGTGATTGTTTATTCTGATCATACAACTCTCAAATATTTGCTCTCAAAGAAGGAAGCGAAACCGAGACTCATCTGGTGGATACTCTTGCTACAAGAGTTCGATTTGGAGATACGAGATAAGAAAGGTCCAGAAAACTTGGTTGCGAATCATCTAAGCAGATTAATCACAAGTGAAGAGCCATCACCTTTAAAAGATGACTTCCTAGATGAGTATCTATTTTCTTTCCAAAAGACAAGACCCTGATTTTCTGATATAGCTAATTATTTAGTTACTGGAATACTATTAGGTGATTTATCTAGAACTCAAAAAGATAAAATCAAAAGAGATGTTAGATATTATGTTTGGGATGACCCTTACTTGTGAAAATATTGTTCTGACCAAGTTATTAGAAGATGTGTGCTTGAGCATGAAATTCCTTCTATACTTAAATTCTGTCATTCTTATGCATGTGGAAGACACTTTGGTCCTAAGAGAATAGCCCGTAAAGTGCTAGAATGTGGATTGTTTTGGCCCAGTTTATTTCATGATTCATACATGTTTTGTAAGACTTGTGAAAATGTCAAAAAAAACTAAAAATTTAGGACATAGGGATCAAATGCCACTTACCCCTATTCTTGTCTGTGAATTATTTGATGTTTGAGGTATTGATTTTATGGATCCTTTTCCTACCTCTTGCAATAATGCTTACATTCTTCTTGCTGTGGATTATGTGTCAAAGTGGGTAGAAGCTAAGGCCACCAGAACAATGATGCTAGAGTTGTTGTAGAATTTATCAAATCTCATATTTTTGTCAGATACGACACACCAAGAGCTGTCATAAGTGATCGTGGAACTCATTTCTGTAATAGAGTAGTGCAAGCCTAGTTGAAAAAATATAATGTTACCCATTTCCACTGCTTACCATCCATAGACAAGTGGGCAAGCTGAGGTGTCCAACAGAGAAATGAAGTTTATACTAAAGAAAACCGTTAATCCAAATAGGAAGGACTGGAGTATGTGACATGAGATGTACTATGGGCTTACCGAACAGCCTACAAGACTCCTATATGTATGTCTTATTATCGATTGGTGTTTGGCAAACCCTGTCATCTTCCAGTAAAGTTAGAACATAAAGCATATTGGGCTATTAAACAATACAACATGAGAATGGATGAAGTGGGTGAATTGAGGAAATTACAATTACAAGAGATAGAAGAAATTTGAAATGATGCCTATGAAAGCTCTAGGATTTACAAGGAAAAGATAAAGGCCTTCCATGATCATATGGTCTCCAAGAAAATTTTTTATGTTGGTCAAAAAGTTATACTTTATCATTCTAAATTAAAATTATTTCCTGGTAAATTATGTTCAAGATGACTAGGTCCTTTTATTGTTATTAACATGTTTCCTCATGGTGCAGTTGAAATTCAAAGTTTGGACACAGGTAAAATTTTTAAGGTCAATGGTCATTGCCTAAAGCCTTTTTATGAAGGTTTTCAAGTGCATGAAGTTGAACGAATTGAGTTGGAAAGTCCACACTACAATTGAGCATGGCTCTACAATTGAGCATGGCTATGTCTAGCCAAAGACTTTAAAGAAATGCGCTTTTTGGGAGGCAACCTAAAATTTCTCTTTATTTTCTGTTTAGCAAATATTTTTTTCTTGATTTTTGTTTTTTTATTAGTCGTAGATAAGGTTTATACTTGCTTTGGTGGACAGAAGATGATTTCAAAATCTGGGCACTTAATTTTTACAGAAGACGTGTTTTAATAGGATGTGCCTATGCCCTATTGAAAACTTTCTTCTGCCTAAACAATTTTTTTTTCTTCAGAAGATGTGTTTACATAGAGCGTGCCTACACCCTATAAAAACACTTCTTCAGCAACAAAAAAACATATGTATTTATTTTTTTCTTTCTTTTATTTTCTCACCTTTCAAATTGCAGATCCCTCGCGCCTGTTTTTACACTAATTTTTGGCAGCAACAATTCCATCGACGGCCTCATCGACGAACTTTTAGTGCCGCTGCCATCGCCGAAACCATGAGACACGACACCTTCCAGTTTCCAACTGGCAGCAGCAGCTCACAATCTTACATCTCCTCGAGCTCCCAAACGCCATCAACAGCCGATCTTCGACCCCTCTTCACTGCCCCGACCACCGTTCACTTCTCGACAGCCCAGCAATTACTAAACCAGAAGTCGCGCCAGTCATCTCACCTCACCCAGCTTCAAGCATCTTCAGTTCCAATCGGCAGCAGTAGTGGCCATCGACACCCACCATCATTCCCTCACTCTTCATTGAAACCAAGAAACATAACGTTGGTGTAACCCATTGATCCCCTTCCTGAGCTACCACATACCAACAGCAAGAGATTCGACACAATAGCAGCTACCAACAGCACTGAGGGTTGCAGCTCCACAGCACCACGGGGCTTGGCACCTCATCGGGCTTCAGACTGCACCCTTCCCAACCATCACCGAGCAATCTATGATTTTTTTAGATTTCCAAAAAAAATAATAAATAAAATTTGTGGTGGTCGATGAGTTTCAGCTACACCATTCTTTTTATTGACATTAAATTTATCTGACTTGGTGTAGTTGTTTTTGCCTACTTGTGCTTAACAATAGCATTGTATGAGGAATTTTTCTATGGCTAGTAATGGAATTCAAGGAGCTTCTTCCCCTCGTAAGTGTGCTCGGATTGGCAAATGCAAAACTATACTTCCACCGTCAGAGTCAGATTTAAGCGAAAATCTCACATTCACCAAAAAGAAACATCAAAATAGGAATAAGGATATTTTCCATCGATCCATAATACCCTATAAGTATCTCGACTACCTTACTATGAAGGCTTTACATATTGAAGATACCGTGCTACAACTGATTGAAAATATAGGGTGGGAGACATACTTTTCAATACAATATCCTACCTATATTAAGCTTGTTAGAGAGTTTTATACTACTTTTGAGTTTGCACCACCTAACTCCAAATTTAGACTTGACAGTCCAAAAGCAGTACAATTGCGATTGATGGGAAAAGACTTCAAATTATCCATTACTGAATTCAATATTGCACTCGGATTTATCACTACAGAATATTTTAGAACTGAGGAATATCTCAACAGTGCATGTGATTTTAGTGAGGACTTTGAACCGTTTAGCTTGTATAGACAACTCTCTAACTGTCCTCAAGGCTATGATCCTAGCAAGTCCAAGGATTTTTACCTTTATGACCCAACCTTGAAATATATACATTGGTTCTTAGCTTTCACTTTTTCTAGTAGGAAAGACTCTGCTGTCGTACTGTCTAAAGCTGAATTTTTCTTTTTATGGTGCATGATTAACAAGGTTAAGGTTAATATAGGTTATTGGTTGGCCTCTCAGTTTGATACAATCGTCACTTATAAACGACCACTAATTTTAGGCTCGCTGATTACTCATTTGGCAATTCATGAGCAATTACTTGATATTGAACATAACAGTCTCCATATTGCTTGTCCTATGTTGTCATTAGACTTAAATGCTTTGACCAAAATGGGCCTAATCGAAGAACAAGAACTAGTTTTCTGTTTTTGTTCTCCAAGACCTATCTAAGCTTCCAAACGACCCCAATATTATGCCATTGATGCAAGAGAACTTTTTACGCAACCTAAGCTAACAACCACTGTTGGCATTTTGCGCAACCTGAGCCAACAGCCACTGCTGGCATTCCTCTTGATGAGGGACTTGAAGAACTTGCACTTAGATTAGAAAGAATGAAATTGAACCAACTAGCTTTCTACCGACATATGAGGTTCAATCCACCCTTTCCCCATCCTCAGTAATCAAAGCAATGCTTCACGGTGCTCAATATTTTTCAGGGAAGTTTCCTAATTCTCTTGATCTTTTAAAGTTTATGAGTACTTATTTGATACATTGGGGACAATGTATAATCTAAGTGTGAGAGAGGGTCTTTAATTATGGTTTTGCCATTTGTTTCGTTTTTCTTTCATTCTTGTTAATTTTTCATGAAAATTTTTACAAATCCAAGAAATTTTATTCCAAAAGGTATTGTTTGTGATCTTTTTGAGTTCTAGATTTTTCCAATGCTTATCCCATGAAAAAATGATTTACTTATGTGCAAAATGGTTTTGAATTCTCATTAAAACACTATGATTAGTTGTTTTTGATTCATTAAATGGAAAAGTGTATAGGATCTAGCACATATAGCCTTTTTTTGTGGGAATTGAGCCTATGAGCATTCATTACATCATGCTCTATTTACTTGTTTGTGTGATTGTCATGCATAATCAACTATTCTAGAACTTGTTTTGTGATACATGTCACAATTAGCCCCTTTGATGAGTAAGATGCAATAAATCAAACAAAGACATTTAGGTTAAACCCTTTTTCTTGTTATTATACCCTTCGTTTCAACCCTACCCTTGTTATTATTAACCCCTAGAGAAATCACTTTGAGCCTAGCCATTTTCTTTGGATTAAACCACATTATAAGCCATAATAAACCTTTTTTTGTTGATTTTCCCCTCTTTTTGAACCTTGAATTTAAAAATTATATAGACTTATGCACATGAAACTTCAAAATATTTTTGAAAAGATTGCAACATGTTGAAAATTTAGTGTTCCAAGCTATTACTTTCATTGTGTTCTTCTCTTTCGAAAAAAAAAAAGAAAAATGAAAAAAAGAAAAGAAGAAAAAAATGATGAAAAATATAAGGAGGAAGAGAAGTGTAGTTTCCCTTACTTGGAAGTTATTTCTGAAAATTATGATGGAATTGAAATTATGTCAAGACTTGTTTAGATGAATGTGATGTGATGGAAGCAATCTTTTTAAATCATTGAGTTGAGTTTTGTGTGAAAAGTTTTGTATGATTCATTCAATTTCATTAACCTAAAAATTCATTTGTCAAACCTTACCTAAGCCCTGTTACAACCCTTATAGACCCTTAGATTTTTACATCCTAATTCATTCATTAGTGGAAAAGATGTGATAAATTTGCAAGCTTATGGTAAGAAATCTTCTATGCAGTGACTTGAGAGTTTATTGATATCTATACCTTAAACACTTAGAGTGTGATGAGTGAAATCCACTTGCGAGGATGTTGGATCTTATGTGCTTTATGAACTTAGTTGAATCATTAAGGTACTATTCATGAGTGTTATGAGAATTCGCTTTAAAAACTTGTGTTTTAATTCTTGAAAGGAATGTGTTTTGGATGAGCATAGGAAGAAGATGAAGGAATGATGAGAAGAGATTATAAATTTAGACTATTGTATGCTTGAGGACAAGCAATGTTTAGGTGTGAGGGAATTTGATAAGTTGCATATTAAACATATTAATTATCATATTTTTCCATGATTTAAATTCTTCTATATGCTTAATTTTTGGATTTGACTTATATTTTGTATTTTGTATTATGGATGAAGGAATATGAGCAAAATGGACTACAGTTTCAAATTTTGATCAAGTCATAAAATTAGAAGATGTCTTGGTGTTAGGCGTGGACACGTCCTATGGCAGTGACAAGAATTGCAACTCAAATATATAAATTTAAGTCAAGTTTTATCACTTGTAGCTGAATTTGACTTAAACAATCTAAAGATGGCAAGTGGAAGATTTTAATTATTAAAGGAGATATAACATGACTTTCTTTGGCAAAAAGCAATTAGTGGTTGAAAAAGGAAAGGAGTTGATTTGTAATCAAACACAATAAGAGAAGTTTCCTTTATAAAAAAGATTTTGGGGTTAGGATATTTAGTATATATAGACTAAGAGAGGAGAAGGCAGATTATCATCATCATAGAGACACAAGATACATTTTATTTTATTTTTTAAACAATTGAAAATTTCTTTGGTGTTTTTCTCTCAACTTATGGCTTGCTAAATTATTTAGTCCAGCCAAAGGATAATTAAAGATTTGGGTTCTTCAATAATTGTGAGATCTAATTAATTTTATCTTGTTCTTTTACATCATTACTATTTATATATCTTCTGTGCTTATTGAAATTATTGTTTTGATTGATTGTACAAAAAGGGTCCTTTGTTTAATTGTCAAGATAATATATTACTAATTAGAAACTTGAATCCGTAACTGTTTGAGTATTCTAATATAAGTGGTAACTAACATAATTGATTACAGAGAGGCTTTCAATTCTATGTTATGGAGATATATAATCTAGCTTAAATGAACCTACATGTGTGTTTGTTGGTTAGAATTGGTAGTCTTTCTAGTTTTTAATGTTGTTGGTAAATTAAATCTTAAGATCATATCTATAGTTGTTTATTGGCAAGAGAAATAATTAGAGATCGTATCCTAATTATCGAAGAAGTAAGGAGGGATAGGTTGTTAGGTCGTACCAATAACCATAACCAATTTGGTAAAGATTAAAAGAATCTATCTTTGCATCAATGATCAATTCCATGAACCAATTTTAAAATTATTCCTTTGGTTGGATACTTCATTATATTGATTTTCTTCCAACATTTTACACAATGAGTTCTCTTTTCTTTATTAATTTTTCTTTTTATTTTCATTATAACAAATCCCCAAACATATTTTCCTTTTAAATCTTTTATAGAAAAATAAATCTAACCAATCTCTATGAGAAACGACCTTACTCATCTATACTACAGTTTTAATTTATTTTTTAGCAAAAATTTACATTGTTGGTCTCGACAACCACCAATTTTTTATTTTCTCATGATTTAAATTCTTCTATATGCTTAATTTTTGGATTTGACTTATATTTTGTATTTTGTATCATGGATGAAGGAATATGAGCAAAATGGACTAAAGTTACAAATTTTGATCAAGTCACAAAATTCGAAGATGTCTTGGTGTTATGCGTGGGCACGTCCTATGACAATGACAAGAATTGTAACTCAAATATATAAATTCAAGTTAAGCTCCATCACTTGTAGTTGAATTTGACTTAAACAGTCTAAAGATGGTAAGTGAAAGATTTTAATTATTAAAGGAGATATGGCATGTCTTTCTTTGGCAAAAAGTAATTAGTGGTTGAAAAAGGAAAGGAGTTGATTTGTAATCAAACTCAATCAGAGAAGTTTCCTTTAGAAAAAGAGTTTGGGGTTAGGATATTTAGTATATATAGACTAAGAGAGGGGAAGGCAGATCATCATCATCATCATAGAGACACAAGATACATTCTATTTTATTTTTTAGACAATTGAAAATTTCTTTGGTGTTTTTCTCTCAACTTATGGCTTGCTAAATTATTTAGTCCAGCCAAAGGATAATTAAAGATTTGGGTGCTTCAAGAATTGTGAGAGCTAATTAGTTTTATCTTGTTATTTTACATCATTACTATTTATATATCTTCTGTGCTTATTGAAATTATTGTTTTGATTGATTGTACAAAAATGGCCCTTTGTTCAATTGTCAGGAGAATATATTACTAATTAGAAACTTGAATCCATAATTGTTTGAGTATTCTAATATAAGTGGTAAATAACATAATTGATTACAGAGAGGTTTTCAATTCTATGTTATGAAGATATATAATCTACCTTAAATGAACCTACATGTGTGTTTGTTGGTTAGAATTGATAGTCTCTTTGGTTTTTAATGCTGTTGGTAAATTAAATCTTAAGATCGTATCTAAGGTTGTTTATTGGCAAGAGAAATAATTAGAGATCGGATTATCGAAGAAGTAAGGAGGGATAGGTTGTTAGGTCGTACTAATAACCATAACCAATTTGGTAAAGATTAAAAGAATCTATCTTTACATCAATGATCTATTCCATTAACCAATTCTAAAATTATTCCTTCGGTTGGATGCTTCATCATATTGATTTTCTTCCAACATTTTACATAATAATTTCTCTTTTCTTTATTAATTTTTCTTTTCCTTTTCATTATAACAAATCCCTAAACATATTTTCCTTTTAAATCTTTTACAAAAAAATAAATCTAACAAATCTCTGTGGAAAACGACCTTGCTCATCTATACTGCAGTTTAATTTTTTTTAGCAGGAATTTACATTGTTGGTCTCGACACACCAATTTTTTATTTTCTCATGATTTAAATTCTTCTATATGCTTAATTTTTGGATTTAACTTATATTTTGTATTTTGTATTGTGGATGAAGGAATAAGAGCAAAATGGACTAAAGTTGATGTCTTGGTGTTTGTTGGTTAGAATTGGTAGTCTCTCTAATTTTTAATGTTGTTGGTAAATTAAATCTTAAGATCATATCTAAGGTTGTTTATTGGCAAGAGAAATAATTAGAGATCGTATCCTGATTATCGAAGAAGTAAGGAGAGATAGGTTGTTAGGTCGTACCAATAACCATAACCAACTTGGTAAAGATTAAAAAAATCTATCTTTGCATCAGTGATCAATTCCATGAACTAATTTTGAGCTTGGCGAACTGTCCCAACAATTCTCATTCTCTGATCATCATGTAGGACATCATATCCTTTCTACTGAGGGCATCTACTACCACATTCACCTTGCTCGGATGGTACAATGGACTAAAGTTGGACTGAAGTTGATGTCTTGGTGTTTGTTGGTTAGAATTGGTATTCTCTCTAATTTTTAATGTTGTTGGTAAATTAAATCTTAAGATCATATCTAAGGTTGTTTATTGGCAAGAGAAATAACTAGAGATCGTATCCTGATTATCGAAGAAATAAGGAGAGATAGGTTGTTAGGTCGTACCAATAACCATAACCAACTTGGTAAAGATTAAAAGAATCTATCTTTGCATCAATGATCAATTCCATGAACTAATTTTGAGCTTGGCGAACTGTCCCAACAATTCTCATTCTCTGATCATCATGTAGGACATCATACCCTTTCTACTGAGGGCATCTACTACCACATTCACCTTGCTCGGATGGTACAATAGACTAAAGTTGGACTAAAGTTGATGTCTTGGTGTTTGTTGGTTAGAATTGGTAGTCTCTCTAATTTTTAATGTTGTTGGTAAATTAAATCTTAAGATCATATCTAAGGTTGTTTATTGGCAAGAGAAATAACTAGAGATCGTATCCTGATTATCGAAGAAATAAGGAGAGATAGGTTGTTAGGTCGTACCAATAACCATAACCAACTTGGTAAAGATTAAAAGAATCTATCTTTGCATCAATGATCAATTCCATGAACTAATTTTGAGCTTGGCGAACTGTCCCAACAATTCGCGTTCTCTGATCATCATGTAGGACATCATACCCTTTCTACTGAGGGCATCTACTACCACATTCACCTTGCTCGGATGGTATAAAATCTCGCAGTCATAATCTTTCAGGAGCTCTATCAATCTCCGCTATCTCATATGAAGCTCATTCTGATCAAATATATACTTAAAACTCTTATGGTCAATGAAAATTTGAATCTTTCAGCATATAAGTAATGCAACCATATCTTCAGTGCAAAAATTACTGTGGCCAAATCCAAGTCATGAGTGGGATAGTTACACTTATGATCCTTAAGCGGACGAGAAACATAAGCAACCACTCTATCATTCTGCATCAACACGCAACCCAAACCCTGGTAGGTGGCATCACTGTAAACTGTGAATCCTCCTGAACCACTCGGTATGGTTAAGACTGGTGCTGTTGTCAACCGACGTTTGAGCTCTTGGAAGCTCTGCTCACATTTCTCAGACCACTCAAATGGGGCATCCTTATGAGTTAGTCTAGTCAGTGAAGCTGCAATCCAGGAAATTCCTTCCATAAATCTCCCATAGTACTATGCCAATCCCAGGAAACTTCGAACCTCTGTCGCTATCCTCGATCTCTCCCATTTCATCACTGCATCCACTTTAGACGGATCTACTGACACCCTGTCCTTCTCTCAAAGGGTTTGGAGCACAATCCTCAAATACTGCTCAAACTCCTCTCGGGACATAGAATAGATCAATATATCATCAATGAACATAATCACAAACCTATCCAAAAACTCCCAAAAATTATCATTCATCAAATTCATGAAGGTAGCAAAGGCGTTAGTCAGTCCAAAAGGCATCACCAAAAATTCAAAGTGCCCGTATCGGGTCCGAAAAGCTGTTTTCGGTACATCAACCTCTTTAATTCTCAACTGATGATAACCATATCTCATATCTATTTTGGAGAACACTTAAGCCCCTCTAAACTAATCAAACAAGTCATCTATTCTTGGCATGGGATACTTATTCTTTATTGTTGCTTTATTCAACAGTCTATTGTTGATACACGGACGAAAACTGCCTTATTTCTCTTTAAAAAATAGTACCAAAGCACCCCATGGAGACACACTCGGCTAAATAAATCCCTTATCAAGCAATTCTTGCAATTGCTTTTTCAGTTCCTCCAGTTCAACCAATGCCATTCAATAAGGTGGCTTGGAAATAGGCTGAGTGTCAGACACTAGGTCAATTGCAAACTCAACTTCCCTCTCCGGTGGTAGTCTCGACAAATCATTCGGAAAGACATCAGGAAACTCACGTACAACTGGAACATCTTGAATACTTAGTGGTTCCCGACTATTGTCAGAACTAAAGGTAATATAACCTTCACAAAAATTTATACTCTCAGTAATTTCCAATTAATTCAATATCTGATAACTTCATAAACTTTAACACCATGCACTTTATTTCTTATTAATAAAACATACATCAAACTTTTCAGCTAAGGAGAAGGTTAGGGTGTCACGACCCATTTTATCATTTTTAACCAAAAATCACTATATATTTTTTGCATTTTCCTTTCCTGACCCGGTCGTGAACAAACTCACCACTACAGAGTTGGGCTGTGAGTCAATAATAATCATCGCTCATCATTCATTCTCAATTTAAGCAAAAGAAGTGTCATTCATTTGAAAGTCAAGTTATACACTTAAACATGACATGTTTTCTAACTTTTACATCGCCCACATTACAATACTAAATGACTACTGTGCTTTTACATTGTTTGGATACAAAAAGAATGTCTATTTGTATACCTTTTGGCGATGGAAGCAGCAGATGTCCAAAATACAACGCCTCAGTCCTCACTGGGCTACTATGTACGCTCTGTAGAAAGGGGAAAGTAGAGAGGGATGAGCAACCACACGCTCAGTAAGGCAATAATGCAAGTGTTGGCTCTACCGAGAGGGGGGGTGAATCGGTTTTCTAACAATTATGGCAGATTTTAAATTAATCGCAATTTAAACACAAATGATAAGGAATAAAACAGTGCAATATAACAATTTAATGCAAAGAGAGGGAAAGAGAAACAAACACAGCGACTTATAGAGGTTCGGCCAACTCTTGCCTACGTCCTCTCTCCTTGACCTTCTTGTCAAGTGGTTTCTTTCTCTCTTTCAATAGAGTTTACAAAGTTCCTTTTACAGGTTAAGGAATAACCTCTCTACCCTTAGCAATACAGAAAATGTATTCACCCTTTTACAATAACTCTCACTGAGGAACAATCCTCTTTTCTTTTAAGGTGAGGATGAATACAGAATAAGGCTTTTCAGTGGGTAGGACTAACACAGCTTGTAGTACTTAAGCTTGTACAATAAATCTCAATTAATGAGCAATAGAGACACAAGGAATAAAAGAATTAAAGCTTCAGAATCTTGAGAATGTGCAGTGATAGTCTCTCAGTCTGCTTTGTCTTCAATGCTTGGTTATATACTGAAGGTTGGGTAGTTGGAGCATTAAATGCAGTTTTTCCCGTTGAGATTTGAAGAAAATAGCCGTTCGGAACCTCCAGTGGTCAGACAGATCGATCTCTTATCTTGGCCAGATCGATCTCTTAGTTTTGAATCCTGCAAGATCAAAGCATAAATACACAGGGAGATCGATCTCATACATTACCAGATCGATCTGTTAGTTTGAATAGGCAGAGGCAGATCGATCTGTCGAATAGGCAGATCGATCTCCTATCCTCTCTGTTTGAGGCAGGATCGATCTCTCAATACACCAGATCGATCTCTTAAGCTCACTGACTTTGAGCAGATCGATCTCTTAACCCTTGCAGATCGATCTCTCTTTACCTTAATCCCTTTACACCGTTTTAAGGCTTGCCAGATCGATCTCTTCCATCATGAGATCGATCTCTCATAAAGTATAAACCCAGGAGATCGATCTCTCACACCTCAGATCGATCTCTCATCAGCAGAACTCTAAGTTCTGGTCCTGATATCTTCTAAACATGTTTGTATACCATCTTAACATTATTGTATTAACTTGTTTTGTCATTTCAAAATACATTAACTCAACAATCTCCCCCTTTTTGATATGACAAAACTCATCCAATAAACATGTTTAGTGAATTTGCAAAATTCCCTTTTTGTGAGCTTTTGACTTTGTTAAAGATTTAACTCATCCTTAGTTAAATCTTAACTCCCCCTTAGTTAGCTCTAGCTCTTAACTCCCCCTCAATTAAATCATCCTATAACTCCCCCTCAATTAAATCATCCTATAACTCGCCCTCAATTAAATCATCCTAACTTCCTTTTAAACATTTAACACATGTTTCTTCTCCCCTTTTTGTCATATCAGTCACAAAAGATCGAAGACTTATGGCATTTCAAAATCAATATTTGCATTAACACATCCAATATTCAATCAAATCACATTTCATTCAAGCAAATTTTTCACAGAAAACATCAAGTAGCTTAATAATGTTGTAACTACACTCAATTAAAACACCTAATGCCTAATGTGAGGGAGGATCACGATCCAAAAGTTCCTCAACATGCGTGCGGGTTACTTGAAGTTCATCGAACATCGCCTCTTGAGTTTCTTAAAATTTATCGAACATCGCCTTTTGAGTGTCTTGAAGGTGATCCACTCGTTGAGTCAATTCGGCAAACATACGCTGCTGAGTGGTATGTCCTTCATCGATTCTCTGACTGAGGTCGCTTATCATCTTCACGATCAGCTCCAAGTCAGCAGGAGACGATGTTTGTGCAGTTGGCGCAGCCGTGGAGGACGACGGTTCTGGAGCGGGTGCTGCAGGTGGGTGTGCTGGTTCAGCAGTGTGGTCATCTTCAGCCTCAGCAGGTTGCTGTTCTTGCTTTTTCGTCCACTCTCCCCGAAAATCTTTGTAGTACCCCATATGATGTAGGGTCCCAATGTTAAGCTCGCTTTTAGGAGATGGAAGTTCGCCAGTTTCGCCGCTGCAGTCGATGCCAAGGCGACGGAGAAGATAAGCCACTGGTTGTGGAAAAACTATTGTGGTAGCTTGGCCACGCACAATCTTCAGCCAATCCTCGTATATAAAGTGAGGGAGGTTTGGTTTTTGGCTGGTGGTGTGAATGTGATGGAGCCAAAACCGATCTAGATGCCTGACGGTTGAGTGACGGGTACCGTAAGGGCGGAGATTCCAGGAGATTATGAGGTGGAGTAACCGAAGGTGCATTGGAAGGTTACTCGCCTTGTCCCCGGGGAGTTCAAACGCAAAGGGGACTTCCTCATCCTCATTAGTTAAGCCTTCATCGCGTATATCAAATACTTTGGCTATAACTTCAGAATCAATTAGAATTGATTGACCCATGACGAAGGTTCTGAAGGCAAGGATTTTGCAGGTGTCATCGGGGTCATAAACGAGTTCGGCATTTGAAAAGAATGCGCGAACGAGATTTGGAGGGACAGGAGTGTTGATTCTCAAGAATTTCACCCAACCAAATTCCTCAAATTTTGATAGGTATGGAAAGTCTATGTGATTGAGGAAGGAAAAATCAATGGTGCGCCAATGCTTGATTGGCATAGTTGAAAAGTATTCCTCATACCGCTTTCTTTTTGCTGGTGTTTTAAAACACCGATTGAAGGAAGCGATAGGAGGTGGAGTGGGTTGGGAGGAAGAACCTGCCTCTACATTGGGTCTAGGTGCTTTGGTTCCTGCTCTCTTAAGCCTAGGCATTATTCTAGACCTTAAAGATTTGATAACTAAATTCAACAAAAAGAAAGGCAATGAAACAGTACCTAGGTTTGCCCTAGACGCAAAACAAACACAAATCGAAGAAGGATTTTGAGAAAATCAGTGAGAAATGTAGGTTACTATACCGGAATTTGACACCGAGACGCAAGGAAGACCGTACGAGGATCGATCTGAGGAGGAATTGAAGAAGAGGATGCGAGGGAATTGGAGAATTTGAATTTTAGGTTTTGGGAGATTTGGGAATTTTTCGCGGCTATTTATACTCCAAGGCATAGGAGATCGATCTGTCGAGGCGACAGATCGATCTGGTACTCCCAGAAGCGAAGAGAGATCGATCTGTCGTAGGGACAGATCGATCTGGTCGCAAACAGAGGCTTAAGGAGATCGATCTGGTACATGCATAGATCGATCTGTAGAATGCGAAAGCTTGATGAGATCGATCTGTCGTGTGGACAGATCGATCTGTCTCTAAACAGAGACGTAAGGAGATCGATCTTATGGTTAGAAGATCGATCTTCTTAGAGTAACCTTGACGATTTAGGCTTGATAGAAGCATGTAGATCGATCTATATCACAAGGAGATCGATCTCTCATCCTTTTTGCCAGAAAATTTTTGCAAAAACTCTTTAAAAATCAACTTGAAATCAAGATTTTTACAACATGAAAGTCCTAAGGCATATTCATGAGTCCTAATTCACCTCTAAGGATACAGAACCTATCTCTATCAAGGGGTTTGGTGAATATATCAGCTATTTGATGTGTAGTATCAATATACTCTAAGATTATATCCCCTTTTTGTACATGGTCTCTAAGAAAGTGATGTCTAATTTCTATGTGTTTGGTTCTGGAGTGTTGAATAGGATTCTTAGACAGATTAATGGCACTGGTATTATCACATTTAATTGAGACTTGCTTCATGTCAATACCATAATCTCTCATTTGTTGTTTAATCCACAACACTTGAGCACTACAACTACCAGCTGCTATATACTCAGCTTCAGTTGTGGACTGAGCTACACTGTTTTGCTTCTTGGAGAACCAAGAAATTAACCTATTTCCTAAGAATTGGCAAGTACCTGAAGTACTTTTCCTATCTATTTTGCATCCTCCAAAATCAGCATCTGAAAATGCATGAAGGGCAAAAGTGGAGTCTTTGGGATACCAAAGTCCTAGTGAGGGAGTATCTTTGAGGTATCTAAAGATTCTCTTAGTTGCCAATAGATGTGATTCCCTAAGGGATGATTGAAATCTAGCACAAAGGCACACACTAAACAATATATCTGGTCTACTAGCAGTTAAATAAAGCAAAGAACCAATCATAGACCTATAGAGTTTAGTGTCTACACACTTACCACTTTCATCTTTGTCAAGCTTGATGTTGGTGCCCATTGGAGTGGTTTGAGGTTTGCAATTGTCCATCCCAAATCTCTTGAGCAAGTCCTTGGTGTACTTTGCTTGATTGATGAATGTTCCATCCTTTGTTTGCTTCACTTGAAGTCCCAAGAAGAATGTGAGTTCTCCCATCATGCTCATCTCAAATTCTCCTTGCATGATCTTAGCAAACTCTTGACATAAAGACTCATTAGTTGAACCAAAAATTATATCATCTACATATACTTGTACAACTAGTAAGTCCTTATTTTTATTTTTGATGAATAATGTGGTGTCTACCTTTCCTCTTGAGAATCCTTTTTCTATTAAGAACTTTGACAACCTTCTAGGAGCTTGTTTTAATCCATAAAGTGCCTTAGACAATTTGAAAACATGTTCAGGAAATTCATGATTTTCAAATCCGGGAGGTTGCTCTACATAGACTTCTTCATTAATGAAACCATTCAAGAATGCACTCTTTACATCCATTTGATATAACTTGAAATCTTTATAACATGCAAAGGCAAGTAACATTCTTATTGCCTCTAATCTAGCTACCGGTGCATATGTTTCATCATAGTCTATGCCTTCCTCTTGTCTATAGCCTTGAGCAACTAGCCTAGCCTTATTCCTTATGATCACACTATTTTCATCCATTTTGTTCTTGAATATCCATTTAGTTCCAATTATAGAGTGATCACTAGGCCTTGGAACTAGTTTCCATACTTTGTTTCTCTCAAATTGATTTAACTCTTCTTGCATTGCTAGGAACCAATTATTATCCTCTAAGGCTTCATTGACATTCCTAGGCTCTATTTGAGATACAAAGGCTATATATTGACACATATTCCTTAAGGATGACCTAGTTCTAACTCCAAGAGTTGGATCTCCTACTATTTCACAATCTTTTACATATCCTAACTCTCTTAGTGCTCTAGGTTCTCTTTCTAAAACTTCTATTTCTTCTTCATCTTCTTTATTCAAATCAAGCTTTTCTAGAAAGTCATCTTCTAAGCCTTCATCAAATATCTCAACATTTTCATCATTGTTGGTTGAATCTTTAGATATATTATTTGATTCATCAAATACAACATGAATAGATTCTTCAACCATTAATGTTCTTTTGTTATAAATTCTATAAGCCTTTGAATTCAATGAATATCCTAGAAATATTCCCTCATCACTTTTGGCATCAAATTTTCCTAAATTATCTTTTCCATTATTTAGAACAAAGCATTTGCAGCCAAAAGGATGGAAGTAACTAATATTAAGCTTCTTACCTTTGTAGAGCTCATAAGGAGTTTTCTTTAGCATGGGTCTTATCATAGCTCTATTAATTATATAACATGATGTGTTTATAGCTTCAGCCCAAAAGTACTTTGGCAAGTTATTTTCACATAACATGGTCCTAGCCATCTCTTCCAAAGTTCTATTTCTTCTCTCAACTACACCATTTTGTTGCGGTGTCCTAGGGGCTGAAAAATTATGGCTAATTCCTTGATCATTGCAATACTCATCAAATCCTATATTTTCAAATTCTTTGCCATGATCACTTCTAATGCTTGTTATTGTATATCCTTTTTCATTTTGAGTCACCTTTGAGTAAGTTATGAATTTCTCTAAGGCTTCATTTTTTACTCTCAAAAAGAACACCCAAGTGTACCTAGTGTAATCATCAACTATTACAAAACCATAGTGTTTCCCACCTAGGCTAGTGGTTCTAGTTGGTCCAAATAAGTCTAAATGCAGTAATTGAAGAGGCCTAGTGGTGGATACACTATTCTTAGGCTTAAAAGTTGTTCTCTTGTGTTTTCCTTTAACACAAGCTTCACATATTTCTTCATGATCAAAGGATATTTTGGGTAAGCCTATAACTAGATCCTTTCTAGCTAATTTGGATAGCACATGCATGCTAGCATGACCTAGTCTTCTATGCCATAACCAAGATTCCTTTTTGTTATCTACCATTAAGCATATATTTTCGTTTTTGAGTTCATTAAGGTAGACTATATATATGTTACCTTGCCTATGACCTAGAAGAAGAATTTTATTTGACTTAGGATCTATAACATTACATTTCATGCAATCAAAAATTACTTTGTAACCTTTGTCACAAACTTGACTAATGCTTAGCAAGTTATGCTTTAGACCCCTAACAAGTAATACTTTTTCTAAAGAGAAATGATCATTACCTATTGAGCCACTCCCTTCCACTTGGCCTTTGGAGTTGTCCCCAAAAGTGACTTCTCCACCAATTTTCGATTTGAAGGAATTGAAATGGCTTTTATCACCCGTCATGTGCCTTGAGTATCCACTATCTAAGTACCAAGCTTCTTTTGTTTTAGCTTTGTGGCTATGCTCAATCACCTATAACACAAAAAAATAAACACACTCAAGTCTTAGGTACCCAAATTCTCTTGGGTCCTTGGAGGTTAGTAAATGAAATTCTTGATCCCATTGGGATCCATTTTGCTAATGCATTGCAGTCCTTGGAATGAATTACCTCTTTTGGAATCCATATCCTTTTTACAATTTTTCCTTTAAGATTCCTCATCTTTATAGTGCAATAATGTGACTTATGTCCCTTCTTATTACAATATGAACAAGTAATTACAGGTTTATTCATGCTCTTTCTAGCAATGAAACTTTTAAGATGGGTCTCCCTACTTTGTGCATTATACCCTAAGCCATTTTTGTCAAAAAATGCCCTTTGGGTTTCTAACATGCTATCTAGCTTTTGTTGCCCCATGTGAAACCTATTAAAGGAGTTATGTAAATTGCTATTTTTCTCCTTAAGGTCACAAATTTCTAGATTTGCAATCTCTAGTTTCTTCTCACATTTCAATTTATCTTGTAGCATTATCTCATTTTCCCTTTTTAATTTAGATATTAACTTTTTATACTTCATGCTCATAGATTCATACTCTAATGCTAAATCATCAAATGCATCTTGCAGTTCATCAAAAGAGTATTCATTGATATTAGAAGTTACCTTTTCATCATCATCAATAGCCATGAAGCATAGGTTGGCAATGTCCTCATTTGATTCATCATCGGAGCAGTCACTGTCACTCCATGTTGCTACCATTGCCTTCTTTTTATGAAACCTATCATTAGATCTTTTGAGAAGAGGGCAGTTAAACTTTATGTGTCCAGGTTTTTTACATTCATAACACACAATAGAGTCTTTTCTACCTACTTCCTCTTGTTCTCTCCTATTGTTTCTCCTATTGCTATTACTAGTTCTCATCCTCATGAATTTATTAAATCTTTTGGCAAACATTGCCATCTCAATATCCTCCTCACTGCCACTATCATTTTTAATTTCCTTTTCAGCAGTGGATTTTAGAGCAACACCCACTTTCTTGGGTGGCTCTTCATTTCTTTTAAGCTTCATCTCATAAGTTAGCAAGGAACCTATTAATTCATCTAAGGATAATGTGTGTGGATCCTTAGATTCCTCTATTGCTGTTACCTTAGCTTCCCATGACTTAGGTAAGCTATTTAAAATTTTCTTTACCATTTCAATGTTAGAATATATTTTTCCTAAGGATTTTAATCCATTAATTATGTCGGTAAACCTAGTGAACATATCACTAATGGATTCTTCTTCCTTCATCCTAAAGAGCTCATAATCATGTGTGAGCATACCTACTTTTGTCTCCTTCACTTGGGTTGTACCCTCATGAGTTATTGCCAATTTATCCCATATTTGCTTGGCATTATCACACCCGGAGACTCTATTATATTCATTAGGACCTAAAGCACAAAATAATGTGTGCATAGCTTTAGCATTTAGCTGTGCACATTTAATGTCATTAGAATCCCATTCATCTTCTTCTTTGGGAATATCTCTTCCCTCTATTTTCTTTGTAGGGATTTGAGGTCCCTTAACTATAATTCTCCATACTTCATAGTCATTTGCTTGAATAAATAGCATCATCCTAGTCCTCCAATATGAATAATGTTCACCATTGAACATGGGAGGTCTAACCGTGGAGTGCCCCTCTCCTATCAAACTAGTCGCAACATTGTTAAGAGCCATTAGATCGTTTCTACTCTTAGGAAGTTGTTCCTACGTGATTAAAGAGTCCTAGCTCTGATACCAATTGTTGGCTCTACCGAGAGGGGGGGTGAATCGGTTTTCTAACAATTATGGCAGATTTTAAATTAATCGCAATTTAAACACAAATGATAATGAATAAAACAGTGCAATATAACAATTTAATGCAAAGAGGGGGAAAGAGAAACAAACACAGCGACTTATAGAGGTTCGGCCAACTCTTGCCTACGTCCTCTCTCCTTGACCTTCTTGTCAAGTGGTTTCTTTCTCTCTTTCAATAGAGTTTACAAAGTTCCTTTTACAGGTTAAGGAATAACCTCTCTACCCTTAGCAATACAGAAAATGTATTCACCCTTTTACAATAACTCTCACTGAGGAACAATCCTCTTTTCTTTTAAGGTGAGGATGAATACAGAATAAGGCTTTTCAGTGGGTAGGACTAACACAGCTTGTAGTACTTAAGCTTGTACAATAAATCTCAATTAATGAGCAATAGAGACACAAGGAATAAAAGAATTAAAGCTTCAGAATCTTGAGAATGTGCAGTGATAGTCTCTCAGTCTGCTTTGTCTTCAATGCTTGGTTATATACTGAAGGTTGGGTAGTTGGAGCATTAAATGCAGTTTTTCCCGTTGAGATTTGAAGAAAATAGCCGTTGGGAACCTCCAGTGGTCAGACAGATCGATCTCTTATCTTGGCCAGATCGATCTCTTAGTTTTGAATCCTGCAAGATCAAAGCATAAATACACAGGGAGATCGATCTCATACATTACCAGATCGATCTGTTAGTTTGAATAGGCAGAGGCAGATCGATCTGTCGAATAGGCAGATCGATCTCCTATCCTCTCTGTTTGAGGCAGGATCGATCTCTCAATACACCAGATCGATCTCTTAAGCTCACTGACTTTGAGCAGATCGATCTCTTAACCCTTGCAGATCGATCTCTCTTTACCTTAATCCCTTTACACCGTTTTAAGGCTTGCCAGATTGATCTCTTCCATCATGAGATCGATCTCTCATAAAGTATAAACCCAGGAGATCGATCTCTCACACCTCAGATCGATCTCTCATCAGCAGAACTCTAAGTTCTGGTCCTGATATCTTCTAAACATGTTTGTATACCATCTTAACATTATTGTATTAACTTGTTTTGTCATTTCAAAATACATTAACTCAACAGCAAGCATGATAGATAACTACTCTATCTACATGCTGATAATGTTATGCATAAATCGATTATAGTCGGAGCATGAGGAAATAAAACTATGCCACATGTATATACATATATCATGTATTGAAAATCATGTAAATATGCATAAAACATGGAAATATCATCATGTGAAATCATCTCATGCTCAGTCTCATTAAAACTCATCACAAAAAGGGAAATTCATTTAAGAAACATCCTTTTTAAATCACATCACATCTTATCACAAATTTCTTTTCAAATTCCATAATATCTAATCATAAATCAGATTATCATTTCTTTAAATCACAAAATCCCACAAGGCTCGACCCCTCCCTGGGGTCTACCTTGGATAATCACAATCACATTTATGTATCAAAACCATGTGGTATTATGTAATATTAGATGAGACAGGTCACTATATCTCAATAGACTATGCTGGTCAACTATGTCATAAATCATCCCAGACCACACAGATCCCGGTGTATGGGGTATCATGCTAGAACGAAGGTGGGTTAGTTCTCCGCCAGACTTTCTCATCAGTATCTCAACCACGCGGTACAGTGTACTCCATGTGATGTACACGGCACAACGTACTCCGCGGACCCATATCATGGTTGGGGGTGCCAGCCGTAGGTCTTATCTACCCCAATGCCATGTGTAACCGATATAGTCTCAAGTGTACGTGGGAGTATTTCTAGTGTCAGGTCCTAGCCCTTCATGGCCTTGCTTGCCCCTTTTGGGTTCCCTGAATGGATTAATGTCAAGTCCTAACCCCTCATGGTCTTACTAGTCCTTTTGGGTTCCCTAACTTAATCCGTGTTACCCTCACCACGGCATCATACATACCACAGTGTGAAAACCTGTGCGAGCTAAGCTCTAGTACGATACATGCATCATAGATAAATCTCCTCGTACGAGCAACACTCTAGTACGACATTTATGCATAAATTCATGAGAAAACCACGTACGAGCATCGCTCTAGTACGGTTATATGCATAAGAAAAACCACTCGAAATCCACATACGAGCAAAGCTTCAGTACGGTTTATAAAACATCATCATAATTTCAAATCAAGGTGCGAGCGAAGCTCCAGCACATTTCATACATGTAAAAATACCAAAATCCCGTGCAAGCGAGGCTCCAACACGTTTAATTCACACAAACACAATAGGTGGCTCATAATCAACCTGAACAATCTCAAAATCTTGATTAGCACCTCACATGTGTTATTTCACAAAGTCATTTAAACACTAGCCAGCCCATACATTAATTTGCTTAAAATAAAGCATTGTGTTTCGTGAAACCATTGAAAACATATGATTTATGCAATTATTAGCCTTCCTTATCCTTTTTTATAACATTCACTTCAAAACCAAATCTCATACAAATACTTGTAGCTATTCACGCATATCAAAAATCACTTTTCTTAAACAATCATGCATTTCATAAATGCCCTATGTTCACCCACGAGTTCAAAGTACAAGCATCTATCTCTATATACTTACAGAATTCCCTTACCTGGAATCGCGTCGCGTGATTCCACTTCCTTAGAGCTGCTTACTTGTGCGGTTTGATTCGTCTCCAACAAACTCTTTGGAACTGCACAAAGTTGTATATCGCACCAATTTAGTATATATAATCGCACCAATTTTCATAAATTGATTATCCTCACAATGTGGCTTCATTCCATCATCTTAAATCATGCACTTTGTCTTATAAACACTTTAGCATACCCATAAATTATCAACTTATTCAACCCATATTTTCTCATACTAGACTTATTCTAGGTTTTACTTGTTCCATCACATCCTAGGTAGCTTTAACCATTAATACACATACAAATCAACTCCAAAATCAATAAATAGACAAATGTACTTCAGCTGAAGCCTTAGAAACTTACTAATCTAGTTTTTCTTCTTGCTCTAAAGGAAAATGTCCCTTGCTCCTTCAATCCAACAAATGATGCTTTGATTCCAAAGTATGTTGTTCTTCTCTTGGATATGAAAAACTTTGTATCTAATGATCTTTCCTCAAATCTTACTGAAAATGAGATGATTTAGAGAGAGAAAACTAGGTTTTGGGTTAGTAATGGAGAAAATGGGGGTTGTTTCCGTGATTTGCAGATTTCACTGCTCCTATTTATAGAAATTGCTTGATGAGATCGATTTGCATTGGAAGGAGATCGATCTAGTCCTCTTAAATCTCTATTTTAAAGCCAATTTGAATGCATGAGATCGATCTGTCGAGGCTTGAGATCGATCTATTTTTAGACAGTAGCTTAAGGAGATCGATCTGGCTAAGGAGGAGATCGATCTGCTCCAACCTGAGAGCTAAAGGAATCGATCTGCTTGCATTAAGGATCGATCTTTTCTTTACAGAATGTTTAGCAGATCGATCTATCCCCATTGGAGATAGATCTGGCCTGTTCCATTACTCGAATAATAGCATTTTTGGCTATTCCAGATCAAGCTCTCATCCTATGAGATCGATTTGGCATTCATATTTTCCAGATTTTACTGCAGTTTTCTACAGTAACTTCACACAAAACATCCTTAATTTGCTGCCATAGTCATTTTCTCATCCAACCACCTTTAAGACTTGAAAATGACATCCATTCATACTTTATACACATTAAAACTTGGGTGCATTCATTGTATAACCAAAGGTATACCATCCAAAACTAAATAGAAGTATAAAGATCTATGCAACTCATGCAACTTCCTTCCATTTTACCACACTACTCATTTTTCATTCCACCCACATTCATCACATATAAAAGTCCATTTCTTCATATTCATACATAATGAAACTTGTACGTACATCACAAACTCTTATTACAAGTGTGTATATTGAATTTATGGACTTTACAACACTTATGCTTCACATTATAAGTACATCACCATACTTATAAATTCATAAGGTTTACATCTGAAATTACGGGTCTTACATTCCTCCCCTCCTTAAAAGAATTTGGTCCTCCAAATTAGAACCAAGTTACTCTCAAAACAACTCCGGGCACTTCTCTTGCATCATGCTTTTCAATTCCCATGTAGCTTCCTCCGGAGTGTGATATTGCCAAAGCACTTTCACTAAGGGGATTGCCTTTGTCCTAATGCCTTCTTTTTTCTGTCCAACATCTGAACCAGCTTCTCAACATACATCATACTCTCATTGAGCTCCAACGGCTCATATCTGATCACATGTGCCGGGTCCCGGTGATACTTCCGAAGCATAGAGATGTGGAAGACATTGTGAACATTTGCCAAGTCTGGTGGCAATGCCAACCTATACGCCTTATCTCCCACTCTCTCCAAAATCTCGAAGGGTCTGATATATCTAGGGCTCAGCTTGCCCTTCTTACCAAATCTCATAATACCCTTCGAAGGTGAAACTCTCAGAAATAATGACTCACCTACATCAAACTCTAGTGGTCTCCGTCTCTTGTCAGCATAACTTTTTTACCGGCTTTGAGCTGTCCGTAATCTCTCACATATCCATTGGATGTCCTCAGATGCATGCTGCACTAAGTTGGAGCAAAAACCTGTCTATCACCAACCTCGTCCCATCTAATGGGGGATCGACATCTGCGTCCATACAGTGCCTCATAGGATGCCATCCCGATACTCGCATGATAGCTGTTATTATAGGCAAACTCGACTAACTGCAGGTGATCATCCCAGGAGCCTCCAAAATTCAGCACAAAAGCGCATCAACATATCGTCCAAAGTCTGTATAGTCCTCTCTGACTGCCCATCTATCTGAAGATGAAAAGCGATGCTAAAACTCAAGTGGGTCCCCATCGCTTCTTGAAAATATTCCCAAAAATTGGAAGTGAAGTGGGCATCCCTATCAGAAACAACGCTTACTGGTACACCATGTAGTCGTACTATCTCTCGAACATACAAGTTCGTAAACTGGCTCAAAGTATCGGTAGCTCTCATAGCAAAGAAATGGGCTGACTTAGTCAACCGATCCATAATAACCCATATGGCATCATGACCTCTGCGGGCCCTCAACAGTCCCATCATAAAATCCATGGTGACATGCTCCCACTTCCATGTCGGTATCGGTAGAGGCTGCAATAACCCTGCAGGCTTCTGATGCTCTACATTCACCTGCTGACAAACGAGACACTTAACGACATATTCAGCATTGTCTCTTTTCATTCTAGACCACCAATAAACCTTTCGAAGGTTTTGATACATCTTGGTACTCTCCGGATGTATCGTGTACTTTGATGAGTGAGCCTCTGATAAAATCAGTCTCCTGATCTTAGGATCCTCGGAACACATACTCTGCCTCTAAACCTCAATAAGCCATCTGTACTCAGCTCAAAATCACTACCCACACTTGCTTGTATCTGACTCAACCAATCGATGCACTGTTGATCGCTCTGCTGAGCCTACTAAATACGGCCAATCAACTCTGGCTCTAATCTCATGCAAGCCACGATATTCAATCTCTCTGATCCAGGTGGGGTTACATCCAAACTAAGGTTCACAAATTGTTCCAACAACTCGTGTTCCCGTACCATCATATAAGATACCAACCCAAGGTTCTTCCTACTCAAAGCATCGATAACTATATTTGCCTTACCCGGGTGGTACATGATTTCGCAATCATAATCCTTAACGATTTCGACTAATCTCCTCTATCTCACATTTAACTTTTTCTGTAAGAACAAGTACTTAAGGCTCTTATGGTCTGTAAAAACCTAAAATTTCTTACCATAAAGATAGTGGCGCCATATTTTCAAAGCAAACACTACGGCCGCCAACTCCAAATCATGTGTCGGGTAGTTCCTCTCGTGATCTTTCAGTTGTCTATATCCATAGGCAACTACCTTCCCATCCTGCAAAAACACACAGCCCAGTCCCTGGTGTGATGCATCCGTATATACTGAGAAACCTCCTAAGCTGGTAGGAATGGTGAGAACTAAAGCAGTGCTCAATCGACGCTTAAGCTCCTCAAAACTCCTCTCACATGCCTCATCCTATACAAACTTAATGTCTTTCCGTGTGGGGTGTGTCAATGGAGTAGCTATTCTAGAGAAACCCTTTACAAATCTCTGATAATAGCCTGCCAATCCCAGAAAACTTCTGATCTTGGTAACTGTCTTGGGCTATTCCCACTGCACAACTACCTCAATCTTGGATGAATCCACTGATACTTCATCCTTCGACACAACATGACCCAGAAACGAGATCTGCTCTAACCAAAAGTTACACTTGCTGAGTTTGACATATAATTCTTTCTCTCAAAGGGTCTGCAGAACTCACCTCAAATGTTGCTCATGATCTTCCCTGAACTTAGAATAGACCAATATGTCATCAATAAACACAATCACAAACTTATCCAGGTATGGCTTGAATACATCATTCATTAGTGCTATAAATGCTGCGGGGGCATTCGTCAATCCGAATGGCATTACCAAAAACTCTTAGTGGCCATAACGGGTACGGAATGCTGTCTAGGTACATCTCCACTCCGTATCCTTAACTGATGATACCATGGTTGCATATCTATCTTAGAAAAGACTTGTGCTCCCTGAAGCTGATCCAACAAATCATCTATGCGTGGAAGGGGTTACTTATTATAATGGTAGCCTTATTCAACAACCGGTAATCTATACACAGTCGGAGGCTTCCATCATTCTTCCTTACAAACAGAACCAATGCTCCTCAAGGTGAGACACTCGGTTTAATAAACCCCTTCTCTAGCAACTTGTAGCTGTTTCTTTAGCTCTTTCAACTCAATCGAAGCTATTCTATATGGTGGTTTAGATATCGGCTCGGTACCAGGCACTAACTCTATGCAAAATTCCATTTTCCTTTCAGGTGGTAGCCCTAGTAAATCGTCTGGAAAGACATCAAAAGATTCTGCAATCACTGGTATGTCTCTCAATTACGGGTGTGCCTTATCTATGTCAACCACATATGCAACGAACCCTTCACATCATTCTTTCCACCGCTAGTGTCACAAGTCATCACATCAATATTCAACATAAACAAATAAATTCATCTCTCAAGTAGATTAAATAAAATCATACTCTTTTCATTTATCATAATTATGTTCTTTCATTTCCTTTCACAAATCTTACAACATGATTTTCTATCTCGGGAAACATCAATGTTTTAGCATGACAATCCATAACAACATGATTGGCAGCCAACCAATCCATTCCCAAAATTACATAAAAATCATTCATATTCAATAAAATTAAATTGGATGTCATTGCCTTTCCTTCTATCATTAATTTACAATCCCTACATACATGCTTAGTCAATTTACTATCATTCATGGGTGTGGAAATCATCAACATTTATCCAACAATATAGGTTTCACATGCTTCAACAATTTATGCGCAAAGGAAGGCGATATGAAGGAATGCGTGGCACCAGGATCAAACAATACCAATGCTTCTAAATCAAAGATTAGGATGGTACCTTTAATCACATCCATCGAAGCATTTGCGGTGTCCTGATCCAGTGCATGTACTCTTCCTCTGCTCACACCCACTGTCTGCTTCCCTTTTTCTTCAGCCGTGGCCCTTCTCCTTAGGGCAACAGCCTCAACTGGAGCTCTCTCTGGCTCCTTGCCCTTTTGTGGGGTAGTCTCAATCATCTTTGTATAATATCTCAAAATATGTCCGGGTTTCCCACACCTATAACATGAAACAGGGGACATCTGACATGGTCTAGTCCCATGGTGTGACGCCCCGGAAGCATGAAAAACAGGGCAAATTTAAAACTTATTTACATCAAGACACATTTCTCGGTGTATTCCTGTGCAGTGTCATACATCATCATATATATATTATAAAACTTTTACCTCAGGATCTCATCATCTAAAATTTATATATCACGGCGTATACAATCCTCAATACATATTTAATTAATCCTAATACATCCCATACATCATTGTTCATCAAGTGTCTATAAATACAACTTTAGTCTGGGTACATGAAATGTTAAATTATACCTCAAATACAGTACACGACCTATTGCTCAAGTCATCCACTAGCCACTACTCTGTACATCGCAAGAAAAACTCTCTTCACTTGAAGAAATCTGGGGGGATATAAAAACAGGGTGAGCTTCTAAATCGCTCAGTAATGGGGTAAGGGACTCATTAATAAAATAATGATTTGTATAACACAATCATTTTATTTTGCAAGTGAAACTCAATAAACTCAGTAGAAAACGTAGCATGAAATCATTAAACATCATTCTCATCTCATTTCTCAAAGCTCAGATAGAAACATGAGAGTAAATGGCTTAATATAAAAACCATAGTTACAAGCATATGGAAATAAGGATGCGATAATGACTTTTCTCATAAAAACGTGATAGAAATCACTTCAGTAATGATGCACGTGGCGTAGCCACCAAAACACAATCTCATGTGTAAAATGGAGACTAGACAATTTAAACTCATGTAAAACATTCGTCATGGCACATTAATATAATCTCCTCTGGGTGCGCATCCTAGGCATCCTCTAAGAGGGAACGTCAACAATATGGTCATATGCATGGTGTATTGGTCTTACGTGTTACTAGAACAAGGAACGGACTTACATGTTACCAGAGCAAGGCTTCTCCTCATGCACACTATCGGTCTTACATGCTACCAAAGCAACGCTCGGACTTATATGCTACCAAAGCAAGGCCACCCAGCGCTACCAGAGCAGGGGTCATCTCATGTTACCAGAATGGAGGCATCTCTCGTTACCAAAATGGAGGAATATCAAACTTACATGCTACCAAAGTAAGGCCCGGACTTACATGCTACCAAAGCCAGGCCACCCAACGCTACCAGAGTGGGGGTCATCTCACGTTACCAGAATAGAAGCATCTCTCGTTACCAAATGGAGGAATATCAGACTTACATGCTACAAATATCATCACAAAATCACAAACACAATGAGTTTAAGTTTTCCTTTACCTCGTTGCACCTCGTATAGTGCAATCGTTTCCCCTAACGACGGACTAGCCTCATATTCCTCATCAGAACTCTTAGGCAATCCAAATAATATAAAAACATCATCAACACGTCATCACATTGTCTCTAATTTCAACATCGAGCATAATTGCTCACATTCTCATTAAACATCTCAAATAACCTCACGAACCAATTTCTCATAATTTCTTAATATTTCCACTAACCCTAATCATTTCCAGCTAATTCATCACCACATCTACAGCCACAATCGCAGAAATCTACTTCAAAATCAAAGATCAAAGCTTAGAAATTTATCCAAAACTTGTGGAGTGCTCAATTCATGCCTCAATTCAAATCGTCCTTCGATTTTCAAATATGTTGTTCTCTTTACGATGAGGAACAACTTTCCTTATTGCCACAACCTCTGATTCGAACGAAAATGGGTGATTTGGAAGAGAGAGGAAGGTAAGGATTCAATTTTCTGAAGAGAGAGAAGATGAATTCTAAAAAAACACAGGGGTCTTTATATAGGCAGAGGGCAGGAGATCGATCTGCTCCTGTAGGAGATCGATCTGCCTTTGAATTTGGGAACGTTTTGGACACTTTTTATACCTACCAGATCGATCTGTCGAGGGGGTAAGATCGATCTCATAATCTTTAGGAGATCGGTCTACTCCTTGTAAGGAGATCGACATGCTATTTAAAGAAACATTTTGAGATCAATATGCTCCTATAGGAGATCGATCTACTCTCTACAGAAACATTTGGAGATCGAGATCTGCTTGCTTATGAGATCGATCTGCCTATCAGTTCTTGCATATTTCCTGCATTCTGGAGCCATGAGATCGATCTCTCATCCTTGGAGATCGATCTCTCATCGTTGGAGATCGATCTGGCCTTCACGGATCGCACTGCTGCTGCATCAATTTGCAGAGAACTCAATGTAAAACTTCTCATAATCTACCTCATAGTCCATATTTCAACCCATACACCTTCAAGACTTAAAAACCTCATCTTCTTATACTTCATCACATTTAAAACTTGCGTGTACAACATATCATGATTACATACATCAAATTACAATTCTCATAACTGGGGTACATAAAATTCGCAGTTCTCACATCCTCCCCAACTTTAAGGAATTTGGTCCTCCAAATTCAACTCGACTCGTCAAACAGATGAGGGTACTTCTCTTTCATGAGGCTTTCTAACTCCCAAGTTGCCTCTTCTATTGAGTGATGTTTCCATAAAATTTTTACTAATGGGATACTTTTGGTACGAAGTACCTTCTCTTTCCTATCAAAGATTCGGACGGGTTCTTTAGTGTAGCTCATGTCCTCTTGTATGTTCATCTCTTCATACTCTATGACATAAGAAGGGTCCGGGTGGTACTTCCTTAACATAGATACATGGAAGACGTTGTGTATCCTAGACATCTGTGGGGGTAATGCCAACCTTTAGGCTACCTCTCTCACTCTCTTAAGAATCTCGAATGGCCCAATGTATCGAGGACTCAACTTCTCTTTCTTTCCAAATCTCATGATACCCTTACTCAGTGATATACTCAGAAATACTGCATCACCAACATTAAACTCGAGTAGCCGTCTAAGCACATCTGCATAGCTTTTCTATCTACTCTATGCCCCCCGTATTTTCACACATATAAATTTCACACTCTATACAGCCTGTTCAACAAGCTCGGGAGCATTTATCTTTCTATCACCTACTTCTTCCCAAGCTACATGCGATATACACCTCCTACCATATAGAGCCTCAAAAAGTGTCATTCCAATACTCGCATGATAGCTATTATTGTACGTAAACTTTGCTAGGGGCAGGTGATCATCCCATGATCCCTTAAAATCCATCGTACATACCCTCAACATATCCTCCAGGGTCTGAATAGTCCTCTCTGACTGACCATCTGTCTGAGGATGATAGGCGGTAGTAAAACTCAATCGAGATCTCATGGACTCCTAAAACTGGGTCCAAAATTTGAAGGTAAATCGAGAATCTCTGTCAGAAGTAATACTCACTGGAGCCCCATGTAATCTAGCTATCTCGCTGACATATAACTCAGCTAAGGCATCCACAGTATCTATGCTCTTGATGGCAAGGAAGTGGGTACTTTTTGTCAATCTATCCACTATGACCCATATACCGTCACGACCTCTTCGGGTCCTCGGTAAACCCATAATAAAGTGCATAGTGACATGCTCTCATTTCCATGTTGGCACAGGTAAAGGCAGTAATAATCCTCCAGGCTTCTGATGCTCAGCTTTCACTTGTTGGCACACCAAACATCTGGCCACATAATCTACCACGTCTCGCTTCATACCACTCCACCAGTACACCTTTCTCAAATCTCAGTACATCTTAGTACTCCTTGGATGCATGGTGTATTGCGAGCAGTGAGATTCTCTCAGTATTTGTCTCTTCAGGGCATCATCGTCCGGTACACAAATTTGTCCTCTAAATCTCAACACACTGACTATGAGATCCAACTGTGAAGTCCTGCTCGGCTTGCCTAACCATATCAATCAACCTCTGATCACCATGCTGCTTAGTTCTAATTCGATCCATGATCCCGGGCTCTATTTGCAGGCTAGCTAAAAATCCAGTCTCTACCTCTTTAACTCTGATCCAGAGTTCGGTAAACTGCTCCAATAAATCCCATTCCCTGATCATCATAGCAGATATCATACTCTTCCTGCGTAGGGCCTTAGCAACTATATTCGCCTTCCCCGGATAGTATAGAATCTCACAGTCATAATCCTTAAAGAGTTCCATCCATCTCCTTTGTCTCATTTATAACTCTTTCTGATCAAATAGATACCTCAAACTCTTATGGTCAGTGAAGATCTGGAATCTTTCCCCATACAAGTAGTGCTGCCAGATCTTAAAGGCAAATACTACAACGGCTTACTCCAAATCATGCGTAGGGTAATTTTGCTCATGATCTTTCAACTATCGTAATCCATAGGTGACCACTCTTCCGTGCTGCATGAAAACACCCCAATCCTTGATGGGAAGCATCACTATACACTGAAAATCCTTCTGATCCCTCCGGGATGTTAACACAGGTGCCGCTATTAATCTCCTCTTTAACTCCTGAAAATTGAGCTCACATTGATCAGTCTATATGAACGGAGTCTCCTTACTCGTGAGCTTGGTCAAAGGAGTGGTAATCCTAGAAAATCCCTCAACAAATCTTCTGTAATACCCAACTAAACCAAAAAAGCTTCGTACCTCTGTAACTGTCTTCGATCTTTCCCAATTAAGCACAACCTTTACTTTAATTGGATCAATTGATACTCACTCCGCTGAAACTATATGATCAAGGAAAGCTATCCAATCCAGCCAAAACTCACATTCACTAAGTTTTCCATATAATTGCTTATCTCGAAGTATCTGAAGTACTAATCACAAATGCTGCGCGTCCTCCTTATAAGACCGAGAGTATACCAAGATATCATCAATAAAGACTATCACAAACTTATCTAGATAGTCTCTGAACACCTCATTCATTAACCTCATAAAGGCTATAGGGGCGTTCGTCAATCCAAAGGGCATCACTAGAAATTCACAGTGGCCATACCTCATTCTGAAAGTCGTCTTCGGGATACCTTCCTCCTTAATCCTCAATTGGTGATAGCTCGACCTTAAATCATTCTTAGAGAAGACTGAGGCCCATCTCAGCTGATCAAGCAGATCGTCATCCTGGGCAATGGATATTTATTCTTCACCGTGGCTTTATTCAATAGTCAGTAGTCTATGCAAAATCTGAAACTACCATCCTTCTTCCTTACAAATAACACTGGTACTCCCCACGGTGAGACATTGAGTCTAATAAATCATTGATTTAATAACTCCTGTAGTTGTTTCTTCAATTCCTCTAGTTCCACTAACGCCATCCTATACGGAGGTGTCTAGAGATAGACTAAGTATCCGGTACCAAATCAATGGTAAACTTCAGCTCTCTCTGGTGGTAAACCAGGCAACTCCTCTAGGAAGACAGTCGAAAATTCACACACCACGGGTATATCCTCAATCATCGGATGTTCCCGATTATCATCTGAAATGAGCGCTTCATAACCTTCACATTAAAAGCAAATTTAATACTCTTAATAGGTAACATCATAAATTTTCAAATTTCTTGCTAAAATTGCACACATTTATTTCCTCAATATTTCAAATGTACACTGTAATGTTTAAGTAGGGAGAAAGTTATAATCTTAGTATAGCAGTCTAAACTTACCCGATTGGTTGCCAGTCAATCCATTCCCAAAATTATATCAAACCCATGTATATTTAACATCATTAGATCTGCTAGCATTACTCTATCTCTCACCTTTATTTCACATCCTTTACATATCATATCTGTTCTCTGGAACTCACGCATAGGGGTATTTACATGTAGGATATACTCTAGAGGTTCAAACATTAAATTTAAACTACATGCAAAATGTTCAAAAATAAACGAATGCGTGGATCCCAGATCAATCAACCCATGAGCCTTATGATTATAGATAGAGAGTGTACCTCTTATAGTTTCTGCAGAAGTGTCTGCTATTTCCTTATCTAAAGCAAACACACGTTCCACTGTGACGTGCTTCTTTCCTTTCTCTGCAGCCATGGCCCGTCTCAGGGGATTCACTCTCTGAGGCTGCTGTCTGGTAGGTTTCGGAGCATGTGGTCTCTGAGGTTGAGGACAGTCTTTTACTCTGTGACCCATGTCTCCACATATAAAACATCCACGGATCAACCTAGTATAATTTCCCTCATGCGGTCGGCCATAATCTCTACAAACCCTTATCTCAAGTCTGACATCTTGAGGGGTCTCCCTAATGATGGGATAAGCTCTTGATCTCTCTAATCTGCCCTTCTGTACCTCAATCCTTCCTCTTCTGAAGGAACCTCTCCGAACATCTGTCTGGAAAATCGCTGGCCTCTTGCTCTTATCTCTAGTCACTACTCTGAACTCATTCTAGGATTGTACCATTTTGATTCCCCTCTCAATCTCTTGCGCTCGTCTTAGAGCATCTCCAAACTCAGTAATACACAGCCCTATCAATTGATCTCTGATGATGGGTTTCAATCCATAGACAAATCTCTCAATGCGAAGCTCTTTATCCTTAAAGGTCTTTGGATTATATTTCAACAGAGTGGTAAATCGACTCTCATAATCATCCACAGACATATTGCCATGTACTAGACTCGAAAACTCAGCCTGCATCCTTCTTTGGGTAGCTTGTGGTACATATTGGGCTCTAAAGACCTTCTGAAACTCGGCCCAACTAATCACATCATAGCGGGACATCAAAATACCCTTGGTAGTATCCCACCAATCTCGAGCTCTCCTTTTCAACATATAAACACCCATACTGACCCTCTCAGCGTCAATGCATCCTAAATAGTCAAATATGACTCTCAATTCAGTCAGCCACTCCTCAGCTTCTACGAGATCCTTTCTCCCCTCAAATGCGGGTGGATTCATTTTCAAAAAATCCCTCAATCAGAATATACTTCTATCCTCGGACTGAGTGGCTGGAGGTACCAGGTCCATCTGTATTGAAGGCAAGGGAGGTCCTTGTGGTGGTGTAGCAGTAGTACCCGAGGCATTAACTCCAAAATGTTGCGCGAATAGCACACCATTTGCTCAAAACCTTACCGCACATCTGTCTCAATCCGGTTAAATCGAGAGTTAGGACTCTTCGGTTATGGGGCAGGTGGCGGAGGTGGCTTTGCCTGCCTCCTCAAATGACCTCGTCCTCCACTCATTTTTAATCTCAATACGTTTCCTGCGCCTACACATCAAACTTGATTGAAATCTCAATCCTCAATTTTAGTTCATGACCAGACTTATATAGACACTTAGGATGTATTCTATTCCACTAACCTACATTGACAGTACTAAACGCCCTAAGCTCTGATACCAAATTAACTCTGTGACGTCCCGAAAGCACGGAAAACAAGGTAAATTTAAAACTTATTTACATCAAGACACATATCTGTATGCATTCCTGTGCAGTGTCATGCATCATCATATATATATTATAAAACTTTTACCTCAAGATCTAATCGTCTAATATTTATATATGACAGAGTATACAATCCTCAATACAGATTTAATTAATCCTAATACATCCCATACATCATTGTTCATCAAGTGTCTGTAAATACAACTTTAGTCTGGGTACATGAAATGTTAAATTATACCTTAAATACAGTATACGGCCTGGAGCTCAAGTCCTCAACTAGCCACTACTTTGTACGTCGCAGGAAAAACTCTCTTCACTTGAAGAAATCTGGGGGGATATAAAAAAAGGGTGAGCTTCTAAATCACTCAATAAGGGGGTAAGGGACTAATTAATAAAATAATGATTTGCACAGTACAATCATTTTATTTTGCAAGTGAAACTCAATAAACTCAATAGAAAACGTAGCATGAAATCATTAAACATCATTCTCATCTCACTTCTCAAAGCTCAGATAGAAACATGAGAGTAAATGGCTTAATATAAAAACCATAGTTACAAGCATATGGAAATAAGGATGCGATAATGGCTTTTCTTATAAAAACGTGATAGAAATCACTTCAGTAATGATGCAAGTGGCACAACCACCAAAACACAATCTCATGTGTATAACGGAGACTAGGCAATTTAAACTCATGTAAAACATTCGTCATGGCATATCAATATAATCTCCTTTGGGTGCGCATCCTAGGCATCCTCAAAGAAGGAACGTCGACAATATGGTCGTATGCATGGTGTATTGGTCTTACGTGTTACCAAAACAAGGCCCAGACTTACATGCTACCAAAGCAAGGTCTCTCCTCATGCACACTATCGGTCTTACATGCTACCAAAGCAAGGCCCAGACTTATATGCTACCAAAGCAAGGCCACCCAGTGCTACCAGAGTGGGGGTCATCTCACGTTACCAGAACGGAGGCATCTCTCGTTACTAAAATGGAGGAATATCAGACTTACATGCTACCAGAGCAAGGCTCGAACTTACATACTATCAAAGCAAGGCCACCCAGCGCTACCAGAGCGGGGGTCATCTCACGTTACCATAACAGAGGCATCTCTCTTTACCAAAACGGAGGAATATCGGACTTACATGCTACAAATATCATCACAAAATCACAAACACAATGAGTTTAAGTTTTCCCTTACCTCGTTGCACCTCATATAGTGCAATTGTTTCCCCCTAACGACAGACTAGCCTCATATTCCTCTCTGAAACTCCCGAGCTATCCAAACGATGTAAACACATCATCAACACTCATCACATTGTCTCTAATTTCAACATCGAGCATAATTGCTCACATTCTCATTAAACATCTCAAATAACCTCACCAACCAATTTCTCATAATTTCTCCATATTTCTACCAACCCTAATCATTTTCAGTTAATTCATCACCACATCTACAGCCACAATCACAGAAATCTACTTCAAAATCAAAGATCAAAGCTTAGAAATTTATCTAAAAATTTTGGAGTGCTCAATTAACGCCTCAGCTAAAATCGTCCTTCGATTTTCAAGTATGTTGTTCTCTTTATGATGAGGAACAACTTTTCTTCTTGTCACAACCTCTGATTCGAATGGAAATGGCTGATTTGAAAGAGAGAGAAAGGTAGAGATTTGGTTTTTTGAAGAGAGAGAAGATGAATTCCAGAAAAACACAAGGGTCTTTATATAGGCTGAGGTAGGAGATTGATCTGCTCCTGTAGGAGATCGATCTGCCTTTGAATTTTGGAACATTTTGGGTACTTTTTATACTTACCAGATCGATCTGTCGAGGGGGTAAGATCGATCTCATAATCTTGAGGAGATCGGTCTGCTTCTTGTGAGGAAATCGATCTGCTATTTATAGAAACATTTTGAGATCGATCTGCTCCTATAGCAGATCGATCTACTCTTTATAAAAACATTTGGAGATTGATCTGCTGGCTTATGAGATCGATCTTCCTATCAGTTCCTTCACATTTCCTGTATTCTAGAGCCATGAGATCGATCTCTCATCCTTGGAGATCGATCTGGCCTTAACGAATCGCACTGCTGCTGCATCAATTTACAGAAAACTCAATGTAAAACTTCCCATAATCTACCTCATAGTCCATATTTCAACCCATACACCTTCAAGACTTAAAAACCTGATCTTTTTATACTTCATCACATTTAAAACTTGCGTGTACATCAACATATCATAATTACATATATCAAATTACAATTCTCATAACTGGAGTACATAAAATTCGTAGTTCTCACACATGGTATTTGCCACATCTCCTACACTGATCAGTAGTAGGTTGTGATCCTCCAATAACCACACCCATCGGTGCAGTCAAAGTCTCGCATTCAAAACATAAGCATGAGTAATTTACAATCTTTAGACTCGATACGTAATTCATATTCCAAGGTCTCCCTATATCTCAAACTCTGAATCATCTTTAAGAGTTTTGGGTCTTTCCTACTGATCCATAATTTCTGCTTTAGGAGAATCCAATTAACTCTCGTTCTTCACATATCGTGACCCAGAAGACTCCAGGTCTCCTTAACAATTAATGCCAGTACACACCAAAGTGAATCACCTGGTCTAATAATCTCCTTTTCATGTAATCCTTATATTGTTTTCCTCAACATTTTTAATTCAATCAAAGCCACTGAGTACAATGGTCTGAATAATTAATTTGATACCAGGTACTAAATCAATTCCAGAACTTTACCTTTCAATTTAGTGGTAACTCTAATAGATCGTCCGAATATGTGTCGAAAATCCCTCTGTCTACTGGGATGCCTTTTTAATTCGAACACGCCCTGACTTTATCAATCATGTAAGCAGTGTGACCTCCACTTTACTTTTAGTTCTGTAATTCATCTTTTCAGTTACAGTGACTTTACTTTATCACTCTCACTGCTTCCTTAGTACATCACTTTTCTTGTCACTCTCTCTACCTTTTCATTTTCTTATTAACGTCGAGAGTATATCTCTCATATTCTCATAGTTGCGTCTTACGCACTACCCATTAAAATAACATTAAGTGGAGCTAACTTAGCTCGATTAAGGATCCCAGTACCTCCTATGAGTTTCCTGGACTTCCTCCGTTTCACATCCCTACTTATCCGGATTAGTCTTCTTCTAAAGCTATAAATTTAATTTCATAATCATCCATAGACTTGTTACTTTATGTTCGATTGCAATCATTTCATTCATAATTGCCACTTTGTTTCGTTCGGAATGTGTTGCCGTCTAAGGGCCTTTAGAAATATATCCCATGTACTTTTATGACGTCGGCTCTCGGATTAAATCGGGGAACTTCCCTCCGAGTTAGACTTTCCATTTCAATACCGATGCTACAAAAGCTACTTTCTTTATAGTAGCACACTCTGAAAATCCGTGTAGCTTCTCCAATTCTTTAATACAAAAGTTACAAAAGTAACTTTCTCGGTAGAGTTACTTTTAAAATCATCAAGCTTTTCTATTTCCTTCATCCAACACTTCGAATCACTGAATTCTTAACCTTGCTGAAAAATAGAGGCTTAAACTCTTGAAATTACCCCCAGTCTATTAAGCTCACAGTCATACTCTAAGAATCCATGCAAGTTTTCCAATTTAATTTTCCAGTTTTTCATTACAATTGGATTCTTAACTTCAGTATGTAATAGCATACTATCCTTCAAAATCAGCTCGATCTCCATATGTTAGTGAACTTACAGACATTTTTTAACTTCACCGCTCATAACGTTAGGTCATACCTTTCCAGGGATACAAATCATAATTCATACTCCTTGACAGATTGATTTCCTTGTGCTAGACCCATAAATTCGATATGTAGTTTCCTTAATCTCATTCATCAAGTTCTCTATAACTACAAGGTCCTTTATCCCAATTACAATGGCAGTCTGCACTTCTGAAACTGTCTCATATTGTGTATCTCCTACTCCTAACCCAAGTTATCATCATTCTATTGTGGAGCTATAGGAGCAGACATATTTATAGTTCTGAAACATCTCTACAGGCTGTGCGGGCGTATCGAGAGTAATCTGCCAATCTATTCTTCCGTCTACCCCATCACCTAGCATAGCATGTGTCTCAATTTTTTCCATAGTATGTTCAATACTTCGCTCAATCTTAGCAAAGTGTATCTCAGTACCATCTGTCCTTTCCACAGGACCTTATAGAGCATGCTCAACATCAGTTTCAATATCAATATCATTTATGAGTCTCATACAACAACTCTGCATAATTCTCAGGCCTACCTATGCGGCCTCTAGCCCGTGATCTAATTCCTCACGTAAACCAAACATTAAGTCTTAACTTCATTAGGTATAGTTGGTCTACAACCAGACAAGCACAGACATTTGGGATATAATCTTATCCTTATATTGACACTGACAGTACTAGACAACCTTCGCTTTGATACCACCTTTAACTGTAACGACCCGTGACATATAAAAATTCAAGAATTTTTTTTTTAAACTTCATCTTGCAACTTAATCCCTTTTATTCACTTAGGTTGTATTCATGTTCAGTGTCAATTCATTTTCTTACTTCTTTATCCGTAATTATAATTAAGTTTCACATTTTGATTTATATGACCGATAGAAATTTTGGTAGTATAACGGCTTATATATAAGCCTACCCCACTTGAAAATTTTCTCACAATATCAACCCTAGCTATCCACAACTATCAGACATGCTTCCCAAGTCATATCATCAAATCATTCTGCATATTCCAAACACGTCTAGTTACTCCCAACAATCAATCCTTAAAACCATTTATCATTATACAGATTACATCCCGACATATTACTTTCAATAGATGTCTGTGCATACAAATGGTCTGGTAAAGAGATAGAAATGTATACCTCATGCTTGTACAAAAGGTAGTCTAGGGAAACTCGTATCCGCCAGCCTATGCCGCCTACGCAGCAATTATCTCTGTAGTTTCACTGCAACACATCTGAGAGGTAAAGGGGTGAGCTTTCGAAAAAAAGCGCAGTAAGAAAATACATTTAAAGTAGTCCTGATATGTAAAAGCATGCAAGAAATCATTCATGAAATAAAGTTTGCTTCAGAAAAACTGATCATAGGTTTCTTTTAGAAACTAATATTTAGAAGATATGTAAACTTTCATTTCGTGCATAGTCATCATAAGAAATTATGGAGCATGAGTTTCTTTAAAATCAAATACATGCTTAACTACTTCAAAAAAATTTCATCATTCATGGATGATTTCATAAAATCATCGTCATTCGTAAACGTTTCATAAAACATAATCATTCTTAAACATTTCATCAAAATCTCATAAAACATAGTCATTCATTATCATCATAAACGTATTCATAATCATAATCGTCATTCATTCATAATCGTGGAGGCTAGGATATAACTAAGTTATGCGATACGTGTCATTCTTCGTAAAGAGTCAATCATACCTATGGTCATGGTAAGGGGGCTGTAAACTAGATCAGGGTCGTATAGCAATCATAATCATAAACATGGGTAGTATCTTCTCATTCTTATCATATGCACATAGCTAGGGCATGGGCACCGATGGCACTCACCGTACGGGAAACATACATACGTGCTGCGCGGACACGAGATACTACCAGAAATCAAAATCATAAATCACAAGTAGCGGGACATCTACCACACAGGTAGAGTCAAGCGCTACAGGGGCCCTACGTACTGGCACTCAAGTTGTGGAGCCGAAACACCACGAGAAGTAACCATGCATGAAGCCTATAGTCTCAAAAATTCTTTTCTCTTTTCTTGAATACTTTTGAAAATGTCAAAAGTTCCTTTCAGAGCATAAATATAGGTTTTCAAACCATCATAAAACTTCCATGCATTTTCATACTTCAGAAAATTCATTTCATAAACATAGATGCACTTAGTGAACATTTCATAAAACAAAAAATCATGTTTCGTAAATCGTTCCATAAGTATGAAAATAATCATAAATCATTTCTAAACATAATATTGCTTCATAAAAATCTTTTTATCAATGCAATGAGGGTTCATATCGGAACTAAATTAAATTGTACCTCTTACTCCGATTTCTTTGTACCGTTTAACTTTTTCAAATGCTGAGATTTCGCTCAGTCCGATTTGTTCCCAATTTAGTCCTCTGGAGCTGTAATGAATCACAAATCGCTTATCATTATTTCTTATAAACACGTACGCAGTGTAATTTCACTTCAGATAAAATTTTGGACTCAATTATTTTTATTGGGTCTTATAGTCTCTTAATGGGCCTACCTCTATCCTAAACCTGTTTCAACTTCTTTATTCAATCCTTAAAATCCATTTAACTATTTAGGCTCAATTACAATTTATGGGCTATCCATTAGGTCATTAACGAGTTTAGGCTGATTGTTACATAAGTTGGGCCCATTATAAACGTTTAGCTGATTACATGACCTACTATCACCATCACATTATTTTAAACCTTTTTTCTAATTTCTTTGGATAGCTCATAATATCGTTTGCGATAGTCGATTTCTCAATTCCAATTATAACGCAATTTACATGAAATTAATCTAAAAATTATGCGATTAATTTCTAACTCGTATAATTATACAAGTGGCAGCAAGTGAGATTCACTTACCCAAGATTCCAAATGGCACGTAAATCGAGGCTGTATTGATCTCTCTTCGTCACCCATTGTCATGCTACACACACATATTTCCAAACTGGGTCAATTTTGTTCACATATAAATTTCAATAATTTTTCTAAAAAATTAAACAGTCTTTTTCGACCGCTTACCGGTCTACCGTCAAATCGACACATATCGGAAATTTTCCTCTTCCTTTTTCCTTTCCCTTTTTTTCTTCCTCTTTTTCCTTTTTCTTTTCTTTTTCTTCTTTTTTTTCTTTTCTGGCTAAACCAGCCCGATTCGGTTCAGCCCGGTTCAGTCCTGTTCAGTCCGGTTCGATTCTCTCCTTTCCCGTTCGGAGTCTCGCCGACCGGTTCTTCACCGGCTTCCTTTTCCAATTGGTCCGCGGGGTCATCTGGTGCACGGATCTGGTGTCGGTTTCACCAGGACTGGCCGAAAAGTGGCCTGTCCGGCCTCTTTTCCCTTCGACCTCGCTACCGTTTTTCTTCTTCCGTCGTTGACGTGTTACCGGTCGTTTCACTGGCCGATTCAACCACCGATCGGTCCGCCTGCACCTAGGGTACCTTCGACGGGTGGTGGTCGAGGCTAATCGGCGTCGAGCTCGTCGGATTCTCTTTTCTCTCTCTCGGTTTCATCTTTCTCTCTTTTTTTTCCCTGCCGTCACCGTTTTTCGTCGAATCTTAGGCTGGCCGGTGTAGGTTATGGCCTTCGCCCCTCTCGGCCTCTCCCTTCGTCTCCTCTCCAATGGCCTCCTCGCTGGGGAGGGAAAGAATTTGGGAGGATCGGATTTTCCCGATCCCCCTTCCCTCTGTCGTGCGACTCTGTTTCACGCGACATAGTTTTTTATTTTTTTATTTTTATTTTCTTAATTATAACAATTATTATTATATATATATGCTATATATATTTATATGTATATACTATATATATTTATATATATTTATTTGTTTATTTATTATTATTATTATTTATTTTATTATTTATCTATTTGTTTTATTTTATATCAGACGTTTTACGTTTTTACGAACAAATTTACAGAAAAATTTCGGGGATTTACACCTAAATCTCTGCTTCCACATTATTCTTCCTATTCTAACAGTTTGATAAGCTTTTTCCTTATGTCCTTTTCCTTTGTATGTGAAATTCATGTTACAGTTTGCATTTGGATTCTTTGTAACTTGTCTTTCTTCTTCGATTCTCTTATGGATATTCTTGAAAGGGTTTTTGTTCAATTTTAACAACTCTATTCTAGCGTTTTTCAATCACCATTGTTGTCTTTCCCTAATATTGAGTTCCATCCTTACTCTACTACTTGTCTACACTCTAATGATATTAACCACATCTCTTTAAATACAAACCTCCCATTCTTCATGTTTTTGTGCTTAACTGAATCATCTAGGACAACTTAGATCAGGTTATGAACCGAAAAAGTCATTGTCATGTTGTGAACTTGATAGTTCCCAAACTTTGAACAACACATACTATTCGTCAGACCTTTATCAAATATCGAATTGAAAGCTTCTTCTCCCCCTATTTTGTTCCAATAGGAATACAATGGACCCTTACACCTAAATCTTTCAACTCACTCAATGACAGCATATCTGAACCACTCAATTTGAGTTTGCTTTCTTAGCACATTCCCATGTTTTTCCTCTTGAGATAGAAATCCATGGTAGAGAGCTACTTTCCTTTAATTGAAGAAGCATGTTCCATGCATTTTTGCATAGCTACTTGTTTGGTTCTCCATAGAAATCAATGGACCTTCATCTATGACCGTTTTCTATCTCCATAGTATCATTGCATGAATATGATACTTGGAAAATCTAAAGTAACATTCATTTCATCCTGCCACGTTCGTCCCCATCTGCTTCCTATATTGCTTACACTAAAGACAAATGAGTATTTACCTTTGAGTCTTATTTTAGCTTGTTGACACCCACAATTTTGCTCCACGAATAAAAACTAATTGAAGGTTTCCCTTTGTTTGAAGGATTCATAATCCTTTAACCATCCATGGCTCTCCCAATCCAAACAATTGAGACTTATGATACTCATGATTGTTGACAAGACTGGTTACTTCCAGTATCCACAATAGTGGTGAGTCGATTGTTTATTTAAGGCTTTTGGTTTTCCATTTTGTACTGTCCACTTGCACATATTCATTGAAGTTAATGCTCTTTTACTTGTATGATGCTTGGAGCAACCGAGAGAAAATTGATTTATTACCATGTTAAGGACATGAGTTAATAATATTATATGCACAAATAATCAATCAACTATAAAATGCACCACTTCATTAATAAATAAAACTTCAAAATACGTGAATATTTAAAAAAAAATAAAAACTTCATTAATATTTATTATTTAAAACATAATTTTTTTAACTTTATTTATTAATGAAGTAATATTTTGTAATTAATTAATAGTTTATAAATACTATATACTACTAGTGCATTAAATATAAACTATAAGAATATATATATTATTATTATTATTTCAACTATTATATTTACATCTTTGACGTAATTCATGCATATATGCAAGTTTTGGATTACTTATTGAATAGTAACTTTCAAACACATGGACATCCAACTTACAAAGTGTTATACAAAGGTTGAGTTACAAAAGGACATTGATTAAAAGTTTTCCGCTTCAATCGATCTGGCCTTTTTGTTGAATTAAAAAGCTAAAATATTATACAAGCCAATGAATTATTTTTCTTTTTTTAAAATAAGCCCTAATATTATTATTGTACATAAAAATTTCCTATCCTTTAATTTGTATTCAAATAAATCTTTATTTCAAATAAAAAATTATAAAAAAACAAAAATTGATTCAAACAGATTTAATTAATAAAAAATTGATTAATTCAGCTCGATTAAATTATTTTTAGATTTAAGTTTATTTTTATATATCAATTTTTTTAATTAAGTTAATGTCTAAAACCACGAATTAAATTAATTAAATTAATTGATATTTTTTAAATATATAACATATAATATAAATATTTAAATCATATGTACCATATCTAACCTTTTTTTTTATTTTTTTATGTAAGAATCTAGATTTCAAACTCAATTGAAAAAAATCAATTGCTCACTCTTAAAAAAAATGATTTATGTTAAGAGTTTAGTTATATATAAATTAAAAGTTAAAAGCTTCTACAAATACAAATACAAATTTAAAAGTTTATTTGAATTCAAATTAAAAATAAAGAACTGATTTAAATGCAATAAAAGTATAAGAATTTATTTAAATAAATTAATAAAATTTATGGCTTTTTTTATTATTTTAGGCTTAATTAAATCAATTTGCACACAAACCCATCATCCTTGAGAAAGTGACCAACCTACAATTAAAAACATAAAACAAAACAAAGAAAGCGAAAAAAATTTGGAAAATACGCTCATCAAATCTTTGCATTCCCGATTATCTGCTTCTCTGCCAGAGTTGCTAACAAGGAAAACAACGGACAAAAACAGTAACAGAAAGAAGAAAACAACTCAATCCACAAAAAATCCCCAAAAATGAGCCGCTATGATCAGTCAATTTCTTTGAATAAAACTAAACATCGTGACTTCATGCTTATCTAAAACACACCAGTTTCAAAGCTCGGGCTGCAGCAGGAGGAATTTCTGGTGGTGGTTGCCAGAACATGCAAGAGGCAGAAAAACCAAAACAAGTCATAATCGCTTACCAGCATACATGTTAGAGTGGAAACTGAAAAAGTTAAAGTCGTGATGGTAGATGTTAAGCTGCTTCAACCAAGAATCTGCAGCGCTATACAGATTTGTTATCCTTTCGTGGTCACGTCTATCTGGTTTTACCCAAAGATTCCCTTGCATCTTATAAGTAGCGAGTCCGAAAGGAGAAAGGGGAATCACGCTAGTGTTGCCTAGTTTCTGTTTCCCTTTGGAGTAGCAAGTCTCCATCCCTGAGTCGATCTCATCATACTGAACTTCAGTATCTGCAGATTTATGTAATAAACATCACACATTTCTTAGTAAATTTCCATCAAAAGTTTACAGAACTAGAAAACTGTACTAATGGTAATTGAATCATATAACCGAGAACATAGAATAAATGTGTAAGAACACGCCCAAAGGTACCATCAGTGTGCTAGTACCTAGAAATGCAAAAATGAAGATTTATTTATTTATTTATTTTTCGTGCAATTGAAAAGGAAGGAGATCGCTACTTTAAAGACTATTAACAAACAGTAGCTACGAAAAGCCTAACTTAAAGAATCCTCCATTTAAACAGGAAATGCATAAAACATGCAGTGGACTTCATTCAAAGCCAATACATAAAAATAAGCTGTCTTTTGATTTTTGGAGTTAATTAGTCCTGCTATGAGAACCTTTTTTAATATTTACAGTAACTTACTTATATTTTAATAGTGAATACATTATAAAAACCACCATAAGGTTTTATTATACCTATCTTTGTGCTGCAAATGAGAGTGTCTTGAAATCCCATTTTGAAAACAAAAAGGGAATGCAAAGAGCTCTTCGTTGGATGCATTAAACCATATATTTTCATCTTTTGGGAAATGAGTGCACCAATCAATGAGTTCTTTACATTCCTATGCCAAAAGCTTTTGGGTTCAACCATTGTCCTACACCATACCTTTTCAGTTTTTGACTTGGTTGACTCCTAGCCTGTTTTTCCTAACACCTAACATATGTGACAAGGTGAGATTTTAACATGCTCATTTGTCCTACACAGATTTCAGGAATTTAAGCATACAAGATGAAATAAGTGAAAATGCATAAGTTCAGAAGAAACTCTTACCTTCCAATAGTTTTGGTTTCAAAATTTGCACATAGGGGTAGGTAGCAATTGGCAGTTTGAAGTTAAAAGATTATTCATGTGTCATATTACAATGTTGGATTGGTAATAAAGTCAAGTCAAGTGCCTACTTTATTGAGGTAATTTATGTATACCTCGCCGGTATCAAGGAGAATTTCTTTGAAACTCTACATGATACCAGAAATCAATCATAAATGACATTAGAATTATGTACATCCAGGACTCCGTTTGGCATAGGGACAATCAACAATCATACACTATATTCAAATCACAATAAATAAATAAGGGATAGATGTAAGAGAAAGTCAAACAAGAGCATATAGAGAAAATTCTGTGAAAAAAGGCTGTTTCTGGTCAGAATGATAAATGTAGCAATTGTAGGATAGTAGTTAAATGATTATGCTAGTGTAATTAAGCAAATGCCTACACACACACACACACACATACATACATGCCATATAAACCTTGATTATTTTTTAGGAGAATTACTCTGAAACTCTCTCTACGGTGTTGAATGGGATTCCAAACATGATAAATAAATCAATAAAAATTGGCATTATAAATATGTAAATACAGAACTAGACCTTGGCATAGGGAGAGATCAAATAATCAGATATGTTCAAATCACCGTTTGTAAAAAAAGGAGGGAGAGAGAAATAGAATGAAGAGTAAAACAGAACAAGTGAGTATAAAGAAAATTTTGTAAAAAATGGCTGTTTAGTGTCAAAATGATAACTGGTGTTTTCCAATGCACTGGGAAACGCCTAGATGTCATAAAGGATGTGAAGGCAATTAGAACCTATTGTGATTCAAATTAACATTGATATTTGTAAGAAATAGCCCAGTGTGATTCCTCAAGCTGGATAGGTCAAATCAAAATTACGTCCCATAATCAATCACACCTCAAAGAACTTTTATAGGATTAAATGGACCTAAACAGCAAAACCTATCTAGTTGACTCCTAAGTTTCTGACTTTCTACATCATATTTTGCTACCTATTTATCAAGCTATTTAGTGTGCTTGGAAGGTAATAAGTATAAACGATTCAATTTACCATTCAAAATTTAGACAGATCCTAATTTCATTCATTGAACTCCACAACTCTGAATGTACAGAAAACAAAAATAGAAAAAGGTTGAGAATTGTAAAAAAAAAAAAATGCTAACTTACAAGCAAACATACATGTTCTAGATCAAAATACCACAGAATTCTGCATGAAGTGCATAAAAATGGGTTAGAAATGACACCTTGGAAAGACAAGGATAATGTATGATATGTTAGGAAGCAAGCTGCCAAGTCCTTGTTGTTTCTTTGAGACGGAATATGATAGACAGGATACCTGTTAACGACAAAATACCATGAAGATCATAACTTACTCCTAAAGGAATAAGGCAAAAAGAAAATGAACACATGCGTATATAAGATAACGTGTGTGCGTTTGTGTGTGGCAAAATCTGACCTGCCCAACCAGAGAACCCAACTCAACCCACCCGAAATAGAAACCAATTAAAACCTGATTATACAGTAAAAAAGAATGAGACAACCCAATCCTGAAACAACCCAAATGTAAAGTAACCTGATATCTGACTTAGCATGACTTAAAGTGACCCGAATTGATAAAAGAAATTTGTGGAAACTAGAATTTGATTTGATCCAAAACCTGAGTTAATTCGATTTATTTAAATGGTGCACAACCAAAATTTAACAAGTAAAAATAATTAAATATAAATGTGAATTGATAGAATATATTAAAGATTTTAAGAAGATATAATGGGTGCAAAAGTTTTTAATTATTTGAGAAATAAGTGTATTATAATCACATGAAAGAGAAACAATCATATTGATCGAACTTCGTAAATTAAGATAGTTGTACAGTTTTTTATGTTCGGTTTTAACCATATATGTAGGCTCTATAAATTTGTTTTAGTTTCAACTCATTATCAGAGAAACTAATGTTATTTTCAGAATAACCTCTATCAAATAAAATTTATTTGAGAATTTATATAATTTAACTATTACATCCTTCAATAGTATTTTTAAAACAATTTTGTTTTACATCATTTCACGTCATTTTATACAATTTATATTTCCTTAATCCAATCGTTGAGTATTATATTCTATTCGATTAGATTATGCATACATAATTTCAAGTTAGTCAATAATGTTTAACTATTAGTTTGATAATAATAAAATTTCAACCGTTAATATATAAAACAATTTTGTTTTATATCATTTCACGTCATTTTATACAATTTATCTTTCCTTAATCCAATCGTTGAGTATTATATTCTATTCAATTAGATTATGCATACATAATTTCAAGTTAGTCAATAATGTTTAACTATTAGTTTGATAATAATAAAATTTCAACCGTTAATATATATTAAAAAAATAAGATATTCTCGATCAAAATGATAGGGATTTCAGATCGACTCGAAATCTTACGTGCATGATGGATATGAGTAAGTTGTTAAATCTAACGGTTGTTTTGTAAAATTATATTAATGCTACATGAAGTTTTAAAAATGGTCTAAAACAAATTTGTTTTACATTAGTGTAAGTGGATCCCTCTTCATATATGTGTGTGTGTAGTAGTAATAGTAGTAGTAGTAGTAGTAGTAGTAGTAAAAAAAAAAAAACTCAAAATCACCTGGAATGCCCATTCATTCAAAATAACCTGACGTGGTGGAACTTGAACCCTACTTGAACAATCTGTAAGAATCTGATAATTGAACAATCCAAACCTGAAGTCCTATATGACACTATAAGATCTATGATCCAAAATAACTCAACCCTAAACCAACTCAAGCTGCCCAATTGACACACACACATGGAAAAAAAAAGTTTCACACCCATCTACAAACTTTCACATGCATTCGATCTAGAGGCTGATTTTAAACCATTTCAAGTTTCTTTTATGCAGATATGATAACAGTTACATCAAGAACTAGAAGATTACAAGGTTACAACTAAAAGTCCTAGAGAAACAATCAGAAGATAAAGAAACTATTAACGTTCCTACTTTCCCACTGAACATTGAAGTCTGTCTATACCCCGTTTCTAAGGCTTAAGTTTCTCTCTCCTCAAAACATAGAAAGGAAATCCATATTGTGTGAAAAAGAGGAAACAAATGAAATCAGTTCCATTCTTACACACCAAAAAGAAAAATCTCATTGCATTCTTTTTTTTGGTATAGTCCATTCCATTCATTTAGAAAGTCAATAGAATTTTCTTTAATATATTTTAGAGATTTGCACATATTACTGTTTCCTTGAAGAATACTACTAATTTCAGGTGAAGGGAAGTGGCCTGCCCATCTTACTTTTCTGTTTTGCTTATGTCAATGTAGGTAGATTTATACATACGCATTCATGTAATGACATACAGATGCACATGTGTATGTCAATAATGGTTTGCTTCAACTTGGATAATTCATTTATACCATAGACACAGAAAAATTCTAAGGAATGCAAAATGCTCACCAAGCCACAGCCATCCAACTTGCTGGGGAAAGATCAAGACTGTTTAGGGTCATTAGTCCAGGATAATTCCGAGCTAGTTCAGTTATCTGATCAAACAATCACAATAATTACTTTTTTGATCAAGTAAAATTTGTGGGTTAAAGCAGGGGACTCAGATCCGGTTCATTTAATTTATGGAAGCATGCGCCTATCATTTGGTCATACCTTGATGCATCACTGCATATCGACTTAAAAGCAAAAGGAGGGATGATAAAATTAATTCACTTTTCTTTTAAGTTGTATTATCTGACTTTATTGTGACACACAAGTTCTAAATCATATAAAGTAACAGATGGTAAAGACTTACTTTATCCATAAGTGGAACCCTAAAGTAAGGAGAGGATCCCTCAAAGTACTGTAAATAAAGGTAGCCCAGCTTATCCCTCATTGAGGAAGAACCATCCTGATCAAAATTTGAATCCTCAGAAATGGCATCCCATGTCCGGCTGGAATTGTAGCTAAGAGACCTGGACAGCTTATCACTCCCACTGTCATCACTCCAAGAATCACTTTCGACTTCTACTGCATCACTGTATTCCCTCCGGCTTCTACAAAAAAGTGAATTAGTCTATTTTGTAGCCAGTAACCAAGGGCAACGAATAATAGGAGACATTCTTTGACAGAAAAACAAAGGAAGGAATCATTCAAAACCTGGAAGCTGGTATGCATTTGTCTGTATAAAGCTGAATCCCTGACAGGTAAGGAGCAAAGTATTGAGTAATGCTCTCACCACAATCCAGCACCACTTGGGTGCCAACACTATATGCACTCCATTCTTCATAGCAATTCCAGAGATCTGCCAAAGAAAAGTATTCAATATTGTCCTTATCAGCAGGTTGCAACAGGCTGTTCAGATCATCAATACAGCTCTGCAAAACAAAATTGACACAAGTAAACTGGTAAACTAGAGAGAGATAATTAGACAATAATTGCTTACAACAAATTAAAAAATCCTAGGATTGAACAAAAGAGAAAAAAATGAGAACTGACTGTCACATTTAACCAATATTTGAGAGGTAAAAGCTGTTCCTATAGTTAACCTTGAAAGGAGGGAGAAGGATATCTTCAAAAACAGAGAAGCGTTAAACTTTTGCTAGAAACCACTCTAATTTAAAACTTTAAGCAGATAGGAATGCATCCAAACCAGTAAAAATCTAACAACAAACACACATGTATTGCAAGATCTCCAGCTTGTTTCATAAACGGTTCACGTGCATTCTTGCCAACCATGTCATGGCTGGGATTTATTATAAGGGTAGAAATATTTGAATCCAAACCTCTCCTTCAGTTCTAGTTTAGAGAATCCACCAGACTTAAAAACTTAGGTACATGATAAAGACCAAACTAATAGTTTTGTCTTAACCATAAGGAAGTTAAGATCCCGTACATTATAAAAATGAAAGGGCCACCATTGAATAATGCAAGATCTAATTCACATCATTGATGCATCGCAATTTCCTTTTTCACATGTGCAACATATTTAATGGGAGGTTATAGAAAAGATGTTTAATTATAAAGAAATAGATTGTAAGCCTATAAAAACATTTGAACTACGTATAGAGGCCTCATAAAACAGCTTGAAGTACATGGTAATAATGTCGCTAAATCAAAATAAATGAACACCTCTTCTTGAGATCAAAGAACTTGAAAATATATTGTTCCTAAAACTGACCATAGTTCTAAATGACTAATATCTCTTATCTATAAACTTCTTCATTGATTAAGATGTGTCTGTTTTGGAAATCTACAGCTCCTTACTTTATCTTCATTACATGGAAACTAGAATAAAAGACATCAGTGACTTTCCATATACCAAAATCCAAAATCTAAATTGAATATAAAACCAAACTGAAATGAGTGTCTTAATTTAAAAGATATATTAATGGAGGGCAAGGATGCATCTTAATAAGTATGGACATAGCAACCAACTAATAAACTTAAAAGTGGATGTAAATAATATTATGAAGAATAAGAAGTCTGAAATTTCTATACCAAAGCCATGCTAAAACAAATAAGTCTCCAAACTTGTCAAAATTAAGAAAAAAAGGGAAAGTAATTAGAAAAAAATGAAGCAGTGATTACAATGTAAAGCATTACTGTATCTGCCAGTAGGGCAGAGTCAAGTGGTAAGGGTGCGTTAGAGATCTTAAAGCTTAGAGCCTTACGCAATGCTCTATATTGTACCTCAAAATTGAAAGCATTGCCATAGTTTATTGGTTGCCATCAAGTCCAAGAGATGGCCTAAAAGCTATCATCAGGCATCTACCAAATTTTGCAATGATAGGGAAAAGAATAAAAAGGAAACAAAATTAAAAGAGAAATTTACAGTTTTCTACAATCAAACAAGCAAAACTTGTGAAATGAGTGGTCATAAAAAATGCAGTCAAACAAACAGTACACTTATATTCTGAATCACAGCAAAGATCCTTTTTTAGCACGTTTATGAAACAGCCACTCAAAGACTATTATCTTTTATTTACCACCATTTTGTATTTATAATCTTGTAATTTAGGTTTTTTCTTTTCTTGATGCCCTGAAGTAGAAAATCAGTAAATAAGAGATGATGGCCTGCCTTTCCAAAGAATTTTTTTTTTTTTTTTGGGTGGACTTTTTCAAAGAATGTTGCCTTTTGCTTTTGTTTTCCTAATCAATGTTAAAGCATGTATATTGTAACCATATATGACTACCCAGTGACTCAAGGAGGATCATTTGTCTATTTTGACTTAATCAAATAATTAAACCTAGTTTTAGGCTTATTTCTTAAGGTAATTATCCCATGATATCAAGTGCAATCCATGTATACTATATCAATACTTAGTAAAGCAGAGATTGTGCAGCCATCGCAAAACAAGGGACACCAATATAAAAATAATATGATATTACTCTTCTTAAGTACAAAATTTGTTTTTCAATTTCTACATAAGAAAACTCCGATTCAAAAGATCAATCATTAGAACCTAATAACTAAATTTAGGATTTTTTTTTTTTTTTTTATAATTTTGTTGATGTTATAGTATATAAACTGTTAATGGTACATGTGAGGCAGTTCAATTTCAGCAAAAAAGCCGTATTAAGGTTGGATTAAATAGGAGTTAATTTGTGAAACAAAAGAGTCCATCATCTCTTATCTTATTTTATTGTAAAAGCTGCTAAACATACACATAGGTACATACATATATACATACATACATACACATATACATACATAATAAAAGTATGAAAGTCAAATAAAAAAGATGCACAAGCCAATGGATTATAACATGAAAGGGCAAGTGGCATAGAAATTAGAATCATTTATTCATTCATAAATTAATTAATAAATAAATAAACACAAACAACAGAATAAGAAGAGAATATTCTCAGACTAGTGGGCCGCAGAAAACAAAGTCCATCCATTCCTTTAGTAATTCAACAACAGTAGCAGCACTACTACTACTACTACTACGACTATTATCTCTTTATTATTATTATTATTATTATTATTATTATTATCTAACAAATAAAATTTCCAGTTTTAGCTTTACACATAAATCTAAAATAAAATAAAAATTTCATCAAATAAATTTTCATATACCAATACATTATAAACTTGACATTTAAAAGAAGTAAGTGGAAAGACAGAAAATAATACCTTGGGAAGGAAACGAGAAGGAGGATTGGGAGTGACGGAGTAAAGGAAACGGCGGAGATTGGAAGAAGGAGAAGAAGAAGACGGCGCCGATTCCTTCATTATGCCTTTCTCTGTTTATTCACTTTCTTCATACAAAATCTCTCCCTTTATATGTACCCCCCAAAAAAAAAATGTTTCCCTTAATTTTCTACTTTCCTTTTTCTTTTTTCTGTTCTTTCTTTTACGCACTCTGCAATCGCATCTCAAATAATACTCAGAAAATTACTGAGAACACCAAAAATACATACACATAAATGAGTTAAAAGAAAAACGAAACGTATCGGCCTTCATTCAATTAAACTGGAAAACTTCACATATCAACTCATTTATGCTTTTATTAAATGAAACCCCCAGCAATCCCGCGTTTTTTCTGAATTCCTTTTGCCAAAACCAACACAAAAAAAAAAAGACGAAACGAATAATAACTGAATTAAGAGCAAAAGTTTTTTTTTTTTTTTTGTATCTGTAAAAATAAGCTAAGTCTTGGTCAAGTCATAGTTAGTCATAGCAAGAGAGAAAAGAGAAAAGAAGTGTACGAGGGTGTTGTGTCGAGGCTGTGAGAGTTCGTCTCGCCGCGTGTTGAGGGAACAGCGTCAATTATTCGGCTTCTTCTTACATAATTCAAAAACTTTTTCCTCGCTTTCTACAAAGCCCACGTGCCTTATTTGGTTTCTTTTGCGTTTTATAATAGCCCAAACTTACATATTCAGTTTCGAAACTAAGAAATTTCGAAATAATTTTGTGCTTTCACTTTTTTTTTACCATTTTTATATGTTTATGATAGATTATTTATGCGTCAATTATTCTTTTTAATTTTTTTAAATCTTCACTAATTAAAAATAATTTTTTAAATTATGACGTGTACCATCAACTACCTTTTAATTTAAACAATCTCAATAATTGTTTAAAATCTACTTCACATGCAATTTATTTTCAATTTTTTTATACATAAAATTTCACAATTTCAAAAACTTTCGAATCTCATCCATATTATAATAAATTTTATCAGACACAATAATGATCATAAAAACTATATATATATCAGCATCAACAAAAATTACAGTTCACAACATGTCTACATCTCAACCCTCTCACGAGTGTACTCAATGAAAGTTTCATACTGTGTCAACATATATATATATATATATCCACAGTACAAAATATACCTCGGTGGAAACCCGGTTGTCTAAAAAGTATGATAAAAATCTCTGAACTCGCACTGTCTTAATCTGGGAGAAGAAGAAGAGGGGTGAGTTTTATGGAAAACCCAGTACGTAAATATACAGCTACTGAAAACAAAATTAGTTTCATACAAACCCTCATGCTTTACATTCGAAATCAAATCCAAATAGACAAACAAATAGCTTTTCATAAAATATAAGCTAAGTAAAACAATGTCATCAGAAAGGTAATTTCGTTTGAAAAAAAGTAATCATATCACAAAATCAAAATCCAACATAGAATCTGAGTGTAAATTTCAGATTTTCGGATACAGAAATCAAATTTCAAATAGATATCAATCATACATACATATATCGCAAAATCAAATACGAACACCAAAATTATATTTATATATATATATATATATATATATATATATATATATATATATATATATACAAAAGTTGTATACGGATGCTGAAGCGTAAATGCATTAGATACAACCTTATCAAAAGGTACTATAACTATCAGTGCAACGGACTCCCTATTTCTAGGGCGCTATCTATGATCATAGACCTGAGCCAGTCTCGTGGACCAGACAACACTGGCACCTATCGCTTCAGGATACGCCAAACTGTTCCCGATTTCTTTTCAAGGGAACCCATACAGTAGGTGTACCATAATGATTTAGTCTTACAATAAATACACGTGTAGCACTTAGTTCCCATCAGGGATTCTAGAGGTGGCTCCCACGGTTTTTAAAATAAAATTTTAATCTACTTCCCTCAAATCAAATTTATTTGGCATGAGGTTGAATCTAAATACGAAGTTTTCGTACAAAAGAACTAGATATATATTTTTAAATATCTCAACGAATAACTTATTGTATTATTTATTTACTTATATATATATATATATTTAAACAGAATTTCGAAAGATCAAACAAAATCTCATGTCATTGCAAAACATTTCAGAACAAAATAGTTAATTAAATTTGTCGATGTATAATTACTTACCGTTGCCCACTAGACGCAACGACTATTCAGTATACTTCCTTTGCACGTTAGTAAAACTCAACCAGTATAGATAAATTCTCTACACAGTTACAGAACCTACATCAAAATTGTAATCAGTTAAATCTAATCACCACAATATTCTGAGATTATGAGGATATATTATCTGTTACCTTGCAACTCCTACATTACCTATAGAATTCTTCGACATAGTATTTCTAAACTTGTTTAGGTCTCTCTAGAAATTTTCTGGTTCAACAATGAGATAACAGGTAAATGGGTACTATCTGTATTTGGCTACTGTTGAGGTCGGAGAGAACTTGGGGAAAACATGAACCGGGAAAAATGGAAGTGCAGGTGGTCGCTGGCAATAAGGAACGGAGACTGGTAGATGGAGAGAGGGCTGTTGGAGAAAATTGCAAGGGAATGAGAAAGGGAACAAAAGGAAAAAAAAAAAAGAATGGAGGAGTGGAATTGGTGTCGCACGACACTATTCTTACTTTTTTTTAAAATTATTATTATTATTTTATTATTTTATTATTTTATTAAAAAAAACTGAACCTTACATCTTGTGCCCTTTTCAATATTTTATATTTTAAAGGTTTTTTTTTTCAACTTTTTCTCAATAGGGATGTTTGATTGGGTAACATTAGATTACATTGAAAAATAAATTAATTCTTTCTAACAACATTACTTATCACATTTTCAATAATGATATGGATGATTATATGACATACCCACAACATTTTTTATTGTCTTATGGGTTAATTATCTATATCATTAAGAGATGAGATACCTATTATTTCATATCTTAATTATTTTTATCATATATGTTTATAAAGTCAACAATTCTATAAAAGAAACACAACCTTCTTTATTTTTATTATTATTTTTTATTGGAAACGATGGAATTCATTTATAATATATAAAGTAACACCATAAGTTTATCCGGTACAAACAAATTAGGTAAAAAGCTAGGAACTTTTTCTATCCAAACAAGCATTTCATCAAGGTTCTTAGAAAACTTTGCTATCGCATGCGCCATTTGATTCCCCTCACGACGAGTATGTGTAACATGGAACTCCGTAAAACAAATTGATTGTAGTTTGATATAATCTATAATATATCCCAGTAGAGAGTAATACATCTGGGTTCGTTGTATTGCTCGAACAACTACCAAAGAATCAGCTTCTACTATAATTTGTCTCATCCCAATATCTGTAGCCAATTGAATTGCACCTGGTATAGCTAAGCATTCTGTTGTTAAAAGGATCAGGTTTGCCTATCTTCTTCCTCGCACATAGAGCCAAAGCCTTACCTTTATGGTTCATTATTGCACACCAACTCCATAACTTCCATCCTTAATGAATAAGGCAGCATCAACATTCACTTTAATCAGCCCCTTAGCCGGTGGACGCCAAAATCTGATAACCTTTGCTCTATCACCAATCTGATTTGGCCTGCATTAGCTTCACTGTAATCTCCAAGAACATCCATTACCCTTTTTATGATAAGGAGATAACGCTCATAACTTTAATCCCCATAAACAAATTTGTTTTTAGAATACCATATACTCCAGAGTAACATAAGAAAATGGGGAAACTTTTCTGAATCTACTGCGACAAAGTAGCAGAAAACCAATCCATTGTTGTTGTAGTTGTTCCCCATTGCTCTAACTCATGAAAACCTGACAGTCCCACACTTATGTTAACATTGAGCATTCCCTTAGTGCATGATTTATATTCTCAAGTTATTTCAAACATAAGGGACACAAATTATCTACAGATACATATCTCTAATATAATCTAAACCTCGTTGAAATTATTCTTCGACAGACTCTCCAAGCAAAGTTCTTATATTTATTGGGGATCTTTACATGCCTTATATTCTCCCAAATCAGAGCAGACCCCTAACCCTTAGAGGATTCTCCCAATTGGATTCTAATTCCATTACCATTGTTAACACCTCCTATTGATAACTGGTATTGTAGCAAAACATTTGTTGCTGTCACTATCAACAATTACGTGTTGCTGACGTATCCACCTCGATCTTCGTATCACGAGCTTCAGAATATTCTGTAAAAAGGAAAGGATCAGAGAGACGCAGGGGTTATTCCCTGCATTTGCACTCCGATGCCTAAGTCAAAGAATAATTTTGACAAAATTTCAGTAAGAAATTGTCTTTTGGTTTAAAGAATCATACCTGACCCCTATTTATAGGGAGTTTTTCTATTCCTTAATTACACTTTTGTCCTTTTATAAATATGTCAGATCATCCTTAGACATGCCACGTGATCCAGTATAATTGGCTGAAAAACATTAGAAGTCTTATTCATAATAATTGCTCCCCACTCTTTTTGCGAATAAATTATTGCTAAGCGAAAGAGTATACTTTGTTTATAATAGGTAATAAATTTTTTTTTGGTTGATTGAAAGATTGGCGGGCCGTCATGTTGCGGTTGGCATGGCCCGCGGTACATATATATTGAAGGATCGTTGCTTCATTTCATGTAGTCTCTCGGTTTTGAGTATGGCAACCCACAGACATTTGCGGCAAGCTCTAAACATTCACGGCAAGATATCACAGTAAAGTACTCTCATTTGCGGCAGGCATTGATCATTCGCGGCATTGCGGCAACCTTGATCTTTCGCGATAACTTTATCATTTGCGGCAAGTGATTACCCTTTGGGGCAAGTGATTACCCTTCGCGGTGTGACTACCATTCGCGGCAAGTGATTAACCTTCATGGCAAGTGATTACCCTTCGCGACGTGATTACCATTCGCGGCAAGTAGTTACCCATCGCAGCAAGTGGTTAACCTTCGCGGCAGATCTATTTATTCGCGGCAGGCAGTGTCCATTCGCGACAACCTATTGTTTGCGGCAAGCAATGATGGCTAGACGAGGTATCGACAAACAAATAAATTTGGGTTCCCTTTTTAGACTTAGGGAATCTGACCTTGAGTCCATTCGTAGTAATTTTCCTTTTCCTGAGGGTTATTTTTATAGACTTCCAACTGATAGAGAATGCTCCCCTCAAGCAGTCAGTAGTGGCGTTCCCGTTCACTTAGCTTCACTAGAGTTTGGACTTCGTTTTCCTTTACCTAACTTTGGAGTTGCTTTTCTCCAACATTTCAGTATAGTCCCCGCTCAACTTCATCCTAATGGATGGACGCAAGTGGTCGGGTTTACAATCATATGCCATAGATGCGGTGTTACACCTACTGTTCCTTTGTTTAGTTCATTTTTTCGAGTTCGTAGTGTCTCAAACTCGACTTGCTTTAGTATTCATAGGGTTGCTAGGGTAAGACAAAGTAGTAAGCTTTTTGGAAGACTACCATCTAAGTTGCACAATTATGCTTCAGATTGGATTATTGTTGAGTTTTCGCCATCTTTAAACATTCCCACTCATTGGTGTCTTCGTGATCCTCCTAACATTTGTCGTCGTCCTTCTGACTTAAGACATTTATACGACTCTTTAATCTCCTAGCTGCAAGTAGATGATGGGAATAGTTTGTTATCTTTACTAACTTCAGATAATATAACTGCGACTGGCTGGGGGCGCATTTCCATTATTCCCGTTTTCGCACCTGTGCCCGTCTTGCCTCCTACTTTCGTGGAAGAGGGTCAAGGTGTGAGGAACCTTTCCGGGTCTTCTAAAGGAAATTTTGATGAAAACTTGGAATGGGGCCAGGGGAGGCTTTTGGAAGCCCTTTTCTAGATTTCCCTTCCTATGAAAGTTTGGCTAACATTCATTCTCTTGATGCGTATCTTAATTCGGGTGATTTCACATTGCATTCACATATACACATAGTTGTTCATTTCTTAAGTGGTTGTTTTGATTCTTTTTAGGTTTCTTTTCTTTCAGGAACAAGCACACTCGGAAGAGCTTTCACTCAACGAGATGAAACAGAGAGTACTCCTGAAGTTGTTCGTCCACAAAAGCGAAGGCATCCACAGGTTTTCAGACAGGTTAGGGAAACTTCTTCTCGAGTTCGAGCTCGAGATGATAGATCAAGATCCCCCCTGCAACTTCTTTACTACATCATGAAGGATCGAGTTCTCGAACTCAGGGTAGGGGCAAACAACCTGCGGTAGAAGCTTCGCCTCTTGATCCCGAATTAGAGGAACATCATCGGAGGAATAGGGTAGAGTGCAACCTTACCCGTCCTTCGCTTACTAACTGGTGGTTATTACATATTGAACCGGTCCTACGAGATGCTCCAGTGCTTCCACAGATAGCGGAGCTGAACACATCCCGGTATCAAGTAGATGGTGGCACAGTCGTTCGGGGATAGAGCTTTATTGTTTATCCTGTTGTTAATGGCAATGACTCAATCCATGATCCAAGAGCAGCATCTCGTCTGGGATGGTCTACTATTCTTCCTCGGGACGAGGCAGAGTTATTTAGGAATTCACTGCTTCTGACAACCGATCTGATTATTTGGTCATGCAGGTATTTCTCTATCTTTTTTATTGTTTCCTTCTTTGTTAATTGTATCTTGATATTTATTGATAATTTCAGGCCGCTCAACAAGTGATTGCTAATAATGCGTGGCATAGAGCCTACCGGTCTCATGCGGATGTTGAACTTGCCCGATTAAGAGCTGAAAAGGCAGAATGGCAGAATGAGAGGACCCAATACATAAGGCTCCTCGAACGTGTTGATAGATTGAAGAAGGAAAAGGAAGAGTTGAATCTTGAGCACCTCCGCCTTCAAAGAGAGCATGCTGCCACCCGTGAAAAGCTGAACTCTTTCAAGTCTAATTATAATGTTGTTCTTGCTCAATTTTAAGACCTTCAGACTAATTTTAGTAAGTTGGAAGAGGAGAATTTGAAGCTGCGTCAAGAAGCTTAATCTTCCACCGTTAATCCAGAGGTGCGTGATCAAATTCGTTTCGAGGCTGTTAGAGAGTATCGTCTGTTGCATGACTGTTATGACAAGAAAGTTTTATTCTCGACTACTTTCATGAAATATTATTTTTATATGGCGTGCTCCTGGTTGGAGAAAGATAGATCCAACGAGTCCTGTTTCGAACTGTAATGGTCCAAGCGAGTGGAACAGTATACAAATGAATTCTTGGATTGGACCAACTATGAGCCTAACGATGAAGACTTTGCCACGTACATAGAGAAGGGGGCTCACGACAATCTTTCTAATCTTACGAGTCCTTGAGAGCCTCGTCGGTAGGAAGGAGTGATTGATACACTAGAAGATTTAGATGATGAAGATCTAGATTCTCCCAGCGGAGGTGCTTCTCCGGTTGCAAAGGAGTAGATTTTACACGTGTTTTTATTTTTCATATTTGTTGTTGCCTCTTTCTCCTTTTTTTTGTTATATATACACATGAAGTACGGTTTGTTATTGGTATTTATATATTTATGGTGTGATTTTCTTTATGGCTTGCTTCGCGCTTTTTTTGCTTCAAGCCTTTTTCACCATTTTTTATAGCTTACTTCGCGCCCTTTTGATTCGAGTGCGTGGTTTACCTCGCGCTCTTTTCGCTTCAAGCCCTTGCACTATGTTTGATGGCTTACCTCGCGCATTTTTCACTTTAAGCCCTTTGTTTGTTGAGTGCGTGGCTTACCTCGCGCATTTTTCGCTTCAAGCCCTTGCACCATTTTTTATGGCTTACCTCGCGTATTTTTTGTTTCAAGCCCTTCGTTATACATAATTAAGATAGTTAAAAAGAAAAATCCTGATAAGCAATGTAATATCGTCATTCATGAAACAACAAATTATTTTTCTGCGAACAATAAATCATAAAGAAAATTGATAAAGTAATCAATAAAAGATTGTCACTGTAAATAAGGTTTCAAATGGTTAGCGTTCCATGTTTTTGACATCTCCTTGCCCTGTAGATTCTCTAGAATGCATGTGCTGAGTCCAATCATCTTTTTGACTCTGTATGACCCCTCCCAATTTGCTCTGAACTTGCCATCCTCTCTCTGAGTGTTGGTGATGACTGTTTTTCACAATATTAAATCTCTTTCCTAGAAAAGTCTGTCCTTTACTCTCGAGTTGTAATAACAGCCACCCTTTATTGGTAAGCTGCAAGTCGTATGGCTGCTACATCCCGTTGTTCATCAAGTAAGTCCAAATTCTCCCTGAGGCCTTGAGAGTTCTCTTCATGTTCATAAGGAACTATCCTTGGAGAAACAGCCCCTATCTCTACTGGAATTAATGCCTCTGTTTCATACACCAAATTGAATGGCGTCTCCCCCGTCGATACCCGACTAGTAGTTCTGGACACCCATAAGATGCTGGGAAGTTCATCCACCCAAGCTCCCTTTGCCCTGTTAAGGCGAGTCTTAAGGCCATGCAATATGGTTCTGTTGCTGACCTCAGCTTGACCATTGGCTTGTGGGTATGATACTGTGAAACCCGAATTTTTCCCACTATGTTCATTATTTGGGACCATAATTTAAATAAAAGGGATTTAAATCGTTGGACGAAAGATACAGAATTTAAATGAGAAAAGATAGTGAGTCCGAGAAGAAAAATCGATCTAAATTAATTCCGAACGTGTAGAAGGGTAAAATGGTCAAAAGATCCTAATTTCGGTGTAAATTCGATAAGAAAATTTTATTAAAAATATGGATTTAGGAAATCTTGATCAATAAAGAAGAAATTATGAAATTTCGAGTCCAATTGGTCATGATACGGAGATATTACGAATTTTTGTAATTTTCATTCGGGACATTATCCCGAAAATATGCGAAAAATACACCGAAATAGTTAAAATAAATTAAATTAATTAAATTAATTAATTAATAAAATGTAATATGATTTTTGAGATATTTTGAGTATTTTATTATATTTTATTTGATTAAAATATAATATAATATAATATAATAAAAAATAATAAAATAATAATAAAGTTAAAAAAAAAGAAATTGAAAACAGGAATCGGGAATTGGAGACAGAGAAGAAAACAGAAGACAAAGCCAGGGACCCGAACCCGCACCGCCCGTCTGCCTCAGCCGTGAGCCATCACCGGAGAAGTGACCCAGCTGACCGCCCGAGTTCACTGGCGCCGATAGTGGAGGGAGAAACGGTGATCGGCGAGAGAAGGAGAGAGAAAGAGTGAGAAAGGGAGAAACCGAGAGAAAAGAGAGGAGAGAGAGATCGGGGGCCGAGGAGGGGAGGAGCGACCCACCACCGGCCAGAGGGGACCCCTGCGACGTCGATCCAGGTGTAGATCGGCCTGAAACGCCGCCAAACGGTGCCGATCGGAAGAAGAAAAATTCGGTGCCGCTGTCGGAGGAGAGAAGAGGCCGGACCGGCCACTTTTCGGTGAGCTTTGGCGAAGCCAACCACAGATTCATGCATCGGACTACCCCGCGAACAAGCTGGAGGCGAAAGCCGACGGAGAACCGACCGAAAAAGCCCCGAACGACGAGGGAGAAGTTGAACCGGAACTGAACCGGACCGGTCTAAACCGGTCTGAAGCGGACCGAACCGGTTCAGCCAAGAAAGAGAGGGAAAAAGGAGAAAAAAGGGAAGAAAAAGAGAAAAAGAAAAAAGAAAAAAATTTTGGGGATACACCGGACTACGGGTAAGTCGGTAAGAGGTCAAAAGTGACCGATTTAATTTTTAAAAAATTTATTTAAATTATATTTGATCGAAAATTCACCCAAAATTAAATATATAAATTGTGCAGTTTGACGATAAATCACGTACGTGAGCCCGATCGAACTTCGATTTGCACACTATCGTAAAATCTCGGGTAAGTAAAGCTCATTTACGACAATCTATGTAATTATTGCGCATTAAAAGTTTATTTTACGAGTTATGGATTAAATTGCGCATTTAGTGGATTAAATCGAGATTTGTAATTAAATTGTCGTAAATGATATACGGCTATTCAAAGAGTTTAGAAAAAGGCCCAATAAGTACTAATGAGCCCAGTGAGCCCAATAGGCCTCGATGAAAGAATTAATAAGTGGAAACGGGCTTAAAACGAATTAAGGCCCATTAAGGTGTAATTTGGCCCAATAAAAGAGAAATTGGCCCAATTACCTAAATCGACAGTAATAAATATGAGGAAAATATTTATTGAGTTAAATACGATTAAAACGAGGTTTATATCGATAAAACCGAGCAAAAAGAGTAAAATCGATTAAAAGTCAACTTTTGGTCAAAGCTTCGATATAATCACATATTTAGATATGGTGAAATGAATTTAAGTCGTATGTGATAAGTTGACCTTGTTTACAGCAGCTCGGTCTATCGACACGTTTTACGAGGTAAATTCGAGCATCAAGGAAAGTGCTCTACATCAGTCGCTAAGAGGTAAGGGATATAATTTAGAGTAGCGTTAGTACTCCTTCATCCTTACCAACTGTTTATGTATGAGAATTGGATGAGATTTTACGAAATGGATTTTCAACTGTATTTAAACCGAAGCCAAAACCATTTCTCGAGTTTTCAGCATGTTTTATATGTATGAGATACATTTTTACAGCATATATGTTTATAAAAGTGATTTTTCACTTCTGAAATGAAAGCATAGTATTTTCATGTGAGATTACGGGTTAAAGTCCCGATATGTTTTACGAAATCATGTTTTCATGATACGGGTTACAGTCCCGAAACAGCTTTTAAGCTATATTTTCACAGTACGGGCATTAGTCCCAAGAAATAGCTATTATAACTATGCTTTCCATATTTACACGGGCTAGAGTCCCGCAATGATTTATGAAAACTATGTTTTCTATGAGAAACAAGCTAGAGTCCCATAATGATTTATGAAAAACGGGTTAGAGTCCCGTAACGATTTTAATACACGGGTATGAGGCCCGAAATGATTTTGATAAATTGGGTAAGAAGCCCAAAATGATTTTTGTGGGATAAAAAGGCATGATATGAAGAAAGTCAGAGGATCTGGGGTCGATCTCGTATGGAGACGATCGAGGATCTACCTAGCCGACGGCCAGAGAACGGGCAGGCTCTGACTTGATATGAGAAACGTGCGTATAGACCACACTTGGTGATGCACGTGAGTTCGTGCGTATAGTCCCCATTTAGTGGTGCACGAGAGATAGGGCAGCGTACGACCCTGAACCAGTCCTACGGCTCCCTGTACTATGGCCATGAGTACCCATGATTTTGTCCTACGGGACCAGATGTATGATGTCTTTCGAGACTAGTATATGAGACGATTGCCTGACCCTACACGATGAATTGACGGAATGATATATATATGTTTTCGTACATTTCATGCTACCTGTTTTATGATTTTATTGAGCACATATTTTCTATGATGAGATTTTAAAGGTAGCCATGAGTATATTTTACGAAATGTGCATATGACAATACAATTTCATTTTAAAGTGATAAGCATGTTATGATATGCATGATTAAGTTTTGAGATGCTTTTTACTTGTTTACACGACGTGATATGCATACTATATATGAGTTTTACTAAAAAGATGCATGGTGTGTAAACTTATGATTTAAGCATGTTTTTACTGCTTTTATGAAATGTAAGCATCTCTACTCCAGTACATGTTTATGCTGATTTGTAAAATCACGAGTTTTACCATGTTTTGAGTATTTAAAGCTATTTTAAATGTATCTCTTACTGAGTCAGAAAAACTCACCCCCCTCCTCTCCATCTCCCAGATTATCTATAGCGAGTCTACTGCACATACGAGACTGTGGTAGTTGACAAGGTAGTCCGACCTTTCATCGGATTCTTTTGTAACCTTGAGGTACAGTCTTACTTATATTCCAGACATGTGATACATAATAGACACTATTGTATATAATAGTCAGGATGTAATAATTGTAAATTATTTTATATATACAGAATGTATGTAATGTAACGAGATCCTGAAAAATGAGAAAGATTTTCAATCTAGACATGGACAGGAAAACAACATAGTTAATGGATAAAAAGTTTAAATTAGCCCTATTTTTTTGCGCTTCCGGGGCGTGACAGTTTTTCTTGGTATCAGAGCAAATGTTGTGTAGTATTGTCATGTCTAGTAATAAGAGTGTATTACATCCCAATGTGTCTATGCATGTCTGGTAATAAAGTAAGCTTAACTTGTCAAAGTATGACTTAATTTATGGATTATGTGCAAATAGTAGATCGCTAATCAGAGTGGTAGATGGGACCGTTCACAGAGACGAGTTGAACCCACTCCACCATCTCCCCCTCAACCCGAGAGCCCTATTGATAGAATAAGGAGGCTTGAGGAGATAGTACGAGATATGAGGGAAGGACTTATAACCTTTTCCACTATGTTTACCTAGCAGTTTGGGGTACGTACACCGAGTACAGAGACAGCTACTCTTACGCCTAATCCTCCTCCCCCACCAGTTTCTCCAGTAGCCCCAGCCCTCAGCCAGCAGTTCCCCAGCATAGGGGATGACAGAGAGACTCAGAGGGTGCGAGATTTCTTGAGTATGCATCCTTCGGAGTTTACAGGGCTTAAGGACCCGGTTAAGGCTGAGGAGTGAATCGTTGATATTGAGGCGATATTTCATTTTTGGGGTGTACTGATAGGGAGAGAGTGACTATGGCAGGTTAAGTGATAAAGGGATAGGCTAAGTTCTGAAGGAGATCCACACAGACGATATTAGCCGAGAATCCCTTAAAGATCACATGGAATGCTTCTTTAGTCGCATTTCGAGAGCAATATGTACCGCTTGCAGCTCGGAGGAAGATGCAAGCAGAGTTGTTAGATTTGTAACAGGGAAGTTCTACAGTAGACAAGTATGAGAATAGATTTACAACCCTGATGAGATACGATCCAGAGACAGTTAGAGATCCCGAGCGCCAGACAGAGAGATTTCTGGCAGGACTGAGATCTGGGATCAGAGATAAGCTGTTGGGTCAGAATATCGTAGATTTCAGATATGCTCTGAGACGAGTCCAAGAGATGGAGAGGGGCTTGGATATTCCTCAAGCAAAGCATGATCTCAGATGATCAGTCAGAGTTAATGAAAAGAGAGCAGTTACTTCTTGACATGATTTGAGAAGGGATCAGCCCAAGAGACAGAGGTTGGAAGGACCTCAGATAAGGGTTGGTAAGCCCAAGACCCCAGTTGGTGCCGCATGTATGATTAGAGGCCCTGAGATAAGAGTGCCACGGTGTAGGATATGTGGCAATATTCACACTGGATCTTGCCGCGTAAATACATTTACTTGCTGCAGATGCGATGAAGTAGGGCACATAATGAGAGTGTCCACTTATGAGATCTCAGGAACCTCGTGAAGCACCTAGACAGATAGAGAGATCGGCTCAGGCTCCATAGAGGAGAGCTACAGTCACAGACAAGGGCAAGAAGCCTATCTCCCAAGGCCGAGTGTACGCCCATAACCAAGAGACAACAGATACATCCTTCGATGTTATTCGAGGTACTCTCCTTGTCTGTAATCATGAAGCACATGTACTGGTGACCCAAGTTCCACACACTCGTTTCTGTCACCACAATTTACATGTAAGTTTCCCGAAGTATTCCTAGAGGACTTAATGGGATTACCATAGAGAGAGAAGTTGAGTTTGCCATTGAATTAATATCAGATACTCAACCCATCTCCAAGCCACCTTACCAAATGGCATTGGTAGAGTTGAAAGAATTAAAAGAGCAGTTATAAGGATTACTCGATAAGGGGTTTATAAGGCCTAATGTGTCACTATGCAGTGTACCAGTACTATTTACCAGAAAGAAAGATGGTAGTTTCTGTCTATGTATAGACTACAGGCTTTTGAATAAAGCAACAGTTGAGAATAAATATCCCATGTCAAGGACTGACGACTTATTTGATCAGCTGAGAGGGGCTTCAGTATTTCAAGGATAGATTTGAGATCGAGTTATCATCAGCTAAGGATTAAGGAGGCTGATGTACCGAAGACAGCATTTTGGACCTGATATGGGCACTACGAGTTCCTAGTTATACCCTTTTGGATTGACTAATGCCCCAACTGCATTCATAAGTCTTATGAACGATGTCTTTCGAGAATACTTGGATAGATTGGTGATAGTATTCGTCAATGACATCTTGAATTATTCTAGATCTCGGGAAGAGCACGAACAACATTTGAGGACTGTGCTTCAAACTCTCCGTGAGAAAAAGCTATATGGTAAATTCAGTAAGTGTGCTTTCTGGCTAGATCAAATTACATTCCTCAAACATGTGGTATATAAGGACGGGGTGTCAGTAGATCCGTCCAAGATAGATGCAGTATTGAGAAGGGTAAGACCGAGGACAGTCACTGAGGTCAGAAGCTTATTGGGATCGGCATGGTATTACCGACAAATTGTCGAAGGGTTTTCACGGATAACAGCTCCATTAACCAGACTGACCCTTAAAGAGGTTCAGTTTATATGGTCTGAGTAGTGTGAGCAGAGCTTACAAGAGCTCAAACGTCGGTTGAATACGACACCAGTCTTGACCATTTAGAGTGGTTTTGGGGGGATATGTGGTATTCAGTGATGCTTCCCACCAGGGTCTCGACTATGTGCTTATGCAGCATGGTAGAGTGGCAGCCTATGGATCCCGTCAACTAAAAGATCATGAGCAGAATTACCCCACTCATGATTTAGAGTTAGCTGCAGTAGTTTTGCACTCAAGATATAGCGGCATTAATTGTAGGGAGAAAGATTTCAGATCTTTGCTGACCACAAGAGTCTTAAGTACTTGTTTAATCAAAAGGAGCTGAATATGAAACAGCGGGGATGGATAGAACGCCTGAAAGACTATGACTGCGAGATTTTATATCATCCTGGTAAGGCGAACAGGGTAGCCGACGCCCTGAGTAGAAAGGGTAGGGTGTCCTACATGATTAAAGAGTGGGACTTATTGGAATAATTCGCCGAACTCAGGATCAATATGGATGAGATTGAGCATGGATACATGGCTAGCCTAAGGATTAAACCAAGTATACTAGGCCAGGTTAGAGCTAGATAGCGAAACGATCAGAGGTTACTGGATATGGTTAGCCAGACAGAGGAGAGATCGCAGTCTGAGTTTATGGTCAGTGATGATGGATTGCTGAGGTACTAAGGTCGTATTTGTGTACCACATGATGACACCTTGAGACAAAGCATTCTAAAGGAGTCCCATTGTCCTAGATTCACCTTGCTTCTGATTTAGTGGAACAGGCAGCTAAGGGTGTTCAGTCATATGTGACAGATTGAGGACCGTACAGAAAAGTTATGCAAATTTGTGCAGACGTCCTCTTGAATTTCAGGTTAGGGACTCTGTAATTGTTAAGGTGTCACCGATGAAGTGTATAGTACGCTTCCAAAAAAAAAAAAAGAGAGGAAGTGCTACGATGTAAGATTATTCTACTAGTAAAGGTTCTCTGGCAACACCACAAGACAGAAGAAACCACTTGGGAACTAGATAGCCAAATAAGGGAGAAGTACCCTCGCCGGGTTGATGGACCAGCTTGAATTCAGAGGACTGAATTCTTAAAAGGTGGGGAGAAATGTGAAACCCGGATTTTTCCCACTATGTTCATTATTTGGGACCATAATTTAAATAAAAGGGATTTAAATCGTTGGACGAAAGATACAGAATTTAAATGAGAAAAGATAGTGAGTCCGAGAAGGAAAATCGATCTAAATTAATTTCGAACGTGTAGAAGGGTAAAATTATCAAAAGATCCTAATTTCGGTGTAAATTCGATAAGAAAATTTTATTAAAAATATGGATTTAGGAAATCTTGATCAATAAAGAAGAAATTATGGAATTTCGAGTCCAATTGGTCAAGATACGGAGATATTACGAATTTTTGTAATTTTCGCTCGGAACATTATCCCGAAAATATGCGAAAAATAAACCGAAATAGTTAAAATAAATTAAATTAATTAAATTAATTAATTAATAAAATGTAATATGATTTTTGAGATATTTTGAGTATTTTATTATATTTTATTTGATTAAAATATAATATAATATAATATAATAAAAAATAATAAAATAATAATAAAGTTAAAAAAAAAGAAATTGAAAACAGGAATCGGGAATTGGAGACAGAGAAGAAAACAGAAGACGAAGCCAGGGACCCGAACCCGCACCGCCCGTCTGCCTCAGCCGTGAGCCATCACCGAAGAAGTGACCCAGCAGACCGTCCGAGCTTGTCGGCGTCGATAGTGGAGGGAGAAACGGTGACCGACGAGAGAAGGAGAGAGAAAGAGTGAGAAAGGGAGAAACCGAGAGAAAAGAGAGGAGAGAGAGAGATCGGGGGCCGAGGAGGGGAGGAGCGACCCACCACCGGCCAGAGGGGACCCCTACGACGTCGATCCAGGCGTAGATCGGCCTGAAACGCTGCCAAACGGCGCCGATCGGAAGAAGAAAAATTCGGTGCCGTCGTCAGAGGAGAGAAGAGGCCGGACCGGCCACTTTTCGACGAGTTTTGGCGAAGCCGACCACAGATTCATGCATCGGACTACCCCGCGAACTAGCTGGAGGCGGAAGTCGACGGAGAACCGACCGAAAAAGCCCCGAACGGCGAGGGAGAAGTTGAACCGAAACTGAACTGGACCGGTCTGAACCGGACCGAACCGGTTCAGCCAAGAAAGAGAGGGAAAAAGGAGAAAAAAGGGAAGAAAAAGAGAAAAAGGAAAAAGAAAAATTTTTTGGGGATACACCGGACTACAGGTAAGTCGGTAAGAGGTCAAAAGTGACCGATTTAATTTTCAAAAAATTTATTAAAATTATATTTTATCGAAAATTCACCCGAAATTAAATATATAAATTGTGCAGTTCGACGATAAATCACGTACGTGAGCCCGATCGAACTTCGATTTGCACACTATCGTAAAATCTCGGGTAAGTAAAACTCATTTACGAGTTACGGATTAAATTGCGCATTTAGTGGATTAAATCGAGATTTGTAATTAAATTGTCGTAAATGATATACGGCTATTCAAAGAGTTTAGAAAAAGGCCCAATAAGTACTAATGAGCCCAGTGAGCCCAATAGGCCTCGATGAAAGAATTAATAAGTGGAAACGGGCTTAAAACGAATTATGGCCCATTAAGGTGTAATGTGGCCCAATAAGAGAGAAATTGACCCAATTACCTAATCGACAGTAATAAATATGAGAAAAATATTTATTGAGTTAAATACGATTAAAACGAGGTTTATATCGATAAAACCGAGCAAAAAGAGTAAAATCGATTAAAAGTCAACTTTTGGTCAAAGCTTCGATATAATCACATATTTGGATATGTTGAAATGAATTTAAGTCATATGTGATAAGTTGACCTTGTTTTGCAGCAGCTCAGTCTATCGACACGTTTTACGAGGTAAATTCGAGCATCGAGAAAAGTGCTCTACATCAGTCGCTAAGAGGTAAGGGATATAATTTAGAGTAGCATTAGTACTCCTTCATCCTTACCAACTGTTTATGTATGAGAATTGGATGAGATTTTACGAAATGGATTTCCAACTGTATTTAAACCGAAGCCAAAACCATTTCTTGAGTTTTCAGCATGTTTTATATGTATGAGATACATTTTTACAGCATATATGTTTATAAAAGTGATTTTTCACTTCTGAAATGAAAGCATAGTGTTTTCATGTGAGATTACGGGTTAAGTCCCGATATGTTTTACGAAATCATGTTTTCATGATACGGGTTAAAGTCTCGAAACAGCTTTTAAGCTATATTTTCACAGTACGGGCATTAGTGCCAAGAAATAGCTATTATAACTATGCTTTCCATATTTACACGGGCTAGAGTCCCGCAATGATTTATGAAAACTATGTTTTCTATGAGAAACGGGCTAGAGTCCCGTAATGATTTATGAAAAATGGGTTAGAGTCCCGTAACGATTTTAATGCACGGGTATGAGGCCCGAAATGATTTTGATAAATTGGGTAAGAGGCCCAAAATGATTTTTGTGGGGTAAAAAGGCATGATATGAAGAAAGTCAGAGGATCTGGGGTCGATCTCGTATAGAGACGATCGAGGATCTACCTAGCCGACGGCCAGAGAACGGGCAGGCTCTGACTTGATATGAGAAACGTGCGTATAGACCACACTTGGTGATGCACGTGAGTTCGTGCGTATAGTCCCCATTTAGTGGTGCACGAGAGAAAGGGCAGCGTACGACCCTGATCCAGTCCTACGGCTCCCTGTACTATGGCCATGAGTACCCATGATTTTGTCCTACGGGACCAAATGTATGATGTCCTTCGAGACTAGTATATGAGACGATTGCCTGACCCTACACGATGAATTGACGGAATGATATATATATGTTTTCGCACATTTCATGCTACCTGTTTTATGATTTTATTGAGCACATATTTTCTATGATGAGATTTTAAAGGTAGCCATGAGTATATTTTACGAAATGTGCATATGGCAATACAATTTCATTTTAAAGTGATAAGCATGTTATGATATGCATGATTAAGTTTTGAGATGCTTTTTCCTTGTTTACACGACGTGATATGCATACTATATATGAGTTTTACTAAAAAGATGCATGGTGTGTAAACTTATGATTTAAGCATGTTTTTACTGCTTTTATGAAATGTAAGCATCTCTACTCCAGTACATGTTTATGCTGATTTGTAAAACCACGAGTTTTACCATGTTTTGAGTATTTAAAGCTATTTTAAATGTATCTCTTACTGAGTCAGAAAAACTCACCCCCCTCCTCTCCATCTCCCAGATTATCTATAGCGAGTCTACTGCACATACGAGACTGTGGTAGTTGACAAGGTAGTCCGATCTTTCATCGGATTCTTTTGTAACCTTGAGGTACAGTCTTACTTATATTCCAGACATGTGATACATAATAGACACTATTGTATATAATAGTCGGGATGTAATAGTTGTAAATGATTTTATATATACAGAATGTATGTAATGTAACGAGATCCTGGAAAATGAGAAAGATTTTCAATCTAGCCATGGACAGGAAAACAACATAGTTAATGGATAAAAAGTTTAAATTAGCCCTATTTTTTCGTGCTTCCGGGGCGTGACAGTTTTTCCGCATTTTTATTGTGACGACCGACCCCTGCCCGGCCAACCCCTGCCATCGGCCATGGCCACCCCTCTTGGGCCCACAACAACGATGGTGGTCTAACAACGGGTGGTGCAACAACGCCAACAAATCCAACGTATTGTCCGCTGTGGCCCATTGGACCTCACGACTTTGTTTCATTCGGGGTCATCCTTGCTTAAGGGCCTTTTCCCTCAGAACGCGTCCCAGGAGGCTCGAACCAGGGACAACACCCTTAGTTCTTGCACTCCTAATATTAGGAGTGCAAGAACTAAGGGTGTTGTCCCTGGTTCGAGCCTCCTGGGACGCGTTCTGAGGGAAAAGGCCCTTAAGCAAGGATGACCCCGAATGAAACAAAGCCGTGAGGTCCAATGGGCCACAGCGGACAATACGTTGGATTTGTTGGCGTTGTTGCACCACCCGTTGTTAGACCACCATCGTTGTTGTGGGCCCAAGAGGGGTGGCCATGGCCGATGGCAGGGGTTGGCCGGGCAGGGGTCGGCTGTCACAGATACTGATGAAATCTTCAGCTGAATACCAAGTCCTTCACAAAAATTTTGAAAAGTATCACAATCGAACTGTTTTCCATGATCAGCATTCAAAATCCTCGAAATCCCAAAAAGACAGATTATGTCTTTCCACACCATTGCCTCGATCTTCCTTTTCATGATTGACGCTAGTAGCTCTGCTTCTATCCACTTAGTGAAATAATTCGTAGCTACTAACAAGTACTTCCTCTGCCCTGTGGCCATCGAAAAAGGTCCCAGTATATCCAATCCCCATCGAGTGAATGGTGTTGGTTGAAAGATACTTTGGAGTGCTGTTACTGGTGCAGCTGTTAAGGGAGCGAACCTTTGACATTTGTCACACTTTTATACCTTATCGACCGCATCTTGCTTTAGCGTTGGCCAGTAAAACCCCGCTTTGAGTATTTTCGTTGCCAGGGCTCTGGCTCCCAAGTGTTCTCCACATATTCCTTCATGAACCTCAGCTAAGGCGTAATTTGTTTGCTCTGGACTTAGGCATTTCAATAGTGGCATGGTGAACCCTTTCTTGTAAAGCTCCCCATTCATTAAAGCAAACCTTGCACTCTGGATTCTGGTTATTCGAGCAGCTTCTTTGTCTTCCGAAGGAGTCCCTTCCACCAGGTATCGTTTGATCGGGGTCCTCTAATCTTCGCCAATTTTGATCTCTAGCACATCATCCTCATCTATACTAGGCCTCTCTAGCCTCTCTACTTTTACTAATCTTCCAGTTGTTTCTTTAGAAGACGCCAGCTTAGACAGAGCGTCAGCTTGATTATTTTTTGATCGGTTAATTTGGGTGAGCTAAAATTTATCAAATGATTGGGCTAAAGCCTGGACCTTCTGTAGATACGGGACAAGGGAGGATTCCTGGGTTTTAAATTATCCATTAAACTGATTGACCACCAGCTGAGAATCCCTATGGGCTAACAAATTTTTCACATGGAGCTCCTTTGCCAACTTCATACGCCCGATTAGAGCTTCATATTCAGCCGAATTATTAGAACAGAGGAAATTGAAGCGTAAGGAATACTCAAACATTTCTCCTTCCGGCAATACTAGCAAAATACCTGCTCCACTTCCTTGATGGTTGGATGCTCCATCTATAAACAACTTCCACCATGCTATTTCCTGTTCTGTTGAGTCTTCCCGACAAGTACATTCGTCTATGAAATCTACTAATGCTTGTACTTTGATGGCTTGACAAGGTCGAAAGTTGTTGTCATACTCACTGAGTTCCACCGCCCATCTCACCAATCGCCCTGAATGTTCAGGCTTTTGTAGTGTTTGTTTCAGAGGTTGATCTGTCAATACCACTATGGAATGTGCTTGGAAATAAGGACGCAGCTTTTTTGCAGCCATGACAAGTGCTAAAGCCACTTTCTCAACTTGTGGATTTCATGTTTCAGCATCTAAGAGTACTTTTCTCACGTAATAGATTGATTTATCTCCATCAGCGATCTTCCTCAACAGCACTGCGCTCACTACTTTGTCTCTTATACCCAGATACATAAACAAATGCTCCCTGGTCAAGGGTCTTGAGAGTAATGGGAGTGCTCTCAAATACTTCTTCAATTCCTCAAAGGCCCTCTGACATTCTTCGATCCACTGAAAGTTCTTCCCACATCGGAGTGTCTTGAAAAAGGGTAGGCTTCTCTCTGCTAATTTCGACAAAAAGCAATTCAGTACAGCTACTCTTCCTGTTAGTCTTTGCACTTCTTTGAGGGTCACTGGGGGTTTCATATCTAGAATGGCTTGGACCTTTTTAGGATTAGCCTCAATCCCTCGACTAGTTATCATGAAGCCCAAGAATTTTTCGGATTGAACCCCAAAGGAGCATTTATTGGGGTTAAGCTTTATGTCATATTTCCTCAATACTGCCAAGACTTTGGATAATCTCGAGGCATGAGACTCCCCTTCTTTACTCTTTACAATCATGTCGTCTACATAAGCTTCTATGGTGTTTCCAAGAAATCCCGGAATATTTTGTTCACCATACTTTGATATGTAGCCCATGCATTTTTCAAGTCAAACGACATCACTCTATAATAATACGTGCCATTGTCTGTAATAAAAGATGTTTTTTCTTCATCTGTCGGATGCATCGAGATCTGATGGTAACCAAAAAAAACGTCCAAAAAGCTAAGTAACTCATACCCAGTAGTCTCATCCACCAATTTGTCAATTCGAGGTAATGGGTATGAGTCTTTTGGGCATGCCTTATTTAGATCAATGAAATCTACGCACATTGTCCATTTTTCATTAGCATTTTTCACCATTACCACATTTGACAACCAATCTGGATACAGAACTTCTCGAATAAAATCGGCTTTAAGCAATTTTTTGATCTCTTCCTCTATGACTTGCTGCCTTTTCGGGGTGAAGTTTCTTTTCTTTTGCTTGATAGGTTTAGTTCCAGGCAACCCATTGAGCTCATGACAGATCACTGTGGGATCAATTCCAGGCATGTCAGCAGGGGTCCATGCGAAAATATCAGCATTGTCTTTCAAACATGTTACCAACTCTTCCTTAGCCTCAGATTTCAGTTGGCTTCCAATGTACAACTTCTTATTCTCATCATTAGCCACCAACTTAATCTCCTCCAACTCTTCCACGGGCTTAGGCTTGGACGATTCAGTAATGGTAAGGGTTTCCTTTCTTTGCATACCCTTACATGTAGTGGATGCAACATTGCATGTTCTCACCCTCCTTTGATCTCACCCTCCTTTGATCTCACCTTATTTATCTTATTCCTTCCGGAGTGAAAAACTTCATTAGCAAATAACAAGGGGAAAGCACAGCCCTCATGTCGCTAAACATTGGTTTTCCAAAGATAATGATGTAGGCCAGGGAAGTTGATCTTACCACCATGAATAGAACTTGCCTTGTCACACATCTAGGACTCTCTCCTAAGGTAATAGGCAACTCAATGGATCCGGCTACTTTTACCTTCTCGCCCGTAAATCCAAAGAGTGGAGTGGTTACTGGTTTAAGTTGGTCTTCGCTCAGATTCATTTTTTCGAAATAATTCCAAGAGATAAGATTTACTGAACTCCCATTATCAACCAGAATTCGGCTCAACGAGTGTTTAGCCACTACTGTCGATATGACCATGGGTCATCATGGGGAATAATCACATCCCTTTGATCGTCTAGCGTGAACATAATTGCCTCTTCATTCTTGTCAACTTTCATAACAAAACGTATCTAATACGCTTGTCTAGCGTAAGTCTTTCTTGAGGCCGATGAGTCACTCACTCTTCCTTCTCCTCCAGAGATTACATTAATAGCAGCTCCGGTTGGTTCATTGTTAACCTCCCGATTCCTGGTCTCACTTCATTTCTCCTTTCTTCGTTTCTCCTTCCATTCCCCTTGTTATCAAAGTGCCTGTCGCGCCATCTACGATCTTTCAACCCCGTGAAAGGTTCTGATTCCGTAAAAAGTGATCTAATCTCCCCTCCCTGACCAGTTTCTCCAGCAAGTTCATTAGATCTCGACATTTCTCAGTCGAGTGACCATAAGCTGCATGAAAACTACAATAGGACCTCAAGTCCCGTCCCAAGTTTCTTTCGACTTTTCTAGGGAATTGAATCATTCCCGTCCTCTCTATTACTACCAATATTGAAGCTCGTGACTCAGTGAAGGGCGTATAAGTAGAATATTTTAACTTGGGAGCTTTACTTGGCTTGTCCGACCTTCCAGTGCTTTTATCATTGGGCTCCCTCTCCCGTTTCCTTTCATCTCTAGTATCTCTTGTCAAGATTGTCCTCATCACTTCTTCCTGAGCAATGTATTTGTTTGCTCTGGAAAACAAGTCTGATACCATTGTTGGTTGATCAAGAGATAATGATTCCTGTAACCTCTCAGACTTCGTCCCTTGCAGCAGGGCTGTCACTGCCACCCCGACTTGTAAATCTCGAATCTCCAGCGTGGCATCACGGAATCGATCTATGTAATTCTTGAGTGGTTCTTTATTTCCTTGTTTTAAGGTAAGCAGATAAGTAACATCTTTCCTCTTTTGACTATTAATCATGAAAACTCATAGGAAATCACTACTTAGCTGATCAAAAGATGAAATAGATCCTTTTGGGAGACTATTGAACCACTTTAATGCATGGCCAGTTAAAGTTAGGGAAAATGCTCTACAGATGATCTCATCCTCCCATCCGTGTAACAACATCAGTGACTCATAGTTTTGGATGTGATCATAAGGGTCGGTTCTCCCTATATACGCCGTTATCTGAGGCATCTTGAACTTCGGGGGCAATGGTATTCCCATAATTGCTACGCTGAATGAGATCCTCCTTCTTTGACTTTCGTCAACTGGAACCAATCTCTTTTCTTCTAGAATACGTTCCACCATTTTCTTCACATCGATATTGTCCTGTGTGACTGAATCGGCATGATCATACTTAAGATTCTCTCTCCTTTTTTCTGGTGGACCATGAGTTTGGTTCCAAAGGGAACAAGATTGAACATTCATCGTTGCAGTATCGGGGTTCCAAGTTGGATCCATTTCTGACATTCTTCTCTCGAGCGGGGATCCCGCCATTTCGGCCTCTTCCTCATCCATGTATTCAAAGTCCACGCCTTTGGGACTTTTGAGATTCACCATATTCTGACGTCTCCAACTTCTATTAATTTCCCGTATTGAATCTCTCATTCTGTGATGCTTTGGTTCCCCCACAACTTGATGTCCTCCACCCGTTGCTGTTCTGTGCATCGGATCCTGTACACTTTGGCGTCTCACCCCTTCTGCAGCCTCCTGCATAAGGTTTACTGCAGCCTTGTGTAACAAATCTCCCATGGCTACTCTGACAGGGTCTTGCACGGGGTTTACAGTACCTCCGCCATGAATGTCATGCGAGATGCCACTAGGGTTCGTTATTCCCAAGGGGCTTCGCGTCATGCTGCCAAGGTCTCCTTGCTCGCGAGTGTCTCCAGTGCCAGGAATGTCTGCAAGGTCGGGGTGGTCTCCACTGTCGAGAATAGATCGTGACGTGCCTCGATTCTCCCTCATACCGAGAATAACTCGCGGCATGCCACCATTATTAGTCACTCTTTGGGGGATTCTCGTTATCTTATCATTATCTCCAAAGTCGCGATTGGACTAAGGCATGCCTTCGCCGAGAAGGGCTCACAACATGATTGCCGCATTCTCTACGCTAAGAAGGTTTCACGGCATGCTTGCTGCATTCTTCACGCCAAAAAGGTTTCGCGGCATGCTTGCCGCATTCTCCACGCCATGAAGGGTTCGAGACATCTCCTCAGCATCCTGCGCATTTTGCCTTTCTCCTACCAAATGTTGGACGGATGGCGATAAATTCACATGTGGGAAGACACCTTTGAATAGGTCCACCATTGTCCGCAGAGCTTGGACAATCTCTTCCCCTTGTTTTTGCATTGCTTCGAATTCAACTACGAGAATCGCCATCATATTGGCTTCTCTCTGTATCCTTGCGGCTTCTTCGCCACCCGTCATGGGAGAACTCGCCATGTCTTCACTATCCTCGCATCTGACTGCTACCGAACGCGTCTGTACCATCGTTGCAGAATGACTTTTTGCTCGATTTCCCACAAACGGTGCTAATTGTTGCTGTCATTATCAACAATTACATGTTGCTGACGTATCCACCTCGATCTTCGTATCACGTGCTTCAAAATATTCTGTGAAAAAGGAAAGGATCAGAGGGATGCAGGGGTTGTTCCCTGCATTTGCACTCCGATGCCTAAGTCAGAGAATAGTTTTGACAGAATTTCAGTAGAAAATTATCTTCTGGTTTAAAGAATCATACCTGACCCCTATTTATAGAGAGTTTTTTCATTCCTTAATTACGCTTTTGTCCTTTTATAAATATGTCAGATCATCCTTAGACATGCCACGTGATCCAATATAATTGGCTAAAATAACATTAGAAGTCTTATTCATAACAACATTATATCTTGATTTCGAAAAATGTACTCCAAAGAAGTTGTGATGCCACACCACAATATCCTCGGTTACATTATTAATTATGGAATCTTCAAGATTTGCTCGACATCAACATCCAAAAAGACTAGTGATAGAAAGCAGCTCATTCCAATCTTGACCATTATTCTGAATTAGTGAGTCTACTGTTAGAGATAGCAAGCTATCTAATGGTTTTTAGATTGGTTTAAAACTCCATGGACGTGGGATCCATGAATCTTGCCATATCTAAATCTTGGAACTGTTTCCCATTCTCTACCTTAGACCAAGATGAAGAACTTCCCTATTATCACAAATGCTCTTCCAAACATAGGATGAGTTAGCATTCACTTTAGCCTTCATAAATATGCATTGAGGAAAATAACGACCCTTTAGCACCATATAATAGAGAGCATTTTATGCTTGAATTAACCTCCAACCCTGCTTGGCTAATAGAGCTAGATTGAAAATGTGTAACCATCGAAATCTCAGACCTCCTTTTTTTTGGAAGACAAATGTGATCCCATTACAATACTATGCATTTTCTATCTCTACTCTATTTCCAATAGAATTTGCTCAACAAATGCATTAGTTCAATGCTTTTAGGAAGTTTAAACACACTTACCACATATGTGGGAATGGTCTGACATATTACTTTAATAAGAATCTTCTTTGCCGCCTGGGAGAGTGTTTTCTCCTTCCAACCTTAGAGCCTTTTTCCAAGGGCGATCCTTGATACTAGAGAACAGTTTTTTCTTTCCTCTACCTACAAGCGGTGGCAAACCTAAATATTTCTTCAAATTGTTATCAACAACAACATGAAAAAAGCTTATCACTTAGTCTCGGATAACAAGAGGCGTATTCATATTAAAGAAGATTCTCGATTTGTCAAAGTTGACTTTCTGTCCAGCAGCCAACTCATAGCAGTTTAATGTGAGAACTACACTTTACCTACACCATTTATAAGTCATTTAGTATGTTAAGTAAGTTAGCACATCAAAATATACTAATGAGTGTATTTTATAGGGTCTAGAGTTTATGGACATAAGGCTCTGCGGGAATCCTTACAAGTTTAAATTGAGCCAAGAGTGTCAATTATCAACATTGGTTATGTGGTAAGAAACTCAACTCCTTTGGCATTCAATTCTTTATGCCTAGGAAATCATGCCAACAGATCCAAAAATAACTGTTGTGTTCATTGCCAAAATAAATAAATCATTATAGGGCAAATTGTGGTTTGACTTTTGACCATGGACCAAGCTTGGTTGAACCCTCTAATGAGTAGTTAAACCCCAAATAAAAGTCGATAAGTTAAAACCATTGTAAACTAGTTAAACCGAAAACAATTGAAAACTAAACATTTGGAAAAGCAAGATGACATGGCCGGTCACTTTTGATGGTATTGGAGAGGACTTTTCCACATGGCAAAGTCAATGAATGACATGGAACAAGATGAAAAAAGATGCCACCATGACAGCCAGATAAGTAAAGGCTTTTCTTCCTTAAAGAAGTTAAGAATTCTGGCTATTAATTGTATAGTAGTGTGCTAAAATTTCCAGCCCATGATTAGCTTATTGCATGAAATTTTATGCATAAAAATATAAGGATTAACCAATTAGATGTGTAAGCTTCTTAGAGAAGGATTTAATCAAGCCAATGAGAGTGAATATAAGTGGTATTTGCTGGAATTTTAAGCTATACTAAGCTAAAATTCTAGCCATGGAAATTGGAAAATAAAATTAGAATAACTTGATAATTTAAAATTTTAACAAGTAAATAAATTAATTTAGACTAAATATTCATTATATAAGTTATTATAGGTAGGGAACATCACCATTTAATGTTGGCAAGGGCTAGAATTTGTTGACTTAATGGAAGAAAAATCCTGATAAGATTTTACAAGCAAAAACATAAATGCTGCGTTAAATTTTAGCCAAGGAAAAATCCAATACACTTAATACTTATCATTTTATAAATTTAGGGAATAAAAATGAATATTTCTAATTAAAAATATGGTTGGAAATTAGTTGAAGGCAGGTTAAAACTAATTAGAATATGGGGGCTGAGTTGGCGGAACTAAGGCTGAAAATTCAACCAAGAAATTATCCCTCCACCTAAGATAAGTCTTTTCGATAATTAATGAAATTACTGTAGTCATTATACATTAAATGAGATAATTTTATGTGCCAAAAGCTATCATCTTTCTTATATATTATGTTAGAAACGTGAAGGAACCAAAAAATAGAGAAGAGAAACATGAAAGAAAGAAAAAGAGAAAAGAAGAGAAAAGACAAGGAATCAGTAAAGAACCTACTTCCTTTAGTCATCCTCTAACTATTCTATACTACATATAGTGATTTAAGAGTGTTTTCCTTGGTGTTTGAAGGTTGAACAAGTGAGCAAAAGAGCGATGAAACAATTCAGCTTCTAGGTAAAGTAAGGGCTGGTCTGATTTGTTTGAATTGAAATTAAGATATATGGTAGATTTAAAGTTCCTAAGTGTATATTTGGTGTTTATTTGTATCAAAAACAAGTGGAAGACTACCCTAAGATTTCAGCCATAAAGGTGCCTATAGGGTAAGGATACTCAAACTTTCATGATCTAAATATATGTTGCGATTCAAAGGTTATTAAGCATGATTAAGATGTTATACGGTAGCAAACATGTGTGGAAGGTATTTTGAGGTTTCAACCACTTAGGGAAAATTTAGTGAAGATGATGTTTTAAGTTTGATTTGAGTACATGATGATATTGGAAGTAAGCTAAGCTAATTGGTATTAACTGAATTGAAAGAACACCAAGTTATCACTAAGATGTAAGTTCGACCATAAGTAGAAATCATAAGATATAAGTGTAAGCATTAATAATTGCTGGATATTATGATTACTGTTAGTATTATTCACAAGAAACAAGCTTGATTGGTGTGTTATAATGTAGGAAAACTAAGGTTGGCATAAGGAGTGGCCCACGGCCATAAGGATAGGTGAAATGAGATGAAGTGTTTTTATTGAATTTAGCTAATGTTTTATAGTGTTTAAGGTTAATTTAGATTAAATTGCTAATGTTTGAGTATTGAAAATGTTAATTGTAGGAAAGCATTTAATTGAGGAGGCATTCGGTTTCTGCAATGTACATACATTGCCTATAAATTGCTTGGTGAACTTGTAATAATAGTTGCAGAAAAGTGATATTTGGTAAGGGCTTGTATGTGAAAATATGATGGTATCATGTGTTTAAATGATTTTGGTGCATGGTATTGATGAGTTAATAAAATACTGATTTATTGTTATTTAAAGGTTTTGATGTTGATTAAGGTTTTGGCATGATTGATTGATATTGAAATGATAACACATTGGCTGTTTGGGATAAAATAAGCATAAATCTTATAGGGACACAGTCTTGATTTTTGGTTTGCAAGAGTATAGTGCCATGATACAGGCTAGATCATTCATGCATAACATGTCACTATAAGCATGTATTTATCTAAGCTATTATATGATGAGCTTTTATAAATGTTTAATCTATTTGAAAGTGCATGGACAACCCATTTTTAAATGTGAAATGCTTATTTGAGTTAGATGTATATGTATATGTTTTGAAAGCTTATATGAAAGTTTGGTATTGGTTTGATCCCTTAAAGGTATATTCGAGATGATATGCATGGGTTATCCAAGCTGTTTTAATGGAATGATACATGATGCATGATGTTTCTAAAAGCATGATTTCCATGGATTATATCCTAGTTCAGAAAGTATATGATGGGTTTTATACACTTGTTTTATTGAAATCATGCTAATGATTTTAAGATAAGTTTGAAAGTATTTTGAGACTTAATGCACCCCTAGTATATGCCACATGGCAGTCATGTTATGCCCACTTGGCACTGATGCTTATGTTTCATGTGATATGTTGCATCCATTGTTGTAGTTTGCTCGTATGCGTGTGCCACATGTTATACATGCACATGCCTTCTCGCTTTCTGTGCTAAGCGTTATCCGCACGTTATTGTTTGACACTTGATCACGTCTACAACTTCTTAGTTATCACCTGATCAAGTGGGACTGAGTACTTAACCATGGCTATAGATTACTCTTCCCTTTACAAGGACTTCAATATAATTGCATGATTACTATAGGGACAGTAGCCTAGTCTCATTTAGTAGTTATTTAAAAGTATATGATTCGATTTGAAAGCTTTTGATAAGTTTTGATCTGTTTAAACATTGATAAGTAACTTTTATGATTTGTTTAAATCAAGCAGCTTATTAAGCTATGCTTTACTTTATACATGTTTAGATATTTGTATACTCATGATTTGACTCATAAAGTTTGAATATAAGCATTAAGGCATACAACTGTACTTATAGAATCTTTATAGCTATGTGTTAAGATCCAAGGAAATGAGGTGCTCTAAAGCATCTTTTCGATTAATACATCTGATTAGTTTGATTCAAAATAGGATGGACATTAGAATGTTAAGAATGTATGACATGTATTCACTTCAATTTAATGCATTCTATACGCATTCATTTATTTTGATATAGTGATATCCACTTTCAGATATGTTTCTTACTAGGTGTAAGCTCACCCATTTCCTATTCCACTTTTCAGATTATCTACAGTGACATACGAGTGTCACACCTTGTGGGCTGGTGGAGATAGAGCTTTCCCCAAGTCTGCCTTCACTTTTTGCAAGGTATATGCTATCATACAATTTATAACATCCAAACAACTACTTGCATAATTTTTGTTTGTATTGTACTTGGAATGTAAATTAGGACATATTGGATGTAAATTATTGTATACTAATAGTGTGATGAAATAATACTTAATGATAGATGTTAAAAAGATTATAGTATATGATATGCATATGTAAATTATAAGATAGGCTTGCATATGAATGTTTGTGGATTGATTTTGATTTCCTTCATGATTAATTATGTTACATCATAAGAAATCAGATCGGGAAAATGGATTAAGAGATTTCAATAATAAGTTAGTAAAGATGACCTAACTAAGTGAGTTGAAACCTATAATGTGCACAGACAACGATAAAGAAGAAAATGAAAAAAATTAGTCCATATTTTCGCTTCCAAGTACGTTAGATAGAATTTCCACTACTTTACCACATTCAGCTACATAGAATTTCTACTAATTTACCAATTCAGCTACATTTCCCTTGAAGAATAGGATGCTGTCATTAACAAAAAAAAGATGAGACACCTGTGGTCTATATCGACTTAATACCAATCCACTCAATTTTATCTTTAACTGAGCTTGCTGTAACAACTTAGAAAATCCTTCAGCACAAATGAGAAACAAATATGGAGATAAAAGGTCACCTTGACGTAAGAGTAAAAGTTCAATACATCGAAAAAAAGGTGGAATCATTTAAGAGTAAAGGTTTTATGGTATTGTCTTTCAACATCATAATAATTAATAAAAGATTTAACCGTTCATAATTAGAATTTAGTATGATTTTTGGTATATCTTATAAACTTCTACCTTGTATTAAAATTTTATGTTAAAAACATTAATCTTGTAGATTTCCTTAAGCACTAAGCCATCCATGTCAATTTATCTATTTTTTCCAACTTTTGCCCTCTAATCCTTTTTTTCTATTTTGTTTGCTTATGATTGATTTCGAGATTTTACTCAGCATGTCGTTATTTTCCCCTCGTTATCTTTTATACACATTCTTCATTTCACTTTGTTGTCTCTATTTCTTCAACCCGAAAGCCTCTTCATCTTTCAATCTCTTCACCTCCTTCAGCCAAGCTTCTTCAACAAATTAGACTTTACCGCATCCATCATACCAGTAATTTTTTTATTAAAAAAATTATGGTTTTCTCCTCTATTTTATTTTTGACTATTTATTTGGCTATTGGGGTAACGAAATGAAGGTTGTAACATCTTGTGTTCAATGGTTTTGTATTTCATTTTGTTCCTTCTCATGGCTATTGTTTCCATTTAGATAGTGGCTGTCTAAGAATTGTGTGTGATTACTTTGTGAATTTTTTTTTGATGGATAATAGTAAGCTATGGTCACGATGATTTAAGATTTTTTTGTAGAAATTTTCTTTTTCTTCGGCTCACTAACTTGCGTTGTTGACTTTTTGTGAGTTGTCTAGGATTATGTGTTTTGGGGTATTTTTTAGGTTATGGTGGATTTTTTTCTTAAATTGGGGTTTGGATAATTGGTTTTTGAACCCCTATTTTCTCATTTTCCTTTTTGCCTTTGGATCTTATTAGATCGACTAAGAAAGTTATGGCATTTGGTATCAACATCACAATGCTTATGGTGACTCACTCATTTCAATAATCTTCCCATTTTATAGCTTATATTTGGGATATAAGGTAAAATGCACTTGCCGTTGGCACTTGCCAACTACCCTTTTTCACCTATCCTATGAAATTAAATTGTTAATTAATTTAATAAAAAAATTGATTTTTAATTATTCCAGGATGAGTTGCTTTAGGGTGCTTCATGGTTGTTGAGAGAAACAAATTATGCATATTATTATAATTCCTTGAAATATTGGGAGTTGATGATTAACTTGACATCTTTAGCTTGGACAACAAATATGTTGGTGCTCATGTTCTTTTATCAAGGGTAATTATTTTAATTAGGGATGATGTTGATAGTTATATCTATATATATGTATGTATATTGTTCCCATTAACTAATTTTAATTTGTATCGTGCATTGCTAGACAATCCAAATTTTGAGTAACTGAAATAAAAAGCTGAAAATTTTATGTGTTGGATTTTACCTAATTCTCCTTATTCAACAACCCAATACATACAAGGTAATGGCCTTTTTTGTTTGATTAAACCTTTATAGTGCATGAAAATTAGATAAAATAATACTTCGAGGATGCAATTAGGTACAAAAAAAGATATGAATATTTTATAAAAATTTGAACTAAGAATAATAACAAATATTGAATTGTCAACAACAGAAGTCAGCTCAAGAGTCGTTATATATGCTTAAAAACCTTTATATATGAAGACGATGGCAAACTTGTCTAGATAAGGTTTGAAGATTTCATTTATCAGGCTCATGAACCTTGCAGGTACGTTGGTTAACCCAAACGGCATCACAAGGAAGTCATAGTGACCATATTGGGTCCTTAAAGCGGTCTTATGGATATCTTCACTTCAGATTCTCAACTGATGATATCCAGACCTCAAGTTAATTTTGGAGAACACCTTAGCACTTGTAGTTGATCAAACAAGTCAACTATTCGCGACAGTTGATACTTGTTCTTCACTGTTATTTTGTTAAACTACTAGTAATCGATACAAAATTGGAGATTGCCATCTTTCTTCTTTACAAATAAAACTAGAGAACCCCATGGCGATACAATGAGGCATATAAGCCTTTTATCCAGTAAATTTTGGAGCTGCATCTTTAGTTTTTCCAGTTCCACAGAAGCCATTCTGTATGAAGGCTTTGAGATAGGCAGAGTACCAGGCAGAAGATCGATAGCAAACTCAGTCTCTTGTTCTGATGGTAATCTTGGTAAGTCATCTAGAAAGAAATCAGAATAGTATTTGACTATTGGAATATCATATAGTTCCAGATATTCCTTATTTACATCTTCCACAAATACTAGATAACCTTTACAATAAATAATAAACCCATACTCAAAAGATTCCAAAAGAAAATATTAACATTCATTTCATTAATCAAAATGTATTACAACTTGCTCTGATAGGGAGAAGGTTACACATTTCATATGACAATCCACACTTACATGATTGGTAGTTAACCAATTCATGCCAAAAATTACATTTATATCATACATGCGTAGCAAGATTAAATCAAATTCTAACTCATTCTCTCATACTTTAACTTAAAAGATTTACACACAAGATCATCTTAGACTCTTTCAGTTGGGTTACTATATGTAGTAAATGTCTCAGTGACTCAGGTTCTACATTTAATTTCCTAGCAAATAAAGGTGAAACAAATTAATGCATGGAGCCATGATTAATTAAAACTAAAGCTTCATAGTTTGAGATTAGGAGCTTACCCTTAAGGGCGAAATTGGAAGCATTGTGTAGCCTCTTGATCCCAAGTAAATACTCGACCCTAAGCAACGAGTTTGTTGCCCTTATCTATGCCCTTGGGCTTTACATCAACCCTGTCTCTAGAGCTTTCTTTAGAATCCTCACTATTGGGTAATCTCTGATATGATGCCTAATCTTCCCATATTTAAAGCATGCTCCGGTGGCATGATAAAAAGGTCACAACTGTAAGAATCGTAAATTAATATGTATTCTTTATGATTTCATGATGTACATACAAGTTACATTTGATATGAATCATAAGAAATGAGTGTTTTTAAGTTCTAAATGTGAATGAAATGCAAATTTAGTAGTTAAGCAAATGAATATGAAGTTAACCTTTATTTTTTGGGAAAATTGCATCAGAAATGCTGTAGATGAAGGGCGGATCGATCTCATTGCAAAGGGAGATTGATCTCATGGCTTGAAAATACAATGCCAAAGCATTCTGTAAGAGAGAGATCGATCCCTCATTTAAGTAGATCGATCCCTCATTCAAAGCAGATCGATCTCTAAAGGGTTTTAGATAGCATATATCGATCTCTTCTCAAGCCAGATCGATCTCTAAGTGATTCTGTTTGAAGCAGATCGATCTCATACCAAGAGACAGATCGATCCCCTAGCCTAAATATCGAATTCTGGAAGAGTTTCAATACAGAGCAGATCGATCTCTCATGGTTAAGAGATTGATCTCCTAAGGTAAGTCTATATAAACTGGACTGCTGCACCTTCCTTCCCCGAGAAACAACCAAATCCTCCATTGAAACAAAGTGAAACCTAACCTTCCTATTCCAAAAATCTTCACCTTTCAATCAGTTTTGAGAGAGATTTGTTTCAGCAAAGTTGTTCATAGTGAAGAGGAGAACAACATAGTTGGAAATTAGAAGTTGAAATCAAGGATTGAAGGAACAAAATGGATTTCCCCCAATTTGGCAAAAAGAGGAAAAAATCAAGCTAGGTAAGATTCAATACACCAACTTCAAGTATCTTATGTCATGCCCCGCTTTAGGGAACCCTTCTATCCATACATTCTCTACTACGGTTGGGCTGTGAGAAGATGCAATTACTAAAAATTTATTTATTTACAGCGGAATATTTAAAACTTTAATTCACACTCCCAGGTGTGTGTGTAAATACACAAAATTAATTGTATAAATACCATGTGCTTACATATCATCCCCTTAATACTGATTACAATCCTAAGATATAACTGTGCGATACGATATATTAGATACAAAATACTCGTGTATACAAATCTTATAACCTTTGCAGATTGCGGGAGCTGTTCAACACAAAAGACTTAGAGATCACCGCTCCCTTACTTCTCAGTACCTGGAGGGGGAAAAATAGTGGGATGAGCAAACCACGGCTCAGTAAGGAAATGTATGCTAGCAGGTAGATATCGTACTACCTACATAGCCCATGCATGCATAAACCAAAACCATGTTTTCGTTATAAATGGAAATATCATACGAACAATGCATTTAAATACATATTTCTCAAGAGCATTTTCGTGTAAATCAAATGTCAAACTTCCATTTAAAACATGCTCATAAATAGTGCCCTCATGGCACGAATGTGAAATCGGAGATTTATTAAAACATGAAATCCCTTTCATTTCTCAAATCATTCTTTCTCGCAAGTCTCTTTCTTTTCTGAGATTGTCTCTGTTTCTCGATTCTCTGAGACAGGCATGGAATTTTAGGCAATCAAATATCCACGACTTATGGCCACAGTCAGTGATCCCAGGCCTCACTGATCGGGTGTGCACAGGGTATCACTTCGCCTGAAGGGGGATGGGTCAGTCCTACCCTCCGGCTCATCTCAATCCACCTCATCTCCTCGTATACTCACGGTGAAGATACGTCGTGTGTCATCTACGCGATACTTGTACTCACGTGCACCCAGCACGGTACATAGTATACCAACGGGTGACTACACTATTCTACGTACAACCGTGGACCCAAGTCCATACTCCAACTCCGATGGACTTTTTATCCTTAAACCATGTCTCATATACCAGGCGAGCAAGCAGCGCGACACACAGTCAACGCAAAGCTCCAGCGCGGTACGATCTATCGTTAAGGCCCAGCCCGTTCAATTGGCCGTCGGCTGGTATCCCCTTGGGTCCCAGACCCCCAGGTTTACCTTAACTCAACAAAACAGGTACGAGCATAGTTCTCGCACTTTCTCAAAACCTCCGTGCGAGTTAATCTCCCGCACGGTACATCAAGGCTTTAAACCGGGTGTGAGCTAACGCTTCGATACCAAATCTCATCTCAAAACTGATAGATGGCTATTTTCTCTTTTTAAAACTCAAAACACGTTTATTCACATAGCATGCCTTTTCATGCCAAAGCATGTAAAATTAGCCAAACTATCATCAACATTTCTCAATCATCAATAACCATGTAAAATTGAGAATTTCATTGAAAACATGCATATCATGCTATTTCCTTACCCTATCCCATTTCTCAATACATATATATACATCATAGTACTTTTCATACTTCCACATCATTTCATAAACTTATAATATCGTACTAGTCCTAGCAATATATCTACGAAATTGCTGTAATTACGTACGAACATCTCTATAGCTAACACACAGTCCCTTACCTCGTTTTACTTGTGTGCAACTATCCGCCTTTATGCTTCTTGCGTTCTCATCTTGACTTGCTCCGGCGTATCATCCGAAACTGAAATTCATCCATCAACATTTGAGTCAATGACTCTAACTCTTATTCAACTAAGCATTTATCCAATGCCTTAATTACACATTTTTACCCTTTGTGGTAAATCTCCCAATTTATCCTAATATCAACATTTCCAAACCATTTCCACAGCATACTCATCCACTCAAGATATCCCATTCATCAAAAATACTCCCACATTCCACTTTCTCACACTTGACTCTTTCTCAGCTATATGCATTTCATACCATCCTAGGTAGTTCTATCCACAATATGCACACCCAAATATCTTTATAATCATTAACTAAACCAATGTACTTGGATTTGTGCATTAGAACTTACCTCATTGGATTTCCTCTTGCTCCAATTAGGATTGCCCTCTATTTCTTCAATCCTTCAAATGGGAAAATGCCTCTAGACTATGTTGTTCTTCTCTTTGATGTGAATAACTTTGTCTCTAATAGCCTCTCCTTAAATCCCACTGAAAATGGCTGGATTTAGGAGTGAGAAACTAGATTTCTTTGAGTTGAAGTGAAATGGAAATGTTTGTCCCGAAATTCTGATGATCCAACTGCTCCCATTTATAGGTTTGACTTGATGAGATCGATCTTCCTTGGGTGGAGATCGATCTGTTCCTCAAAAATCCCTCTTTTCTGAGACGTTTTAAAGGTAGGAGATCGATCTGTCGAGGCTGGAGATCGATCTGCTGTCAAACAGAAGCTTAAGGGGATCGATCTGGCCTTATGGGAGATCGATCTGCTTCCAACCCGAGAGCTAAGGAGATCGATCTGCTTCCTTTGGAGATCGATCTGTCCCCTTCCATTTCTCACCTAAGGGCATTCTGGCTCTCCCAGATCGATCTCTCATCCTATGAGATCGATCTGGCCTTCACAAATTCCAGATTTCCTGCAGTTTTTCTGCAACAACTCTTACCAAGCACCCTTAATTTGCTTCCATGATCATTTTCTCATTCATTCATCTTTGAGACTTGAAAATGGGATCCATCCTCTCTACATACACATTAAAACTTGTGTAGAATCTTTGTTTGACCAATTATATACGATATTATTCGAATGGAATTATACACTTATGTAAATCTTTCCTTCCATTTTACTATACTACTCATATCCCATTTTGATCACATTCTTCTCGTTTCAAGTTTATTTCCTCCTACTCACTCATAATGCAACTTGTACGTATAATCACAATTCTTACTACAAGTGCGTACATAATCTTATGAACTTACATTGCATACACTTCACATTACAATACGTCATCTTACTTATGATTCTATTTACATTCCCATGTTCCTATATACATAGCTATACATGTACGGGGTCTCACATCTTAATATAGGTATCTTGGTGAGTTGATTGGTGTATGTTTTATTGGCTGAAAACACCTTGAACATGTTAAATCTCCATGACCTAGAATTTGGCTTAGATGTGAGAAAATGAGAGAAAGTTGATTAGGAATGGATTCAATGATGATTTAAGCATGTAGGGATGTTATTAAGCATGTATATATGATTGTAAGATAGTTTTGTGAAATACATGTATTGGAATAGATGAGGAATGAAAATAGGTATATGATAATTCTATATTTTTAGAATTATTTGTGCTTAATTTCCTAATTAATTATTTAAATCCCCAATTTATTTTGTTAATTATCCCCTTTATTTAATTAAAATTCTCATGTTTGCAGATAAATTAAATTCGAATGAATTTTGAATATTTCGATAGAAAATGGATCGAAATTGGGCTAAAATCGAGATTGGACCACGCAGACAACACGAGCCTAGCACATCCAATTGGACAAAAAGACAGATGACATGGAAATATTATTTTTCAAGGAGCCAATGGTGTGAAGACAAGTGGCCAAACAATGTCAACTCATCTAGGATGGAAATATTACAATTGTACCCCTAAGTGTGTGTATAAATAGAAAAAAATGTCAATTGAAAAGGGGGAGCCTAGGTTAGAATGGAGGTAAATTAGGGTAGAATAGTTTTAGGTTAATTTTAAAGCTTTCTTTGTTTTTCCGAATAGTTGTTTTTCAATCAAACAATTTTACTGTTCAAGGCACTTTCTTAATGTTTTTATGAAGTTTTTCATTTTCTTTAGTCGGTTATTTGTAGTTCATAATTTCAAAGTTATTTCCTTTGCATTTGATTCAATGACAATTAATGGAAATTGTTTGCCTCTCTTTTTCCCATTCTCAGTTTTCCTAAACTGTTAATGTTTTTGTTGAAGCAAGCTCTCGGTTTAGTTTCCTCTTGTGTATTCGGGTTACAAGAAATCTTCATTCATTCCTCTGCCTTATGATTCTGTTGCCTTGATATGGGTTGAAGCAAAGCATTTTGTCCACATCAAGAGCTATGTGGAATCATGGTTGGAGAAGAAAATGAAGCTACCCGGGGATGTTGAGACCCCTGTTCATGATTGAAGAAGCTCACGGGTGATGATTTTATTTGTGGTTTCCACATATTTCCTATCGGTTTTAAGTTCATATTTCGCTCTGCTTTATTGTTCTTTCCTTTCTTATTTCGTTGTTATTGGTCTGCATTTCATGATTCGGGTTGTTTATTTTCTGCCTTTACTTCAGCTTACATTGTTTTTACTGTACATTGTTCAGTGGTAGTTCATTCGCGGCTTGTAAGTTGCTAGTGAAATTAGGATGTTAGGCTGTTCGGTGTTTTAAGTCACGGTTGGCTGTTGTAGTGAGATATGGTTTGATTTTTGGCAGCAGCAGTGGCAAAGAACACCCTCTGTTCTCCCCTGTTCAAGACTCCATTCACTGTTCATCTTCTTTTCATTCTTTAACCAGTGATTCAAGCATTGTGTTGTGTATTCTGTTAAAGTGTTTTAATCCTTCATGATGGCCACTTTTGCTTTAAATGAGTTAATCTTTTATTTGCATTATGGAATGTTATATTAGTGAATCTGCAGCTCGGTATTAGGCTGAAGCAGGAAAGTTTTTTTCTGCTGTGTGACTTCTTTCACTGGAAATGGCCGCTGTCCGAGATGTGCGTACAGGATCAAGTCATTGCAGATGGCTTTCAAGCAGGAGCCGACATGATATCAGCTTCTGGACAGATTATTTTTGGCAGCATAACAGTAGCTGCAGAATTCTATTCTGCGTTGATGTGCAGGTAATGGAAGCAGTGCAATGCAGTAGGACAACACCGATAGTAGATGCACATCAGCCTGGGGCAGTAGGACAGACATCATCTGGACAGGTGCAGAGGACAACCGAGAGGCATGGAGCAGAAACACGCCTGGCAACCCCTGGAACCGAGAGCATCGAGCAAGCCGAGAATGCTGGAAATGTTTTGGTGAAGAACGTGAATAGTGTTTGGAGGGACCTTTGAATGATTTAAATTGTCTAAGGCCACGTTTGGTTATGGTTTCATTGGAATTTTATTGCATTTTTGATTATTTTCATTAGTATTAGTTAGAATAGTGGTAATTGATAGGTAAATTTAATATTTTAAGTTGTTAATTTAATCTTTAGTTTTAAGTCTTAGTTAATAGTTACTTTTAGTTTATACATGTTAGGATTTAATTTTTATTTTAGTATTTTATGAGTTATATTTAGAATTAATTTAGATTAAATTTATTTGCATGTATTAGTTAAATTTTGTTTTATTAGCATTTAGTTAGAGTTAAGTTTAAGAATTTCTTTAGGTAAGTAGATGTTTATCTTATTAGACTTTAAGTTAGTTTAAATTGCATTTTCTTAATTAGTTTAATTGCATTCACATTTTACCTTAGGTTTGTTTAATTTTAGCTTAATTAATTTTGTTCTTTATTTTAGCATTTTATTTTTAGTGCATAATTAATTGTCTTAATTTTCTTTTGTAGGTTGATTGCTTGGAGCATTGTAAGTATTTTTAGCTCGGTTTTATTTTATTTAGTTGCTTTCCAATAATTTTAATTTTTAGCCTTAATTGATCACCCACTTTTAATCTCATAATTTGCTAGGATATACCAGTATATGAGATGTATGGTGAAATACAATAGTGGGAGAGAATAATGAACTTGAGGCATTGGAAGATTTATTCCGGTTCAATTCGAGTCAATAGACTTGATGAGTCTAATAGGTTCTTGGGAAATAAATGGACTTAAGAGAGAGTAAGGTCCAATGAAATGTAATAAGGCAAAATGGATGTGAAAAAGGGCTAAATGCATTGATTTGAGATTCATGCAAGGGAAAATTTAGTATATTAAGGTATACTGATGTGAATGGTTATCTACAGCTTCAGAGTTTATATTGGAAGCTGATCGGACTGCGAGGTTTAGCAACATCGAGGAAGTGAGGTCACGCTACGTGATCAGAGGTAAGAGAATTTTGTGAGTAGCTAGAGGTAGCTATACGTAATTTGAATAGAATTTTAAGTATTTAAATTGTCTATGAATTCTCGAATATGAAAAATTTCGGTAGAAACCGACAAGGTAAAATTGTGATTTTACCCCCAATTAAGGGTAAAATGCGTAGGAAGCATGTTTGTGACTAGTTTAAAGTTGTTTGACAGTTGCATAGATAGATTGGCTAATGTTTTCATGTTATCTGCGAAAACAACACGTTATAATGCCGATTTGATTTAATTGAGTGAATTCATTTGAAATAAGCCATCTATCGATTTGTGTTAAAACCATTGGTGCTAGACTGATACTCGCACTAGATTTTGTAAGATATGCATCACATAGTACTTGAGTATTTCTCGTACTTGATTTTAATGCGATTTGTGCATGATAGAGTATTGAAACGTTGCTCGTACTCAGTTTTATTGATTGATGCATGATAGAGTATTGTAGCATTGCTTATACTCAGTTTTAAATGACATAGTGCTGGAAGCATTGCTCGCACTAGATTTATGTGACTTGTGCATGTTATTGTGTTGGAGTTTACTCGCGCATACCAGTTTTGACAGAGATAGCATGAAACAATCGTGTTGGGAGCCTGTGTAGACTGTGTGTCGCATCGATTATATGCTCGTACGTGCAAATTTTTGAGATATGGCCGAGGGCTATCGAAACTATTATTCATGTTATGAGGGCTAAGACCTATGGTAGGCACCCCGATTATGAGGATTGGGTCCATGGAGTACTTTGTACTGTGTATGTCACATGGAGTACGATGTACTGTGAGTATACGATGATATAGAGTTGTTGGCTGACGATTGAGGATTTGACCCCCATTCCATTACAACAAATGTGAGGCCCCGCATATTGAGTACTATGTAGCCTGAGATCACGAAAAAATGAGATATGATCATAATCTCGGAACAAGTAGTTGCCTATCTCGTTTCACCTTACTGATATTTCTTGTTTGAATTATCACATGAGTTTTTATAAATTGGGTAGACCCGAGGGATGGGTTGAGCCTCGACATGTGACCTTGTGTGTGAAAAAGGGTAACCCGAGGGATGGGTAAGGCCTAAATTTCCATGTTTTTACATGACGAAATGCCATATTGTTTTGGTTTAATTAAAATGGCATGATAAAATGTGATTTATATTAATTACATGAGAAATGCAACGTTTTGCATAAATTGCTGAGATTATTAAACCAACATGTTTTCAGTTCATACTGATGATTTGCATCTATATATATTGCATAAATGTTTCATGAAAGACACATGCTTTAGATGTGAATCGAAAAGGAAATGATTTTAAGGCATGAGCATTGTATTTTGTGGATAGTGTAGTTATCTACTTGCTTGCCTTATTTCCTTACTGAGCTATAAGCTCACCCCTTTTTTTATTTCCCCTTCTCTACAAAGCGTTCATAGTAGTTGAGCACGGTTGAGGATCGATATTCCTTTATTCATTGCATACCCATCTTACGAAAGGTATACATAGTCGAACGTTTTGTACTGAACAATATAAAAGCACAGTTATGTAAACGAATGTACTGTCGGGGATGTATATGTACAAGTATTTGTATTAATGTATATCCAGTTACTTTTAAGAAAAGAGTATTTGCAGTCAATGGATAATTGTATTGACATGTATGCATGTTATGAAATGAATGTGGTTGAGGTGACTAATATCGAATCATAGCCCAACAGTTTGGTGATTGAATTGTGACATAAGGAAATGTATATAAAATACGAAAAATTTGTAGTGATTTTTGGTAGAAGTCACAGGCAATCGTGATCAAAGCGAAATTGGTCTGATGTGAGTCGATATTAGTATTTAGGAAAGTGTACATCCCCATATTTTTGTGCTTTGTTCAGTTATAATTGTATATACGAGAAGGGAGTCAGACTAATTAATGGTTATAGATGCAGGAATTGAGCCATTATGGCTAATACCAACCGTGGTAGAGGGGCTATAGATAGGGCTTGAGATTGTAGAGGTAGGCTTGAGACCCGAGATGAGATGACAAGTCCCACTTAGGTACCAGAGAGTATCAAGACACACTTAACGAGATTAGAGTGTCACCTTGAGACTATAGTGGAGTTACGAGCATAGACTTTGCTAGTGGAGAGGGGCAGGACATGCCTTCTTATGTTACTCCACGACAGGGCGATAGTGCTTTGGGGTATGGTTTTGAGGTTAATAGATTGTGACAATTCTAGAAGTTTGGACCATTGTCGTTTAGTGGGGTGAAGGACCCCGTGGTTGCAGAGGATTGGCTGGGAGAGATACAAAAGTTATATGGATTCTTTGAGTGTACGACTATTAAGATGGTCATGTTTACTGCATTCCTACTGAAGGGATCGACTGGGCATTGGTGGAAGTCCACCAGGTTATATTGAGAGCATGACACTCAGAGATGACTTGGGATATCTTTTTGGATGCCTTCAGGAAGCAGTATGTCCCAGACACAGCGTAACGGAAGCTGCAGATGGAATTCTTGGGGTTGAGCTAGGGGACTCAGTCTGTGGATGAGTACGAGATAAGATTTATATCCCTGGGTAGGTATGACCCCGATACTATGAGTAGTGAGACCAGGAAGGTTCGCAGATTTATTGATGAACTGAGACCAGTATTACGGTCTAGACTAGTCCCATTTGATATCTCTACCTATGATGAGGCAGTGTGTAGGGCACAACTCTATGAGCAGGACTATGAGAGGAATGTCTCTGAGTTCAAGACAGTTGGCAGATGTAGAGACAAAGATAGGAAGAGGCTGGTGAGTGACAGTGACAGAGGTTTCGATTATCAAGGAGGGAAGAGACTCTTCGGTAAGAGACATTTGATTGAGGAGGTACAAGAGAAGACTGTTAGAGCTCCAGCATATCTGGCTATAGCTCCAGCTAGAGGTGTTGTTATTGGAGGACCGAGGCCTACTACTGAGTAGTGCAGTAGATGTGGTAGATTCCATGGTGGTAGACCATGTCCTATTTCTAGTGGATTGTGCTTCAGATGTGGGGAGCTAGGGCATATGGCGAGAGTATGCCCAGAGATTATAGATATTGCCCCACAGAAGGGCAAGGAGCTGGAGAGAGCTCCAACTGATACGTTTGTTCCAAAGAGGAGAGCGACGACAGAAGAGAAGGGGAAACAAGTCATTGGACGATGGCGAGTACATGCCTTGGACCAGGTCACGGCTAATGCTTCATCGGATGTGATTAGAGGTAACATCTTGATGTATGATTTAGAAGCATATGTTTTAATTGATCTTGGTGCCACACATTCATTTGTATCACCTTCATTTGCATGTAGGTTAGCGAAACATGTAGAACGTATACCTTTAAGTAGGATGATGTTGATTAGTACGCCTATGAATAACAGTCAGCTAGTCGAGAACAACCAATCTAATATTGTTAAGTATGAGTGATTTTCATATAATTTTAGCAATGGATTGGTTATCGTCAAACCATGTTATGTTAGATTGTTACGATAAGACAGTCATGTTTTCTACCCTTACAAATTTTGTTGTAAAGTTTGATGAAAAGAAATGAAAGTAGTAGTTATGGTTATAATAAATAATGCACTATGCTAACTGCGGAATGAAAATATTGAAGGTTTTATTGCGTACGTTGTTGATACAGATAAGGCACATCCGGAGTTGGCAGATATTCTTATAGTTGGTGAGTTCCCAGATGTCTTTTCGGATGAATTGCCAGGGTTACCACCAGACAGAAAGATGGAGTTCTGTATAGATTTGGTGCCTGGTACTGAGCATATTTCGAAACCACTGTATCGTATGACCTTAGTTGAGTTGGAGGAGCTCAAGAGACAGTTACAGGAGCTGATGGATAAGGGGTTCATCAGACCGAGTGTTTCATCTTGGGGAGCACCGATTTTGTTGTGAAGAAGAAGGATGAAAGCCTCCGATTGTTTATTGACTACAGATTGTTGAATAAGGCTACCATCAAGAATAGGTATCCCCTTCCACGCATTGATGACTTATGTGATCAACTTCAAGGAGCGCAGGTCTTTTTTAAGATTGATATGATGTCTGGATATCATTAGTTGAAAGTTCGGAGTGGAGATTTACCCAAGACAGTATTTAGGACCCGATATGGTCACTATGAGTTTTTGGTTATGCCATTTGGATTGATGAATGCTCCCGCAGCTTTGATGGCTTTGATGAACGATGTGTTCAAGCCATATTTGGATCGGTTTGTTATCATCTTCATCGATGACATATTGGTATACTCGAGATCCGAGGAGGAGTATGAGAAGAACCTCAGGATTGTATTGCAGACCTTACGAGAGCAGAAATTGTATGCTAAACTCAGTAAGTGTGACTTTTGGTTGGCACAATTCTCGTTTTTGGGACACGTTGTGTCGAGGGATGGAATGTCAGTAGATCCATCCAAGATTGAGGCTGTAGTTAAGTGGGAACAGCCAAGGACAGTCACCGAGATCAGGAGTTTTTTGAGTTTAGCAGGATATTATCAGAGATTCATAGAGGGATTTTCGAAGTTAGCTACTCCGTTGACACATCTCACTCGGAAGGGTGTAGCATTCATGTGGGACGATGATTGTAATAGGAGTTTTCAGGAGCTGAAGCGTCGATTGACCACTGCTTCGATTCTCACTATCCTTACCTGCTCAGGAGGATTTTCAATGTATACTAATACTTCGCATCAGGGACTGGGCTGTGTGTTGATGCAAGATGAAAGAGTAAATGCTTATGGATCCAGATAGCTAAAGGACCATGAGAAGAACTATCCGACCAATGATTTGGAGTTAATGGCAATAGTGTTTGCATTGAAAGTATGACGCCACTACTTGTATGGTGAGAAGTTTCAGATTTTCACTGACTACAAGAGCCTCAAGTATCTATTCTCGCAGAAAGAACTGAACATGAGACAAAGAAGATGGCTAGAGCTTCTGAAGGACTATGATTGTGAGATACTTTATCATCTCAGTAAGGCTAAAGTTATAGCTGATGCTTTGAGCAGGAAGAGCCTTGGGATGGTATCATATATGATAGTCAGGGAACATGAGTTGCTAGAGCAATTTTCTAGCCTCAGAGTTGTGCCGTCTGACATGGATACAGACTCTGTGATTCGTAGTCTACATTTGGAGTCGGATCTGTTGGACAGGATCAGACAGACTCAGCAGACTGATCCGTATTGCATTGATATGACTGGTCAGATATAGAAGGGCACAGTGACTGATTTTGAGTTAAGTTTTGATGGACTACTGAGATTTTCAGAAGCTCATTCTTCAAGGTACACGTTGAATTCGGGGAGTAACAAAATGTACCAGAACCTCCGAAAGGTGTACTGGTGGTCGGGTATAAGGAGAGATGTGAAGATTTCATGGCGAGATGTCTCGTATGTCGATAGGTGAAGGTAGAACATCAGAAACCTACAGGGTTATTGCAGCCTCTACCTATACCGACATGGAAATGAGAGCATGTCACTATGGATTTCATGATGGGTTTACCGAGGATCCGTAGGAATCATGATGCAATATGGGTGATCATTGATAGACTGACAAAGTCAGCCCACTTCTTAGCTGTGAGAGTTACCGATACTCTAAGTTCATTGACAAAACTGTATGTACGCGAGGTAGTGAGGTTACATGGTGTTCCAGTGAGCATTGTCTCAGATAGGGATTCCCGCTTCACTTCTCACTTTTGGGAACATTTTCAGGAAGCTATAGGAACCCAGTTGAGTTTGAGCACCGCTTTCTATCCTCAGATAAATGGTCAGATAGAGAGGACTATACATACTCTGGAGGATATGTTGAGAGCATGTGTGCTAGATTTTAGAGGTTCTTGGGATGATCATTTACCACTAGTCGAATTCACCTACAACAACAATTATCATACGAGTATCGGGATGGCACCGTATAAGGCTTTGTATAGCCGTAGAGGTCGTTCCCCTATCAATTGGGAAGAAGTTGGTGACCGAAAGATTTTTACTCCTGATTTGATTACACAGACCACTAAGGATATCCGGTTAAATTTTGAGAGATTGAGGATAGCTTAAAGTAGACAGAAAAGTTAGGCTGACAGGAGATAGAGACCACTTGAATTCGCAGTTAGTGAGTTAGTGTTTCTGAAGGTTTCCCCTTCCAAGGTATAGCGAGATTTGGGAAGAGAGGTAAGTTGAGTCCTCGCTACATTGGACTCTCTGAGATACTTGATCGAGTGAGAGATAAGGCCTATAGGTTGGCTTTACCACCAGACTTATCATGCGTGCATAATGTCTTTCACATTTCGATGCTTCAAAAATATCATCCATATCCGACCCATGTGATTCGGTATGAGCCATTGGAGCTCAAGGATGATCTGACATATGTAGAGAAACCGATCCAGATATTAGATTAGAAGGAGAAAGTCTTGAGGTCAAAGACCATCGGGTTAGTTAAGGTTCTCTGGCAACATCACACTTCAGAGGATGCTACTTGGGAGCTAGAGAGTCTGATGCGAGAGAGACACTCCCAATTGTTTGATGATTAACTTGGATCTAATTTGAAGGACCAAAATTCTTGAAGGAGGGGAGGAATGTAAGACCCGTAAATTTATATGCATTCTTTATGATTTCATGATGTACAGACAAGTTACATTTGATATGAATCATAAGAAATGAGTGTTTTTAAGTTCCAAATGTGAATGAAATGCAAATTTAGTAGTTAAGCAAATGAATATGAAGTTAACCTTGATTTTCTGGGAAAATTGCAACAGAAATGCTATAGATGAAGGGCAGATCGATCTCATTGTAAGGGGAGATCGATCTCATGGCTTGAAATTACAATGCCAAAGCATTCTGCAAGAGGGAAATCAATCTCTCATTTAAGTAGATCGATCCCTCATTCAAAACAGATCGATCTCTAAAGGGTTTTGGATAGCACGTATCGATCTCTTCTCAAGCCAGATCGATCTCTAAGTGATTCTGTTTAAAGCAGATCGATCTCATACCAAGAGACAGATTGATCCCCTAGCCTAAATATTGAATTCTGGAAGAGTTTCAATATAGAGCAGATCGATCTCTCATGGTTAGGAGATCAATCTCCTAAGGTAAGTCTATATAAACGGGACTGCTGCACCTTCTTTCCCCGAGAAACAACCAAATCCTCCATTGAAACAAAATGAAACCTAACCTTCCTACTCCAAAAATCTTCACCTTTCAATCAGTTTTGAGAGAGATTTATTTCAGCAAAGTTATTCCTAGTGAAGAGGAGAACAACAGAGTTGGAAACTAGAAGTTGAAATCAAGGATTGAAGGAGCAAAGTGGATTTCCCCCAATTTGGCAAAAAGAGGAAAAAATCAAGCTAGGTAAGATTCAATACACCAATTTCAATTATCTTAATATAGGTATCTTGGTGAGTTGATTGGTGTATGTTTTGTTGGCTAAAAACACCTTGAACATGTTAAATCTCCATGACCTAGAATTTGGCTTGGATATGAGAAAATGAGCAAAAGTTGATTAGGAATGGATTCAATGATGATTTAAGCATGTAGTGATGTTATTAAGCATGTATATATGATTGTAGGATAGTTTTGTAAAATACATGTGTTGGAATAGATGAGGAATGAAAATAGGTATATGAGATGTATGGTGAAATACAATAGTGGGAGAGAATAATGAACTTGAGGCATTAGAAGATTTATTTCGGTTCAATTTGAGTCAATAGACTTGATGAGTCTAATAGGTTCTCGAGAAATAAATGGACTTAAGAGAGAGTAAAGTCTAATGAGATGTAATAAGGCCAAATGGATGTGAAAAAAGGCTAAATGCATTGATTTGAGATTCATGCAAGTGAAAATTTAGTACATTAAGGTATACTGATGTGAATGGTTATCTACAGCTTCAGAGTTTATATTAGAAGCTGATCGGACTGCGAGGTTTAGCAGCACCAAGGAAGTGAGGTCATGCGACGTGATCAGAGGTAAGGGAATTTTGTGAATAGCTAGAGGTAGCTATACATAATTTGAATAGAATTTTAAGTATTTAAATTGTATATGGATTTTCAAAAATGGAAAATTTCGATAGGAACCGACAAGGTAAAATTGTGATTTTACCCCAATTAAGGGTTAAAAGCTTAGGAAACATGTTTGTGACTAGTTTAAAGTTGTTTGACAGTTGCATAGATAGATTGACTAATATTTTCATGTTATAAGCGAAAACAACACGTTATAGTGCCGATTTGATTTGATTGAGTGAATTCATTTGAAATAAGCCATCTATCGGTTTGTGTGAAAACCATTGGTGCTTGAGTGATACTTGCACTAAATTTTATAAGATATACATCACATAGTACTTGAGTATTTCTTGTACTTGATTTTAATGCGATTTGTGCATGATAGAGTACTGGAGCGTTGCGCGTACTTAGTTTCATTGATTAATGCAAGATAGAGTATTGAAGCATTATTCATACTCAGTTTTACATGACATAGTTGTGGAAGCATTGCTCGCACTAGATTTATGTGATTTGTGCATGTGGTCGTGTTGGAGTTTACTCGCACATATCGATTTTGAAAGAGATAGCATGAAACAGCCATGTTGGGAGCCTGTGTAGACTATGTATCGCACCGATTATATGCTTGTACATGCAAATTTTTGAGATATGGCCGAGGGCTATTGAAACTATTATCCATGGTATAAGGGCTAAGATCTATGACAGGCACCCCGACTGTGAGGATTGGGTCCATGGAGTACTTTGTACCGTGTATGTCACATGGAGTACGATGTACCGTGAGTACACGATGATATAGAGTTGTTGACTGATGGTTGAGGATTTGACCCACCTTCCATCACAGCAAATATGAGGCCCTGCACACCGAGTACTGTGTAGCCTAGGATCATGAAAAAATGAGATATGATTCACTAAACTAAGCAAATTATATACATCCGCAATATAAGTCACATATATCCTTGTAAGACCCAAAATTTTCTACTGTATTACTATGATTCATCATTGTAAACTGTAAGACCTGAAATTAAATCGTAAATTTTATGAGGTAGAAAAATGTTCACAAATTTAAAGGAATGGGATTCGGACTGAAAATAAGGATTCAAATCATAAAATGAATGAGTGTTCGTGAAGGAAAGTTTGATTGAATTAATCCCGAACAAGTGTAGGGGTAAAACGGTCAAAAGATCAAAAGTCGGGATAAATTCGATAAGAAAATTTAAAAAAAAAATAAGGATTTAGGATATCTCGATCAATAATGAGGAATTATACAATTTTGAGTCCAATTGATCAAGATCTGGAATTTTTAGAAATATCGAAAAGTCACTTGGGACAATATCCCGAAAATACAGAGAAATTATACCCGAAAAATGGCTAAAAATATAATAAATTAAATAAATTAAATTAAGTTAAATTGTTTGGAATAAAATATTAATTTTGTAGATATTTTCAGATTTTTTTAGACTATTTTAATGAATATTTTAATAATAAAATAAATTGTTAAATAAAATAATAATTGTAAAAAAAAAAAGGGAAATCTGTAAAAACGATCGGGGAGAGAGAAAGAGAAGAGAGAAACCGAGGATGCTGGGCGTGGCCGACCGAACCACGGCCACCGGCGATCGTCACCCTTCGACGAAGTGCCGAGAAGGAAGCGGAGAGGCCGACGAGCTAGATGGCACCGAAAACGCGCCGTGTGGAGGCCAGAAATCGCCGAATGGAGGAAGAGAAGCCCGCGGGGAAAACGTCGTCGATCCCGGTGATCCACGGCAGCTGGGCTCGAACGGCGGGATCGGGAAGAGGAGCCGGTCCTTTTGAGACCAGTATCGACCGGCGAAACCGCCGGAATCCGTCGGATCGAGAGGTGGCAGCCGCGAGGGAGAAGAGCTGATTCGCCGGCGATGGCTGCGTTTCGACCCCAGCCGAGGCCCGATTCTGAATGCCCAGGTGTAGCCGAGCCAAATGGCACCGGAATCGCACCGGGAACCGACCGGACGGCGTCGAAATGAGCAAATGGGGATTGAACCGATCGAACCGACCTGAACCGACCAAAACTGAACCGAACCGGACCGAGCTGAACCGGCGGTCTGAATCGGACTGAACCAGTTCAGCCAAAAAGAGATGAAAAAAGGGAGAAAAAGAGAAAATGGAAAAAGAGAAAGAATTTTCAGGGATACATCGGACTTCGGGTAAGTCGGTAAGAGGTCAAAAGTGACCAATTTGAATTTCAGAAAATTTATTTAAAAAATATTTGATCGGAAATTAACCCGGGATTAAATATAATAATTGTGCAGTTGTACGATAAAGCCCGAATGAGAGCGATTGAGCTCCAATTTTCGTATCCCGCATCGTATCGGGTAAGTACAGTTTAATTTCGGCAATTAGAGTCCTTTAATACAGAGTTTCGATTATTTTACGGAATTTACGAATTAATGTTGTATAAAGAGGGATATTAATCGGATTTACAACGTAATTACCGTAAATGGTATACGGGCTATCCAATGAGTTTGGAACAAAGCCCGATAATTATTGGTAAGCTGAATAAGCCCAATAGGCCTCGATAGTGTAAAAAAAATTAAGTGGAAAACGGGCTTAAGGCCGATTAAGGCCCATTAAGGTGCAATCGGGCCCAATAGGGGTAAATGAGCCCAATGATTTAAATTTAGCCCAGAAAATAGGAAATACAATTAAATTGTATGTTATCTGACCTAAGAAATATTAATACGCAGTTTCGGACATTGGATTGAGAGCAGATCGGACTGCGCGACGTGACATCAGAGAAAAGGTCAGATTCGACAGGAAAATCGAGGTAAGGGAATTTTGTAAGTGCATAGAGATGCCTATACATATTTTGAGGGTATTTACAGGGCTTAGAATTTATCTAAGTATCTAGTAAATGAAATAATAATTTTTACGAAAACCGGGGCTTAGATAAATAAAGGAAAAAGATGATTTTGCCCCTAGGAGTAAAATTTACAAAAAGGGTAGTAAGGCAAGTAAATTGCATGATTTCATGTTTTTAATACTTTATATGAATATATTGCTTTGATTTAAGCAAATATGCACATAGGTGGGCTATTGATTTCGTGAATTTTACGAAAGGGAACCGGTTTGTACCGGTTACGATCTTAAAAGATGTTTTATTAAAATCGAGCCACCTATTGTATTTACATGAATAAAAAGAGTGCTAGAGTCTTTCTCGCACTCAAGTTTACTGATTTATTTCTCATAAAAAGCCGTACTGGAGCATTGCTCGTACGAGAAATTTGTGTGTACAAAACTGTGCTGGAGCTTCGCTCGCACGAGATTTTAGATATCATGATATGCATAGCGTGGTGCTGGAGCTTCGCTCGCACTAGACGCGAGTTGACATGCATATAGTCGTGCGGAAGCCTCCTGTAGACTGTGTGTCACAGAGAGTTGAGATGCTCGCACATATACTTTGAGACATGGGTTGGTTATCGACATAGTATTGGGGTGGATAAGACCTACGGCAGGCACCCCCAGACTATGATATGGGTCCACGGAGTACGATGTACCGTGTATGTCACACGGAGTACGCTGTACCGTGCAGTCATGATGACTCTATGATGTTACTTGATATTCTGGCGGGTAGGACTTGACCCCACCTCCCGTTGCAGTTGTGATGCCCCGCACACCGGGATCCGTGTAGCCTGGGATCACAGGGACATAGTATGGCCATAGTCCTTGATTTTTCATACAGTAACCTACATGCCTCACATGATATCATACGGTCTGGATAGACCAGGACAAACCCGATGGAGGGGTAGTCCCGATTTGTGTTTTTAAAAGAGATGTGATTTGATGAATCAAGGTATTCCCGAGAGATGGGTTTGACCTTGATGAAGTTGTTTTATAATGAAACAAATGAGTTTTAAATGTGATGAATTTATGATGAAACAAATAAGTTTCAAAGTGATGAGTTTTGTGATCAAACAAATGAGTTTTAAAGTGAAGAGTTTATGATGAAATAAATGAGTTTTAATGTGACGAGCATGAGATGTCATACATGATGATTTTTCATGTGTGCTTGATATGTCGATTTCATGATTTCTTGTATATGATATATACATACATGTGGCATTGTTTTAATCTTACCTCATGCTCCGAAAGTAAACGATTTTTACATCATGACATTATCAGCACGTAGATAGTATAGTTATCTACCTGCTTACATTATTGCCTTACTGAGCACGTTTCGCTCACCCTTTCATTTTCCACCCCACAGGGTATATTCAGTAGAAGAGAGCGACAATAGTCTCGCATCTCGGTTATCCGCTGCTTCTTAGCAAGACCAGGTATACACATTTGTATAATTTCGTATCTGAACATATAGATGCACAGTACTGTATATGGATTTAATATTGGGGATGTATTTTGTTTAAATAAATTGATATGTGAATGTGATATGAAAATGGAATGGTAAATAGGTGAGAGGTTACTAACACCGAATCATAGCCCAACTGTTTAGTAGTGTAACTGTTCACGACGGGTGAGGAAATGAAAAAGCAAAAAATTTGTAGGGATTTTTAGGTAATTTGGGTCGTGACAAATTTAATGGTATCAGAGCAGAGTTGGCCTGATATGAGTCGGTGTTAGTGGTTAAGTAAATTTACATCCCCATGTACTGTGCATTGTTTAGATACAATTATGTATATCAAGATGGAAGTGCAGCTAAGAACTTAGTTTCAAATGCAAGAATATAGTTGCTATAACCGATAGCCGCTATGGTAGAGTGGCGAGTACACATGCTCGAGACCGTAGAGATCGGTCTGAGAATCAAATGAGTCATGATATGAGACTCAAGATGAGATAGTGCACGAGGCAGAGGTCGTAGAGGTAGACCTGAGTCTGCTAAGTCGTGCTGAGTTGACCTGTGAGAATCAGGATGAAATTGAAATGGAGGCTAATGTTGAGCATGCCTCTCAGAGTCCGACAGAGTGATCGGATAGTATTGAGACACGCTTCGCGAGATTGGAGCGGAGTGTGAAGATTATTTTGAGGAGCTAATTGCTCAGATTATGAGTGAGATATGAGGGCGCAGCGGAACATTGGTGGAAACCCGCTCGACCCATCTTAAGTGTTAAACGTCCATAGCTAAGATGAAAAATCTTATTGGATGTATTCCGGTGACAGGATATCCCGAACATGATTTAAAGGAAAAAATTTCTTACACTGCCCAGGAATACTAAATTGATTATGAGTATGAAACTCAGTTATATTCTTTGGCAGATATTACCTCGACACTATGAACAGGTGACAGTCGAGATGTCTAAAAGTTCATGAAATGGCTCAACTTTTCAATTTGAGTCCGATTGGCCCGTGAGATATTACCTATATCGAGGCAGTGTGCAGATTTACAGTTGGGTAGATAAGAACATGAATTGCATGCCTCTGAGATTGGGAAAGGTAGTGAGGGCTGAAATAGAGACAGAAAAGAGAATCGAGAAATGACAAAGATGTTAAAATGGGAAAAAGGTAATTGGTAAGAGATTAGAGCTGATGAGTCAGGGGGTAAGATGATTGGTAATGCCCCAGTGTATCCAGTTTCAACACTTATGAGGGGTATTGTGATTGGAGAACCCCGACCTGCTACGAAGCAGTGTAAGCAATGTAGCAGTGTAACAGTGTAGCAGTGTAAGCAGTGTAGGATGTGTGGTAGATACCACGCAAGGAGGGTCTATACCTACACTGTATTGATGAAAATAGCCGTTAAGTGTGGTAAGACGGACCATTAATTTTGATTACACAGAGTTGGGTGAGATCGCCCTACAGAAAAGTAAAGACAGAGAAAAACTTCGTTGGTATAGCTGCAACGAAAAGGGAGGCCATAGCCGAAAAGAAAAAGGAAAGTAGGCTGTTGGACGAAGGCGAGAGGATGTCTTGGACAGGACACTATTGATGTTTCATGGATGTGGTGTAAGATACCACACTTGTTATGAATAATGAAGTACATATGTTCATTGATCCTGGTGCCACACATTTATTCATACCGCCTTCATTCGCATATAAGTGAGTAAAAGGCATGAATGCCTACATCATTGGGCACAATACTGATAAATGAGTACCCAATAGAGAAGGATTAATTAACAGAATATGAATATACAGATTTTAAGTTGAAAACAGGGGTGAAAACATCACTGAAAAGTATATTGTAAGTGTTGACAAGTGATAAAAAGGGGTGCAACAGTTGAAATTAAAAGAGTAAAGGATTGTAACCACGAAATGAATAATGACAAGAGATTTGTCATGATTGATATACGACGGAGATGATCTTGGAGATGTGTTTTGATCCTAAATACAAGATGTATTGGAGTAAGAGATATATGCTAGGTAAGGAATACCCTTAATATGCAAAGTAATTGAGGTTAAGCAATTAGTAGCGAATATAAATTATAACCAAGGATAAAGATGGGTATAACCATAACCAGTAATTGTGGTTAAGTCTGAAGGTTAATAAAGGTATTTCAAAATACCTCCCCGCCTGAAGACTTGACAGCGTCTAAAAGTATATATTTATAACCTAAAACGTGAAATCGATCGTCGTAATAAATACCTTCAGCATTAGGATACCTTTACTAAGATGATAAGAATATTAAAATTCGACAAATCATAAAGGTTAACATAGTAAAATTTAATAAGAGCCGTTAAGATAAGAAAAGGAAATGACGCAGGTTAGTACCTGAAAACGTAAGCGATTTTGAAGGATCTGATACGCTTATGCGTACATAAGTCAAGGATTGGACCGATTTGTAATCATGATTATCGATGATATGTTGGGTGTAGTTAAAGTCTAGGGAAATTATAAGCAACAATTGAAGATGGCTTTTACAGATGGATTGTTGCGAGTTCTAAAAGGATATACCTTGACGACACGTTTAACTAAGAAAACGTGGTCTTTGAATAAGACGATAAATAAGATGATGGATGTGATATAAATTTCGATGTAGTGAAGTATGAACTGACCACTGTGATTAATTTTATCATACCCAACAGCTCAAGAGGTTCTCAGTGAGTATGGATACCTCAAAATTATGAAGGAGCTGTGTATTGATGTATAATGGGGAGATAGTTAAGTATGGAGTCAGACAACTCCTTGATCATGAAATAAACTATCTTACCCATGATTTAAAATTGGCAACAGTAATTATACCGAGGATATGGTACTATTATGTACAGGGTGAGAAATTGTGGATATGCACTGATCATAAAGTCCCAAGTATTTGTTTCACAGAAAGAGGCGAATATGAGAATACATAGTGGGTTAGAGCTTCTGAGAGATTTTGATTTGTGAAAATTGTACCACCCAGGAAAGGCTAATGTAATGACTGATGCCTTGAGCAGAAAGAGCCTCGGGATGGTACCACATATGATGGTCAGGGAGCGTGAGCTGCTAAAGCAGTTGTGAGCCTCAGTAGTGATGTGATCCCTTCTGATGATGACAGTGATTGTGTGACAGCTAGCTTGATGATTAGAACCGGATGAGAGTGCCCGGATTTACCAGGTTTAGCATGATGATCGGCATGATGTCGATAGTTTGGGTCAGATTCAGAAGGGTACAGTGACAGAGTTCACAGCGAGTGCTGATGATTTACAGAGAGGTTCAGAGACAATATGAGTGCTCCCTAGGACCACAGTTGATGGGATAGTAATATTGTCAGAAGCTCACTCTTCAGGATATACAGTGCATACGGAAGTAAAGAATGTATCAAAATCTCGAAAAGGGTATTAGTGGTCAGATGTGAAAAGAGATGGTAGAGATTGTGGAAAAGTGCCTAGTATGTCAGCAGAATAAGGTAGAGTATTAAAAGTCTGCAGGGTTATTGCAGCCTCTACCTATATCGACACGGCACGGAAATGAAAGCAAGTCTCCATGAATATCGTGATGGGTTACAGAGAACCCAGGTGAATTACGAGGCTATTTGGATGATATTCGATAGAGTGACTAAGTCTACCCACCTTCTGGTTATGAAATCCCCAAATACTCAGAGTGTATATGAGGATTTATGTATAAGGAAGATTGTGGAACATTAAGTAGCGTTCCAGTGAGCATGGTATCATATAGGGATTCCCGCTTCACTTCACATTTTGGGGAATATTTTTTAGGAAGCTATGGGAACCCGACTGAGTATTAGCACAACTTTTCATCCTCAGACAGATGGTCAGTCAAAGAGGATTGTACAGGTTCTGGAGGATCCGATGAAAGCGTGTGCCCTTGATTTTTATGCTCATGGGATGATCAATTATTACAAATCGAATTCGTCAATTGTGATAGTTGCCACTTGAGTATCGGGATAACAAATATGAGACAGTGTATGGTCGTAGGGGTTGTTTCCCCAAATTGGATAAAATAGGTGGGTGACAGATAGAATTATTTTCGACTTTGGATAATAAGTCTTTGAGGATGTTTAGTTAATAGATATTAAGAACACCTCAGAGCAGATAGACAAGTATTGGAATTCACCCTTGGTGAATTAGTATGGTTGAAAGTTAATTGTCCTAAGAGAATAAGGACATAGCGAGCTTTTGGAAGAAGGTAAATTGAGTTTCGCTGGATTGAATCTTTCGAGAGATTGGACAAGTGGGAGATAAGACCTGTAGGTTGGCGTTATCACCTGAATTAACAGGCACCCACAACGTGTCCCTTTTTTTTAATGCTTCGAAAATACTATCCGGATCTAGCATAGGTGATCGAATATGAATTCCAAAAGTTCAGTTTAATGAAAAAATAAGTATATTGATAAGTTGATTCGGGCATTAAACAGGAAAGAGGAAGTATTGAGATTTAAGAGGATCTCCCTAATTAAAGTCTTTTGGTAGTAATACACTCCGGAGAAGGTCACATAAGAATTTAAGAGTATGATACGATCGATGTACCCGGAGTTGTATATGGACTCATATGACTTGGTTCTAATTTGGAGGACCAAATTTCTTAAGTGGGGGAGATTTGTAAGACCTGAAATTAAATCGTAAATTTTATGAGGTAGAAAAATGTTCACAAATTTAAAGGAATGGGATTCGGACTGAAAATAAGGATTCAAATCATAAAATGAATGAGTGTTCGTGAAGGAAAGTTTGATTGAATTAATCCCGAACAAGTGTAGGGGTAAAACGGTCAAAAGATCAAAAGTCGGGATAAATTCGATAAGAAAATTTAAAAAAAAAATAAGGATTTAGGATATCTCGATCAATAATGAGGAATTATACAATTTCGAGTCCAATTGATTAAGATCTGAAATTTTTAGAAATATCGAAAAGTCACTTAGGACAATATCCCTAAAATACGGAGAAATTATACCCGAAAAATGGTTAAAAATATAATAAAATAAATAAATTAAATTAAGTTAAATTGTTTGGAATAAAATATTAATTTTATAGATATTTTCAGATTTTTTAGACTATTTTAATGAATATTTTAATAAGAAAATAAATTGTTAAATAAAATAATAATTGTAAAAAAAAAAAAGGGAAATCTGTAAAAACGATCGGGGAGAGAGAAAGAGAAGAGAGAAACCGAGGATGCTGCGCGTGGCCCACCGAACCACGGCCACCGGCGATCGTCACCCTCCGACGAAGTGCCGAGAAGGAAGAGGAGAGGCCGGCGAGCTAGATGGCACCGAAAACGCACCGTGTGGAGGCCAAAAATCGCCGAACGGAGGAAGAGAATCCCGCGGGGAAAACGTCGTTGATCCCGGCGATCCACGGCAGCTGGGCTCGAACGGCGGGCACCGGCGTGATCGGGAAGAGGAGCCGGTCCTTTTGAGACCAGTATCGACCGACGAAACCGCCAAAATTCGTCGGATCGAGAGGTGGCAGCCGCGGGGGAGAAGAGTTGATTCGTCGGCGATGGCTGCGTTTCGACCCCAGTCGAGGCCCGATTCTGAATGCCCAGGTGTAGCCGAGCCGAACGGCACCGAAATCGCATCGGGAATCGGCCGGACGGCGCCAGAATGAGCAAATGGGGACTGAACTGGTCGAACCGACCTGAACCGACCAAAACTGAACCGAACCGGACCGAGCTGAACCGGCGGTCTGAACCGGACTGAATCGGTTCAGCCAAAAAGAGAGGAAAAAAGGGAGAAAAAGAGAAAAAGGAAAAAGAGAGAATTTTCAGGGATACACCGGACTTCGGGTAAGTCAGTAAGAGGTCAAAAGTGACCAATTTGAATTTCGAAAAATTTATTTAAAAAATATTTGATCGGAAATTAACCCGGGATTAAATATAATAATTGTGCAGTTGTACGATAAAGCCCGAATGAGAGCCGATTGAGCTCCAATTTTTGTATCCCGCATCGTATCGGGTAAGTACAGTTTAATTCCGGCAATTAGAGTCCTTTAATACAGAGTTTCGATTATTTTACGAAATTTACGAATTAATGTTGTATAAAGAGGGATATTAATCGGATTTACAACGTAATTACCGTAAATGGTATACGGGCTATCCAATGAGTTTGGAACAAAGCCCGATAATTATCGGTAAGCTGAATAAGCCCAATAGGCCTCGATAGTGTAAAAAAAATTAAGTGAAAAAACGGGCTTAAGGCCGATTAAGGCCTATTAAGGTGCAATCGGGCCCAATAGGGGTAAATGGGCCCAATGATTTAAATTAAGCCCAGAAAATAGGAAATACAATTAAATTGTATGTTATCTGACCTAAGAAATATTAATACGCAGTTCCGGACATTGGATTGAGAGCAGATCGGACTGCGCGACGTGACATCAAAGAAAAGGTCAGATTCGACAGGAAAATCGAGGTAAGGGAATTTTGTAAGTGCATAGAGATGCCTATACATATTTTGAGGGTATTTACAGGGCTTAGAATTTATCTAAGTATCTAGTAAACGAAATAATAATTTTTACGAAAACCGGGGCTTAGATAAATAAAGGAAAAAGACGATTTTACCCCTAGGAGTAAAATTTACAAAAAGGGTAGTAAGGCAGGTAAATTGCATGATTTCATGTTTTTAATACTTTATATGAATATATTGCTTTGATTTAAGCAAATATGCACATAGGTGGGTTGTTGATTTCGTGAATTTTACAAAAGGGAACCGGTTTGTACCGGTTACGATCTTAAAAGATGTTTTATTAAAATCGAGCCACCTATTGTATTTACATGAATAAAAAGAGTGCTAGAGTCTTTCTCGCACTCAAGTTTACTGATTTATTTCTCATAAAAAGCCGTACTGGAGCATTGCTCGTACGAGAAATTTGTGTGCACAAAACCGTGCTGGAGCTTCGCTCACACGAGATTTTAGATATCATGATATGCATAGCGTGGTGCTGGAGCTTCGCTCGCACTAGACGTGAGTTGACATGCATATAGTCGTGCGGAAGCCTCCTGTAGACTGTATGTCACAGAGAGTTGAGATGCTCGCACATATACTTTGAGACATGGGTTGGTTATCGACATAGTATTGGGGTGGATAAGACCTACGGCAGGCACCCCCAGACTATGATATGGGTCCACGGAGTACGATGTACCGTGTATGTCACACGGAGTACGCTGTACCGTGCAGTCATGATGACTCTATGATGTTACTTGATATTCTGGCGGGTAGGACTTGACCCCACCTCCCGTTGCAGTTGTGATGCCCCGCACACCGGGATCCGTGTAGCCTGGGATCACAGGGACATAGTATGGCCATAGTCCTTGATTTTTCATACAGTAACCTACATGCCTCACATGATATCATACGGTCTGGATAGACCAGGATAAACCCGATGGAGGGGTAGTCCCGATTTGTGTTTTTAAAAGAGATGTGATTTGATGAATCAAGGTATTCCCGAGAGATGGGTTTGACCTTGATGAAGTTGTTTTATAATGAAACAAATGAGTTTTAAATGTGATGAATTTATGATGAAACAAATAAGTTTCAAAGTGATGAGTTTTAAAGTGAAGAGCTTATGATGAAATAAATGAGTTTTAATGTGACGAGCATGAGATGTCATACATGATGATTTTCCATGTGTGCTTGATATGTCGATTTCATGATTTCTTGTATATGATATATACATACATGTGGCATTGTTTTAATCTTACCTCATGCTTCGAAAGTAAACGATTTTTACATCATGACATTATCAGCACGTAGATAGTATAGTTATCTACCTGCTTACATTATTGCCTTACTGAGCACGTTTCGCTCACCCTTTCATTTTCCACCCCACAGGGTATATTCAGTAGAAGAGAGCGACAATAGTCTCGCATCTCGGTTATCCGCTGCTCTTAGCAAGACCAGGTATACACATTTGTATAATTTCGTATCTGAACATATAGATGCACAGTACTGTATATGGATTTAATATTGGGGATTTATTTTGTTTAAATAAATTGATATGTGAATGTGAATATGAAAATAGAATGGTAAATAGGTGAGAGGTTACTAACACCGAATCATAGCCCAACTGTTTAGTAGTGTAACTGTTCACGACGGGTGAGGAAATGAAAAAGCAAAAAATTTGTAGGGATTTTTAGGTAATTTGGGTCGTGACATAAACAGTTAAACATGTTATTGGAATCATAAGAAATGTTATATTTCAATCCTAAGTTCAAGTGAAAGTAGAAAATGCCATAAATGCACAAAAGTACCAAATGTGAGCTATAGTGAGCTAAGGCTAAATCGAATGGATGCCAATCATTTTGACTGAAGATAAGAAAAATATCCAAATAAGGATATTTCAAAAAGAAAAGTTGGTTTGGTTTTGTCTCGATAAGGTTAAAGTAGTGAAAATGCCAAAAGGGCTCAAACAAGCTCAAAATGGACTTTTTGAAGTGTTTTTAACATATTCACCTACCAAGGGTGTCCAAAATGTTGAGATGGACTAACCAACCATTGAAATATATAAATTTGGATTAGTTGACTTGAGTCAAATGTGGTCAATGGTCAAAGTTAAGAGAAAAGTCAAGAATTGAAGAATAAGCTTTGACTAGTTAACCAAAGCATGGTTAACTTAACTCAACTATGGTTAAGGCTTGAGAAAATTATTCTGGGCTAAGAACACATGGAGATTCGGCCAAGGACTTAGAAAAATAAATGAAAAGCAATTGGGTTTAATCATAATGGGCTGAAAATGAAGAAATGATATTGGGCCAAATAGTTAAATGGTTAAAGCCCATTAAACATGGATGAAGTGGGCCGAAAATTGGGCTAAGCAATTTTGCCAAATGTGGGCCCATTTAAATGCATAAAATATAGGCCCAATTACTAATAAAATTAAAGTCCAAAATCTAAAATGGGAAAGCCCAAATTGAAAGCCTAATATGAATAGTTCAAGCCCAAAACTTAACCAAGCCCAAACCAATTGGCAAGCCCAATTTATAGGATAATTTTAAGTGAAATGTTGGCTGAAATTAAAAGGAAAAATAAAAAAAATTGACAAGGCAAAAATTGTGTTCTTCATCCTTAAGCAATCGACCACCATTAAGCCATAAGCTTTCAAGCTTTCTCTCACTAGATTTCACCCATCTACAAACATATTTGGAACAAGTGATCTTCATAAAAGTTGTTCAATATTGAGAGGAGATTAACATACTCCAAAACCAGCACCTAAGAAGTTGAATTGGAGAGCCATAAGTCTTCCTTCATTTTCGACCAAGTTGAAAAAGTCAAGCTAGGTGAGTTTTCAATCCACCAATCTTACATATGTTAATCTAAGGATTTTATGGAGTTGATTGGCGTATGAATTACATGAAAAAACATCACCTAGAATATAGATTCATGTTTGGCCAAAAATGGCTATTTGTTTCATGATGAACATGATTGATGTTTAATGGCATTTATGAGTTGGTCATGATGTGTATATGATGATGGTGTGATTAAGTGAAACCAATTTGTAGGATTGGATATGTTTATGGAGCAAGCTTATAAGGTGTTTGTTATAATGCCTTAATGAACTATATGTTGAGTTAAGGTATTTTGAAATGACAAAACAAGTGAATTCAATAATGTAAAGATGATATAAAACCATGTTTAGAGGTTATCAGTACCAGAACTTAAAGTTCTGTTGATGAGAGATCGATCTGGGTTATGAGAGATCGATCTCCTGGGTTTATCTTGGATGAGAGATCGATCTCAGGAAGACATGAGATCGATCTGCCAAGCCTTGAACCTATACAAAGGTATTGAGGAAGAGTGAGATCGATCTATAAGGGTTATGAGATCGATCTGCCTATTACTGGAGTTGAGGAGATCGATCTGATCTATTAAAGCAAAGAAAGTAGATCGATCTTCAAGATCAATCTACACTCAAACAGAGAGCTTATGAGATCGATCTGGTAAGGAAGAGATCGATCTTCTCAAAGTCAGAGAGCTAAGGAGATCGATCTGGGTTATTGAGAGATCGATCTCCCTACTACGAGATTCATCACAGATCGATCTGTAAATCGATCTTGCCTCAAACAGAGAGATTAGAAGATCGATATGCCTATTCGACAGATCGATCTCCCCTAACATTTTCAAATAAGAGATCGATCTGCTCATATATGAGATCGATCTCCTTGTGTTATTTTGCTTTGATCTTGCAGGACTTATAACTAAGTGATCGATCTGACCAAGATGGCAGATCGATCTGGCATTCTACTGGAGGTACCCAACGGCTAGTTCTGCAAAAATCTCAACGGGAAAAACAACATTTAATGCTCCAACTACCAATCCTTCAGTATTTAACCAAGCATTGAAGACAATGAGAATCGAGACACTATTGCTGCACATTTCTTACATTCTCAAGAGTTTAATACTTTCATTCCTTGTGTCTTCATTCCTCATTTATTGAGTTTGTTATATAAGCTTAAGTGCAAAAGCTGTAATTGTCCTACCCACATTAAAATCTTGATTCTGTATTCATCCTTACCTTAAGAGAGAAGAGGATTGTTCCTCAGTGAGATAAAAATTGTAAAAGGGTGAATACATCTTTGTATTGCAAAGGGTAGAGAGGTTATTCCTTAACCTGAAAAAGGAACATTGTAACTTCAGTTGAAGAAGAGAAAGAAAGCACTTGACAAGAAGGTCAAGGAGAGAGGACGTAGGCAAGAGTTTGGCCGAACCTCTATAAACGATTGTGTTTGTTTCTCTCTTCCCTATCTTGTTTAATTTCATTATTGCTCACTTTCATTTGTTGATTAAATTAGGATTAATTTAAAATTTCCCATTAACGCTAGAAAATCGATTCACCCCCCCTCTCGGTAGAGCCAACAATTGGTATCAGAGCTAGGACTCTTTAATCACATAGGAACAACTTCCTAAGAGTTAGAAACGATCAAATGGCTCACAACAATGTAGCAACTAGTTTGGTAGGAGAGGGGCACTCTACGGTTAGACCTCCTATGTTCAATGGAGAACATTATGCCTATTGGAAGACTAGGATGATGTTATTCATTCAAGCAAATGATTATGAGGTGTGGAGGATTATAATTAAAGGACCTCAAATCCCTACAAAGAGAATAGAGGGAAGAGATATCCCTAAAGAAGAAGATGAATGGGATTCAAATGACATTAAATGTGCCCAGCTAAATGCTAAGGGTATGCACACATTATTTTGTGCCTTAGGTCCAAATGAATACAATAGGGTCTCCGGATGTGACAATGCCAAACAAATTTGGGACAAATTGGTAATAACTCATGAGGGTACAACCCAAGTAAAGGAGACTAAGGTAGGAATGCTCATACATGACTATGAGCTTTTTAGGATGAAGGAAGGAGAATCAATTAGTGATATGTTCACTAGATTCACGGATGTAATTAATGGATTAAAGTCCTTAGGAAAAATTTACTCTAATATTGAAATGGTCAAGAAAATATTAAATAGCTTACCTAAATCATGGGAAGCTAAAGTGACTGCAATTGAGGAATCTAAGGATCCTCACACTTTGTCTTTAGATGAATTAATAGGATCACTACTCACTTATGAGATGAAATTAAGAAGAAATGAAGAGCCACTCAAGAAAGTGGGAGTTGCTCTAAAATCCACTGCTCAAGAGGAGATTAAGAATGAGAGTGGTAGTGAAGAGGACCTTGAGATGGCAATGTTTGCCAAAAGATTTAACAAGTTCATGAGAATGAGAGCTAGTGGTAGTAATAGCAGAAACAATAAGAGAGATCAAGAAGAAGTAGGTAGAAAAGATTCAATTGTGTGTTATGAATGTAAAAAATCAGGATACATAAAATTTAACTGCCCTCTTCTTAAAAGGTCCAATGATAGGTTCCACAAAAGGAAGGCAATGGTGGCAACATGGAGCGATAGTGACTGCTCCGATGATGACTCAAATGAGGACATTGCTAACTTATGCTTCATGGCTATTGAGGATGAAAAGGTAACTTCAAACCTCAATGAATATTCGTTTGATGAATCGTAAGATGCCTTTGATGATCTTGCATTAGAGTATGAATGCATGAGTATGAAATATAAAAAGATAATATCCAAATTGAGAAAAGAAAATGAGTTGATGCTAAGGGACAAATTAGAATGTGAAAAGAAACTAGAAATTTCAAATCTTGAAATTTGTGACCTTAAAGAGAAAAATGGCAACCTACATAATTCCTTTAATAGGTTCCACATGGGTCAACAAAAGTTAGATAGCATGCTAGAGACCCAAGGGCATTCTTTGACAAAAATGGGTTAGGATATAATGCAAAAAGTAGAAAGACTCATCTTAAAAGCTTTATTGCTAGAAATAGTATAAATAAACTCTCAACTTCTTGTTCATATTGTAATAGAAAGGGACATGCATCACATAATTGCAACATAAATATGAGCTCTCTTAAAGGAAAAATAGTAAAAAGGATATGGATTCCAAAAGAAGTAATTCACTCAAAGGATGTTAATGCATTAGCAAAATGGATCCCAAAGGGATTAAGAATTGCATTCACTAACCTCAAAGGACCCAAGAGAATTTGGGTACCTAAGACTTGAGTTTGGATCTTTTTGTAGGTAATTGAGCATGGCCACAAAGCTAAAACAAAGGAAGCATGGTACTTGGATAGTGGATGCTCAAGGCACATGACTGGAGATAGAAGCCACGTCAACTCTTTTAAATCAAAAGTTGGTGGAGAAGTCACATTTGGGGACAACTCCAAAGGCCAAGTTGAAGGAAGTGGCTCAATAGGTAATGACTACTTTTCATTAGAAAAGGTATTACTTGTTAGGGGTCTAAAGCATAACTTACTAAGCATAAGTCAACTTTGTGACAAAGTTTACAAAGTAATTTTTGATTGCATGAAATGTCATGTTGTAGATCCTAAGTCAAACAAAGTTCTTTTTCTAGGTCATAGGCAAGGTAATATATATATTGTCTATCTTAATGAACTCAAAAATGAAAATATATGCTTAATGGTAGACAATAAAAAGGAATCTTGGTTATGGCATAGAAGACTAGGTCATGCTAGCATGCATGTGCTATCTAAGTTAGCTAGAAAGGATCTAGTCATAGGCTTACCCAAGCTATCCTTTGATCATGAAGAAATATGTGAAGCTTGTGTTAAAGGAAAGCATAAAAGGACAACATTTAAGCCTAAGAATATTGTATCCACCACTAGGCCTCTTCAATTACTTCACTTAGATTTATTTAGACCAACTAGACAACTAGCCTAGGTGGGAAACACTATGGATTTGTAATAGTTGATGATTACACTAGGTTCACTTGGGTGTTCTTTTTAAGAGTAAAAAATGAAGCCTTAGAAAAATTCATAGCCTATACAAAAATTATTCAAAATGAAAAAGGGTATACAATAACTAGCATTAGAAGTGATCATGGCAAGGAATTCGAAAACATAGGATTTGATGAGTATTGCAATGATCAAGGAATTAGTCATAATTTTTCAGCCCCTAGGACACCACAACAAAATGGAGTAGTTGAGAGAAGAAATAGAACCTTGGAAGAAATGGCTAGAACCATGTTGTGTGAGAATAATTTACCAAAGTATTTTTGGGCTGAAGCTATAAACACATCTTGCTATATAATTAATAGAGCTATGATTAGACCCATGCTAAAGAAAACTCCTTATGAGCTTTACAAGGGTAAGAAGCCTAATATTAGTTACTTCCATCCTTTTAGCTGTAAATGTTTTGTCTTAAATAATGGTAAAGATAATCTAGGAAAATTTGATGCCAAGAGTGATGAGGGAATCTTTCTAGGGTACTCATTGAATTCAAAGGCTTATAGAGTATATAACAAAAGAACATTAATGGTTGAAGAATCTATTCATGTTATATTTGATGAGTCAAATGATGTATCTAAAGATTCAACTAATGATGAGGATGTGGGAATATTTGATGAAAACTTGGAGGAAATTCCAAATTTAGAAGATGATTTATTAGAAAAACTTGACTTGAATAAAGAAGATGAAGAAGAAATAGAGATATTAGAGAGAGAGTCTAGAGCACCAAGAGAGTTAGGATATGTAAAAGATTGTGAAATAGTAGGAGATCCAACTCTTGGAGTTAGAACTAGATCATCTCTAAGAAATATGTGTCAATATATAGCTTTTGTATCTCAAATAGAGCCTAGGAATGTCAATGAAGCCTTAGATGACAATAATTGGTTCCTAAAAATGCAAGAAAAATTAAATCAATTTGAGAGAAGCAAAGTATGGAAACTAGTTCCTAGGCTTAGTGATCACTCTATAATTGGAACTAAATGGATATTCAAGAACAAGATGGATGAAAATAGTGTGATCATAAGGAACAAGGCTAGGTTAGTTGCACAAGGCCATAGACAAGAGGAAGGTATAGACTATGATGAAACCTATGCACCGGTAGCTAGACTAGAGGCAATAAGAATGTTACTTGCCTTTGCATGTTATAAGAACTTCAAATTATATCAAATGGATGTAAAGAGTGCATTCTTAAATGGTTTCATTAATGAAGAAGTCTATGTTGAACAACCTCCCGGCTTTGAAAATCATGAATTTCCTGAACATGTTTTCAAATTATCTAAGGCACTCTATGGGTTGAAACAAGCTCCTAGAGCTTGGTATGAAAGTTTGTCAAAATTCTTAATAGAAAAGGGATTTTCAAGAGGAAAAGTGGATACCACCTTATTCATCAAAAATAAAAATAAAGATTTACTAGTTGTACAAGTGTATGTGGATGATATTATTTTTGGTTCAACTAATGAGTCTTTATGTCAAGAGTTTGCTAAGATCATGCAAGGAGAATTTGAAATGAGCATGATGGGAGAACTCACCTTCTTCTTGGTACTTCAAGTAAAGCAAACAAAAGATGGAACCTTCATCAATCAAGCAAAGTACACTAAGGATTTGCTCAAGCGATTTGGAATGGACAATTGCAAACCTCAAGCAACTCCAATGGGCACCAACATCAAGCTTGATAAAGATGAAAGTGGTAAGTGTGTAGACACTAAACTCTATAGGTCTATGATTAGTTCATTGCTCTATTTAACTGCAAGTAGACTAGATATTTTGTTTAGTGTATGCCTTTGTGCTAGATTTCAATCCTCTCCTAGGGAATCACACTTATTAGAAACTAAAAGGATCTTTAGATACCTTAAGGACACTCCCTCTCTAGGATTTTGGTACCCCAAGGACTCTACCTTTACACTTCATGCATTTTCAGATGCAGATTTTGGGGGATGCAAAATAGATAGGAAAAGTACTTCAGGTACCTGCCAATTCTTAGGAAATAGATTAATCTCTTGGTTCTCTAAGAAACAAAACAGTGTGGCTTAGTCCACAATTGAAGCTGAATACATAGCAGCAGGTAGTTGTAGTGCTCAAGTGTTGTGGATTAAACAACAAATGAAAGATTATGGTATTGACATGAAACAAGTTTCTATTAAATATGACAATACCACTGCTATCAACCTATCTAAAAATCCTATTCAACACTCTAGAACCAAGCACATTGAGATTAGGCATCATTTCCTTAGAGACCATGTGCAAAAGGGGGATATAATTCTAGAGTATATTGACACTTTACATCAAATAGCTGATATATTCACCAAACCCTTTGATAGAGATAGGTTTTGTATCCTTAGAGGTGAATTAGGACTCATGAATATCCCTTAAGATATTTATGCTTCAAAATCTTGGTTTTAAGTTGGTTTTAAAAGAGTTTTACAAAGATTTTTCACAAGTATGAGAGATCGATCTCCTATCAATATAGATCGATCTCCATACTTCCAATAAGCCTAAAGCATTAAGGTTAAGCTAAGAAGATCGATCCTCTATCCATAAGATCGATCTCCTTAAGCCTCTGTTATACAGCAGATCGATCTGTGCATATGACAGATCGATCTCTTCAAGCTTCTGTATTCTGAAGATCGATCTATGCATTTGCCAGATCGATCTCCCTAAGCCTCTGTCAAACAGCAGATCGATCTGTGCATACGACAGATCGATCTCCTTAAGTTTTTGTATTTTACAGATCGATCTTATGGACCACAGATCGATCTCCTTGAGCTTCTGGAAATGATAGATCGATCTGTCGTCTCGACAGATCGATCTCCTGTGCCCTGGACTATAAAAACTGGTGAAAAATCTCCAAATTTCAAACCCTCAAACTTCAAAATCCCTAACTTCCTTTGCATATCCTCTCTCGATTCCTCCTCAGATCGATCTCTGTACGGTCTTCGTCGCGTCTCTCCTTCGTTTACTGGTATAGTAACCCACATTCCTTATTATTTTCTCAAAAATTTCTTAAGATTTGTGTTTAATTTCACTCTAGGGCAAATCTAGTCACTGTTTCATTGATTTTTTGTTATGAACCTGTCTTAGAGTAATTCCCGTGTCTAGAATCATGCCCAGACTTAAGAGAGTAGGCCAAAAACCTCCTCGACCTAGTGTCGATCAAGGATCTTCTTCCCAAACCAATCCACCCCCTTCAGTCACTACCTTTAACAGGTGTTTTAAAACACCTGCGAAAAGGAAGCGATATGAAGAATATTTTTCTACCATGCCAATTAAACATTGGCGAACAATTGATTTCTCCTTCCTAAACCGCATCGATTTTCCCTATCTATCTAAATTTGAAGAATTTGGATGGATGGCGTTCCTAAAAATCAATACTCCCGTACCTCCAAATATGGTTCGAGCATTCTTTTCCAATGTCTAACTCACCTATGATCCTAACGACACCTGTAATATTCTCGGCTTTACAACGTATGTCATAGGAAAATCGATTATCGTAGACACTGAAATCCTAGCCAACGCTTTCAACATACGCGATGAAGGGTTGACAAACGAAGATGAGGAAGTCCCTTTGGAGTTTGATATTCCCGGGGATAAGGCGAGTGACCTCCCAATGCACCCCTGGCTACTCCACCTCATCATATCGTGGAACTTTCATCCATTCGGTACCCGTCACTCCACCGTTAGGCGGTTAGATAGGTTCTGGATTCACCACATTCACTCCACCAGTCAAAAACCCAACCTCATCCACTTTATCTATCAAGACTGGTTGAAGATCGTACGCGGCCAAGCCACAACGATAGTGTTTCCGCAACCATTAGAGTACTTTCTCTAACGACTTGGAGTGGACAGCAGCTGCGAGACGTGTGAAATGCCCTCTGCAAAGAGCGTCCTCAACATCGGGTCACTCCACCACATGGGCTACTACAAGGACTTCCGGAGCGACTGGAAGAAGAAGAGGGAACAGCAGTCTGCTGCAGCTATGGAGGAAGATCCCTTCGATGAGCCTATGGATCCACCTGCTGCACCGACTGCGGGTCCATCGTCCTCGATTCCTCAGCCCACTGCACCTGCTACCTTAACCGCTGAAATGGAGTCCATTGTGACAATGTTGAGTGCACTGAACAGGAAGATCGATGAAGGCTTTGCAAGCCTTCATGTGACCCAGCAGCGGATGTTCGAGGAGCTGAACCGCAAAGTGGATGAAGGTTTTGCAAATCTTCATAAGGCTCAAGAGGCGATGTTTGATGAGATTCAAGACACTCGCACTCACGTTGAGGATCTCATGGATCGATTTCCTCCTCCACCATAGGGCTTATTTACTAGATATAGTTTTGTTATATGTTTTCATTACTCGTTGTTGTTTGAACTAAATTTGCTTGAATGAGCTGCCCTCTGTGTTATTGAATGAGTTTTTTAAAGAAATGTTAATTTGAAATGACAGGAGTACTGTTTAGATTTCTTTCTTGCCATTGATATGACAAAAAGGGGGAGAAGAAATAATGCTAAGAACACATGAGTGTGTTAAAACATGTTTAAATGACTTTAAGAATCATATCTAATGGTTTAAAAGGAATGATTAAAATAAGGGGGAGTTAAGAAAGTTTAGAGATCAAAAGCCAAAAGTAAGGGGGAGTTTACAAAAAGGGGGAGTTTGTGCAAAATGAAAATAGGGAACTAAATATGTTGATTGAATAGGTTTTGTCATATCAAAAAGGGGGAGATTGTTAAGTTAATGTATTTTGAAATGACAAAACAAGTGAATTCAATAATGTAAAGATGATATAAAACCATGTTTAGAGGTTATCAGTACCAGAACTTAAAGTTTTGTTGATGAGAGATCGATCTGGGTTATGAGAGATCAATCTCCTGGGTTTGTCTTGGATGAGAGATCGATCTCAGGAAGACATGAGATCGATCTGCCAAGCCTTGAACCTATACAAAGGTATTGAGGAAGAGTGAGATCGATCTATAAGGGTTATGAGATCGATCTGCCTATTACTGGAGTTGAGGAGATTGATTTGATCTAGGAAGAGATCGATCTCCCTTAAAGCAAAGAAAGTAGATCGATCTTCAAGATCGATCTACACTCAAACAGAGAGCTTATGAGATCGATCTGGTAAGGAAGAGATCAATCTTCTCAAAGTCAGAGAGCTAAGGAGATCGATCTGGGTTATTGAGAGATCGATCTCCCCACTACGAGATTGCATTGCAGATCAATCTGTAGATCGATCTTGCCTCAAACAGAGAGATTGGAAGATCGATCTGCCTATTCGACAGATCGATCTCCCCTAACATTTTCAAATAAGAGATCGATCTGCTCATATATGAGATCGATCTCCTTGTGTTATTTTGCTTTGATCTTGCAGGACTTTATAACTAAGAGATCGATCTGGCCAAGATGGCAGATCGATCTGGCATTCTACTGGAGGTACCCAACGGCTAGTTCTGTAAAAATCTCAATGGGAAAAATAGCATTTAATGCTCCAACTACCAAGCCTTTAGTATTTAACCAAGCATTGAAGACAATGAGACTTGAGACACTATTGCTGCACATTTCTTACATTCTCAAGAGTTTAATACTTTCATTCCTTGTGTCTTCATTCCTCATTTATTGAGTTTGTTGTATAAGCTTAAGTGCAAAAGCTGTAATTGTCCTACCCACATTAAAATCTTGGTTCTGTATTCATCCTTACCTTAAGAGAGAAGAGGATTGTTCCTCAGTGAGATAAAAATTGTAAAAGGGTGAATACATCTTTGTATTGCAAAGGGTAGAGAGGTTATTCCTTAACTTGAAAAAGGAACATTGTAACTTCAGTTGAAAAAGAGAAAGAAAGCACTTGACAAGAAGGTCAAGGAGAGAGGACGTAGGCAAGAGTTTGGCCGAACCTCTATAAACGATTGTGTTTGTTTCTCTCTTCCTTATCTTGCATTATCTTGTTTAATTTCATTATTGCTCACTTTCATTTGCTGATTAAATTACGATTAATTTAAAATTTCTCATTAACGCTAGAAAACCAATTCACCCCCCTCTTGGTAGAGCCAACACTATATGAAAGGCTTAATTCAAGCACACCAAGTGTTTACCGAAATGCCTAAGTGAGCTAGGCAAGATTGGTAAGCAATGGTGATGGCCTCTCGGTCATGATGGTGCATGACACACCATGCATAGGCCAAAATGGTTCATGAGCCAAGCACATGATGCAATCGGCCCAATAAGTGTAACTGAGCCTAAGATGCCAAATGAGCCTTAATGGAAAAGTTAAAATGGGCTTAAGATAGAGTTGGGCCCATTAAGGGACAACAAGGCCCAATAAGAATAATTAGGCATAATAATTTAAATAAACTGTAGTGAAAGTGGAAAACAAGTTATAAGACTTGATTGATGTGATTAATGGTTGTCTGCAGCTTCAGGAGATATATTTAGAGTCAGATAGATCGAATTTCAGAAAGTGGAAAAAGATAAAAGTGCATTCGATTGGAATCCAGATAAGGTATCTATGCGAGCTATTAAAGATAGCTATACGTATTTTTCTCACTTTCTGCATGCACTTAAAATTCATATAGAGTATAGATATGGACTTACTTAGATGATGCCCGATTATGGGAAAATTACTAAAATGCCACTAGGAATTATGGAAAAATAAAAATGCATGAAATGACATATTTCAGTGTTTTCTTCGTGAAAAGTGATTTTGTAAGAGTGTAATGATAGTCTGGCTCAGGATTTTGCTATCTGCATTAAATTTGCACATTTTTCAAAGTTAAGCGTGCTTGAGTGGGAGAAATTCCATGATGGGAAGTTGTCCCTCTCCTTCTGTGTTACACCATTTTTCATGCTGAACTCGATTATGAGTACCATTTTCGCCAGAATCGAGCCACCTGTCTGTTTTTTATGTGAAATCATGCTGGAGCCCTCGTGTAGATTGTGTGTCACACTGACTTGCTCGAACTAGATTTTGAGACAAAGTGATGGTTGACATTTATACTGGGGTGGTAAATCCTTGAGATTACTCGGTGCCCTCAGTCCTGTTACAGCTACTAGTGTGGTAAATCCTTGAGATTACTTGGTGCACCTAGCCTGCTACAAATTAAAGAGGATGTCGAGAGTACGATGTACCGTGTGATGAGACATGTAGTATGTTGTACCATGCAATCCTCTGTCTGTCCTCGGACTAGAGCATGCTGTGTGATCTTGCTCAGAGAGAGTCCCAGACCAGTGATAGTCTTTGGACTCAGGCATGCTGTGTGACTTGCTCAAATTGGTGATAGTCCTCAAACTAGTGAGCCGATAGGTGGGCTGATCCCATCCCTAGGCGTATGATTCTTGTACACCTGATCTATGATGCCTGGAATCAGTGACAATGGCCATGTGTCCACAGATTGGTTATTATTGCATTCCTATCCTGGTTTCTAGTGATATTGAAAAGATATTATATTGTGATTGAAATCTGTTTAATGCATGTGATGCAAGTGAAACGAAAGAAACAATTGAGCTTCTATCGATATATGATTATCGTATAGAATGCTACTGTTTTCAGCGATTTCAAGAGTTTTGCAAGTGATATAGCTTTCTATAGACTGATGAGTGTTGCATAGAAATGCTATTGTTTTAAAGTGAATATAACTATTTTACAATGATGATAAGACATGCATTATGAGTATCATAGATTGTGCGGTTATCTACCTGCTTTCATATATTTCTTACTGAGCATGTTGTGCTCACCCCTTTACAGAGCACTTACAGTAGAGTGTGTTCACTATGTACGTCCTGCGATCTTTTGCACCCAGTGATCCAACAGCATAGAGGTATACACATTTGTGAGGCCCCGTATATGTATAATTGCAATATGTACATAGAAATGTAAATGGAGTTATACTATAAATTCATAAGTGAAGTGTATGTAATGTAAGTCCATCAGTTTAAGGTACACACTTACAATAAGAGTTATGATTGTACATACAAGTTACATTACATATGAATATGAAGATATGAACTTAAACATGTGAAGAATGGGAGTAAAAAGGAAAATGGGTAGTGTGGTAAAAGAGTGGGAAAATGTGCATGAGTTGTGCACTTTCATTTGGTGTATACCATATATTTGGCTATACAAAGATTTTACACAAGTTTTAATGTGTATGAAGTATTAATGGATGCCATTTTCAAGTCTCAAAGATGATTGGATGAGAAAATGACCATGGCAGCAAATTAAGGATGTTTTGGCATAAGTTTCGGCAGGAAACTGTAGCAAAATCTGTAAATTTTGAAGGCCAGATCGATCTCATAGGATGAAAGATCGATCTGGATGAGTCAAAATGCTTGTATTTGAGCAAAGGAATAGGGTAGATCGATCTCCAATAGGGCCAAATCGATCTCTTAAGCATTCTATAATGAAAAGATTGATCCTCAAGCATACAGATCGATCTCCTTAGCTCTCTGTTTGGAGCAGATCGATCTCAAGCTTCGACAGATCGATCTCATGCTTAAAATGTCATGAAAAAGAGGGATTAAAAGGGACCAGATCGATCTCCTCCTAGTGCAGATTGATCTCCTCAAGCTATTTCTATAAAAAGGGCGTTGAAAATCTATAGATTTCGGGACAAAACCATTTCCTTCCCTTTCCAACCCAAAACCTAGTTTTCTCTCTCTAAATCCAACCATTTTCAAGGAGATTTGAGGGAAGACTATTAGAGGTAAAGTTGTTCACATCAAAGAGAAGAACAACATAGTTTGGAGGCATTTACCCATTTGTTGGATTAAAGGAACAAGGGGCATTTCTATTTGGAGCAAAGAGGAAATCCAAAGAGGTGAGTTTCTAAAGCACCAACTTAAGTACATTGTTAAGCTATTGATGTTTGGGGTTGATTGTGTCATGACCCGTTCTCAATCCATGACTTTAACCAAAATCACTACAAATTTTTTGCATCTTTAACTTACCTTTCCTCTCTTCAATGGTTGGGCTGTGATTCGATGTCAGAATCCTTGCTTACCACATTATCCATTATCATACATACATGTCAATATACTGTTACTGATTGTAACTGCTTTTATAATACATGTGAGATTATATAAAATCTAACACAAATACATTCCCCATAATATATATCGTATACATCACTGTGCTGTCTCTATGTTTAGACACATAACTGTACAAAATATGTATACCTGTCAATTGATAAGAACTAGCAGTGGACTCAGGAACACTATCCCTCAATAGCTCTCGCTCTACTGCTGATGCTCTGTAGAGAGATGTAAAGAAAGGGGGTGAGCATACAACGTGCTCAGTAAGGAAATCAGGCAAGCAAGTAGATATCTACACTATCTACTCAAAATAATGCTATGCCTTGAAAAGCTTATTTCCTTAACTCACTTTAAAAGCATGTTTTTAAATATATATATGTATACTTGTACAGATTAAATCCCATGTACAGAAATCATGCTTTCTTTCTCAAATGTAGGCATGTAGTGCAAAACAATGCATCTTTATATAAATCATGCCTTTAGATAAATCATGCCATGTATATTTAAATCACAATAAATATGACATTTAAATCATTCACATCACAAAATCGGAGTCCGACCCATCTCTCATGTCTGTCTGCAATTTAAATCAGTCAATCAATGTGATATATCATGTGAGACTCTTGGTGAAATGTAAATAGTACCTGGACTATGATCATATCCAACATGTGATCCCAAGCAACACAGATCTCGATGTGCGGGGCATCACTGCTGCAATGGGAGGGGGGTCAGTCCATCACAACCGCCAGCTATATCCTCCTCAACTCCACAACACCACACGGTATAGTGTACTCCCATGCTACATGAACGGTATAACAGGTTACTCCATGCCACTCGCACGATACAACGTACTCCGTGGACCCTACATCACAGTCGGGGTGCCTGCCATAGGTCTTAGCCCTCAAACCATGGAATATCATACCACATCTCCAATACCGTCATGCGGATATCCTCTCACATAATGTGACACTCAGTCACACAAGGATTCGGACATGGGTTTGTAACATGTATTATATATCACATACAGTGCGCGCCTTTGAGCGCGACTCACAGTCGACACTCCACTCAAACACTGTTTCACATCACAAACTCAACTCTAGTGCGAGTAAACCTCTAGCAACTAGGTCAATGCATAGTTCATGTATTAAATCAAGTACGAGTAATAGCTCCAGTACCATGCTATGCACAATATCATCAAATCAAGTACGAGCAATAGCTCCAGTACCATGTCATGTATAAATCATGAAGAATCGAGTACGAGCAACGCTCCAGCACTCTGTCATGCATCTCATGAAAAACTCGAGTACGAGCTAATTGCTCCAGCACTCTCTCATGCATATATCATATAAAACTGAGTACGAGTCAAAACTTCAGTACTCTATCATGCATGTCATGGAAATCTAGTGCGAATCAAAATCCAACACTAATGTATGTGGAAAATATATGAAATCCAGTGCGAGCTGTGCTCTAGCATGATTCATTCTCACATAATATGATAGATGGCTCTTTAAAAAGGGATGATTTATAAAATATCAAAATCAGCACTATGAAGTGTGCTTAATTCACATCAACCTTAAAATCATTAGCCCATCTATTTATTCTCCTCCTAAACAGCAGTTAAACACTCAAAATGATGGTTTCCATGCTTTTTACAACTTTTCACAAAAGTTAACTTTTTGACTAACTAGGGGCAAAAATCGTAATTTGCCACTATTGGGTCACAATAATTATTATTCACTTTCTCTGACCCTCAGAGTTTTTAAGTGAATGTAAAAGCAGATGAAAATACGTGCAGGTATCTCTAACTACTCACAAAAGTCCCTTACCTGTAATCACTCGAGAAATTTCACTTTCTCTGCGCTGCTCGATTTAGCTGTCCGATTTGCTCCTCCAATACTCTCTGGAGCTGCATATAACCATTTATCAAGTTAATTACACTTTTCCTGCTGTATTTCACATTAAATACAGTCTATTTTCTTTAATTGCGCCCGTTTACTCAAAATGGGCATAAATACTTTAATTGGGCCTTAATCCGTATTAAACCCGTTTTCCACTTATTATTTCCCTTCATCAGGGTTTATCGACTCATTAGGCCTATGAATACCCATTGGGCTTTATTCCAAGCTCTTTGGATAGCCCGTATATCATTTACGACAGTTAATTCGAAATTCTGGATATAATTTACTAAATACGGAATTTAATCTGAAATGCGTAAAATAAATCTTAAATACGCAATAATCACATAAATTGTCGTAAATGAGCTTTACTTACCCGAGATCATGCGATGGTACGCAAATCAAAGTTCGATCAAGCTCCCGTTCGAAATTTATCGTTGAACTGCACAATTTTGTATATTTAACTCCGGGTCAATTTTCGATTAAATATAATTTAAATAAATTTATCAAAAATCAAATTGGTCACTTTTAACCTCGTATCGACTTACTCGAAATTCGATGAAATCCCGAAAATTTTCCTTTTCCTTTTTTTCTTTTTCTTCTTTTTCCCATTTTCTCCTTGGCTGAACCGGTCCGGTCCGGTTCAGTGCAGAACCTTCTTCACTGAACCATCAACCGGTTCAGGCTTCCTTTGGTCGTGCTGGCATATTTTGATCGGTTCCCGACGCATCACCATCGCCGTTCGGCGTGCCTCATCTTGGGTAACACTCGGCTGGGCTCGATTGGGACCAAGCACCGTTGTTGGCCAACGGATCTCATCTTTTCCTCCGCGGCTTCTCCTTTTCTATTCGCCGGCGTCCGGCGTCGGTGGAGGGCGTGACCGGTGGCAGAAGGATCACGCCGACTTCCTCTCTCTTTTTCGACCGCTGGCATGGCCGTGGGGTCACCGGTGCTCGTATTCCGGTAGGTCTTCTTCTTCCTTGGGTTGCGTCGATTTGCCTCTCTTTTCTCTCTCCCCGATTCCCCAATTTTCGTTTCTGATTTCGTTTTTTTATAATATATTTTTATTGTTATTTTATTATAAAAATAATAATAAAAATCCTAAAAATATCCCAAAATATCTAAAAATATCTCAAAAAATCATATTAAATTCATTTAGTCCGTAAATGAATTTATCAGTTCGATTTTACCTTTTCAGTATATTTTTCTAATATTTTTGGGCTCATTTTTCGAGGTAAAAATTTTGATAAATTCTAATAAATTTATATCCTGATCAATTGGGCTCGAAATTTAATATTTTCCTCGATTTTGATCAAGATTCCTCAATTTCATATTTTTAATGAAATTGTCTTATCAAAATTATACCGAATTTCAATCATTTGACCGTTTTACCCCTACACTCGTTCGGGAATTAACTTAATCCTTATCTCGCTGTTATGTAGCTTACATGCATTTTTAATTTCTCAAATTGTCGATTGCATGTTAGTAAATACTCTTCTTATGATTCAACTGTGTAATAAAGTGTTCATACACATAGGAATCATAAGGAACAAGCTACATAAAATTCGGGTCTGACAATCCTCCCCCACTCAGAAAATTTGGTCCTCCAAATTAGAACCAAGTCAGTCATCAATTAGGTGAGGGTACTTCTCTTGCATCAGACTCTCTAGCTCCCAAGTAGCTTCCTCTGAAGTATGATGCTGCCAGAGAATCTTCACTAACCTGATGGTCTTCGATCTCAATACCTTCTCCTTCCTATCCAATATCCAAATCGGTCTCTCAACATATGACATGTCCTCTCGGAGCTCCAAAGGCTCGTAACTAATCACATGTGCCGGATCCGGGTGATACTTTCGAAGCATCGATATGTGGAAGACGTTATGGACACCTGATAAGTCCGGTGGCAATGCCAACCTATAAGCCTTATCTCCCACTCGATCAAGTATCTCAAAGGGTCCAATATAGCGAGGATTTAGTTTCCCTCTCTTCCCAAATCTCGCTATGCCCTTAGAAGGAGAAACTCTCAAAAACATGGATTCACCAATTGCAAACTCTAGTGGCCTACATCTCCTGTCAGCGTAACTCTTCTGTCTGCTCTGAGTTGTCCTCAGTCTCTCTACTATCAAGTAGACGTCCTCAGATGCTTGCGTAACCATGTCAGGAGCGAAAATCTTACGGTCACCCACTTCTTCCCATCCAATAGGGGAACGAGATCTACGACCATATGAAGCCTCATACGGTGCCATCCCGATACTCGAATGATAACTGTTGTTGTAGGCGAACTCGGCTAGTGGTTATCCTATGAGCCTTTAAAATCTAGCACACATGCTCTCAACATATCCTCCAGAGTCTGTATAGTCCTCTCTGACTGACCATCTATCTGAGGATGGAAAGCAGTGCTCAAACTCAACTGGGTTCCCATGGCTTCCTGAAAATGTCCCCAAAAGTGGGAAGTGAAGCGAGAATCCCTATCAGAGACTATGCTCACTGGTACACCGTGTAACCTCACTACCTCGCGTATATACAGTTCTGCTAATGAACTCAGAGTATCGGTCGCTCTCATAGCTAGGAAGTGGACTGACTTCGTCAGTCTGTCGATGATCACCCATATAGCATCGTGATTCCTTCGAGTTTTAGGTAAACCCATCACGAAATCCATGGTTATATGCTCCCATTTCCATGTCGATATAGGTAGAGGCTGTAATAACCTTGCAGGTTTCTGAAGCTCTACCTTCACCTGCTGACATACGAGACACTTTGCCATAAAGTCTGCTACATCTCTCTTCATACTTGACCACCAATATACCTTCCGGAGGTTCTGATACATTTTGTTACTCCCCGGATGTAATGTATACCTCGATGAATGAGCTTCCGCCAATATCAATCTCCTGAGTCTTGGATCCTCGGGAACACACAATCTGCCTTTGAACCTCAGTAGTCCATCAGAACTCATCTTCAAATCAGTCACTGTGCCCTTCTGCATCTGACTACTCACATCCATACAAAATGGATCAGTTTGCTGAGCCACTCTGATCTTGTCCAACAGATCTGGCTCCAAGCGTAGACTAGCTATCATATAGCCTGTATCCATGTCAGAAGGCACGACTCTCAAACTGAGGCTAGCAAACTGCTCTAGTAAATCATGTTCCCTAACCATCATATACGATACCATCCCTAGGCTCTTCCAGCTCAAGGCATTGGCTACAACGTTAGCCTTACCCGGATGATAAAGTATCTCACAATCATAGTCCTTTAGAAGCTTTAGCCATCTTCTCTGTCTCATGTTCAGCTTTTTCTGTGAGAACAGATACTTGAGGCTCTTGTGGTCGATAAATATCTGGAACTTCTCGCCATATAAGTAGTGGCGCCATATCTTCAACGCAAACACTACTGCTGCTAGCTCCAAGTCATGGGTCGGATAGTTGTTCTCATGATCCTTCAGCTGTCTGGATCCATAAGCAACTACCTTCCCATCCTGCATTAATACACAGCCCAGTCCCTGATGCGAAGCATCGATATACACTGTAAATCCTTCTGAGCTGGTAGGGATAGTGAGAATCGGAGCGGTGGTCAATCGACGTTTCAACTCCTCAAAACTCTTCTCACAATCCTCGTTCCATACGAACGGTACACTCTTTCGAGTAAGACGTGTCAACGGAGCAGCCAATTTCAAAAATCCCGTAACGAATCTCCGATAGTATCTAGCTAAACCCAGAAAACTCCTGATCTCGGTGACTGTCCTCGGCTATTCCCACTAAAATATAGCCTCTATCTTAGATGGATCAACTGATACACCATCTCTTAATACAACATGTCCCAAAAACGAGATCTGTGACAACCAAAAGTCACACTTACTGAGCTTAGCATATAACTCCTGCTCTCGTAGAGTCTGCAATACGATCCTTAGGTGCTCCTCATGCTCCTCCTTGGATCTCGAGTATATCTATATGTCATCAATAAAGATGATAACAAACTGGTCCAAATATGGTTTGAATACATCGTTTATCAAAGCCATGAAAGTAGCTGGAGCATTCGTCAATTCGAATAGCATGACCAAGAACTCATAATAGCCATATTGAGTACGAAATGCTGTCCTGGGTACATCTCCACTCTGAAATTTCAGCTGATGATACCCAGACCTCAGGTCAATCTTGAAAAAGACCTGTGTTCCCTGAAGCTGATCTAACAAGTCGTCAATACGTGGACGGGGGTATCTATTCTTGATGGTGGCCTTATTCAACAATCGGTAATCTATACACAATCGGAGGCTCCCATCCTTCTTCCTCACAAATAGAACCGGTGCTCCCCAAGGTGAAACACTCGATCGTACAAAACCCCTATCCAACAGCTCCTGTAACTATCTCTTGAGCTCCTCCAGCTCAACCAAGGCCATGTGATATGGTGGTCTCGAAATAGGCTTCGTACCAGGCACCAAATCTATATAGAACTCCATCTCTCTGTCTGGTGGTAACCCTGGCAATTCATCCGAAAAAAAACATCTAGGTATTCATTGACCACAGTAATATCTGACAACTTCGAATGTGCCTTATCCATATCTACCACGTACGCAATGAAACCTTGATATGTTGTAGTTTTTTCTAAATCAGTAATCATGTAATAATCATAACTACTCCTTTCATTTATTCTTATTAAACTTTACAACATATCTAGTAGGGTTAGGAAACATAATTGTCTTAGCATAACAATCTAAAACAACATGGTTTGCATATAGCCAATCCATTCCTAATATTATATCAAATTCACTCATACTTAGTAATATTAGATTGGCTGTCATCTCCTTATCCCCTACTCTCAACTTGCAGTCATTAAATACATATTCTACAACTTGATTACTATTCATAGGCGTACTAATCAACATCATCACACATAATGGTGTACGCTCTACATGTATTGCTAATTTACATGCAAATGAAGGCAATACAAAAGAATGCGTGGCACCAGGATCAATTAAAACATATGCTTTAATATCATAAAACAGTATGTTACCTCGAATCACATTCGATGAAGCATCAGCTGTCCCCTGGTCCAAAGCATGCACTCACCCTCGACCCATCACCTGTTTCCCCTTCTCCTCTGCCGTCGCTCTACCTCTCTGAGCAGACGTACCAACTGGAGTTCTATCAGGCTCCTTGCCCCTCAGTGGTGCAGTACTATCCATCTCTGGGTAAGCTCTAGCCATATGCCCCTGTTTCCCACATCGAAAACACACGATAGGAGTCAGCGGACACGGTCTACTTCCATGTTGTTTACCGCATCTTCTGCACTGATCAACAACAGGTCTCTGTCCTCCTATGACAATGCCCTTTGCTGGGGCTACAGTCGGATAAGTAGGAGGTCTAGCATATCTCTCTCGTGCCTCCTCCACCCGTGATCTCTTATCGAAGAATTTCTTCCTTCCTCAATAATCGAAATCTCTAGCCGGCCTCTTCTTCTGCATATCTCGACTACGGCTAAACTTCCCCGAACTTGAAAGCATTCCTCTCGTAATCTTGCTCACACAGTTACGCCCTATGCACTGCTTCCTCATATGTCGCTATGTCTAATGGAACCAACCTGGACCACAGAATCGATCTCAACCCATCGATAAACTTGTGGACCTTCCTGGCCTCACTATACATGGTCTTTGGGTCATATCTCCCTAAGGATAGGAATCGAGTCTCATACTCATCCACAGATAAACTCCCTAGGTTTAGTCTAAAAAACTCTGCCTGTAGTTTTCGCTGTGCGGTATCGAGAATAAACTGCCTCCTAAAGGCCTCCTGAAATATCTTCCAACTAATGTCTGTGTGTCGGGCTCTCAATATAGGTCGGGTGAACTTTCACTAATGCTCTGTAGCTCCCTTCAATGGGAACGCAGCAAATGCGACCATCTCCGAGGTCGTACACTCGAAGAATCCATAAAGCTTCTCCATCTCTGCTAACCACTCCTCAGCAGCTACAGGGTCCTTGACCCCACTAAAAGATGGAGGTCTAAACTTTTGGAATTCTCGCAACTAATGCAGATCACATCCATACCTTAATCCACTACCACCCAAAACTGGTGGGGGTGTAGGAGTATCTACAGTTTTCGGTGCATGAGTAGTCTGTGTAGGTGTGTCAGGGGTAACTGCCTCTCCTGTCGTAGCTCCTGCCTCCTGTCCTTGCCTACCTGGCATCGTCTGTGCCAACATCTCTACAATCGTCTCAAGACTACGCTCTAATCTCGTAAAGCGCATCTCAGTACACTCGGGTGCCTCAGTAGCACCTGAAGTCTCATGCGTAGGTAATGGTTTGGCAGCAGCTCGTCCCTTGGGTCTATCTCCCTGACCTCGAGCCCTACCTCTCGTAACTCTACCACTACGCGTATTTGCCATATAGGTAAAGTTCCTGTATTCATAATAATGAATTAGTCTGTCTCCTATCTGGTATACACAGTTATATCTAAACACAGCACAGTACTATGAGGATGTACACTTTCCTATTTTTTAACACCGACTCACATCAGACCAACCTCTGCTCTGATACCATTCTGTCATGACCCGTTCTCAATCCATGACTTTAACCAAAATCACTACAAATTTTTTACATTTTTAACTTACCTTTCCTCTCTTCAATGGTTGGGCTGTGATTCGATGTCAGAATCCTCGCTTACCACATTATCCATTATCATACATACATGTCAATATACTGTTACTGACTGTAACTGCTTTTATAATACATTTGGGATTATATAAAATCTAACACAAATACATTCCCCATAATATATATCGTATACATCACTGTGTTGTCTCTATGTTTAGACATATAACTGTACAAAATATGTATACCTGTCGATCGATAGGAACTAGCAGTGGACTCAGGAACACTATCCCTCAATAGCTTTCGCTCTACTGCTGATCTCTGTGGAGAGATGTAAAGAAAGGGGGTGAGCATACAACGCGCTCAGTAAGAAAATCAGGCAAGCAAGTAGATATCTACTCTATCTATTCAAAATAATGCTATGCCTTGAAAACCTTATTTCCTTAACTCACTTTAAAAGCATGTCTTTAAATATATATATGTATACTTGTACAGATTAAATCCCATGTACAGAAATCATGCTTTCTTTCTCAAATGTAGGCATGTAGTGCAAAACAATGCATCTTTATATAAATCATGCCTTTAGATAAATCATGCCATATATATTTAAATCACAATAAATATGGCATTTAAATCATTCACATCACAAAATCGAAGTCCGACCCATCTCTCAGGTCTGTCTGTAATTTAAATCAGTCAATCAATGTGATATATCATGTGAGACTCTTGGTGAAATGTAAATAGTATCCTGGATTATGATCATATCTAACATGTGATCCCAAGCAACACAGATCTCGGTGTGCAGGGCATCACTGCTGCAACGGGAGGGGGGTCAGTCCATCACAACTGCCAGCTATATCCTCCTAAACTCCATAACACCACACGGTACAGTGTACTCCCATGCTACATGCACGGTATAACAGGGTACTCCTTGCCACTCGCACGGTACAACATACTCTGTAGACCCTACATCATAGTCGGGGTGCCTGCTATAGGTCTTAGCCCTCAAACCATGGAATATCATACCACATCTCTAACAGGGTACTCTTTTGGTCGTGCCGACATATTTCGGCCGGTTCCTGACGCATCACCACCGTCGTTCGGTGTGCCTCAGCCTGGGTAACACTCAGCTGGGCTCGATCGGGACCAAGCACCGTCGTTGGCCGTCGGATCTCATCTTTTCCTCCGTAGCTTTTCCTCTTCGATTCGTCGGTGTCCGACGTCGGTGGAGGGCGTGACCGGTGGCAGAAGGATCGCACCGACTTCCTCTCTCTTTTTCGACCGTTGGCCTGGCTGTGGAGTCGTCGGTGCTTGTCATCCAATGGGTCTTCTTCTTCCTCGGGTTGCATCGGTTTGCCTCTCTTTTCTCTCTCCCTGATTCCTCAATTTTCATTTCTGATTTCGTTTTTTTATATAATATATTTTTATTATTATTTTATTATAAAAATAATAATAAAAATCCTAAAAATATCCCAAAAATATCTAAAAATATTTCAAAAAATCATATTAAATTCATTTAGTCCGTAAATGAATTTATCAGTCTGATTTTACCTTTTCAGTATATTTTTCTAATATTTTTGGGCTTATTTTTCGAGGCAAAAATTTTGATAAATTCTAATAAATTTATATCTTGATCAATTGGGCTCGAAATTTAATATTTTCCTCGATTTTGATCAAGATTCCTCAATTTCATATTTTTAATGAAATTGTCTTATCGAAATTATACTGAATTTCAGTCATTTGATCGTTTTACCCCTGCACTCGTTCGGGAATTAACTGAACCCTTATCTCGCTGTTATGTAGCTTACATGCATTTTTAATTTCTCAAATTGTCGATTGCATGTTAGTAAATACTCTTCTTATGATTCAACTATGTAATAAAGTGTTCATACACATAGGAATCATAAGGAACAAGCTACATAAAATCTGGGTCTGACAGATTGGGGTACTTAGTACGGTTAGAAACTATCTAAAATGCATTGGAATGATTATGACCTAGAAATGGTCTAGTGTGAGAAAGTGGAATGTATGGATATTGTGATGAATGAGATATATTAAAGTTAATAATAGTGTTGTGGTATAATTTTAAGGTGTTGTTAGTGAATAAATTGTGAGATTTACCAAAAAGGGGTAAAATGTGGATTAAGGCATTGGTAATTGTAAAGATAGGTTATATTGACTAATGAGGTCAAATGTGAGTTAACAACTTTAACTCAAGTGGTTTGGATGATTTGAATCGTAGCTTTTGAGGATACACCGAAACAAAGCGAGCCAAGAACACAAGAAGCTAAGAGGAAAAGAGAGTCGCACTTAAGTAAATTGAGGTAAGGGAATTGTGTAAACTCTTAGAGATATCTATGCGTAATTTAGGCGCATTAAATGCTTTGCTAAAATGCATGAGATATTAGGAAATGATGTTTGGTGATTGAAGGGTAAAAGTTGGGTGTTTGAAAAATGTACATGAAAATAAAAGCATAATGCTTTGGAAAATCATGTTTTATTGCTTTTTAGCATGTGATTGGTAGGGTGGCTAGCATTTGAAATGATTTGCAAAAGAAATGAGTTGTTTTGGTTTATTAACCACACTTTGTAAAGAAATGAGCCACCTGTATTGTTTTCGTGAGAATGAAAGCGTGCTAGAGTATGACTCGCACGAGATTTGTTGTGTTTTATACACATGAGTGCTAGAGCTTAGCTTGCACTAGTTTTCACATGGATTTTTATACTGGTTTTGGCATGGTGCTTGGAGCTTAGCTCGCACTAGATGCCCACCTTATTTGTTGTCGTGCTTGGAGGTTCGGGCAAACTGGGTGTCGCACCGATTAATAGGCTCGCACGTGCATTTGTGATATTTTGACATGATTGATTAGCCATGTTAGGAGCTTTGGTAGACAAGAGGTCATGCCAATTAAATAGGCTTACACGTGCGTTTTGAGATGTGGTGTGATATGATGTGTTGATTGGGTTCACAGAGTATGTTGTACCGTGCATGTAGCATGGAGTACGTTGTACCGTGTTGAGATTGTGATATACCGTCTTCGAATGAGATCTGCTATGACTGGCTGGCAGGATTTGACCCACCTCCCGTGTGGAAGCAGATAGTGGTGGTATCTCGCACACCTAATCCATGAAGTCGGTATCACAGGTTATGACCATAGACCTAGAGGTTATTAGCTTTTATTGAATTGCCTATCTCACATGTCTAATGCTTTATGAATAAATCCATGTTTGGAATGATTTGTGAATTATGACAGTCCGAGGGAGGGGCTGAGACCCGATAAGTGTGGAATTGTTTTGAGATATCGATTGTTAATGTTTTAAAGTGCACTGAAGCATGATGATTAATGCCATGCTTTATTGTAAAAAATTGCATGGTGGTTAATGCCATGCTTATTTGAGAAAAATGCATGATGGGTAATGCCATGCTTTATTGTGAATTATGCATGATGATTTATACCATGCTTTGAATTGAATTGTGCACTGAATTTTAATAGCATGAATGCTTTACATACCATTAACACAATCATACACTCATGTTTTGAGATTAGATGATGAATTAAATGCTTTTGAGCATGGCATCACGATCACGTAGACAGTGCAATATCTACCTGTTCGCATGATTACTTTACTGAGCATGTGGTTTGCTCACCCCCCTTATTTTTCCTCTCTCTACAGAGTGTTGAGTATAGATTGAGCGTGACTGGAGGTGTTCCCTTTTGGTAATCTACTGCATCCCATCGCGTAAGGTTTACACACAGTTGAAATTTTGTATATAAACTTACGATAGCACAATAGCATTTTTTATGTAACTATTGGGGATGTAAAACAATGTAAACACATGTAACAACTCTGATATGTATATATTTATACAAGTGTTTACTCATAAATAATATACAAATTGAATTGGTATGGTGGAGTGAGTTAGACGTCGACACACAGCCCAACTATTGAGAAGAGTTGTTGTTCATGATTGAGGTAAGGACGAATAATAAATGATGCATGAAAATGCAAAACATTTACGCTGAATTTGGTAAGTTGAGGGTCATGACAGAAGTTGGTATCAGAGCTTCAGTTAGTCTGACGTGTGTCGTGTTTAAAATACTTAATAAGTTGAAAAAATTTCATCCCCATGTTACTGTGCTTGTTTAGATACAATTGTGTGTGTGTCGTTGGGTTGACTAAGTAATTGGTTATTAATGTAGGTACTTGAGTAATTATGCCTAATACCAGTCGCGGTAGAGGGACGAGGGCGTAAGTTAGAGGCCGTAGAGGTAGGCCTGGGGGTAATGTTAAGCCAAAAACACACGAGGCTCAGGAAGAGATTGAAGTGGAGGCTGAGGTTGAGCACGCTCCACAGGGTCTAGAAGAGAGGCCCAAGAGTACTGAGGCTCACTTCGCGAGGATTGAGCAGAGCATTGAGATGATATTGGAGTTGGTCATCCAATCCTTACTTGGAGTTGGCTGTAGACAGAGTCCCGTCACACAGGGTGATGCTGAGTAGGCGGCAGCTCCCGAGGCATGGGCAAGGCAAGCACAGGGACCTCAGATGACAGATACCCCACCCATATAGGATGTGCCTACGCCAGTTGCTACACCAGACAGTAGAGGTTGGGGATATGGATGCGATTTGGATAGACTATGACAGTTCTAAAAGTTTGGACTGCCATCTTTTAGTGGAGTAAAGGACCCAGTAGTTGCTGAGGATTGGATAAATGAGATCGAGAAGCTGTATGGGTTCTTTGAATACACTACTACCGAGATGGTAGCGTTTGCCGCATTTATGTTGAAGGGATCAATAGAACATTAGTGGAAATCCACCAGGCCTATTTTGAGAACCCGACATACTGAGATTAGCTGAGATATATTTTTGGAGGCTTTTCGGAGACAGTATGTTCCAGATACTGCCCAGCGAAAGATGATAATGGCATTTTTGGGATTGACCCAAGGGAGCAGAACTGTGGATGAGTATGAGACGACTTTTATCTCCCTGGGTAGGTATGATCCCAATCTGATGAGTAATGGGTCGAGAAAATCCAAAAGTTTATGGATGGATTAAGACTGACCATCAAATCTAGGCTGGTTCCCCTGGATATATCGACCTATGAGGAGGCAGTGCGCAGGGCGCAATTATGTGAACAAGATGTTGATAGAATCACCTCAGAGTTTGGAAAGGTTGGTAAGATGAGGGACAGAGAAAAGAAGAGATCAGTGATAGATAGAGGCTTCAGCCATAACGGAAGCATGAGGTTGGCTGGGAAGAGGTCGAGGATTGAGGAGATCTAGGAGAGGACAGTTAATACTCCCATGTATCCGGCTCTAGTTCCAGCGAAAGGAGTTGTGATTGGAGGGCCACGACCTACTACGAAACAGTGTGGCAAGTGAGGCAGGTACCATGGAACTCGACCATGCTATGGACCTCAGGTAGTATGCTTTAGATATGGGAAACCAGGGCACATAATGAGAGATTGCCCAGAGATGATAGAGAGAGTCCCACAGAAGGCCAAGGAGCTAGAGAGAGCTCCAGTTGGAACAACTGCTCCGAGGAGGAGGGTTACAGCTGAGGAAAAGGGGAAACAAGCAGTGGGTGTAAGCAGAGGTGGAGTGCATGCGCTGGACCAAGACACTGTAGATCAATCTTCAGATGTGGTTAAAGGTACCATCCAAATCTTTGATTTAGAAGCATTTGTACTGTTTGATCCTGGTGCCACACACTCTTTTATATCGTCATTGTTTGTATTTAAATTATTGAAGTATGTAAAACCCACATTGCTTGATAAGATGTTGATGATATCTACCCCTATGAATGATAGTCAATTGACCGAGTATGTGTATAGAGATTGTAAGATGAGGATAGGAGGCAAAGAAATGGCAGCCTCTTTAATTTTATTAAATATGAGTGATTTCGATGTAATCTTAGGGATGGATTGGCTGGTTGCAAACTATGTCATTATGGATTATCGTGCTAGAACCTTGATGTTTTCAGGATTAGACAATCATATTGTAGATTTTAAGGAAAAGAAATGAAATGACATGATCTTTATAAATAAGAAAATAGTATGATCTCAATACATGATATTTGAGAGATTGATTTTGTTATCTATTATATTTGTGTATATGATGATTGTGTTACTGATAGTGGAAAGAATAATGTGAAGGGTTCATTGCTTATGTGATTGAGACGGATAAGGCACGTCCAGAATTGAGAGACATACCAGTGGTTAAAGAATTTCTAAATGTCTTTTCGGATGAATTACCAGAGTTACCTCCAAATAGGGAGATGGAGTTTGGTATGGACTTAACACCTGGTACAGAGCTAATATCCAAGCCACCATACATAATGGCTCAAGTTAAGTTGGAGGAGTTAAGAAAACAGTTACAGGAGTTGCTGAAGAAGGGGTTCATCAAGCCGAGTGTCTCACCTTGGGGAGCACTGATTCTGTTTGTAAGGAAGAAGGATGGAAGCCTCCGACTGTGTATAGATTATCGGTTGTTGAATAAGGCCACCATCAAGAATAAATATCCCCTTCCACGCATCGATGACTTGTTGGATCAGCTTAAGGGAGCGTAAGTCTTTTTCAAGATAGATCTGAGATCAGGGTATCATCAGTTGAAGATATGGAGTGAAGATGTACCCAAGACAGCTTTTCACACCCGGCATGGACAGTATGAGTTTATGGTTATGCCATTCGGGTTGACGAATGCTCCCGCAACTTTTATGTCATTGATGAATGAGGTATTCCACCAGTATTTGGATCGATTTGTGATCGTGTTTATTGATGATATACTGGTGTACTCAAAATCTAGAGAAGAGCATGAGAGGCATCTAAGGATAGTGCTATAGACCCTCAGAGAGAAGAAGTTGTATGCTAAACTCAGTAAGTGCGACTTTTGGTTAGAACAGATCTCTTTTTTGGGTCACGTAGTGTCGAAGGATGGAGTGTCAGTGGATCCATCAAAGATTGAAGCAGTGACACAGTGGTAGAGACCCCAGACAGTAATAGAGATCAGAAGTTTCCTGGGTTTAGCTGGGTATTACAAAAGGTTTGTAGAGGGATTCTCGAGATTAGCTACTCTTTTGACACGTCTCACGAGAAAAAAATGTTGAATTTGTGTGGGACGATAAGTGTGAGGAAAGTTTTGAGGAGTTGAAAAGGAGATTAACCACAGCTCCGATCCTCACCATTCATACCAGCTCAGGAGGTTTCTTGGTGTATGCGGATGCTTCACACGTAGGACTGGGCTGCGTATTGATGCAGGATGGGAAGGTAGTAGCCTATTGATCTAGACAATTAAAGGATCATGAGAGGAACTACCCGACCAATGACTTGGAGTTGGCAGCGGTGGTGTTTACGTTGAAGATATGGTGCCACTACCTTTATGGAGAGAAATTTCAAGTGTTTACGGACCACAAGAGCCTTAAATACCTGTTCTCACAGAAAGAGTTGAACATGAGACAGAGAATATGACTCGAGCTATTAAAGGATTATGATTGTGAGATCCTGTACCACCCGGGTAAAGTAAATGTGGTTGCTGATGCATTGAGTAGAAAGCATCTTGGGATGGTATCATTCATGATGGTCAGGGAACACGAGCTACTGGAAGAGTTCACGAACCTCAGTTTGGATATTACCCCGCCTGACGCTGATAGTGGATTTATGATAGCTAGCCTGCAGTTGGAATCGGATATGGTAGATCGAATTCGACAGGCTCAGCGGATTGATCAGCAGTGCAGTGATATTGTCGGGCAGATACAGAGGGGCACAAAGATTGATTTTGAGTTGAGTTCAGATAGATTGTTGAGGTTCAGAGGTAGGGTATATGTTCCTGATTATGCAGAGATCAGAAGGTTGATCTTGACAGAAGCTCACTCATCGAAGTATACGATACATCCAGGGAGTACTAATATGTATCAAAACCTTCGAAAGGTTTATTGGTGGTCTGGGATGAAAAAGCACATTGTTGAATATGTTGCTAAGTGTCTCGTTTGTCAACAGGCGAAAGTAGAGTATCAAAAGCCTGCAGGGTTATTGCAGTCTCTACCCATACCGACTTGGAAGTGGGAGCATGTCACCATGGATTTTGTGATGGGATTGTCGAGGACCCACAGAGGTCATGATGCCATATGGGTGATTGTGGATTGGTTGACGAAGTCAGCCCATTTTCTAGCTATGAGATCTATCGATACTCTGAGCCAGTTAGCGAACTTGTATGTGCACGAGATAGTGAGGCTACATGGAATTCAGTGAGTGTTGTTTCTGATAGGGATGCTCGTTTCACTTCCCACTTCTGGGAATATTTTCAAGAAACGATGGGGACCCATTTGAGTTTTAGCACCGCGTTTCATCCTTAGACAGATGGTCAGTCAGAGAGGACTATACCTACCCTGGAGGATATGTTGAGAGCATGTGCATTGGATTTTGGAGGCTCTTGGGATGACCATTTGCCACTCGCAGAGTTCGCCTAGAATAACAGTTTTCATGCGAGTATCGAGATGGCGCCATATGAGGCATTGTATGGGCGTAGATGCCGTTCACCTATTAGATGGGAAGAGGCTGGTGACAGACAGATCTTTGCTCCCGACTTGGTTAGACAAGCCTCTGAGGATGTCCAATTGATATGTGAGAGGTTACAGACAACTCAGAGAAGATAAAAGAGTTATGTTGACAAGAGATGGATACCACTAAAGTTTGATGTAAGAGAGTCGATGTTCTTGAAAGTTTCTCCTTCGAAGGGTATAATTAGGTTTGGTAAGAAGGGCAATCTGAGCCCTAGATATATCAGACCCTTCAAGATTTTGGAGAGAGTGAGAGATAAGGCTTATATGTTCGCACTACCATTAGAGTTGGCAAGTGTTCACAACGTCTTCCACATATCCATGTTAAGGAAGTATCACCCGGACCCGACGCATGTAATAAGGTATGAACCTTTGGAGCTCAATGAAGGTGTGACGTATTTCAAGAAGCCGGTTCTGATACTGGATAGAAAAGATAAAGTGTTGAGGACAAAGATAATTCCTTGGTGAAAGTTCTTTGGTAACATCACACTATGGAAGAGGCCACATAGGAATTGGAGAGTTTAATGTGGGAGAAGTATCCCGAGATATTCATGGATTGAATTGGTTCTAATTTGGAGGACCAAATTTTCTAAGTAGGGGAGAATGTGAGGCCCCGTATATGTATAATTTCAATACGTACATAGAAATGTAAATAGAGTTATACTATAAATTCATAAGTGAAGTGTATGTAATGTAAGTCCATCAGTTTAAGGTACACACTTGCAATGAGAGTTGTGATTGTACATACAAGTTACATTACATATGAATATGAAGATATGAACTTAAACATGTGAAGAGTGGGAGTAAAACGAAAAATGGGTAGTGTGGTAAAAGAGAGGGAAAATGTGCATGAGTTGTGCACTTTCATTTGGTGTATACCATAAACTTTGGCTATACAAAGATTCTACATAAGTTTTAATGCGTATGAAGTATTAATGGATGCCATTTTTAATTCTCAAAGATGATTGGATGAGAAAATGACCATGACAGCAAATTAAAGATGTTTTGATATAAGTTTCGGCAGGAAACTGCAGTAAAATCTAGAAATTTTGAAGGCCAGATCGATCTCATAGGATGAGAGATCGATTTGGATGAGCCAAAATGCTTGTATTTGAGCAAAGGAATAGGGAAGATCGATCTCCAATGGGGCCAGATTGATCTCCTAAGCATTTTGTAATGAAAAGATCAATCCTCAAGCATACAGATCGATCTCCTTAGCTCTCTGTTTGGAGCAGATCAATCTTAAGCTTTGACAGATCGATCTCATGTTTAAAATGTTGTGAAAAAGAGGGATTTAAAAGGACCAGATCGATCTTCTCCTAGTGCAGATTGATCTCCTCAAGCTATTTCTATAAAAAGGGCGTTGAAAATTTGCAGATTTCGGGACAAAACCATTTTTTCCCTTTTTAACCCAAAACCTAGTTTTCTCTCTCTAAATCCAACCATTTTCAAGGAGATTTGAGGGAAGACTATTAGAGGCAAAGTTGTTCACATCAAAGAGAAGAACAACATAGTTTGGAGGCATTTACCCATTTGTTAGATTGAAGGAACAAGGGGCATTTCTATTTGGAGCAAAGAGGAAATCCAAAGAGGTGAGTTTCTAAAGCAGCAACTTAAGTGCATTGTTAAGCTATTGATATTTGGGGTTGATTGGGGTGCTTAGTACGGTTAGAAACTATCTAAAATCCATTGGAATGATTATGACCTAGAAATGGTCTAGTGTGAGAAAGTGGAATGTATGGAGATTAGTGATGAATGAGATATATTGAAGTTAATAATAGTGTTGTGGTATGATTTTAAGGTGTTGTTAGTAAATAAATTGTGAGATTTACCAAAAAGGGGTAAAATGTGGATTACGGCATTGGTAAATGCAAAGATGGGTTATATTGACTAATGAGGTCAAATATGAGTTAACAACTTTAACTCAAGTTGTTTGGATGATTTGAATCGCAGCTTTCGAGGATACACAGGAACAAAGCGAGCCAAGAGCATAAGAAGCTAAGAGAAAAAGAGAGTCGCACTCAAGTAAATTGAGGTAAGGGAATTGTGTGGACTGTTAGAGATATCTGTTCGCAATTTGGGCGCATTAAATGCTTTGCTAAAATGCATGAGATATTAGGAAATGATGTTTGGTGATTGAAGGGTAAAAGTTGGGTGTTTGAAAAATGTGCATGAAAATAAAAGCACAATGCTTTGGAAAATCATGTTTTATTGCTTTTTAGTAAGTGATTGGTAGGGTGGCTAGTATTTGAAATGATTTGCAAAAGAAATGAGTTGTTTTGGTTTATTAACCACACTTTGCAAAGAAATGAGCCACCTGCATTATTTTTCGTGAGAATGAAAGCGTGCTAGAGTATGACTCGCATGAGATTTGTTGTCTTTTATACACATGAGTGCTAGAGCTTAGCTCGCACTAGTTTTCACATGGATTTTTATACTGGTTTTGTCATGGTGCTTGGAGCGTGGTCGTACTAGATGCCCACCTTATTTGTTGCCGTGCTTAGAGCTTCGGGCAGACTGGGTGTCACACCGATTAAATAGGCTCGCACGTGCATTTGTGATATTTTGACATGATTGATTAGTCGTGTTAAGAACTTCGGGTAGACAGGAGGACGTACCGATTAAATAGGCTCACACGTGCGTTTTGAGATGTGGCGTGATATGATGTGTTGATTGGGTCCACGGAGTATGTTGTACCGTGCATGTAGCATGGAGTACGTTGTACCTTATTGAGATTGTGATATGTCATCTTTGGACGAGATCTACTATGGATCGACGGGCAAGATTTGACCCACCTCTCGTGTGGAAGCAAATAGTGGTGATATCCCGCACACCTGATCCGTGTAGCCAGTATCACAGGTTATGACCATAGATCTAGAGGTTATTACCTTTTTTTGAATTGCCTATCTCACATGTCTAATGCTTTGTGAATAAATCCATGTTTGAAATGATTTGTGGGTCATGATAGTCCGAGAGAGGGGCTGAGACCTGATAAGTGTGGAATTGTTTTGAGATATCGATTGTTAATGGTTTAAAGTGCACCGAAGCATGATGATTAATGCCATGCTTTATTATAAAGAATTGCATGGTGGTTAATGCCATGCTTATTTGAGAAAAATGCATGATGGATAATGCCATGCTTTATTGTGAATTATGCGTTATGATTTGTACCATGCTTTGAATTGAATTGTGCACTGGATTTTAATAGCATGAATGCTTTACATACCATTAACACAATCATGCACTCATGTTTTGAGATAAAATGATGAATTAAATGCTTTTGAGCATGACATCACGATCACGTAGACAATACAGTATCTACCTGTTCGCATGATTGCCTTACTAAGCATGTGGTTTGCTTACCCCCTTATTTTCCCCCTCTCTACAGAGTGTTGAGTATAGATTGAGCGTGACTGGAGGTGTTCCCTTTTGGTAATCCGTTGTTTCCCATCGCGTAAGGTATCTAAACTTACGATAGCACAATAGCATTTTGTATGTAACTATTAGGGATGTAAAACAATGTAAACACATGTAACAACTTTGATATGTATATATTTATACAAGTGTTTACTCATAAATAATATACAAATTGAATTGGTATGGTGGAGTGAGTTAGACGTTGACACATAGCCCAACTATTGAGAAAAGTTGTTGTTCACGATTGAGGTAATGACGAATAATAAATGATGCATGAAAATGCAAAAAATTTATGCTGAATTTGGTAAGTTGAGGGTCGTGACAACATTTTTGTGATATTTGTATCTGAATAATAGTGTACAGTGATGTAGACACATTTATATGAGGGATGTATATGTAAGGCAATGCAAACGACTTTCTATTTATGAAATGATAACTTTATGAGCTTCCGCAATGTTAGTGTTTGGGATGAAAGTATTGCCTGAGATATATATATAAAATGTATGAGACTGACTGATATTGACTCATAGCCCAACTAGCGAAGTAAGGTACGTTCACGAAAAATTTGTAGTGATTTTTGAGAAATGGGTCACGACAGAAGTTGTATCAGAGCAGTGTTGGTCTGATGTTAGTCAATGTTTATAGTGAGAAAGTATACATACCCATGTCATTGTGCATTATTAGATATAATTATGTATACCGAGCTATGGTTAAACTAAGAAATTGACTGTGTATGTAGGATGATCAGGATGTCAGATAGACATCGCAACCGAGGGGAGAGTTCACATTCTCAGGGCCATAGAGATATGTCCAAGAGACATAGTAATAGATCAGAGAGGCATAGTGAATCATCGAATGGTCATGTCCTATTAAGTCCAACAAAGACAACTGTTGCCCGTGTCTCGAGGTTAGAGTGGAGTTTGGACATGATGATGGAGTTATTCATTCAGGCTATGGCTAGGTTAGAGGGTAGGCAAGGTCTGGCTGCTCAGGCGACTCCTACTGAGAAAATAGCTACTCTCGACACACCTGCGCCTACACAGCCTGCTCCTATGCCACATATAGTAGAGTCCCTTATACCTCCACCTATAGTGTCAAGACCAATTTCTATGACTTACCTTACTACCAACAGTTGGGCTGTGAGTCAATATCCATAATCGCATCTCATCCATTTTATAATTCAATTTCATTAAATGAAGTAGAAATTGTACTTTTATTTATACGGAATCGTTTACATCAGTTTCTATTATATACATCCCACTTATACAAACGATAGCTTTACTGTGTATTATTTTTACATATACAAAATTTTCATAAGTGTATACCTCTACATCGCTGGATAACTAGAGAATAAGGTAACATGAGCAACTGTAGTGGACTCACTATTGCGCAGAATCTGTAGAGGAGGAAATAAGGGGGTGAGCTAACACACTCAGTGAGGAAAATATGAAAGATAACTACACTATCTACAATGCTTAAAAATACATATTTCTTTTCCTTATAAAATAATATGCATTTATTTAAAACAACTTCCATCTATACGAAACCATTAATTCGCTGGATCGGTATATGTATACTCATTTCAAAATCACACAACACACTTAGAAACACTTTACACTTAGCAAATCAATATACATGAGACTAGGATAGGATATCATATCATACAACAGGGGATATATAGCCATAGTCACTGAATTCCAGGCAATCACGGATCAGGTGTGCAGGAATCCCATGCTTGGGGAGGTGGATCAACCATCCCTTTAACTCACTAAGATCACTAAGATATCACGGCACATCGTACTTCGTGGCTAACACTCATGGTACAACGTGCTCCGTGGATTCTCGTATATTGTGATATAGCTGAGAAGACCAAGTAATCTCGAGGTCTACCGTCTCAGTATCACTTACACCCATTTCCATTGTCTCAAAATCATGTGCGAGCAGATCTGTGTAAGAACACCCAGCAATACACGACAGCTCCAACACGATTTTACACTTCACATAGTAAAACTCATAAAACCACGAGCGAACAACTCAAGATAAGATCACAGAGCAATACCTGAGGGCTCTAGCACGGTTTCACTTAAAATTACATTAAGTTTAGAAAATTACATGCAAGCATAGCCAGAGTAAAGACATTTAGCTGTACTCGATGGCTCCAGCATGATGTCAAAATCTAGTGTGAGCTCTTTAGTGTACCACATAGCTTACACTTAACTCCAACACCATTTGCTTTTCTCAGAATCCTTTTAAAACAAATGTGCGAGTAAGGCTGGTAAATCTATTGTTACCACGTTGGCTTCAGCACAAGTTCATATAGAAAATTCGATAGAAGGATCCATTCAGGTGAAAACGGTATCTCTGACCAGGTTTGCTTTGACAAATCATAAAGTATGAGTGAGAGGGCAATTTCCCTTCAATCACTCATTAAATGTTTTTAACTTAGTCAACAATGCATTTTTTTATTGGAAAATAGCTAAATCGGGAGCTAGTCTATGATTATACACTTCTAAAACAACTTTTCACAATAAAGACACTAAAAGTATGAACTTTATGCATTTATGCTTTATCGATAAACTTACAGTATATCTCCTTTCATTTGGTTTTCACATGGATATCTCAATATCTATATACTCTATAGTATTTATTTGCATATAACGGTAAGAAATATACGTATAGCTATCTCTAATAGCTCACATAAATCCCTTACCTTGAATCACACACGAGTCACTTTCCTTTGATTTCCACTACTCGTGATCCGGTCTAATCGACTCTAAATATATCTCCAGGAGCTGCAAATATTTACTAATCATATCAGTATAATTTAATATACTTAATTCTCACTTGAATTAAATTCAAATCAATGTATTGGGCCATTTACACCCATTTGGCCTCGTTACTCTTTATTGGGTATTATTTTCTCTTAAGTCTATTTCGATTGTACTATCCATTTCTCGAGAATCTATTGGACCTATCAAGCCTACTGATTCATATTGGGCCGGCCTTAGGCCCACAATGTCTTATTAAGCCGAATACTCAACTCTTAGCCGACTTCACCATTCAGTCACGCATGTTGCGTCACTCCTAGCCATGGTCGACACCATGGTTGTTTAGCCCTCATGGATATTTCGACAAACACTCAGTGTGCTTACCTTAAATTCATCACTTTCCTTCACTAAGACATTTCATCATACACTTCTTATGTCTACTTTAAATCATCATCTATTCCAACATATTGATTTCACAAAACCATCTTAAAATCATGTATACATGCTTAATAACATCAATACATGTTTAAATCATCATTTAATCCATGCAAAATCAACTTTCTCTCACTTTCTCACATTAAACCCATATTAGGTCATATAGGATTAAGCATGCTCAAGGATGTTTCTGTAAGGCCCGTATTTTTTGTTGTAACCTTATGAATTCATAAGTATATACATGTACATGCTATGTGAAGCATAAGTGATGTAAAGTCCATAAATTTAATGTACACACTTGTAATATGAGTTTGTGATGTACGTACAAGTTTCATTATGTATGAATATGAAGAAATGGACTTTTGTATGTGATGAATGTAAGTGGAATGGAAAATGGGTAGTGTGGTAAAATGGAATGAAGTTGCATGAGTTCTATACTTCTATTTAGTTTTGTATTGTATACCTTTGGTTATACAATGAATGTACACAAGTTTTAATGTGTATAAAGTATGAATGGATGTCATTTTCAAGTCTTAAAGGTGGTTGGATGAGAAAATGACTATGGCAGTAAAATTAAAGATGTTTTGTGTGAGTTACTACAGAAAACTGCAGTAAAATCTAGAAAATATAAATGCCAGATAGATCTCATTGAAGGAAAGATCGATTTGAAAGAGCAAAAAATGCTCTTATTCGAGTAATGGAACAGGGCATATCGATCTCCAATGGAGCCAGATCGATCTGCTAAACATTTTTGTGTAGAATGAATCGATCCCCTGAAGGGTCAGACCGATCTCCAAATGCTACTGACTTGGAGAGATTGATCTCACCCTTGGAGCAGATCGATCTCCTTAAGCTACTGTCTGAAACAGATCAATCTCATGCTTGTGGGCAGATTGATCTCATGAAATCCAATACACTGAAAAGTAAGGCCGCGAAGAAGGAGAGATCGATCCTCTCACCATGCAAATCAATCCCCTAGTGAAATTTCTATATAAGAAACGGGATTTGAGGCTGAAAGGCACAATGACCTAAAACCACTCAATTTTTGTTTAAGTGTTAAAACACTTTTCCTAGACAAACCACCCTTTCTAGCCAGAATTAAGAGACATTTCCTTTTACGAAGTTGTTCGTTAGCCAGAGTGTGAGATATGAGAATTTTACACATATCGAATTATGTAATGAGACATGTAGTGTAATTGATTGAACTAAATGTAATGTACTCTTACATTGAGATGGTATGGAATGAATTACTAAGTGATAAATGAGTTATATATGAGATTTTATGTTAAAGTGTGAAACTATGGGGCCAGATCGATCTTGGAGAAGAGAGGATCGATCTGGTAAGTTAAAAATGACAAGGAAAGAGGAATTTAAGCGAGTAGATCGATCTCCAATGGAATAGGATCGATCTCCTTATGATTCTGTAATGAAGAGATCGATCTCATGAGGAAGGAACCGATCTCAAAATATTTTTGTTAAGGAGAAGATCGATTTCCTCAAGGAGTAGATCGATCTCATGAAGCATTCTGTAAACTAGAGATCGATCTCATAATTGGAGCAGATTGATCTCATAAAGCCATTAAGAGATTGATCTCACCCCTCGACAGATCGATCTCCTAGGCATAAAATTTCCCTAAATCATCCCCAAATTCAAATGCAGATCGATCTCATCAAGACCCAGATCGATCTCCTACCCTCCGTTTATATAAGACCCCTTTGTTTTTCCTGAAAATCAATCTCTCTCTCTCTCTCCAAATTGTCATTTTCAAACCCTAGCTTTCTCTCTCTTCCAAAGTCCCCATTTTCATCCAAATCAAGGTTTATGGCAAGAAGGAAAGTTGTTCCTCATAAAAGGAGAACAACATACTTGGAAATCGAAGGACGAATTGAATCGAGGTGTGAGTTAAGCACTCCACAAGTTTTGGGTAATTTTTTAAACCTCGATCTCTGATTTTGAAGTAATCTTTGGTGATTGTGAGCATGGGCATTGTGATGAAATAATTGGGAAATGATTAGGGATTGATGAAACTATGATTTTGTTGGAGTAGAAATGTTATTATGCAATTTGTGGTAATTTTGGGAGTTTTGGGCTATAAATTGAAATTGAGGGAATGAGATGATTATCGGCATGAATTTTTGTGCACAATAAATATAGGATTGGAAATGTAGTAAATGGGATTTTGAATGGTGATAGAGTTATGAGAATAGAGAGATTTAGGTGTTAGTGAGAAATATAAGCAAATGTATGCTCGATGATGAAATTGAGTCGAGATATTGATGTTTCTAACATCGTTTGGACAGCTCAGGAGTTCCAGAGTGGAATGCGATGCTAGTCTGTGATACGGGGGAACGATTGCACTATACGAGGTGTAAAGAGGTAAGGGAAAACTAAACTCATTTGTGTATGTGTTTTGTGATAATATTGTAGTATGATTTTTGATTGAGAAAACAAGCATGTTTTATGTGTTGTGAATGAGAATTGCACATGATTTTTAGCCGGTTGGGGCCCAACCTTTATGAATCGTAAACTATATGTGAAAATGTTTTATAACCATTTTGTGTTTAAAATGTGAAAAATGTTTTGGGCCCTACGTTAAGGCGTACTGAGATTTGAGAAATATGTGCGTGGTTTTGTCGGTTGAAGCTCGGTTTTAACATGTTTTGTGTTGAGTACAAAACAGTTTGAAATGAGTTTTATGAGAGAAAACCATTATGAGCTTTACGTGAAGGCAAAACGATTTTTATGATAATGGATATTGATTGAGACTTAGGTATGTCATTTTGAATACACATCGGGCATTGCTCTAGTAGCATGTAAGTCCGATATTCCTCCGTTCTGGTAACGTGAGATGACCCCTACTCTGGTAACATTGGTTACCTACCACGTGTGAATCCTAATCAGTTGCTGTGCCACGTGTATTTAGTGGTTGTGCCACATGTGAATCCTAATCAGTGGCTGTGCCACGTGTATTGGTGGTTGTGCCACGTGTGAATCCTAATAGTGGTTGTGCCACGTGTAAATTCTAAATCAGTGGCTGTACCACGTGTATTTAGTGGCTGTGCCACATGCGAATCTAAATCAGTGGCTGTGCTACGTGTGTTTAGTGGCTGTGCCACGTGCAGATTTTAATTAGTGGATGTGCCATGTGTAGATTTTATTTAGTGGCCGTGACACGTGCATTACTATTGCAGTGATTTTCATCACGTTTTAAAGAGAAAAACCATTATCGCATCTTGAATGCTTGTAACCTTGAATTGAGCCATTTATTATCATGTTTTTACATGGGCTTTGAGATGATGTTTTAACTACTCATGCTACATTTTCCAATGAGTTTATTGAATTTATCATCTAAAACAAAATGATTGTGCTGTACAAATCATTTTCTATTAACGAATCCTTTATCCTTTTACTGAGCGATTTAGAAGCTTACCCTGTTTTATCTTTCCCTCAGATTTCTTCAAGTGAAGATAATTTTCCTGCGACGTACAAATTAGTGACCAGTGGAGGACTTGAGCTCCAGGCCACATATTGTACTTGAGGTACATTTTATTATTTCATGTAACTAGACTATAATTATATTTACAGACACTTGATGTACAATATTGTATGGGATGTATTAGGATTAATTAACTTGGGATTGAGTAATGTATATGATATGATATATACTATTTAATGATAAGATCCTGAGGCATGATATGTATGATGATGTTTGACACTGCACAGGAATGCACCCTTAATTGTGATTTGATAAGCAAAAAGTTTTAAATTTGCCATATTTTTCGTGTTTTCGGGGCGTGAAGAGCAACATAGTTGGAAACGAGACCTCGATACGATAGATCGAATGTGTTGATCGATATTAAGAGATTTTTGGACCAAGTGGCAAGAAAAGCAAACTAGGTAAGCTTTCAGGCTACCAAATTCTAGTATGTTAACCTAGCCACTGCTATGAACCTATTGGTATACGGGAAGATAGCTAGAAGTGACTATAACATGTAAAGTTACTATAGACCTATGTTAGGTCAAAGAGGAAATAAGAGAATAAATGATGTTTTGATGGTTTAAGATTATAGAATTCATGAATGATACGTTTGATGTATATCTGCAGCGTCCGAAAAGATAGACAGAGCTACAGACATAAATGGTGACATGTGAAGCAGTGTAAGACAAAAAGATACCCTGCAAGATCGAGGTAAGGGACTTATGTGAGCTATAGAGATAGCTATACGTATGTTTTCTAGCCTATCGAATACATATGTATGCAATAAATACATAGTTATTGATATGGTTTGATAGAAACCTACATACAAAAATAAGTCGATAGTATGAGATTTGCATGACTTCTATGATTGTTTTGTAAAGAGGTTTTTGCAAACGGTTTGAGAAAGAAGGATATTAGAATGGTTCCCGATGTAATTAATTTTATAAAATGTTTGTAAAGAGTGAATGAAGGGAGATTTTCCCTCTCACTCATAACTATACATGGACCCTTCTATTTCTTATCTGTGTGAAATTGTGCTAGAGCATGAGAGGCAATGGTAGATTGACCAGCCCTACTTGCACGTTACTTTCAAAGTAATTTTTGAGAAAGCTAAAGAGTGCTCGATGCTTCGGGTGATGATGTGTGTTCCATTCGAGAGCTTGTACATGATTTTGAGACAATAGAAATGGGTGATAAGGATTCACGGGAGCACGATGTACCGTAAGCGTTAGCCATGGGGTACGATGTGCCGTGATTATCTTCGAGACATCTGTGTGAGCTGAAAGGATGGTTGATCCCCTCCCTAAGCATAGTGTTCCCGCACACCTGATCAATGTAGCTTGGAATCCGACTATGGCCATAAGTCTTTATGTATCTGAGTGATACGACATTGTTACTACTGTGTGAGTTGACAGATGTCCTCCCTTGCTGTGTGTCTGGGGATATGTGATAACCCATATATTATGTCCCACATATATTGAATTGATAAATGAAAAGCATTTTCTATATATAAGTCGTGTGAATAGGTTTTGTTATGTGAAACTATGTGCTACTGTGTGAAAAGTGATTTCATGTGTGAACTGTGTGAAGTTAGACCCTAGTGGTTTTAGATGATGAACTGTGTGAATATGTATATACCCATCTAGTGAATTAATGATTTCGCACTGATGGAAGTTGTTTAAAAGAAAATGCATATTGTTTTATAAGGAAAATGAACATATATGTATTTTAGCATGTAGATAGTGTAGTTATCTACCTTCTTGCACATTTTCCTTACTGGGCGTGTTATGCTCACCCCCTTATTTTCTCCTCCACAGATACTACGCAGTAGTGAGTACTGTAGTCGTCCTTGCTAAGGTTTTCTCCAGTTCTCTAGCAGTACAGAGAGGTATACACTTGTGTTGAGAAAAATTTTATATCATGTAAATTAATGCACAGTCTAGTGATATTTTGTACGTAAAGGATGTAGAGATAATAGAAACTGATGTAAACGCTTCTGTATATTTATAGTAAAAAAAAGTCCAGTTTCTATTCTATTTCATTAAAATGAATGTATATGAGATGTGGATTGGATGTTGACTCACAGCCTAACTATAAGTGGTAAGGTAAGTTCATAAGAAAAGAAGGTGAGTCGTGACAGAGTGGTATCAAAGCAGAGTTGGTTTGTTGCGAGTCATATCCACAGTTAGGAAATTATACATCCCTAAGCTACTGTGCATTGTTAGGATACAAATGTGTATACCAAGCTGGAAAATATAACTATGACACTTATTTTGAGTATGCAGGATGTCTGATAGACGACGTACTCGTAGAGGAGAGAGTTCGCACTCTCAAGGGCATAGAGATGAACCCGAGAGGCGTAGTGGGTCTAGTTCTCGTAGAGATCCACCAGAGCTTAGTGAGGCTGCCGAGGCTTGTATAGCGCAATTACAGCGCAGTGTAGACATAGTAATGGAGATGTTTACACAGGCAATGGCCAGAATGGAGGGTAGATAGGAAAACCCTATTAGTCAGGCTACTGCACCTGAGGGAGATGAGCCAGCACAACCTACACCGAGACCTCAGGATGCAGAGGCAAAGATACATGCACCTCCCCCAGTTTAGGACATTCCCCCACCGGTTCAGGATCCTATAGTTCCACAACAGGTTAGTGGAGAGGGAATTTATGATTGTGATTTGGGTAGACTGAGAGAGTTCTGTAAGTTTGAACTGCCTTAGTTTAATGGGGTGAAGAACCCAGTGTCAGCTGAGCATTGGATATGTAGTATGGAGAAGCTCTATCGATTCTTCCATTGCTCCGACACCAAGAAGGTCACATTTACAGCTTTTGTGTTAGAATATGAAGTCGAGCATTGGTGGATGGCTACGCAATCGATGTTGAGTGCACAACGCCCGGTTGTGACATGGAACATATTTTTGGATGCCTTCAGGAGGTAATACATTCCAGCCACTGCTCAGAGGAAGATACAGTTGGAATTCATGACATTGACTCAGGGGAACCAGACAGTGGATGAGTATGAGTCTGGATTCACATCCCTAGGTAGGTATGATATAGTGACCATGAGCCTTGAGGACAGAAAGGTTCAGAAATTCTTTGAGGGACTGAGACCTTTCATTAGAGCTCGACTAGCTCCATTGGACATTACCACCATATTGAATGACTCTAATGGAATTGGAGGAGCTAAAGAAACAATTGCAAGAGTTGTTGGACAAAGGGTTTATCAGACCGAGTGTATCACCTTGGGGGCACCGGTTCTGTTTGTAAAGAAGAAAGATGGGAGTCTTCGACTCTGTATAGATTACCAGTTCTTGAACAAGACTACCATTAAGAACAAATATCCCCTTCCACGGATTGATGATCTATTAGATCAGTTGCAGGGAGCACAGATCTTTTCACAGATTGATCTGAGGTCTGGGTATCATCAATTGAGGATTTAGAGTGGAGATGTACCCAAGACAGCGTTCCAAACCTGTTATGGCCATTATGAGTTTCTGGTTATGCCATTTGGGTTGACGAATGCTTCTGCAACGTTTATGGCTTTAATGAATGACATATTCAAGCCATACCTGGACAAATTCGTGATTGTCTTTATAAATGACATGCTAGTGTACTCGAAGTCTAGGGAAGAGTATGAGCAGCATTTGAGAACAATATTACAGACCCTCCGAGATCAGGAGTTGTAAGCTAAACTCAACAAGTGTGATTTCTGGTTGAATAAGATATCATTTTTGGGTCATGTGGTCTTGAGAGACGATGTATCAGTGGATCCATCTAAGATAGAGATTGTGGTACAGTGGGATACAAGATGGTTACAAAAATTCGTAGTTTCTTGGGTTTAGCAAGTTATTACCGATGATTTGTCGAGAGATTCTCTAAGCTGGCTGCTCCGTTAACTCGTCTCACCCGAAAGAATATGGCATTCGAGTTGGATGATAAGTGTGAGAAAAGTTTTTATGAACTAAAACACAGACTGACTACCGCACCTATTCTCACCATACCCACCAGTTCAAGAGGTTACTCAGTGTATACAGATGCCTCTGGGCAGGGATCTGGCTGTATGTTGATGCAGGACGGGAATATAGTAGCCTATGGCTCCAGATAGCTTAAGGACCATGAGAGGAACTACCCGACCCATGATTTAGAGCTGACAGTCATGGTATTTGCATTGAAAATATGGTGCCATTATTTATACGATGAGAAATTTCAGGTGTATACAGATTATAAGAGCCTCAGATATCTGTTTTCATAGAAAGAGTTAAATATGAGGTAGAGACGATGGATAGAGCTTCTGAAAGATTATGAGTGCAAGATACTGTACCATCCAGGAAATGCTAATTTTGTGGCTGATGCCCTGAGTAGAAAGAGCCTCGGAATGGTATCGTACATGATGTCAGGGAATATAAGCTGCTCGAGCAGTTTGCTCACCTTAGGTTGGATATAAACCCTCTTGATGTTGACAGAGACTGTATGATAGCTAGCCTACGAGTGGAACCAAAATTGATTGACTGGATACGCCAGGCTCAGCATGTCGATCTACTGTGTGAGGATCGTACGAGTCAGATTCAAAGGGGTGATGTGGCAGACTTCTTTGTGAGTGATGATGGCCTACTGAGGTTTAGAGGCAGGATTTGCATTCCAGATGACCCAGAACTAAAGGGACTGATTTTGACAAAAGCTTATTCATCGAGATACACATTGCATCCTAGAGGTAATAAGATGTACCAGAACCTCTGAAAAGTGTATTGGTGGTCAGGGATGAAAAGAGATATCGCAGAATTTGTGGCAAGATGTCTAATATGTCAGCAAGTGAAGGTAGAGCATCAGAAACTTGTAGGGTTATTACAGCCTCTACCAGTACCGACTTAGAAATGGGAGCATGTCACCATGGATTTCGTCATGGGATTATCGAGGACTAAGAGGAACCATGATGCTATCTGGGTAGTGGTTGACAGACTGACGAAATTCTCCCACTTTCTAGCCATGAAAGCTACAGACACTTTGAGTAGCTTAACAGAGTTGTATGTATGAGAGATAATGAGGCTACATGGTGTACCAGTGAGCATCATATCGGATAGGGATTCCCGCTTCACTTCTCACTTTTGGGAACAATTCCAGGAAGCTACAGGAACCCAATTGAGTTCCAGTACTGCTTTCCATCCTCAAACTGATGGTCAGTCAGAGAGAACCATCCAAACATTAGAGGATATGCTGAGAGCAAGTGTTATGGATTTTAAAGGCTCCTGGGATGATCACCTACCATTAGCTGAATTTTCATACAGCAATAGTTATCACTCAAGTATCGGGATGGCACCATATGAGGCCTTGTATGATAGGAGGTGTCGATCCCCAATTGGTAAGGAAGAAGTGGGTGAAAGGAAAATGTTTGGTCCTAATTTGGTACAGCAAGCCTCTGAGGTTGTTCAGTTGATATGTGAGGGATTGAGAATAGGTTAGAGCAGATAGAAAAGCTACACTGACATAAGACATGGGCCACTAGAGTTCACTGTGGTTGACTCGATTTTCTTAAAAGTTTCTCCCTCGAAAGGGATTATAAGGTTTGGTAAGAAGGGTAAGTTGAGCCCTTGTTATATCGGACTGTTTGAGATACTGGAGCGAGTGGGAGATAAGGCTTACAGAATTGCATTGCCACTAGAGTTGGCAAGCATTTATAATGTCTTCCATGTCTCGATGCTTCAAAAGTACCATCTAGATCCAAGTCATGTGATTTGGTATCAGCCATTGGAGCTCAAAGATGATTTGACATATATAGAGAAACCGATCCAGATACTAGATAAGAAAGAGAAAGTGTTACGAAATAAAACGGTTCCACTTGTTAAGGTTCCCTAACAACACCATAATTCAAAAGAAACGACTTGGGAGTTAAAGAACTTGATATAAGAGAAGTACCCCTGACTTTTTGAGGAGTAACTTGGTTCTAATATGGATGACCAAATTCTTTTAAGGAGGGGAGGAATGTAAGGCCCGTATTATTGGTTGTAACTTTATGAATTCATAAGTATATACATGTACATGCTATGTGAAGCATAAGTGATGTAAAGTCCATAAATTCAATGTACACACTTGTAATATGAGTTTGTGATATACGTATAAGTTTCATTATGTATGAATATGAAGAAATGAACTTTTATATCTGATGAATGTAAATTGAATGGAAAATGGGTAATTAAAATGGAATGAGGTTACATGAGTTCTATACTTCCATTTAGTTTTGTATTGTATACCTTTGGTTATACAATGAATGCACACAAGTTTTAATGTGTATAAAGTATGAATGGATGTCATTTTCAAGTCTTAAAGGTGGTTGGATGAGAAAATGACTATGGCAGCAAAACTAAAGATGTTTTGTGTGAGTTACTATAGAAAACTGCAGCAAAATCTGGAAAATATAAATGCCAGATTGATCTCATTAAAGGAAAGATCGATATGGAAGAGCAAAAAATGCTATTATTCGAGTAATGGAACAGGGCAGATCGATCTCCAATGCCAGATTGATCTTCTAAACATTCTGTGTAGAATAAATCCATCCCCTGAAGGGCTAGATCGATCTCCAAATGCTACTGACTTGGAGAGATCGATCTCACCCTTGGAGCAGATCGATCTCCTTAAGCTACTGCCTGGAACAAATCGATCTCATGCTTATGGGCAGATTGATCTCATGAAATCCAATACACTGAAAAGTAAGGTGGCGAAGTAGGAGAGATCGATCCTCTCACCATGCAGATCGATCCCCTAGTGAAATTTCTATATAAGAAACGAGATTTGAGGCTGAAAGGCATAATGACCTAAAACCTCTCAATTTTTGCTTGTGTTTAAACATTTTTCCTAGACAAACCACCCTTTCTAACCAGAATTAAGAGACGTTTGCTTCTACGAAGTTGTTTGTTAGCTAGAGAAGAGCAACATAGTTGGAAACGAGACCTCGATACGATAGATCGAAGGTGTTGATCGATATTAAGAGATTTTGGACTAAGTGGCAAGAAAAGCAAACTAGGTAAGCTTTCAGGCTACCAAATTCTAGTATGTTAACCTTGCCATTGCTATGAACCTATTGATATATGGGAAGATAGCTAGAAGTGACTATAACATGTAAAGTTACTAATGACCTATGTTAGGTCAAAGAGGAAATAAGAGAAATAAATGGTGTTTTGATGGTTTGAGAACGTTTGATGTGTATTTGCAGCGTTCGAAAAGATAGACGGAGCTATAAACGTAAATGGTGACATGTGAATCAATGTAAGACAAAAAGATACGCTGCAAGATTGAGGTAAGGGACTTATGTGCGCTATAGAGATAGTTATACGTATGTTTTCTTGCCTGTTGAATGCATATGTATGCTATAAATACATAGATATTGATATGGCTAGATAGAAAACTACATACGAAAAGAAGTCGATAGTATGAGATTTGCATGACTTTTATGATTGTTTTGTAAAGAGGTTTTTGCAAACGATTTGAGAAAGAAGGATATTAGAATGACTCTCGGTTTAATTAATTTTATAAAATGTTTACAAAGAGTGATTGACGGGAGATTTGCCCTCTCACTCATAACTATACATGGAGCCCTTCTATTTATTATCTGTGTGAAATTGTGCTAGAGCATGAGAGGTAATGGTAAATTGACCAGCCCTGTACGCACATTACTTTGAAAGTAATTTTTGAGAAAGCTAAAGAGTGCTCGATGCCTTGGGTGATGATGTGTGTTTCACTCGAGAGCTCGCACATGATTTTGAGACAATAGAAATGGGTGATAAGGATTCACGAGAGCATGATGTACCTTGAGCATTAGCCATGGGGTACGATGTGCCATGATTATCTTCGTGATATTTGTGTGAGCTGAAGGGATGGTTGATCCACCTCCCTAAGCATAGGGTTCCCTCACACCTGATAAGTGTAGCCTGGAATCTGACTATGGCCATAAGTCTTTATGTATCTGAGTGATACAACATTGTCACAACTGTGTGAGGTGACAAATGTCCTCCCTTGATGTGTGTCTAGGGATATGTGATAACCCATATATTATGTCTTACATATGTTGAATTGATAAATGAAAAGCATTTTCTATATATGTGAGACCCCGTATTTGTATAATTGTATATACGTACATAGAAATGTAAATGGAGTTATACTATGAATTCATAAGTGAAGTATATGTGATGTAAGTCCATAAGTTAAGGTACACACTTATAATAAGAATTTTGATTGCACGTACAAGTTACATTATGTATGAATGTGAAGAAATTGACTTAAACATGTGAAAAATGTGAATGGAATAGAATATGAGTAGTGTGGTAAAATGGAAGGAAGATATGCATAAGTTGTGCACTTTCATTTGGTTTATATCATGGATCCTTGGCTACACATGTTTTAATGTGTATGAAGTATTAATGGATGCCATTTTCAAGTCTCAAAGATGATTGGATGAGAAAATGACCATGACAGCAAATTAAGGATGTTTTAGTATAAGTTTCTGCAGGAAACTGTAACAAAATTTGGAAATTATGCAGGCTAGATCGATCACGTAGGATGAGAGATCGATCTGGATGAGCCAAAATGCTTATATTTGAGTAAAAGAATAGGGTAGATCGATCTCTAATGGAGCCAGATCGATCTCCTAAGTATTCTATAATGAAAAGATCAATCTTCAAGCACACATATCGATCTCCTTAGCTCTTTGTTTGGAGCAGATCTATCTCAAGCTTCGACAGATCGATCTCATGCTTAAAATGCTGTGGAAAAGAGGAATTTAAGGGGACCAAATCGATCTCCTCCTAGTGCAGATTGATCTCCTTAAGCTATTTCTATAAAAAGGGCATTGAAAATTTACAGATTTCAGGACAAAACCATTTCCTTCCCTTTCCAACCCAAAACCTAGTTTTCTCTCTCTAAATCCAACCATTTTCAAGGAGATTTGAGGGAAGACTATTAGAGGCAAAGTTGTTCACATCAAGGAGAAGAACAACATAGTTTGGAGGCATTTCCCCATTTGTTGGATTGAAGGAATAAAGGGCATTTCTAATTGGAGCAAAGAGGAAATCCAAAGAGGTAAGTTTCTAGTGCATAAATCGAAGTACATTTGTCTAGTTGATGATTATGAAGTTGATTTGGGTGTGCACATTGTGGGTAGAACTACCTAAAATACCATGAAATGAATATGACCTAGAAATGGGTTAGTGTGAGAAGTGAAATGTGATGGAATAAATGATGAATGGGATATCTTGAGATGATAATGGTGTTGAGGAGATAATTTTAAGATAATAATATGGAATGAATAGAGAGGCTTACCCATAAAGGGTAAATGAGCGTTTAAGGCATTGGGTGGAATGTATAGTTGAACGAGAGTTAGCAATACTAACTCAAACGTATGATGAATAAATTACAGCTTTCGAGGATACGCCGGAGCAAGTTGAGCCAAGAGCGTGAGAAGCTAAGAGGAAAAGAGTCACACCGAGTAAATCGAGGTAAGGGAATTGTGTGGACTCTTAGAGATATCTGTGCACAATTTGGGCGCTTAAATGCTTTTCTAGATTGCATGAGATGTTAGGAAATGGAATTGGGTGATTGAAGGGAAAAAATGGGTGTTTGAGAAATGTGCATGAAAACAAAAGCATATTGCTTTGAAAATCATGTTTTATTGCTTTTTAGCAAGTGATTGGTAGGTTGGCTAGCATTTGAAATGAATTGCAAAGGAAATGAGTTGTTTTGGTTTTGTTAACCACACTTTGCAAAGAAATGAGCCACCTATATTGTTTTCGTGAGAATGAAAGCGTGCTAGAGCATGACTCGCATGAGATTTGACGTGTTTTATACACATGAGTGCTAAAGCTTAGCTCGCACTAGTTTTCACATGGATTTCATAATAGTTTTGGCATTGTGCTTGGAGCTTGTCTCGCACTAGATGCCCATCTTGCTTGTTGTCGTGCTTGGAGCTTCGGGCAGACTGGGTGTCGCACTAATTAAATAGGCTTGCACGTGTATTTGTGATTTTGACATGTTATTAGCCATGTTAAGAGCTTCGAGTAGACAAGAGGTTGTATCGATTAAATAGGCTTACACGTGCATTCGAGATGTGGCATGATATGATGTGTTGATTGGGTCCACGGAGTACATTGTACCGTGCAGGTAGCATGGAGTACATTGTACCGTGTTGAGATTGTGATATGCCGTCTTCGGACGAGATCTGCTATGGATCGACGGGTAGGATTTGACCCACCTCCTGTGTGGAAGCAGATAGTGGTGATATCCCGAACACCTGATCCATGTAGCTGGTATCACAGGTTATGGCCATAGACCTAGAGGTTATTATCTTTTATTGAATTGCCTATCTCACATGTCTGTTGCTTTGAGAATAAATCCATGTTTTGAAATGATTTGTGGGTCAGGACAGTCCGAGGGATGGGCTGAGACCTGACAAGTGTTATATGGTTTTGAGATGTTGATTGGTTAATGTTTTTAAAGTGCACTAATGCATGATGATTAATGTCATGTTTTATTGTGAAAAATGCATGATGGTTAATGCCATGTTGTATTGTAAAAAATGCATGATGGTTAATACCATTCTTTATTGTGAATTATACATGGTGATTTATACCATGTTTTGAATTGAATTATGCACTGGATTTTAATAGCATGAATGCTTTACATACCATTAACACAATCATACACTCATGTTTTGAGATACAATGATGAATTAAATGCTTTTGAGTATGGCATCATGATCACATAGATAGTGCAGTATCTACCTGTTCGCATGATTGCCTTACTGAGCGTGTGGTTTGCTCACCCCCTTATTTTTCCCCTCTCTACAGAGTGTTGAGTATAGATTGAGCGTGACTGGAGGCATTCCCTTTTGGTAATTCGCTGCATCCCATCGCGTAAGGTATACACACTGTTGTAATTTTGTATCTAAACTTACGATAGTACAGTAGCATTTTGTATGTAACTATTGGGGATGTAAAACAATGTAAACACATGTAACAACTCTGATATGTATATATTTATACAAGTGTTTGTTCATAAATAATATACAAATTGAATTGGTATGGTGGAGTGAGTTAGACGTCAACACACAGCCCAACTATTGAGGAGAGTTGCTGTTCACGATTGAGGTAAGGATGAATAATAAATGATGCATGGAAATGCGAAAAATTTGCATGTATTTTGGTAAGTTGAGGGTCATGATAATATATAAGCTGTGTGAATAGGTTTTGTTATGTGAAACTATGTGCTACTGTGTGAAAAGTGATTTCAAGTGTGAACTGTGTGAAGTTAGACCCAGTGGTTTTAGATGATGAACTGTGTGAATATGCATATACCCATCTAGCGAATTTATGATTTCGCATTGATGGAAGTTGTTTAAAAGAAAATGCATATTGTTTTATAAGGAAAATGAACATATATGTATTTTAGCATGTAGATAGAGTAGTTATCTACTTGCTTGCACATTTTCCTTACTGAGCGTGTTATGCTCACCCCCTTATTTCCTCCTCCACAGATACTACGCAGTAGTGAGTACTGCAGTCGTCCCTGCTAAGGTGTTCTCCAGTTCTCCAGCAGTACAGAGAGGTATACACTTGCGTTGAGATAAATTTTGTATCCTGTAAATTAATGCACAGTCTAGTGATATTTTGTACGTAAAGGATGTGTAGATAATAGAAATTGGTCTAAACACTTCCGTATATTTATAAAAAAAAAAGTCCAGTTTCTATTCTATTTCATTAAAATGAATGTATATGAGATGTGGATTGGATATTGACTCACAGCCCAACTATAAGTGGTAAGGTCAGTTCACGAGAAAAGAAGGTGAGTCGTGATAGTTTCAACCAATAATACATACACCAATCAACTCATCAAAATGTCTAGATTAACATAATTGAAGTTGGTGTATTTAAAACTCACTTAGCTTAACTTTTCTCTTTTGGCTAAAATTGGGGAAAACACTTTGCTCCTTCAATCCAACAATTCAGCTTCTAGTTTTTAACTATGTTGTTCTCCTCATCGCAAGGAACAACTTTACTGAAAGCAACCTTTATCAAATCTTCTTGGAAGGTGATGATATTTTAAAGTGAGAAAGCTTGTTTTAACTTGTCAGACCCGGATATTTGTAGCTTATTTCCTTATGATTCTTATGTGTATGAACACTATGTTATTATAGTTGAATCATAAGAAGAGTATTTATTTGACATAAAGTGTTATTGAAATGATTTAACACGCAAAAGCTACATAAAATGTCTAATGTGAGCGATAGGTATCATAGGCTAAACTGAGTTATTCTAAATCATTCTGACTGAAAATAAGAACTTCAAATAAGAGAGCGTAGAGAGCTCATGAAGAGAAGTCAGCTTGATTTAGACCCGAACATATAAAATAAGTGTAAAAGCTAAAAGGGGTAAAATGGACCTTTTTGGCGAGAAAAGGAGTTTCGGGTGAAATTATCCACCGGGAGCGGTTGGAATATAAAGACGAGAGTGTAAGAAATAAGATATGACACTTTCGAAATTTGAAGAAAAAGTCAACATAGTCAATGGTTAAGGAAAAAGTCAACTATAGTTAAGAAAGTGGACTTTTACCATAGTTGACTAATCATGGTTAAAAATTAACCTAAGTATGGAGAAAAATTTGGGGAAAAATATTCTTGGCCAGAATACAAGATAATCATCCCCGAAAGTAAGGAAAATTTATTCGAAAGGATTCCGGAATAAATTAAATGGTTAAAAACGTAATGGGCCTAAGGTGAAAATTTTAAAGCCCATTAAGGTATACTAAATGTATATCGAAATTCTTAGGTCCTTTAGACCGAATTGTTGGACCAATTGATCGGCCAAATTTTGAGACAATAAAAGGCCCGAGGTATAGTAAAAATTTCAGCCCGAAAGCCCATTAGGAAAGCCCAAACTGAGAAGCCCAAATGGAAAAGCCCATGAGATAAATATCTAACCATAGTTAAAGTTAACTATGACTCATAAGGTGACTCATAAGGTGACTCATGGTTCAGATTTGGAAAGTCAAGCATAATAGCTGAAAAGTAAGGCTTAATGGCTAAGTAAGTGGCTTATAAATGCAGCCACACCATTGTCATCTTCATCACACCAATTCCGGCTAGAGAAGAAACCATTGAAACATAAAAGCTTTCTCTCACTAGAAATCACTAGGAATTAGGCATATTTGGAACTTGCATTCTTCATGGAAGTTGTTCCAAATTGAAAGGAGATTAACATATGTTGGAATTGGCTATCAAGGAGCCATAGAGTGCAAACCGAGAGCCTCCAAAGTTTCAGCCAAAGGGTGAACACAACAATTGGTATATTTTCTAATTTCCAATTTCATATATGTTAATGTATGAATGATTTCAAGTATGTTGATGTATGTTTTAAGTATTGAAACATATTAAATCACCATGAAATGGGTTAGGCCGAGAGTGATCAATGGGGTATTGAAATATGTCAATTTGATTTTAAGACATAAATGGATTAGTATACATGTATTAATGTTAATGGTATAATTAGAATTAATCAAATTGATTGATTAATACATGTAATTTGTTGGCAACCAAGGTGTTTGATAAAATGCCTAAATGAACTATATGATGATTGGTAATGTTGCCTACCAAGTGTTTGTGGAAATGCCTAAGTGAAAATGGCTAGAAAATAGGCATGGATAACATGTCATGGTGAAACCGAGACATGGCTAGCTCTCGGTCATGGCATGTGGCCGAGAGGCCCAATGGGCCAAGCCCAATTATTTTAGGCCCAATAAGGTGTAATGGGCCTAGGACAAGCCCAATAAGAGTTGGTGGGCCCCACAAGCCCAATAGGCCCAACAAAAGTGAATACTAAAATGAAAATGGACTTAAGGCCTAGTTAGGCCCATTAAGGGAAAATAAACTGTATTAATGTGTAATACAGTAGGAAAATTATAATTAACCTGAGGAATGGTTATTTACAGCTCCGGAGTTTACATTGAGAGCTGATCAGACTGCGGGATTTAGCAGCACCGAGGAAGTGAGGTCACGTGACGTGATCCGAGGTAAGGGACTTTTACGAGTAGTTAGAGATACATGCACGTATTTTCAACTGCTTCTGCATTCACTTAAAAACTCTGAAGGTCAGAGAAAGTGAATAATAATTATTGCAACCCGATAGTGGTAAATTACGATTTTGCCCCTAGTTAGTCAAAAAGTCAACTTTTGTGAGAAGTTGCAAGAAGCATGGAAAATACTATTGTGAGTGTTTAATTGCTATTAGCATGAAAATAAATAGATGGGCTAATGATTTTAAGGTTGATATGACTTAAGCACACTTTTAGTGCTGATTTTACTATTTTGTAAACAATCCCTTTTTAAATAGCCATCTATCATATTTTGTGAGAATGAATCGTGCTAGAGCATATCTCGCACTGGGATTCATATGTTTTCCACATAATATTAGTGCTGAATTTTGATACGCACTAGATTTTCATGACATGCATGATAGAGTACTGGAGTTCTCACTCGTACTCAGCTTTGAATGATATATGCATGACAGAGTGCTAGAGCGTTGCTCGTACTCGATTCTTCATGGTTTATACATGATATAGTACTGGGAGCTATTGCTCGTATTTGATTTTGATATTATGCATAGCATAGTACTGGGAGCTATTGCTCGTACTTGATTTAATACATAAACTATTCATAGACCTAGTTGCTGGAGGTTGCTCGCACTAGAGTTGAGTTTGTGACATGAAATAGTGTTTGAGCGGAGTGACGACTGTGAGTCGCACTCAAGACGCACACTGTATGTGATATGTAATACATGTTAAAACCCATGCCTGAGTCCTTGTGTGACTATGTGTCATAGCTAGAGAGGATATCCGCATGAGGTTGATATAGACGTGGTATAAATATTTCCATAGTTTCGAGGGCTAAGTCCTATGGGAGGCACCCTGGCTGTGAGGGTCCACGGGTGTACTTTGTACCGTGCTCGGGGCACGAGGTGTACGTTGTACCGTGTGTTACGCATAGCTGACGGCTATAGTGGACTGACCATCCTCCCGTTGCAGCAGTGATGCCCCGCACACCGAGATCTGTGTTGGTTGGGATCACATTTCGGATATGATCATAATCCAGGATACTATTTGCATTAATCACAGAGTCTTACATGATATATCACATTGATTGAATGATTTAAACTGCAGACAGACCTGAGGGATGGGTCGGACTCCGATTTTGTGTTGTGAATCATTTGATGCCATATTTATCGTGATTTAAATATACATGGCATGATTTACATAAAGGCATGATTTATATACGATGCATTATTTTGCACTACATGCCTACATTTGAGAAAGAAAGCATGATTTTTTGTACATGGGATTTATTCTGTACAAGTATATATATTATATTTCAAGACATGCTTTTTAAAGTGAGTAAAGGAAATAATGTTTTCAAGGCATAGCATTATTTTGAGTAGATAGTCTTGATATCTACTTGCTTGCCTGATTTCCTTACTGAGCGCGTTGTATGCTCACCCCTTTTCTTTACATCTCTCTACAGAGCGTTAGTAGAGTGAGAGCTATCGAGGGTAGTGTTCCAGAGTCCACTCCTAGTTCCTATCGATCGCCAGGTATACCTTTATGTACAGTTGTGTATCTAAGCATAGAAACAGCACAGTGATGTATACGTTATATATTATGGGGAATGTATTTATATGAGATTTTATATAGTCTTACATGTATAATACCAGCAGCTACAATCAAAATTAATATATTGACATGTATGTATGAGAATGGATGATGTGGTAAGTGAAGACTCTGACATCGAATCACAGCCCAATCATTGAAGAAAGGAAAGGTAAGTTAAAAATGCAAAAAATTTATAGTGATTTTTGGATAAAGTCATGGATTGAGAATGGGGTCCTGACATAACTTCACTGTAATGGAGAGTATCAGCTATTCATGGAACAAAACTTGGTTGTCGGGTTTTAATAGAATTAGGTATGATGAGATTGATCTCCAAGGGTGAGAGATCAATCTTCCCTTTGGTTGAACTATATCAGTATTTAGTAAATAGCTTGTGGGATCAATCGGTTCTTGGGAAGGGATTGATCCTTTCTTGGTAAAATCAAATAGGGATCGATCTGTTTTTTGGAAGGGATCGATCCTTTCTAGGAAGAATCAAGTCGAGATCGATCTGCTTTGAATGAGGGATCAATCTTCCTTTTACCAAAAGGTTTTGCACTAACATTTCGAGAAGATGAGATGGATCTCCCATGTACTAAGATTGATCTGTTTGCCTAGAAAACCTTTGTGATTTCATTCTGGAATTACAAGATCGATCTTGTCGTGATGAAGATTGATCTGGCTTTCATCTGTAGGATTCCGATTGCTACTTTTTCCAGAATTTTGAAGGAAAGATCGCATATACATGCTTCACCAATCATTTTGAGTTATATTCACACTTAGATCATAAAAAGATCCAATTCTTATGATTCACATGTAATGTAACTTGTGTGTACAACATGGAATCATAAAAAATACATATAAAAGTACGGGCCTTACATTCCTCCCTTCCTTTAAGAAATTTGGTCCTCCAAATTAGAACCAAGTTACTCTTTGAAAAGTTGAGGGTACTTTTTTCGCATCAGGCTCTCCAACTCCTAGGTAGCCTTCTCTGAATTGTGGTGCTGCAGGAGAACCAAAACAAGTAGAATCATCTAGGTCCGTAACATTTTCTTCTTCTTATCCAGTATCTAGATCGGTCTCTCTACATACGACAGATCAACCTTGAGCTTCAATGGCACATACCGAATCCCGTGGGTTAGATATGGATGGTACTTCCGAAGCATCGATACGTGGAAGACATTATGAATTCCTGCTAACTTCGGTGGCAATTTGAGCCTGTAGGCCTTATCTCCCACTAACTCCAGTATCTCAAATGGCCCGATATACCGAGGGCTCAACTTACCCTTTTTATCGAACCTCATAATTATTTTCGAGGGAGAAACTCTCAAGAACATTGAATCAGCTACAGTGAACTCTAATGGCCTCCATCTCGTGTCATAATTACTCTTCTGCCTGCTCTGAGCGGTCCTCAATATCTCACATATCAGTTCAACAACCTTAGAGGCTTGCTGCACTAAGTCGAGAGCAAAAGCTTTCCTATCACCCATTTCTTCCCAACCAACAGGGGAACAACCCTTTCTACCATACAACGCTTCATACGGTGCCATCCCGATACTCAAGTGATAACTGTTGTTGTAAGAAAATTCAACTAATGGTAGGTGATCATCCTTGGAGCCTCTAAAATCCATAACACTCGCTCTCAACATATCCTCTAACGTCTGGATGGTTCTCTTTGACTAACCATCGATCTGAGGATGGAAAGTGGTACTTTGAAATTCAACTAGGTTCTCATAGCTTCCTGAAAATGTTCCCAGAAGTGGGAAGTGAAACGGGAATCCCTATCCGATACGATGCTCACTGGAACACCATGTAGCCTCACGATCTCCTGTATGTACAACTCTGCCAAAGTACTCAAAGTATTTATAGACTTCGTGGCTAGAAAGTGGGCAGACTTCATCAATCTATCAACCACTACCCAGATAGCATCATGGTTCCTCCTAGTCTTCGCCAATCCCATGATGAAATCCATGGTGACATGCTCCTATTTCCAAGTCGGTATCGGTAGAGGTTGCAACAACCTTATAGGCTTCTGATGCTCTACCTTAACCTGTTGACATACGAGACACCTTGCCACAAACTCTGCGATATATCTCTTCATCTCTGACCACTAATACACTTTCTAGAGATTCTGATACATCTTATTACTCCCCGGATGCAATGTATACCTCGATGAATGAGCTTCCGTCAAAATGAATCTCTTCAGCTTTGGGTCATCGAGAATGCAAATCCTTTCTCTAAACCTTAGTAGGCCATCATTACTCACTGAGAAATCGACCACATCACCCCTTTGAATCTTACTTGCACGATTATCATGCAATGGATCAACATGCTAAGTCTGTCGTATTTGATCAATCAAATCCAGTTCCACTCGTAGGCTAGCTATCACACAATCATTATCCACATCCAGAAGGTCTATATCCAAACTGCAGTGAGCAAATTGCTCGAGCAGCTCATGTTCCCTGACCATCATGTACGATACCACTCCAAGGCTCTTCTTGCTCAGGGCATTTACCACAATATTAGCCTTTCTCGGATGGTACAATATCTCGTAATTATAATCCTTCAGAAGCTCTATCCATCGTCTCTGCCTCATATTCAACTCTATCTGTGAAAACAGATATTGGAGGCTCTTATGATCTGTGAACACCTGAAAGTTTTCACCATACAAGTAGTGGCGCCATATCTTCAATGCAAATACTATAGCTGCTAACTCTAGATCGTGGTTCGGGTAGTTCCTCTCATGGTCCTTAAGCTGTCTGGATCCATAAGTGACTACCTTCCCGTCCTGCATCAGCGCACAACCCAATCCCTGTCTCGAGACATCTGTATACACTGAAAAGCCTCTTGAGCTGATGGGTATGGTGAGAATAGGTGTGGTGGGTAATCTACGTTTTAACTCACATAAACTACTTTCACACTGATCATCCCACTCAAATGGCACATTCTTCCGAGTGAGACGTGTCAACAGAGCAGCCAGCTTAGAGAATCCCTCTACAAACCGTCAATAATAACTTACCAAACCTAGAAAACTACGAATCTCTGTAACCGTCTTGGGTCTCTCCCACTGTACCACTGCCTCTATCTTGGACGGATCCACTGACACCCCGTCTCTCGAGACTACATGACCCAAAAATGATATCTCAGTCAACCAAAAATCACACTTACTAAGTTTAGCATATAACTCCTGATCTCAGAGGGTCTGTAACACTGTTCTCAAGTGCTGCTCATGATCTTCCCTAGACTTCGAGTACACCAATATGTCATATTTAAAGACAATCACGAATATGTCCAGGTATGGCTTAAACACATTGTTCATCAAAGCCATAAACGCTGCAGGAGCATTCATCAACCCAAATGGCATAACCAGAAACTCATAATGCCTATAATAGGTTCAAAACGCTGTCTTAGGCACATCTCTACTCCGAATCCTCAACTGATGATACCCAGACCTCAGATAAATCTTCAAAAAGATCTGTACTCCCTGTAACTGATCCAATAGATCATCAATCTCTGGAAGGGGATACTTATTCTTGATGGTAGCCTTGTTCAACAACCGATAGCCTATGCACAGTCGGAGACTCCTATTCTTCTTTTTCACAAATAGAATCGATGCTTCCCAAGGTGATACACTCAGTCTGATGAACCCCTTGTCCAATAACTCCTGTAACTATCGCGTTAGCTCCGCCAATTCAATCAGAGCCATTCTATACGGTGGTTTAGATATCAGTTCAGTACTAGGCACCAAATCAATATAGAACTGCATCTCCCTGTCTGGTAGCAACCCTGGTAATTCATCTGAAAAGACATCAAGGAACTCTCTAACCATTGGGATGTTAGCTAAATCCGGCTGTGCCTTATCCAAATCAACCACGTATGCGATAAAACCTTCAACATATTATCATTAAATTTGTTAATAAAATCATCCATCCTTGGAAATAATTTACTACTTCTTTCATTACTTTTCGAATCTTACAACATACTTTTCAGGGGTGGAAAACATTACTGTCTTAGCATAACAATCTAAAATAGCATGGTTTGTGGCCAACCAATCCATTCCTAGTATTACATCAAAATCCTTCATGTCTAACAAAATAAGATTGACCAACATATCCTTTTCCCCTACTTTTAACTTACAACCATTGCATACATACTCAGTCACTACGTTATCTCTAACTGGAGTGCTTATAAGCAATACCCTACCTAGAGGTACTGGTTTCACATGTTCAAACAATTTACATGCAAACAAAGGCGATATAAATGAATGCGTGATATTAGGATCAATTAATACTAATGCTTCAAAATCAAAGACAAAGATGGTACCTTTAATCACATCCGTGGAAGTTTTGGCAAATGCCTGGTCCACCGTAAACACTCGCCCTCGACCAACAGCTTGCTTTCCTTTCTCCTCAGCTATGGCCTTTCTCTTAGGAGTAGCTGTCTCAACTGTGGCCTTCTCTGGCTCTTTGGCCTTCTATGGGGTTGTATCAACCAATTCCAGGTAATCACGAGCTATATGCCCTGGTTTGCCACATCTATAACATGACCTCGTCAACAAATAGCATGGCTTACTCCCATGATATCTACCACACATCCTACACTGCTCGGTGGTAGGTCGGGGTCCTCTAATAATTATACCCCTCGATGTTGGAGGTAAAGCTGGATAAGTTGGAGGCTTCGTAGGCCTCTCTCGTACCTCCTCAATCTTTGGCATTTTATCAAATAACCTCTAGCCCTTTCTGAATCCTCTATCATCAACTGACTTCTTTCGATCTCTATCTCTGCCCTTACCACTCCTGCCTAACTCCGAGGCATGTAACTCATAATCCTGCTCACATAGCTGAGCTCTACGTACTACCTCATCATAAGTAGTTATGTCAAATGGAGCCAGCCGAACTCTGATCGAAGGTCTCAATCCCTTAATAAACTTCTGAACCTTCTTGTTTTGACTGCTCATGGTAACTGTGTCATACCTACCCAAGGATGTAAATTCAGACTCATACTTATCAACTGAACGATTCCCCTGAGTCAAGGTCATAAATTCCATCTGCATCTTTCGCTGAGTAGTGACAGGAATGTACTGCCTCCTAAAGGCATCCAAAAATATGTCCCAAGTCACAACCAGGTGCCGAGCACTCAGAATTGGCTGTGTGACCATCCACCAATGCTCGACCTCACCCTCTAATACAAAAGTCGTAAAAGTGACCTTCTCTGTGGTAAAACAATGGCAAAATCTGTAAAGCTTCTCCATACTACGAATCTAATGCAACGCTAACTCTGGGTCCTTCACTCCCTAAATAAAGATGGTCTAAACTTCTTGAACTGTCTCAGTTTATCCAGATCACACTTATAAACTCCTTCACCACCAACCTGTTGTGGAGCTATAGGATCCTGAACTGGTGAAGGAATATCCTGAACTGGAGGGGGTATATGAATCTCTACCTCTGCAACCTGAGGTCTCGATGCAGGTTGTGCAGGCTCAGGTCTCTTAGGCACAGCTGCATGACCAGTAGGGTTCTCCTATTTACCCTCTAATCTGGCCATCGCCTGTGTAAATGTAAGACCCAAATTTTTTATGTAGCTTATCCCTTATGATTCATATATGTAAGAACATTTATTATGTTGGTTGAATCATAAGAAGGGTATTTACTACAATGAAATTGTAAGTAAAGTGACTAAGCACATATGAGCTATGTAAAGGTCGAATAAGGGCTATAAGAGCCACAGGCTAAACCGAGTAGATCTAAATCATTCTGACCAAAAAGAAGAACTTATGATGTGAAAATATAGAGTGTTCATGAAGGAAAGTCAATTTGATTTGGTCCCGAAGACATTTAATTTGAGTAAAAGCCAAAAAGGGCTAAACAAGTCCGAAATGGTCTGTTTAAGGTGCTTTAGGTATATTCACCTCCCCAAAACGGCCAAAATATAAAGATGAGAGTGTGAACCATGGAAAGAGACACTTTTGGATTTTTTAAGAAAAGTCAAATGTGGCCAATGGTTTAGAAAAGTCAAAGGTAGTTAACAAAAGTGGAATTTGACCATAGTTGACTAACCACGGTTAGAATTTAACCTAAGTATGGTTAAAAAGTGGGAAAGAAATATTTTTAGTTAAAACACAAGATATTCATCCCATAAAGTAAGGAACATTAATTTAATCAAAATTCAGATAAAAATAAACGGGTAAAACGCAATGGGCCAAAATTGGAATTTTTAAAGTCCATTAAGATATAACAAGTGTGGGCCGATTTTGGAAAGCCTAATGGGCCAAATGATTGGGGAATTTGGTGGGCCCAATATTGAGACAATTAAAGGGCCAATAGGTAGTAAAAATTTCAACCCAAAAGCTCAAAAGAAAAGCCCAAACCGAAAGCCCAATTGGGAAACCCATTAGTATAAGTTAAAACCCATTAATAAAAGGTAGCAAAATCTAATTTCGTAACCATCACCTAAACTCTTTAAAAGTCAAATAAGATGGCTGTATTTATGACTTAATGATTAAGTCTTTAGGTTATAAAATCAGCCAACACTACATCATCTTCATCCTTTCATGTTCGGCAAGCTTAAAGAAACCATTACCAAACCATATTTCAAGTCTTCTCTCACTAAAAATCACTAGGTTAGAGACATATTAGGAACAAGTGATCTTGAGAAAAGTTGTTCCATATTGAGATAGGGATAACATATCTTGGAATCAACTATCAAGGAGCCATATTGAGCAACCCGAAGGAGGTTTCGGCCAAAGTGGAAAGTATAAGCAAAGTGAGTTTTCAAGCTTCCAACTTCATATATGTTGATCTATGAGTAATATGGAGTTTATTGGTATATGTTTTATGGATTGAAATACATGAAACCACTATGAACATGTGATGGTCGAAAAGGGGTATATGAGTTTTGATGAATACCCATGTGATTTTAAGACATATATAAGTTGATATACATGTATACATGATTATGACATGGTTAGTTTTAATCAATTTATTCATATGAATGGTTGTTTAATGTTGGCATATAAGGTGTTTGATAAAATGCCAACATGAACTATAAGAAAGGCTTAAGACATGCCAACCAAGTGTTTGATAAAATGCTTAAGTGAATTGGCTAGCAAATGGTCATGAGTTGCGTCATGTGACATGACCGGCGGCATGACGGCTCTCGACCACATGCCATGGTCGAGAAAGCCAATGGGCCAACACGACTTGGTTTTGACCCAATAAGATGTTATGGGCATCGAACAAGCCCAATAAGAGTTGGTGGGCCCTACAAGCCCAATAGGCCCAAATAAAATGAATAGTAAAGTGTAATGAGTTTAAGGTAGTGTTAGGCCTATTAAGAGTTATTAAGGCTCAATAAGAGTAAAAAGGGACCATTAAGTGAAATAGAGTAGGAAACATTGTGTGGAAATAAATCGTGCTGGAACACCGCTCGTACTTGATTTTATATATTTTCTGTGTGAAAAAATGCTAGAGTATTACTCGCACTAGATTTTCATGAGTGTGCATGAAAGAGTACTGAAGTGATACTCCTACTCAATTTTGCATGATTGTGCATGATATAGTGTTGTAGCACCACTCGCACTAGATTTTTACATGAGATGCACAACATAGTACTTGGGCATTGCTCGTACTTGATTTTAATGTGATTTATGCATGAAAAAGTACTAGAGCATTGCTCGTACTTGATTTTATATGATTGATGCATGATAGAGTATTGGAGCATTACTCGTACTCAGTTTTACATGACATAGTGCTAGAGCATTGCTCGCACTTAATCTTTATCAATTATGCATGAGGTTGTGCTGGAGTTTACTCACACTTACCAGTTTTAAAAGTGATAACATAGAACAGTCATGCTTGGAGCCTTGTGCAGACTGTGTGTCGCACTGATTATATGCTTGCACTGATTATATGCTCGCACGTGCATTTTGAGATATGACAGAGGGCTATCGAAACTACTATTGGATCCATGGAGTACTTTGTATTGTGTATAGCACATGGAGTACGTCGTACCATGTGTACATGTTGTTATGTGATATGTAGTTATGGAGTTATGGAGTTTATAGTTGGCAGTTGTGAGGATTTGACCCACTTCCAGTTATAGCAAGTGATTGCCCCACACACCGATATCTGTGTGGCCTAAGATCACTGAAAAAGGGATATGATCATAATCCTCGAACAAGTAGTCGCCTATCTCATCTCACTTGATATTTCTTGTTTGAATCGTCAGATGATTTTATAAATTGGGTAGACCCGAGGGATCGGTTAAGCCTTGACATGTGACTTTGTGTGTGGAAAGGGATAAACTCGAGGGATGGATGAAGCCTCGATTTTTATGTTTTTAACAGGACAAAATGCCATTTTTACTTTGATTTAAATGATATGGCATAAAGAAATGTGATTTACAGTATTTACATGATAAAATAATATTTTGCATGAATTGCTGAGGTTATTAAACCAGCTTGTTTTCAGTATACACTAATGATTTGTATCTATACATATATATACACTTGCATAAGCTTTACAAAGAAAGATACATGCTTTAGAATTGAAATGAAAAGGAATATTTTAAGACATAACATTATTTTTAGTAGATAGTGTGGTTATCTACTTACTTGCCTGATTTCCTTACTGAGCTGTGAGCTCACCCATTTTTTCCCCTCTCTATAGAGCCTACGCAGTAGATAGAGTACAACTGAGGATTTACATTCCTTGTTTTCGTTGCACTCCCATCGAGCGAAAGGTTTACATACACATGCATGATTTTGTATCTGAACAATAGAACAACATAGTGATGTAAACGTATGTAATATGGAGGATGTATTTATATTTAATATATGTGAGTTCACTATGAGATAAAGTAATTACAGTCAATAGATAGTTATATTGACATGTATGAATGATAAGATAATGTGGAAGAGGTGACTAATGCCGAATAACAACCCAACTGTTGGTGAAGAGAAAGGTAAGTAAAAAGTGAAAAATTTGTAATGGTTTTTGGTAGAAGTCATGACTGTGACAGAATGGTATTAAAGTAGAGTTTAGTATGATGTGAGTTGGTATTAGTAATTAGGAAAGTGTACTTCCACATATTACCGTGCTATGTTCAGTTACAAGTATGTGTACTAAGATTGGAATTACATAATTAATGGATGTGAATGCAGGAACCGAGCTTTTATGGCTAATACCAACCGTGGAAGAGGGGCTAGAGGTAGGGTTCGAGGCCATAGAGGTAAGCCTGAGAGCCAAGATGATCCTGAGTCTTTATCTGCCTATGAGACTCTAGGTTCTACTGTGGTACTAGAGAGTATCGAGGCATGCTTTACGGGTGAAAACGTAGCCTACAGACCATGATGGAGTTGTTGGCACAGACTATGCTAGGTAGATAAGGACAGGATGCAGTGACTGCTATTGGACAAGGAGTTACTCCATATATGTCTGCACAGCCTGCATAGATGCCACAACCTATGGGTACCCTTACACCTCCACCAGTTTAGGTTACACCCTCTCCTGTTGACTTGCAACAGGTTAGTAGTGGATTGAGGTACGGTTGTGAGCTTGGTAGGTTACAACAGTTCCAAAAGTTTGGACCACCGTAGTTTAGTGGGGTCAAGGAACCAGTGATTGCGAATGATTGGATTAGAGAGATCGAGAAGTTATACGGATTCTTTCAGTGTATGATTTCAGAGATGGTTGCTTTTATCACTTTATGCTAAAGAGAGCGACAGAGCATTGGTGGAAGTCCACCAGAGTGATACTGAGAGCCCGACATACGAATATCAATTGGAAGATATTTTGGGATGCCTTTAGGAGGCAGTTTGCTCCAAATACGGCACAACGGAAGTTGTAAGCCTAGTTTTTGGGGTTGAACCAGGGGAGTCTGCCAATGGATGAGTATGAGAATATATTTATATCCCTAGGAAGGTATGACCCCGACACTAGGATTAGTGACACCAAAAAGGTTCAGAGATATGTAGATGGACTGAGAATGGAGCTACAGTCTAGATTAATCCCACTTGATATCTCTACTTATGAGGAGGCAGTGCGCAGAGCACAATTATGTGAGCAGGACTATGAGAGGAATGCCTCTGAGTTCAGGAAGGTTAGTCGGAGTCGAGATAGAGAGAGGAAGAGGTCGATTAGAGATAGAGGTTTCAGTTATTGAAGAGGGAGGAGACTCTTCGGTAAGAGACCACAGATTGAGGAAGTACGAGAGAGACCTACTAGACCTCCTACTTATCCGATCATAGCTCCGGCGAAGGGAGTCGTGATTTGAGGACAAAGGCCTATTACTGAGCAGTGCAATTGATGTAGTCGATATCATAGCGATAGACCTTGTCCGATGACTCCTATTGTATGTTTTCGATATGGGAAACCAGGGCACATTGCTAGTGCTTGCCCAGAGATGATTGAGATTGCCCAATAGAAGGGCAAGGAGCTAGAGAGAGCTCCAGTTGATAGGTCTGCTCCGAGAAGTAGAGCGACGACAGATGAGAAGGGGAAACAGGTGATTAGTCGAGTGCGCATACATGCTTTGGACCAGGGCACAGCTAATGCTTCATCAGATGTTATAGAGGTTTCATTGCGTACAGGGTTGATATAGATAAGGCATATCCTGAGTTAACAGATATTCCTGTGGTTAGTGAGTTCCCAGATGTCTTTCGGGATGAACTGCCAGGGTTACCACAGATAGAGAAATGGAGTTTTGTATAGATTTGGTGCCTGGTATCGAGCCTATTTCGAAACCACCGTATTGAATGGCCTTAGTTAAGTAGGAGGTTTTATCAGACTGAGTGTTTTGCCTTGGGGAACATCGATTTTGTTTATGAAGAAGAAGGATGGAAGCCTTCAATTATGGATAGTTTACAGATTATTGAATAAGGCTACCATCAAGAATAGGTATCCCCTTCCAGGTCTAGATGACTTGTTGGATTAGCTTCGAGAAGCGCAGGTCTTTTCAAAGATTAATCTGAGGTCTAGGTACCATCAGTTGAGAGTTCGGAGTGGAGATATACCTAAGACAGTATTTCAGACCCGATACAGCAACTATGAGTTCTTGGTTATACCATTCGGATTGATGAATGCTCCCACAGCTTTTATGGCTTTAATGAATGATGTGTTCAAGCCATACTCGGATAGTAGATTTGTTATCATCTTTATCGATGACATCTTACTATATTTGAAACCCAAGGAAGAGTATGAGCAGTACCTGAGGATTTTGTGATAGACTCTTCGAGAGAATGAGTTATATGCTAAACTCACTAAGTGTGACTTTTGGTTAGACGAGATCTCATTTTTAGGACACGTTGTGTCAAAGGATGGAGTGTCAATAGACCTATCCAAGATAGAGGCTGTAGTTCAGTGGGAACAGCTGAGGATAGTCACCGAGATCGAAAGTTTTTTGGGTTTAGCTAGGTACTATCAGAGATTTGTTGAATGATTTTTTAAGTTGGCTACTCCGTTGACCCGTCTCATTCGAAAAAATGTTGCATTCATGTGGGACAATGATTGTGAGATACTTTATCATCTGGAAAAAGCTAACGTTGTAGTTGATGCGTTAAGTAGGAAGAACCTTGGGATGGTATCGTATATGATGGTCAGGGAACATGAGCTGTTAGAACAGTTTGCTAGCCTCAGTTTAACTGTACCTTTTTTGATATGAATATGGACTGTGTGGTAGCTAGCCTGATGTTAGAACCTGATCTGTTGGACAAGAACAGGCAGGCTCAGCAGAGTGATCCATATTGTGTTGATATAACCAGTCAGATTCAGATGGGTATAGGTACAGAGTATGAGTTGAGTTCTGATGGACTATTTAGGTTCAGAGGTAAGGTGTGTGTTCCCAAGGATCTAGAACTCAGGAGATTGATTTTGTTAGAAACTCATTCTTTGAAATACACATTACATCCCGGGAGTAATAAGATGTATCAAAATATCTAAAAAATGTATTAGTGGTCAGGTATAAGGAAGGATGTGGTTGAGTATGTAGCGAGATGTCTCGTTTGTCAGTAGGTGAAGGTAGAGTATCAGAAACCTATAGGATTATTACAGCCTCTACCTATACCAACATGGAAATGAGAGCACATCACCATAGATTTCGTGATGGGTTTACCAAAGACCTGTAGGAATCACGATGCGATATGGATGATCATTGATAGACTGACGAAGTCAGCCCACTTCCTAGCTATGAGAGCTATCAATACTCTGAGTCAATTGGCAGAGTTATATGTAAGCGAGGTAGCGAGGTTACATGGTGTTCCAGTGAGCATTGTTTCAGATAGGGATTCCCGCTTTACTTCCCACTTTTGGGAACATTTTCAGGAAGCCATGGGAACCCAGTTGAGTTTGAACACCACTTTCCATCCTCGAACAGATGGTCAGTCAGAGAGGACTGTACACACTCTGTAGGATGTGTTGAGAGCATGTGTGCTGGATTTTAGAGGCTCTTGGGATGATCATTTGCCACTAGTCGAATTTGCCTACAACAAAAGTTATCATTTGAGTATCGGGATGTCACCGTACGAGGCTTTGTATGACCGTAGATGTCGTTCCCTATTAGATGGGAAGACGTGGGTGACCGTAAGATTTTGCTCCTGATTTGGTTACAAAAGCCTCTGAGGATGTTCGGTTGATATGTGAGAGATTGCGAACAGCTCAGAGCAGACATAAGAGTTATGCTGACAAGAGATGGAGGCCATTAGAGTACAGTTGGCGAGTCAATGTTTCTGAAGGTTTCTCCTTCCAAGGGTATAACGAGATTCAAGAAGAGAGGTAAACCGAGTCCTCGCTACATTGGACCCTTTGAGATACTTGATCGAGTGAGAGATAAGGCCTATAGGTTGGCATTGCCACTGGACTTATCAGGTGTCCATAACGTCTTCCACATTTCAATAGTTCAGAAGTATCACTTGGATTTGGCATATGTAATTAGTTATGAGTCGTTGGAGCTCAAAGAGGAGATATCATATGTTGAGAGACCGATTCAAATATTAGATAGGAATGAGAAGGTATTGCGGTTGAAGATGATCATTTTGGTTAAGGTTTTCTGGTAGCACCACACTTTGAAAGAGGCTACTTGGGAGTTGAGAGCCTGATGCACGAGAAGTACCCCTAGTTATTGAGGTATGACTTGGTTCTAATTTGGAGGACCAAATTTTTTAAGTTGGGGAGGATTGTAGGACCTAAATTTTTTATGTAGGTTATCTCTTTTGATTCATATATGTATGACCATTTATTATGTTGGTTGAATCATAAGAAGAATATTTACTACAACGAAATTGTAAGTAAAGTGACTACACACATATAAGCTATGTAAAGGCCGAATAAGAGCTATAAGAGCCACAAGCTAAACCGAGTGCATCTAAATCATTATGACAAAAGAGAAGATCTTATGATGTGAAAATATAGAGGGTTCATGAAAGAAAGTCGGTTTGATTTGGTCCCGAAGACATTTAAGTAGTAAAGCCAAAAAATGCTAAACGAGTCTGAAATGGTCCGTTTAAGGTGTTTTAGGTATATTCACCTCTCGAAAAAGGCCAAAACATAAAGATGAGAGTGTGAACTATGGAAAGAGACACTTTTGGATTTTTGAGAAAAAGTCAAACATGGTCAATGGTTTAGAAAAGTCAAAGGTAGTTAACAAAAGTGGACTTTGACCATAGTTGACTAACAATGGTTAGAATTTAACCTAAGTATGGTTAAAAAGTGTGGAAGAAATATTTTAAGTTAAAACACAAGATATTCATCCCTTGAAGTAAGGAAAATTAATTTAATAGAAATCCAGATTAAATTAAAAGGGTAAAATGCAATGGGCCAAAGTTGAAATTTTTAAAGCCCATTAAGGTATAACAAGTGTGGGCCGAATTTGGAAAGTCTAATGGGTTGAATTGTTGGGCCATTTGGTGGGCCCAATATTGAGACAATTGAAGGCCCAATAGGTAGTAAAAATTTTAGCCCTAAAGCTCAAAAGAAAAGCCTAAACCAAAAGCCCATTTGGAAAGCCCATTAGTATAAGTTAAAACCCATTAATAAAAGGTAGCAAAATCCAATTTCATAACCATCACCTAAACTTTTTAAAAGTCAAATAAGATGGCTGAATTTATGACTTAATAATTAAGTCTTTAGGCTATAAAATCAGCAAACACTTCATCATCTTCATCCTTTCATGTTTGGCAAACTTAAGGAAACCAATACCAAACCATATTTCAAGCTTTCTCTCACTAGAAATCACTAGGTTAGAGACATATTTGGAACAAATGATATTCAGGAAAGTTGTTCCATATTGAGAGAGGAATAACGTAACTTGGAATCAGCTATCAAGGAGCCATATTGAACAACCCAAAAATCAAGGAAGTTTCGACCAAAGTGGGAAGTACAAGCTAGGTGAGTTTTCAAGTTTCCAACTTCATATATGTTGATCTATGAGTTATATGGAGTTGATTGGTATATGTTTTATGGATTGAAACACATGAAAACACTATGAACATGTGATGGCCGAAAAGGGGTATATGAGTTTTGATGAATACTCATGTGATTTTAAGACATGTATAGGTTGATATGCATGTATACATAATTATGACATGGTTAGCTTTAATAAATTTGTTCATATGGATGGTTGTTTAATGTTGGCATATAAGGAGTTTGATAAAATACCAACATAAACTATAGGAAAGGCTTAAGACATGCCAACCAAGTGTTTGATAAAATGCTTAAGTGAATTGGCTAGCAAATGGCCATGAGTGGCGGGGTGTGGCATGACCGACGGCATGATGGCTCTCGGCCACATGCCATGGCCGAGAAGGCCAATGGGCCAAGTCGACTTGGTTTCAGCCCAATGAGGTGTTATGGGCCTCGGACAAGCCCAATAAGAGTTGGTAGACCCTACAAGACCAATAGGCCTAATTGAAATGAATAGTAAAGTGTAATGGGTTTAAGACAGTGTTTCCATTAACAGTTGTTAAGGCCCAATAAGAGTAAAAGGGTCTCATTAAGTGAAATACAGTAAGAAAAGTGTAATTAACCAAATAAGTGGTTATATACAGCTCCGAAGTTTATATTGGGAGTTGATCGGACTGCGAGATTGAGTAGCACCGAGGAAGTGAGGTCACTTAACGTGATCCGAGGTAAGGGATTTTTGTGAGTAGTTAGAGATATCCGCATGTATTTTTCTTTTCTTTTACATTCACTTAAAAAGTCCGAGGGTTAGAGAAGGTGAATAAAATAGCGACCCGATATGAGTAAATTACGATTTTACCCCTACTAAGGGTAAAAAGGTCAAAAATTAAGAAAGTTAGGAAAAATTGTGAAAAGAATGGAAAATGTGTTTTTGAGTGGTTTTAATGCTCTTTAGTAAATGCATTGATAGATTGGCCGATGTTTTCATAACATATGCGAAAACAGCACAATATAGTGTCGATTTGATTTATATGAGTGAATCTCTTTTAAATGAGCCATCTATCAAGTTGTGTGAAAACAAATCATGCTGGAGCACCGCTCGCAGTTGATTTTATATATTTTTTGTGTGAAAAAGTGTTGGATTATTACTCGCACTAGATTTCCATGAGTGTGCATGAAAGAGTACTAGAGTGATACTCGTACTCAGTTTTACATGATTGTGCATGATATAGTGCTGGAGCACCGCTTGCAGTAGATTTTAACATGAGATGCATAACATAGTACTTGAGCATTACTCGTACTTGATTTTAATGTGATTTATGCATGTCAAAGAATTGGAGCACTGCTTGTACTTGATTTTTATATGACTGATGCATGATAGAGTACTGGAGCATTGATCGTACTCAGTTTTACATGGAGCATTGCTCGCACTAGATCTTTATAAATTATGCATGAGGCCGTGCTGGAGTTTACTCGCACGTTCCAGTTTTAAAAATGATGACATGAAATAGCCGTGCTTAGAGCCTTATGCAGACTGTGTCGCACCGATTATATGCTCACACGTGCAATTTGAGATATGGCAGAGGGCTATCGAAACGTTGTTGGGTCCATGGAATACTTTGTACTGTGTATAGCACACAGAGTACGTTGTACCGTGTGTACATGTTGTTATGTGATGTGGAGTTGTAAAGTTGTAGAGTTTATAGCTGGTGGTTGTGAGGATTTGACCCACCTCCCGTTACAATAAGTGATTACCCCGCACACCGAGATTTGTGTAGCCTGGGATCACCGAAAAAGGGATATGATCATAATCATCGAACAAGTAGTCGCCTATCTCATCTCACTTGATATTTCTTGTTGGAATTGTCACATGATTTTATAAATTGGGTAGACCTAAAGGATATGTTGGCTCTACCGAGAGGGGGGGTGAATCGGTTTTCTAACAATTATGGCAGATTTTAAATTAATCACAATTTAAACACAAATGATAATGAATAAAACAGTGCAATATATCAATTTAATGCAGAGAGAAGGGAAGAGAAACAAACACAGTCACTTATAGAGGTTCGGCCAACTCTTGCCTACGTCCTCTCTCCTTGACCTTCTTGTCAAGTGCTTTCTTTCTCTCTTTCAATAGAGCTTACAAATTTCCTTTTACAGGTTAAGGAATAACCTCACTACCTTTGGCAATACAGAAAAAAGTATTCAGCCTCTTACAATATACTCTCACTGAGGAACAATCCTCTTCTCTTTTAAGATAAGACTGAATACAATTTAATGCTTTAAAGTGGTAGGACAAGTGTAGCTATTTTGCACTTAAGCTTTTACAATGATTCTCAATGAATGAGCAATAGGGACATAAAGAATGAAAGAATTAAAGCTTGAGAATGTTTGGAATATGCAGCAATAGTGTCTCTCTTCTCTTTGTCTTCAATGCTTGGTTAAATACTGAAGGATGGGTAGTTAGAGCATTAAATGCTATTCTTCCCGTTGTGTTTTTGCAGAAACTAGCCGTTGGGTGCCTCCAGTAGAGTGCCAGATCGATCTGCCTTCTTGGCCAGATCGATCTCTTAGTTATAAATCCTGCAAGATTGAAGCACAAATACACAAGGAGATCGATCTCATAGGTTATCAGATCGATCTGTTAGTTTAAAAGTAATGAGGCAGATCGATCTGTCGAATAGGAAGATCGATCTCCTTAACTCTCTGTTTGAAGCAAGATCGATCTCTCAACAACACAGATCGATCTCTTTAGCTCTCTGACTTTGAGGAGATCGATCTCTTCCTTACCAGATCGATCTCTCAACTTTAGCATTAGCCAGATCGATCTCTTAACCCTTGTAGATCGATCTCATTTTACCTTAATCTCTTTACTACGTTATAAGGCTAGACAGATCGATCTCTTACTTCATGAGATCGATCTCTCATCAATTAAAAGCCCAGGAGATCGATCTCTCATACCCCAGATCGATCTCTCATCAGCAGAACTCTAAGTTCTGGTACTAATCACTTCTAAACATGTTTGTATATCATCTTAACATTATTGAATTAACTTGTTTTGTCATTTCAAAATACATTAACTCAACAATCTCCCCCTTTTTGATATGACAAAACTCATCAATTAAAACATGTTTAGTGATTTTGCAAAACTCCCCTTTTTGTGAACTTTTGATTTTGTTAATGACTTAACTCCCCCTCAGTTAAATCTTAACTCCCCCTCAATTCAAATCATAGCTCCCCCTTAATTAAATCATTCTTTTAAACCTTTAACACAACCACAACACATGTTTCTTCTCCCCCTTTTTGTCATATCAATCACAAACTAAAGAGAAGATTCATGGCATTTCAAAATCAACATTTTCATTAACTCACCAAATATCCAATCAAATCACATTTCATTCAAGCAAATTGTTCACAGATAACATCAAGTAGCTTAACAATGTTGTAACTACACTAAATCTAAGCACCTAATGCCTATTGTGAGGGAGGATCACGATCCAAAAGATTCTCAACATGCGTGCGTGTTACTTGGAGCTCATCGAACATCGCCTCTTGAGTCTCTTGAATCTTATCCACTCGTTGGGTTAAGTCCTCGATCATACGCCGCTGAGTGGCAAAGCCGTCATTAATCTGCTGACTGAGGTCCGTCACCATCGTTATGAGCATCTCCAATTCAGCAGGAGACGATGTTGGTGCAGTGGCCGGAGCCGATGGTTCCTGAGCTGGTGCAGCAGGTTGGTGTGCTGGTTCATCAGTGGGGTCCTCCTCAGCCTCAGCAGGTTGCTGTTCTTGCTTTTTCGTCCACTCTCCCCGAAAATCTTTGTAGTACCCCATATGATGTAGGGTCCCAATGTTAAGCACGCTTTTGGGAGATGGTAGCTCGCCAGTTTCGCCGCTGCAGTTGATACCAAGGCGGTGGAGAAGATAAGCCACTGGTTGTGGAAATACTATTGTGGTAGCTTGGCCACGCACAATCTTCAGCCAATCTTCGTAAATAAAGTGACGGAGGTTAGGTTTTTGGCTTGTGGTGTGGATGTGATGGAGCCAAAAACGATCTAGACGCCTAACGGTAGAATGACGAGTACCGAAAGGGCGGAGGTTCCAAGAGATTATGAGGTGGAGTAACCGAAGGTGCATTGGAAGGTTACTCGCCTTGTCCCCGGGGAGTTCAAACGCAAAAGGGACTTCCTCATCCTCTTTTGTTAAGCCTTCATCGCGGATATCAAACACTTTGGCTAGAACTTCAGAGTCAATTATAATGGATTGACCCATGACGAAGGTTTTGAAGGCTAGGATTTTGCAGGTGTCATCGGAGTCATAAACGAGTTCGGCATTGGAAAAGAATGCACGAACAAGATTTGGAGGGACAGGAGTGTTGATTTTCAAGAAGTTTGTCCAACCAAATTCCTCAAATTTTGACAAATAAGGAAACTCTATGCGATTGAGGAATGAAAAATCGATGGTGCGCCAATGCTTGATTGGCATGGTTGAAAAATATTCCTCATACCGCTTTCTTTTTGCTGGTGTTTTAAAACACCGATTGAAGGAAGCGATAGGAGGTGGAGGAATGGGTTGTGATGAGGAACCTGCCTCTCCTGTGGTTCTAGCGGGTTTGTTTGCTACTGACTTCCTAGGCATGATTCTAGATTCTAAATTCGTCTAAACAAATTCAACAGTGAGAAAAGCAATGAAACAGTACCTCGGTTTGACCTAGAATCAAAATGAACACAAATTGAAGACAGATTTTGAGAAAATCAGTAAGGAATGTTGGTTACAATACCGGATTTTGACACCGAAACGCAAGGAGGACCGTACAGAGATCGATCTGAGGAGGAATCGGAGGAAAAGATGCGAGGGAAAATTGGAAATTTTGAAGATTGGGTTTCTGAAATTTGGGAATTTTACGCGGGTATTTATACTCCAGGGCACAGGAGATCGATCTGTCGAGGCGACAAATCGATCTGTCATTTCCAGAAAGCTAAGGAAGATCGATCTGTCGTAAGGCCAGATCGATCTGGTCGCAAACAGAGGCTTAGGAGATCGATCTGTTACACACAGATCGATCTGTCGTTTAACAGAGGCTTAGGCAGATCGATCTGCCAAATGCAAAGATCGATCTGTAGAATGCGGAAGCTTGAAGAGATCGATCTGTCATGTGGACAGATCGATCTGCCTTTAAATAGAGACGTAAGGAGATCGATCTTATGGTTAGAAGATCGATCTGCTTAGCTTAACCTTGATGATTTAGGCTTGTTGGAGGTATGGAGATCGATCTATATTGCAAGGAGATCGATCTCTCATCCTCATTGCCAGAAAATCTTTGCAAAAACTCATTTAAAATCAATTTGAAACCAAGATTTTTGAAACACAAAAAATCCTAAGGCTTATCCATGAGTCCTAATTCACCTCTAAGGATACAAAACCTATCTCTATCAAGGGGTTTGGTGAATATATCAGCTATTTGATGTAGAGTGTCAATGTACTCTAAAATTATATCCCCTTTTTGTACATGGTCTCTAAGAAAGTGATGTCTAATTTCTATGTGCTTGGTTCTGGAGTGTTGTATAAGATTCTTAGACAGATTAATGGCACTGGTATTATCACATTTAATAGACACTTGTTTCATGTCAATACCATAATCTCTCATTTGTTGTTTGATCCACAACACTTGAGCACTACAACTACCAGCTGCTATATACTCAGCTTCAGTTGTGGACTGAGCTACACTGTTTTGCTTCTTGGAGAACCAAGAAATTAACCTATTTCCTAAGAATTGGCAAGTACCTGAAGTACTTTTCCTATCTATTTTGCAGCCTCCAAAATCAGCATCTGAAAATGCATGAAGGGCAAAAGTAGAGTCCTTGGGGTACCAAAGACCTAGTGAGGGAGTGTCTTTGAGGTATCTAAAGATTCTCTTAGTTTCCAAGAGATGTGATTCCCTAGGAGATGATTGAAATCTAGCACAAAGGCACACACTAAACAATATATCTGGTCTACTAGCAGTTAAATAAAGCAAAGAACCAATCATAGACCTATAGAGTTTAGTGTCTACACACTTACCACTTTCATCTTTGTCAAGCTTGATGGTGGTGCCCATTGGAGTGGTTTGAGATTTGCAATTGTCCATCCCAAATCTCTTGAGCAAGTCCTTGGTGTACTTTGCTTGATTGATGAATGTTCCATCCTTTGTTTGCTTCACTTGAAGTCCCAAGAAGAATGTGAGTTCTCCCATCATGCTCATCTCAAATTCTCCTTGCATGATCTTAGCAAATTCTTGGCATAAAGACTCATTAGTTGAACCAAAAATAATATCATCTACATATACTTGTACAACTAGTAAGTCCTTATTTTTATTTTTTATGAATAATGTGGTGTCTACCTTTCCTCTTGAGAACCCTTTTTCTATTAAGAACTTTGACAACCTTTCATACCAAGCTCTAGGAGCTTGTTTTAACCCATAAAATGCCTTAGATAATTTGAAAACATGTTCAGGAAATTCATGATTTTCAAATCCGGGAGGTTGCTCTACATAGACTTCTTCATTAATGAAACCATTCAAGAATGCACTCTTTACATCCATTTGATATAACTTGAAATCTTTATAACATGCAAAGGCAAGTAACATTCTTATTGCCTCTAATCTAGCTACCGGTGCATATGTTTCATCATAGTCTATGCCTTCCTCTTGTCTATAGCCTTGAGCAACTAGCCTAGCCTTATTCCTTACGATCACACTATTTTCATCCATCTTGTTCTTGAATATCCATTTAGTTCCAATTATTGAGTGATCATTAGGCCTAGGAACTAGTTTCCATACTTTGCTTCTCTCAAATTGATTTAATTCTTCTTGCATTGCTAGGAACCAATTATTGTCTTCTAAGGCTTCATTGACATTCCTAGGTTCAATTTGAGATACAAAGGCTATATATTGGCACATATTCCTTAGGGATGATCTAGTTCTAACTCCAAAAGTTGGATCTCCTACTATTTCACAATCTTTTACATATCCTAACTCTCTTGGTGCTCTAGGCTGTCTTTCTAAAACCTCTATTTCTTCTTCATCTTCTTTATTCAAGTCAAGTTTTTCTAGAAAGTCATCTTCTAAGCCTTCATCAAATATTCCAACATTTTCATCATTGGTTGAATCTTTAGATATATTATTTGATTCATCAAATATAACATGAATAGACTCTTCAACCACTAATGTTCTTTTGTTATATATTCTAAAGGCTTTTGAATTCAATGAATATCCTAGAAATATTCCCTCATCACTCTTGGCATCAAATTTTCCTAAGTTATCTTTTCCATTATTTAGAACAAAGCATTTGCAGCCAAAAGGATGGAAGTAACTAATGTTAGGCTTCTTGCCTTTGTAGAGCTCATAAGGAGTTTTCTTTAGCATGGGTCTTATCATAGCTCTATTAATTATATAACATGATGTGCTTATAGCTTCAGCCCAAAAGTACTTTGGCAAGTTATTTTCACATAACATGGTCCTAGCCATCTCTTCCAAAGTTCTATTTCTTCTCTCAACTACACCATTTTGTTGTGGTGTCCTAGGGGCTGAAAAATTATGGCTAATTCCTTGATCATTGCAATACTCATCAAATCCTATATTTTCAAATTCTTTGCCATGATCACTTCTAATGCTTGTTATTGTATATCCTTTTTCATTTTGAGACACCTTTGAGTAAGCTATGAATTTCTCTAAGGCTTCATTTTTTACTCTCAAAAAGAACACCCAAGTGAACCTAGTGAAATCATCAACTATTACAAAACCATAGTGTTTCCCACCTAGGCTAGTGGTTCTAGTTGGTCCAAACAAGTCTAAATGCAGTAATTGAAGAGGCCTAGTGGTGGATACACTATTCTTAGGCTTAAAAGTTGTTCTCTTGTGTTTTCCTTTAACACAAGCTTCACATATTTCTTCATGATCAAAGGGTATTTTGGGTAAGCCTATAACTAGATCCTTTCTAGCTAATTTGGATAGCACATGCATGCTAGCATGACCTAGTCTTCTATGCCATAACCAAGACTCCTTTTTGTTATCTACCATTAAGCATATGTTTTCATTTTTGAGTTCATTAAGGTAGACTATATATATGTTACCTTGCCTATGACCTAGAAGAAGAATTTTATTTGACTTAGGATCTATAACATTACATTTCATGCAATCAAAAATTGCTTTGTAACCTTTGTCACAAAGTTGACTAATGCTTAGTAAGTTATGCTTTAGACCCCTAACAAGTAATACTTTTTCTAAAGAGAAATGATCATTACCTACTGAGCCACTTCCTTCCACTTGGCCTTTGGAGTTGTCCCCAAAAGTGACTTCTCCACCAATTTTCGATTTGAAGGAATTGAAATGGCTTTTATCACCCGTCATGTGCCTTGAGCATCCACTATCTAAGTACCAAGCTTCCTTTGTTTTAGCTTTGTGGCTATGCTCAATCACCTACAACAAAAAAAAAATAAACACACTCAAGTCTTAGGTACCCAAATTCTCTTGGGTCCTTGGAGGTTAGTAAATGCAATTCTTGATCCCATTGGGATCCATTTTGCTAATGCATTGTAGTCCTTGGAATGAATTACCTCTTTTGGAATCCATATCCTTTTTACAATTTTTCTTTTAAGATTCCTCATCTTTATATTGCAATAATGTGACTTATGTCCCTTCTTATTACAATATGAACAAGTAATTGCAGGTTTATTCATGCTCTTCCTAGCAATAAAACTCTTAAGATGGGTCTCCCTACTTTGTGCATTATACCCTAAGCCATTTTTGTCAAAAAATGCCCTTTGGGTTTCTAACATGCTATCTAGCTTTTGTTGCCCCATGTGAAACCTATTAAAGGAGTTATGTAAATTGCTATTTTTCTCCTTAAGGTCACAAATTTCTAAATTTGCAATCTCTAGTTTCTTCTCACATTCCAATTTATCTTTTAACATTATCTCATTTTCTCTTTTTAATTTAGATATTAACTTTTTATACTTCATGCTCATAGATTCATACTCTAATGCTAAATCATCAAATGCATCTTGCAGTTCATCAAAAGAGTATTCATTGATATTAGAAGTTACCTTTTCATCATCATCAATTGCCATGAAGCATAGGTTGGCAATGTCCTCATTTGATTCATCATCGGAGCAGTCACTGTCACTCCATGTTGCTACCATTGCCTTCTTTTTATGAAACCTATCATTAGATCTTTTGAGAAGAGGGCAGTTAAACTTTATGTGTCCAGGTTTTTTACATTCATAACACACAATAGAGTCTTTTCTACCTACTTCCTCTTGTTCTCTCCTATTGTTTCTCCTATTGCTATTACCAGCTCTCATCCTCATGAATTTATTAAATCTTTTGGCAAATATTGCCATCTCAATATCCTCCTCACTGCCACTCTCATTTTTAATCTCCTTTTCAGCAGTGGATTTTAGAGCAACTCCCACTTTCTTGGGTGGCTCTTCATTTCTTTTAAGCTTCATCTCATAAGTTAGCAAGGAACCTATTAATTCATCTAAGGACAATGTGTGTGGATCCTTAGATTCCTCTATTGCTGTCACTTTAGCTTCCCATGCTTTAGGTAAGCTATTTAAAATTTTCTTTACTATTTCAATGTTAGAATATATTTTTCCTAAGGACTTTAGTCCATTAATTACATCTGTAAATCTAGTGAACATATCACTAATCGATTCTCCTTCCTTCATCCTAAAAAGCTCATAATCATGTGTGAGCATACCTACTTTTGTCTCCTTCACTTGGGTTGTACCCTCATGAGTTATTGCCAATTTATCCCATATTTGCTTGGCATTATCACACCCGGAGACTCTATTATATTCATTAGGACCTAAAGCACAAAATAATGTGTGCATAGCTTTAGCATTTAGTTGTGCACATTTAATGTCATTAGAATCCCATTCATCTTCTTCTTTGGGGATATCTCTTCCCTCTATTTTCTTTGTAGGGATTTGAGGTCCCTTAACTATAATTCCCCATACTTCATAGTCATTTGCTTGAATGAATAGCATCATCCTAGTCCTCCAATATGAATAATGTTCACCATTGAACATGGGAGGTCTAACCGTGGAGTGCCCCTCTCCTATCAAACTAGTTGCTACATTGTTAAGAGCCATTTGATCGTTTTCTAACTCTTAGGAAGTTGTTCCTACGTGATTAAAGAGTCCTAGCTCTGATACCAATTGTTGGCTCTACCGAGAGGGGGGGTGAATCGGTTTTCTAACAATTATGGCAGATTTTAAATTAATCACAATTTAAACACAAATGATAATGAATAAAACAGTGCAATATATCAATTTAATGCAGAGAGAAGGGAAGAGAAACAAACACAGTCACTTATAGAGGTTCGGCCAACTCTTGCCTACGTCCTCTCTCCTTGACCTTCTTGTCAAGTGCTTTCTTTCTCTCTTTCAATAGAGCTTACAAATTTCCTTTTACAGGTTAAGGAATAACCTCACTACCTTTGGCAATACAGAAAAAAGTATTCAGCCTCTTACAATATACTCTCACTGAGGAACAATCCTCTTCTCTTTTAAGATAAGACTGAATACAATTTAATGCTTTAAAGTGGTAGGACAAGTGTAGCTATTTTGCACTTAAGCTTTTACAATGATTCTCAATGAATGAGCAATAGGGACACAAAGAATGAAAGAATTAAAGCTTGAGAATGTTTGGAATATGCAGCAATAGTGTCTCTCTTCTCTTTGTCTTCAATGCTTGGTTAAATACTGAAGGATGGGTAGTTAGAGCATTAAATGCTATTCTTCCCGTTGTGTTTTTGCAAAAACTAGCCGTTGGGTGCCTCCAGTAGAGTGCCAGATCGATCTGCCTTCTTGGCCAGATCGATCTCTTAGTTATAAATCCTGCAAGATTGAAGCACAAATACACAAGGAGATCGATCTCATAGGTTATCAGATCGATCTGTTAGTTTAAAAGTAATGAGGCAGATCGATCTGTCGAATAGGAAGATCGATCTCCTTAACTCTCTGTTTGAAGCAAGATCGATCTCTCAACAACACAGATCGATCTCTTTAGCTCTCTGACTTTGAGGAGATCGATCTCTTCCTTACCAGATCGATCTCTCAACTTTAGCATTAGCCAGATCGATCTCTTAACCCTTGTAGATCGATCTCATTTTACCTTAATCTCTTTACTACGTTATAAGGCTAGACAGATCGATCTCTTACTTCATGAGATCGATCTCTCATCAATTAAAAGCCCAGGAGATCGATCTCTCATACCCCAGATCGATCTCTCATCAGCAGAACTCTAAGTTCTGGTACTAATCACTTCTAAACATGTTTGTATATCATCTTAACATTATTGAATTAACTTGTTTTGTCATTTCAAAATACATTAACTCAACAATCTCCCCCTTTTTGATATGACAAAACTCATCAATTAAAACATGTTTAGTGATTTTGCAAAACTCCCCTTTTTGTGAACTTTTGATTTTGTTAATGACTTAACTCCCCCTCAGTTAAATCTTAACTCCCCCTCAATTCAAATCATAGCTCCCCCTTAATTAAATCATTCTTTTAAACCTTTAACACAACCACAACACATGTTTCTTCTCCCCCTTTTTGTCATATCAATCACAAACTAAAGAGAAGATTCATGGCATTTCAAAATCAACATTTTCATTAACTCACCAAATATCCAATCAAATCACATTTCATTCAAGCAAATTGTTCACAGATAACATCAAGTAGCTTAACAATGTTGTAACTACACTAAATCTAAGCACCTAATGCCTATTGTGAGGGAGGATCACGATCCAAAAGATTCTCAACATGCGTGCGTGTTACTTGGAGCTCATTGAACATTGCCTCTTGAGTCTCTTGAATCTTATCCACTCGTTGGGTTAAGTCCTCGATCATACGCCGCTGAGTGGCAAAGCCGTCATTAATCTGCTGACTGAGGTCCGTCACCATCGTTATGAGCATCTCCAATTCAGCAGGAGACGATGTTGGTGCAGTGGGCGGAGCCGATGGTTCCTGAGCTGGTGCAGCAGGTTGGTGTGCTGGTTCATCAGTGGGGTCCTCCTCAGCCTCAGCAGGTTGCTGTTCTTGCTTTTTCGTCCACTCTCCCCGAAAATCTTTGTAGTACCCCATATGATGTAGGGTCCCAATGTTAAGCACGCTTTTGGGAGATGGTAGCTCGCCAGTTTCGCCGCTGCAGTTGATACCAAGGCGGTGGAGAAGATAAGCCACTGGTTGTGGAAATACTATTGTGGTAGCTTGGCCACGCACAATCTTCAGCCAATCTTCGTAAATAAAGTGAGGGAGGTTAGGTTTTTGGCTTGTGGTGTGGATGTGATGGAGCCAAAAACGATCTAGACGCCTAACGGTAGAATGACGAGTACCGAAAGGGCGGAGGTTCCACGAGATTATGAGGTGGAGTAACCGAAGGTGCATTGGAAGGTTACTCGCCTTGTCCCCGGGGAGTTCAAACGCAAAAGGGACTTCCTCATCCTCATTTGTTAAGCCTTCATCGCGGATATCAAACACTTTGGCTAGAACTTCAGAGTCAATTATAATGGATTGACCCATGACGAAGGTTTTGAAGGCTAGGATTTTGCAGGTGTCATCGGAGTCATAAACGAGTTCGGCATTGGAAAAGAATGCGCGAACAAGATTTGGAGGGACAGGAGTGTTGATTTTCAAGAAGTTTGTCCAACCAAATTCCTCAAATTTTGACAAATAAGGAAACTCTATGCGATTGAGGAATGAAAAATCGATGGTGCGCCAATGCTTGATTGGCATGGTTGAAAAATATTCCTCATACCGCTTTCTTTTTGCTGGTGTTTTAAAACACCGATTGAAGGAAGCGATAGGAGGTGGAGGAATGGGTTGTGATGAGGAACCTGCCTCTCCTGTGGTTCTAGCGGGTTTGTTTGCTACTGACTTCCTAGGCATGATTCTAGATTCTAAATTCGTCTAAACAAATTCAACAGTGAGAAAAAGCAATGAAACAGTACCTCGGTTTGACCTAGAATCAAAATGAACACAAATTGAAGACAGATTTTGGGAAAATCAGTAAGGAATGTTGGTTACAATACCGGATTTTGACACCGAGACGCAAGGAGGACCGTACAGAGATCGATCTGAGGAGGAATCGGAGGAAAAGATGCGAGGGAAAATTGGAAATTTTGAAGATTGGGTTTCTGAAATTTGGGAATTTTACGCGGGTATTTATACTCCAGGGCACAGGAGATCGATCTGTCGAGGCGACAGATCGATCTGTCATTTCCAGAAAGCTAAGGAAGATCGATCTGTCGTAAGGCCAGATCGATCTGGTCGCAAACAGAGGCTTAGGAGATCGATCTGTTACACACAGATCGATCTGTCGTTTAACAGAGGCTTAGGCAGATCGATCTGCCAAATGCAAAGATCGATCTGTAGAATGCGGAAGCTTGAAGAGATCGATCTGTCGTGTGGACAGATCGATCTGCCTTTAAACAGAGACGTAAGGAGATCGATCTTATGGTTAGAAGATCGATCTGCTTAGCTTAACCTTGATGATTTAGGCTTGTTGGAGGTATGGAGATCGATCTATATTGCAAGGAGATCAATCTCTCATCCTCATTGCCAGAAAATCTTTGCAAAAACTCATTTAAAATCAATTTGAAACCAAGATTTTTGAAACACAAAAAATCCTAAGGCTTATCCATGAGTCCTAATTCACCTCTAAGGATACAAAACCTATCTCTATCAAGGGGTTTGGTGAATATATCAGCTATTTGATGTAGAGTGTCAATGTACTCTAAAATTATATCCCCTTTTTGTACATTGTCTCTAAGAAAGTGATGTCTAATTTCTATGTGCTTGGTTCTGGAGTGTTGTAAACATATGTAATATGGGAGATGTATTTGTATTTAATATATGTGAGCTCACTATGAGACAAAAGTAATTACAGTCAATAGATAGTTTTATTGATGTGTATGAATGATAAGATAATGTGGAAAAGGTGACTAATGCTGAATCACAGCCCAACTATTGATGAAGAGAAAGGTAAGTAAAAACTAAAAAATTTGTAGTAGTTTTTAGTAGAAATCACGGTCGTGACAGTAAACAACTCTATGATAGTGTCTACACCACGCTCTAACTACGCTATGCATGCCTTAGCGACATCACTAAGATCGAGTGGATCTCTATTAGAACTAGACCTACTACGCCTCTCGGGCTCATTCCTACGCCCCTAAGAGCATGAACTCTCTCCTCTACTACTGTATCGTCTATCTGACATCCCGCATACTCAACAATAAGTGTCTCAGTCAAATTTCTAGCTTGGTATACACAATTATATCCAAATAATGCACAGTACTATGGGGATGTGTAATTTCCTAACTACGGACACTGACTCACATCAGTCCAACTCCGCTCTGATACCACCTCTGTCGCGATCCATTTCTGTGACTTACCTTACTACCAACAGTTGGGCTGTGAGTCAATAACCATAACCATATCTCATCCAGTTTATAATTTAATTTCAGTAAATGAAGTAGAAACTGTACTTTTATTTATACGGAAGCGTTTACATCAGTTTCTATTATATACATCCCATTTATACAAAAGATAGCTTTACTGTGCACTATTTTTACAGATACAAAATTTTCATAAGTGTATACCTCTACACCGCTGGATAACTGGAGAACACAGAAACAGGAGCAACTACAGTGGACTCACTACTGCGCAGAATCTATAGAGGAGGAAATAAGGGGGTGAGCTAACATGCTTAGTAAGGAAAATATGAAAGCAGGCAGATAACTACACTATCTACAATGCTTGAAAATACATATTTCTTTTCCTTACAAAATAATATGCATTTATTTAAAACAACTTTCATCTATTCGAAACCTTTAATTCGTTGGATGGGTATATGCATCCTCGTTTCAAAATCACACAGTACACTTAGAAAACACTTTAAACTTAGTAAATCAATATACATGAGACTAGGATGGGATATCATGTCATACAACAGGGGACATATAGCCATAGTCGCTGGATTCCTGGCAATCATAGATCAGGTCTACGGGAATCCCATGCTTGGGGAGGCAGATTAACTATCCCTTCAGCTCACTAAGATCACTAAGATATCACAACACATCATACTTTGTGGCTAACACTCAATGTACAACGTGTTCCGTGGATCCTCAAATATTATGATATAGCTGAGAAGACCGAGTAATGTCGAGGTCAAACGTGTCAGTATCGCTATCACCCATTTCCATTGTCTCAAATCACGTGCGAGCAGATATGTGTAAGAACACCTAGTAATACATGACGGCTCCAACATGATTTTACACATCACATAGTAAAACTCATAAAACCACGTGCGAACAACTCAACATAGGATCACATAGCAATACTTGAGGGCTCTAGCACGGTTTCACTTAAAATTACATTAAGTTTAGAAAATTACATGCAAGCATAGCCAGAGTAAAGACATTTAGCAGTACTCAATGGCTCCAGCATGATGTCAAAATCTAGTACGAGCTCTTTAGTGTACCACACAGCTTACACTCAGATCCAGTACCGTTTACTTTTCTCATAATCCTTTTAAAACAAATGTGCGAGCAGGGCTAGTAAATCTATTGTTACCACGTTGGCTTCAGCACAAGTTCATACAGAAAATTTGATAGATGGCTCCATTCAAGTGAAAATGGTATCCCTGATCGAGTTCGCTTCGATAAATCATAAAGTATAAGTGAGAGGGCAATTTCCCTTCAATCACTCATTAAATGTTTTTAACTTAGTCAACAATGCATTTTTTAAAATGGAAAATAGCTAAATCGGGAGTCAGTCTATGATTATGCACTTCCAAAACAACTTTTCACAATAAATACACTGAAAGAATGCACTTTATGCATTTATGCTTTTTCGATAAACTTACAGTATAACTACTTCTGTAAATTTAGTTATTTTGGTATCTCCTTTCATTTAGTTTTCACGTGGATATCTCAATATCTATATACTCTATAGTATTTATTTGTATATATAAGGTAAGAAATATACGTATAGCTATCTCTAATAGCTCACATAAATCCCTTACCTCGAATCACGCAGAAGTCACTTTCCTTCGATTTTCACTACTCGTGATCCAGTCTAATCGGCTCCAAATATATCTCCAGGGGATGTAAATATTTACTAATCATATCAGTATAATTTAATATACTTAATTATCACTTGAATTAAATTCAAATCAATGTATTGGGCCATTTACACTCATTTGGCCTCGTTACACTTTATTGGGTCTTATTTTATCTTAAGTCCATTTCAATTGTAGTATCCATTTCTCAAGAATCTATTGGACCTATCAAGCCTACTGATTCATATTAGGTCAGCTTTAGGCCCACAATGTCTTATTGAGTCGAATACTCAACTCTTGGACCACTTCACAATTCGGTCACACATGTTGTGTCACTCCTAGCCATGGTCGACACCATGGTTGTCTAGCCCTCATGGATATTTCGATAAACACGTAGTGTGCTTACCTTAAATTCATCATTGTCCTTCACAAAGACATTTCATCATACACTTCTTATACCTACTTTAAATCATCATCTATTCCAACTTATTGATTTCACAAAACCATCTTAAAATCATGTATACATGCTTAATAACATCAATACATGTTTAAATCATCATTAAATCCATGCAAAATCAACTTTCTCTCAGTTTCTCACATTAAACCCATATTAGGTCATATAAGATTAAGGATGCCCAAGGATGTTTCAGCCAACAATACATACATCGATCAAATCATCAAAATGTCTAGATTAACATAATTGAAGTTGGTGTATTGAAAACTCACTTAGCTTGACTTTTCTCTTTTGGCTGAAATTGGGGAAAACACTTTGCTCATTCAATCCAACAATTCAACTTCTAGTTTTTGACTATGTTATTCTCCTCATCATAATGAATAACTTTACTGGAAGCAACCTTTCTCAAATTTTCTTGGAATGTGATAATATTTTATAGTGAGAAAGCTTATTTTCACTTCACTGTAATGAAGAGTATCAGCTATTTGTGGAAGAAGACCTAGCTGTCAGTTTTAATATAATTGGGTATGATGAGATCGATCTCCAAGGGTAAGAGATCGATCTTCCCTTTGGTTGAACTACATCAGTATTCAGTAAATAACTTGTGGGATCGATCTACTCTTGGGAAGGGATTGATCCTTTCTTGGCAGATTCAAATAGAGATCGATCTATTTTTTTGATAGGATCGATCCTTTCTAGGCAGAATTAAGTCGAGATCGATCTGCTTTGAATGAGGGATCGATGTTCCTTTTATAGAATGATTTTACACTAACATTTCAAGAAGATGAGATCGATCTCCCATGTACTAAGATCGATCTCCCATGTACTAAGATTGATCTGCTTGCCTAGAAAACCTTTGTGATTTCATTCTGGGATTACAAGATCGATCCTGTTGTGATGAAGATTGATCTGACATTCATCTGCAGGATTCCAACTGCTACTTTTTTTCAGAATTTTGAAGGAAAGATCGCATTTACATGCTTCACAAATCATTTTGAGTTCTATTCACACTTAGAGCATAAAAAGATCTAATTCTTATGATTCACATATAATGTAACTTGTGTGTACAGCATGGAATCATAAAGAATACATATAAAAGTACGGGCCTTACATTCTTCCCCTCATTCAAGAAATTTGGTCCTCCAAATTAGAACTAAGTTACTCATCGAAAAGTTGAGGGTGCTTTTCCCGCATTAGGCTCTCCAACTCCCAGGTAGCCTCCTTTGAATTGTGCTGCCAGATAACCTTAACAAGCGGAATCGTCTTAGTCTGTAACATCTTCTCCTTCTTATCAAGTATCCAGATCAGTCTCTCTCATCTGACAGATCATCCTTGGGCTCCAATGACACATACCAAATCACATGGGTCAAATCTAGATGATACTTCCAAAGCATCGATACGTGGAAGACATTATGAATGCCTGCTAGCTCCGATGGCAACGCGAGCCAGTAGGCCTTATGTAAGACCTAAATTTTTGATGTAGTTTATTCCTTATTATTCCTATATGTACAAATATTTTATATGTTTATTGAATCATACTAAGAGTATTTACTATAAAGAAATTGTAAGTAAAGTGACTAAACGCTTATAAGCTACATAAAGGCCAAATAAAGGCTATAAGAGCCATAGGCTAAATCGAGAGGATCTAAATCATTCTGATAAAATATAAGAACTTATAATAAGAAAATATAGATAACTCATGAAGGGAAGTCAGTTTGATTTGGTCCCGAACACATTGAAGTAGCGGAAACGCCAAAAAGGGGCTAAACGAGCCCAGAATGGTCAGTTTCAGGTGTTTTAGGTATATTCACCTTCCAGAGACAGTCAAAACATAAAGATGAGAGTGTGAACCAAGGAAAGTGACACTTTTGGATTTTTGAAGAAAAGTCAAACATGATCAATGGTAAAAAGAAGTCAAAGGTAGTTAAGAAAAGTGGACTTTGACCATAGTTGACTAACCATGGTTAGAATTTAACCTAAGTATGGTTAAAAAGTGGGGAAGAAATATTTTTAGTTGAAACACAAGATATTCATCCCATGAAGTAAGGAAAATTAATTTAATCGAAATCCAAATTAAACTAAACGGGTAAAATGCAATGGGCCAAAGTTTGAATTTTAAAGCCTATTAAGGTATAACAAGTGTGGGCCGAATTTAGAAAGCCCAATGAGCCAAATTGTTGGGCCATTTTGTGGGCCGAATATTGAGACAATTGAAGGCCCAATAGGTAGTAAAAGGTTTAGCCCTAAAGCCCAAACGAAAAGCCCAAACTGAAAGCCCAATTGGAAAGCCCATTAGTTTAAGTTAAAACCCATTAGGAAAAGGTTGCAAAATCCAATTTGGTAACCATCACCTAAACCCTTTTAAAGTTAAATAAGGTGGCTGATTTTTTAACTTAATGACTAAGTCTTTAAGCTTAAATATAAGCCAACACAACATCATCTTCATCCTTTCATTTTTGGCAAGCTTAAGGAAACCATTACCAAACCATATTTCAAGCTTTCTCTCACTAGAAATCACTAGGTTAGAGACATATTTGGAACAAGTGATCTTCATAAAAGTTATTCCATATTGAGAGAAGAGTAACATATCTTGGAATCAGCCATCAAGGATCCATATTGAGCAACCTAAAAATCAAGGAAGTTTCGGCCAAAATGGGAAGTATAAGCTAGGTGAGTTTTTAAGCTTCCAACTTCATATATGTGGATCTATGAGTTATATGGAGTTGATGTTTTATGTATTGAAAAACAGAAATCACCACAAACAAGTGTTGGCCGAAAATGGGTATATGAGTTTTGATGAATACCCATGTGATTTTAAGACATGTATAGGTTGATATGCATGTATACATGATTATGACATGGTTAGTTTTAATCAATTTGTTCATAAGGATGGTTGTATGATGTTAGCATATAAGGTGTTTGATAAAATGCCAACATGAACTATAGGAAAGGCTTAAGACATGCCAACCAAGTGTTTGATAAAATGCCTAAGTGAATTTGGCTAGCAAATGGCCATGAGTGGCATGATGTGGCGTGACTACATGCCATGATCGAGAAGGCCAATGGGCCTTGCCGATGTGGTCTCTACCCAATAAGGTGCCATGGGCCTCGAATAAGTCCACCAAGAGTTGGTGGGTCCCATAGACCCAATAGGCCCAATTGAAATGAATAGTAAATGAAATGGGCTTAAGACAATGTTAGGCCCATTAAGATGTAATTAGGCCCAATAAGAGTAAACGAGCCCATTAAGTGAATTAGACTGTATTAAATGTGAAATACTATAGGAAAAGAGTAATTAACCTAATAAATAGTTATATGCAGCTTTGGAGTTTATATTAGAAGTTGATCGGACTACGAGATTGAGCAGTGTTGAGGAAGTGAAATCACTTGACGAGATTCGAGGTAAGAGACTTTTGCAAGTAGTTAGAGATATTTGCATGTATTTTCCTCTGCTTTTTCATTCGCTTAAAAAGTCTGAGGGTCAGAGAAAGTGGATAAAAATTTTAGCGACCCGATATGGATAAATTACGAATTTACCCCTACTAAGGGTAAAAAGGTAAAAAATTAGGAAAGTTAGGAAAAATTGTGAAAAGCATGAAAAATGTGTTTTTGAATGGTTTTAATGTTGTTTAGTAAATGCATTGATAGATTGGCCGATGTTATCATGATATAAGCGAAAACAACACAATATAGTACCGATTTGATTTACTTGAGTGAATCTCTTTTAAATGAGCCATCTATCGAGTTGTGTGGAAACAAATCGTGCTGGAGCATTGCTCGCACTGGATGTTATATTCTCGTACTAGATTTTCATGATTTGTGCATGAAAGAGTACTGGAGTGATACTCATACTCAGTTTTACATGATTGTGCATGATATAGTGCTGGAGTATTGCTCGCACTAGATTTTACATGTATTCTGCATAATAAAGTACTAGAGCACTGCTCGTACTTGATTTTATATGATTGATGCATGATAGCATATTGGAGCATTACTCGTACTCAGTTTTATATAACATAGTGTTGGAGCATTGCTCGCACTAGATCTTTATGAATTATGCATGAGCTCATGCTGGAGTTTGCTTGTACATACCAGTTTTAAAAGTGATGACCTAAAGCAGTCGTGCTTGGAGCCTTGTGTAGACTGTGTCACACCGATTATATGCTCACACGTGTATTTTGAGATATGGAAAAGGTCTATCGAAATAGTTATTGGGTCCATGGATTACTTTGTACTTTGTATAGCACACAGAGTATGCTGTAACGTGTGTACATGGTGTTATGTGATGTGGAGTTGTGGAGTTTATAGCTGACGGTTGTGAGGATTTGACCCACCTCCCATTACAACAAGTGATTGCCCCACACACCGAGATCTGTGTAGCTTGAGATCACAGAAAAAGAGATATGATCATAATCCTCGAACAAGTAGTCACCTATCTCATCTCACCTGATATTTCTTGTTTGAATTGTTACATGATTTTTTTTTTAAAAGGGTAAACCTGAGGGATGGATTGAGCCTTAATATGTGACTGTGTGTGAAAAAAGGTAAACCCGAAGGATGGGTGAAGCCTTGATTTTTATGTTTTAACATGACGAAATGCCATCTTTACTTTGATTTAAATGATATGGCATAATGAAATGTGATTTACAGCATTTATATGAGAATGCTATATTTTGCATGAATGACTGATGTTTGTAAACCAGTATGTTTTTAGTATGCACAAATGAGTGCGTATACATACATACATATATATACTTGCATAAATGGTTTAAAGAAAGATACATACTTTTAATGTGAGTTAAGGAAATAGTATTTCAAGGTATAGCATTATTTTCAGTAGATAGTGTGGTTATCTACTTGCTTGCCTGATTTCCTTTCTAAGTTAGTGAGCTCACCCCTTTCATTCCCCCCTCTCTACAGAGCCTACGTAGTAGATAGAGTACGGCTGAGGATTTGTATTCCTTGTGTCCGCTGCACTCCTATCGAGCGAAAGGTATACGTACACGTATGATTTTGTATCTAAACATATAAACAACATAGTGATGTAAATGAATGTAATATTGGGGACGTATTGGTATTTAAATATATGTGAGCTCACTTATGGTACAAAAGTATTTACAGTCAATAGATAGTTTATATTGACATGTATGGATGATATGGTAAGTAAAGGAGATGATACTGATACCGAATCATAGCCCAACTGTTGGTGAAGAGAAAGATAAGTAAAAAGCGAAAAAAAAATAGTACTGATTTTTGGTAAAAGTCACGGTCGTGACACCTTATCTCCCACTCACTTCGGTATCTCAAATAACCCAATATACCGAAGGCTTAACTTCCCCTTCTTACCTAACCTCATAATTCCTTTCGAGGGAGAAACTCTCAAGAACACTAAATCACCTACAGTGAACTCTAATGGCCTCCATCTCGTGTCAGCATTACTCTTATGCTTGCTTTGTGTGAGATCTGAGAATTTTAGACATATTTTAATTATGTAATATGAACGTGAAGTGTAATTTATTAAGCTGAGTGAAATGTATAAGTAATGAATGAGAAATAATCAAAGTAGTGAATTGTGGAAATTATATTTGGAGATTTATGTGTAAATGTTTAACCAAAGTGGGAAACTATAAGGTTAGATCGATCTTAGAGAAGAAAGATCGATCTGGTAGGCTAAAAATGACAAGGAAGGAGGAATTTAAGTGAACAGATCGATCTTCAATGGAAGAGGATCGATCTCCTTATGATTCTGTATTGAAGAGATCGATCTCATGAGGAAGAAATTGATCTCAAAATGTTTCTGTTTGGGAGAAGATCAATCTCCTCAAAGAGCAGATCGATCTCATGAAGCATTCTGTAAACTAGAGATCGATCTCATAAATGGAGCAGATCGATCTCCTAAAGCCATTAAGAGATCGATCTTACCCCACGACAGATCGATCTCCTAGGCATAAAATTACCCCAAATCGTCCCCAAATTTAAATGTAGATTGATCTCATTAAGAGCCAGATCGATCTCCTACCCTCCGTCTATAAAAGGACCATTGTGTTTTCCTACATTTCATCTTTTCTCTCTCTTCCAAACCTCCATTTCAATCGAGCCCTAGCTTTCTCTCTCTTCCAAATCGCCCATTCCTATCTGAATCAAGAGTTGTGGCAAGAAGGAAAGCTGTTGCTCACCCAAAAGAGAACAACATACTTGGAAATCGAAAGACGAATCGAATCGAGGTGTGAATTGAGCACTCCACAAGTTTGGGTAATCTCTTAACCTCGATCTTTGATTTTGAAGTAATCTTTGGTGATTGTGAGCATGGGCATTGTGATGAAATAGTTAGGAAATGATTACGGATTGATGAAACTATGATTTTGTTGGAGTAGGGATGTTATTATGAAATTATGGTAATTTTGGGAATTATGGCTATAAATTGGAATTAAGACAATGTGGTGAATTTAGCATGGATTATAGTACGAGAAATGTAGAATTTTGAGATGTAGCGGGTGAGATTATGAGTTGTGATAGAATTGTGAAGATTTAAGTTAATTGAGGTGTTAATGAGAAAATGAGCAAATGTGTGCTCAATAATGCGATTGAGTTGGGTTATTAATGTTTTTAACATCGTTTGGATAGCTCGGGAGTTCCAGAGTGGAATGCAAGGCTAGTCCGTGATACGAGAGAACGATTGCACTATACGAGGTGCAAAGAGGTAAGGGAAAACTAAACCATTTGTGTATGTGTTTTGATGAACTGTTTGTAACATGAACCATGATTTGAGAATACAAGCATGTTTAGTGTTCTGTTGTGATAAGATTGCACACGATTTTTATAGCCGGTTGGAGCCCATTGTTCTACGAGTTTTATAAGCTAAGTGTGAAATTGCTTTATAAACCGTTGAGTTTGCGTGAAAAGTAAATTGAGCTCTACGTTAAGGCAATGTTGAGATTTGAGAAAATGTGTGCGTGTTTTGCCGGTTGGAACTTAGTTTTAATATGTTTTGTGTTGAGTACACAAATGTTTTAAATGAGTTTTATGAGAGAAAACCATTATGAGTTCTACGTGAAGGCAAAACGTTTTATAAGATAATGGCTAATGATTGAGACTTAGGCGTGTCATGTTGAACACACATCGGGCCTTACTTGATAGCATGTAAGACTGATATAGTGGGACACCTGGAACCGACCTAGGGACCACGTGCATTACTCTGGTAGCATGTAAGTCTGATATTCCTCCGTTTTGATAACGAGAGATGCCTCCGTTTTGGTAACATGACATGACCCCCGTTCTGGTAACGCTGGGTGGCTTTGCTTTGGTAGCATGTAAGTTCGGGCCTTGTTCTAGTAACATGTAAGTCCGATTATTCCTCTGCTTTGGTAGCATTGAGAGGCCTTGCTTTGGTAGCATGTAAGACCGATATAGTGGGCCGCCTGGGAACCGACCCAGGGACCACGTGATAGTGTGCGTTCCTCTTACGAGGATGCCTGGGATGCGCACCCAGAGGAGATTATATAATTGATGTGCCATGACGAGTTTTATATGAGTTTTATTGCCTAGTCTCATTTTACACATGAGTTGTGTTTTGTAACTTTGTCACGTGCTATTTAATGAGGTGATTTTATCACATATTTTTTAGAAAAGCCATTATCGCATATATTTATGTATGCTTGTGAATGCTCTATATCGAGCCTTTTTACCTTCATGTTTTCACATGATTTATGAGCTATGAGATGATGATATTTTGAGAACTTTCATGCTACATTTTCAAATGAGTATACTGAGTTCATATACAAATACATATTTGTGATGTGTGATATGGTTTATATAATTGAGTTCCCTTACCCCCCTTACTGAGCGATTTAGAAGCTCACCCTGTTTTTCCTCCCCCTCCAGATTTCTTCAAGTGAAGTGAGTTCCCTACAACTTACAGATTAGAGGCTAGTGGAGGACTTGAACTCCAGGCCTTATTTTCTGTATTGAGGTTTATATTTAACATTCATGTATCCATACTAGAGTTACATTTACAGACACTTGTTGTATAATGATGTATGGGATGCGTTAGGATTAATTAAGTCGAAATTGAGTAATGTATATGATATGATATATACTATTTTATGCTAAGATCCTGAGACAAGATAAGTATGATGGTGTATGACACTGCACAGGAATGCACCCTTAATTGTGATTTGATGAGTAAAACGTTTTAAATTTGCCCTATTTTTCTGCATTTTCGGGGTGTCACACTTTGAGCGGTCCTCAATCTCTCACATATCAGTTGAAGAACCTCAGAGACTTACTACACTAAGTCGGGAGCAAAAGTGTTCCTATCACCTACTTCTTCCCAACCAATAGGGGAACGACACCTTCTACCATACAATACCTTATACGGTTCCATCCTGATACTCGAGTGATAACTGTTGTTGTAAGCAAATTCGGCTAATAGTAGGTGATCATCCCAGGAGCCTCTAAAATCCATAACGTTTGGATGGTTCTCTCTGACTGACCATCGGTTTGAGGATGGAAAGCGGTACTCTAAAATTCAACTCGGTTCCTATAGCTTCCTAAAAATGTTTCCAGAAGTGGGAAGTGAAACGGGAATCCCTATCCGATACGATGCTCATTGGAACACCATGTAGCCTCACGATCTCCCGTATGTACAACTCTACCAAAGTACTTAAAGTATTTGTGGACTTCATGGCTAGAAAGTGGGCAGACTTCGTCAATCTATCCATCACTACCCATATAGCATCATGGTTCCTCCTAGTCCTCAGCAATCCCATGATGAAATTCATGGTGACATGCTCCTATTTCCAAGTTGGTATCGATAGAAGTTGCAACAACCCTGCAGGCTTCTGATGATCTACCTTAACCTGCTGACATACGAGATACCTTGCCACAAACTATGCGATATCTTTCTTCATCATTGACCACCAATACACTTTTTTGAGATTCTGATACATCTTATTACTCCCCGGATGCAATGTATACCTTGATGAATGAGCTTTTGTCAAAATCAATCTCTTCAGCTCTGGGTCATTGGGAACACAAATCCTTTCTCTAAACCTCAGTAGGCCATCACTACTCACTGAGAAATTGACCACATCACCCCTTTGAATTTGACTTACATGATCATCATACAGCGGATCAACATGTTGAGCCTGTCATATCCGGTCAATCAAATCCAGTTCCACTTGCAGGCTATCTATCACACAGTCACTGTCCACATCTAGAGGCTCTATATCTAAACTGAGGAGAACAAATTGCTCGAGCAGCTCATTTTCCTTGACCATCATGTACAATACCACTCTGAAGCTTCCTGCTTAGGGCATTAGCCACAACATTAGTCTTTCTCAGATGGTACAATATCTCGCAATCATAATCCTTTAGAAGTTCTATCCATCGTCTTTACCTTATATTCAACTATTTCTGCAAAAACAGATATCTGAAGCTCTTATGATTTGCAAACACTTGAAATTTCTTACCGTACCAGTAGTGGTGCCATATCTTCAATGCAAATACTACGGTTGCTAACTCTAGATTGTGGGTCGGGTAGTTCCTCTCATGGTCTTTAAGCTGTCTGGATCCTTAATGTAAAACCCAATTTTTATCGAAATTTCTTATGATTCATATAATGTAAACATGGTTGGATGTAAATTGAGTCATAAGAAGAGATTTACATGAATAAAAAAAAGGCAAATGGAATGAATAAAAAAATTTCGAATGCATTTAAAGATCAAATGAAGGATTGAAATGGTATTCTCGAACACGTGAAGGGTAAAACGGTCAAAAGACTGAAACTCGGTATTAATTGGACAAGAAAATTTCATTAAAAATATAGGATTTAGAAATCTTGATCAATAGCGAAGAAATAATTAAATTTCGGGTTAAATTGATCAAGATATGAATTTATTGGAATTAATCGAAATTCTCACTTTGAGAAAATATCGCGAAAATATTGAAAAAATATACCGAAAAGACAAAATAAGATCGATAAATTCATTTAATTGGTTAAATGAATAAAATATAATTTTTAAGATATTTTGGATTTTAATTGAATAAAATAATGATTAAAATAATATTAAAATAAATTATAAATAAAAAATAAAAAAAATATAGAATCACGAAAATCGCGATTCTGTAGGAAACGAAGCAGAAGCTGAGCTCTTTGCCTCACCGGACGGAGCGACCAGCGGTGGACCAGGCGAGAAGTCGATGGGGGAGAGGCAGCCGAGCCCATGAGAACCACCGGCACCAACGAAACCGACGAATGGTGGCCGACAAAAGGAGAAAGAGAGCAAACCGAGAGAGGCAGAGAGGAATCCGATGACCGGCGCCGATCTAGGCCCGACTACCACCAGTCGAGCGTTCCCCAGTTTTCAGGTGACGCGAGTGGTGGCAGCATCGTCTAGTAGAATGGCTGACAAAGCTATCAACGGTGAAGGGAAGAATCGACACTGACGTCGAAAGGGAGAAGAGTCGGACCAGCCACTTTTCGGCCTGCCATGGTGGAACCGAGACCAGATCCACACACCGGACGATCCCGCGGAGCTGCTGGTGACGAAAGCCGGTGAAGAACCAGCCGACGAAGCCTCGAACCAGACTGAACTGGTTAAACCGAATCGAACTGAACCGGTTGAACCGAATCGATCTGAACCGGGCTGAACCAGGCCGAACCGATTCAGCCAGAAAAGAAGAAAAAGAAAAGAAAAAGGGAAAAAGAAAAAAAGAGGAAAAATTGAGAAAAAATCCCAGTGATACAATCGAGCTATAGGTAAGTCCGTAAGCGGTCAAAATTGATCAATTTAAATTTTGAAATATTTAATTTGATTAATATTTGACTGAAAATTGACCCGAAAAAATATGTAATTGTGTAGCTCGACAATTGACATCAAACGAGAGCTTGAGTTAGCCTCGATTTACGTACTATCATGGAATTTCGGCTAAGTAACCCTTATTTATGACAATTTGCATAGTTATGCATGTTAGAAATTTACCTCATAAATTACGGATTAATTTCGTATAAAATGAATTAAATTCTAAAAATTGAGATAAATTATCGTAAATAATTAATTGAGCTATCCGAGAGTTTACAATGAGGCTCAATAAATACTGATGGGCCCAATGAGTAAATTATCGTAAATAATTAATTGAGCTATCCGAGAGTTTACAATGAGGCTCAATAAATACTGATGGGCCCAATGAGCCAAATAGGCCTCGATGATGTGAATAGTAAGTGAAAAAAAGACCTAAGGCCAATTAAGTCCTATTATAGTACAATCGGCCCCAATAAGGGTAAACGGGCTCAATGATTTAAATTTAGCCCAAAATTATGAAAATACAATTAATTATATTGTATTTGACCTAATGAATATTTATACACAGTTTCGGAGATTAGATTGAGAGCAAATCGGACTGCGTGACGAGGCATCAATGGAAAGGTCAGACTGTACAGAAAAATGAGGTAAGGGAATTGTGCGAGTAGCTAGAAGTAGCTACGCGTATTTTTAATAGCTTTTACATACACTGAAACTGTATAAAGATCCTAGAAATGGATTAAAAATTTTAAGGATCCGGGATGGGTAAAAGACTATTTTGCCCCTACTGAGGGAAAATTCACCTAAGGATGGTGAAAGCATAACATGCATGAAATGCATGATTTGAAAGATTTATGTGAAATTTTAGTAAAGCAAATTGGTAGATTGGCCAGTAATTGCATAAATTTCACAAGATAACACTACATAAGTGTTATTTAGATTTAAGGGAAATTTTTTTGGAAAATAGGCCAACTATCAAGTTTATATGGAAACAGATAGTGCTGGCGCATAGCTCGCACTATATCTGAGTCTGTGAGTGTGCATAAAATGTGCTTGAGCAGTTGCTCGCACCAAATTGTGTGACATCATATGCATGAAATGTGCTAGAGCGGTTGCTAGCACTGATTTTTATTATTGTGAAATGCATGAGAGGTGCTGAAGCTTAGCTCGCATCCTGTTTTGATATGATAATTGCATAAAAGTCGTGCTGGAGTGTAACTGGCACGAGATTTGATTTATTTATGCATAAGCCGTGCTGGAGTGTAACTCGGACGAGATTTGATTTATTTATGCATAAAACAGTGTTGGAGCTTCCTTGCACATGATTTTATATGGATTTATAACTCTTTTTAAAGTCATACTGGAGTGTTACTCGTACGCAGATTTTACTGATTTTTATGAAACCGTGCTAGAGCTTCACTCGTACGAGATGTTTAGATATCATGAATATGCATGGAGCCATGCTAGAGTTTCGCTCGCATAGGGATTTATATGACATGCATATCGCCATGTTGGAGCCTCCTGTAGACTGTGTGTCACAGTGAGATGATATGCCACACGTGCATACTGAGACATAATTGGTATGGGTGGATAAGACCTATTGCAGGTACCCCCTGACTGAGATTGGGTTCACGGAGTACGTTGTACCGTGTATATCACATGGAGTACGCTGTACCATGGGATTCTTGGAGTGGAGTGGCATTAGCCACGAGGCAGCAAGCCTTGCCCTCGCAATCCTGATGTTATGTTGTTCTGGCGATAGGATGACCCACCTCCCGTTCCAGGTGTGATACCCCGCACACTAGGTACCGTGTAGCCAGGGATAACTAGGTTATGGCCATAGTCCTCGATGTTACTGATAGAGTCAACTAAATGTCTCACATGATATAACTTGTGGTCTCAATAGACCAGGGTAGACCCGAAGGAGGGGTCAGGCCCCCGATTTTGTGATTTTCTACTATGATGCTAGATTTTTTCAGAGGATTTTATGAAATGTGTCCCTAAAAGAAGGGTGACTTTTATGGCAGAATTTTATAATGAATTTTTAATGAGATTGATTTATGAGATGCTTAACTCCTTTGGGTTATTTTATACTGAGCTTTAATGAAGTGATTTAAATGCAGCAGCATGAGGAGTTTTCCATGCTTTAATTTGAAATTCATGAAAAGAATTGTCTCTCATGATTTGTTTTATATGGCATGAAATAATGCATGATCTTGATTTACTTCATGCGAATTATGATTTTATATATAAAATGCCATTGATGCATGAGTTGCATGATTTTTATATGCACGAATAGTTTTTATAAACTATAGGATTAATGTATGCATGATTTTGTGCGTGAAATTTAAATGAAAAGAAATGAATTTAAGGGCATGATATTATGAGCATGTAGATAGTGGAGCTATCTACCTACTTGCATAATTGCCTTACTGAACGTGTTGTTTGCTTACCCCCGTTATTATCTCTATTTTTCAGAGTACTCGCAGTAGTTGGTGAGCGGCTGAGGACTTGCATTCTTGGTATCCGTTGCGTCTCATCGAGAGTCAAGTATACACATTTGTATAGTTTTGTATCTGAACATGTAAATGCACAGTACTGTAAACAAATATGATGTCGGGGATGTAAGGTTATGTAAAGACCATTGTAAATATATTTAGTTAAACTCAAAGGATAGTAAATCCTGATGTGTGAATGTAAATATGGGAATGGAATGGTAAATAGGTGAGAAGGGACTAACACCCAATCATAGCCCAACTGTTGGTAGGATGGTCACGATAAGAGGCAAGGTAAGAATTAAATAATAAACGAAAAGTGAAAAACGAAAATTTGTAGTGATTTTTGGTAATTTGGGTCGTGACACTTAAGCGACTGCCTTCCCGTCCTGCATCAACACATAGCCTAGTCACTGTCTTGAGGCATCTGTATATACTAAAAAACCTCTTGAGCTGGTGGGTATGGTGAGAATTGGTGCGGTGGTCAGTCTACTTTTTAACTCACAGAAACTACTGTCACACTGATCATGTCAGGGCCATGACTTCTACCAAAAACCACTACAAATTTTTGTTTTTACTTACCTTTTTCTTCACCAACGGTTAGGCTGTGATTCGGCATTAGTCACCTCTTCCACATTATCTTATCATTCATACATGTCAATATAACTATCTATTAACTGTAATTACTTTTGTCTCATTTTGAGCTCACATTTATTAAATACAAATACATCCCCCATATTTCATACATTTACATCACTATGATGTTACATGTTCAGAGACAAGATCGTACGTGTGTGTGTGTATACCTTTCACTCGATGGGAGTGAAACGGACACAAGGAATGTAAATCTTTAGTCATACTCTATCTACTGCATAGGCTTTGTAGAGAGGGGGAAAAATGAAATGGGTGAGCTTACTAGCTCAGTAAGGAAATCAGGCAAGCAAGTAGACATCTACACTATCTACTAAATATAATGTTCTGCCTTGAAAATATTATTTCCTTAACTCACTACAAAAGCATGAATTTAAAATATATATATATATATATTTGTACAGATTAAATCCTATGTACGAAATCATGCTAAGTTCTCAAATATAGGCATTTCATGCAAAACAATGCATCTTTATAATTTCATAATGCCTTTAGATAAATCATGCCATTTATATTCAAATCAGAGTAAATATGGCATTTTAAAAATCACAACACATCAGTCCGGGTTTCAACCCATCCCTCAGGTCTACCCGTATCATAAAATCATGCGATATATCATGTGAGACTCGATGGCTATATGCAATAATATCTTGGACTATGGCCATATCCTATACTGTGATCCCAGGCTACACAGATCTCGGTGTGCGAGGCAATCACTGCTGTAACGGGAGATGGGTTAAATCCTCACAACCGCCAGCTATCAACTCCTCATACACATCACAACAACACACGGCACAGCGTACACCCGTGAACCCTATCTTACGGTTGGGGGTGCCTGCCGTAGGTCTTATCTACTCATACCATGTATAATCAATGCCATGTCCCTAAATCCACATGCGAACATCTCAACAGTGTGACACTTTGTCTACATGAGGAAGTCGACATGGTTTTTAACATGTCTTATATATCAGAGTAAAACTACAGTGCGCGCCTTGAGTGTGACTCGCAGTGAACACCCCGCTCAAACACTGTTTATACATATCATCAGTGCGTTCCTTGAGTGCGACTCACAGTCTACACTCCTCTCAAACACTGTTTCACACATCAAAAACTCAAACTCTAGTGCGAGTAACACTCCAGCACTAGGTCCTGCATAGTTCATGTTTCAAAACAAGTATGAGAAATCGCTCAGTACCATGCTATGCACAAAACATATAAAACTGAGTACGAGTAACGCTTTAGTACTCTATCATGCATGTCATGGAAATCTAGTACAAGTCATACTCCAGCACTAATTTATGTGGAAAACATATAAAATCAAGTGCGAGTTGTGCTCCAGCACAATTTATTTTCGCATAATTCGATAGATGGCTCTTTTGAAGGGATGATTTTCAAAACATAAAAATTAGCACTGTAAATTATGCTATTTCTCATCAACCATGAAAACATTAGCCGATCTATCTACTCATATGCTAAACAATAGTAAAAACACTCAAAATTATGATTTTCATGCTCTTTAGGACTTTTCCTGAAAGTTGACTTTTTTCCTAACTAAGGGTAAAATCGTAATTTGCCATTATCAGGTCGCTATAAATATTATTCACTTTCTCTGACCCTTAGAGTTTTTAAGTGAATGTAAAAGCAAATGAACATACATGCAAGTATCTCTAACTACTCGCAAAAGTCCCTTACCTGCAATCACTCGAGAAATTTCACTTTCTCGACGTTACTCGATCTCGCAGTCCGATTCACTCCTATTACAATCTCCAGAGCTACATATACCCATTTATATGGTTAATTACACTTTTCCTAATGTATTACACATTAATATAGTCTATTTCACTTAATGGGCCGATTTACACTTATTGGGCCTTTACAACTCTTAATGGGCCTAACATTGTCTTAAGTCCATTTCACTTTACTATTCATTTTTGTTGGGCCTATTGGGTTTATAGGGCCCACCAACTCTTATTGGGCTTGTTTGAGGCCCATAACATGTCATTAGGCTGAAACCAAATCGGCTTGGCCCATTGACCTTCTCGGCCATGGTATGTGGCCGAGAACAATCATGTCGTCGGCCATGCCACACTATGCCACTCATGGCCATTTGCTAGCCAATTCACTTAGGCATTTTACCAAACACTTGGTTGACATGTCTTAAGCCTTTTCTATAGTTCATGTTGGCATTTTATGTCACGACCCTCTCTCTTTGTCCGTGACCTTTACCTTACCACTTACAGTTGGGCTGTAAGTTAACATCCAATCCATATCTCATCCATTTTAGTTTAATAAATTCATATAAATGAAGTAGAATAGAAACTGGATTTTTATATATAAGTACGAAAGCGTTTACATTAGTTTCTATTATATACATCCCCCAAAATACAAAATACAAACTTTACTATGCATTAATTTACAAGATACAAAATTTTTGATCTCAAGTTTATACCTCTCTATACTGCTGGATGACCGCAGAAACACGATAGCAGGGACGACTGCAGTCTACTCACTACTGTGTAGAATCTGTGGAGGAGAAATAAGGGAGTGAGCTAACAGCTCAGTAAGGAAAATATGGAAGCAAGTAGATAACTACACTATCTACATGCTAAAAGTATATAATCATTTTCCTTATAAAACATATGCATTCTTTAAAATAGCTTCTATCGATGCGAAATCATTAATTTGCTAGATGGATATATGCATATTCACACAGCATACTCTTTTCACATAGCTCATCTTTAAAATTACACAATACACATTTAGAAATCACTTTGCACACAACAAATCAATGTACATGAGACATAATTATGGGTTATCATATCCTAAGACACACAACAAGGGACACATACGTCACCACACACAGTAGTGACTATGTTATATTACTCAGTTAAATTTTGGACTTATGGCCATAGTCGGATTCCAGAAAACATTGATTAAGTGTGTGAGAACCCTACGCTTGGGGAGGCGGATCAACCATCCCTTTAGCTCATACTCAACTCAGGGCACATCTTACTCCATGGCTAATGCTCACCGTACATTGTGCTCCCGCGGATCCTTATCACCCATTTCTATTGTCTTAAAATCTAATGCGAGCAGGTCAGTGCAAGACACACAGCAATACATGATGGCTCTAGCAGGTTTTATACTCATTACATCACATTCATAAACCACGTGCGAGCAGGTCTATGCAAGACACACAACAATAAATGACGGCTCTAACACAGTTTTTACCCTACACATAGCATAATCATGAAAAGCTCGTGAGAGCAACTCAACGTAAGACACACAACATACCTGAGGCATTGAGCACGATATTACTAGGAAATTACATGCGAGAATAGTCAAAGCAAGACACATAACAATACTCGAAGGCTCTAGCATGATTCCTAAAAATCTAGTGCGAGCATCTCGAGTGGAACACACAACATCACCCGAGGCATCGAGCACTCTTTTGTTTTTCTAAAAAAAAAAATCCCTTTGAAAGTAACGTGCGAGCAGGGCTGGTCAATCTACTGTTGCCACTCAAGCTTTAACACGATTTCACATAGAAAAGAAATAGAAAGGGTTTCATGTACTGTCATGAGTGAGAGGGCAAATCTCCCTTCAAGCACTCGTTAGAAGCATTTCATGCAAATGGTTAAATTGGGAGCCCGTCTATTATTAATCTTTCTCAAAACGTTTGTAAAACCTCTTTTCACAATAATAATATAGAAGTCATGCAACTCATACTTTAGACTATTCTCATACATAGTTTTCACCTAGATATACCAATATCTATATACTTATCACATACATTCACACACAATAGGTAGGAAAACATACGTATAGCTATCTCTAGTAGCTCGCATAAGACCCTTACCTCGAATCATGCTTGAATCACTTTTCTTCGATTCCCAATGCTCGTGACCCAGTCTTATCGACTCTAAGTAAATCTTCAGGAGTTGAAATTGTGTACCAAATACATCAGTATACTGTCACATACATCATTTCACTTGCATGATATTCAAATCAATGCATTTAGTCCATTTATATCTCGTTTGGCCTCGTTACATCATTATCAGACTTTACTCTTTCATAAGTCTATTCTGAGTATATTTTTGAGAATCCCTCAGACTCTTCGAGTCTATTAATTTGTATTAAATCGGTATTAAGCTTAAAATACCTCAAGTTCATTTTTTCGTTTCATTTTGGCATTTTATCGAATACCTCATATACTAACTTTCAACCATCATTGTTTCTAGCACATGGATTTCACCGAACTATTATACAAGCATATATACATACTCAATAACATCAATGCACACTTAATTCAACATTAAATCCATGCCTATCAATCCTTCTCTCATTTTAACACATCAAGCCTTTTATAGGTCTTGGAAGATTAGGCATGAACTAAGATGTTTCAACCATAAATCTATATTCCAATAAACTCATACAAGTGTATATATCAACATACATGAGATTGTTGCATTGAAATCTTACCAATCTTAGTTTTTCTCCTTTTTCACAACTTTGAGGAAAACTCCTTTTCTCCATCAATTCAGCGATTCTACCTCATGTTCCCAACTATGTTGTTCCTCTCAACTCTATGAACAACTTTACTAAAATAAACTTTTCTCCAATCTCAATGGAAGGTGTTGATACTTTAGAGAGGGAAACTAGGTCATTTTGCCTTAAAAATGGAAGGGTTTTAAGCTATTTCTCGTGAAATGCAGTCAGCTGCCCAGTTTTTATAGAAATTGCTTGATAAGATCGATCACCATAAGTGAGGGATCGATCTTCTTCTGCTTTTAGTCTCTCGACGTTTAGTTTTCAAGCATAAGGGATCGATCTATCGAACAACATGATATCGATCTTAGCCAGGTAGAGAGCTTCAAAGATCGATCTGCCAGGGGAATGAGATCATTCTGCTTCTGGCCGAGACATAAGGAGATTGGTCTGCTTAAGGATAGGATCGATACTTGCTTGGCAGAAGCTTACCGAGGTTGATCTGGCTTGAAGGAGAGATCGATCTCCCCTTGCTCTGCAAGATACTTAGTTGAATTTCATCCCATATTCTCAAAGCTAACTTCATATCAATTTACCTCACTACTTATTTTGCATTCAATCCACATTTATCACTTAAAAAGTCCATTTCTTATATTTCATACATAATGAAACTTGTGTATACATCATGAACTCACATAACAAGTGTGTACATCAAATCTACGGACATTACTTCACTTATGATTCATATTACATTACAGGTGTATACTTAGGGAATCATAAGGATTACATAAGAAAATACGAGTCTTACATTCCTCCCCTCCATTAAGAAATTTCGTCCTCCAAATTAGAACCAAGTTACTCCTAAAAATCGGGGGTAGTTTTCTCGTATAAAGTTCTCAAACTCCCAAGTAGCTTCCTCTAAAGTATGGTGCTGCCAGAGAACCTTAATAAGCGAAATTATCTTATTCCGTAGCACCTTTTCCTTCCTATCCAGTATCCAAATCGATTTCTCTATGTATGACAAATGTTCTTGAGCTCCAACGGCTCATACCGAATCACATGAGTTGGATCTAGATGGTACTTTCGATGCATCAATATGTGGAAGACATTATGTATGCCTGCTAGCTCTAGCGGCAATGCTAGCCTGTAGGCCTTATCTCTTACTCACTCCAGTATCTCAAATGGTCCAATATAACGAGGGCTCAACTAACCCTTCTTACCGAACCTCATAATCCCTTTCGAGGGAGAAACTTTCAAGAAAACTAAGTCACCTACAGTGAAATCTAGCCTCCGTCTCATGTCAACGTAACTTTTCTGCCTGCTATGAGTTGTTCTCAATATCTCACATATTAACAGAACGACCTCGAGGCTTGCTGTACCAAATCAGGAGCAAAAATTTTCCTTTTACCTACTTCTTCCCAACCAATAGGGGAACGATGCCTTCTACTATACAAGGCTTCATATGGTGTCATCCCGATACTCGAGTGATAACTCTTGTTGCATGCAAATTTGGCAAACGGTAGGTGATCATCCTAGGAGCCTTTAAAGTCCATAACACTAACTCTCAGCATATCCTCTAATGTTTGGATGGTTCTCTCTGACTGACCATCGATCTGAGGATGGAAAGCAGTACTGAAACTCAATCGGGTTCCTATAGCTTCCTGAAATCGTTCCCAAAAATGAGAAGTGAAGTGGGAATCCCTATTTGATACAATGTTCACTGGAACATCATGTAGCCTCACTATCTCCCGTACATACAATTCTACCAAACTACTCAAAGTATCAGTAGATTTCATAGGCAAAAAGTGGGTGAATTTCGTCAGTCTGTCAACCACTACCCAGATAGCATCATGGTTCATCTTAGTCCTCGGCAATCCCATGATGAAATCCGTGGTGACATGCTTCCATTTCAAAGTTGGTACTGGTAGAGGCTGCAATAACCCTGCAGGCTTTTGTTGCTCTACCTTCACTTGCTGACATATCAGACATCTTGCCACAAATTATGCGATATCTCTTTTCATCCTTAACCACCAATACACTTTTCAGAGATTCTAATACATCTTGTTACTCCCCGGATGCAATGTATATCTCGATGAATGAGCTTCTATCAAAATCAATCTCTTTAGCTCTTGGTCATTGGGAACGCAAATCCTGCCTTTAAACCTCAGTAGGCCATCATCACTCACTAAGAAATCGGCCACATCACCCCTCTGAATCTGACTCGCACGATCCTCACAGAGTAGATCAGCATGCTGAGCCTGGCGTATCCGATCAATCAAATTTGGTTCCTTTCATAGGCTAGCTATCACACAGTCTCTGTCAACATCAAGAGGGTCTATATCCAACCTGAGGTGAGCAAACTGCTTGAGCAGCTCACATTCCCTGACCATCATGTGTGATACCATTTCGAGGCTCTTTCTACTCAGGGCATCTGCCATAACATTAGCCTTCCCTGAATGGTACAATATCTCGTACTCATAATCCTTTAGAAGCTCTATCCATCGTCTCTGCCTCATATTTAACTCTTTCTGTGAAAGCAGATATCTGAGGCTCTATGGTTGGTATACACTTGAAATTTCTCACTGTATAAGTAGTGACGCCAAATATTTAATGCAAAAACCATGACTGCCAACTCTAAATCATGGGTCGGGTAGTTCCTCTCATGGTCCTTAAGCTGTCTGGATCCATAGGCTACTACCTTCCCATCCTGCATCAACACACAGCCCATCCCCTATCCCAAGGCATCTGTATACACTGAGTAACCTCTTGAGCTAGTGGGTATGGTGAGAATATGTGCGATGGTCGGTCTGTGCCTTAGCTCGCAGAAGCTACTTTCACATTTTTCATCCCACACGAATGTCATATTCTTTTGAGTGAGGCATGTCAACGGAGTAGCCAGCTTAGAGAATCCCTTGACAAATCGTCGGTAATAACCTACTAAACCCAGAAAACTGCAGATCTCTATAACCGTCTTGGGTCTTTCCCACTGTATCACAGCCTCTATCTTGGACGGATCCACTGACACACCGTCTCACGAGACTAAATGACCTAGAAATGATCTCACTTAGCTAGAAATCACACTTGTTGAGTTTAGCATACAGCTCCTGATCTTTAAGGGTCTGTAGCACTGTTCTCAAATGCCGCTCATGTTCTTCCCTAGACTTCGAGTACTCCAGTATGTCATCTATAAAGACAATTACAAATCTATCCAAGTATGGCTTAAATGCATCATTCATTAAACCCATGAATGCTGCAAGAGCATTCGTCAACCCAAATGGTATAACCAAAAAACTCATAATGGCCAAACGGGTCCAAAACGCACTCTTGGGTACGTCACTACTCCAAATTCTTAACTAATGATACCCAGACCTCAGATCAATCTTCAAAATGACCTGTGCTCCCTACAACTGATCCAGTAGATCATCTATCCATGGAAAGGGATATTTATTCTTGATGGTAGCCTTATTCAACAACCGATAATCTATACATAGTTGAAAACTCCTATCTTTCTTCTTTACAAATAGAACCGATGCTCCCTAAGGTGATACACTCGGTTTGATGAACCCCTTGTCCAATAACTTTTGCAAATGCTTCTTTAGCTTCTTCAATTCAATTGGAGCCATTCTATATGGGGGGTTGGATATCGGTTCAGTTCTAGGCACCCAATCATTACAGAATTCTATTTCTCTGTCTGGTGGCAACCCTGGTAATTCTTTCGGAAAGAGATCGAGAAATTCTCTAACCACTGGGATGTTAGCTATATCCTGGTACACCTTATCCAAGTTAACCACATAGGCGATGAAACCTTCAACACATTATCATTACATTCATTAGTAAAATCATCCATCCTTAGAAATAATCTACTACTTCTTCCATTACTTTTCAAATCTTACAATATACTTATCGGGGGTGGAAAAACATTACTGTCTTAGCATAACAGTCTAAAATGGCATGGTTTACAGCCAACCAATCCATTCCTAGTCTTACATCGAAATCCTTCATAGCTAATAGGATGAGGTCGATCGACATGTCCTTTTCCCCTACTTTTAACTTACAACTCTTACATACATACTCCGTCATTACATTATCTCTCACTGGAGTGCTTATAAGTAAAACCCTACCTAAGGGTACAGGTTTCACATGTTCACACAGTTTATATGCAAATGAATGTGATATGAATGAATGCGTGGCACCAGGATCAATCAATACTAATGCTTCAAAATCAAAGACTAGGATGGTACCTTTAATCACATATGAGGAAGCCTCTGCAGATGCCTGGTCCAATGCAAACACTCGCCCTCTACCAATAACTTGCTTTCCTTTCTCTTCAGCTGTGGCCTTCCTCTTAGGTGTAGGTGTCTCAACTATAGACTTCTCTGGCTCTTTGCCCTTCTATGGGGCGGTATCAATCAACTCTAGGCATTCATGAGCTATGTGCCTTGGTTTGCCACACCTATAACAAGATCTCATCGATAAAAGGCATGGGCTACCCCTATGATATCTACCACACATCCTGTACTGCTCGATGGTAGGTCGAGGTCCATCAATAACTATACCCCTCGATACTAGAGATAAAGCTAGATAAATTGGAGGCTTCATAGGCCTCTCTCGTACCTCCTCAATCTTAGGCCCATTACCGACTAACCTTCGGCCCTTTCTGAACTCTCTATCATCAACTGACCTCTTTCGATCTCTATCTCTGCCTTTACCACTCCTGCTCAATTTCGAGGCATGCAACTCATAATCTTGCTCATATAGCTGAACTCTGCATACTGCCTCGTCATAGGTGGTAATGTCCAATGGAGCTAATAGAGCTCTGATGTAAGGTCTCAGTCCCTCAAGCAATTTCTGAACCTTTCTGTCCTCAAGGCTCATAGTGACTGTATCATATCTGCCCAGGGATGTGAATCCAAACTCATACTCATCCACTATCTGGTTCCCCTGAGTCAATGTCTGAATTCCATCTGCATCTTTCTTTGAACAATAGCTTGAATGTATTGCCTCCTAAAGGCATCCAAGAATATATCCCATGTCACAACCGGGTGCCGTGCACTCAACATTGGCTATGTGGACATCCACCAATGCTCGACCTCATCCTCTAATACAAAAGTCGCAAAGGTGACCTTCTCAGTGTCGGAGCAATGGAAAAATTGGTAAAGCTTCTCCATACTACGTATCCAATACTCAACTAACACTAGGTTCTTCACCCCATTAAATGAAGGTGGTCCAAACTTCTGAAACTCTCTCAGTATACCCAGATTATAATCATACACTCCTTCACCACCAACCTATTGTGGAGCTACCGGAACCTAAATTGGTAGGGGAATGTCCTAAACTAGAGGGGGTACAAGTATGTCTGCCTCAGCATCCTGAGGTCCGATGCAGGCTGTGCTGGCTCGTGTCTCTCAGGTGCAGTAACCTGACCAATAGGGTTCTCTGTCGACCCTTAAATTTAGCCATTACCTGTGTAAACATCTCCATGACCGTGTCTACACTATGTTGTAATAGCGCTATACGTTCCTCAGCAGCTTCACTACGACCGGGTGGATCTCTACTAGAACTAGACCCACTGCGTCTCTCGGTCTCATCTCTACGCCCTTGAGAGCGTGAACTCTCTCCTCTATGAGTACGTCGTCTATCAGATATCCTACATACTCAAAATAAGTGTCTCAATCACATTTTCCAGCTTGGTATACACAATTGTATCCTAATAGTGCACAATACTTTGGGGATGTATAATTTCCTAACTATGGATACTGACTTACATCAGACCAACTCAGCTCTGATACCATTAATTCTATCACGACCCTTTCTCTGTCGATGACCTTTACATTACCACTTAGAGTTGGGCTGTGAGTTAACATCTAATCCATATCTCATCCATTTTAGTTTAATAAATTCATATAAATGAAGTAGAATAGAAATTGCACTTTTATATATAAGTGTGGAAGCTTTCACATCAGTTTTCTTTTATATACATCCCCCAAAACACAAAATATAAACTTTACTGTGCATTAATTTACAGGATACAAAATTTTTCATCTCAATTGCATACCTCTCTATACTGCTGGATGACCCAAGAAACACAATAGCAGGGATGACTGCAGTGTACTCACTACTGCGTAGAATCTGTGGAGGAGAAATAAGGGGGTGAGCTAACACGCTCAATAAGGAAAATATGAAAGCAGGAAGATAACTCCACTATCTACATGCTAAAAGTATATAATCATTTTCCTTATAAAACATATGTATTCTTTAAAATAGCTTCCATCGATGTGAAATCATTAATTCACTAGATGGGTATATGCATATTCACACAACATACTCATTTCACACTGCTAATCTTTAAAATCACACAGTAAACATTTAAAAATAACTTTGCACTCAGCAAATTAATGTACATGAGACATAATTATGGGTTATCATATCCCCAGACACACAGTAAGGGACACATATGTCACCATACACAGTAGTGACTATGTTATATTACTCAGTTAAATTTCGGACTTATGGCCATAGTTGGATTTCAAGCAACATTGATCAGGTGTGCGGGAACCCTACGCTTGGGGAGGCGGATCAACCATCCCTTTAGCTCATACTCAACACAGGGCACATCGTACTCCATGGCTAACGCTTACGGTACATTGTGCTCCCGCGGATCCTTATCACGACCTAAAAATCAGAGTAAATTTTTCATTTTTCTCTCATACTTAATTTTTCATTTTTCTTTCATACTTACCTGTCCTTTGATCATGACCACACTCCACTAATAATTGGCTTTGCGTCAATGCCAGTCTCACCATTCATTCACCATATAACTTAATTCCTTATTAAAGGAAAAGTAAACACATGAGTTTTTCACTAATTCTTTCCCATTCATTTACAAGTGTTTACAGTGTCTATACATCCCCGAAAGTTAATTACAAACATGTTACTGTGCAATTCTTATTTAGATACAATATGTACAAGTGTATACCTCAAATGATAGGCAGTAGCGAATATCAGGAATGCAGTACTTAGTCGCCTCAATGTCAACTGGAAGAAATCAGTGTGAAAAAATGAAAGGGGTGAGCACATCAAGCTCAGTAAGGCAATCCTACGAATAAGTAGGTAACCATACTACCGACATGAATGTGGTGCCATGCATAAACCACCCTTTCTCCACACATTTCAAAATAGTTACTACAATTCATGATGTCATGTAAAACAAGTTCACATATGGATTTCAAAGAGCATGGAAAACTCAACATGCAAATCCATTTAAATCATTTCATTCTCGTTAAAATTTCACAACACAGCCAGGACTCAACCCCTCCCTCGGTTGTTCCTGACTCACACAAAATCATGAAATCAGATGCTTTTCAAAGCAATAATAACATGCGAGAGTTTAAATCCCAGTTTCATTATCATCAAAATCACATCTCAGTCAGGATCCAACCCCTCCCTCGGGTGATCCAGACTCACACAAAAATCCATAAAACATGATTCTCAAAAACATCAAGTACTAACATGTGAGACTAGGCAATATATGTACATCTCAGGAAAATAACCAGGACTATGGCCATATCCTCGTGATCCCACTGCTACACGGATCTTGTGTGCAGGGTCTCACCACTATCGGGAACCGTCCCGAGAGGTGGGTCAATCCATCCCGTCTGTCTTGCCCGATTACTCGCATCCGAAGATGCCACTCGCACCTGAAGATGCAACATAATCAATCCCAGCATGGTACAGCGTACTCCATGCTACTTACAAGGTACAACGTACTTCATGGACCCATATCTCATATCCTTACTCATGCCCTGTCTCAAAACGCACATACGAGCATATTTAATCGGCGTGACACACAGTCTACCCGACGCTCTAAGCACAGCTCATCGCATGTCTCATAAAATCAATGCGAATGATGCTCCAGCACTCTCATAAATCAAAGAAAATCTCCTGCAAGCAAAGCTTCAGCACGCGTTTCATAAAATCAATTGAAAATCTGGTGCGAGTTAGACTCCAGCACCCTGTCACGAAAATCCTATAAAAATCTGGTGCAAGTTAGACTCCAGCACCAATTCATGTAAAACTCTAGTGCGAGCTCTTGCTCTAGCACTAATGCATGCATCACACAATTCAAAACTCGTGTAAGCTGAGCTCTAGCACGTCACATTTTTTATAAAATTACGTAGGCGGCTCTGTTATCTCAAAACCATTTCCAAAGGAAATCACATTGTTGAAAATATGCAATGTTGTACATTTATATTTACAAGCTAGCCAGCCTACTCATGCACGTGTCAAAACACCTCAAAAACAAGCAGGAACCTGTTGTTCTTGCTCTTCCCGACTTTTCCAAATTTTAGAAATTTTACCCTTCACAAGGGTATTTTGGTCATTTGCCCATCCGAGCACTAAAATTCTTATTTTAAATCTAAACCCTTTAGACAATTTTAGGGAATGTAAATGATGTCGAAATTACGTAAAGTTACCTCTAGCAGTCCGTAAAATTCCCTTACCTGGAATCACACGCGAGCTTATCCTGTCTCGACCGTACCAGGTCTCTCAGTCCAATTTGCTCCAAACAAAATGTACGGAGCTGCATATAACCACGTATTCGGTCAATTCTAATATACTTATCAGTATTTCACTCTTACTGATCGAATCTAAAACACTGGCCCTATTTTACTTTATTGGGCATGATTGCACATTAATGGGCCTCGACCTCTTTTTCAGCCTGTTTCCACTTATTAAATCCCTTCTTCGGGTCTATTGGGCTCATTTGGCTTACCAATACTCATCGGGCTTCATTCCAAACTCATTGGATAGCCCGTATATCATTTACAACAATTTATTCAAAAATTTGAATTTAATCTATTTTATTGCGAAAATAAATTCGAAATCCACAAAATAAATTTCAATTGCGCAATAATCATACTATTGTCGTAAATGAGCTTTACTTACCCAAAATTATGCGATGGTGCACAAATCAGAGTTCGATCGGGCTCACGCACGTGATTTATCGTCAAACTGCACAATTTTATATTTAATTCTGGGTAAATTTTTGATCAAATATAACTTAAATAAATTTCTCGAAAATTAAATCAGTCACTTTTGACCTCTTACCAACTTACCCGAAGTCCGGTGTATACCCGAAAATCTTCCTCTTTTTCCTTTTTTTCTCTTTTTCTTTCTTTTTCTCCCTTTTTCCTCTCTTTCTTGGCTGAACCGGTCCGGTCCGGTTCAACACAGTGCACTCTCACTGAACTAGTCCGTATTGATTTATGCTTCCTCGTCGCCGTTCACCTCTTTTTCGATCGGTTCTCAGGCCGTTTCTGGTGTCAATCGGTGTGCCTGCAGCAAGGAAACGTTCGGCTGGCCTTGGATCGGGACGAAATCATGCCGCTGGTTGCCGTTCCTCTTCTCCTCTTTTCGGCTTCAACTTCGCCGATCTGCTCCTCTCACCGTCGTCGGAGTGCGTCACTGTACCGATGAGTTCGTGTCGTAGTTGGCTTTCTTCGCCAGCCTTTGCCTGGTCGTCTGGTCGCTGGTGCTTCGTCGGGCAGTGGTCAATGCTCGTCTTGCTTCGTTTTCTCTATTTCTTTCTTCAGAATCGCGATTTCGTGATTCTATTTCTGTTTTTTTATTTTATTTTTATAATTTATTTTATTATTATTTTAATCATTAAAATATATTAAAAACCCCAAAAATATCTTTAAAAATCTTATTTTATTCATTTAATCAAGAAATGAATTTATCAGTCTTATTTCGTCTTTCTGGTATATTTTTTCAATATTTTCGGGATAATTTTTCGAGGTGAAAATTTTGATTAATTCCAATAAATTCATATCTTGATCAATTGGACTCGAAATTCAATATTTTCCTCGTTATTGATCAAGATTTCTCAATTCCATATTTTTAATGAAATTTTCTTATTGAATTTATACCGAATTTTGATCTTTTGATCGTTTTACCCTTCTACATGTTCGGGACCAATTCAGACCAACTTTCCTTCTTGGACCCACTATAATTTCTCATTTAAAATTCGTATCTCTGTCCGGACAATTCAAATCTTATAAATTTAATTTGAAATTCCTTAACTGTTCGTTTTCGGATTTTACGTACGTTCGACTACTTTATTCATATTTATATGATCAAAATCATCCGTCTTATTATTCCATTAACATATAACAATATCCATACAATGTGTGAATCATAAATAAATACGATAAAAATTGGGTCTTACATAATCTCCCCCACTTAAGAAATTTGGTCCTCACAATTTGAACCAAGTTAGTCTGTAAACTACTCCGAATACTTCACACTTATCATACTCTTACTCTTCAGCTCCTATTTAAATTCATCTGAAGTGTAATACTGCCGAAGGACTTTAATTAGGGAGATCATCTTAAACCTCAACACCTTTTCCTTCCTGTTTAATACTCGAGTCTCATTATACCTTTAGAAAGAGAAACTTCCAAACACGTTGATTCACACTCGATGAATCTTCACGATCCCCATCTCTTGTCAGCATGGCTTTTCTATCTGCTCTGAGGTGTTCTCATTCTCTCACAATCAGCTGAACAACCTCAGAGGCTTATTATACTAGATTGGGAGCAATTTTCTATCTGTCACCCACTTCTTTCTATCCATTCGAAAAAACAACCCTTAGGGCCAAACAATGCTTCACACAATGTCATATCGATACTCGAGTGATAACTATCGCTCTAGGCAATTTAACTAATAACAAATGATCATTCTAGGAGATTCTAACATCAATTGCACATGTTCTCATCATATCCTCCAGAACCCATACAGTCCTCTCAGACTGACCATCTGTCTGAGTACGGAACGCTATGCTCACACTCAACTGGGTTCCTATGGCTTCCTGAAACATGTTCCCAGAAGTAGGAAATGAAGCGAGAATCCCTATCTGATACAATACTCCCTGGAATGCTACCTATTGTTCCATAATCTTCTTACTTCTATAAATATGCTCATGCACTCAGAGTATCTATGGCTTTTATAACCAGAAAGTGGGTAGACTCAATCAATCTATCGACCATCACCCAGATAGCCTCGTGATTCCTACGATTCTCTATAACCCATCACGACATCCATGGTAACTTGCTTCGATTTTCATGTCGATATAGGTAGAGGCTGCAACAACCCTGCAAACTTGTATTGCTCTACCTTAATCTGCTGACATACGAGACACTTCTCCACGATCTCTACAATGTCTCTTTTCATATCTGACCACCAATACTCTTTTCAGAGATTCTGATATATTTATTACTTCTCAGATGCACTGTATATCCCGAAGAGTGAGCTTCTGACAATAACACTATCTCATCAACTGTGGTCATAGGGAGCACTTATACTATCTCTGAACCTCAGTAAGCCATCATCAATCACTGTGAACTCTGTCACTGTACCCTTCTGAATCTGATCCACAGTATTGACACCCTGTCGATCATCATGCTAAACTTGTCAAATCCGATCACTTAAATCCGGTTCTAATCTCAGGCTAGCTGTCACATAATCACTGTTATCATCATAAGGAATCACATCACTACTGAGGCTCACAACTGCTCTAGCAGCTCACGCTCCCTGACCATCATCTGTGATACCATCCCGAGGCTCTTACTGCTCAAGGCATCAGCCATTACATTAGCTTTTCTTGGGTGGTACAATTTCCACAATCATAATCTTTCAGAAGCTCTAACCCTCTATGTTATCTCATATTCTACTCTTTCTGTGAAAATAGATACTCGAGGCTTTTATAACTAGTGCATATCCAAAATTTCTCACCGTGTACATAGTAGTGCCATATACTCAGTACAAACACTATCGCTGCCAACTTTAAATCATAGGTCGGATAGTTTCTTTCATGATCCTTGAGTTGTTTGGATCCATAATCGACCATCTTTCCATTTTGTATCAATACCCAGTCCACTCATTATTTTGAGGTATCCATATACACTGTGAAACCTCTTGAGCTATTGATATAGTGAAAATAATTACGGTTGTCAGTTCATACTTCAATACACAAAACTCCTGTCACGTCTATCATTCCATTCAAATACAACATTTTCTAAGTTAAACGTGTCAACAAAGTAGTCCATTTCGAGAACTCTCAACAAATCATCTGTAAAAAAAATAATTTCCAATTGTTGCTTATGATTTTCCCTGGACTTTAAATACACCCAAAATATCATCAATAAGGATGATAACAAATCGGTCTAGGTAAAGTTTAAATACCTCATTTATCAATGCCCTAACAAGTACAAAGAATTTTCTTAGGCACATCCACATTCCAAATTCTCAACAGATAAAACCTAAACTTCCAATCGATCTAAAAAAATTTGCGCTCTTCGCAGCTAACCCAATGGATCATCAATAGTAGAATGAAATACTTATTCTTACGTTGATCCTGTTCGATTCGATAAATTAAGTCTAGTTTTCAACTCTTAGGCTCACTACCACAGAACAAATGTCAGTAGGAGAAAAGAACCTCATCATATATGAATTCCACTAAATATTTCAATCACCCATATCCTTGACCTATGTACGCATAAACGTATAATGTCATTTCGAAATTGCTTCTGTTCAAGGTACTAACTTGCGTCATTTCCTTTTTCTTATATTAACGGCCTTTATAAAATTTTAATTTTTAAACCTTCATGATTAATGGAATTCTATATTTCTTTATCATACAAGTAAAGGTACCCTAATTTTAAACGTACATATTACGACTGTCGATTTCAATTTATAGGTTATGTGTACTTTTAGACGCTGTCAAGTTTTCAGGCGGGGAGATATTTTGAAATACCTTTATTAACCTTCAAACTTGACCACATGGACTGGTTGTGGATATATCCACCCCTTATCTTTAGTTGCAATTCATATTTACTACATATCACTTAATCTAAATTACTTCACATATCAGATGTATTCTTACCTTGCATACGCCTCTTATTCCAATATATCTTGTATTCAGGATCTATCACATCTCAAAGCTTATCTCATTTCGTTTATCAACTATAACAAAACTCTTTCATTAATTGTTAAAACTTACTGTACACTTTTCTAGGGTGAAACATCGCTATCTTTGTCAGGACCCGTTCTCAATCCATGACTTTAACCAAAAAACCACTACAAATTTTTCGCATTTTTAACTTACCTTTCCTCTCTTCAATGGTTGGGCTGTGATTCGATGTCAGAATCCTCGCTTACCACATTATCCATTATCATACATACATGTCAATATACTGTTACTGACTGTAACTGCTTTTATAATACATGTGAGATTATATAAAAGCTAATACAAATACATTCTCCATAATATATATCGTATACATCACTATGCTGTTTCTATGTTTAGATACATAACCGTACAAAATCTGTATACCTGGCGGTCGATAGGAAATAGTAGTGGACTCAGGAACACTATCCCTCAATAACTCTCGCTCTACTGCTGATACTCTGTAGAGAGATGTAAAGAAAGGGGGTGAGCATACAACGCGCTCAGTAAGAAAATCAGGCAAGCAAGTAGATATCTACACTATCTACTCAAAATAATGCTATGCCTTGAAAACATTATTTCCTTAACTCACTTTAAAAGCATGCCTTTAAATATATATGTATACTTGTACAGATTAAATCCCATGTACATAAATCATGCTTTCTTTCTCAAATGTAGGCATGTAGTGCAAAACGATGCATCTTTATATAAATCATGCCTTTAGATAAATCATGCCATGTATATTTAAATCACAATAAATATGGCATTTAATCATTCACAACACAAAATCGGAGTCCGACCCATCCCTCAGTTCTGCCCGCAATGTAAATCAGTCAATCAAGTGATATATCATGTGAGACTCTGTGGTGAAATGTAAATAGTATCCTGGACTATGATCATATACGACATGTGATCCTAAGCAACACAGTACTCGGTGTGCGGGGCATCACTACTGTAATGGGAGGGGGGTCAGTCCATCACAACAGTCAGCTATATCCACCTCAACTCCACAACACCACATGGTACAGTGTACTCCCATGCTACATGCACGGTACGATAGGGTACTCCATGCCACTCGCACAGTACAACGTACTCCATGGACCCTACGTCACAGTCGGGGTGCCTGCCATAGGTCTTAGCCCTCAGACCATGGAATATCATACCACATCTCTAATACCCTCATGCGGATATCCTCTCACATAATATGACACCCAGTCACACAAGGATTCGGGCATGGGTTTGTAACATGTATTATATATCACATACAGTACGCACCTTTGGGCGCGACTCACAGTCGACTCTCCGCTCAAACACTGTTTCACATCACAAACTAAACTCTAGTGCGAGTAAACCTCCAGCAACTAGGTCAATGCAAGTTCATGTATTAAATCAAGTACGAGCAATAGCTCCAGTACCATGCCATGCATAATATCATTAAATCAAGTACGAGCAATAGCTCCAGTACTATGTCATGTATAAATCATGAAGAATCGAGTACGAGCAACGCTCCAACACTCTGTCATGTATCTCATGTAAAACTCGAGTACGAGCTAATCGCTCCAGCACTCTCTCATGCATATATCATATAAAACTGAGTACGAGTAAGAACTCCAGTACTCTATCATGCATGTCATGGAAATCTAGTGTGAATCATAATCCAGCACTAATGTATGTGGAAAATATATGAAATCCAGTGCGAGCTATTGTGAGATCTGAGAATTTCAGACATATTTAATGATGTAATAATAAATTGAAGTGTAATTTATTGAGCTAAGTGAATTGTGGGAATTATAATTGGAGATTTATGTGTTAAGTATGTAAAATAAGCTTGATCCATGAGGACAGATCGATCTGGGAGAAGGAGAGATCGATCTGGTGAATTAAACATGACGAGGAAGGGGAAATTTGAGGAGCAGATCGATCTCCAATGGAAGAGATCGATCTCCTTATGAATCTGTTTGAGAAGGGATCGATCTCATGAGGAAGAGATCGATCTCCAAATGCTTCTGTTTGGGAGAAGATCGATCTCCTCAAGGCACAGATCGATCTCATAAAGCCATAAAGAGATCGATCTCACCCCTCGACAGATCGATCTCCTAGGCATAAAATTGCCCAGATCGTCCCCAAAATTCAAACGCAGATCGATCTCCCCAGGAGACAGATCGATCTCCTACCTCCAGTCTATATAAGGAACTCGTGTTTTCTCCTGAAATCTTACTTTCTCTCTCTTCCAAACCTCCATTTTTCCGAAAACCTAGTTTCTCACTCCTCCAAATCTCCCATTTCTGGCCAAATCAGCTATTGTGGTAAGAAGGAAAGTTGTTCCTCATCAAAGGGAGAACAACATACTTGGAAATCGAAGGACGAATCGGATCGAGGCGTGAGTTGTGCGTCTCACAAGCTTTGGGTAATTTCTAAACCTCGATCTTGATATTTGAGTTGATTTTGATGTTATTGGTGGTTGAATTTTGTGTTGAAATGGCTGAAAGAGGACTAGGGATTGATTAAATTTCAATGTGGTAGGAGTGATATGCATATTGAGAATTTTGGTGAATTTGGGAAATTGTGAGCTATAAATGGAAACTTAGACAATGAGGAGAATTAGCGTAGATAATTGGTATTAGAGATATCAAACATTGGGATATTGTGAATAGAGTTGTAGTTTAGGGTTGAGTTACGAGAAATCAAGAGAATTGAGGTGTTATGAGCAATTATGCTCGATTTTAAGAATTGAGGCTTATGTGATGTGGAGTATTGATGTTTTAACATCGTTTGGACAGCTCGGGAGTTCCAGAGTGGAATGCGAGACTAGTCCGTGATACGGGGGAAACGATTGCACTATACGAGGTGCAAAGAGGTAAGGGAAATCTAAACCATTTGTGTATGTGAATTGCAAACTGTTTTAGCATGATTTACGATTTATAAACAAGCATGTTGAGTATTTTGTGTTGAGATTTGAACTGCACACGATTTTATAGCCGGTTGGGGCCCAATGTTTTATGAGTTTATAACTGGGCTCTATGTTAAGGCAATATTGAGATTTGAGAAATGTGTGCGTGTGCTTTGCCGGTTAGAACTCGATTTTTATTACGTTTTGTGTTGAGTACAAAATGGTTTTCAAATGAGTTTTATGAGAGAGAAACCATTACGAGTTCTACGTGAAGGCAAACCCGTCTTATGTGATAAGACTGAGGTGTGTAGTTGTGAGTACACACCGGGCATTGCTCTGGTAGCATGTAAGCCCGATTTCTTCTCCGTTCTGGTAACGTGAGAATGACCTACTTGGTGGCTGTGCCACGTATACCCAATCGGTGGCTGTGCCACGTATACCCAATCGGTGGCTGTGCCACGTATACCCCATTGGTGGCTGTGCCACGTTGAGAAAACCCCATTGGTGGCTGTGCCACGTATACCCCATTGGTGGCTGTGCCACGTTGAGAAAACCCCATTGGTGGCTGTGCCACGTATACCCCATTGGTGGTTGTGCCACGTTGAGAAAACCCCATTGGTGGCTGTGCCACGTATACCCCATTGGTGGCTGTGCCACGTTGAGTAAACCCCATTGGTGGCTGTGCCACGTATACCCCATTGGTGGCTGTGCCACGTTGAGAAAACCCCATTGGTGGCTGTGCCACGTATACCCCATTGGTGGCTGTGCCACGTTGAGAAACCCCATTGGTGGCAGTGCCACGTTGAGAAACCCCATTGGTGGCAGTGCCACGTTGAGAAACCCTATTTTGTGGCTATGCCACGTGAGAAAATAATTCAGTGGCTTTGCCACGTGTGTTTTGTGGCTATGCCACGTGAGAAAATAATTCGGTGGCTTTGCCACGTGTGTATTGTGGCTATGCCACGTGTGATTTTAAATCAGTGGCTATGCCACGTTATTTGAGAAAGCGTTTAACGCGTATTTTCACATGCTTTGTTTTGCTCTAGAGTGAGCCTTTTTACTTCATGTTTTCACATGACTTGACACATGAGAGTGTCGTTTTGAATATTTTCATGCTATGGTTTTCAAATGAGTTTCACATACAAATAAATGCTTTGTGATGTGCATTTTGGTTTATGAAATGAGTCCCCTACCCCCCTTACTGAGCGATTTAGAAGCTCACCCTGTTTTTCTTTCCCCCCAGAGTTCTTCAAGTGAATAAGGACTTCCCTGCGGCGTACGGAGTGGTGGCTAGTGGAGGATTCAAGCTCCAGGCTATATAATTTGTACTTTGAGGTATATTATCTTTTCATGTACCCAGACTATTAATGTATTTGCAGACACTTGATGTATGACATTATATGGGATGTATTAGGATTAATTGACTTGTAATCGAGTAATGGGTATAATACAATATTTATTATATCATGAAGAGATCCTGAGGCATGATAATTATGATGATGTATGACACTGCACAGGAATGCACTCTTTATTTGTGAATTAACGAGTAAAAAGTTTTAAATTAGCCCTATTTTCCGCATTTTCGGGGCGTGACAGAGTTTTCTTGGTATCAGAGCTTAGGGTGTCTAGTACTGTCAGTGTTGGTTAAGTGAAATAGGATACATCCCAAGTGTCTGTAATAGTCTGGTCATGAACTGAAATTGAGGATTGAGATTTCAATCGATTGTGATATGTACGCGCAGGAGACGAGTTGAGATAGAGAATGAGTAAACGACGAGGTCGTTCGAGGAGGCAGGCAGAGTCCCCTCCACCACCTGTCCCACAACCAGAGAGTCCTAACTCTCGATTTAATCGGATTGAGACCGATGTGAGGCAAGGTTTTGAGCAGATGGCGGCGCTATTCGCGCAACACTTTGGAGTTAATGCCTCGGATACTACCCCTACACCACCACCAGGACCTCCCATACCCCCAGTGCCTCCCGTCACTCAGCCTGAGGACAGAAGTAAGGTCCGACTAAAGGAATTTCTGAAGATGAATCCACCCGCATTTAAGGGAAAGAAGGATCCTACAGAGGCTGAGGAGTGGTTGACGGAGTTGAGAGTTATATTTGATTTACTGGGGTGCACCGATGCTGAGAGAGTCAGTATGAGTGCCTATATGCTGAAGGGGAGAGCTCGAGATTGGTGGAGTACTACCCAGGGTATCTTGATGTCCCACCAGGATGTGATTGGTTGGAAAGAGTTCCAGACAGCTTTTAGAACCCAATATGTACCACGAGCCGCTCAGAGAAGGAAACAGGCCGAGTTTTTGAGTTTGGTACAGGGTGACATGTCGGTGGATGACTATGAGAGCCAGTTCACCGCACTATTGAGATATGACCCAGAGACCTTCAAGAGTGAAGAGCTCTGCACAGAGAAGTTTGTGTATGGGTTGAAGCCCGTTATTAGAGATAGACTGATGGGGCTATGTATTACCGAGTTTGGAGATGCTCTGAGACGAGCACAAGAGGTTGAAAGAGGGATTGAGATGGTACAATCCCAGAATGAGCTCAGAGCGGTGAATAGAGATAAGGGCAAGAGGCCTGCACTTTTCCAGTCAGAGGCTCGGAGAGGTTCCTTCAGAAGAGGAAGGATTGAGGTGCAGAGGGACAGATTGGAGAGACCCAGAGCCTATCCTATTATCAAGGAGGCCCCTCGATATGTCAGGCCGGAGATGAGGATTTGTAGAGACTGTGGCCGATCGCATGAGGGAAGTTGTACTGGGTCGATCCATGGATGTTTCAGATGTGGTGACATGGGCCACAGAGTGAAGGACTGTCCCCAACCTCAGATACCACATGCTCCAGAGCCCGCTAGACAACAGCCTCAGAGAGTGGATCCCCGGAGACGGGCCACTGCGGCAGAGAAAGGGAAGAAACCTGTGGCACAGGGACGTGTGTTTGCCCTGGATAAGGAGACCGCAGACGCTTCAGCGGAAACTATAAGAGGTACACTCTCTGTCTGTAATTATGAGGCTCATGTGTTGATTGATTCAGGATCCACGCATTCGTTTATTTCTGAGCATTTTGCATGTAGATTAAACTTGAAGTTTGAACCTCTAGAATATATACTACATGTAAATACCCCTATGCGTGAATCTCAGAGAACTGAGTTAATCTGTAGAGGATGTGAAATAAAGGTGGGAGATAGAGTGATGTTAGCAGATCTAATCATGTTGAATATACATGGGTTTGATGTAATTCTGGGGATGGATTGGTTGGCAACCAATCGAGTGAGTTTAGACTGCTACACTAAGATTGTAACTTTCTCCCTACCTAGACCTTACAGTGTACGATTGAGATATTAAGGGAATAATTATGTGGAATTCTAGTAAGTAATTTGAGAATTTTAATATTATTTTGGAGAATATTAAATATGATTATTCATGTGAAGGTTATGAGACACTCATCTCAGACGATGAGCGGGAACATCCAAGGATTGAAGATATACCTGTGGTTTGTGAATTTCTGGATGTTTTCCCAGATGAATTGCCAGGTTTACCACCAGAGAGAGAGCTGGAGTTTACCATTGATTTGGTACCAGATACTCAGCCGATCTCTAAACCTCCCTACAGAATGGCATTAGTGGAACTTGAGGAATTGAAGAAACAACTACAGGAGTTATTGGATCAAGGGTTTATTAGACCCAGTGTTTCGCCGTGGGGAGCACCAGTACTATTTGTTAAGAAGAAGGATGGTAGTCTCAGATTATGTGTAGACTACCGGCTGTTGAATAAAGCCACGGTGAAGAATAAATACCCACTGCCCAGGATTGACGATCTACTTGATCAGCTAAGAGGGGCATCAGTCTTTTCTAAGATTGATTTGAGATCGGGCTATCACCAATTGAGGATCAAGGAGGAAGATATTCCAAAGACGGCCTTCAGGACAAGGTATGGCCATTACAAATTTCTGGTGATGTCCTTTGGATTGACGAACGCCCCCGAAGCATTCATGAGATTGATGAACGAGGTGTTCAGAGACTATCTGGATAAGTTTGTGATAGTCTTTATCGATGACATCTTGGTGTACTCTCGGTCGTATGAGGAGCATGCACAGCATTTGTGGTTAGTACTTCAGATACTCCGAGATAAGCAATTATACGGAAAGCTTAGTAAGTGTGAGTTTTGGCTGAACCGGATAGCTTTCCTTGGGCATGTAGTCTCAGAGGAAGGAGTATCAGTGGATCCGAGTAAAATAGTAGCTGTGCTTAATTGGGAAAGACCGAGGACAGTGACCGAGATACGAAGCTTCCTTGGTTTGGCAGGGTATTACAGGAGATTTGTGGAAGGATTCTCGAGGATTGCCGCTCCTTTGACTAAGCTCACGCGTAAGGAGACTCCGTTCATATGGACAGATCAATGTGAGCTCAGTTTTCAAGAGTTAAAGAGGAGATTAACAGCGGCACCTGTGTTAACTATTCCCGAGGGATCAGGAGGATTCTCGGTGTATAGTGATGCATCTCATCAAGGATTGGGGTGTGTGCTTATGCAGCACGGAAGAGTGGTCACATATGGATCGCGACAGCTGAAGGACCATGAGCGGAATTACCCCACGCATGATTTGGAGTTAGCCGCTGTGGTATTTGCTTTGAAGATCTGGCGACACTACTTATATGGGGAAAGATTCCAGATCTTCACTGATCATAAGAGTTTGAGATATCTCTTTGATCAGAAAGAGTTAAACATGAGACAAAGGAGATGGATGGAACTCCTTAAGGATTATGACTGCGAGATTCTTTATCATCCGGGTAAGGCGAATGTGGTTGCTGATGCCCTGAGCAGGAAGAGTATGATATCTGCTATGATGATCAGGGAATGGGATTTGTTAGAGCAGTTCGCCGAACTTCGGATCAGAGTTAAAGAGGTAGAGACTGGATTTTTGGCTAGCCTGCGGATAGAGCCTAGGATCATGGATCAGATTAGAACTGGGCAGCGCAGTGATCAGAGATTGATAGACATGGTTAGCCAAGCTGAGCAGAGTTCGCAGTCGGATCTCACCATCAGTGAGGATGGATTATTGAGGTTCAGAGGACGGATTTGTGTACCGGACGATGATACCCTGAAAAGACAGATACTGAGAGAATCCCACTGCTCGCGATACACCATGCACCCAGGAAGTACTAAGATGTACCGAGACTTGAGAAAGGTGTATTGGTGGAGTGGTATGAAGCGAGATGTGGCAGAGTATGTGGCCAGGTGTTTAGTATGCCAGCAAGTGAAAGCTGAGCATCGGAAGCCCGGAGGACTACTACAGCCCTTACCTGTACCTACATGGAAATGGGAGCATGTCACTATGGACTTTATTATGGGTTTACCGAGGACCCGGAGAGGTCGTGACGCGATATGGGTCATTGTGGATAGATTGACCAAGAGTGCCCACTTCCTTGCCATCAAGAGCACAGATACTGTGGATGCCTTAGCTGAACTGTATGTCAGCGAGATAGCTAGATTACATGGGGCTCCAGTGAGTATTACTTCTGACAGAGATTCCCGGTTTACTTCCAGATTCTGGACCCAGTTTCAGGAGTCCATGGGATCTCGATTGAGTTTTAGTACCGCCTATCATCCTCAGACAGATGGTCAGTCAGAGAGGACTATTCAGACCCTGGAGGATATGTTGAGGGCGTGTACGATGGATTTTAAGGGATCATGGGATGATCACCTGCCCCTAGCAGAGTTTGCGTACAATAACAGCTATCATGCGAGTATTGGAATGGCACCTTTTGAGGCTCTATATGGTAGGAGGTGTAGATCCCCTGTAGCTTGGGAAGAAGTCGGTGACAGAAAGATAAATGCTCCCGAGCTTGTTGAGCAAGCCGTACAGAGTGTGAAACTCATATGTGAGAGGTTACGGGCTGCACAGAGTAGACAGAAAAGCTACGCGGATGTGCGTAGACGGCCACTCGAGTTTGATGTTGGTGATGCAGTATTTCTGAGAGTATCCCGAGCAAGGGTATCATGCGATTTGGGAAGAAAGGGAAATTGAGTCCTCGATACATAGGACCATTTGAGATTCTTGAGAAAGTGGGTGAGGTAGCTTACAGATTAGCATTACCCCCACAGATGTCCGGAATACACAACGTTTTTCATGTATCTATGTTGAGGAAGTACCACCCGGACCCTTCTCATGTCATAGAGTATGATGAGATGGACATACAGGAGGACATGAGCTACATTGAGGAACCCGTCCGGATTCTCGATAGAAAGGAGAAGGTACTGAGAACCAAGAGCATCCCATTAGTGAAAGTTTTGTGGAAGCATCACTCAAGGGAAGAGGCAACGTGGGAACTAGAGAGTCTCATGAAGGAGAAATACCCCCATCTATTTTGATTAGTTGAGTTGAATTTGGAGGACCAAATTCTTTTAAGGTGGGGAGGATGTGAGATCTGAGAATTTCAGACATATTTAATGATGTAATAATAAATTGAAGTGTAATTTATTGAGCTAAGTGAATTGTGGGAATTATAATTGGAGATTTATGTGTTAAGTATGTAAAATAAGCTTGATCCATGAGGACAGATCGATCTGGGAGAAGGAGAGATCGATCTGGTGAATTAAACATGACGAGGAAGGGGAAATTTGAGGAGCAGATCGATCTCCAATGGAAGAGATCGATCTCCTTATGAATCTGTTTGAGAAGGGATCGATCTCATGAGGAAGAGATCGATCTCCAAATGCTTCTGTTTGGGAGAAGATCGATCTCCTCAAGGCACAGATCGATCTCATAAAGCCATAAAGAGATCGATCTCACCCCTCGACAGATCGATCTCCTAGGCATAAAATTGCCCAGATCGTCCCCAAAATTCAAACGCAGATCGATCTCCCCAGGAGACAGATCGATCTCCTACCTCCAGTCTATATAAGGAACTCGTGTTTTCTCCTGAAATCTTACTTTCTCTCTCTTCCAAACCTCCATTTTTCCAAAAACCTAGTTTCTCACTCCTCCAAATCTCCCATTTCTGGCCAAATCAGCTATTGTGGTAAGAAGGAAAGTTGTTCCTCATCAAAGGGAGAACAACATACTTGGAAATCGAAGGACGAATCGGATCGAGGCGTGAGTTGTGCGTCTCACAAGCTTTGGGTAATTTCTAAACCTCGATCTTGATATTTGAGTTGATTTTGATGTTATTTGTGGTTGAATTTTGTGTTGAAATGGCTGAAAGATGACTAGGGATTGATTAAATTTCAATGTGGTAGGAGTGATATGCATATTGAGAATTTTGGTGAATTTGGGAAATTGTGAGCTATAAATGGAAAATTAGACAATGAGGAGAATTAGCGTAGATAATTGGTATTAGAGATATCGAACATTGGGATATTGTGAATAGAGTTGTAGTTTAGGGTTGAGTTACGAGAAATCAAGAGAATTGAGGTGTTATGAGCAATTATGCTCGATTTTAAGAATTGAGGCTTATGTGATGTGGAGTATTGATGTTTTAACATCGTTTGGACAGCTCGGGAGTTCCAGAGTGGAATGCGAGACTAGTCCGTGATACGGGGGAAACGATTGCACTATACGAGGTGCAAAGAGGTAAGGGAAATCTAAACCATTTGTGTATGTGAATTGCAAACTGTTTTAGCATGATTTACGATTTATAAACAAGCATGTTGAGTATTTTGTGTTGAGATTTGAACTGCACACGATTTTATAGCCGGTTGGGGCCCAATGTTTTATGAGTTTATAACTGGGCTCTACGTTAAGGCAATATTGAGATTTGAGAAATGTGTGCGTGTGCTTTGCCGGTTAGAACTCGATTTTTATTACGTTTTGTGTTGAGTACAAAACGGTTTTCAAATGAGTTTTATGAGAGAGAAACCATTACGAGTTCTACGTGAAGGCAAACCCGTCTTATGTGATAAGACTGAGGTGTGTAGTTGTGAGTACACACCGGGCATTGCTCTGGTAGCATGTAAGCCCGATTTCTTCTCCGTTCTGGTAACGTGAGAATGACCTACTTGGTGGCTGTGCCACGTATACCCAATCGGTGGCTGTGCCACGTATACCCCATTGGTGGTTGTGCCACGTTGAGAAAACCCCATTGGTGGCTGTGCCACGTATACCCCATTGGTGGCTGTGCCACGTTGAGAAAACCCCATTGGTGGCTGTGCCACGTATACCCCATTGGTGGCTGTGCCACGTTGAGAAAACCCCATTGGTGGCTGTGCCACGTATACCCCATTGGTGGCTGTGCCACGTTGAGTAAACCCCATTGGTGGCTGTGCCACGTATACCCCATTGGTGGCTGTGCCACGTTGAGAAAACCCCATTGGTGGCTGTGCCACGTATACCCCATTGGTGGCTGTGCCACGTTGAGAAACCCCATTGGTGGCAGTGCCACGTTGAGAAACCCCATTGGTGGCAGTGCCACGTTGAGAAACCCTATTTTGTGGCTATGCCACGTGAGAAAATAATTCAGTGGCTTTGCCACGTGTGTTTTGTGGCTATGCCACGTGAGAAAATAATTCGGTGGCTTTGCCACGTGTGTATTGTGGCTATGCCACGTGTGATTTTAAATCAGTGGCTATGCCACGTTATTTGAGAAAGCGTTTAACGCGTATTTTCACATGCTTTGTTTTGCTCTAGAGTGAGCCTTTTTACTTCATGTTTTCACATGACTTGACACATGAGAGTGTCGTTTTGAATATTTTCATGCTATGGTTTTCAAATGAGTTTCACATACAAATAAATGCTTTGTGATGTGCATTTTGGTTTATGAAATGAGTCCCCTACCCCCCTTACTGAGCGATTTAGAAGCTCACCCTGTTTTTCTTTCCCCCCAGAGTTCTTCAAGTGAATAAGGACTTCCCTGCGGCGTACGGAGTGGTGGCTAGTGGAGGATTCAAGCTCCAGGCTATATAATTTGTACTTTGAGGTATATTATCTTTTCATGTACCCAGACTATTAATGTATTTGCAGACACTTGATGTATGACATTATATGGGATGTATTAGGATTAATTGACTTGTAATCGAGTAATGGGTATAATACAATATTTATTATATCATGAAGAGATCCTGAGGCATGATAATTATGATGATGTATGACACTGCACAGGAATGCACTCTTTATTTGTGAATTAACGAGTAAAAAGTTTTAAATTAGCCCTATTTTCCGCATTTTCGGGGCGTGACAGCTATGCTCCAGCACTATTCATTCTCACATAATATGATAGATGGCTCTTTAAAAAGGGATGATTTATAAAATATCAAAATCAGCACTATAAAGTGTGCTTAATTCACATCAACCTTAAAATCATTAGTCCATCTATTTATTCTCCTGCTAAACAGTAGTTAAACACTCAAAATGATGGTTTCCATGCTTTTTACAACTTTTCATAAAAGTTAACTTTTTGACTAACTAGGGGTAAAATCGTAATTTACCATTATCGGGTCGCAATAATTATTATTCACTTTCTCTGACCCTCAGAGTTTTTAAGTGAATGTAAAAGCAGACGAAAATACGTGCAGGTATCTCTAACTACTCACAAAAGTCCCTTACCTACAATCACTTGAGAAATTTCACTTTCTTTGCGCTGCTCGTTTCAACAGTCCGATTTGCTCTTCCAATAATCTCTGGAGCTGCATATAACCATTTATCAGGTTAATTACACTTTTTCTACTGTATTTCACATTAAATACAGTCTATTTCCCTTATTGGGCTTTAATAATCCTTAATGGGCCTAACTATGCCTTAAGCCCATTTTTATTTTACTATTCATTTTCGTTAGGCCTATTAGGCTTGTGGGACCCACCAACTCTTATTAGCCTTGTCCTAGACCCATTACATCACATTGGGTCTAAAATATTTGGGCTTGGCCCATTGGGCCTCTCGACCACATGCCATGGCCGAGAGCTACCCATGCCATCGGTTACACCATGGCATGCCGGCCATGTCTCTTTCTTAGCCAATTCACTTAGGCATTTTCACAAACATTTGGTTGGCAACATTCCTAAACATTATATAGTTCATGTAGGCATTTTATCGAACACCTTGATTGCCAACTAATTACATGTACTAATTAATCAAATTGATTAATTCTAATTACACCATAATCATTAACACAGGTACATTAATCCATTTATGCCTTAAAATCATATGGACATTAACCATTGTCCAAGTTGACTTTTTCTCAAAATTTTGAAAGTGTCATATCTTATGTCTTACACTCTTGTCTTTATGTTTCAACCATTCCCGATGGATAATTATACCCGAAACACCTTATCTCTCCAAAAAGGTCCATTTTACCCTTTTTAGCTTTTACTCTCGTTTTCTATGTTTGGGACTAAATCAAGTTGACTTTCCTTCATGAGCTCTCTATACTTTCTCATTTTAAGTTCTTATTTTCAGTCAGAATGATTCAGATCCACTCGGTTTAGCCTGTGACTCTTATAGTTCACATTAGGCATTTTATGTAGCTTTTGCGTGTTAATTCATTTCACTAACACTTTATGTTTAGTAAATACTCTTCTTATGATTCAACTATAACAATAGAGTGTTCATACACATAAGAATCATAAGGAATAAGCTACAAAAATCTAGGTCTGACAATCTTAGAATAGCAATTTAAACAACATAGTTTGCAGCCAATCAATTTATTCCCTATATTACATCAAAACACTCATATTTCATAGAATGAGATTGGTCCGCATGTTGATAATTCTATGAAAATAGAATTGTTTGTGCTTAATTTTCTAATTAATTATTTAAATCCCCAATTTAATTTGTTAATTATCCCTTTTATTTAATTAAAATTCTCATGTTTCCAGATAAATCAAATCCAGATGAATTTTGAATATTTCGATAGAAAATGGATTGGAATTTGGCTAAAATCGAGATCGAACCACGCAAACAACACGAGGCATGCTACCTAGCACATCCAATTGGACAACAAGACAGATGATATGAAAATATTTTTTTCAAAGAGCCAATGTTCTGAAGACAAGTGGCCAAACAATGCCAACTCATCTAGGATGAAGAAATTACAATTTTTCCCCTAGTGTGTGCATAAATAGGAAAGGATGGCAATTGAAAAAGGGAATGTAAGTAGGAGTAGAACTAAGTAGGAGTAGGACTAAGTAGTGTTAGTGTAATGTAATGTAGTCTAGAGTAGAATAGTTCTAGATAAATTTTTTAGATTTAGCTAGGCGCTTCTTCATCTATACCTTCTTCAACTCCACAACCTTCCTCATCCTCTGATGCTACACATGTTTCCACTACATCCCCTCCGGTTAGACTATCAGTACCGTTTTCTCAGAGGTTCTAGAATCAAAAACTAGATCAATAATTCACCAAATTCCTTGAAGTTTTAAAGAAACTACACATTAACATTCCTTTTGCAGATGCCTTAGAGCAAATGCCAAGTTATGTGAAGTTTTTAAATGATATCCTCTCGAGGAAGAGAAGATTGGAAGATTATGAGACGGTGGCCTTAACTGAGGAATGTAGTGCAATTATCCAGAGGAAATTACCCTTCAAGCTCAAGGATCTTGGGAGTTTTACCATACCTTGCACGATAGGAAATATGTTCTTTGGTAGAGCCCTATGTGATCTAGGAGCTAGTATAAATCTAATGCCTAGGTCAATCTACCAAAAGTTAGGAATAGGGGATGTCAAGCATACCACAGTGACCCTGCAGCTAGCTGATCGATCCATTAAATATTCGAAGGGGGTCATTGAGGATGTGTTAGTAAAGGTGGACAAGTTTATTTTTCCTGCAGATTTTATTGTATTAGACATGGAAGAAGATAGGGAAGTCCCCATTATACTAGGCAGACCTTTCCTAGCGACTGGTAGAACTTTAATTGATGTGCAGAAGGGGGAGTTGACTATGAGAGTCCTAGATAAGGAAGTGACATTTCATGTTTTCAAACCTTTGGAGCTCCCTGATGACTCTCAAAAGTGTTTTAAAATGGAGATTGAAAAGGATATAAGGCTTGAGCATAATAAATATGAGAGAAAGAAGGAAGTACATAGAGTTACAGAGGAGTTAACTGTCAATATTTTGTCACCACTCTGGCTGATACTCCTGCTCTTCGCCCTGCTGCTGAGTGTTATGTTCTGTAGCTGCATTTGAAGAGGCTGCATTTTTCTTTTCACTTTGTATATAGTTCTTTTTCTTTTCTGCTTTTTCTTTCTTTGTTTCTTTTACAGATTTTTGTTCTAGTTTTACGTTTTCAATTAAGCTTCAGTTGTTCATCATCATCATCAGAAATGGGAGTACTTTGTTCTTGAGCTTAAATTCTTATATTATCTGCACACTGAGGACATTATGCACCTCAAGTTTGGGGGAGGGGATATCACTTTAGCATTTTTCAAAAATTTGGGCAAAATTGAAAAAAATTTCAATTTTTTTTGAAAATATGAGCTTAAATCGTTTGATTGTGGGATGATTTAGTGCTTAGCATGTAATTTTCCCGTATTCCGATAATATGACCCCATGATTTAGTCTGATTTTGATTGAATGAGAAGCATGATTATAGGAAAAGCATGAAGTTGAATTCTTGAATTTCTCTTGATTCTGATTGTGATTTCCTCATTTTATGCACATGTCATGTCATGAATCTGTATATTTATTTAGAGAAAGCTTATGTGGACATAGGATTGCATTTGTTCAGTTGATTTTGTCCATCATATTCTAGAATTTGTTTGATCTAATCTCAAGATGAAATATTAGATCACACTTAATTAGGGAGATGATCTAGGTCATCTTTGGATCGTTTGAGCCTTTCTAGCCATCCTTGTACATATTTTACCCCTAGTCACCCATCTAAGCCAAATAAGCCTTTCTTTATAAATACACCTGTGTTATTTTTCCTTCGCTTAAACACTCTTTTCCTATCCCTTACCCTGAAAGCATGGAAAGTCATTGGATATATTGTGAGCTTTATACATATGGGTATTAAGTGATAGTGAAGGAGTATTTATTCTCAAAAAAAAAAAAAGTGTGATAAAAGAAAAAGAAAAGAAGAAAGAAGAAAAATACAAAAATAGAATAAAATGTTTAGTAAAAGAAATAAGTTTAGGGGGAAATAATTTAAGCTCTTGCATTAAAGATCCTAGAAGTAATGCATGTTAAGGGGTAATTAAACTTAAATCGACTTTATCATACCTTAACCCCAGCCGTACATTACAAGCTTAATGAAGTCTTATTGATCTTTGATTAAGTGTGACTACATTAGTGGAGAGAGAAGTGAAAAGAAAAATTATGGGAATGATCACATGTCATTAACTTTGCATTCACTGTGTTTGCATAATCTGATCCGGATAATATACTGTGAAGTGACTTTGACATTTTTCACACACACACGAGGAGTCCAATTTGGGTTAGGACTTATGATTGAACGATTCTGAATGCTGGACTTGTAATTGTGAATCTTTGAGATCATAGTCTGTACTTTTTCTTTGAGGATAATGTTGGGGAAATTATAGTGTTGAGTACTTGTCATTCCTACATTTATTTTGTTTTGCTTGAGGACAAGCAAAAGCTTAAGTTTGGGGGTGTGATAATTCTATTTTTAATAGAATTATTTGTACTTAAATTCCTAATTATTTATTTAATCCCCATATTATTTTATTAATAATCCCCTTTATTTAATTAAAATTCTTTAATGTGCAGATAAATTAAATTCAGATGAAACTTAGTCGTTTCAGTCAAAATTGGGCTGAAAACGGGCTAAAAGAGACTGGACCACTTCCAATTTGCAGACCGAGTCATCAGTCGTCTGGACACGCATGATGCCAGGTGTCCATATTTTATTTGCTCCGAAATGATAAGATCGAAGGACACCATACCAACCTTCTGGAAGACACACGCCGGGCCACATCGCACAACAAATTGGACAAAAAGACTGATGACGTGGAAATATCTCCTTTGCAGCAAATCAAATGAAGACAAGTGGCCAAACAATGCCAACTAATCTAGGATGGAAAAATTACCAATGTACCCCTAAGTGTGTATATAAATAGCATGATGGCAATTGAAAATTCAAGTAGAATTTAGGAGTAGTGTAGCTAGAGTAGGAGTAGTTTAGGGTGGGAGTAGTATAGAGTAATTTATGAGTAGTTTTACTTTTAATTTTTCTAAGCTTTTCCGATCACTTTCTTTCCCACCAATTGTTATTTTATTCTTGTTAGCTACTGTTCATGTTTATTTCAATTGCTTTGTTTTATGAAGAGTTTCATGGTTCTAATTTTCGGATTCACAAATTTATCTTTGTCCAAGTTTAGGATTTAATACTTCATTGTTTTTTTTGTAAAGTTCATCTTTACAATTAGGTTACGTTCCATTTTTCCTTCTCATGCTCTCGGTTTCCCAACTTACTTGTGCTTTTGTTTATAAACTGACAAACCATCATGTTTTACTTTCTTCTCTCGGTTAGATTTTTTTTTTGTGCATTCGGGTGGCATAAATATTTCATTCATTCTTCCACCTTATGGTTCTATTGCCTTGATGTGGATTGATGCAGAGCATTTGTCCACATCATGAGCAATGTAGAACATGGAAGGAGAAGAAAATGAAGGAAACCGTGGCCCAGGACCCTCTTGTTTTCATGTTTTATAAGTTTCTTCATTATTGATTTAGTATTCAGTGTTAGTTTTCTGCATTTTCTTAGTTTCTGTTTGCTTGGAGATGCTTCTGTGTACTACAAGAGAATGTGTTCGATGACTAGCTAGACGGTAACAAGGAAGCAACCCAGCAGACTGATCTTTGCTTTGTTCTACTCTGTTTATGGTTTTATTCACTGTGCAATTTCTTTTCTTTAATTCTTGGTCTCGATCATTTTAAATTTATTTATTTTCACTGCCTTAATCCTATAAGCTAATAGTTTGTGTTTGTGCTTATTTGATTTCTTTGTTTTGCATTATCGGATGTTGCCAAAGGGAAACGTACTACTCGGTAAGGGCTGAAGCTGATGTTTGATGAGGCTGCTGCACTTTGTTTCCATTCGAGAATTGCATAACACGATCTCTATAGGGGAGGAGTTGCTGCTGCTTGCATATCCTGATGCAGTTGTCATGATAGGGCAGCTCTTGTAGGTACGGCTAGTGCAGAGAATGTGGTGCGGTAACAGTTAGTGACTGACCTAAAGCAGCTGCGGGGAGGATGACTTGGGTTACAGAACACAGTCCAGGTAAGAGCAGTGTAGGACAGCAGCTGGGATATGCTTAGCTGAAGGTAGGAACAGACAAAATCGGGAGCCAGTACAGCATCACCTGCAGCAGCAAGACAGGAGCAGAGTGGGGGACGCACCCAAGAGCAGCTCTTGGAAATGAATCTGCTGAAGATGAAGCATGTATAGTACTGCATGTCGGGACCACATTGTTGCAATTTGTTAAGGCCCTATTTCGCCACCTCTATTTTGTTTAGTGTAATGTTTATTGCATCTTTATTGTTTTGATTATGTTCATTAATTGTGTTTAGGTTAGTTGTCAGTTGATAAGTGTAGGATAAATCTAATATTTTAGTTGTTAATTTAATTTGTAGTGTTAATTTTTAGTTAGTAGTTAATTTTATATTAAATGTTTTAGGACTTTATTTTAGTTTAGATACATTTAGAATTAATTTAGATTAAATGTGTTTCATGCATTTTTAATTTAGTCTTCATTTTTATTAGATTTTAGTTTAGTTTAATTTGCATTTTTATTAATTAGTTTAATTACATGCATTTTTATTTTAAGTTTGTTTAAATTTTAGTTTAATTAATTTTATTTTTTTATTTTCATATTTGCATTTTATTTTAATTGCTTTATCTTTTGCAGGTATTTTCTTTTATTGCTTGGAGCACTGTAAGTACTTTTAGCTCGGTTTTAATTTTTTATTTTTTAATGTTTATTGTTTTCAGTACTTTTAATTTTAGCCATGTAGACCACCCAACTTAAATTTCATAATTCGCTAGGATATACTTAGGGTAAGATTAACCGGTACTTAGTTAGACTAGTCAACTTCTCTATGGGAGGATAACTCGAAACTCAAATCCCATTATTACTTGTACGACCCGTGCACTTGCGGACAATACATTTAGATCGTGCCGAAAGAATCCATACAATTTCGCTATCTCATTCACCCAGTCCTCAGTAACTATTGGTTTCTTTACTTTGCTAAATACCGGAGGGGTGTGGGAATCTCTATAGTCTGAGGCATCTATTCAGGCTTTACCTTGCCTATCCTGAACTACCTGTATAAACTGAGTAAACAACTCCAAAATATTTTCTACACTCCACTCTATCGTCGTGAAGCGAGTTTCAATACTGTCTGGTCTCTTTATAAGACCCTGTAGAGTATGCTCAACCTCAGTCTCCACCTCAACCTCCTTATAGGTCTCATGGGTCAACTCAGCACGACTAGCAGGCTCAGGCCTAGCTCTATGGCCTCTGCCTCGTGCTCTACCCTCTCTACCGCGACTGGTGTTCGGCATAATGCCTATATTCTCGCATTCACAACCATTTCTTAGTTAAAACCCATCTCAATATACACGATTGTATCAACCAAGCACAGTAATACGAGAATATAATTTCCTAATTACTGACACTGACACACAACAGACCAATTTTGCTCTGATACCACCATTTGTCAAGACCCAAAAAACAGAGTAAATTTTTCGTTTTTCTTTCATACTTACCTTTCCTTTGATCGTGACCACACTCCACTAACAATTAGGCTGTGCGTCAATGCCAGTCCCACCATTCATTCACCATATAACTTAATTCCTTATTAAAAGAAAGGTAAACACATGAGTTTTTCACTAATTCTTTCTCATTCATTTACAAGTGTTTACAGTGTCTATACATGTCCGAAAGTTACTTACAAACATGTTACTGTGCTATTCTTATTTAGATACAATATGTACAAGTGTATATACCTCAAGTGATGGGCAACAGCGGATATCAGGAATGTAGTACTCAGTCGCCTCAAAGTCCATTGGAAGAAATTTGTGTGAGAAAATGAAAGGGGTGAGCACATCAAGCTCAGTAAGGCAATCCTACGAACAAGTAGGTAACCATACTACCTACATGAACGTGGTTCTATGCATAAACCACCCTTTCTCCACACATTTCAAAATAGATGCTACAATTCATGATGTCATGTAAAACAAGTTCACATATGGATTTCAAAGAGCATGGAAAACTCAACATACAAATCCATTTAAATCATTTCATTCTCATTAAAATTTCACAACACTACCAGGACTCAACCCCTCATTCGGGTGTTCCTGACTCTCACAAAATCATGAAATCAAATGCTTTTTAAAGCAATAATAACATGCAAGAGTTTAAATCCCAGTTTTATTCTCATCAAAATCACATCTCAATCAGGATCCAACCCCTCCCTCGGGTGATCCAGACTCACACAAAAATCCATAAAACATGATTCTAAAAAACATCAAGCACTAACAAGTGAGACTACGCAATATATGTACATCGCAGGCAAATAACAAGGACTATGGCTATATCCTCATGATCCCACTGCTACACGGATCCTGTGTGTGGGGTCTCACCACTATCGGGAACCGCCCCGAGAGGTGGGTCAGTCCATCCTGTTGGTTCTGCCCGATCACTCGCATCCAAAGATGCCACTCGCTTCCGAAGATGCCACATAATCAATCCCAGCACGGTACAATGTACTCCATACTACTCCGTGGACCCATATCTCATATCCATACTCGTGCCCTATCTCAAAACGCACGTGCAAGCATATTTAATTGGCGTGACACACAGTCTACCTGACGCTCTAAGCACGGCTCATTGCATGTCTCATAAAATCAGTGCGAGCGATGCTCCAGCACTCTCATAAAATCAAGGAAAATTTCATACGAGCAAAGCTCCAGCACACATTTCATAAAATCAATTGAAAATCTAGTGCGAGTTAGACTCCAGCACCCTGTCACGAAAATCGTATAAAAATCTGGTGCGAGTTAGACTCAAGCACCAATGCATGTAAAACTCTAGTGCGAGCTCTTGCTCCAGCACTAATGCATACATCACACAATTCAAAACTCGTGCGAGTTGAGCTCTAGAATGTCACATTTTTATAAAATTACGTAGGCGGCTCTATTATCTCAAAAACCATTTCCAAAGGAAATCACATTGTTGAAAATATGCAATGCTGTGCATTTTTATTTACAAGCTAGCCAACCTACTCATGCACTTGTCAAAACACCTTAAAAACAAGCAGGAACCTCTTATTCTTGCTCCTCCCAACTTTTCCAAATTTTGAAAATTTTACCCTTCATAAGGGTATTTTGGTCATTTGCCCATCCGGGCACTAAAATTCTTATTTTAAATCTAGATCCTTCAGACAATTTTAGGGAATGTAAATGATGTCGAAATTACGTAAAGTTACCTCTAATAGTCCATAAAATTCCCTTACCTGGAATCACGAGCGAGCTTATCCCGTCTCGACCGTACCATGTCTCTCAGTCCAATTCGCTCCAAACCAAATCTACAGAGTTGCGTATAACCACGTATTGGGTCAATTCTAATATACTTATCAGTATTTTACTCTTACTGATCAAATCTAAAACACTGGGCCCGTTTTACTTTATTGGGCCCGATTGCACATTAATGGGCCTCGACTCCTTTTTCAGCCTGTTTCCACTTATTAAATCCTTTCTTCGGGTCTATTAGGCTCATTTAGCTTACCAATACTCATCGGGCTTCGTTCCAAACTCATTGGATAGCCCGTATATCATTTACAACAATTTATTCAAAAATTCGAATTTAATCTATTTTATTGTGAAAATAAATCTGAAATCCGCAAAATAAATTTCAATTGCGTAATAATCATACTATTGTCGTAAATGAGCTTTACTTACCCGAAATTATGTGATGGTGTGTAAATCAGAGTTCAATCGGGCTCAAGCACGTGATTTATCATCGAACTGCACAGTTTTATATTTAATTTCGGGTAAATTTTCGATCAAATATAATTTAAATAAATTTATCGAAAATTAAATCGATCACTTTTGACCTCTTACCGACTTACCCAAAGTCCGGTGTATCCCCAAAAATCTTCCCCTTTTTTCCTTTTTTTCTCTTTTTCTTTCTTTTCTCCCTTTTTCCTCTCTTTCTTGGCTAAACCGGTCGGTCTGGTTCAGCACAGTGCACTCTCACTGAACCGGTCCGTACCGATTCAGGCTTCCCCGTCGCCGTTCACCTCTTTTTCGATCGATTCTCGAGCCGTTTCTGGTGCCAATCAGTGCGCCTGGAGCATGGGAACGTTCGGTTGGCCTTGGATCGGGGTGAAATCACGCCGATGGCCGTCGTTCCTCTTCTCATCTTTTTTGCTTCAACTTCACAGATTTGCTCCTCTCGCCATCGTTGGAGTACGTCACTGGTACCGATGAGTTCACCCGATAGCTGGCTTTCTTCGTCGATCCTTGCCTGGTCGTCTGGTCTCTGGTGCTTCGTGGGGCAGTGGTCGGCGCTCGACTTGCTTCGTTTTCTCTGTTTCTTTCTTCAGAATCGCGATTTCGCAATTCTATTTTTGTTTTTTTATTTAATTTTTATAATTTAATTTTTTATTATTTTAATCATTAAAATATATTAAAAAACCCAAAAATATCTTTTAAAATCTTATTTTATTCATTTAATCAAGAAATGAATTTATTAGTCTTATTTCGTCTTTCCGGTATATTTTTTCAATATTTTTGAGATAATTTTTCGAGGTGAAAATTCTGATTAATTCCAATAAAGTCATATCTTGATCAATTGGACTTGAAATTCAATATTTTCCTTGTTATTGATCAAGATTTCTCAATTCCATATTTTTGATGAAATTTTCTTATTGAATTTATACTGAATTTTGGTCTTTTGACCGTTTTACCCTTCTACACATTCGAGACGAATTTAGACCGACTTTCCTTATTGGACCCACTATAATTTCTCATTTAAAATTCGTATCTCTGTCCGGACAATTCAAATCTCATAAATTTAATTTGAAATTCCTTAACTGTTCGTTTTCAGATTTTACGTACGTTCGACTACTTCATTCATATTTATATGATCAAAATCATATGTCTTATGATTCCCTTAACATATAACAATATCCATATAATGTGTGAATCATAAGGAAATATGATAAAAATCGAGTCTTACACTTTGCCTAAAAAATGGAAGGGTTTGAAGTTGTTTCTCGTGAAATGCAGTCAGCTACCCAGTTTTTATAGAAATTGGTTCATGAGATCGATCTCCATAAGTGAGGGATCGATCTTCTTCTGCTTTTAGTCTCTCGACATTCAATTTTCAAGCATGAGGGATCGATCTGTCGAAGAGCATGAGATCAATCTTAGCCAAGTAGAGAGCTTCGGAGATTGATCTGCTAGGGGAATAAGATCGATCTACTTCTGGCTAAGACATAAGGAGATCGGTCTGCTTGAGGATGAGATCGATTCTTACTTGCTAGAAGCTTACCGAGATCGATATGGCTTGAAGGAAAGATCGATCTCCCGTTGCTCGTCAGCATACTTAGCTGAATTTCATCCCAGATTCTCAAAGCAAACTTCATATCAATTTACCTCACTACTCACTTTGCATTCAATCCACATTTATCACTTAAAAAAGTTCATTACTTATATTTCATACATAACGAAACTTCTCTGTACATCACGAACTCACATAATAATTGTGTACATCAAATCTACAGACCTTACTTCACTTATGATTCATATGACATTACAAGTGTATACTTAGGGAATCATAAGGATTACATAAGAAAATACAGGCCTTACATTTTATCAAACACCTTATATGCGAACATTATACAACCATCCATATGAACAATTTGATTAAAACTAACCATGCCATAATCATGTATACATGCATATCAACCTATGCATGTCTTAAAACTCATGTACCCATTTTTGGTCATCACATGTTCATGGTGATTTCATGTGTTTCAATCCATAAAACATATACAGATCAACTCCATATAACTCATAGATTAACATATATGAAGTTGGAAGCTTGAAAACTCACCTAGTTTATACTTCCCACTTTTGTCGAAACTTCCTTGATTTTTGGGTTGCTCAATATGGCTCCTTGATGGCTGATTCCAAGATATGTTATTTCTCTCTTAGTATGAAACAACTTTCATGAATATCACTTGTTCCAAATATGTCTCTAACCTAGTGATTTCTAGTGAGAGAAAGCTTAAAATATGGTTTGGGAATGGTTTCCTTAAGCTTGCCGAAAATGAAAGGATGAAGATGATGTTGTGTTGGCTGATATTTAAGCTTATAGACTTAGTCATTAAGTCACAATTTCAGCCACCTTATTTGACTTTAAAAACGTTAGGTGGTAGTTATCAAATTAGATTTTGCAACCTTTTACTAATAGGTTTTAACTTAAACTAATGGGCTTTACAATTGGGCCTCTCGGTTTGGGCCTTCCCTTTAGGCTTTTGGGCTGAAATTTTTACTACCTACTGGGCCTTCAATTGTCTCAATATTGGGCCCACCAAATGGCCCAAAAATTTGACCTATTGGGCTTTCCAAATTCGGCCCACACTTGTTTATACCTCAATAGGCTTTAAAAATTCCAACTTTGACCTATTGCGTTTTACTCGTTTAATTTAATCTAAATTTTGATTCAATTAATTTTCCATACTTCAAGGGATGATTATCTAGTATTTTAACCAAAAATATTTCTTCCCCACTTTTTAACCATACTTAGGTTAAATTCTAACCATGGTTAGTCAACTATGGTCAAAGTACACCTTTCTTAACCATTATTGACTTTTCTTGACCATTGACCACGTTTGACTTTTTCTCAAAAATCCAAAAGTGTCACTTTATATGGTTCACACTCTTATCTTTATGTTTTGGCCATTTTCGGGAGGTGAATATACCTAAAACACCTCAAATGGACTATTTCGGACTCGTTTAGCTCTTTTTGGCTTTTACTCTACTTAAATGTGTTCGGGACCAAAATCAAACCGACTTTCCTTCATGAACCCTCTATATTTGCACATCATAAGTTCTTCTCTTCAGTCAAAATGATTTAGATTCACTCGGTTTAGCCTGTGGCTCTTATAGCCCTTATTCGACCTTTACGTAACTTATATGTGTTTAACCACTTTACTTACAATTTCCTTGTAGTAAATACTCTTATTATGATTCAACCAACATAATAAAATATTTGTACATATTAGAATCATAAGGAAAAAACTACATCAAAAATTCGAGTCTTATAATCCTTCCCAACTTAATTAATTTGGTCCTCCAAATTAGAACCAAGTCATACCTCAAATAACTAGGGGTACTTCTCACGCATCATGTTCTCTAACTCTCAAGTGGCTTCCTTTGAAGTGTGATACTTCTAGAGAACCTTCACTAACTCGATGGTCTTCGACCCCAAGATCTTTTCATTCCTATCCAGTATTCGAATCGGTCTCTCAACATATGATATATCCTCTCGGAGCTTCAATGGCTCATATCTAATCTCATGTGTCAGATATGGGTGATCTTTCAAAGCATCAAAATGTGGAAGACATTATGAACACTTGATAAGTCCAGTGGCAATGCCAACTTATAGGCGTTATCTCCCACTCAATCAAGTATCTCAAAGGGTCCAATGTAGCGAGGACTCGGTTAACATCTCTTCCCAAATCTCGCTATACCCTAGGAAGGAGAAACCTTAAAAAACACTGACTCGCCAACTGTAACTCTAGTGGCCTCCGTCTCTTATTAACATAACTCTTCTGTCTGCTCTCAGCGGTTCGTAATCTATCTCATATCAATCGAACATCCTCAGAGGCTTTAGTGACCTATCAGGAGCAAAAATATTTCGATCACCCACTTCTTCCCATCCAATAGGGGAACAACAACAATGACCATACAAGGTCTCATACGGTACCATCCCGATACTCAAATGATAACTGTTGTTGTAGGCGAATTTGGCTAGTGGCAAATGATCATCATAGGAGCTTCTAAAATCCAGCACACACGCTCTCAACACATCCTCCAGAGTCTGTATAGTCCTCTATAGCTGACCATTTTTTGAGGATGGAAAGCTGTGCTCAAACTCAACAGGGTTCCCGTGGCTTCCTTAAAATGTTCTCAAAAGGGGGAAGTGAAACGAGAATCCCTATCCGAAACAATGCTCACTGGAACACCATTTAACCTCACTACCTCGTGTACATACAACTCTGCCAATGAACTCAGAGTATTGGTAGCTCTCATAGCTAGGAAGTGGGCTGACTTCATCAGTCTATCAATAATCAGCCATATCGCAACGTGATTCCTGCGGGTCCTCGGTAAACCCATCATGAATTCCATTGTTAATATGCTCCCATTTCCATGTAGGTATAGGTAGAGGCTGCAATAATCCTGTATGCTTCCGATGCTCTACCATCACATGCTGAATTATGAGACATCTTGCCATAACTGTACCACATCCTTCTTCATACCTGACCACCAATACACTTTTCGGAGGTTCTTATACATCTTATTACTCCAGATAATTCTATATTTTTAGAATTATTTGTGTTTAATTTCATAATTAATTATTTAAATCCCCAATTTATTTTGTTAATTATCCCCTTCATTTAATTAAAATTATCATGTTTGCAGATAAATTAAATGCGGATGAATTTTGAATATTTCGATATAAAATGGATCGAAATTGAGCTAAAATCGAGATTGGACCACGCAGACAACACGAGCCTAGGACATCCAATTGGACAAAAAGACAGATGACATGGAAATATTATTTTTCAAGGAGCCAATGGTGTGAAGACAAGTGGCCAAACAATGCCAACTCATCTAGGATGGAAAAATTATAATTTTACCCCTAAGTGTGTGTATAAATAGGAAAAGATGGCAATTGAAAATGAGATGTAGCCTAGGTTAGAATAGAAGTAATTTAGGAGTAGATGTAAGTTAGGGTAGAATAGTTTTAGGGTATATTTTAGGATTTATTGTTTTGAAGTTTTTCTTTTTTTCGATAGCCACCATTGTTAGATTACTATTCATGTCAACTTTGATTTTCATGCAAAGTTTTTGTTCATTTCTAGTTCATTGTTTTATTAATGAATAGTTTCATTTCCATTTTCTCTACTGTTTGATTCTGTTACAATCCCAGATCTTTATTTTAGTGTTACCATGAAAATCATTATTTTTTTCTAGCTATTAGCTCTTGGCTTCCCAACTTGCTTATCTTTTTTGTTTGTTAAACTATCGTTCTTGCAACTCTCGGTTAGAATTTTTTGGTGCATTTGGGTGGCATCATTATTTCATTCATTCTTCCACCTTATGGTTCTATTGCCTTGATGTAGATTGATGCTGAGCATTTATCCACATCATGAGCAATGTGGAACATGGAAGAAGAAGAAAATGAAGGAATCTGTGGCCTAAGACCCTCATGTTTTGATGTTTTATAAGTTTCTTCATTACTGAGTTAGTGTCCAGTATTAGTTTTATGCATTTTCTTAGTTGCTATTTGCTTGGAGATGCTTCTGTGTACTATGAGAGAATGAGTTCGATGACTAGCTGGACGGTAACAAGCAAGCAACCCGACAGACCGATCTTTGCTCTGTTCTACTCTGTTTATGGTTTTATTCACTATGCAATTTCTTTTCTTTAATTCTTGGTCTCGGTCATTTTAAATTTATTTTTTTCACTGCCTTAATCCTACAATCTAATAGCTTCTGTTTGTGCTTATTTGATTTATCTGTTTTGCATTACCGGATGTTGCCAAAGGGAAACGTATTGCTCGGCAGGGGCTGAAGCTGAAGTTTGACGAGGCTGTTGCACTTTGTTTCCATTCGAGAACACGATCTCTGTAGGGGAGGATGACTTGGGTTGCAGAACACAGTCCAGGCAAGAGGAGCAGCACGACAGAAGCAGAAACAAACAATGAAGGAGCGGGAGCTGGAAATTGCAGGAGTTGAGGGAGCAGGACAGAACTGAGAGAGTAGGACACACCTGGACAAACCAAAAAGAAGCAGGAGCCAGTGCAGCAGAATAGAGCTGAAAGGAAAACAATGTACATAGGGCAGAAACCAGAAGCGGACCTTGCTTGGAGAAGTGTCTGGTCAGAACTGAGAAGCAAAGTGCAGCATGCCAATAGTCGAAACTTTGAAAGCCTAGAAATGAAAACGTTTTGGAAGAACTTGAACAGTGCAGTATCGGGACCACATTGTTGCAAAGTAGTTTAAGGCCTTGTTTGGCCAATTAATTTGTTATTTCATGCTTTTAGTTGTTTTAATCCTTAATTAGTTGTTAGTTTTTATTAATTGGTAGGTTAGTTTTAATATCTTTGCAAGTTAATTTAATTTGTAGTGTTAATTTTTAGTTAGTAGTTAATTTTATATTAAATGTTTTAAGACTTTATTTTTAATGTAGAGTTTTTATGTGGCATTTAGAATTAATTTAGATTAAATGTGTTTCATGCATTTTTAATTTAGTCTTCATTTTTATTAGATTTTAGGTTAGTTTAATTTGCAATTTTTATTAGCTTAATTACATGCATTTTTATTTTAAGTTTGTTTAAATTTTAGTTTAATTAATTTTATTGCTTTATTCTCATATTTGCATTTTATTTTAATTGCGTTATCTTTTGTAGGTATTGTCTTTTATTGCTTGGAGCATTGTAAGTAAATTTTGCTCGGTTTTATTTAGTTCTTTTTATTTTATTGCTTTCCAGTAATTTTAATTTTAGCCATGTAAATCACTCCATTAAATTCCATAATTTGCTAGAATATACTTAGGGTAAGATTAATCGGTAGTTAATTAGGCTAACCAACTTCTCTGAGGGACAATAACTCAGGACTCAAATCCCATTATTACTTGTATGACCTGTGCACTTACGGTAATACCCTTTGGGCATGTCAAGTTTTTGGCATCGTTGTCGGGAAAGTTTTAATTAGTCGTTAATTAATATCGGTGAAATTATGCTTAGACACATTCTAGGTTGTAAATATTTAGATCCTTAGTTTAGTTTAGTTATTTTTCTTCATTTAATTAAAAAAAAGAATTCAAAATTGAAAAATTAAAAACTTAACAAAAATTTTCTAAGGACTTTCTGATGTTTGCATGCGTAGAGCCAAGAGTTTTGATTGCTTCCCTCTAGATCCTGAAATTGAACGAACACTTAGAAAAATTTGAAAGGATTCTAGGAAATTTATAGCTCCACTGCAAAGCATCATGGCAAAAAATAGGGAAATTAAGACCGTTGGAGATTATGCAATGCCGACTATTAGAGGTTATTATACCGGCATTAGGCCACTAGCTGTCCCTGCTAACAATTTTGAAATTAAGCCTTCCATCCTCCAGATAATCCAGACTTCCTTACAGTTCAGTGGGCTTCCACACGATGACCCACATGCTCACCTTGGGCAATTCCTGGACTTGTGCAACACGTTCAAACATAATGGATTATCTGATGATGCGCTTAGGCTTAGATTATTCCCCTTCTCACTTAGGGATAGGGCGTGACACTGGTTAACCTCCTTGCCTCCAGGATCCATTTCTACATAGGATGAGTTAGCCCATCAATTTCTAGCTAATTTTTTCCCTCCCTCTAAAATGGCCCAACTCCGTAGTAACATATCTTCCTTTGTCCAATTTGATGCGGAATCTCTTTACGAAGCATGGGAACGATATAAGGAGCTTCTTAGGAAGTTCCCTCATCATGGTCTACCTTTGTGGCTGCAAGTCCAAACCTTCTACAACGGACTTACAAGCCAAAATATGACCATTGTTGACGCTGCTGCGGGTGGAGCCCTAATGTGTAAAATAGAGGAGGAAGCTTACGAACTTTTAGACAAGATGGCGGCTAACAACTATTTATGGTCCTCAGAGAGGCAATTGCCAAAGAAGTCGATGGGTATTTATGAGCTCTACACGCTGTCTACCTTGACCTCTCAAATCGCTAATCTTACGAAGAAGGTAGAGTCGCTCAGTACCCAGCATAATCCTTCTACCAGTCCTAATCCGTTTTATTCTACCCAAAGTCCTTTTCTTTCCTACGAGCTGTGCAGTGGTACCCATTCTGTAGATAGGTGTCCGCTCAACTTAGAATCGATTCAGTATGTTGCCCTCCCCTAAGCAACAGAATAACCTTTTTTCAAACACCTATAATCCAGGGTGGAGGAACCATCCTAAATTCTCTTGGAGCCAAAACCAAAGGCAAACTTTTAGTTCTAGACCTGTAGAACCCCCTTTTTTTAAAGCTCCATTGGTTCATGTACCACCACAGCCTTAATTTCCATTTCATCTGCCTCATCAACCATCCCCACCTCAATTTCAGCATCATCCACCTCACTTCCACCAACCACCACCACAACCTTAGCACTTACCAGCAGCTGAGAAGAAGCCCTCGCTTGAGGAAATGTTCTCAATGATCCTGCAAAATCAAGCTGCTTCAATTAACAACTTAGAGGTTCAGGTAGGACAAATATTCAGGGTGGAGGAACCATCCTAAATTCTCTTGGAGCCAAAACCAAAGGCAAACTTTTAGTTCTAGACCTGTAGAACCCCCTTTTTTTAAAGCTCCATTGGTTCATGTACCACCACAGCCTTAATTTCCATTTCATCTGCCTCATCAACCATCCCCACCTCAATTTCAGCATCATCCACCTCACTTCCACCAACCACCACCACAACCTTAGCACTTACCAGCAGCTGAGAAGAAGCCCTCGCTTGAGGAAATGTTCTCAACGATCCTGCAAAATCAAGCTGCTTCAATTAAGAACTTAGAGGTTCAGGTAGGACAAATAACAAATGCTGCTAGCCAACGTTCTCAAGGGACCCTTCCTACTAATATTGAAGCTAATCCTGTTAAGCAAAGGGAGGGTAAAGAATATGTAAAATCCATCATCCTTAGGAGCAGCAAAGAGCTAGAGGAGCCACAAGTTAAGTCCCAACCTAAACAGCACATAGTTGAAGAATCCGTAAGTTCTAAAGTGTCAGGACCCCAGTTTCAATCCTTGACTTTAACCAAAAACCACAATAAATTTTTCGCATTTTAACATACCTTTCTCCTCTTCAATGGTTGGGCTGTGATTCAATGTCAGAGTCTTCACTTACCATAATATCCATTCTCATACATACATGTCAATATATTAATTCTGACTGTAGCTGCTTTTATTATACATATAAGATTTTATAAAATCTAATACAATTACATTCCCCATAATATATAATGTATACATCACTGTGCTGTTTCTATGTTTAGATACATGACTGTACATAATAAGTATACCTGATGAATCGATAGGAACTAGCAGTGGACTCTGGGACACTCTCCCACGATAACTCTCGCTCTACTGACGCTCTGTAGAGAGATATAAAGAAAAGGGGGTGAGCATAACGCGCTCAGTAAGGAAATCAGGCAAGCAAGTAGATATCCACACTATCTACTCAAAATAGTGCTATGCCTTGAAAACATTATTTCCTTACTCACTTTAAAAGCATGTCTTGAAATATAATATATATGTACTTGTACAGAATAAATCCCATGTACAGAAGTCATGCTTTATTTCTCAAATATAGGCATGTAGTGCAAAACAATGCATTGTATATAAATCATGCCTTTATGTAAATCATGCCATGTATATTTAAATCACAATAAATATGGCATCAAATGATTCACAACACAAATCGGAGTCCGACCCATCCCTCAGGTCTGTCCGCAGTTTAAATCAGTCAATCAATGTGATATATCATGTGAGACTCTGTGGTAAATGCAAATAGTATCCTAGATTATGATCATATCCGAAAAGTGATCCCATGCAACACAGTACTCGGTGTGCGGCAATCACTGCTGTAACGGGAGGATGGTCAGTCCAATGTCAACCGCCAGCTACGTAACACACGGTACAGTGTACACCTCGTGTCCCAAACACGGTACAAAGTACACCCGTGGACCCTCATAGCCAGGGTGCCTCCTATAGGACTTAGCCCTCGAAACTATGGAAATAAGTATACCACGTCTATATCAACCTCATGCGGATATCCTCTCTAGCTATGACACACAGTCACACAAGGATACAGGCATGGGTTTTAACATGTATTACATATCACATACAGTGTGCGTCTTGAGTGCGACTCACAGTCGTCACTCCGCTCAAACACTGTTTCACATCACAAAACTCAACTCTAGTGCGAGCAATCTCTAGCAACTAGGTCAATGCATAGTTTATGTATTAAATCAAGTACGAGCAATAGCTCCCAGTACTATTCTATGCACAATATCAAAATCAAGTACGAGCAATAGCTCCCAGTACTATGTCATGTATAAATCATGAAGAATCGAGTACAAGCAACGCTCTAGCACTCTGTCATGCATATATCATTCAAAGCTGAGTACGAATGAGAACTCCAGTACTATATCATGCATGTCATGAAAATCTAGTGCGTATCAAAACCCAGCACTAATATTATGTGGAAAACATATGAATCCCAGTGCGAGATATGCTCTGGCACGATTCATTCTCACAAAATATGATAGATGGCTATTTAAAAGGGATTGTTTATAAAACATTAAAATCAGCACCATAAAGTGTGCTTAAGTCATATCAACCTTAAAATCATTAGCCCATCTATTTATTTTCATGCTAATAGCAATTAAACACTCACAATAGTATTTTCCATGCTTTTTGCAACTTCTCACAAAAGTTGACTTTTTGACTAACTAGGGGTAAAATCGTAATTTGCCACTATCGGGTCGCAATAATTATTATTCACTTTCTCTGACCCTCAGAGTTTTTAAGTGAATGCAGAAGCAGTTGAAAATACGTGCAGGTATCTCTAACTACTTGCAAAAGTCCCTTACCTCGGATCACGTCACGTGACCTCACTTCCTCGGTGCTGCTAATTCCCGCAGTCCAATCAGCTCTCGATGTAAACTCTGGAGCTGTAAATAACCATTCCTCAGGTTAATTATAATTTTCCTACTGTATTACACATTAATACAGTTTAATTTCCCTTAATGGGCCTTAAAATCCTTAATGGGCCTAACTAGGCCTTAAGTCCATTTTCATTTTACTATTCACTTTTGTTGGGTCTATTGGGCTTATGGGGCCCACCAACTCTTATTGGGCTTGTCTTAGGCCCATTACACCCTATTGGGCCTAAAAATATTGGGTTAGCCCATTGGGCCTCTCGGCCACATGCCATGGCCGAGAGCTAGCCATTTTCGGTTTTCCACCATGGCATGCCATACATGCCTATTTCCTAGCCATTTTCACTTAGGTATTTTCACAAACACTTGGTAGGCAACATTACCAATCATCATATTGTTCATTTAGGCATTTTATCAAACACCTTGATTGCCAACAATTTACATGTATTAATTAATCAATTTGATTAATTCTAATTATACCATTAACATTAATACATGTGTACTAATCCATTTATGTCTTGAAATCAAATTGACATATTTCAATATCCCATTGATCACTCTCGGCCTAACCCTCTTCATGGTGATTTAATATGTTTCAATGCTTAAAACATATATCAACATACTTAAAATCATTCATACATTAACATATATGAAATTGGAAATTAGAAAATATACCAATTGTTGTGTTCACCCTTTGGCTAAAACTCTGTAGGCTCTCGGTTTGCACTCTATGGCTCCTTGATAGCCAATTCCAACATATGTTAATCTCCTTTCAATTTGGAACAACTTCCATGAAGAATGCAAGTTCCAAATATGTCTAATTCCTAGTGATTTCTAGTGAGAGAAAGCTTGGATGGTTATGGTTTCAATGGTTTTCTTCTCTAGCCGGATTGTGTGATGAAGATGACAATGGTGTGGCTGCATTTATAAGCCACTTACTTAGCCATTAAGCCTTACTTTTTAGCCATTTTGCTTGACTTTCCAAATCTGAACCATGAGTCACCTTATGAGTCACCTTATGAGTCATAGTTAACTTTAACTATGGTTAGATATTTATCTCATGGGCTTTTCCAATTGGGCTTCTCGGTTTGGGCTTTCCTAATGGGCTTTGGGCTGAAATTTTTACTATACCTCGGGCCTCTTATTGTCTCAAAATTTGGCTAATCAATTGGTCCAACAATTCGGTCTAAAGGACCTAAAAATTTCGATATACGTTTAGTATACCTTAATGGGCTTTAAAATTTTCACCTTAGGCCCATTACGTTTTTAACCATTAAATTTATTTCGGAATCCTTCCGAATAAATTTTCCTTACTTCCGGGGATGATTATCTTGTATTCTGGCCAAGAATATTTTTCTCCAAATTTTTCTCCACACTTAGGTTAATTTTTAACCATGATTAGTCAACTATGGCAAAAGTCCACTTTCTTAACTATAGTTGACTTTTTCTTTAACCATTGACTAAGTTGACTTTTTCTCCAAATTTTGAAAGTTTCATATATTATGTCTTACACTCTCGTCTTTATATTCCAACCGCTCCCGGTGGATAATTTCACCCGAAACTCCTTTTCTCGCCAAAAAGGTCCATTTTACCCTTTTTAGCTTTTACTCTCGTTTTTGTATGTTCGGGTCTAAATCAAGCTGACTTTCCTTCATGAGCTCTCTACGCTCTCTTATTTTAAGATCTTATTTTCAGTCAGAATGATTTAGAATGACTCGGTTTAGCCTGTGATACCCATCGTCCACATTAGGCATTTTATGTAGCTTTTGCGTGTTAATTCATTTCACTAACACTTTAAATCTAGTAAATACTCTTCTTATGATTCAACCATAATTACATAGTGTTCATACACATAGGAATCATAAGGAAATAAGCTACAAAAATTCGGGTCTGACATAAAGAAACAGCTCAGAAAGAGCAGAAACATCAGGATCAAGCTGCAAAAGAATCCAAGCTAGGCACTTCTTCATCTATACCTTCTTCTTCTTTATTACCTTCCTCGTCCTTTGATTCTACACAGGTTCCCACTACATTGCCTCTAGTTAGACCACGAGTACCTTTTCCTCAGAGATTCCAAGATCAAAATCTAGAACGACAATTTGCTAAATTTCTTGAGGTTTTTAAGAAACTGCACATCAACATTCCTTTCACAAATGCCTTAGAGCAAATGCCAAGTTATGTGAAGTTTCTAAAGGATATCCTCTCGAGAAAGAGAAGACTGGAAGATTTTGAGACGGTGGCCTTAACTGAGGAATGTAGTGCCATTATCTAGAGAAGATTACCCCCCAAGCTTAAGGATCCTTGGAGTTTTACCGTTCCTTGCACTATTAGAAATTTATTCTTTGGTAAAGCCCTGTGTGATTTAGGAGCTAGTATAAATTTAATGCCATTGTCTATCTATCAGAACTTAGGAATAGAGGATACCAAGCCCACCACAGTGACCCTCCAGTTGGCTGATCGATCAATTAAATATCTGAAGGGGGTCATTTAGGATGTGTTAGTAAAGGTGGACAAATTTGTTTTCCCTACAGATTTTATTGTTTTAGACATGGAGGAAGACAGGGAAGTCCCCATTATACTAGGCAGACCTTTCCTAGCGATTGGTAGAACCTTAATTGATGTACAAAAGGGGGGGTTAACTATGAGAGTCATAGATCAGGAGGTGATATTTCATGTTTTCAAACCTTTAAAGTTCCCTGATAACTCTCAAAACTGTTTTAGGATGGAGGATATAAGGCTTGAACATAAGAAATCTAAGAGAAAGAAGGTAGTAGATAGAGCTCAGAAGGAGTTAACTGTCAACATTCTGTCACCACTCTTGATAACCCTCCTACTCTTCGCTCTGTTGCTGAGTGTTGTTTTCTTCAGCTGCATTTGAAGTGGCTGTGTTTTTCTTTTCACTTTGTATATAGTTTTTTTCTTTTTTCGTTGTTTCTTTCTTTGTTTATTTTGCAGATTTCTTTTATAGTTTTACGCTTTCAATCAAGCTTCAGTTGTTCGTCATCATCATCAGATAGGGGAGTACGCTATTCTTGAACTTTAATTCTTATATTATCTGCACATTGAGGACACTGTGCGCTTTAAGTTTGGGGCTGAGGGGATATCACTTAAGCATTTTTTGAAAATTTGGGTAAAATTGAAAATTTTTTCAAAATGTTTTCGAAAGTCTTAGCTTAAATTGTTTGATTTTGGGATGATTGAGTGCTTAGCATGTAGTTTTCCCATATTCTGATAATATGACCCCATGATTAAGTCTGATTGTGATTGAATGAGAAGCATGATTATAGGAAAAGCATGAAGTTAAATTCTTGAATTTATCTTGATTCTGATTGTGATTTCCTCATCTTATGCACATGTCATGTCATGAATCTGTATATTTATTTAGAGAAAGCTTATGTGGACTTAGGATTGCATTTGTTTAGTTATTTTTGTGTATCATATTCTAGAATTTGTTTAATCTAATCTCGAGGTGAAATATTAGATCACACTTAATTAGGGAGATGATTTAGGCCATCTTTGGATCGTTTGAGCCTTTCTAGCTATCTTTGTACATATTCTACCCCTAGTCACCCATCTGGGCTAAATAAGCTTTTCTCTGTAAATATGCCTGCGTTATTTTCCTTAGCTTAAATACTTTGTTCCTATCCCTTAACCTGAAAGCATGGAAAGTCATTGGATATATTTTGGGCTTTGTACATATGGGTATTTGGTGATAGTGAAAGTTCGAAAAAAAAAGAATGAAGAAAAAGAAAAAGAAAAAGAAAAGAAGAAAGAAGAAAATACAAAAATAGAATAAAAAGTTTAGTGAAATAAATAAGTTTGGGGGAAATGATTTGAGCTCTTACATTAAGATCTTAGAAGTAATGCATGTTAAGGGGTAATTAAACCTAAATCGACTTTATCATACCTTAGCCCCGCCTTACATTACAAGCTTAATGAAGTCCTATTGATCTTTGATTGATGTGACTACATTAGTGGAGAGAGAAGTGAAAAGCAAACTTTTGGGAATGATCACATGCTTCTAACTTTGCATTCACTATGTTTGCATAATCTGATCCAGATAATGTACTGTGAAGTGACTCTGACATTTTCACACACGCATGAGGGGTCTAATTTGGGTTAGGACTTATGATTGAATGATTCTGATTGTTTGACTTGTAATTGTGAATCTTTAAGATCGTAGTTTGTACTTTATTTTTGAGGATAATATTGGGGAAATTATTATGTTTTGTACTTGTCATTCCTACATCTATTTTGTTTTGCTTGAGGACAAGCAAAAGCTCAAGTTTGGGGGTGTGATAATTCTATATTTTTAGAATTATTTGTATTTAATTTCCTAATTAATTATTTAAATCCTCAATTTATTTTGTTAATTATCCCCTTTATTTAATTAAAATTCTCATGTTTGCAGATAAATTAAATTCGAATGAATTTTGAATATTTCGGTAGAAAATGGATCGAAATTAAGCTAAAATCGAGATTGGACCACGCAGACAACACGAGCCTAGCATATGCAATTGGACAAAAAGACAGATGACATGGAAATATTATTTTTCAAGGAGCCAATGGTGTGAAGACAAGTGGCCAAACAATGCCAACTCATCTAGGATCGAAAAATTATAATTTTACCCCTAAGTGTGTGTATAAATAGGATAGGATGGCAATTGAAAATGAGAGGTAGCCTAGGTTAGAATAGAAGTAATTTAGAAGTAGATGTAAGTTAGGGTAGAATAGTTTTAGGGTATATTTTAGGATTTATTGTTTTGAAGTTTTTCTTTTTCCGATAGCCACCATTGTTAGATTACTATTCATGTCAACTTTTATTTTCATGCAAAGTTTTTGTTCATTTCTAGTTCTTTGTTTTATTAATGAATAGTTTCATTTCCATTTTCTCTACTGTTTGATTCCATTACAATCCCAGATCTTTATTTTAGTGTTACCATGAAAGTCATTATTTTTTCTAGCTGTTAGCTCTCGGTTTCCCAACTTGCTTATGTTTTTTGTTTGTTAAACTATCGTTCTTGCAACTCTCAGTTAGAATTTTTTGGTGCATTCAGGTGGCATCATTATTTCATTCATTCTTCCACCTTATGGTTCTATTGCCTTGATGTAGATTGATGCTGAGCATTTATCCACATCATGAGCAATGTGACATGGAAGGAGAAGAAAATGAAGGAAACCGTGGCCTAGGACCCTCCTGTTTTCATGTTTTATATTTTTCTTCATTACTGAGTTAGTGTCCACTATTAGTTTTCTGCATTTTCTTAGTTGCTGTTGGCTTGGAGATGCTTCTGTGTACGATGAGAGAATGAGTTCGATGACTAGCTGGACGGTAACAAGGAAGCAACCCGACAGACCGATCTTTGCTTTGTTCTACTCTGTTTATGGTTTTATTCACTATGCAATTTCTTTTCATTAATTCTTGGTCTCGGTCATTTTAATTTTTTTTTCACTGCCTTAATCCTACAATCTAATAGCTTATGTTTGTGCTTATTTGATTTAGCTGTTTTGCATTAACGGATGTTGCCAAAGGGAAACGTATTGCTCGGCAGGGGCTAAAGCTGATGTTTGACGAGGTTGTTGCACTTTGTTTCCATTCGGGAACACGATCTCTGTAGGAGAGGATGACTTGGGTTGCAGAACATAGTCCAGCTAAGAGCAGCAGCACGACAGAAGCAGAAACGGACAATGCAGGAGCGGGAGCTGGAAATTGCAAGAGTTGAGGGAGTAGGATAGAACCGAGAGAGCAGGACACACCTGGACAAACCAAAAAGAAGCAGGAGCTAGTGCAGCAAAATAGAGCTGAAAGCAGAACAATGTACATAGGGCAGAAACAGCAGAAGCGGACCTTGCTTGGAGAAGTGTCTGGTTAGAACCGAGAAGCAAAGTGCAACTTGCCAATAGCCAAAACCTTGAAAGCCTGGAAATGAAAATGTTTTGGAGGAACGTGAACAGTACAGTATCGGGACCACATTGTTGCAAAGTAGTTTAAGGCCTTGTTTGGCCAATTAATTTGTTATTTCATGCTTTTAGTTGTTTTAATCCTTAATTAGTTGTTAGTTTTTATTAATTAGTAGGTTAGTTTTAATATCTTTGCAAGTTAATTTAATTTGTAGTGTTAATTTTTAGTTAGTAGTTAATTTTATATTAAATGTTTTAAGACTTTATTTTTAATGTAGAGTTTTTATGTTACATTTAGAATTAATTTAGATTAAATGTGTTTCATGCATTTTTAATTTAGTCTTCATTTTTATTAGATTTTAGGTTAGTTTAATTTGCAATTTTTATTAGCTTAATTACATGCATTTTTATTTTAAGTTTGTTTAAATTTTAGTTTAATTAATTTTATTGCTTTATTCTCATATTTGCATTTTATTTTAATTGCGTTATCTTTTGCAGGTATTGTCTTTTATTGCTTAGAGCACTGTAAGTAAATTTTGCTCGATTTTATTTAGTTCTTTTTATTTTATTGCTTTCCAGTAATTTTAATTTTAGCCATGTAGATCACTCCCTTAAATTCCATAATTTGCTAAAATATACATAGGGTAAGATTAACCGGTAGTTAATTAGGCTAACCAACTTCTCTGAGGGACGATAACTCGGGACTCAAATCCCATTATTACTTGTACGACCTGTGCACTTGCGGTAATGCCCTTTAGGCGTGTCAAGTTTTTGGCGTCGTTACCGGGAAAGTTTTAATTAGTCGTTAATTAATATCGGTGAAATTATGCTTAGGTGTAATTCAAGCTTGTAAATATTTAGGTTGTAAATATTTAGATCCTTAGTTTAGTTTTAGTTTAGTTAATTTTCTTCATTTAATTAAAAAAAAGGAATTGAAAATTGAAAAATTAAAAACTTAAAAAAAATTTCTAAGGACTTTCTAATGTTTGCATACGTAAAGCTAGGAGTTTTGATTGCTTCCCTCTAGATCCTGAAATTGAACGAACACGTAGAAAATTTTGAAAGGATTCTAGGAAATTTATAGCTCCGCTGCAAAGCGTCATGGCAGAAAATAGGGAAATTAAGACCGTTGGAGATTATGCAATGCCAACTATTGGAGGTTATTATACCGGCATTAGGCCACCAACAGTCCTTGCTAACAATTTTGAAATTAAGCCTTCCATCCTCTAGATGATCCAGACTTCCTTACAGTTCAGTGGGCTTCCACACGATGACCCACATGCTCACCTTGGGCAATTCCTGGACTTGTGCAACACGTTCAAACATAATGGATTATCTGATGATGCGCTTAGGCTTAGATTATTCCCCTTCTCACTTAGGGATAGGGCGCGACACTGGTTAACCTCCTTGCCTCCAGGATCCATTTTTACATGGGACGAGTTAGCCCATCAATTTCTGGCTAATTTTTTCCCTCTCTCTAAAATGGCCCAACTCCGTAGTAACATATCTTCCTTTGCCCAATTTGATGCAGAATCTCTTTGCGAAGCATGGGAACGATATTAGGAGCTTCTTAGGGAGTTCACTCATCATGGTCTATCTTTGTGGCTGCAAGTCCAAACCTTCTACAACGGACTTACAAGCCAAAATATGACCATTGTTGACGCTGCTGCGGGTGGAGCTCTGATGTGCAAAACAGAAGAGGAAGCTTACAAGCTTTTAGACAAGATGGCGGCTAACAACTATTTATGGTCCTCGGAGAGGCAATTGCCAAAGAAGTCGACGAGAATTTATGAGCTCGAAACGCTGTCTACCTTGACCTCTCAAATCGCTAATCTTACGAAGAAGGTAGAGTCACTCAGTACCCAGCATAATCCTTCTACCAGTCCTAATCCGATTTATTTTGTCCAAAGTCCTTTTCTTTCCTACGAGTTGTGTAGTGGTACCCATTCTGTAGATAGGTGTCTGCTCAACTTAGAATCTGTGACACCCTGAAAATGTGAAAAATAGGGCAAATTTAAAACTTTTCACTTATCAAATCATAATTAAGGGTGTATTCCTGTGCAGTGTCATACATCATCATACTTATCATGCCTCAGGATCTTATCATAAAATAGTATATATCATATCATATACAATTACTCAATTTCGAGTTAATTAATCCTAATACATCTCATACATCATTGTACAACAAGTGTCTGTAAATATAACTCTAGTCTGGATACATGAATATTAGATATCTACCTCAATACAGAAAATATGGCCTGGAGCTCAAGTCCTCCACTAGCCTCAAATCCGTACGTCGCAGGGAACTCACTTCACATGAAGAAATTTGGAGGGGGAAGAAAACAGGGTGAGCTTCTAAATCGCTCAGTAAGGGAGGTAAGGTGACTCAGTTATATAAACCATATCACACATCACAAATATATCTTTGTATATGAAACTCAGTATACTCATTTGAAAATGTGGCATGAAAGTTCTCAAAACATCATCATCGCATAGCTCATAAATCATGTGAAAACATGAAGGTAAAAAAGCTCAATCTAGAGCATTCACAAGCATGTGTAAATATATGCGATAATGGCTTTTCTCAAAATATGTGATAAAATCACCTCAGTAAATAGCACGTGACAAAGTCACAAAACACAACTCATGTGTAAAACGAGACTAGGCAATAAAACTCATGTAAAACTCGTCATGGCACATCAAATATATAATCTCCTCTGGATGCACATTCCAGGCATCCTCGTAAGAGGGAACGTCGACAATATGGTCGTATGCATGGTATATTGGACTTATATGTTACCAGAACAAGGCTCGGCCTTACATGCTACCAGAGCAATGCCTCGCCTCATGCACACGATCATGTGGTCCTTGGGTCGGTTCCCAGGCGGCTCACTATATCGGTCTTACATGCTACCAAAGCAAGGCCACCCAGGGTTACCAGAATGGGGGTCATCTCACGTTACCAAAATGGAGGAATATCGGACTAATATGCTACCAGAGCAAGGCTCGGACTTACATGCTACCAGAGCAAGGCCTCCCAACGCTACCAAAACGAAGGAATAATCGGACTTACATGTTACCAGAACAAGGCCCGTGGTCCCTAGGTTGGTTCCCAAGCGTCCCACTATATTGGTCTTACATGCTATCAAAGCAAGGCCCGATGTGTGTTCAACATGACACGCCTAAGTCTCATTCATTAGCCATTATCTTATAAAACGTTTTGCCTTCACGTAGAACTCATAATGGTTTTCTCTCATAAAACTCATTTAAAACATTTGTGTACTCAACACGAAACATATTAAAATCGAGTTCCAACTGGCAAAACACGCACACATTTTCTCAAATCTTAACATGGCCTTAACGTAGAGCCCAATTTACTTTTCACGCAAACTCAACGGTTTATAAAGCAATTTCACACTTAGCTTATAAAACTCGTAAAACAATGGACTCCAACCGGCTATAAAAATCATGTGCAATCTTATCACAATACAACACTACACATGCTTGTATTCTCAAATCATGGTTCATGCTACAAACAGTTCATCAAAACACATACGCAAATGGTTTAGTTTTCCCTTACCTCTTTACACCTCGTATAGTGCAATTGTTCCCCTGTATCACGGACTAGCCTCGCATTCCACTATGGAACTCCCGAGCTGTCCAAATAATGTTAAAAATATCAGTAACGCAACTCAATCGCATTATTGAGCACACATTTGCTCATTTTCTCATTAACACCTCAATTAACTTAAATCTTCACAATTCTATCACAACTCATAATCTCACCCACTACATCTGAAAATTCTACGTTTCTCGTACTATATTCCACGCTAAATTCACCACATTGTCTCAATTCCAATTTATAGCCATAATTCCCAAAATTACCATAATTGCATAATAACATCCCTACTCCAACAAAATCATAGTTTCATCAATCCGTAATCATTGCCCAACTATTTCATCACAATGCCCATGCTCCCAATCACCAGAGATTACTTCAAAATCAAAGATCGAGGTTTAGAGATTACCCAAACTTGTGGAGTGCTCAATTCACACCTCGATTCGATTCGTCTTTCGATTTCCCAGTATGTTGTTCTCCTTTGGGTGAGCAACAAGTTTCCTCTTTGCCACAACTCTTGATTTGGACGGGAATGGTCGATTTGGAAGAGAGAGAAAGCTAGGGCTCGATTGAAATGGAGGTTTGGAAGAGAGAGAAAGGATGAAATACAGGAAAACACAAGGGTCCTTTTATAGACGGAGAGTAGGAGATCGATCTGGCTCTTGATGAGATCGATCTGCATTTGAATTTGGGGATGATTTAGGGTAATTTTATGCCTAGGAGATCGATCTGTCATGGGGTAAGATCGATCTCTTAATGGCTTCAGGAGATCGATCTGCTCCATTTATGAGATCGATCTCTAGTTTACAGAATGCTTCATGAGATCGATCTGTTCCTTGAGGAGATCGATCTTCTCCCAAATAGAAACATTTTGAGATCGATTCCTTCCTCATGAGATCGATCCTCTTCCATTGGAGATCGATCAGCTCACTTAATTTCCTCCTTCCTTGTCATTTTTAACTTACCAGATCGATCCTCTCTTCTCCAAGTTCGATCTGGCCCCATATTTTCACACTTTAAATATAAATCTCCAAATGTAATTTCCACAATTCACTACTTTGATTATTTCTCATTCATTACTTATACATTTCACTTAGCTTAATAAATTACACTTCATATTACATAACTAAAATATATCTAAAATTCTCAGATCTTACATCCTCCCCACCTTAAAAAGAATTTGGTCCTCCAAATTCAACTCAACTCGTCTAATAGATGGGGGTATTTCTCCTTCATGAGACTCTCTAATTCCCACGTTGCCTCTTCCATTGAGTGATGTTTCCACAAAACTTTCACTAATGGGATGCTCTTGGTTCTAAGTACCTTCTCCTTTCTATCGAGAATCCGGACGGGTTCTTCAGTATAGCTCATGTCCCCTTGTATGTCCATCTCATCATACTCTATGACATGAGAAGGGTCTGGATGGTACTTCCTCAACATTGATACATGAAAGACGTTGTGTATTTCAGACATATGTGGGGGTAATGCCAATCTGTAGGCTACCTCTCCCACTCTCTCAAGAATCTCGAATGGTCCTATGTATCGAGGACTTAATTTTCCTTTCTTCCCAAATCACATGATACCCTTATTCGGTGATATCTTCAGAAATACTGCATCACCAACATCAAACTCGAGTGGCCGTCTACACACATCCGCATAGCTTTTCTGCCTACTTTGTGCATCCCATAACCTCTCACATATGAGTTTCACACTCTGTACAGCTTGTTCAACAAGCTCGGGGGCATTTATCTTTCGATCACCGACTTCTTTTTAAGCTACAGGGGATCTAAACTTTCTACCATATAGAGCCTCAAAAGGTGCCATTCCAATACTCGCATGATAGCTGTTATTGTACGCAAACTCTGCTAGGGGTAGGTGATCATCCCATGATCCCTTAAAATCCATCGTACATGCCCTCAACATATCCTCCAGGGTCTGAATAGTTCTCTCTGACTGACCATCTGTTTGAGGATGATATGAGGTACTAAAGCTCGATCGAGATCCCATGGACTCCTAAAATTGGGTCTAAAATCTGGAAGTAAATCGAGAATCTCTGTCAGAAGTAATACTTATTGGAGCCCCATGTAATCTAGCTATCTCGCTGACATATAACTCAGCTAAGGCATCCACAGTATCTGTTCTCTTGATGGCAAAGAAGTGGGCACTCTTGGTCAGTCTATCCACTATAACCCATATCGCATCACGACCTCTTCGGGTCCTCGGTAAACCCATAATAAAGTCCATGGTGACATGCTCTCATTTCCATGTTGGCACAGGTAAAGGCTGTAGTAGTCCTCCAAGCTTTCGATGCTTAGCTTTCACTTGCTGGCATACTAAACATCTGGCCACATACTCTACCACATCTCACTTCATACCACTCCACCAGTACACCTTTCTCAAGTCTCAGTACATCTTAGTACTCCCTGGGTACATGGTGTATCGCGAGCAGTGGGATTCTCTCAGTATCTGTCTCTTCAGGGTATCAACGTCCGGCACACAAATTCGTCCTCTGAATCTCAACAATCCATCCTTTCTGATTATGAGATCCGACTGGGAAGTCTGCTCAGTTTGGCTAACCATATCTATCAACCTCTGATCACTGCGTTGCCCAATTCTAATCTGATCCATGACCCTGGGCTCTATTCGCAGGCTAGCCAAAAATCCAATCTTTACCTCTTTAACTCTGATCCAAAGTTCGGCAAACTGCTCTAGTAAATCCCATTCCCTGATCATCATAGCAGATATCATACTTTTTCTGCTCAGGGCATCAGCAACTACGTTCACCTTACCCGGATGGTATAAAATCTCGCAGTCATAATCCTTAAGGAGTTCCATCTATCTCCTTTGTCTCATGTTTAACTCCTTCTGATCAAATAAATACCTCAAACTCTTGTGATCAGTGAAGATCTAGAATCTTTCCCCATATAAGTAGTGTCGCCATATCTTCAAGGCAAAAACCACAGCGGCTAACTCCAAATCATGCGTGGGGTAATTTCGCTCATGGTCTTTCAACTATCGCGATCCATATGCGACCACTCTTCCATGCTACATAAGCACACACCCCAATCCTTGATGAGAAGCATCACTATACACAGAAATCCTCTTGATCCCTCAGGAATAGTCAGCACAGGTGCCGCTGTCAATCTCCTTTTCAACTCCTAAAAATTGAGCTCACACTGATCAGTCCATATGAATGGAGTCTCCTTGCGCGTGAGCTTAGTTAAAGGAGCGACAATCCTGGAAAATCCTTCCACAAATCTTCTGTAATATCCTGCTAAACCAAGGAAGCTTCGTACTTTAGTAACTATTTTCGGTCTTTCCCAGTTAAGCACAGCCTTTACTTTACTTGGATCCACTTATACTCCTTCCTCTGAGACTATATAACCAAGGAAAGCTATCCGATCCAGGCAAAACTCACACTTACTAAGCTTTCCATATAGTTGTTTATCTCAGAGTATCTGAAGTACTAACCACAAATACTGCGCATACTCCTCATGTGACCGAGAGTATACCAGGATATCATCAATAAAGACTATCACAAACTTATCTAGATAGTCTCTGAACACCTCGTTCATTAATCTCATAAATGCTACAGGGGTGTTCATCAGTCCAAATGACATCACTAGAAATTCATAATGGCCATACCTGGTCCTGAAGGCCATCTTCAGAATATCATCTTCTTTAATCCTCAATTGCTGATAGCCCGATCTCAAATCAATCTTAGAAAAGACTGAGACCCCTCTCACCTGATCAAGTAGATCATCAATCCAGGACAATGGTTATTTATTCTTCACCGTGGCTTTATTCAACTGTCGGTAGTCTACGCATAATCTAAGACTACCATCCTTCTTCTTAACAAATAAAATTGGTGCTCCCCAAGGTGAAACACTGGGTCTAATAAACCCGTGATCCAATAACTCCTGTAGTTGTTTCTTCAATTCCTCAAGTTCCACTAATACCATCCTGTATGGAGGTCTAGAGATAGGCTGAGTATTCGGTACCAAATCAATGGTAAACTCCAGCTCTCTCTCTCTGGTGGTAAACTTGGCAACTCATATGGGAAAACATCCAAAAATTTGCGCACCACGGGTATATCCTCCATCCTCGGATGTTCCCACTCATAATCTGAGATGAGTGTTTCATAACCTTCACATGAACAATCATATTTAATACTCTCAAGAATAATATTAAAATTTTAAATTACTTACTAGAATTTCGCATATTCATTTCCTCAATATCTCAACCGTACACTGTAAGGTTCAAGTAGGGAGAAAGTTACAATCTTAGTATAGCAGTCCAAACTCACTCGATTCGTTGCTAGCTAATCCATTCCCAAAATTACATCAAACCCATGTATATTTAACATTATTAGATCTGCTAATATTACTCTATCTCCCACCTTTATTTCACATCTTCTATAGATTAACTCAGTTCTCTGGGATTCACGCATAGGGATATTTACATGTAGTATATACTCTATAGGTTCAACCTTCAAATTTAATCTACATGCAAAATGCTCAGAAATAAACGAATGCGTGGACCCTGAATCAATCAACACATGAGCCTTATGATTACAGACAAAGAGTGTACCTCTTATAGTTTCTACAGAAGTGTCTACTGTTTCTTTGTCCAAAGCAAACACACGTCCCTGTGTGACGGGTCTCTTTCCTTTCTCTGTAGCAGTGGCCCGCCTCTGGGGATTCACTCTCTGAGGCTGCTATCTAGTAGGCTCCGAAGCATGTGGTATCTGAGGTTGAGGACAGTCCTTCACTCTGTGGCCCATGTCACCACATCTAAAACATCCATGGATCGACCCAGTACAACTTCCCTCATGCGATCGACCACAGTCTCTACAAACCCTTATCAGGCCTGACATATCGAGGGGTCTCCTTGATAATAGGATAAGCTATGGGTCTCTCTAATCTGCCCTTCTGTACATCAATCCTTCCTCTCCTAAAGGAACCTCTCTAAACATCTGCCTGGGACATCGCTGGCCTCTTGCCCTTATCCCTAGTCACTGCTCTGAACTCACTCTGGGATTGTACAATTTCAATTCCCCTCTCAATCTCTTGTGCTCATCTTAGAGCATCTCCAAACTCAGTAATACACAACCCAATCAATCGATCTCTGATGATGGGCTTTAATCCATACACAAATCTCTCGGTATGGAGCTCTTCATTCTTAAAGGTTTTTGGATCGTATCTCAGCAGAGCGGTAAATCGGCTCTCATGATCATCCACAGACATGTCACCCTATACCAAACTCAAAAACTTTGCTTGCCTCTTTCTCTAGGCAACTCGTGGTACGTATTGGGCTCTGAAGGCTATCTGGAACTCTTCCTAACCAATCACATCCTGGTGGGACATCAAAATACCCTGGGTAATACCCCACCAATCTCAAGCTCTCCTTTTCAACATATAGGCACTCATACTGACTCTCTCAGCATCGGTGCACCCCAGATAATCAAATATAACTCTCAACTCCGTTAGCCACTCCTCAGCCTCTATAGGATCCTTCTTTCCCCTAAATACGGGTGGATTCATTTTCAAAAAGTCCTTCAGTCGGACCATACTTCTGTCATCAGGCTGAGTGACGGGAGGCACTGGGTCCATCTGTACTGGGGGTACAAGAGGTCCTTGTGGTGGTGTAGGAGTAGTACCCGAGGCATTAACTCTAAAATGTTACGCGAATAGCGCTGCCATTTACTCAAATCCCTGCCTCACATCGGTTTCAATCTGACTAAATCGAGAGTTAGGACTCTCTGGTTATGGGGCAGGTGCCGGAGGGGACTCTGCCTGCCTCCTCGAACGACCTCGTCATTTACTCATTCTCTATCTCAACTCGTCTCCTGCTGCGTACGTATCAAAATATATTGAAATCTCAATCCTCAATTTCAATTCATGACCAGACTTATACAAACACTTGAGATGTATTCTATTTCACTTAACCGACACTGACAGTACTGGACACCCTAAGCTCTGATACCAAGAAAACTCTGTGACACCCCAAATATGCAAAAAATAGGGTAAATTTAAAACTTTTTACTTATCAAATCACAATTAAGGGTGTATTCCTGTTTAGTATCATACATCATCATACTTATCATGCCTCAAGATCTCATCATAAAATAGTATATATCATATCATATATAATTACTCAATTTTGAGCTAATTAATCCTAATACATCCCATACATCATTATACAACAAGTGTCTGTAAATATAACTCTAGTCTGGATACATGAATATTCGATATCTACCTCAATACAGAAAATATGGCCTCGAGCTCAAGTCCTCCACTAGCCTCAAATCCGTACGTTGCAGGGAACTCACTTCACTTAAAGAGATCTGGAGGGGGAAGAAAACAGGGTGAGCTTCTAAATCACTCAGTAAGGGGGTAAGGGGACTCAGTTATATAAACCATATCACACACCACAAAAATGTCTTTGTATATGAAACTCAGTATACTCATTTGAAAACGTAGCATGAAAGTTCTCAAAACATCATCATCTCATAGCTCATAAATCATGTGAAAACATGAAGGTAAAAAGGCTCAATCTAGAGCATTCACAAGCATGTGTAAATATATGCGATAATGGCTTTTCTCAAAATATGTGATAAAATCACCTCAGTAAATAACACGTGACAAAGTCACAAAACACAACTCATGTGTAAAACGAGACTAGGTAATAAAACTCATATAAAACTCGTCATGGCACATCAAATATATAATCTCCTTTGGGTGCGCATCCCAGGCATCCTCGTAAGAGAGAATGTCGACAATATGGTCGTATGCATGGTATATTAGACTTATATGTTACTAGAACAAGGCTCGGCCTTACATGCTACCAGAGCAATGCCTCGCCTCATGCACACTATCACGTGGTCCCTGGGTCGATTCCCAGGCTGTGAGACCCCGTATATGTATAATGGTATATATGTACAAAGAAATATTAATGAAGTTGTATTATGAAGTCATAAGTTTGATGATACAATTCTAATGTGAAGTATATGTGATGTAAGTCTATAAATTAAATGTACACACATGTAATAAGAGTTGTGATTGTACCTACAAGTTACATTATGTGTGAATGTAAAGAAATGGACTTAAACATGTGGAGAATGTGAGTAGAATGGATTATGAGTAGAGTGGTAAAATGGAAGTAGAATTGCATAAGTTGTGCACTTCCATTTGGTTTATATCATATACTTTTGGTTATACAAGGATTCAACACAAGTTTCAATAGGAATAAGGTATGTATGGATGTCATTGTCAAGCCTCAAAGATGAATGAATGAGAAAATGATCATGGCAACAAAATGTATGAAGTTTGGTAAGTGTTGCTGCAGAAGAACTGCAGAAAATTTGGAAATTGTGAAGGGCAGATCGATCTCATAGGATAAGAGATCGATCTGGAAGAGCCAGAATGCTCTTATTTGGGGCAATGGAATAGAGCAGATCGATCTCTAATGGAGCCAGATCGATCTCCTAAGCATTCTGTAATGAAAAGATCGATCCTCAAGCACCCAGATCGATCTCCTTAGCTCTCTGTTTGGGAGCAGATCAATCTCATGCTTCGACAAATCGATCTCATGCTTAAAATTCCATGAAAATGAGGGATTTAAGGGGACCAGATCGATCTCCTCTTAGTGCAGATCAATCTTCTCAAGCTATTTCTATAAAAGGGGTGTTGAAAATTTAAAAATTTCGAGAAAAACACCATTCTTCCAATTTCAACCCAAAAACCTAACTTTCTCTCTCTAAAATCAGCCATTTTCAGTAAGATTTGAAGAGAGACCATTAGAGGCAAAGTTGTTCCTATCAAAGAGAAGAACAACATAGTTGGAAGGCATTTTCCCATTATTGGTATTTAAGAAGTTAGGGGCATTATTATTTGGAGCAAGGAGGGAAATCAGATTTGGTAAGATTCTAACACTCCAACTAATGGTACATTGTCTATTTAATTGATTTTGGAATTGTCTGGCATGAGTATGGATGGTTAGAAACTATTTAAAATGCATTGGAATGATTATGACCCAGAAATGGTCTAGTGTGAGAAAGTGGAATGTATGGAGATTAATGAGAAATGGGATGTCTAGAGGTGACAATAGTGTCATGGGTATGATTTTAAGATGTTGGTGAATAAATTGTAAGATTTACCTAAAAGAGGTAAAATGTGGATTAAGGCATTGGTAAAATGCATAAGTGAATTATATTGAATAGTGAGGTCAAATATGGGTTAAAAACATTAACTCAATTGACTTGGATGAATGAATCGTAGCTTCCGAGGATACGCTGGAGCGAGTTGAGCCAAAAGCATGAGAAGCTAAGAGGAAAGGAGTCACACCATGTAAATCAAGGTAAGAGAATTGTGTGAACTCTTAGAGATATCTGTGCACAACTTGGGCGCATTAAATGCTTTTCTAGAATGCATGAGAGATTAGGAAATGATGTTGGGTGATTGAAGGGAAAAAGTTGGGTGTTTGACAAAATGTGCATGAAAACAAAAGCATATTGCTTTGAAAATCATGTTTTATTGCTTTTTAACAAATGATTGGTAGGTTGGCTGACATTGAAATGATTTGTAAAAGAAATGAGTTTGTTTTGGTTTTGTTAACCATACTTTGTAAAGTTTTGAGCCACCTACATGATTTCGTGAGTATGAAAGCGTGCTAGAGTATGACTCGCATGATATTTGACATGTTTTATACACATGAGTGCTAGAGGCACTAGTTTTCACATGGATTTCATAATTGTTTTCGCATTGTGCTTGGAGTTTGTTTCACACTGGATGCCTACCTTGCTTGTTGCCATGTTTGGAGCTTCGAGTAGACTGGGTGTCACATCGATTAAATAGGCTCACACGTACATTATTTTGACCTGATTAATTAGCCGTGTTAGGAGCTTTGGGTAGACAAGAGGTCGTACCGATTAAATAGGCTCACACGTGCGTTTGAGATGTGGTGTGATATGATGTGTTGATTGGGTCCGCGGAGTACGTTGTACCGTGCATGTAGCATGGAATAGGTTGTACCGAGTTGAGTTGTGATGTGCCATCTTCGGACGAGATCTGCTATGGACCGACGGGTTGGATTTGACCCACCTCTCGTGTGGAAGCAGATAGTGGTGATATCCCGCACACCTGATCCGTGTAGCCAGTATCACAGGTTATGTACATAGGCCTTGAGGTTATTACCTATTATTGAACTGCCTATCTCACATATCTATTACTTTAAGAATAAATCCATGTTTGAAATGATTTGTTAATGGTTTTTAAAGTGCACGGATGCATGATGTTTAATGCCATGCTTTATTGTGAAAATGCATGATGGTTAATGCCATGCTATTTAAGAAAATGCATGATGGTAATGCCATGCTTTTATTATGAATTATGCATGATGATTTATACCATGCTTTGAGTTGAAATGTGCACTGGATTTTAATAGCATGAATGCTTTACATACCATTAACACAATCATACACTCATGTTTTGAGATAAATGATGAATTAAATGCTTTTGAGCATGACATCACGATCACGTAGATATTGCAGTATCTACCTGTTCGCATGATTGCCTTACTGAGCGTATGGTTTGCTCACCCCCTTATTTTCCCCCTCTCTACAGAGTGTTGAGTATAGATTGAGCGTGACTGGAGGCTTGTCCCTTTTTGGGTAATCCGCTGCATCCCATCGCTAAAGGTATACACACATGGATTATTTTGTATCTAAACTAGACATAGCACAGTAGCATTTTGTATGTAATTATTGGGGATGATTAACAATTGATGCTTGAAAATGTAAAAAATTTGTATGTATTTTGGTAAGTTAAAGGTCGTGACAGAAGTTGGTATCAAAGCTCGAGTTGGTTTGACGTGTGTCGTGTCTAAAATACTTAATAAGTTGGAAAATTACATCCCCATGTTACTGTGCTTGTTTAGATACAATTGTGTGTGTGTCGATCGGTTGACTAAGTAATTGGTTGTGAATGTAGGGAATTTAGTAAATATGCCTAATACCAGTTACGGTAGAGGGATGAGAGCGCAGGCTCGAGGCCGTAGAGGTAGGCCTGGGGGTCATGTTTAGCCAGAAACACACGAGGCTCAGGATGATGTTGAGGTGGAGGCTGATGTTGAGTATGCTCCACAGGAGCCAGAAGAGAGGCCTGAGAGTACAGAGGCTCGCTTCGCGAGGATTGAGCGAAGCATTGAGATGATTATGGAGTTGGTCACCCAATCTTTATCTGGAGTTGGCGATAGACAGAGTCCCGCTACACAGGGTGATGCCGAGCAGGCGGCAGCTCCTGAAGCACGAGTAGGGCCAGCCCAAAGACCTCAGACGACAGATACCCCACCCACACAGGATGTGCCTACGCCGGTTGTTACACCAGGCAGTAGAGGTTGGGGATATGGATGTGATTTGGATAGACTGCGGCAGTTCCAGAAGTTTGGACCGTCGTCTTTCAGTGGAGTAAAGGACCCAGTAGCGGCTGAGGATTGGATCAATGAGATAGAGAAATTATATGGGTTCTTTGAGTGCACTACTACTGAGATGGTAGCGTTTGTCGCTTTTATGCTGAAGGGGTCAGCAGAACATTGGTGGAAGTCCACCAGGCCTATTTTAAGAGCCCGACATACTGAGATCAGCTGGGATATATTTTTGGAGCCTTTCCGAAGACAGTATGTCCCGGATACCGCACAGTAGAAGCTAAAGATGGCATTTTTTGGACTGACCCAAGGGAATAGGACTGTGGATGAGTATGAGACTGCTTTTATCTCCCTAGGAAGATATGATCCCAACACGATGAGTAATGAGGTCGAGACGATCCAAAAGTTTATGGATAGATTGAGACCAACCATCAGGTCCAGATTGGTTCCTCTGGATATACCGACCTACAAGGAGGCAGTGCGCAGGGCGCAACTATGTGAACAAGAAGTTGATAGAATCACCTCAGAGTTTGGAAAGGTTGGTAAGATGAGGATAGAGATAAGAAAATACCAATGATGGATAGAGCCTTCAGTTATAAAGGAAGCAAGAGATTCTCTGGAAAGAGGTCGAGAATTGATGAGATTCGGGAGAGGACAGTTAATACTCCCATGTATCCGGTCATTGCTCCAACTAAGGAAATTGTGATTGGAGGACCACGACCTACTACGGAATAGTGTGGTAAGTGTGACAGGTAACATGGTACTCGACCATGCTATAGATCTCCTGTAGTATGCTTGAGATGTGGAAAGCCAGGGCACATAATCAGAGATTGCCCAGAGATGATAGAGAGAGCCCCATAGAAGGGCAAGGAGCCAGAGAGAGCTCCAGTTGGTACAGCTGCTCCGAGGAGGAGGGCTACAGCCGAGGAAAAGGGGAAGCAAGCAATGGGTGTAAGCAGAGGATGAGTGCACGCACTAGACCAGGACACTGCAGATCAGTCATCGGATGTGGTAAAAGGTACCATCCAAATCTTTGATTTAGAAGCTTATGTACTGTTTGATCCTGGTGCCATGCATTCCTTTATTTCGCCATCCTTTGCATGTAAATTGTTGAAGCATGTAAAACCCACACTGCTTGATAAGATGTTGTTGATATCTACCCCTATGAATGATAGTCAGTTGACTGAGCATGTATATAAGGATTGTAAGATGAAGATAGAAGGTAAAGAGATGGCAGCCGATTTAATTTTATTAAATATGAGTGATTTTGTTGTAATCCTAGGGATGGATTGGCTGGTTGCAAATCATGTTGTTATGGATTGTCATGCAAAAACTTTGATGTTTCTAAATATAGACAATCTTCTAGTAAATTTTGTGAAATGAAGTTAAAGAACATGATTTTTATTAAGTGTAATGAGTACAATCTTGATACATGATGTATGTGAGATAAATTTGTTTATCAACTTTATGTGTGAATATGATGATTGATGATACTAATGGTGGAAAGAATAATGTGAAGGGTTCATTGCTTATGTGATTGAGATGGATAAGGCACGTCCGGAATTAGGAGACATACCAGTGGTTAAGGAGTTTCCAGATGTCTTTCCGGATGAGTTACCAGGGTTACCTCCAGATAGGGAGATGGAGTTTGGTATAGATTTGGCACCTGGTACAGAGTCATGTCTAAGCCACTGTACAAAATGGCTTAAGTCGAGTTGGAGGAGTTAAGGAAACAGTTACAAGAGTTACTGGAGAAAGGGTTCATCAAGCCGAGCGTCTCACCTTGGGGAGCATCGGTTCTGTTTGTAAGGAAGAAGGATGGAAGCCTCCAACTGTGTATAGATTATCGGTTGTTGAATAAGACCACCATCAAGAATAAGTATCCCCTCCCACGCATCGATGATTTATTGGATTAGCTTAAGAGAGCTCAGGTCTTTTCCAAGATAGATCTGAGATCAGGGTACCATCAGTTGAAGATACGAGATGGAGATGTACCCAAGATAGCTTTTCGCACCCGGTATGGACATTATGAGTTTATAGTTATGCCATTCGGGTTGACAAATGCTCCCGTAGCCTTTATGTCTTTGATGAATGAGGTATTCCACCAGTATTTGGATGATTTGTTATTGTGTTTATTAATGATATACTGGTGTATTCAAGGTCTAGAGAGGAGCATGAAAGGCACCTAAGGATAGTGCTACAGACCCTCCGAGAGAAGAAGTTATACGCTAAACTCAGTAAGTGCAACTTTTGGTTGGAACAGATCTCTTTTCTGGGTCACATAGTATCGAAGGATGGAGTATCAGTGGATCCATCTAAGATTGAGGCCGTATTTCAGTGGCAGAGACCCCAGACAGTGACAGAGATTAGGAGTTTTTTGGGTTTAGCTGGATATTATTGAAGGTTTGTAGAGGGATTTTCGAGGTTGGCTGCTCCTCTGACATGCCTCACAAGAAAGAATGTGGAGTTTGTGTGGGACGATAAGTGTGTAGAAAGTTTTGAGGAGCTGAAAAGGAGATTAACCACAACTCCGATCCTCACCATTCCTACCAGCTCAGGAGGTTTCTCGGTGTATGCGGATGCTTCACATCTGGGACTGGGCTGTGTATTGATGCAGGATGGGAAGGTAGTAGCTTATGGATCAAGACAGTTAAAGGATCATGAGAGGAACTACCCGACCCATGACTTGGAGTTGGCAGCGGTGGCGTTTGTGTTGAAGATATGATGCCACTACCTCTATGGTGAGAGATTTCAGGTTTATACAGATCATAAGAGCCTTAAGTACCTGTTCTCACAGAAAGAGTTGAACATGAGACAGAGGAGATGGCTCAAGCTATTAAAGGATTATGATTGTGAAATCCTATACCACCCGAGTAAAGCAAATGTAGTTGCTAATGCATTGAGTAGGAAGCACCTCGGGATGGTATCATTTATGATGATCAGGGAACACAAGCTGTTGGAACAGTTCACGAACCTCAGTTTGGATATGACCTCGCCTGACACTGATAGTGGATTTATGATAGCTAGCTTGCAGTTGGAACCGAATCTGGTAGATCGAATCTGACAGGGTCAGCGAGTTGATCAGCAGTGTAGTGATATTGTCGGGCAGATACAGAGGGGGTATAGATATGGACTTTAAGTTGAGTTTGGATGGGTTATTGAGGTTCAGAGGTAGGATATGTGTTCCTGATGATGCAGAGATCAGAAGGTTGATCTTGACAGAGGCTCACTCATCGAAGTATACGATATATCCAGGGAGTACTAAGATGTATCAAAACCTTCGAAGGGTTTATTGGTGGTCTGGAATGAAAAAGCATATTGCTGAGTATGTTGCTAAGTGTCTCGTTTGTCAGCAGGTGAAGGTAAAGCATCAGAAGCCTGCAGGGTTATTGCAGCCTCTACCGATACCGACATGGAAGTGAGAGCATGTCACCATGGATTTTATGATGGGATTACCGAGGACCCGGAGAGGTCATGATGCCATATGGGTGATTGTGGATCGGTTGACGAAATCAGCCCATTTTCTAGCTATGAAAGCTACCGATACTTTGAGCCAGTTAGCGAACCTATATGTGTACGAGATAGTGAGGCTATATGGAATTCCAGTGAGCATTGTTTCTGATAGGGATGCCTTCTTCACTTCCCACTTTTGGGAACGTTTTCAGGAAGCGATGGGGACCCAGTTGAGTTTTAGCACCACATTTCATCCTCAGATAGATGGTTAGTCAGAGAGGACTATACAAACCCTGAAGGATATGTTGAGAGTGTGTGCATTGGAATTTGGAGGCTCTTGGGATGACCATTTGCCACTTGCAGAGTTCGCGTATAATAACAGTTTTCATTCGAGTATCGGGATGGCACCATATGAGGCATTGTATGGGCATAGATGCCGTTCCCCTATTGGATAGGAAGAGGTTGGTGACAGACAGATCTTTGCTCCTGACTTGGTTAGACAAGCCTTTGAGGACATCCAATTGATATGTGATAGGTTACGGACAGCTCAGAGCAGGCAAAAGAGTTATGCTGACAGGAGGTGAAGACCACTAGAGTTTGAGGTGGGTGAGTCAGTGTTTTTGAAAGTTTCCTATTTGAAGGGAATTATTAGATTCGGGAAGAAGGGAAAGTTGAGCCCTCGATATATAGGGCCATTTGAGATACTTGATAAGATGGGAGATAAGGCTTATAGATTGGTATTGCCACCAGAGTTGGCAAGTATGCATAACGTCTTCCATGTATCTATGTTGAGGAACTATCACCCGGACCCGGCACATGTGATAAGATATGAGCCTTCGGAGCTCAATGAAGGTATGACCTATGTTGAGAAGCCAGTTCGGATATTGGACAGAAAAGAGAGAGTGTTGAGGACAAAGATAATTCCCTTGGTGAAAGTACTTTGGCAACATCACACTGTGGAAGAGGCCACATGGGAATTGGAGAGTTTGATGCGAGAGAAGTATCCCGAGTTGTTCATAGAATGATTGGTTCCAATTTGGTGGACCAAATTTTCTAAGTGGGGGAGAATGTGAGACCCCGTATATGTATAATGGTATATATGTACAAAGAAATGTAAATGAAGTTGTATTATGAAGTCATAAGTTTGATGATACAATTGTAATGTGAAGTATATGTGATGTAAGTCTATAAATTAAATGTACACACATGTAATAAGAGTTGTGATTGTACCTACAAGTTACATTATGTGTGAATGTAAGGAAATGGACTTAAACATGTGGAGAATGTGAGTAGAATGGATTATGAGTAGAGTGGTAAAATGGAAGTAGAATTGCATAAGTTATGCACTTCCAGTTGGTTTATATCATATACTTTTGGTTATACAAGGATTCAACACAAGTTTCAATAGGAATAAGGTATGTATGGATGTCATTGTCAAGCCTCAAAGATGAATGAATGAGAAAATGATCATGGCAACAAAATGTATGAAGTTTGGTAAGTGTTGCTGCAGAAGAACTACAAAAAATCTGGAAATTGTGAAGGGCAGATCGATCTCATAGGATAAGAGATCGATCTGGAAGAGCCAGAATGCTCTTATTTGGGGCAATGGAATAGAGCAGATCGATCTCCAATGGAGCCAGATCGATCTCCTAAGCATTCTATAATGAAAAGATCGATCCTCAAGCACCCAGATCGATCTCCTTAGCTCTCTGTTTGGGAGCAGATCGATCTCATGCTTCGACAAATCGATCTCATGCTTAAAATTCCATGAAAATGAGGGATTTAAGGGGACGAGATCGATCTCCTCTTAGTGCAGATCAATCTCCTCAAGCTATTTCTATAAAAGGGGTGTTGAAAATTTGAAAATTTCGAGAAAAACACCATTCTTCCAATTTCAACCCAAAAACCTAACTTTCTCTCTCTAAAATCAGCCATTTTCAGTAAGATTTGAAGAGAGACCATTAGAGGCAAAGTTGTTCCTATCAAAGAGAAGAACAACATAGTTGGAATGCATTTTCCCATTATTAGTATTTAAAAAGTTAGGGGCATTATTATTTGGAGCAAGGAGGGAAATCAGATTTGGTAAGATTCTAACACTCCAACTAATGGTACATTGTCTATTTAATTGATTTTGGAATTGTTGGGCATGAGTATGGATGGTTAGAAACTATTTAAAATGCATTGGAATGATTATGACCTGGAAATGGTCTAGTGTGAGAAAGTGGAATGTATGGAGATTAATGTCTAGAGGTGACAACAGTGTCATGGGTATGATTTTAAGATGTTGGTGAATAAATTGTAAGATTTACCTAAAAGAGGTAAAATGTGGATTAAGGCATTGGTAAAATGCATAAGTGAATTATATTGAATAGTGAGGTCAAATATGGGTCAAAAACATTAACTCAATTGATTTGGATGAATGAATCGTAGCTTCCGAGGATACGCTGGAGCGAGTTGAGCCAAGAGCGTGAGAAGCTAAGAGGAAAGGAGTCACACCAAGTAAATCGAGGTAAGGAAATTGTGTGAACTCTTAGAGATATCTGTGCGCAACTTGGGCGCATTAAATGCTTTGCTAGAATGCATGAGACATTAGGAAATGATGTTGGGTGATTGAAGGGAAAAAGTTAGGTGTTTGACAAAATGTGCATGAAAACAAAAGCATATTGCTTTGAAAATCATGTTTTATTGTTTTTTAGAAAACGATTGGTAGGTTGGCTGACATTGAAATGATTTGCAAAAGAAATGAGTGTGTTTTGGTTTTGTTAACCATACTTTACAAAGTTTTGAGCCACCTACATGATTTCGTGAGTATGAAAGCGTGCTAGAGTATGACTCGCACGAGATTTGACGTGTTTTATACACATGAGTACTAGAGGCACTAGTTTTCACATGGATTTCATAATTGTTTTGGCATTGTGCTTGGAGTTTGTCTCGCACTGGATGCCCACCTTGCTTGTTACCGTGTTTGGAGCTTCGAGTAGACTGGGTGTCACATCGATTAAATAGGCTCACACGTGCATTGTTTTGACATGATTAATTAGCCATGTTAGGAGCTTCGGGTAGATAAGAGGTCGTACCGATTAAATAAGCTCACACGTGCATTTGAGATGTGGCGTGATATGATGTGTTGATTGGGTCCACGGAGTACGTTGTACCGTGCATGTAGCATGGAGTACGTTGTAACGTGTTGAGTTGTGATGTGTCATCTTCGGACGAGATCTGCTATAGACCGACAGGTAGGATTTGACCCACCTCCCGTGTGGAAGCAGATAGTGGTGATATCCCCGCACACCTGATCCGTGTAGCCGGTATCACAGGTTATGTACATAGGCCTTGAGGTTATTACCTATTGTTGAACTGCCTATCTCACATGTCTATTACTTTGAGAATAAATCCATATTTGAAATGATTTGTGGGTCAGGAAAGTCCAAGGGTGGGCTGAGACTTGACCAGTGTTGGATTGATTTGTTAATGGTTTTTAAAGTGCACGGATGCATGATGTTTAATGCCCTGCTTTATTGTGAAAATGCATGATGTTTAATGCCATGCTTTATTGTGAAAATGCATGATGGTTAATGCCATGCTATTTGAGAAAATGCATGATAGGTAATGCCATGCTTTTATTGTGAATTATACATGATGATTTATACCATGCTTTGAGTTGAAATGTGCACTGGATTTTAATAGCATGAATGCTTTACATACCATTAACACAATCATACACTCATGTTTTGAGATAAATGATGAATTAAATGCTTTTGAGCATGGCATCACGATCACGTAGATAGTGCAGTATCTACCTGTTCGCATGATTGCCTTACTGAGCGTGTGGTTTGCTCACCCCCCTTATTTTTCCCCTCTCTACAGAGTGTTGAGTATAGATTGAGCGTGACTGGAGGCTTGTCCCTTTTTAGGTAATCCGCCGCATCCCATCGCTAAAGGTATACACACTTGGATTATTTTGTATCTAAACTAGACATAGTACAGTAGCATTTTGTATGTAACTATTGGGGATGTAAAACAATGTAAACACATGTAACGACTCTGATATATATATACATTTATACAAGTATTTACTCATAAATAATGTTCAAATTGAATGGGTATGGTGGAATGAGTTAGACGTCGACACACAGCCCAACTGCTAAGAGTGTGGTTGTTCACGATCGAGGAAGGATGATTAACAATTGATGCATGAAAATGCGAAAAATTTGTACGTATTTTGGTAAGTTGAGGGTCGTGACACAGGCGGCCCACTATATCAGTCTTACATGCTACCAAAGCAAGGCCACCGAACGTTACCAGAATGGGGGTCATCTCACGTTACCAAAACGGAGGAATATCAAACTTACATGCTACCAGAGCAAGGCCCGGACTTACATGCTACAAAAGCAAGGCCTCCCAACGCTACCAAAGCAGAGGAATAATCGGACTTACATGTTACCAGAACAAGGCCCGTGGTCCCTGGGTTAGTTCCCAGGCGTCCCACTATCTTGGTCTTACATGCTATCAAAGCAAGGCCCAATGTGTGTTTAACATGACACACCTAAGTCTCATTCATTAGCCATTATCTTATAAAAAGTTTTGCCTTCACGTAGAACTCATAATGGTTTTCTCTCATAAAACTCATTTAAAACATTTGTGTACTCAACACAAAACATATTAAAACCGAGTTCCAACCGACAAAACACGCACACACTTTCTCAAATCTCAACAGGGCCATAACGTTGAGCCCAATTTACTTTTCATGCAAACTCAATGGTTTACAAAGCAATTTCACACAAACTCGTAAAACAATGGGCTCTAACCAGCTATAAAAATTGCGTGTAATCTTATCACAACACAACACTAAACATGTTTGTATTCTCAAATCATGGTTCATGCTACAGACAATTCATTAAAACACATACGCAAATGGTTTAGTTTTCCCTTACCTCTTTGCACCTCGTATAGTGCAATTGTTCCCCCGTATCACGGACTAGCCTCGCATTCCACTCTGGAACTCCCGAGCTGTCCAAACGATGTTAGAAACATCAATAACGCAACTCAATCGCATTATTGAGCACATATTTGCTCATTTTCTCATTAACACCTCAATTAACTTAAATCTTCACAATTCTATCACAACTCATAATCTCACCCACTACATCTCAAAATTCTACATTTCTCGTACTATATTCCATGCTAAATTCACCACATTGTCTCAATTCCAATTTATAGCCATAATTCCCAAAATTACCATAATTGCATAATAACATCCCTACTCCAACAAAATCATAGTTTCATCAATCCCTAATCATTTCCCAACTATTTCATCACAATGCCCATGCTCACAATCACCAAAGATTACTTCAAAATCAGAGATCGAGGTTTAGAGATTACCCAAACTTGTGGAGTGCTCAATTCACACTCGATTCGATTCGTCTTTCGATTTCCAAGTATGTTGTTCTCCTTTGGGTGAGCAACAACTTTCCTTCTTGCCATAACTCTTGATTTGGACGGGGATGGGCAATTTGGAAGAGAGAGAAAGCTAGGACTCAACTGAAATGGAGGTTTGGAAGAGAGAGAAAGGATGAAATGCAGGAAAACATAGGGGATAGATGGAGAGTAGGAGATCGATCTGGCTCTTGATGAGATCGATCTGCATTTGAATTTGGGGACGATTTGGGGTAATTTTATGCCTAGGAGATCGATCTGTCGTGGGGTAAGATCGATCTCTTAATGGATTTAGGAGATCGATCTGCTCCATTTATGAGATCGATCTCTAGTTTACAAAATGCTTCTTGTCCAAACAGAAACATTTTGAGATCGATTCCTTTCTCATGTGATCGATCTCTTCAATACAGAATCATAAGAAGATCGATCCTCTTCCATTGGAGATTGATCTGCTCACTTAATTTCCTCCTTCCTTGTCATTTTTAACTTACAAGATCGATCCTCTCTTCTTCAAGATCGATCTGGCCCCATAGTTTCACACTTTAACATATAAATCTCCAAATGTAATTTTCAAAATTCACTACTTTGATTATTTCTCATTCATTACTTATACATTTCACTCAGCTTAATAAATTACACTTCAAGTTCAAACAACTCATAAAAATGTCTAGATTAACATAATTGAAGTTGGTGTATTGAAAACTCACTTAGCTTGACTTTCCTCTTTTGGCCAAAATTAGGGAAACACTTTGCTCCTTCAATCCAACAACTCAACTTCTAGTTTTTTACTATGTTGTTCTCCTCATCATAAGAAATAAATTTGCTACAAGTAACCTTCCTCAAATGTATTTGGAAGGTGATGATATTTTAGAGTGATAATTCTTGTTTCACTTCACTGTAATGGAGAGTATCAGCTATTCGTGGAAGAAGACTTATATGTCGGGTTTTAATAGAATTGGGTATTGTGAGATCGATCTCCAAGGGTGAGAGATTGATCTTCCCTTTGGTTGAACTACCTCAGTATTCAGTAAATAACTTGTGAGATCGATTTGTTTTTAGGAAGGGATCGATCATTTCCTGGTAGAATCAAATAAAGATCGATCTATTTTTGGGAAGGGATCGATCCTTTCTAGGCAGAATTAAATTGAGATCGATCTGCTTCGAATAAGAGATCGATCTTCCTTTTACAGAATGGTTTTGCACTAACATTTCGAGAAGATGAGATCGATCTGCTTGCCTAGAAAACCTTTGTGATTTCATTCTCGAATTACAAGATCGATCCTGTCGTGACGAAAATCGATTGGGCATTCATCTGCAGGATTCCAACTGTAACTTTTTCCAGAATTTCAAAGCAAAGATTGCGTTTACATGCTTCACCAATCATTTTGCGTTCTCTTCACACTTAGAGCATAAAAAGATCCAATTCTTATGATTCACATATAATGTAACTTGTGTGTACAGCATGGAATCATAAAGAATACATATGAAAGCACAAGCCTTACATTTATCCCCTCTTTCAAGAAATTTGGTCCACCAAATTAGAACCAAGTTACTCTTTGAAACGTTTTAGGTACTTTTCCCGCATCAGGCTCCCCAACTCCCAGGTAGCCTCCTTTGAATTTTGGTGTTGCTAGAGAACCTTAACAAGTGGAATCATCTTGGTCCATAACATCTTTTCCTTCTTATCCAGTATCTGGATCGGTCTCTCTACATACGACAGATCATCCTTGAGCTCTAATGCCTCATATCGAATCACATGGGTCAGACCTGGTTGGTACTTTCGAAGCATCGATACGTGGAAGACAATATGAATGCCTACTAGCTCTAGTGGCAACGTAAGCTTGTAAGCCTTATCTCCCACTCACTCTAGTATCTCAAGTGGCTCAATATACCGAGGGTTCAACTTACCCTTCTTATCGAACCTCATAATCCCTTTCGCGGGAAAACTCTGAAGAACAAAGAATCACCTAAAGTGAACTTTAATGGCCTCCGTCTTGTATCCGCATAACTCTTCTGCCTGCTCTGAGCTGTCCTCAATCTCTCACATATCAGCTGAACAACTTCAGAGGCTTGCTACACTAAATCGGGAGCAAAAGCTTTCCTATCACCCACTTCTTCCCAACCAATAGGGGAACGACACCTTCTACCATACAACGCCTCATATGGTGCCATCCCGATACTTGAGTGATAACTGTTGTTGTAAGAAAATTTGGCTAATGGTAGGTGCTCATCCTAGGAGCCTCTAAAATCTATAACACTCACTCTTAACATATCCTCTAACGTCTGGATGGTTCTCTCTAATTGACCATCGATCTAAGGATAGAAAGCGGTACTAAAATTCAACTAGATTCCTATAGCTTCTTGAAAATGTTCCCAAAAATAGGAAGTGAAGCGGGAATCCCTATCTGATACTGTGAGACCCCGTATATGTATAGCTATGTATATAGGAACGTGGGAATGTAAATAAAATCATAAGTATGATGATACATTGTAATGTGAAGTATCTGCAATGTAAGTTCATAAGATTATGTACGCACTTGTAATAAGAATTGTGATTACACATACAAGTTGCATTATGAATGAGTAGGAAGAAATAAACTTGAACACGAGAAGAATGTGATCGAAATGGAATATGGGTAGTATAGTAAAATGGAAGGAAAGATTTACATAAGTGTATATTTCCATTCGAGTAATATCGTATATATGTGTGGTCATACGAAGATTCTACACAAGTTTTAATGTGTATGTAGTGAGGATGGATCCCATTTTCAAGTCTCAAAGATGAATGAATGAGGAAATGATCATGGTAGTAAATTAAGGGTGTTTGGTAAGGGTTGTTGCAGAAAAACTGCAGGAAATCTGGAATTTGTGAAGGCCAGATCGATCTCATAGGATGGGAGATCGATCTGGGAGAGCCAGAATGCTCTTATGTGAGACATGGAAAGGAACAGATCGATCTCCAAAGGAAGCAGATCGATCTCTTTAGCTCTCGGGTTGGAAGTAGATCGATCTCCCCTAAGACCAGATCGATCTCCTTAAGCTTCTGTTTGACAGCAGATCGATCTTCAGTCTCGACAGATCGATCTCATACCTTTAAAACGTCTCAGAAAAGAGGGATTTTTGAGAAACAGATCGATCTCCACCCAAGGAAGATCGATCTCATCAAGTCAAAACTATAAATGGGAGCAGTTGGATCATCAGAATTTCGGGACAAACATTTCCATTTCACTTCAACTCAAAGAAATCTAGTTTCTCACTCCTAAATCCAGCCATTTTCAGTAAGATTTGAGGAAAGGCTATTAGAGACAAAGTTGTTCACATCAAAGAGAAGAACAACATAGTCTAGAGGCATTTCTCCATTTGATGGATTGAAGAAATAGAGAGCAGCCCTAATTGGAGCAAGAGGAAATCCAATGAGGTAAGTTCTAATGCACAAATCCAAGTACATTGGTTTAGTTAATGCTTATAAAGATATTTGGGTGTGCATATTGTGGATAGAACTACCTAGGATGGTATGAAATGAATATAACTTAGAAATAGTCAAGTGTGAGAAAGTGGAGTGTGGGAGTGTTTATGATGAATGAGATATCTTGAGTGGATGAGTATGTTGTGGAAATGGTTTGGAAATGTTGATATTAGGACAAATTGGGAGATTTACCACAAAGGGTAAAAATGTGTAATTAAGGCATTGGATAAATGCTTAGTTGAATAAGAGTTAGAAACATTAACTCAAATGTTGGTGGATGAATTTCAGTTTCGGATGATACACCGGAGCAAGTCGAGATGAGAACGCGAGAAGCATAAAGGCGGATAGTTGCACACAAGTAAAACGAGGTAAGGGACTGTGTGTTAGCTATAGAGATGTTCGTACGTAATTACCGCAATTTCGTAGATATATTGCTAGGACTAGTACGATATTATAATTTTATGAAATGATGTGGAAGTATGAAAAGTACTATGATGTATATATGTATTGAGAAATGGGATAGGGTAAGGAAATAGCATGATATGCCTGTTTTCAATGATGTTCTCAATTTTATATTGTTATTGATAATTGAGAAATGTTGATGATAGGTTGGCTAATTTTACATGTTTTAGCATGAAGAGGCATGTTGTATGAATAAACGTGTTTTGAGTTTTAAAAGAGAGAATAGCCACCTATCAGTTTTGAGATGAGATTTGGTGTTGAAGCGTTAGCTCACACCCGTTTTAATGCCTTGATGTACCGTGCGGGAGTTTTAACTCGCACGAGGGTTTTGAGAAAGTGCGGGAACTTTGCTCGCACCTGTTTTGTTGAGTTAAGGTAAACCTGGGGGTCTGGGACCCAAGGGGATACCAGCCGACGGCCAATTGAACGGGCTGGGCCTTAACGATAGATCGTACCGCGCTGGAGCTTTGCGTTGACTGTGTGTCACGCTGCTTGCTCGCCTGGTATATGAGACATGGTTTAAGGATAAAAAGTCCATCGGAGTTGGAGTATGGACTTGGGTCCACGGTTGTACGTAGAACAGTGTAGTCACCCGTTGGTATACTATGTATCGTGCTGGGTGCACGTGAGTACGAGTATCGCGTAGATGACACACGACGTATCTTCACCGTGAGTATACGAGGAGATGAGGTGGATTGAAATGAGCCGGAGGGTAGGACTGACCCATCCCCCTTCAGGCGAAGTGATACCCTGTGCACACCCGATCAGTGAGGCCTGGGATCACTGACTGTGGCCATAAGTCGTGGATATTTGATTGCCGAAAATTCCATGCCTGTCTCAGAGATTCGAGAAACAGAGATAATCTCAGAAAAGAAAGAGAATTGCGGAAAGAATGATTTGAGAAATGAAAGAGATTTCGTGTTTTTGATAAATCTCTAATTTCACATTCGTGCCGTGAGGGCACTATTTATGAGCATGTTTTAAATGGAAGTTTGACAATTGATTTACACGAAAATGCTATTGAGAAATATGTGTTTAAATGCATTGTTCGTATTATTTCCATTTATAACGAAAACATGGTTTTGGTTTATGCATGCATGGGCTATGTAGGTAGTACGATATCTACCTGCTAGCATACATTTCCTTACTGAGCTGTGGTTTGCTCATCCCACTATTTTCCCCCTCCAGGTACTGAGAAGTAAGAGAGCGGTGATCTCTAGATCTTTTGTGTTAAACAGCTCCCACAATCCGCAAAGGTATAAGATTTGTATACACGAGTATTTTGTATCTAATATATTGTATCGCATAGTTATATCTTGGAATTGTAAATAGTATTATGGGGATGATATGTAAGCACATGGTATTTATAAAAATTAATTTTGTGTATCTACACACACACCTGGGAGTGTGAATTAAAGCTTTAAATATTCCGCTGTAAATGAATGAATTTTTAGTAATTGCATCTTCTCACAGCCCAACCGTAGTAGAGAATGTATGGATAGAAGGGTTCACAAAAGCGAGGTATGACAGGCTTGGTATCAGAGCATGGTTGGTCTGATGTGAGTTGATGCTTAGGACTAAGAAAACATACATCCCCAAGTTGCTGTGTGATATTTAGATACAAATGTGTATACGAAGCTGGTAGTAAATTAAATGTTTGTTATAACGCAGGAAAGTTATCAGGCTAGTGAGTTATGCCTGAGAGACACCGCAAGAGGGGAGAGAGCTCGAAAGCTCGAGGGCAAAATGACAGGACTGAGAGGCACAGTAGATCATCCTCTAGTCATGAGCCCCAGGAACAGATAGAGGCTTCTGATCCTCGAATAACCCGATTGGAGGAAGACATGCGCACGATGATGACCATGATGGGTCAGATCATGGCTAGGTTTGAGGGTACACCTGGTACAGTGGGACAGGCTGCACCGAATCCCCCAGCAGCTGCACCTGAACCTGAGAATGTTACACCTGCGCAAGCTGAGCCGGCTAGGCCACGGGAACCTCATATTCGACCGGTACCTCCTCCGGTAACCCCACATCAGCATGATGATGATTTGGGGTATGGATATGATTGTGATATGGAAAGATTGAGGCACTTTATGGACTTTAAGCCTCCTTCGTTTAGCGAGATAAAGGATCCAACGGTGGCTGAGGACTGGATCAGTCAAATGGAGAAGTTATTCGACTTTTGTAGATGTTCAGCTACGGAGAGAGTAGCGCTTGCAGCCTTTGTATTTAGAGGCGAAGCAGAGCACTGGTGGAAGTCCACTAGGCCAATGTTAAGAGGTCAAGGAATGGTTATCACTTGGGATATGTTCTTGGACGTTTTCAGAGAGCAATACATCCCAGATACTGCTCGACGGAGACTACAGATGGAATTTCTGAATCTGACTCAAGGGAATCGAACAGTTGATGAGTACGAGTCACGATTCACTTCGCTGGGTAGATACGATCCGGACTCGATCAGGAGCGAGGCTATTAGAGTCCGTAGATTTGTAGATGGACTGAGGCCTTCGATCCGAGCGAAGTTGGCCCCATTTGATGTCGCTACATATAGAGAGGCCGTGCGACGGGCCCAGTTATGCGAGCAGGATCATGACTTGCAGATTTCTGAGTTTAGTTGGGGTAAGGACAAGGGTCCGAGGAAGCTGGGAGATGGCAAGAGTGCCAAATTTGGTCGAAAATTCATGAGTAAACGTCGAAGAGAGGTAGATGAGTTCCAGAAAAAGGTTGCTAGACCTTTTATGCCTCCGACCCAGACACCAGCCAGGGGTATAGTGATTGGTGGACCTCAACCGACTACAGATCAGTGTAGGTTATGCGGTCGATACCATGGTGGTAGGCCATGTCATCTTCAGGGTACCCGATGTTTCAGATGTGGTAAATTTGGACATTATGCCAGAGAGTGCCCGGAGATAGTTGAGGCAGTTCCACAGAGGGGTAAAGAGCCAGAGAGGGTTCCTACAGTTGCACCTCCTGCAAGAAAGAAAGCCTCGGCTGAAGAAAAAGGAAAACAAGTTGTGGGTCAAGGCAGAGTGTATGCGATAGACCAGGCATCGGTTGATACCTCTTCTGAAGTGATAAAAGGTACAATCTTGATTTTCAATCTAGAGGTTATAACTTTGTTTGATTCTGGTGCTACGCATTCCTTCATATCACCTGCATGTGCATCTAAGTTAAAAGGTTTTGTAGAACCCACATACTTGAGTAGGACTTTACTAATAAGTACTCCCATGAGAGTGAGCCAATTAGTTGAACAAGTGTATAAAGATTGTAAAGTGAGGGTGGGAGATAAGTGCATGACAGCCAACTTGATTTTGTTGAATATGTATGACATTGATGTAATTTTGGGAATGGATTGGTTAGTCGCCAATCATGCTGTCATAGACTGTCATTCTAAGTCCATTAAGTTTTCTCTACCTGAAGAATGTGTTGTAAGATTTTAAGAGAAGAAATGAAATCTTAAATTTTGTGTTAAGTAAAGTACTTTGGTATAAATGGCTTGAGTGTTGTTTTGAAGGTTTTGTTGCTTATGTGGTGGATTTGAACAAAGTACACCCGGATATGGAGGACATCTCAGTGGTCAGAGAATTCCCTGATGTCTTTCCAGACGATCTACCAGGATTGCCACCTGATAGAGAAACAGAATTCGGTATAGACTTGACGCCTGGAACCGAACCGATATCGAAGTCACCATATAGGATGGCTCCAGTTGAGTTAGAGGAATTAAGGAAACAGCTGCAAGAGTTGTTAGAGAAGGGGTTCATAAGACCGAGCGTCTCACCATGGGGAGCCCCGGTATTGTTTGTGAAGAAGAGAGATGGGAGCCTCAGGTTGTGCATTGACTATCGAATGTTAAATAAGGCTACCATCAAGAATAAGTACCCCTTGCCACGCATTGACGATTTATTGGATCAGCTTCGGGGAGCACAGATCTTCTCCAAGATAGATCTGAGGTCTGGGTATCATCAATTGAAGATTCGGAAGGAGGATGTGCCCAAGACAGCATTTCATACCCGCTATGGCCATTACGAATTTTTAGTGATGCCTTTTGGGTTGACCAATGCGCCGGCAGCTTTTATGGCTCTAATGAATGAAGTATTCAAGCCATACCTGGACCAATTCGTAATTATTTTCATTGATAACATATTGGTGTATTCAAGGTCCAGAGAAGAGCATGAGCAGCACTTAAGGATTATTTTGCAGACCCTTAGAGAGAAAAGGTTATATGCCAAGCTTAACAAATGTGACTTTTGGCTAGAACAGATGTCTTTTCTAGGTCATGTTATATCGAAGGATGGGGTGTCAGTAGATCCATCCAACATTGAGGCAGTTGTTCAATGGGAACAACCTAGGACAGTCACAGAGATCAGAAGTTTTTTGGGATTGGCTGGTTACTACAGAAGATTTGTAGAGGGTTTCTCTAGATTAGCTGCTCCATTGACACGTCTTACGAGGAAAAGTGTGGAGTTTTCATGGGATGAAGCTTGTGAGAGAAGTTTTCAGGAACTTAAGCGCAGATTAACTACCGCGCCAGTTCTTGTCATCCCTAACAGTTCAGGGAATTACTCGGTGTATACTGATGCTTCGCATCAAGGACTAGGCTGTGTTTTGATGCAAGATGGAAGGGTAGTAGCTTATGGATCTAGACAGCTGAAGGATCATGAGAAGAACTACCCCACTCACGATTTGGAGTTAGCGGCCGTAGTGTTTGCGTTGAAGATATGGCGCCACTACTTATATGGTGAGAGATTTCAGATCTTTACGGATCATAAGAGTCTGAAATATCTATTCTCACAAAAGGAGTTAAACATGAGACAGAGGAGGTGGTTGGAACTCCTCAAGGACTATGATTGTGAGATCTTGTACCACCCGGGGAAGGCAAATGTGGTTGCCGATGCATTGAGTCGGAAGAGTCTCGGGTTGGTATCACATATGATGGTTAGAGAGCACGAGTTGTTGGAACAATTCACGAACCTTAGTCTGGATATGACCCTACCTGAGATTGGCAGCTATGGGATTATTGCTAGCTTGAGATTAGAACCGGAGTTGATTGAGAGAATCCGACAAGCTCAGCAAATTGATCAATGGTGTATTGTCATGATTAGCCAAATCCGAAAAGGGAAGGGTGCTGATTTTATATTGAGTCCAGATGGAATACTAAGGTTTAGAGATAGAATATGTGTTCCTAAGGATTTAGAGCTGAGAAAGCTGATCTTATCAGAGGCACACTCGTCGAGATACACGATACACCCGGGGAGTAGTAAGATGTATCAAAATCTCCGAAAAGCATATTGGTGGTCTGGAATGAAGAGAGACATAGCTGAGTATGTCGCTAGATGTCTCATTTGTCAGCAAGTAAAAGTCGAACATCAGAAACCAGGAGGACCATTACAACCTCTATCAATACCAACATGGAAGTGGGAGCATGTCACCATGGATTTTGTGATGGGGTTACCGAGAACCCGTAAGAACCATGATGCGATATGGGTGATAGTAGATCGGTTAACGAAATCGGCACATTTCTTAGCCATGAGATCTACTGATACATTGAGTGCACTGGCGAACCTGTATGTGCGAGAAATAGTGAGATTGCATGGAGTCCCAGTGAGTGTTGTTTCGGATAGGGATGCCCGCTTCACTTCCCACTTTTGGGGACATTTCCAGGAAGCGATGGGGACCCAGTTGAGTTTTAGCACCGCTTTTCATCCTCAGACAGATGGTCAGTCAGAGAGGACTATACAGACCCTGAAGGATATGTTGAGAGCGTGTGTGCTGGATTTTAAAGGCTCATGGGACGATCACTTGCCATTGATTGAGTTCGCCTACAATAACAGTCATCACTCAAGTATTGGTATGGCCCCTTATGAGGCACTATACGGTTGTAGATGCTGATCGCCCATTGGTTGGGAAGAAGTTGGTGACAGACAATTGCTCGCTCCCGCTTTGGTTAAGCAAACCTCCGAGGATGTTCGGATAATATGCGAAAGGCTGCGAACAGCTCAAAGTCGACAAAAGAGCTACGCTGACAGGAGCGGAGACCACTTGAGTTTGATGTTGGCGAGTCTGTATTTTTGAAAGTATCTCCTTCTAAGGGAATAATGAGGTTTGGGAAGAAAGGAAAATTAAGTCCTCGTTACATTGGTCCCTTCGAGATTTTGGATAGAGTGGGAGAAGGAGCATATAGGCTAGCCTTACCACCTGAGTTAGCAGAAGTCCACAATGTCTTCCACGTTTCTATGCTTCGGAAGTACTACCCGGATCCGACACATGTAATTAGTTATGAGCCGTTGGAGCTCAAGAAAGATATGTCGTATGTCGAGAGACCGATCAGGGTGTTGGACAGGAAAAAGAAGGTGTTGCGGAACAAGACGATTTCATTGGTTAAGGTTTTGTGGCAACATCACACTGTGGAAGAGGCCACATGGGAACTGGAAAGTTTGATGCGGGAAAAGTATCCCGAGTTATTCACGGATTGAATTGGTTCTAATTTGGAGGACCAAATTCTCTAAGTGGGGGAGAGTGTGAGACCCCATATATGTATAGCTATGTATATAGGAACGTGGGAATGTAAATAAAATCATAAGTATGATGATACATTGTAATGTGAAGTATCTGCAATGTAAGTTCATAAGATTATGTACGCACTTGTAATAAGAATTGTGATTACACATACAAGTTGCATTATGAATGAGTAGGAAGAAATAAACTTGAACACGAGAAGAATGTGATCGAAATGGAATATGGGTAGTATAGTAAAATGGAAGGAAAGATTTACATAAGTGTATATTTCCATTCGAGTAATATCGTATATATGTGTGGTCATACGAAGATTCTACACAAGTTTTAATGTGTATGTAGTGAGGATGGATCCCATTTTCAAGTCTCAAAGATGAATGAATGAGGAAATGATCATGGTAGTAAATTAAGGGTGTTTGGTAAGGGTTGTTGCAGAAAAACTGCAGGAAATCTGGAATTTGTGAAGGCCAGATCGATCTCATAGGATGAGAGATCGATCTGGGAGAGCCAGAATGCTCTTATGTGAGAAATGGAAAGGAACAGATCGATCTCCAAAGGAAGCAGATCGATCTCTTTAGCTCTTGGGTTGGAAGCAGATCGATCTCCCCTAAGACCAGATCGATCTCCTTAAGCTTCTGTTTGACAGCAGATCGATCTCCAGTCTCGACAGATCGATCTCATACCTTTAAAACGTCTCAGAAAAGAGTGATTTTTGAGGAATAGATCGATCTCTACCCAAGGAAGATCGATCTCATCAAGTTAAAACTATAAATGGGAGCAGTTGGATCATCAGAATTTCGGGACAAACATTTTCATTTCACTTCAACTCAAAGAAATCTAGTTTCTCACTCCTAAATCCAGCCATTTTCAGTAAGATTTGAGGAAAGGCTATTAGAGACAAAGTTGTTCACATCAAAGAGAAGAACAACATAGTCTAGAGGCATTTCCCCATTTGATGGATTGAAGAAATAGAGGGCAGTCCTAATTGGAGCAAGAGGAAATCCAATGAGGTAAGTTCTAATGCACAAATCCAAGTACATTGGTTTAGTTAATGCTTATAAAGATATTTGGGTGTGCATATTGTGGATAGAACTACCTAGGATGGTATGAAATGAATATAACTTAGAAATAGTCAAGTGTGAGAAAGTGGAGTGTGGGAGTGTTTATGATGAATGAGATATCTTTAGTGGATGAGTATGTTGTGGAAATGGTTTGGAAATGTTGATATTAGGACAAATTGGGAGATTTACCACAAAGGGTAAAAATGTGTAATTAAGGCATTGGATAAATGCTTAGTTGAATAAGAGTTAGAAACATTAACTCAAATGTTGGTGGATGAATTTCAGTTTCGGATGATACGCCGGAGCAAGTCGAGATGAGAACGCGAGAAGCATAAAGGCGGATAGTTGTACACAAGTAAAACGAGGTAAGGGACTGTGTGTTAGCTATAGAGATGTTCGTACGTAATTACCGTAATTTCGTAGATATATTGCTAGGACTAGTACGATATTATAATTTTATGAAATGATGTGGAAGTATGAAAAGTACTATGATGTATATATGTATTGAGAAATGGGATAGGGTAAGGAAATAGCATGATATGCATGTTTTCAATGATGTTCTCAATTTTATATTGTTATTGATGATTGAGAAATGTTGATGATAGGTTGGCTAATTTTACATGTTTTAGCATGAAGAGGCATGCTGTATGAATAAACGTGTTTTGAGTTTTAAAAGAGAGAATAGCCACCTATCAGTTTTGAGATGAGATTTGGTGTTGAAGCGTTAGCTCACACCCGTTTTAATGCCTTGATGTACCGTGCGGGAGTTTTAACTCGCACGAGGGTTTTGAGAAAGTGCGGGAACTTTGCTCGCACCTGTTTTGTTGAGTTAAGGTAAACCTGGGGGTCTGGGACCCAAGGGGATACCAGCCGACGGCCAATTGAACGGACTGGGCCTTAACGATAGATCGTACCGCGCTGGAGCTTTGCGTTGACTGTGTGTCACGCTGCTTGCTCGCCTGGTATATGAGACATGGTTTAAGGATAAAAATTCCATCGGAGTTGGAGTATGGACTTGGGTCCACGGTTGTACGTAGAATAGTGTAGTCACCCGTTGGTATACTATGTACCGTGCTGGGTGCACGTGAGTACGAGTATCGCGTAGATGACACACGACGTATCTTCATCATGAGTATACGAGGAGATGAGGTGGATTGAAATGAGCCGGATGGTAGGACTGACCCATCCCCCTTCAGGCGAAGTGATACCCTGTGCACACCCGATCAGTGAGGCCTGGGATCATTGACTGTGGCCATAAGTCGTGGATATTTGATTGCCGAAAATTCCATGCCTGTCTCAGAGATTCGAGAAACAGAGATAATCTCAGAAAAGAAAGAGAATTGCGGAAAGAATGATTTGAGAAATGAAAGAGATTTCGTGTTTTTGATAAATCTCTAATTTCACATTCGTGCCGTGAGGGCACTATTTATGAGCATGTTTTAAATGGAAGTTTGACAATTGATTTACACAAAAATGCTATTGAGAAATATGTGTTTAAATGCATTGTTCGTATGATATTTCCATTTATAACGAAAACATGGTTTTGGTTTATGCATGCATGGGCTATGTAGGTAGTACGATATCTACCTGCTAGCATACATTTCCTTACTGAGCTGTGGTTTGCTTATCCCACTATTTTCCCCCTCCAGGTACTGAGAAGTAAGAGAGCGGTGATCTCTAGATCTTTTGTGTTAAACAGCTCCCACAATCCGCAAAGGTATAAGATTTGTATACACGAGTATTTTGTATCTAATATATTGTATCGCACAGTTATATCTTGGAATTGTAAATAGTATTATGGGGATGATATGTAAGCACATGGTATTTATAAAAATTAATTTTGTGTATCTACACACACACCTGGGAGTGTGAATTAAAGCTTTAAATATTCCGCTGTAAATGAATGAATTTTTAGTAATTGCATCTTCTCACAGCCCAACCGTAGTAGAGAATGTATGGATAGAAGGGTTCACAAAAGCGGGGTATGACAGATACAATGCTCATAGGAACACCATGTAGCCTCACGATCTCCCGTACATACAACTTTGCCAAAGTACTTAGAGTATCTGTGGACTTCATGGCTAGAAAGTAGGTGGACTTCGTCAATCTATCCACCACTACCCAGATAGCATCATGGTTCCTCCTAATCCTCGATAATCCCATGATGAAATCCATGGTGACATGTTCCCATTTCCAAGTCGGTATCGGTAGAGGGTACAACAATCCTGCAGGCTTTTGATGCTCTACCTTAACCTATTGACATACGAGACACTTCGCTACAACACACTCTGGAGATTCTGATACATCTTGTTACTCCCTTGATGTAATGTATATCTTGATGAATGAGCTTCCGCCAAAATCAATCTCTTCAGCTTCGGGTCATCGGGAACACGAATCTTGCTTCTAAGCTAAAGTAGGCTATCACCACTCACTAAGAAATCTGTTACATCACCCCTCTAAATCTGACTTGCACGATCATCACGCAGTGGATCGACATGCTCAACCTATCGTATCTTGTCATTCAAATCTAGTTCCACTCGTAGGCTAGCTATCACATAGTCACTGTCCACATCCAAAGGGTTTATATCCAAACTGAGGTGAGCAAACTGCTCGACCAACTCATGTTCTCTGACCATCATGTACGATACCACTTCGAGGCTCTTCCTGCTCAAGGCATCTACCACAACATTAGCTTTTTCCGAATGGTACAATATCACGCAATCATAATCCTTCAGAAGCTCTATCCACCGTCTCTGCCTCATATTCAACTTTTTTTTTTCTGAAAACAGATATCTGAGGCTCTTATGATCTGTAAACACCTGAAATTTCTCACCGTACAAGTAGTGGCGCTATATATTCAATGCAAATACTATAGTTGCCAACTCTAGATCGTGGGTCGGGTAGTTCTTCTCAAGGTCCTTAAGCTGACTGGATCCATAAGAGACTACCTTTCCGTCCTGCATCAACACACAGCCCAGTCCTTGTCTCAAAGCATCTATATATACTGAAAAGCCTTATGTGCTGGTGGGTATGGTGAGAATAGGTGCGGTGGTCAGTCTAAGTTTCAACTCACAGAAACTACTTTCACACTATTCATCCCACTCAAATGCCACATTCTTTCAAGTGAGACGTGTCAACGGAGCAACCAATTTACAGAATCCCTCCACAAATAGTCGATAATAACCTGTCAAACCCAAAAATATATGGATCTCTATAACCGTATTGGGTCTCTCCCACTGCACTACAACCTCTATCTTGGACGGATCTAGTGACACACCATCTCTCGAGACTATATGACACAAAAACAATATCTTACTCAACCAGAAATCACACTTACCAAGTTTAGCGTACAACTCCTGATCTCGAAGGGTCTGTAACACTGTTCTCAAGTGCTACTCATGCTCTTCCCTAGATTTCGAGTACACCAATATGTCATCTATAAAGACAATCACGAATCTATCTGGGTATGGCTTAAACACATCATTCATCAAAGCCATGAACGTTATAGGAGCATTCACAACCTAAATGGCATAACTAGAAACTCATAATGGCCATAATGGGTTTGAAATGTTGTCTTGGGCATATCTCCACTCCGAATCCTCAACTGATGATACCCAGACCTCAGATCAATCTCAAAAAAGATTTGTACTCCTTACAACTGATCAAATAGATCATCATTCCGTGGAAGGGGATACTTATTCTTAATGGTAGCCTTCTTCAACAACCGATAGTCTATGCACAGTCGAAAACTCCCATCCTTCTTCTTCATAAACAGAACTGGTGCTCCCCAAGGCAATACACTCAGTCTGATGAACCCTTTGTCCAATAACTCTTGCAATTGTCTCTTTAGCTCTTCCAATTCAATCAGAGCCAATCTATATAGTGGTTTGGATATCGATTCAGTACCAAGCACTAAATCAATACAGAACTCCATCTCCCTGTTTGGTGGCAACCCTGGTAATTCATTCTGAAAGACATCAGGGAACTCTCTAACCACTGGGATGTCAGCTAAATCCGGGTGCACCTTATCCAAATCAACCACATATGCAAAAAAACCTTAAACATATTAACATTAAATCTGTTAATAAAATCATCCATCCTTGGAAATAATTTACTACTTCTTTCATTACTTTTCGAATCTTACAACATACTTTTTACGAGTGGAAAACATTATTGTCTTAGCATAACAATCTAAAACAGCATGGTTTGCAACCAAACAATTCATTCAGTGTATTACATCAAAATCCCTCATGTCTAATAAAATAAGATTGGCCAACATATCGTTTTCCCCTACTTTTAACTTACAACCATTACATACATACTCAGTAACTATGTTATCTCTAACTGGAGTGCTTATAAGCAACACTCTACCTAGAGATACTGGTTTCACATGTTCAAACAATTTACATGCAAATGAAAGCGATATAAGCAAATGTGTGGCACCAGGCTCGATTAATACTAATGCTTTAAAATCAAAGACTAAGATGGGACCTTTAATCACATCTGTGGAAGCTTCTATAGATGCCTCGTCCACCGCAAACACTCACCCTCGACCAACAGCTTATGTCCCTTTCTCCTCAGCTGTGGCTTTCCTCTTAGGAGTAGGTGTCTCAACTGCGACCTACTCTGGCTCTTTGTCCTTCTATGGTGTTGTATCAACCAACTCTGGGCAATCATGAGCTATATGCACCGGTTTGCCACAACTATAACATGACCTCGTCAACAAATAGCATGGCCTACTCCCATGATATCTACCACACATCTTGCACTGCTCGGTGGTAGGTCGAGGTCCACCAATAACTATACCCCTCGATGCTGGAGGTAAAACTGGATAAGTTGGAGGCTTTGCAGGCCTCTCTCGTATCTCATCAATCTTTGGCCTCTTACCAAATAACCTCTTGCCTTTTCTGAATCCTCCATCATTAATTGACTTCTTCCAATCTCTGTCTCTACCCTTACCACTTCTGCCTAACTCCAAGGCATGCAACTTATAATCTTGCTTACATAGCTGAGCTCTAGTATTGCCTCGTCATAAGTAGTAATGTCAAATGGGGCCAACCGAGCTCTGATCAAAGGTCTCAACCCCTTAATAAACTTCTGAACCTTCCTGTCCTGACTACTTATGGTAACTGTATCATGCCTACCCAAAGATGTAAATCCAGACTCATACTCATCGACTTAACGCTTCCCCTAAGTCAAGGTCATAAACTCCATATGCATCTTTAGCTGAGTAGTGGCTGGAATGTACTGTCTCCTAAAGGCATCCAAAATATGGCCCAAGTCACAACCGAGTGCCTAGCACTCAGAATTGGCTGTGTAGCCATCCACCAATGCTTGGCCTCACCCTCTAATACAAAAGCCACAAATGTGACCTTCTCTGTGGTATAGCAATGGAAAAATCTGTAAACCTTCTCCACACTACGAATCCAATGCTCCGTTAAAACTGGGTTCTTCACCCCGCTAAATGAAGGTGGTCCAAACTTTATGAACTATCTCAATCTCTCTAGATCACTCTCATAAACTCATTCACCACCAACTTGTTGTGGAGCTACAGGATCTTGAACTGGTGGGGGAATATCCTGAACTGGAGAAGGTACAGGAATCTGTGCTTCTGTAACCTAAGGTCTCGGTGCAGGTTGCGTAGGCTCAAGTCTCTCAGGTGCAACTGCCTGACCAGTAGGGTTCTCCTGTCTACCCTCTATTCTGGTCATCGTCTATGTAAACAACTCCATGATAGTTTCTACACTGCGATCTAACCGCGCTATGTGTGCTTTAATGGCATCACTAAGATCGGGTGGATCTCTACTAGAACTAGACCCACTGCATCTCGCGGACTCATCCCTACGCCCCTGAGAGTGCGAACTCTCTCCTTTACTACTGCGTCATCTATCCGACATCCTACAAACTCAAGAATAAGTTTCTCAGTCAAATTTCCAGCTCGGTATACATAATTGTATCCAAATAATGCACAGTACTATGGGGATGTATAATTTCCTAACTACAAACACTGACTTACATCAGACCAACTCTGCTCTGATACCACCTCTATCGCAACCCATTTCTGTGACTTACCTTACTACTAATAGTTGGTCTGTGAGTCAATATCTATAACTGTATCTCATCTATTTTATAATTCAATTTTATTAAATGAAGTATAAACTGTACTTTTATTTATACGAAAGTGTTTACATCTGTTTCTATTGTATACACCCCACTTATACAAAAGATAGCTTTACTGTGCATTATTTTTACAAATACAAAATTTTCATAGGTGTGTACCTCTACATCACTAGATAACTAGAGAACATGGTAATAGGAGCAACTGCAGTGGACTCACTACTGCGCAGAATCTGCAGAGGAGGAAATAAGGGGGTGAGCTAACACGCTCAGTGAGGAAAATATGAAAGCAGGTAGATAACTATATTATCTACAATGCCTAAAATACATATTTCATTTCCTTATAAAATAATATGCAATTATTTAAAAAAAACTTCCATCTATGCGAAACCATTAATTTGCTAGATGGGTATATGCATACTCATTTCAAAATCACACAGCACACACTTAGAAAACACTTCACACTTAGCAAATCAACGGACATGAGACTAGGATGGGATATCATATCATACAACAGGGGACATATGGCCATAGTCATTGGATTCTAGGCAATCACGGATCAGGTGTGCGGGAATCCCATGCTTGGGGAGGCGAATCAAGCATCCCTTCAGCTCATTAAGATCACTAAGATATCACGGCACATCGTACTCCGTGGCTAACACTCACAGTACAACGTGCTCCGTGGATCCTCATATATTGTGATATAGCTGAGAAGACCGAGTAATCTCGAGGTCTACCGTCTCAGTATCACTATCACCCATTTCCATTATCTCAAAATCACGTGTGAGTAGATCTGTGCAAGAACACCTAAAAATACACGATGACTCTAGTACAATTTTACACATCACATAGTAAAACTCATAAAACCGCGTGCAAACAACTCAACATAAGATCACATAGCAAAACCTGAGGGCTCTAGTACAATTTCACTTAAAATCACATTAAGTGTAGAAAATTAGATGCGAGCATAGTCAGAGTAAAAACACTTAGCAGTATTCGATGGCTCCAGCATGATTTCAAAATCTTGTGCGAGCACTTTAGTGTACCACACAGCTTACACTCAGCTCCAGCACCGTTTGCTTTCTCAGAATCCTTTTAAACTAAATGTGCAAGCAAGGCTGTTACCACGTTGGCTTCAGCATAAGTTCATACAGAAAATTCGATAGATAGCTCCATTCAAGTGAAAACAGTATCCTTGGCCGAGTTCGCTTCGACAAATCATAAAGTATGAGTGAGAGAGCAATTTCCCTTCAATCACTCGTTAAATGTTTTTAACTTAGTCAACAATGCATTTTTTATGGAAAATAGCTAAATCGGGATCCAGTCTATGATTATACACTTCCAAAATAACTTTTCACAATAATGACACGAAAGCATGCACTTTATGCATTTATGCTTTTTCGATAAACTTACAATATAACTACTTCTGTAAATTTAGTCATTTTGGTATCTCCTTTCTGTTGGTTTTCACGTATATATCTCAATATCTATATACTCTATAGTATTTATTTGCATATAGAAGGTAAGAAATGTACATATAGCTATCTCTAATTTACCTTGAATCACACATGAGTCACTTTCCTTCGATTTCCACTACTCGTGATCTGGTCTAATTGGCTCCAAATATATCTCCAAGAGCTGCAAATATTTACTAATCATATCAGTATAATTTAATATACTTAATTTTCACTTGAATCAAATTCAAATCAATGTATTGGGCCATTTACACCCATTTGGCCTCATTACACTTTATTGGGTCTTATTCTCTTAAGTTCATTTCAATTATACTATTCATTTCTCGAGAAACTATGGGACCTATCAAGCCTACTGATTCAATTAGGCCAGCCTTAGGCCCACAATGTCTTATTGAGCCGAATACTCAACTCTTGGCCACTTCACCATTCGGTCACACATGTTGCGTCACTCCTAGCCATGGCCGACACCATGGTTGTCTATCCCTCATGGATATTTTGGCAAACACTTAGTGTACTTACCTTCAATTCATCACTTTCCTTCACTAAGACATTTCATCATACACCTTTTATGCCTACTTTAAATCATCATCTATTCCAACATATTGATTTCACAAAACCATCTTAAAATCATGTATACATGCTTAATAACATCAATACATGTTTAAATCATAATTAAATCCATGCAAAATCAACTTTCTCTTACTTTCTCACATTAAACCCATATTAGGTCATATAAGATTAAGCATGCTCAAGGATGTTTCAGCCAACAATACATACATCAATCAACTTATAAAAAATGCCTAGATTAACATAATTGAAGTTGGTGTATTGAAAACTGTCACGATCGACTTTTACCAAAAACCACTACAAATTTTTTGCATTTTTCTTACCTTTCTTTCCGTCACAATTTAAACCACCAATAGTTGGGCTGTGATTCGGCATTAGTAACATCACTTTTACTTACCATGTCATCTATTCATATCCATACATACATGTTAATAAAATCTACCTATTGACTGTAAATAACTTTGTACATAAGTTAACTCACTATATTAATATACAAATACATCCCCAATATTAAATACGTTTACATCACTATGTGGTTTATATGTTCAGATACAAAATCGTACATGATGTGTATACCTTTCGTTCGATGGGAATGCAGCGGACAAAAGGAATGCTAGTCCTCAGCCATACTCTATCTACTGCGATGCTCTGTAGAGAGGAGAAAACATAAAGGGGTGAGTTCACTAGCTCAGTAAGGAAATCAGGCAAGCAAGTAGATAACCACACTATTTACTGAAAATAATGTCATGCCATGAAATATTATGAGACCCAATTTTATTGTAAGAGCAAAAGGAAATGAATAGAAATTTACGAGTGCATTTAAAAATTCAAAAAGACTGAAATGAAATTTTTGAACACGTTGAAGGGCAAAATGGTCAAAAGACCGAAAGTCGATATAAATTCGATGAAAAAATATATCGAAAAGGGTTAAAATAAATTAAATAAATTAAAAAAAATTAAATAAATGAATTTAGAATAAAATAAGAAATTTGTAAATATTTGTAGAATATTTGTGAATATTTTAATGATTAAAATATAATAAAAATAAATAAATAAATAAAAATAAATAATCAATAAATAATCAATTAATTAGTTAAAAAAACAAAACAGAATCAGAAATGGAAATCGAGGAGAGAGACGAAAAATGAAGCCTAAAAACCGAGGAAGATCGACGAGCCTCTTCTGGCGAACCCCGTCCAAAGCCACCTATCGAAAAAGGAAGCCGCTCACCCCGCGATCCTTCAGCTACCGGTGATGCACGTCAGAGAAGCCCGAATCCGACGAAACGACAGACAAAAAATCGAGAAGGAAAATCGAGTCGGTCCCGACAATCCACGGCGGCTGGACGTGAACGGAGGCCACCGGCGTGACCATGAGGAGGAGGCAGTCCTTTTGAGACCGGTTACTGTCGACGAAACGGCCGAAATCGTCGGTGACGACCAAGACCAAAAATGGGTTACGACGACCGAGAGAGAACAGGCCGGACCGGTGACTTTCCGGCGGCCTTGGACGAAACCGAGGGCAGATTCGTGCTGCGGACTGCCCAGCGGAGCCACTGGCGGCGGAAGCCGGTGGAGAACCGGTCGGCAAGGCATCGAACCGGAGTGAACCGACGGTTCGAACCGGGTCTGAATCGGACCGAACCGGTTCAGCCAATGAGGAAAGAGAAAAAAGGAGAAAAAGGGAAAAAGAAAAAGAGGAAAAATTGGGAAAAAATCTCAGCGATGTAATCAAGCTACAGGTAAGTCGGTAAGCGGTCGAAATTGATCGATTAGAATTTTGAAATATTTTATTTAATTATTATTCGACTAGAAATTTACCCAAAAATTTATGAAATTGTGTAGCTCGACAACCGACGTCAAACGAGAGCTCAAGACAGCCTCGATTTACGTACTAGCATGGAATCTCGGGTAAGTAACCCTTATTTATGACAATTTGCATCGTTATGCGTACTTCAGATTTAATTTCTGCATTAATTAAATTAAATTTTTGAAAGTCGGATAAATTGTCATAAATAATAAATTGAGCTATTCGAGAGTTAAAACGAGGCCCAAGAAACTGTTGGTGGGCCCAATGAGCCTAATAGGCCTCGGTAATGTGAAAATTAAGTGGAAAACGGGCTTAAGGCTGATTAAGGCCCATTAAGGTGCAATCGGGCCCAATAGGGGTAAATGGGCCCAATGATTTAAATTAAGCTCAGAAAATAGGAAATACAATTAAATTGTATGATATCTGACCTGAGGAATATTTATACGCAGTTTCGGATATTGGATTGGGAGCAGATCGGACTGCGTGACGAGAGAGCAGTGGAAAAGGAAAGGTCAGACTCTACAGAAAAATAAGGTAAGGGAATTCTACGGACTACTAGAGGTAACCTTACGAAATTTCAAAATTCATATGCAGTCTTTTAAATTATCTGAAGGGTCTAGAAGTAAGTTAATAATTTTAGTGCCCCGAATGGGTAAATTACCAAAATACCCTTGTTAAGGGTAAAATTTTCAATTTTAGGAAAAAATTAGGAGGAGCAAGAACAAGAGGTTCCTGCTCGTTCTGGAGATGTTTTGACTCATACATGAGTAGGCTGGCTAACCTTGAAAGAAAAATGCACAACATTGCATATTTTCAATGATGAAATTGTTTTGAAAACTGTTTTAAGGAAACAGAGCCGCCTACGTGTTTTTATTGACATGTGACATGCTAGAGCTCAACTCGCACGATGTGTTGATTTGTGTGATGCATGCATTAGTGCTGGAGCGAGAGCTCGCACTAGAGTGTTACATGCATTGGTGCTAGAGTCCAACTCGCACCAGATTATATATATATATATATGATTTTTGTGACACGGTGCTAGAGTCTAACTCTCACCAGATTTTACATGATTTTCATGACAGGGTGCTAGATTGTAACTCACACCAGATTTTCCACAGGATTTGATGAGAATGCTAGAGCTTAGCTCGCACTAGTTTTACTTGAATTGACGAGAGTGCTGGAGCATCGCTCGTACCTCCCACTGATTTTTATGAGAATATGCGATGAGCCGTGCTTGGAGCTTTGGGTAGACTGTGTGTCACCGATTAAATAGGCTCGCACGTGCGTTTTGAGACATGGCATGAGTATAGAGATATGATATGGGTCCACGGAGTACGATGTACCGTGTAAGTAGCATAGAGTGCGATGTATCGTGTGGTATCTTCGGATACGGGGTATCTTCAGATACGGTATCTTTGGATACGGGGTATCTTCGGATACGGCATCTTCGGATGCGTGGGATCAGATAAGACTGACGGGTTGGATTGACCCACCTCCCGGGCGGTTCCCGATCAGGGTGAGACCCCGTACACTAGGATCCATGTAGCAGAGGGGCTCACGAGGACACACGACCATAGTCCTAGTTATTACCGATATACAGATGTTACCTAGTCTCGCATGTTGATGATCTTGACGATGATTGAAACTAGGTCTTAAACTAAATTTGCATGATGCTAATTCCATGCTTTTTAAACCCATGTGTGATGTAAACTGATTTTCATGATTTTGTGTGAGTCACGACCACCCGAAGGAGGGGTTAAGTCCTGACTTTATTGTGAAATTTTTAAATGAGAAAGAAATGATTTAAAAAGAGTTGCATGTTGAATTTTTCATGCGAACGTGTTTTACATGACATCATGAATCATTGCATCAGTTTTGAAATGTGTGGAGAAAGGGTGGTTTATGCATGGCACCACGTTCATGTAGGTAGTATGGTTACCTACTTGTTCGTAGGATTGCCTTACTGAGCTTGATGTGCTCACCCCTTTCATTTTCTCACACAGATAATCTCCAGTAGATGTTGAGGCGACTGAGTACTGCATTCCGGATATCCGCTGCTGCCCATCATTTAAGGTATATACACTTGTACGAATTGTATCTAAATAAGTATAGCACAGTAACATGTTTGTAAGTAATTTTAAGGGATGTATAAATATTGTAAACATTTATAAATGACTGAGAAAGAATTAATTTGGTGGGACTAGCATTGACGCACAGCTCAATTGTTAGTGGAGTGTGGTCACGATTCGGAGGATAGATAAGTATGAAATAAAAATAACAAAACGCAAAAAATTTACTCTGATTTTTGGGTAGTTTTGGGTCGTGACATATAAAGGTGGTATCAGAGCAGAAATTGGTCTGATGTGTGTTAGTGTCAGTAATTAAGAAATTACATCCCCATGTTACTGTGCTTGGTTAGATACAATAGTGTATATCGAGATGGGTTTTAACTAAGAAATGGTTGAGAATGCAGGAATGCCTAATATTAGTCGTGATAGAGAAGGTAGAGCACGAGGTAGAGGTCGTAGAGGTAGACTTGAGCCTGCTAATTGTGCTGAGTTGACCTATGAGAATCAAGATGAGATTGAAATAGAGGCTAATGTTGAGCATGCCTCACAGAGTTCGACAGAGTGATCGGACAGTATTGAGACACGCTTCGCGAGGTTGGAGCGAAGTGTGGAGGATATTTTGGGAGCTAATTGTTCAGAGTATGCAAGGGATTTGAGGGCAACACGGAGCATTGATGGAAGTCCGCTTGACCCATCTTAAGAGTTAGACATCTAGAGTTGACAAGAGAAATATTTTGGATGTATTCTGGTGACAGAATATCCCGGACACTTCTTAAAGGAAATTATAAATAAAACTTCTTACTCTGATCGAGAGGAATTGATTTATTGATTAGTATGAATTATGAGTATGAAACTCATTTATATTCTTGGGCAGATAGTACCTCGACACTATGAATAGTGATAATCAAGATGTCTAAAAGTTTATGGAAGGGCTCAGATTGTCGATTAGAGTCCGATTGGTCCATGAGATATTACCTATGTCGACACAGTGCGTAAACTACAGTGGTGTGAATAAGATTGTGAGTTGCACGCCTTTGAGATTGGGAAAGGTAGTAAGGGCCGAAATAGAGACAGAAAGAGAATCGAGAATGATAGAGATGACAGAACAAGAAAAAGGGGTAGTTTGGTAAAAGATTTGATTTGATGAGTTATGGGCTAAGATGATTGGTAAGGCCACAGTTATCCGATTATAGCACTTTTGAGGGGTATTGTGATTGGAGAACCCCGATCTGCTACGGATCACTGTAGAATGTGTGGTAAATACCACGGAAGTAAGACCTGCACCTACACATTATTGATGAAAATGGTCGTTAAGTGTGGTAAGACGGACCATTTATTATGATTGCTCGGAGTCGGGCGAGATTGCCCCACAGAAAGGTAAAGAGATAGAGAAAACCCTATTAAGATAGCTGCATCGAAAAGGGAGGCCACAACCGAAGAGAAAAGGAAAGTAGGTTGTTGGACGAAGGCGAGTGTATGTCTTGGACCAGGACACTACTGATGTTTCACAAGATGTGGTGAAAGATGCCACACTGCTTATGCATAAAGAAGAAATTGTGTTAATTGATCCTGGTACCACGTATTTCTTCATACCGCCTTCATTCGCATGTGAGTAAAAGACATGAATGCCTACACTCTTGGGCACAGTGCTGATAAATGAGTACCCCAATAGAGGAAGGTTAACTAATGGAATAATTATGAAGAGATTTTAAGTTGAAAACGGGAGAAGAAGTATAAGTCAGCCGATTTTATTCAATAGACTATGAATAATTTAAAGTAATATTTGAGAATAAAGTGGTCGGCTGCAAGCTATGCTATTCGAATTTCTATCCTAAGATAGTGCTGTTTTACCCCTGAAAAGTATACTATAAGTTTTGACAAGTAATAAAAAAGGGTGCAACAGTTGAAATTAAAGGAGCAAATAATGGTACTCACGAAATGAATAATGACAGAGTTTCGTTATAATTGATATACGAAGGAGATACTCTTTAAGATATGCTTGATTCTGAATACAAGATGTATTGGAGTAAGAGGCGTATGCAAGGTAAGAACATCTTTACGATATGAAGTCATTAGGATTAAAGCAATTAGTAGCGAATATGAATTGTGACCACAGGGACTGATATGTAAAGTAATTGTGGTTAAGTCTAAGGGTTAATAAAGGTATTTCAAAATGCCTCCCCGCCTGAAGACGTAACAGCATCTAGAAATATGTAGTGGAGCTCAACTACAATGAGTTACTTAAACTTTACCTGGACCAATTTGTCATCATCCTTATTGATGATATGTTGGGTGTAGTTAAAGTCCAGGGCAAATTATAAGCAACAATTGGAAAATTGCTTTTACAGATGGTTGCTGCAAGTTCTAAAAAAGGTATACTTTGTTGGCACGTTTAACTATGAAAACGTGGTATTTGAATGAGATGATAGATGTGATATGAATTTTGGTGTATTGAAGTATAAACTAACCACGACATTTATTCCCACCATACCCAATAGATTAAGAGGTTTCTCATGAGTCTATGGATACCTCAAAATCATGAATGAGCTAGGTATTGATGCAAAAGGGGAAGATAGTCGATTGTGGATCCAGACAACTCTAGGATCATGAAATAAACTATCTGACCTATGATTTAAAGTTGGCAGCGGTAGTACTTGTATTGAGGATATGGTACTATTATGTACATGGTGAGAAATTTTGGGTATGCACTGATCATAAAGCCCCAAGTATCTGTTTTCACAGAAAGAGGCGAATATGAGAATACATAGAGGGTTAGAGCTTCTGAGAGATTTTGATTGTGAAAAATTGTACCACCCAGGAAAGGCTAATGTGATGGCTGATGCCTTGAGCAGAAAGAGCCTCGGGATGGTATTACATATGATGGTCAGGGAGCGTGAGCTGCTAGAGCAGTTGTGAGCCTCAGTAGTGATGTGATCCCTTCTGATGATGACAGTGATTGTGTGACAGCTAGCCTGAGACTAGAACCGGATGAGAGTGCCCAGATTTGACAGGTTTAGCGAGATGATTGGCATGGTGAGTGTGGGTCAGATTCAGAAGGGTACAATGATAGAGTTCACAGAGTATGATAATGGTTACTAAGGTTCAGAGACAGTATAAGTACTCCCCAGGACCACCGTTGATGAGATAGTGATATTGTCAGAAGCTTACTCTTTGGGATATACAGTGCATACGGAAAGTAACGAATATATAGATATGAAATCTCTGAAAAGGGTATTGGTGGTCAGATGTGAAAAGAGATATGATAGAGATTGTGGAAAGTGCCTAGTATGTCAGCCGAATAAGGTAGAGTATTAAAAGTCTGTAGAGTTATTGCAGCCTCTACCTATATTGACACGGCACGAAAATGGGAGCAAGTCTCAATGAATTTCGTGATGGGTTATAGAGGACTCAAATGTATCACGAGGCAGTGTATGGCTGTAGGGGTTGTCCCCCGACTCAGACAAGAAAAAAATGGGTGACAGATAAAAATTTCTTCTGAATTAGTATAATAAGTCTTTGAGGATGTTCAGTTGAGTGAGAGATTAAGAACACCTCAGAGCAGACAAAAAGCATTGGAATTCACCGAGGGTGAATCAGTATTGTTGAAGTTATTTGTCCTAAGGGAATAAGGACATAACGAGACTCGGGAAGAAGGCAAATTGAGTTTTACTGAATGGAATTTTTGAGAGATTGGACAAGTGAGAGATAAGACCTGTAGGTTGGCGTTATCACCTGAATAAACAGGCATCCACAATGTGTCTCATCTTTTGATACTTCAGCAATACTATCCAGATCCAGCATAGGTGATCGGATATGAACTTTAACAGTTTAGCTCAGTGCAGCTATAAGTATATTAAAAAAGTTGATTCGGGCATTAAACAGGAAAGAGAAAGTATTGAGGTTTAAGACGATCTCCCTAGTTAAAGTTCTTGAGAAGTAATACACTCCGAAAAGGTCACAGAAGAATTAAAGAGTATGATATGAGAAAACGTACCCGAAGTTATATATGGACCCATATGATTTGGTTCTAATTTGGAGGACCAAATTTCTTAAGTGGGGGAGATTGTGAGACCCGATTTTATTGTAAGAGCAAAAGGGAATGAATAGAAATTTACAAGTGCATTTAAAAATGCAAAAGGACTGAAATGAAATTTTCAAACACGTTGAAGTGCAAAATGGTCAAAAGACTGAAAGTCGGTATAAATTCGATGAAAAAATATATTGAAAAGGGTTAAAATAAATTAAATAAATTAAATAAAATTAAATAAATGATTTTAGAATAAAATAAGAAATTTGTAGATATTTGTAGAATATTTATGAATATTTTAATGATTAAAATATAATAAAAATAAATAATCAATAAATAATCAATTAATTAGTTAAAAAAATCAGAAATGGAAATCGGGGAGAGAGACGGAAAACGAAGCTGAAAAATCGAGGAAGACCGACGAGCCTCCACCGGCGACCCCCGTCCAAAGCCACCTACCAAAAAAGGAAGCTACTCACCCCGCGATCCTTCAGCTAGCGGTGACGCGCGTCGGAGAAGCCCGAATCCGGCGAAACGTTGGACAAAAAAATCGAGAAGGAAAATCGAGTCGGTCCCGATGATCCACGGCGGCTGGGCGTGAACGGAGGCCACCGGCGTGACCAGGAGGAGGCGGTCCTTTTGAGACTGGTTGCTGTCGACGAAACGGCCGAAATCGTCGGCGACGACCAAGACCAAAAATGGGTTACGACGGCCGAGAGAGAACAGGCCGGACCGACGACTTTTCGACGGCCTTGGACGAAACTGAGGGCAGATTCATGCTGCAAACGGCCCAGCGGAGCCACTGACGGTGGAAGCCGGTGGAGAACCGACCCGCAAGGCACCGAACCGGTCGAACAGGAGTGAACCGGTGGTTCGAACCGGGTTTGAACCGGACCGAACTGGTTCAGCCAATGAGGAAAGAGAAAAAAGGAGAAAAAGGGAAAAAAAAGAGAAAAAATTGGAAAAAAATCTCGACGATGTAATCGAGCTACAGGTAAGTCGGTAAGCGATCGAAATTGACCGATTTGAATTTTGAAATATTCTATTTAATTATTATTCGACTGGAAATTTACCAAAAAATTTATGTAATTGTGTAGCTTGACAATCGACGACAAACGAGAGCTCGAGATAGCCTCGATTTGCGTACTAGCATGGAATCTCGAGTAAGTAACCCTTATTTACAACAATTTGCATTGTTATGCGTGCTTCGGATTTAATTTCCGCATTAATTAAATTAAATTTTGGAAAGTCGGATAAATTGACGTAAATAATAAATTGAGCTATTCGAAGTTAGAACGAGGCCCAAGAAATTGTTGGTGGGCCCAATGAGCCCAACAGACCTCGATAATGTAAAAATTAAGTGGAAAACGGGCTTAAGGTTGATTAAGGCCCATTAAGGTGCAATCGGGCCCAATAGGGGTAAATGAGCCCAATGATTTAAATTAAGCTTAAAAAATAGGAAATACAATTAAATTGTATGATATCTGACCTGAGGAATATTTATACGCAGTTTCGGATATTGGATTGGGAGCAGATCGGACTGCGTGACGAGACAGCAGTGGAAAAGGAAAGGTCAGACTCTACAGAAAAATAAGGTAAGGGAATTCTACGGACTGCTAGAGGTAACTTTATGAAATTTCAAAATTCATATGCAGTCTTTTAAATTATCTGAAGGGTCTAGAAGTAAGTGAATAATTTTAGTGCCCCGAATAGGTAAATTATCAAAATACCCTTGTTAAGGGTAAAATTTTCAATTTTAAGAAAAAATTAGGAGGAGCAAGAACAAGAGGTTCTTGCTCGTTCTGGAGATGTTTTGACGCATACATGAGTAGGCTGGCTAACCTTGAAAGAAAAATGCACAGCATTGCATATTTTCAATGATAAAATTGTTTTGAAAATTGTTTTAAGGAAACAGAGCCGCCTACGTGTTTTTATTGACATGTGACGTGCTAGAGCTCAGCTCGTACGATATGTTGATTTGTGTGATGCATGCATTAGTGCTGGAACGAGAGCTCGCACTAGAGTTTTACATGCATTGGTGTTGGAGTCCAACTCGCACCCGATTTTATATATATATATATATATATGATTTTCGTGACACGGTGCTAGAGTCTAACTCGCACCAGTTTTTACATGATTTTCGTGACAGGGTGCTAGACTGTAACTCGCACCAGATTTTCCACATGATTTGATGAGAGTGCTAGAGCTTAGCTCGCACTAGTTTTACTTGAATTGACGAGAGTGTTGGAGCATCGCTCGCACCCCCCACTGATTTTTATGAGAACATGCGATGAGCCGTGCTTGGAGCTTCGGATAGACTGTGTGTCACCGATTAAATAGGCTCGCACGTGCGTTTTGAGACATGGCATGAGTATAGAGATATGATATGGGTCCACGGAGTACGATGTACCGTGCAAGTAGCATGGAGTACTATGTACCGTGTGGTATCTTCGGATACGGGGTATCTTCGGATACGGGGTATCTTCGAATATGGCTTCTTTGGATGTGTGGGATCGGATAAGATTGACGGGTTGGATTGACCCACCTCCTGGGCGGTTCCCAATCAGGGTGAGACCCCGCACACTAGGATCCGTGTAGCAGAGGGGCTCACGAGGACACACGGCCATAATCCTGGTTATTACCGATATACGGATGTTGCCTAGTCTCGCATGTTGATGATCTTGACGATGATTGAAACTGGGTTTTAAACTAAATTTGCATGATGCTAATTCCATGCTTTTTAAACCAATGTGTGATGTAAACTGATTTTCATGATTTTGTGTGAGTCAAGACCACCCGAAGGAGGGGTTAAGTCCTGACTTTATTGTGAAATTTTTAAATGAGAAAGAAATGATTTAAAAAGAGTTGCATGTTGAATTTTTCATGCGAACGTGTTTTACATGACATCATGAATCATTGCATCAGTTTTGAAATGTGTGGAGAAAAGGGTGGTTTATGCATGACACCACGTTCATGTAGGTAGTATGGTTACCTACTTGATCGTAGGATTACCTTACTGAGCTTGATGTGCTCACCCCTTTCATTTTCTCACACAGATAATCTCCAGTAGATGTTGAGGCGACTGAGTACTGCATTTCGGATATCCGCTGCTGCCCATCATTTAAGGTATATACACTTGTACGAATTGTATCTAAATAAGCATAGCACAGTAACATGTTTGTAAGTAACTTTAGGTGATGTATAAATATTGTAAACATTTATAAATGACTGAGAAAGAATTAATTTAGTGGGATTGGCATTGATGCACAACCCAATTGTTAGTGGAGTGTGGTCACGATTCGGAGGATAGTTAAGTATGAAATAAAAATAACAAAACGCGAAAAATTTACTCTGATTTTTTGGTAGTTTTTGGTCGTGACAAATATTCCTTTTCATTTCACATCTAAAGCATGTATCTTTCTCTTTAAAACATAAGTAAATCATGCTTGTTTATAAACATCAATAATTCATGCAAAAATGATGCATTCTCATGTACAGCTTGTAAATCATATCATATTATGTCATTTCATTCAAATCAAATCAAAATACGACATTACATCATGTCAACACATTGAAATAAGGGCTCAACCCATCCCTCGGGCTTACCTTGGTTCATAAACGTTTACAGTTGTATAAAACACAAAATCATGGTCACATGTCGAGGCTCAACCCATCCATCGGGTCTATCCAATTTCATAAAAATCATGTGACAATTTAAGTAAGAAATATTAGGTGAGATAGGTGACTACTTGTTTGAGGATTATGATCATACTCCTTTTTTTTTTAAGTGATCTCAGACTACACGATACCCAATGTTCAGGGCATCACATGGCTGTAATGGGAGGAGGTCTAATCCTCAACTGACAGCTAACAACTGAGGACTTGGCCCCAAAGCACGCCAGATCCCTCTGGGCCCCGCTCCCACTGCTATCCAGTCCTACAACTCTAAGTACTCTCAAGTAATCACGATATAGCGTACTCTGTGTCTCATACACGGTACAAAGTACTCCGTGTCTCATACGGTACAATGTATTCTATGTCTTATACACGGTACAACGTACTCCATGGACCCAATAACAGTTTTGATAGCATTTTTCCATATCTAAAAATGCACGTGCGAGCATATAAATCAGTGCGACACACAATCTGTACAGGGCTCCAACACGGCTGTTTCATGCTATCTCTTTTAAAATCAGTACGTGCAAGTAAACTCCAGCATGATCTCTCACACAAACCCTATAAAATCTAGTGCAAGCAGTGCTCCAGCACTATCTTATGTAAAATCATGAAAATCGAGTGCGAGCGATGCTCTAGCACTATGACATGTATAAATCATGTAAAACTGAGTACAAGCAACGCTCGAGTACTATATGATGCATATTATGTAAAATTGAGTACGAGCTACGCTCTAGTACTCTGTTATGCATATCATGTAAAATCTAGTGCGAGTAACACTCCAGCACTAATGTATGTGGAAAGTATATAAAATCCAGTGCGAGCAGTGCTCCAGCACGATTTGTTTTCACACAACTCGATAGATGACTTAATTAAAAGAGTTTCACTCGATTAAATCAAATCGATACTATATTGTGTTGTTTTTGTATTTAACATCAAAATATCAGCAAATCTTTCAATGCATCTGCCAAATAGCAATAAAAAAATTCAAAAGCATGCTTTCCATGCTTTTTATAACTTTTCCTAAATTTTCTAATTTTACCCTTAATAGGGGTAAAATCGTAATTTTCTCATATCGAGTTTCTATAAATTTTATTCTTTTTCTCTGACCCTCAGACTTTTTCAATGTATGTAAAGCTCAAAACTACGTGCAGATATCTATAACTACTTGCAAAATCCCCTTACCTCAATTACTTTGTACAGTCTGACTTTTCCACATTGAAATTTCGTTCAGTCCGATTTGCTCCCAATAAAATCTCCGGAGCTGTATATAACCATTTATTAAGGTAATTTCAATATATTCCTCAATATTTTCTTTCTATTGGGCTTAATTTAAAGCATTAGGCTCATTTACTCATATTGGACTCAATTACACCTTAATAGGCCTTAATCTGTTTTAAGCTCATTTTCACTTCACTATTCATTCTTTTAAAGCCCATTGGGCTCAATAGGCCCATTAATACTTATTGGGCCGTCTTAAGCCCTTTTCTAGTCTCTTTGAACAGCTTACACAATCATTTACGGTTTATTCTCAATTCAAAACATTAAGCATTTTATACGGAATTAATCTATAAATTATTCGATGAATTTCTAACGCGTATAAATATACAAGTTATAGTAAGTGAGATTCACTTACTCATGATTCCATGATGACTCACAAATCGAGACTCGATCAAACTCACGTTCATCGCCTATCGTGTTTGATCGCCTATCGTCGGGCTACACATTTATATATTTAAACCGAGTCAATTTCGATCAAATATAAATTCAAATAAATTGTCCAAAAATTAAATGTTACACCCTGTGACCTAACCTCGAACATAGTCGCACAATGTTAAGCGAAATCGTATTTTAATATAACATAATTGTTTCTATATGGATCGTTTTACTTGTTTGTATCCAGTGTAGGTACCCTTCTACTCTTTAAAATATTTTTATGCATGATCAATCTCTAATCATAACTTATATTATCTAGGATATTAGGTTGCTTTACAATATCGGCATAATCATCACAATACTCAACATAAAATATATTAAATCCGAGTTATCCATCATACATCACATAATCCACAAACTCGACATCAAAGTCACTACCATATAGCATGCCATGTTGTTCATCCATTTTATACCCAAAAAAAGAAACCTAAGGTAATTCATGATAACCAAATCTACCATAACAACGTATAACCACAATCATGACAGATCGGTTCAACAACTTACATCATATCGCCATTTCTATTGTTTAAAACTGAAAAGAAGAAACCTAAGTGCGGTAATTAGCAATCATACTTAAACATCATCCAGCTAAATACATCTCACAAAATACAACAGTGCGTACATATCTGAAATAAAATACGTATATATACATATATATCCGTCCATCACATATACCTCGGTACTAAAAAACAAGAGCTAAATATCCAAAAGAGTCGGGAAACGTGGAGCTCTCCCTGCGAATCTAATCTGAAAAGTGTTGGAAAGAGAGGGGTGAGCAACCACACGCTCAGTATGAAGTCTACATAACCGAAGCTAGCAAAACACCATGCAACACGCCATGCAATGGTAAACCATGAGAATCATGTAAAACGTCATGCACAATTCAATAAAACAATGTTGTTTATACTTCAGTTAAGACATTCTTGTAATCTAAAAATCATGCATCGTTAAGCAATTTTGCATTTTAAGAACATCTTAGTAATTCTCAAAAATCAACTCCATAGTCAAAATACAGCAATTCATTCGAAATACATGCATGGGCATACTTAAATCATTCGATACAACAACATGAGAATGTGGCAATAACCCAAACCAGTCATGGATCCAATACTCAAATAACCTCACCAATATTAATGCAAAATAAATACACCTATGACCATAGTGACTACCGTTCTATCCTAACTGAACAAGTTTTGGACTAGGGTACTGTAGACGGGCTCAGGGTCTAACAGTAGTAGGTAGTAATAATAACTCAATGCCATGAAGGCATCCCCGTCAAGCACTTGGCACCATAGGGAAATCACATAGAACCTTCTACCGAGTGCTAGAGATGGCTCTCACGGGATATGACTGCCACACGGGCATAAACTGGGTTACCAACAAACTCAAAAATTTCACGATGGGTTCACAATAAAATTCAGCAAATCATCCCAAATTCATAATTTCCAAAATTGGGAAAAAACAACACATCGATAATAAATCATGTATCAATAGTTCAAAAATCAGCATGTATTAAATTTATGCAACTTCATGCTATTTCAAAATCACAGTCATAAAGGCCCATACAATCAGTTTCAAAAAGCAAACAGTCTTAATGGAGTTACGAAAATAGTGAAATGCTCACACGCACATGCTACTATCATGTAAAAATAATTTCTTATAAAACGATAACTCCAAGTTGTGATAGAATTTAAATCATGGCAATTTTAAAATGAACGGATTTCAAATCGGTAAAATATCGGTAAGGGAATTTATTTCTAAGCTATCTTATCAAATCGGCTAACCTATAGCCTATCTTTAAAAATGGATCTAATCTATCCTAAAGTATTTCACTAACAATCAGCCATATAAACCCCTTACCACACAACTGTTACGTGCTCGATTTACCCTTTTTCCGCCTTAGACATGCATATATGCGTCTAAGCTTCCTTGGCGCCTTCTGACGTAGTTGCTACGAAATCATATTTAAGGCATACATTATTTTCCATTCGTCTAATAACGAATAAAAATGTCAGCACATGCACACTCACAAAGTAAATCCGAGACTAACTACCACTAAAGTAGTTTACCAGTTTTAAGTCTTACGTTTATTCGTGCTTGTAAAATTTCCCTTTTATTTGGTCATAGCTGAACCTTTCCTTAATCATTGCTACTTGTCGGCACTAACTTTGTTTCTTCCAACCATAGGTTTATATCATTTCCGATCATGCTCTCATGGCCTAAATTTCTACAATTCTACTTGTTAATTATTTCTGATCTTAATCAAAGTGGCCAAATGCCTTTAGCATAGTCTTACTTCACACTAAATTCACGCAATTCCTATTTTTATATACTATTCCTCACTTATAATTTATTTAATTTCTGCAATTTCAATCATCCAATTTGCCAATATTTATTTAATCGAAACTCCCATAATCCTCTTTATTCTTTAGCTAATTTCTAATTTCTTCATAATGGAACTATATTGTTTCTACACATATTGGCTAACTTAGTTCCTAATTTCCAACAAGCATTACCGTTCCTCAATTTCTCCTCTAACGGAACTTAATCCACCATTTTCATTTAACAATTTAGATACTTGCTAGACATTATTATGTTCAGCTAATAACTTCTTTTAATTTTCAGCCAAGGTAATTAAATTTTCTGCATTTCTTTTCATTTGCTACATGCATCCATGCATATATCTATTTTGTGCTATGTATGTAATTTATTTCCCTTAACCAAATGCATGCATGAATTCCCTGAAATTCCTACCTTAGCCGAGCATTTCATCACCATTCATTCCTCATAAATTTCCGGCAATTCACTTAGTTACACATTGAGATATTGTATATTTTCCAAGCATTAAAACTACCAAATTTATTCTATATTTCAAGCCATCACATTCTGATTTTATTTTCCTTGAATTACATGAACTTAAACTAACTAACATCAATTTTCTGCATTTTAATTTAACGCAACACAATAAAATTTCCAGGATTTTAGCTTACTTCTCACTTTCTTACATGTTAAAATTCTGTTTTTGCTCTTTCTTATTGCAGCCGAGCCTATGCCCCTATAAATTGAAATTTTCTTATCATATTTTAATTCATAAACATCTACATTTGTATTATAACAATTCAGATTATTTAATTTAATTAATTCCTTTACTTGTAGCAATTTCTTCTATCTTTCTCACTATGGCCGAATGTCTACGTTCCAATGTCCCAATTCCTTGTTGAATTTTTAAGCCATAGAGATTTACATTTGTATACTACTATTTCAGATTATTTGATTTAATTCAACATTTACAAATTTAACAATTCTTTCCTACATTCTCTAATTTGCCGAAATCACACTTAATCTCCCTACTAGCCTAACTTAATTTTTAATCATGGAACCATGAATCAACATTATTCACATTACCAATTACTACTTTAATCTTTAAATTCCAGCAACATAAATCTTCCTAATTTAGCTTTATGTGGCCGAATACACCTCTATATACATACTGAATTTTTCTTCAATTGTTACATTTTATAAATTGCTTTACTAAAATCACACATGCAGTTTTCCTTTTTAATTATCAAACCAGTTTCTATATTTGTAAATTTCAGAATTTCCCTATTTCCATTAGCTAAGAACCTATTTCTCATGCATGTATAATTTTCTGAAACTAATTAAAATTAATACACATTATACCTCAATCTAACAGTAAACCACCATAAATTTCCAGATCTAACAACAATCTCACCTCAAATGCACAATGTCGAGCACTCCTAGCTAAATCCCCAATTTTGTTCTAATCGATTCCTGAAATTTCTGGTGATTTCCTATTGTGTTACACGTTCTCAGCTCAATGGTGTGTATTCCTCACTAGCTGAACAGCCTAGGCACTCATATCTCCCATGAACTAGCGGTGCAGGTTTCACGGCCGTTTCAACAAATTTGTGGTATGTGGGAGGTGTAAAACGTGTTTGGTAAGGTTGGGAGGTAATAATCTAGTCTAAAACTTACTCCTAAACAACTTATACTAACATGCAACTGGAAATTGCAGATTTTTTTTGGCTGAACAGCAAGCAATTTCCTGGAAATGGGGCTGTGTACGTGGAAGGCTAAAGAAATGGAAAGGGGAGTTGCATGCAAGCTTGGAAGGTTGATTTGGGGTGGCTGGTGGTGTGATTTGTGGTGGCTGATGCTAGATTTCAGTTCAGGTGTGGTGGTGGTGGCGTGAGGAGAGGTGAAAGGCTGAAGACTTTTCTGTTTTTTTTTTTTTTTTCTATGTTCCAAGCTGAAAAACGTGTAAGCGGAAAGAGAGGGAAACCAGAAAATGAAATACTTATTTTCCCCTTTTTATATTTTTTGCTTTATTTCAATTTCATTTAGTTTTAGTTATTAGATAATTAAGTTACAGATTTTGCAAAATAATCTACATGTATTATGGTTTTTATACTTCTAATATGTATATTTCAGCTTTTAATTTGTTTTAACAATTGGACAACTAAGTGCAGATTTTGCAATTTAATCTACATGAATTTTGGTTTTCTAATTCTAATGTATGTGTAATTACATTTTTCAGATTTATGTTCATACAATTTATGAAATCTGACTTTATAACTATCATAATTGTATATACATGTTCCAAAATAATTTCTACACAAGGATTTTATATCTATTATTTCAGATTTTGCAAATAAACATAAGTATATTCCCTATCTTAATGTTAATAGTCCAATATTTCAGATTTTATTACATTACATTATTAAATTAATTTGCTTCATAATTAACTTAGTTAACTTACTTAAATTTAATATTATCACTACATAATTATCATATAGTTTCCATTTAACTGAATTTATATTATTTCTTGTCAATTTCGGTCACTACATAAAATTGCATACATGAATTAAATTTATTTCTATATTCATGTACATTTAGCCTAATGCCTAATGGTAAATTACCTTAATCTATCCTAATTTAATTACATGAATATATTTCAACTAAATGAGTTGAGTTCATGAACCTATTCATGCATATACATTATGCATTTAAATTATATTCACTCTCTACAATTTATCATTGCTGTATTTTATTTATATTGGACTATAAATTTTCAGATTTTAATATTTATTTTCACCTATTATATTAATGTCTTATCTATTCCTACATCTCCTAAACTAACATACACCAAAATTATTATTCTACGTAGTGTGAGCCGAAATAATCCCTATTCTAACTCGATATATTCTATTGCTTAATTTAATTATATCCTCCTACCCGTTGGTTAATTTCGACGCATCATAAAAATAAACAAAACATTGGTATAGGGAATTTGCGGTCTTACATTAAATCGATCAATTTCGACTGCTTACCGACTTATACTTAACCCAAGGCATCTCCAATTTTTTTTCCATTTTTTTTGGTTGAACCGGTTTGGACCGGTTCAATCCCCTCATCACCATTCAGAGCTCTGTCTGCTGGTTCTTCGTCGACTTCCATTTTTAGCAGGTCTGTGGGGACTCGTGGTGTAGGGATCTGGTGGTGGCCAAGCCTCAACTGGCTGGAAAGTGGCCGGTTCGCCCCTTTCTCTCTTTGGCTTCATTGCCAGTTTTTCTCTCTTTCGTCGTTGTCGGTGCTATCGATCAATTCTCCAGTCGATTCCACCACCAATCAGCTCGGCCTCGCCTCTAAAGCCTTCTTTTGGCCTGGGCAGGGGTAGATCGGTGTCGAATTTCGTCGTTTCTCCCCTTCTCTCTCGCGGCTTCTCCCTCTTTGATCTCCTATTTTTCGGCAACCCACAGTGCGTGGTGGCGCTCAGGCACTCTCTCGGAAATGGTCGTCCCTTCGCCAGCCACCTCGCACTCTCTCGCCGTCCACATCGTCGCCGGTGAAGGAAAATAGGGGGATCAGGTTTTCTCCCTATTTCACACAATTTAGTTTTTTTTTTCATTTCTTTTATTATTTATATATAGATAATATTATATATTTTAATATAATATAATATATTATACCTAACAAATATCTTTACTAAATATCTTAATTAATTAATTTATATATATATATTTAGACATTGTTATTTATTTTTATTTCCTCGAAAATATTTTTATTTATTATATTATTTTTCCCTAAATATTTTTTCATATTTTCGAGATAAATTCTCGAGGTGAAAATTTTTGAGTTATCACCATAAATTCGTATCTTGATCAATTGGACTTGAAATTCAATTATTTCTTCTTTATAAATCAAGATTACATGAATCCATATTTACAATGCCAACTTCTTAAGAAATGACACCGAATTTCAGGTCTTACAAAAACTCACTTAGCTTGACTTTCCTCTTTTGGCCAAAATTCGGGAAACACTTTGCTCATTCAATCTAACAATTCAACTTCTAGTTTTTTACTATGTTGTTCTCCTAATCATAAGAAACAACTTTGCTAAAAGCAACCTTTCTCAAATTTGTTTGGAAGGTGATGATATTTTAGAGTGAGAAAGCTTGTTTCACTCCACTTTAATGGAGAGTATCAGCTATTCATGGAAGAAGACTTGGCTGTCGAGTTTTAATAGAATTGGGTATTGTGAGATCAATCTCCAAGGGTGAGAGATTGATCTTTCCTTTGGTTGAACTACATCAGTATTCAGTAAATAACTTGTGAGATCGATCTGCACTTGGGAAGGGATCGATCCTTTCTTAGCAGAATCAAACAGAGATCGATCTATTTTTGGGAAGCGATTGATCCTTTCTAGGCAGAATTAAATCGAGATCAATCTGCTTTGAATAAGGGATCGATCTTCCTTTTACAGAATGATTTTGCATTAACATTTTGAGAAGAGGAGATCGATCTCCCATGTACTAAGATCGATCTGCTTGCCTAGAAAACCTTTTTGATTTCATTCTCTAATTACAAGATCAATCCTGTTGTGTTGAAGATTGATCTGGCATTCATCTGCGGGATTACAGTTGCTACTTTTTTCAAAATTTCAAAAGAAAGATTGCATTTACATGTTTCACCAATCATTTTGCGTTCTATTCACACTTAGAGCATAAAAAGATCAAATTCTTATGATTCACATATAATGTAACTTGTGTGTACAACATGGAATCATAAAAAATACATATGAAAGTACGGGCCTTATAGATTTCGCTTGGGTGTCGTTGATTTGATGCTGTATAACCCTGATCCAGTTTACAGCCTTACCATAGCCATCGGTACTTGATTCTCTCTTTGGAGGATGCCCTCTTTTGAGGAAGGAATGATGATTTCTCTCATGACAGTGATAGTAAATGGCTAGTCTCCATATTATGAGATATGATTTGTTGTGACAAATAGTTTGCATAGTCACGTGTGAGAACTGCAAATTTTATGGACCTCCAATTATGAGAATTGTAATTTGATGTATGTAATCATGATATGTTGATGTACACGTAAGTTTTAAATGTGATGAAGTATAAGAAGATGAGGTTTTTAAGTCTTGAATGTGTATGGGTTGAAATATAGACTATGGGGTAGATTGTAGGAAGTTTTACATTGAGTTTTCTGTAAATTGATGCAGCAACAGTGCAATCTGTGAAGGCTAGATCGATCTCGAAGGATGAGAGATCGATCTCATGGCTCCAGAATGCAGGAAATACATAAGAACTGATAGGCAGATCGATATCATAAGCAAGTAGATCGATCTCCAAATGTTTCTGTAAAGAGTAGATCGATCTCCTATAGGAGCAGATCGATCTCAAAATGTTTCTGTAAATAGCAGATCAATCTCCTCACAAGGAGCAGATCGATCTCCTCAAGATTATGAGATCGATCTTACCCTCACACAGATCGATCTGGTAGGCATAAAAAGTATCCAAAACGTTCTCAAATTCAAATGCAGATCGATCTCCTATAGGAGGAGATCGATCTCATGCCCTCCGCCTATATAAGGATCCTTGTGTTTTTTAGGAATTCATTCTTTATCTCTCCAAAAAACTAAAATCCCTACTTTCTCTCTCTTTCGAAACACCCATTTTCGTTCGAATCAAAGATTGCGGCAAGAAGGAAAGTTGTTCCTTGTCAAACAGAGAACAACATACTTGAAAATCGAAGGAAAATTTGAGTTGAGGCGTGAACTGAGCACTCCACAAGTTTTGGATAAATTTCTAAGCTTTAATCTTTGATTTGGAAATAGATTTATGCAATTATGGCTGTAGATGTTGTGATGAATTAGCTGAAAATGATTAGGGTTCGTAGAAATATTGAGAAATTATGAGAAATTGATTTGGTGAGGATTTTAAGGTGTTAAATGAGAATATGAGCAATTATGCTTGATGTTGAGATTTGAGACAATGTGATGATGTATTGATTATGTTTTTACATTGTTGGGACAGCTCGGGAGTTCCAGAGAGGAATGCAAGGCTAGTTCATCATTAAGGGGAAACAATTGCACTATATGAGGTGTAACGAGGTAAGGAAAAACTTAAAACTCATTATGTATGTGATTTTTTGCTGATAATTGTAGCATGAAACGTTTTCAGAAACAAGCATGTTTTATGAGTTGTGATTGAGTTATTGCACACGGTTTTACAGCTGGTTGGAGCCCAATATTTATGAGTTCTAAACAAAGTGTGAAATTATTTTACAAACCGTTTGAGTTTAAAATGTGAAACGAAATTTGGGCTCTACGTTAAGGCGTACTGAGATTCGAGAAATGTGTGCATGGTTTTGCTGGTTTGAGCTCGGTTTTGACATGTTTGTGATTAGTACAAAACAATTTTCAGATGAGTTTTATGAGAAAAACCATTATGAGCTTTATGTGAAGGCAAAACGGTTTTATATGATAATGGTTAATATTGAGACTTAGGCGTGTCATGTGGTAACATATCGGGCCTTGCTCTAGTAGTATGTCAGTCCGAGCCTTGCTCTGGTAGCATGTAAGTCTGATATTCCTCTGTTTTGGTAACGAGAGATGCCTCCGTTCTGGTAACGTGAGATGACCCCCGCTCTGGTAGGGCTGGGTGGCCTTACTTTGGTAGCATATAAGTTCAGGCCTTGCTTTGGTAGCATGCAAGACCGATAGTGTGCATGAGGAGAGGCTTTGCTCTGGTAGCATGTAAGTCCGGGCCTTGTTCTGGTAATACATAAGACCAATACACCATGTACACGACCATATTGTTGATGTTCCCTCTTTTGAGGATGTCTGAGATGCGCACCTAGAGGAGATTATATTGATATGCCATGATGAATGTTTTATCTGAGTTATTTGCCTAGTCTCCTTTTTACATATGGGATTGTGTTTTGGTGGCTGCTCCACGTGCAATACTACTGAGGTGATTTTTATCACATTTTATGAGAAAAGCCATTATCACATCCTTATTTCGATATGCTTGTAACTATGGTTTTTATACTGAGCCATGTGCTCTCATGTTTCAACATGATCTTAGAGAAATGAGATGAGAATGATGTTTTAATAATTTCATCCTACGTTTTCTACTCAGTTTATTGAGTTTCACATATAAAACAAAATGATTGTGTTGTGTAATTAATCATTTTTGTTAACAAGTCCCTTACCCCCTTAATGAGTGATTTAAAAGCTCACCCTATTTTTATATCCTCCCAGATTTCTTCAAGTGAAGAGAGTTTTTCTTGCGACGTATGGAGTTAATACCTCGGGTACTACTCCTACACCACCACAAGGACCTCCCACACCACCAGTATAGATGGACCTAGTGCCTCTCCCACTCAACCCGATGACAAAAATATGGTCCGACTAAAGGACTTTTTGAAAATGAATCCATCCGCATTCAAGGGGAGAAAGGATCCTGTAGAGGCTGAGGAGTGGTTGACTAAGTTAAGAGTCATATTTGACTATTTGGGATGCACTGATACTGAGAGGGTCAGTATGGGTGCTTATATGTTGAAAAGGAGAGCTTAAGATTGGTGGGATACTACCCAGAGTATTCTGATGTCCAGGCAGGATGTGTGTGAGACCCCATATATGAATAGCTGTATATAGGAACATGGGAATGTAAATAAAATCATAAGTATAATGATACATTTGTAATGTGAAGTATATGCAATGTAAGTTCATAAGATTATGTACGCACTTGTAATAAGAATCGTGATTATACGTACAAGTTGCATTATGAATGAGTAGGAAGAAATGAACTTAAACACGAGAAGAATGTGATTGAAATGGAATATGAGTAGTGTGGTAAAATGGAAGGAAAGATTTACATAAGCGTATGTTTCCATTCGGGAAATATCGTGAAAATTTGGCTGTATAAAGATTTCCCACAAGTTTTAATATATACTAAGTGTGATTGGATGACATTTTTAAGTCTCAAGGAGCGATGAATGAGGAAAGGACTATGGAGGTAAATTGAGGAAGTTTTGAATGAAGTTGTTATAGAAAAACTGTAGAAAATCTAGAAATATGGAGGCCAGATCGATCTCATAGGATGAGAGATCGATCTGGGAGAGCCAGAATACTTTTATGTGAGTAATGGAAGGGAACAAATCGATCTCCAAAGGGATCAGATCGATCTCCTTAACTCTCGAGTTGGAAGCAGATCGATCTCCCCTAAGACCAGATCGATCTCCTTAAGCTTCTGTTTGACAGCAGATCGATCTCCCTTAAGACCAGATCGATCTCCTTAAGCTTTTGTTCGATAGCAGATCGATCTCAAGCCTCGATAGATCGATCTCCTACCTTTAAAACGTCTTAGAAAAGAGGGATTTTAGAGGACCAGATCGATCTCCACCCAAGGAAGATCGATCTCATCAAGTCAAAACTATAAATAGGAGCAGTTGGATCTGCAGATTTTTGAGATAACCATTTCCTTTCCACTTCAACTCAAGAACCTAGCTTTCTCACTCCTAAATCCAGCCATTTTCAGTAAGATTTGAGGAAAAGCTATTAGAGACAAAGTTGTTCACATCAAAGAGAAGAACAACATAGTTGGGAGGCATTTTCTCCATTTGTTGGAATTAAGCAACAAGGTGTACTTTCATTGGAGCAATGAGGAAATCAAGCTAGGTGAGTTTCTAATGCAAATACCCAAGTACATTTATTTGGATATTGATATGGGAAATGATTAGTATGCATAGATATGATAGAAACTACCTAGAAAGTAAAGAATCCACCATAACCTAAGAATGGTCTAGTGTGAGAAGTGGAATGTAGAAGTGTTAATGATGAATAAGATATCTTGAGAGGATAATTATGTTGTGAGCATGGTTTGGGCATGTTGATATTGAGATAAAGATTATGAGATTTACCACAAGGGGTAAAATGTGTATTTAAGGCATTGGATAAATTCTTAATTGAACAAGAGTTAGAAACGTTAACTCGAGTGTTTGATGGATGAATTTCAGTTTCGGATGATACGCCGGAGTAAGTCGAGAGGAGAACGCGAGAAGCATAAAGGCGGATAGTTACACACAAGTAAAGCGAGGTAAGGGACTGTGTGTTAGCTATAGAGATGTTCGTGCGTATTTGACAGCAATTTCGTAGATATATTGCTAGAACTAGTACGATATTATAATTCTATGAAATGATATGGAAGCATGAAAAGTACTATGATGTATATATGTATTGAGAAATGGGATAGGGTAAGGAAATAGCATGATATGCATGTTTTCAATGTTTTTCTCTAATTTACATTGATCTTGATGATTGAGAAATGTTGATGATAGGTTGGCTAATTTTATATGTTTTAGCATGAAGAGACATGCTGTATGAATAAACATGTTTTGAGTTTTAAAAAGAGAAAATAGATATCTATCAGTTTTGAGATGAGATTTTGTGTTGAAGCGCTAGCTCACACCCGTTTTAATGCCTTGATGTACCGTGCGGGAGTTTTAACTCGCGCGAGGGTTTTGAGAAAGTGCGAGAACTTTGCTCGCACCTGTTTTGTTGAGTTGAGGTAAACCTGGGGGTCTGGGACCCAAGGGGATACCAGCCGACGGCCATTTGAACGGGCTGGGCCTTAACGATAGATCGTACCCCTCTGGAGCTTTGCGTTGACTGTGTGTCATGCTGCTTGCTCGCCTGGTATATGAGACATGGTTTAGGATGAAAAGTCCATCGGAGTTGGAGTATGGACTTGGGTCCACGGTCGTACGTAGAACAGTGTAGTTATCCGTTGGTATACTATGTACTGTGCTGGGTGCACGTGAGTACGAGTATCGCGTAGAGGACACATGACGTATCTTCACCGTGAGTATACGAGGAGATAAGGTGGATTGAGATGAGCCGGAGGGCAGGACTGACCCATTCCCCTTCAGGCGAAGTGATGCCCTGTGCACACCTGATCAGTGAGGCCTGGGATCACTGATTATGGCCATATGTCGTGGATATTTGATTGTCGAAAATTTCATGCCAGTCTCAGAGATTCGAGAAACAGAGATAATCTCAGAAAAGAAAGAGATTCGCAGAAAAAGTGAATTAAGAAAAGAAAGAGATTTTGTGTTTTGATAAATCTCTAATTTCCCATTCGTGCCGTGAGGGCACTATTTATGAGCATGTTTTAAATGGAAGCTTGATAATTGATTTACACGAGAATGCTATTGAGAAATATATGTTTAAATGCATTTTTCGTATGATATTTCCATTTATAACAAAAATATGGTTTTGGTTTATGCATGCATGGGCTATGTAGGTAGTACGATATCTACCTGCTAGCATACATTTCCTTACTGAGCTGTGGTTTGCTCATCCCACTATTTTCCCCCTCCAGGTACTGAGAAGTAAGAGAGCGGGGGTCTCTAGGTCTTTTGTGTTGAACAGCTCCCACAATTTCGTAAAGGTATAAGATTTGTATACACGAGTATTTTGTATCTAATTTATCGTATCGCACAGTTATATCTTGGAATTGTAAACAGTATTATGGGGATGATATGTAAGTACATGGTATTTATACAATTAATTTTGTATATTTACACACACACCTGGGAGTGTAAATTAAAGCTTTAAATATTCCGCTGTAAATGAATGAATTTTAATAATTACATCTTCTCACAGCCCAACCGTAGTAGAGAATATATGGATAAAAGGGTTCCCAGAAGTGGGGAGTGACAGGTTTGGTATCAGAGCATGGTTGGTCTGATGTGAGTTGATGTTTAGGACTAAGAAAACATACATCCCCAAGTTACTGTACGATATTTAGATACAAATGTGTGTACGGAGCTGGTAGTGAATTAAATGTTTGTTATAACGCAGGAAAGTTATCAGGCTAGTGAGTTATGCCTGAGAAACACCGCAAGAGGGGAGAGAGCTTGAAAGCTCTAGGGCGAAATGACAGGACTGAGAGGCACAGTAGATCATCCTCTAGTCATGAGCCCCAGGAACAGATAGAGGCTTCTGATCCTCGAATAACTCGATTGGAGGAAGACATGCGTACGATGATGACCATGATGGGTCAGATCATGGCTAGGTTTGAGGGTACACTTGGTACAGCGGGACAGGCTGCACCGAATCCCCCAGTAGCTGCACCTGAACCTGAGAATGTTACACCTGCGTAAGTTGAACCGGTTAGGCCACAGGAACCTCATATTCGACCCGTACCTCCTCCAGTTGCCCCATAGCAGTATGATGATGATTTGGGGTATGGATATGACTGTGATATGGAGAGATTGAGGCATTTTATGGACTTTAAGCCTCCTTCGTTTAGCGGGGTAAAGGATCCGATGGTGGCTGAGACTGGATCAATCAGATGGAGAAGTTATTCGACTTCTGTAGATGTTCAGCTACGGAGAGAGTAGAGCTTGCGGCCTTTGTATTGAGAGGCGAAGCAGAGCACTGGTGGAAGTCCGCCAGGCCGATGTTGAGAGCTCAAGGTATGGCTATCACTTGGGATATGTTCTTGGGCATTTTCAGAGAGCATTATATCCCAGATACTGCTCGACGTAGACTACAGATGGAATTTCTAAATCTGACTCAAGGGAATCGAACAGTTGATGAGTACGAGTCACGATTCACTTCATTGGGTCGATATGATTCGGACTAGATCAGAAGTGAAGCTATCAGAGTCCGTAGATTTGTAGATGGACTGAGGCCTTCAATCCGAGCGAAGTTTGCCCCATTTGATGTCGCTACATATAGAGAGGCTGTGCGACAGGCCCAGTTATGTGAGCAAGATTATGACTTGCAGATTTCTGAGTTTAGTTGGGGTAAAGACAAGGGTCCGAGGAAGTGGGAGATGGCAAGAGTGCCAAATTTGGTCGAAAATTCATGAGTAAGCGTCGGAGAGAGGTAGATGAGTTCCAGAAAAAGGTTGCTAAACCTTTTATGCCTCTGACTCAGACACCATCCAGGGGTATAGTGATTGGTGGACCCCGACCGACTACAGATCAGTGTAGACTATGCGGTCGATACCATGGTGATAGGTCATGTCATCTTCAGGGTACCCGATGCTTCAGATGTGGTAAATTTGGACATTATGCCAGAGAGTGCCCGGAGATAGTTGAGGCAATTCCACAGAGGGGTAAGGAGCCAGAGAGGGTTCCTACAGTTGCACCTCCTGCAAGAAAGAAAGCCTCGGCTGAAGAAAAAGGAAAACAAGTTGTGGGTCAAGGCAGAGTGTATGCGATAGACCAGGCATCGGCTGATACCTCTTCTGAAGTGATAAAAGGTACAATATTGATTTTCAATCTAGAGGTTATAGCTTTGTTTGATTCTGGTGCTACGCATTCCTTCATATCACCTGCATGTGCATCTAAGTTAAAAGGTTTTGTAGAACCCACATACTTGAGTAGGACTTTACTAATAAGTACTCCAATGAGAGTTAGCCAATTAGTTGAGCAAGTGTATAAAGATTGTAAAGTGAGGGTGGGAGATAAGTGCATGACAGCCAACTTGATTTTATTGAATATGTATGACATTGATATAATTTTGGTAATGGATTGGTTAGCCACCAATCATGCTGTCATAGATTGTCGTTCTAAGTCCATTAAGTTTTCTCTACCTGAATAATGTGTTGTAAGATTTTAAGAGAAGAAATGGAATCTTAAATTTCGTGTTAAGTACAGTACTTTGGTATAAATGACTGGAGTGTTGTTTTGAAGGTCTTGTTGCTTATGTGGTGGATTTGAACAAAGTACATCCGGATATGGAGGACATCCCAGTGGTCAGAGAATTCCCTGATGTCTTTCCAGACGACCTACCAAGATTGCCACCTGATAGAGAAACGAAATTCGGTATAGACTTGACGCCTGGAACCGAACCAATATCTAAGTCACCATATAGGATGGCTCCAATTGAGTTAGAGGAATTAAGGAAACAGCTGCAAGAGTTGTTAGAGAAGGGGTTTATAAGACCGAGCGTCTCACCAATGGGAGCTCCGATATTATTTGTGAAGAAGAGAGATGGGAGCCTCAGGTTGTGCATCGACTATCGGATGTTGAACAAGGCTACCATCAAGAATAAGTACCCCTTGCCACGCATTGACGATTTATTGGATCAGCTTCAGGGAGCACAGATCTTCTCAAAGATAGATTTGAGGTCTGGGTATCATCAATTGAAGATTCAAAAGGAGGATGTGCCCAAGACAGCATTTTGTACCCGCTATGGCCATTACGAATTCTTAGTGATGCCTTTTGGGTTGACCAATGCGCCGGCAGCTTTTATGGCTCTAATGAACGAAGTATTCAAGCTATACCTGGACCAGTTTGTAATCGTGTTCATTGATGATATATTGGTGTATTCAAGGTCCAGAGAAGAGCATGAGCAGCACTTAAAGATTATTTTGCAAACCCTCCGAGAGAGAAGGTTTATGCCAAGCTTAACAAATGTGACTTTTGGCTAGAACAGATTTCTATTCTAGGCCATGATATATCGAAGGATGGGGTGTCAGTAGATCCGTCCAAGATTGAGGTCGTTGTTCAGTGGGAACAACCTAGGACAGTCACAGAGATCAAAAGTTTTCTGGGTTTGGCTAGTTACTATAGGAGATTTGTAGAGGGTTTCTCTAGATTAGCTGCTCCATTGACACGTCTTACAAGGAAGAGTGTGGAGTTTTCATGGGATGAAGCTTGTGAGAGAAGTTTTCAGGAACTTAAGCGCAGATTAATCACCGTGCCAGTTCTTATCATCCCTAACAGTTCAGGGAATTACTCGGTGTATACAGATGCTTCGCATTAAGGACTAGACTGTGTTTTGATGCAAGATAGAAGGGTGGTAGCTTATGGATCTAGACAGCTGAAAGATCATGAGAGGAACTACCCCACTCACGATTTGGAGTTAGCAGCCGTAGTGTTTGCATTGAAGATATGGCGCCACTACTTATATAGTGAGAGATTTCAGATCTTTACGGATCATAAGAGTCTGAAATATCTATTCTCACAGAAGGAGTTAAACATGAGGCAGAGGAGGTGGTTGGAACTCCTCAAGGACTATGATTGTGAGATCTTATACCACCCGAGGAAGGCAAATGTGGTTGCCGATGCATTGAGTCGGAAGAGTCTCGGGTTGGTATCACATATGATGGTTAGAGAGCATGAGTTATTGGAACAATTCACGAACCTTAGTCTGGATATGACCCTACCTGAGTTTGACAACTATGGGATTATTACTAGCTTGAGATTAGAACCGGAGTTGATTGAGAAAATTCGACAAGCTCAGCAAATTGATCAATGGTGTATTGACATGATTAGACAAATCCGGAAAGGGAAGGGTACCGATTTTATATTGAGTTCAGATGGAATAGTAAGGTTTAGAGATAGAATATGTGTTCCTAAGGATTTAGAGCTAAGGAAGCTGATCTTATTAGAGGCTCACTCGTCGAGATATACGGTACACCCGGGGAGTAGTAAGATGTATCAAAATCTTCGAAAGGCATATTGGTGGTCTGGGATGAAGAGAGACATAGCTGAGTATGTCGCTAGATGTCTCACTTGTCAGTAAGTAAAAGTCGAACATCAGAAACCAGGAGGATTATTACAACCTCTACCGATACCAACATGGAAGTGGGAGTATGTCACCATGGATTTTGTGATGGGGTTACCGAGAACCCGTAAGAACCATGATGCGATATGGGTGATAGTAGATCGGTTAATGAAATCGACACATTTCTTAGCCATGAGATCTACAGATACATTGAGTGCACTGGAGAACCTGTATGTGCGGGAAATAGTGAGATTGCATGGAGTCCCAGTGAGTGTTGTTTCTGATCGGGATGCCCGCTTCACTTCCCACTTTTGGGGACATTTTCAGGAAGCGATGGGGACCCAGTTGAGTTTTAGCACCGCTTTTCATCCTCAAACAGATGGTCAGTCAGAGAGGACTATACAGACCCTAGAGGATATGTTGAGAGCGTGTGTGTTGGATTTTAGAGGCTCATGGGACGATCACTTACCATTGATTGAATTCGCCTATAATAACAGTCATCACTCAAGTATTGGTATGGCCCCTTATGAGGCACTATACGGTTGTAGATGCCGATCGCCCATTGGTTGGGAAGAAGTTGGTGATAGACAGTTGCTCGCTCCCGATTTGGTTAAGCAAGCCTCCGAGGATGCTCAGATAATATGCGAGAGGCTACGAACAGCTCAAAGTCGATAAAAGAGCTACGCTGACAGGAGACGGAGACCACTTGAGTTTGATGTTGGCGAGTTTGTATTTTTGTAAGTATCTCCTTCTAAGGGAATAACGAGGTTTGGGAAGAAAGGAAAATTAAGTCCTCGTTACATTGGTCCCTTCGAGATTTTGGATAGAGTGGGAGATGGAGCATATAGGCTAGCCTTACCACCTGAGCTAGCAGAAGTCCACAATGTCTTCCACGTTTCTATGCTTCGGAAGTACTACCCGGACCCGACACATGTAATTAGCTATGAGCCGTTGGAGCTCAAGGAGGACATGTCGTATGTCGAGAGACCGATCAGGGTGTTGGACAGAAAAGAGAAGGTGTTGCGGAACAAGACAATTTCATTGGTTAAGGTTTTATGGCAACATCACACTGTGGAAGAGGCCACATGGGAACTGAAAAGTTTGATACGGGAAAAGTATCCCGAGTTATTCACAGATTGAATTGGTTCAAATTTGGAGGACCAAATTTTCTAACTGGGGGAGAATGTGAGACCCCATATATGTATAGCTGTATATAGGAACATGGGAATGTAAATAAAATCATAAGTATAATGATACATTTGTAATGTGAAGTATATGCAATGTAAGTTCATAAGATTATGTACGCACTTGTAATAAGAATCGTGATTATACGTACAAGTTGCATTATGAATGAGTAGGAAGAAATAAACTTAAACACGAGAAGAATGTGATTGAAATGGAATATGAGTAGTGTGGTAAAATGGAAGGAAAGATTTACATAAGCGTATGTTTCCATTCGAGAAATATCGTGAAAATTTGGTTGTACAAAGATTTCCCACAAGTTTTAATATATACTAAGTGTGATTGGATGACATTTTTAAGTCTCAAGGAGCGATGAATGAGGAAAGGACTATGGAGGTAAATTGAGGAAGTTTTGAATGAAGTTGTTATAGAAAAACTGCAGAAAATCTGGAAATATGGAGGCCAGATCGATCTCATAGGATGAGAGATCGATCTGGGAGACCCAGAATGCTTTTATGTGAGTAATGGAAGGGAACAAATCGATCTCCAAAGGGATCAGATCGATCTCCTTAACTCTCGGGTTGGAAGCAGATCGATCTCCCCTAAAACCAGATGATCTCCTTAAGCTTCTGTTTGACAGCAGATCGATCTCCCCTAAGACCAGATCGATCTCCTTAAGCTTTTGTTTGACAGCATATCGATCTTAAGCCTCGACAGATCGATCTCCTGCCTTTAAAACGTCTTAGAAAAGAGGGATTTTAGAGGACAAGATCGATCTCCACCCAATGAAGATCGACCTCATCAAGTCAAAACTATAAATAGGAGCAGTTGGATCTGCAGATTTTTGAGATAACCATTTCCTTTCCACTTCAACTCAAGAACCTAGCTTTCTCACTCCTAAATCCAGCCATTTTCAGTAAGATTTGAGGAAAAGCTATTAGAGACAAAGTTGTTCACATCAAAGAGAAGAACAACATAGTTGGGAGGCATTTTCTCCATTTGTTGGAATTAAGCAACAAGGTGTATTTCCATTGGAGCAATGAGGAAATCAAGCTAGGTGAGTTTCTAATGCAAATACCCAAGTACATTTGTTTGGATATTGATATGGGAAATGATTAGTATGCATAGATATGATAGAAACCACCTAGAAAGTAAAGAATCCACCATAAGCTAAGAATGGTCTAGTGTGAGAAGTGGAATGTAGAAGTGTTAATGATGAATGAGATATCTTGAGAGGATGATTATGTTGTGAGCATGGTTTGGGCATGTTGATATTGAGATAAAGATTATGAGATTTACCACAAGGGGTAAAATGTGTATTTAAGGCATTGGATAAATTCTTAATTGAACAAGAGTTAGAAACGTTAACTCGAGTGTTTGATGGATGAATTTCAGTTTCGGATGATACGCCGGAGTAAGTCGAGAGGAGAACGCGAGAAGCATAAAGGCGGATAGTTGCACACAAGTAAAGTGAGGTAAGGGACTGTGTGTTAGCTATAGAGATGTTCGTGCGTATTTGACATCAATTTCGTAGATATATTACTAGAACTAGTATGGTATTATAATTCTATGAAATGATATGGAAGCATGAAAAGTACTATGATGTATATATGTATTGAGAAATGGGATAGGGTAAGGAAATAGCATGATATGCATGTTTTCAATGTTTTTCTCTAATTTACATTGATCTTGATGATTGAGAAATGTTGATGATAGGTTGGCTAATTTTACATGTTTTAGCATGAAGAGACATGCTGTATGAATAAACATGTTTTGAGTTTTAAAAAGAGAAAATAGCTATCTATCAGTTTTGAGATGGGATTTGGTGTTGAAGCGCTAGCTCACACCCGTTTTAATGCCTTGATGTACCGTGCGGGAGTCTTAACTCGCGCGAGGGTTTTGAGAAAGTGCGGGAACTTTGCTCACACCTGTTTTATTGAGTTGAGGTAAACCTGGGGGTCTGGGACCTAAGGGGATACCAGCCGACGGCCATTTGAACGAGCTGGGCCTTAACAATAGATTGTACCGTGCTGGAGCTTTGCGTTGACTGTGTGTCACGCTGCTTGCTCGCCTGGTATATGAGACATGGTTTAGGATGAAAAGTCCATCGGAGTTGGAGTATGGACTTGGGTCCACGGTCGTACGTAGAACAGTGTAGTTATCCGTTGGTATACTATGTACCGTGGTGGGTGCACGTGAGTACGAGTATCGTGTAGATGACACACGACGTATCTTCACCATGAGTATACGAGGAGATGAGGTGGATTAAGATGAGCCGGAGGGCAGGACTGACCCATTCCCCTTCAGGCGAAGTGATGCCCTGTGCACACCTGATCAGTGAGGCCTGGGATCACTGACTATAGCCATATGTCGTGGATATTTGATTGTCGAAAATTTCATGCCAGTCTCAGAGAGTCGAGAAACAGAGATAATCTCAGAAAAGAAAGAGATTTACAGAAAAAGTGAATTAAGAAAAGAAAGAGATTTTGTGTTTTGATAAATCTCTAATTTCCCATTCGTGCCGTGAGGGCACTATTTATGAGCATGTTTTAAATGGAAGCTTGATATTTGATTTACACGAGAATGCTATTGAGAAATATATCTTTAAATGCATTTTTCGTATGATATTTCCATTTATAACAAAAACATGGTTTTGGTTTATGCATGCATGGGCTATGTAGGTAGTACGATATCTACCTGCTAGCATACATTTCCTTACTAAGCTGTGGTTTGCTCATCCCACTATTTTCCCCCTCCAGGTACTGAGAGGTAAGAGAGCGGTGGTCTCTAGGTCTTTTGTGTTGAACAGCTCCCACAATTTCGTAAAGGTATAAGATTTGTATACACGAGTATTTTGTATCTAATTTATCGTATCGCACAGTTATATCTTGGAATTGTAAACAGTATTATGGGGATGATATGTAAGTACATGGTATTTATACAATTAATTTTGTATATTTACACACACACCTGGGAGTGTAAATTAAGGCTTTAAATATTCCGCTGTAAATGAATGAATATTAGTAATTGCATCTTCTCACAGCCCAACCGTAGTAGAGAATGTATGGATAAAAGGGTTCCCAGAAGTGGGGTGTGACAATGTGATTAGCTGGGAAGAGTTTCAGAAGGTCTTTAGAGACCAATATGTACCACGAGCTGTCCAGAGAAGGATGCAGGCTGAGTTTTCAAGTCTGGTACATGGCGATATGTCTGTGGATGACTATGAGAGTCGATTTACCACCCTATTGAAATATGATTCAGTGACCTTTAAAGATGAAGAGCTCCGTAGTGAGAGATTTGTCTATGGACTGAAGCCCATAATCAGATATCGATTGATAGGGTTATGTATTACTAAATTTGGAGATGCTTTGAGACGAGTATAAGAGATTGAGAGGGGAATCGAAATGGTACTATCCCAGAATGAGTTCAGAGCAGTGCCTAGGGATAAGGGCAAGAGGCCAGCGATTTTTTAGACAGATATTCGGAGAGGTTCCTTCAAAAGAGGAAGAATTAAGGCATAGAAGGGCAGATTGGAGAGACCTAGAGCTTATCCCATCATTAGGGAGAAACCTCGGGATGTCAGGCCTAAGATAACAGTTTGTAAAGACTGTGGTCGACCGTATGAGGGAAATTATACTGGGTTGATCCGTGGATGTTTTAGATGTGGAGACATGAGTCACAAAGTAAAAGACTATCCTCAACCTCAGAGACCACATGCTCCAGAGCCTACCAGACAGCAGCTTCAGAGAGTGAATCCCTCGAGACGAGTCACTGCTGCAGAGAAAGGAAAGAAACCCGTTACAGTGGGACGTGTGTTTGCTCTAGATAGGGAAACACCAGACACTTCTATAGAAACTATAAGAGGTACACGCTCTGTCTGTAATCATAAGGCTCATGTGTTGGTTGATCTGAGATCCATGTGTTCCTTTATTTCTGAGCATTTTGCATGTAGCTTAAATTTAAAGTTTGAACCTCTAGAGTATATTCTACATGTAAATACCCCTATGCATGAGTCCTGGAGAACGAATATGATATGTAGAGGATGTGAAATAAAGGTGGGAGATAGGGTAATGTTAGCAGATTTAATGATGTTAGATATACATGGGTTCGATGTGATTTTGGGAATGGATTGACTGGAAACCAATCGAGTGAGGCTAGACTGCTATACTAAGATTATAACTTTCTCCCTACCTAAACCCTACAATGTACGCTTGAAATATTGAGAAAATAAATGTGTGGAATTTTTGTAAGCAATTTGAAATGTATGATGTTACCTCTTGAGAGTATTAAATTTGCTTTTGAATGTGAAGGTTATGAAACACTCATCTCAGATAATAATCAGGAACATCCGAGGATTAAGGATATACCCATGGTATGTAAATTTCCTGATGTTTTCCCAAACGAGTTGCCCGGTTTACCACCAAAGAGAGAGCTGGAGTTTACCATTGATTTGGTACCAGATACTCAGTTTATCTGTAGACCTTCGTATAGGATGGTATTAGTGGAACTAGAGGAATTGAAGAAATAACTACAGGAGTTATTGAATCAGGGGTTATTAGACCCAGTGTCTCACCGTGAGGAGCACCAGTGTTATTCGTAAGGAAGATAGATGGTAGTCTCAGATTATGCATAGACTACCGACTATTGAATAAAGCCACGGTGAAGAATAAATACCCATTGCCGAGGATTGACAATCTGCTTGATCAGCTGAGAGGGGCCTCAGTCTTCTTTAAGATTGATTTAAGATCGAGCTATCACCAATTGAGGATTAAGAAGGAAGATATTTCGAAGATGACTTTCAGGACAAGATATGACCATTATGAATTTCTAGTGATGCCCTTTGGATTGATGAACGCCCCTGCAGCCTTTATGAGGTTAATGAATGAGGTGTTCAGGGACTATCTAGATAAGTTTGTGATAGTCTTTATTAATGATATCTTGGTGTACTCTCAGTCTTATGAGGAGCACGCGTAGCACTTGTGGTTAGTACTTCAGATACTCTGAGATAAGCAATTATATGGAAAGCTTTGTAAGTGTGAGTTTTGGCTGGATCAGATAGCTTTCCTTGGTCATAAAGTTTCAGTGGAGGAAGTATCAGTTGATCCAATTAAAGTGGAGGCTGTGCTTAATTGGGAAAGGCCGGGGATAGTTATAGAGGTACAAAGTTTTTTAGTTTGGCAAGATATTATAGAATATTTGTTGAGGGATTTTTTAGGATCGTTGCTCCTTTGACCAAGCTCAGCCCAAGGAGACTTCGTTCATATGGACTGATCAATGTGAGCTCAATTTTTAGGAATTACAGAGGAGATTAAGAACGGCGCCTGTGTTGACTATCCCTGAGGGATCAGGAGGATTTTCTGTTTATAGTGATGCTTCCCATCAAGGATTAGGGTGTGTGCTCATGCAGCACGAAAGAGTGGTCGCCTATGGATCACGACAATTGAAAGATCATGAGTGAAATTACCCCATGCATGATTTGGAGTTAGTCGCTGTGGTATTTGCCTGAAGATCTAGCGGCACTACTTGTATGGGGAAAGATTTCGATCTTCACTGACCATAAGAGTTTGAGGTATCTGTTTGATCAGAAAGAGTTAAATATGAGACGAAGGAGATGGATAGAACTCCTTAAGGATTATGACTGCGAGATTCTATACCATCCGGGGAAGGCGAACGTAGTTGCTGATGCCCTGAGCAGGAAGAGTATGATATCTGCTAGATGATTAGGGAATGAGATTTATTGTAGCAGTTCGCCAAACTCCAGATCAAAGTTAAAGAGGTAGAGACTGGATTTTTGGCGAGCCTACGAATAGAGCCCAGGATCATGGATTGGATTAGAACTGGGTAGCGTGATGATCAGAGGTTGATTTATATGGTTAGCTAAGCTGAGCAGACTTCACAGTCAGATCTTATAGCCAGTGACGATGGATTGTTGAAATTTAGAGGATGAATTTGTGTACTGAACAATGATGCCCTGATGAGGCAAATACTAAGAGAATCTCACTGCTCTCGATACACCATGCACCCAAGGAATACTAAGATGTACTGAGATTTAAGAAAGGTGTACTAGTGGAGTGGTATAAAGTGAGACGTGGCACATTTTGTGGCCAGATGTTTAGTGTTTCAGCAAGTGAAAGCTGAGCATCAGAAGCCCAAAGGATTATTACAACCTTTACCTGTGCCAACATGGAAATGGGAGCATGTCACCATGGATTTTATTATGGGCTTACCGAGGACCCGAAGAGGTCGTGAAGCTATATGGGTTATAGTGGATAGACTGACAAAAAGTGCCCATTTCCTTGCCATCAAGAGCATAGATACTATGGATGCCTTAGCTGAGTTATATGTCAGCGAGATAGCTAGATTACATGGGGCTCCAGTGAGCATTACTTATGACAGAGATTCCCAATTTACCTCCAAATTTTGGACCCGGTTTTAGGTGTCTATGGGATCTCATTGAGCTTTAGTACCGCCTATCATCCTCAAACAGATGGTCAGTCAAAGAGGACTATTCAGACCCTGGAGGATGTTGAAGGCGTGTATGATGAATTTTAAGGGATCATGAGATGATCACCTGCCCTTAGCAGAGTTTGCGTATAATAATAGCTATCATGCGAGTATTGGAATGACACCTTTTGAGGCTCTATATGGTAGGAGGTGTAGGTCCCCTGTAGCTTGGGAAGAAGTGGGTGATAGAAAGATAAATGCTCCCGAGCTGGTTGAATAGGCTGTACAGAGTGTGAAACTCATATGTGAGAGATTACAGGTTGCACAGAGTTGACAGAAAAGCAACGTGGATGTGCATAGACGACCACTCGAGTTAGATGTTGGTGATATAGTATTTTTGAAGATATCACTCGAGTAAGGGTATCATTAGATTTGGAAAGAAAGCAAAATTGAGTCTGCGATACATTGGACAATTTGAGATTCTTGAGAGAGTGGGAAAGGTAGCCTACAGGTTGGCATTACCCCCACAAATGTCTGGGATACACAAAGTTTTCCATGTATCTATGTTGAGGAAGTACCACCCAGACCCTTCCCATCTTTTAGAGTATGAAGAGACGGACATACAAAAGGACATGAGCTACACTGAGGAACCCGTCCGAATCCTCGATAGGAAAGAGAAGGTGCTTCGGACTAAAAGTATCCTATTAGTGACAATTTTATGGAAACATCACTCAATGGAAGATGCAACTTATGAATTGGAAAGCCTCATGAAGGAGAAGTACCCCCATCTGTTTGACGAGTCAAGCTGAATTTGGAGGACCAAATTCTTTAAAGGTGGGGAGGATGTCAGAATTGTGAATTTTATGTACCCCCAGTTATGAGAATTGTAATTTGATGTATGTAATCATGATATATTGATGTACACGCAAGTTTTAAATGTGATGAAGTATAAGAAGATTAGGTTTTTAAGTTTTGAATGTGTATGGGTTGAAATATGGACTATGGGGTAGATTGTGGGAAGTTTTACATTGAGTTTTCTGTAAATTGATGTAGCAGCAGTGCAATCTATGAAGGCTAGATCGATCTCGCAGGATGAGAGATCGATCTCATGGCTCCAGAATGCAGGAAATACATAAGAACTGATATGCAAATCGATCTCATAAGCAAGCAGATCGATCTCCAAATGTTTCTGTAAAGAGTAGATCGATCTCCTATAGGAGCAGATCGATCTCTAAATGTTTCTGTAAAGAGTAGATCGATCTCCTATAGGAGCAAATTGATCTCAAAATGTTTCTGTAAATAGCAGATTGATCTCCTCACAAGGAGCAGATCGATCTCTTTAAGATTATGAGATCGATCTTACCCTCCACGACAAATTGATCTGGTAGGCATAAAAAGTACCCAGAACGTTCCCAAATTCAAATGTAGATCGATCTTCTACAGGAGCAGATCGATCTCATGCCCTCCACCTATATAAAGACCCATGTGTTTTTTTGGAATTCATCCTTTCTCTCTCCAAAAAAAAACTAAAATCCCTAGCTTTCTCTCTCTTTCGAAATGCCCATTTTCGTTCGAATCAAAGGTTGTGGCAAGAAGGAAAGTTGTTCCTCATCAAAAGGAGAACAACATACTTGAAAATCGAAGGACGATTTGAGCTGAGGTGTGAACTGAGCACTCCACAAGTTTTGGGTAAATTTCTAAGCTTTAATCTTTGATTTGGAAATAGGTTTCTGCAATTGTGGTTGTAGATGTTGTGATAAATTGGTTGAAATTGATTAGGGTTGGTAGAAATATTGAGAAATTATGAGAAATTAGTTTGGTGAGGATTTTGAGGTGTTAAATGAAAATGTGAGCAATTATGCTTGATGTTGAGATTTAAGACAATGTGATGATGTATTGATAATGTTTTTACATCGTTGGGACAGCTCGGGAGTTCCAGAGAGGAATGCGAGGCTAGTCCGTCGTTAGGGGGAAACAATTGCACTATACAAGGTGCAACGAGGTAAGGAAAAACTTAAAACTCATTGTGCATGTGATTTTGTGATGATAATTGTAGCATGAAATGTTTTGAGAAACAAGCATGTTTTATGAGTTGTTATTGAGTTATTGCACATGATTTTACAACCGGTTGGAGCCTAATTTTTATAAGTTCTAAACAAAGTCTGAAATTGTTTTACCAATCGTTGTTTGAGTTTAAAATATGAAACAAGATTTGGGTTTTACGTTAAGGCGTACTGAGATTTGAGAAATGTGTGCGTGGTTTTACCGATTTGAGCTCGGTTTTGACATTTTTCGTGATGAGTACAAAATGATTTTCTGATGAGTTTTATGAGAAAAATCATTATGAGCTTTATGTGAAGGTAAAACAGTTTTATATGATAATGGCTGATATTGAGACTTAAGCATGTCATGTGACAACACATCGGGCCTTGCTCTGGTAGCATGTAAGTCTGGGCCTTGCTTTAGTAGCATATAAGTCCGATATTCCTCTGTTTTGGTAACGAGATATGCCTCCGTTCTGGTAACGTGAGATGACCCCCGCTTTGGTAGCGCCGGGTGGCCTTGCTTTGGTAGCATATAAGTTTGGGCCTTGCTTTTGTAGCATGTAAGACCGATAGTGTGGATGAGGAGAGGCCTTACTCTGGTAGCATGTAAGTTCGGGCCTTGTTCTCGTAACACGTAAGACTAATACACCATGTACACGACCATATTATCGACGTTCCCTCTTTTGAGGATGCCTGGGATGCGCACCCAGAGGAGATTATATTAATGTGCCATGACAAATGTTTTATCTGAGTTGTTTGCCTAGTCTTCTTCTTACACATGAGATTTTGTTTTGGTGGCTGCGACACGTGCATTACTACTGAGGTGATTTTTATCACATTTTACGAGAAAAGCCATTATCGCATCCTTATTTCCATATGCTTGTAACTATGGTTTTTATACTGAGCCATGTACTCTCATGTTTCTGCATGATCTTAGAGAAATGAGATGAGAATGATGTTTTAATAATTTCATGCTATGTTTTCTACTCAGTTTATTGAGTTTCACATACAAAACAAAATGGTTATGTTGTGTAATTAATCATTTTTGTTAACAAGTCCCTTACCCCCTTACTGAGCGATTTATAAGCTCACCTTATTTTTATATCCCCCCAGATTTCTTCAAGTGAAGAGAGTTTTTCTTGCGATGTACGGAGTAGTGGCTAGTGGAGGACTTGAGCTTCAGGCCATATATTGTATTTGAGGTATACTTTAACATTTCATGTACCTAGACTAATATTGTATTTACAGACACTTGATAAACGAAGATGCATGGGATGTATTAGGATTAATTAAATCTGTATTAGGGATTGTATTTGGTATGATATACGAATATTAGATGATAAGATCATGTGGTAAAAGTTTTATAATATATATATATATGATGCATGACACTACATAGAAATGCACCCATAATTGTGTATTGATGTAAATAAGTTTTAAATTTGTCCTGTTTTTTCGCGCTTCCGGGGCATCACATCACGTGATTTCTATTGTGTGATTTGAAATGTGATTTAGTACCATTATTTTAGTAAATGATTTGATTGTTGTTCTTATTTTGAATGCACTCCTTATTGGGCTAGTTGAAGCTCACCCATTTTTTTCTTCCTCCCATATTATTTACGGTAAGCACCCAGTACCTGTTACGTACCCGACATAAGCTGGTGGACGAGACTCTCCCCAGGCTATTTCTTGTTCACGCTTAAGGTATAACTCATTTTGTATCCTGACAACATATGTAGTACAAATACTTGTATATAAGTAAGCAATGGAGATGTAATCACGGTTGTACATATATGTAAATTGGAAAAAATGAGTCATTTTGATACTATGTGACATGTTAAATTTCTATACTAAAGTTTAGGAGTTTTTTGGATTCTTTGTGGATAAAATATAAGTAAAATCATCTGGCTGTGGATTATTATGTTGGTTTGAAATTTGCAGGGGATATATATATATATATGTGTGTGTGTGTGTGTGTGTGTAAGGGGTTATGCTGTCGGATTTTGGGTAAATGAGAAATAGGTATTACCGAATATGAGAAAGTTTAATAATGATAAGATAAGGTGTAAATTGACACTAAGCAGGATTACATGTCACGACCCTTTTTGCTTATATTTACATTCAATAGTTGGGCTATGAGTCGATGTTAATCCATCACTTTCCTTATTTTTCAATCCATACAAATAAGATATACAATCATGGTAAGAAATTATACTTAGATAAATTTACAATTATTAACATTAGTTACATCCCCAGTACTTATACATATATAATATTGTGCTTCAAAATGTTTGGATACAAAAGACTACAAGAGTGTATACCTTTGTGCAAACAAAAAGGGCAGCAGACACAAGGAAATGTAGGATCTACCATGACGCTCTCAGACTACAGAATAAAATATGTGGAGAGAGGAAAGTAAAAGAGGGTGAGCAAACACGCTTAGTAAGGAAAGTATGCACACAATAGATAACCACACTATCTACATGCATATAATGCTATGCATTATGCAGAAATCATTTCTGTCGAAAACAAAATCAAACTGAAAGTAGATAGCAACCTTTGCTCTCTCTCTCTCTCTCTCTATATATATATATATATATATATGGATAAAACACATCAATGTAAAACTTGTTTTCGATTCACACACTGTACCCAAAATAGTAAACTCAACAGCGTTCACCGCTAGGCATAGAAATTTACCCTGTCTAAAATCAAAACAGGTTCCAACTCAATGTAGGGAAACCCCAATTCACTTATCGGTATAAAATAAGTTTCAATTCGGTGTAGTGAAACCTAATTTACCCATCGGTACCATCAGATATATATAAACCAACAACATCAAAGACCAAGCAGGGATGTCACAATGTATAACGGACTCATGGCCATAGTCAGAGACCCCAAGCATCACGAGCCAGGTGTGGTAGAGTGTCTCATTCCTGCGAGAGGAGGTCAAATGCTACCCGTCGATCAATCAGTCATCCAATGACTCTCAACAATGGTACAGTGCACTCTATGTTACTTACACGGTACAACGTACTCCTTTGACCTCGATTTCCAAATCAAAAGTCTGGGGGTACCTACCATAGGAACTTACCACCCCAACTAGGATCATCAACCGTCACCTGTCTCAAAATCCAATACGAGTAGGTCGGCGTAACACACAGTACACCCGACGGCTCAAGCACGATTTTATGCAATCATATAAAATCGAGTGTAAGCAACGCTCCAGTACTATATCGTGCATAAATCTTATAAATCCAGTGCGAGCAAGGCTTCAACACCATGTCATGTATAAATCATATAAACCAAGTGCTAGCCAGGCTCCAGCTTGATTTCACACATAAAATTAATATACGGTTCATTTCTGGTAGATCGGTACCCCAAAACCGAGTTCTATACAAAACGACGCAAAACAGAGAGAGAGGGACCACTTCCCATCAAATCACTCATCACGTAAGAAAATATGTAATTTAATGAAATCAGTCAAATCTAGAGCCCGTCTATTATTTTAATAATCAAAAATCACTTTTTCACAAAGAATACAGTGAGATATGTTATTTCATGCATTTTCAGACATTTTCAAATTTTAGTCATAACTAGGTGTATTTTGGTAATTTTACCCCTACTTAGGAGAAATCTAGAATCCCCATATCTAGACTCTACACAAATTTTAAGTGACTGTAAATTGCGAAAAAAATATGTGTGCTATCTTTATAGCCCACACAGTTCCCTTACCTCGAATCACGCTGAAGCATTTTTCCTCATTTTCCCACTTCACGTAATTCGATCTATCCGGCTCTGTGTATATCTCCAAGAGCTGTAGATAGTTACCAATCACATCATTCTAATTCAATATTCTTACTTTTGATATCCAGTTTTCAATTTCAATTTCAAAACGTAAAACATTTCATTCGAAATTTATCCGTAGCTTATGCGATAAATTCCTAACCCGTATAATTATACTAGTTATAGTAAGGGGATTCACTTAGTCGAGATTTTGTGATGGCATGCAAATCGAGGCTCGATTGAATTCACGTTCGTCGTTTATTATCGTGCTACACATTTATATATTTGAACCGGGTCAATTTTGGTCAAATATAAATTCATATAAATATTCTAAAAATTAAATTAGTCAATTTCGACCGCTTACCGGCTTATCCTTAGCTTGATGCCTTCATCGAATTTTTCTCTCCTTTTCATTTTTTTCTTGGCTGAACCGGCACTGAATCAGTTCAGGGCTGATTTTGTCGTTGCCGACGTTTTCTGTCACGGCCCATTTTCTACCAAAAATCACTACAATTTTTTTTGCTTTTTCCCTTAACTTTCCTCGTCGTGAATAATTTAACACCAATTAGTTGAGCTATAACCCGGAGTTAGTTACATCTAACCACATACCATATCATTTAATATTTATATAAAATAATTGTAAACACTTAAATTACTTTCACTGTAACTTTGTTAATTCGTACATTTTTACAAACATTAACATCCCTCACTAATTTACATTCTAAAAGCATTACTGTGTTGTACTTGTTTAGATACAAAACGATAATAATGTGTATACCTCTCAGCGATGGGCAGCAGCAGACACTGGGAGTGTAAGTCTCTACTCGCTCTCAACCACTATGGATGCTCTGTAGGGATGGAAAGTGAAAGGGTGAGCAACCACACGCTCAGTAAAGAAATAATGTAAGCAGGTAGATAGCTACACTATCTACATGCTTATAATGTCATGATAAAAATCATTTACATTCAAAGCATGAGGTAAAATTGTAAGACCCCGTATATGTAAAAGGGTAATGTGTGTACTTGGATCAAATAATATGAATGGACTTGTGATGTAAAATATGATTGATGTAAGTCCATGGATTCAATGTATGTATGTGTAATATAAGTTGTAACGTACATACAAGTTTCATTGAGTATGAATACGGAGAAATGTGTTCTAGCAAGTGATGGTTGTGATTGAGACTCAAAATGAGTAGCGTGGTAAAATGGAATGGAGTTTTACTTCCATTTGGTTTTATGTTGCATACCTTTGAATATACAATGAATGCACACAAGTTTCAATGTGCATAAGGTATGAATGGATGCCATTTTCAAGTTATAGAGGTGGATGGATGAGGAAATGGCCATGGCAATAGATTGAGAGTGTGTTGGTATGAGTTGCAGCAATGAAACTGCAGGAAATCTGGAAAACATGAGGTCCAGATCGATCTCCTAGGGTGAGAGATCGATCTGGAAGAGCCAGAATGCTCTTATTCGGGTGAAAGAATTGAGCAGATCGATCTCCAATGGAGCCAGATCGATCTCTCAAGCATTCTGTAGTGGAAAAGATCGATCCCCAAGCACCCAGATCGATCTCCTTAGCTCTCTGTTTGGGACCAGATCGATCTCATGCTTCGACAGATCGATCTCATGCTTCAACAGATCGATCTCATTGCTTCGACAGATCGATCTCAGGCTTAAAAATGCCGTGAAAAAGAGGGATTTTAAAGGACCAGATCGATTTCCTCTTGGACCAGATCGATCTCCTCAAGTCATTTCTATATAAGGAGAGCTGAAAAATCTGGAAATCTCGGAACCTCCCAATTTCAACCCTAAAAACCCAACTTTCCCTCTCTAAAATCAGTCATTTTCAGTGAGATTTGGAGAGAGATCATTAGAGGTAAAGTTGTTCCTATCAAAGAGAAGAACAACATAGTGAGAGGGCATTTTCCCATTCTTGGAGTTGAAGGAGTTAAGGGCATTACCAATTGGAGTAAGGAGAGAAATCACATTGGTAAGATTCTAACCCTCCAATCCAAATGTATTAGCTATTTAATTGATTTTGGAGTTGATTGATAGGAGTATTGATGGATAAACTACTTAGGAATGTTGTGGAAGTGGTGTGACCTAGAAATCTAAAATGGGTATAATGTGAGGATATGTGGGATTGAATGAACTTATGGTTTATGGCATGTTAAAGTTGTCATTGGGATAATGTTATGATTTAGATGGTTAGATGAAATTACATGGTGGGTTAGAAGAAATGTGGAAATGGATATGTATGTGATGAATAAATGCCATAGTGGGGGGATTCATGGAATATGAACGCTATGAGCTTTACATCGATTTGATATCGACTTTGAATAAGTTAATAGGCCTAAGAAAATCCATAGACTCGAGTTATGGATAAAGTAATGAAACGAGGCCAAATAAGCTTTAATAGAGGCTATAGATTAAATTGACTATAGCAAGCACAAGGGTTGCAATATATGGGTCAAGTATAATGCGGGATACGATTTTGTGTAGTCCCGAAGAGTTCGTTGAAGGCGAACCGAATCGTTCGAGTAAGCAGCTTAAGGAAGTGGAATCACGCATCGCGATTCCAGGTAAGGGAATTTTGTGAGTATATAGAGATAGCTGCTCATATTTTGAACTGGGTGAATATTGGGTGTTGTATGAAATGCATGAATTGCTCAAATAAATGTTGATGGTATTTGTGAAAGATGATGGGTATATGCGTGGTTTTGGTTTTGAAGTGGATGTTATGGAAAAGGGATAGTAAGGCTAATAATTGCATAAATCATGTGTTTTGAATGCTTTTACAAAACACAATGCTTTGATTTGAGCAAATAAAAGGATAGGCTGGCTGGTACTTGAATGATGTTGTGAAATAGCCCATACTAGGCACTAAGCATATTATGAGATGTTTTGAATGCATGTAAGCCGCCTATTGCGTGTATGTGATATAATTCGCGTTAGAGCCTCGCTCGCGCGAGATTTCTATGTTTTCACTTGTGTGAAACGTGCTTGAGCTTAGCTCGCACTTTGAAATTGAATTGTGATGATGTTTATAAACCGTACTGGAGCTTCTGCTCGTACGTGGATTGTGAATGGTTATCTTATGAGTATAACCGTACTAGAGCTATGCTCGTACGCGCCTCTTTATGAGAAGATGCATGATGCATGAGTCGTGCTAGAGCTTTGCTTGCACAAGCTTGTACAATGGGATTCGTATAGGGTTGTGAAAGTGGGTAAGATCCTTAAGCCTTACATCCTTAAGCTAACATCCTTAAGCCCGAAGAGGCAGGGAGGCTCTGTTAGGCGGGGAGGCTCTGTTTGGTGGGAAGGCTCTCTTACGGTGGGATCCTTAAGCCGACATCCTTAAGCCCAAAGAGGCGGGGAGGCTCTGTTAGGTAGGGAGGCTCTCCTACATGGGTATGGTGAAGGTAAGATCCTTAAGCCTTACATCCTTAAGCTAACATCCTTAAGCCCGAGGAGGCAGGGAGGCTCTGTTAGGCGGGGAGGCTCTGTTTGGTGGGGAGGCTCTCTTACGGTGGGATCCTTAAGCCAACATCCTTTAGCCCAAAGAGGCGGGGAGGCTCTGTTAGGCAGGGAGGCTCTCCTACATGGGTATGGTAAAGGTAAGATCCTTAAACCCTACATCCTTAAGCTGACATCCTTAAGCCCGAAGAGGCAGGGAGGCTCTGTTAGGCGGGGAGGCTCTGTTCGGTGGGGAGGCTCTCTTACGGAAAGGACCCTTAAGCCCTACATCCTTAAGCTAACATCCTTAAGCCCGAGGAGGCAGGGAGGCTCTGTTAGGCGGGGAGGCTCTGTTCGGCAGGAAGGCTCTCCTTCACGGAATATGGAAAACTCTTGGTATGGGGTAGATAAGACCTAGGAATGGCACCCCCAATCATGATATGAGTTGCGGAGTACGATGTACCGTGTATATCACATGGAGTACGATGTACCGCATGATGGTTATGTGATGAGAAAGTCTGGCGAGGGATAATTCATCTTCGTGCCAGCATGATACCCCGCACACCTGGATACGTGTGGTCTGGGATGATTTATGATGTAATGATTCACATAGGCACTTCTGATATAGTGACCTAGATTTATACACATGCGTGAATTGTGGAATGTAAATGTGGTTGTGGTTTGTGAGTTGATTTGGTGGTGTTATGTTGTTGGTTCAAAAAGGAAGTTTCTAAATGAATTGCCCTTTTATGAATTTAAATGAGATTGAGCATGAGATGTTTTATACATGATGTCTCTACCATGTTATATATGCCAATGCACATGATTTGATGCATGATATATATGTATATTCACATGGCATAGTTTTATTCCTCATGCTCCTACTATAAACGATTTATGCATAACACTATCAGCATGTAGATAGAGTAGTTATCTACCATGCTTGCATTATTGCCTTACTGAGCGTGTGGTTGCTCATCCCACTCTATTTTCCCCCTACAGAGCGTGCATAGTAGCCCAGTGAGGACTGAGGCGTATTATTTTGGACTCTGCTGCATCTCCATCGCTAAGAGGTATATACACAGTGATTCTTTTTGTATCTAAACAATGTAAAAGCACAGTATTCTTTTGAGTTGTACTTATGGGGGATGTAGATGTCAGTAAAACATGTATTCGTATAAGTACACGATTAAATGCACATGTATGACATCGTTTTAATTTATTGAGAATGAATGAGATGTGGTGTTTATTATTGGCTCACAGCCCAACAGTGTGTGGTGAGTTTAGTTCACGACCGGGTAAGATAACAGTAGAACGCAAAAAATTTTTAGTGATTTTCGGTTAAAGAGAATGGAAATGGGTCGTGACAGAGATTGGTATCAGAGCTGTGTTGGCCTGATGTGAGTCATTAATAAAACGTAGGAAAGTACATCCCCATAGTACTGTGCTTTTGTTTAGATATAACTGTGTATACTGTGATGGATTGAGCTTAATAAATTATTATAATACAGGAGTTAGGCACTATGCCAGTTACACGCAAAGGTAGAGGGGCGAGAGCACGTGCTAGAGGCCGTAGAGGTAGGCCTGAGAGCCGTGCGGAGCCACAGACTGAGCAGGCTCCACAGAACCCTACTGAGAGAGCAGGTGATACTGAGGCTCACTTCGCTAGGTTAGAGCGGAGTATGGAGAGTCTGGTGGAGATAGTCACGCAGGCCTTGGGCGCCGGTGACAGACGAGGTCCCACGGCACAGCCTACTACTGGACAGGCAGCTGCAGAGGCGGAGAGACCTCAGACTACTGAGACAGCTACTGTTACACCACCTCCGGCTCAGGATATAGCTTCTCCTATCGCTCCACAGCAGAGCGGTAGTGATGTGGGTTATGACTGCGACCTGAGCAGGTTGCGAGAGTTTCAAGCGCTGAAACCCCCAGTGTTTAGAGGGGTGAAGGACCCAGTGATTACGGAGGATTGGGTGTATGAGATGGAGAAACTATATAGGTTTTTCCGATGCACTTCAGCTGAAAAGGTAGCCTTTGTCGTATTTATGTTGAAAGGCGAGGCCGAGTATTGGTGGAGGTCCACCGAGGTTATTTTGAGGGCCAAACACTCTGAGATCTCGTGAGAGATATTTCTAGAGGCCTTCAGCAGGCAGTATATTCCAGCTACCGCACAGAGAAAATTACGGATGGAAGTTATGAATTTGGTTCAAGGGAACCGTACTGTGGACGAGTATGAGTCCAAGTTTATGTCCTTGGGGAGATATGACCCGGACACGATGGGTAGTGAGACCCGAAAGATTCAGAAGTTCATGGATGGATTGAGATTGGCCATCCGGACTAAGTTAGCTCCCTTCGATATTGTGACTTATGAGGAGGCGGTACACAAGGCTTAGTTATGTGAACAAGACTTTGAGCGAAATGCCTCCGAGCTTGGGAGAGTCAGTGTTAAAAAGGACAAGGATCGAAAGAGATCCGGGTTTGGAAGAGTGGCCAAGAGAGATGGCCAAAGATTTTTCGAGAAGAGGCCAAAGATTGAGGAGGTGCGGGAGAGAGCTGCTAGACCTCCCGTATACCCAGCCTTGACTGCGCCGAGGGGCATGACTATTGGGGGACCACGACCTACTACTGATCAGTGTAGGAGATGTGGGAGATTTCATGGGAATAGGCCCTGTCCGATGACCCCTATGGTGTGTTTTAGATGCGAGAGACCAGGACATATGGCTAAGTATTATCCCGAGAAGATGGAGATTGCCCCACAGAAGGGCAAGGAGCCTGAGGGAGCTCCAGTTGAGACAGCAGCCCCGAGGAGGAGGGCTACAGCTGAGGAAAAAGGGAAACAGGCTGCGGGTGTGAGCAGAGGAAGAGTACATGCACTGGATCAGGACACCGCAGATGCTTCGACGGATGTGATTAAAGGTACCATCCGAATCTTTGATTTAGAAGCATTGGTATTATTTGATCCTGGTGCCACGCATTCTTTCATATCACCTTCCTTTGCACATAAATTGTTGAAATATGTGAAACCAACATTGTTGGATAAAATGTTGATGATTTCCACACCCATGAATGATAGTCAATTGACTGAGCATGTATGTAGGGATTGTAAGTTAAAGATAGAGGGGAAGGAAATGATAGCCAATCTGATTTTATTAAATATGAATGATTTTGATGTAATTTTGGGAATGGATTGGTTGGCTACCAATCGTGTTGTGATGGATTGTCATGCCAAAACATTGATGTTTTCAGGATTAGACAATCTTATTGTAAACTTTGATTAAAAGAAATGATATGAAAATAGCATGTTTGTTGTAAATAAAAGGAGTATGATTTTAAATTCATATAGCTTGAGAGATAAATTTATTGTTTTTGATAAATGATGAATGTGGAGTGATGGTTTATGGTACTAACGACGGAGAGGATAATGTGAAGGGTTCATTGCATACGTGGTCGATATAGATGAGGCACACCCGGAATTGAAAGACATACCCGTAATTACGGATTACCCTGATGTCTTTCCGGATGAATTACCAGGACTACCACCTGAAAGGGAAATGGAATTTTGCATTGAGTTAGTGCCTGGTACAGAGCCGATATCGAAGCCACCCTATAGAATGGCTCCGATAGAATTGGAAGAGCTGAAGAGACAGCTGCAAGAGTTGTTGGAGAAGGGGTTTATTAGACCGAGTGTCTCACCTTGGGGAGCACCGGTTCTATTTGTAAGGAAGAAGGATGGAAGCCTCCGACTGTGTATAGATTACCGGTTGTTGAATAAGGCCACCATTAAGAACAAGTACCCTCTTCCAAGAATCGATGATTTGTTGGATCAGCTCCAGGGAGCCGAAGTATTTTCTAAGATAGATCTGCGGTCAGGGTACCATCAGTTGAGGATCAGGAGTGGAGATGTACCCAAGACAGCATTTCGTACCCGTTATGGCCACTACGAGTTTTTGGTGATGCCATTCGGATTGACGAATGCTCCTGCAGCATTTATGGCATTGATGAATGATATATTCAAGCCATACCTGGACAAGTTTGTGATTGTTTTATAGATGACATTTTGGTGTATTCCAATTCCAGGGAAGATCATGAGGAGCACTTGAGGATAGTTCTGCAGACCCTCCGAGAGAGAGAATTGTATGCCAAACTCAGCAAGTGTAACTTTTGGTTGGAACAGATCTCATTTCTGGGGCATGTTGTGTCTAAGGATGGGGTATCAGTGGATCCATCCAAGATAGAGGCAGTTGTGCAGTGGGAACAGCCCAAGACAGTAACTGAGATCAGAAGTTTCCTGGGATTGGCAGGATATTATCGGAGATTTGTAGAGGGTTTCTCCAGACTAGCTGCTCCGTTGACACGCCTCACGCGTAAAGATATTAAGTTTACATGGGATGAGGCATGTGAGAGGAGTTTTGAGGAGCTTAAGCGTCGATTGACGACTGCTCCAGTTCTCACCATTCCTACCAGCTCAGGAGGATTCTCGGTGTATACAGATGCATCACACCAGGGACTGGGCTGTGTGCTTATGCAGGATGGGAAGGTAGTTGCCTATGGATCTAGACAGTTGAAAGATCATGAGAGGAACTACCCGACACATGATTTGGAGTTGGCGGCCGTAGTATTTGCTTTGAAAATATGGCGCCACTATCTCTATGGTGAGAAATTTCAGGTGTTCACAGATCATAAGAGCCTTAAGTACCTGTTCTCGCAGAAAGAGCTGAATATGAGACAGAGGAGATGGCTCGAACTCCTCAAAGACTATGATTGTGAAATCATGTACCACCCGGGTAAGGCAAATGTAGTTGCCGATGCTTTGAGTAGAAAGAACCTTGGGTTGGTGTCTTATATGATGGTACGGGAACATGAATTGTTAGAACACTTTGCGAACCTCAGTTTGGATGTAACCCCACCTGGATCTGAGAGACTTGAGATCATGGCTAGTTTGAGACTAGAGCCAGAGTTGATTGGCCATATTCGGCAAGCCCAGCAGAGCGATCGACGGTGTATCGATTGGCTGAAGCAGATACAGATAGGTGTGGGTATTGATTTTGAGCAGAGTACTGATGGCTTATTGAGGTTCAGAGGCAGAGTATGCGTTCCCAGGGATCCTGAGATCAAGAGAATGATTTTATCAGAGGCTCACTCATCGAAGTATACGATACATCCGGGAAGTACCAAGATGTATCAAAACCTTCGGAAGGTTTATTGGTGGTCTGGAATGAAAAGAGACATTGCAAAATATGTCGCTAAGTGTCTCGTTTGTCAGCAAGTGAAGGTAGAGAATCAGAAGCCTGCAGGATTATTGCAGCCTCTACCGATACCGACATGGAAGTGGGAGCATGTCACCATGGACTTTGTGATGGGGTTGCCGAGGACCGGTAGAGGTCATGATGCCATATGGGTTATTGTGGACCGGTTGACTAAGTCCGCCCATTTCTTGGCTATGAGAGCTACCGATACACTGAGTCAGTTGGCGAACCTGTATATCCGAGAGATAGTATGGCTACACGGTGTACCAGTAAGCGTTGTTTCTGATAGGGATGCCCGCTTCACTTCCCATTTTTGGGAACGTTTTTAGGAAGCGCTGGGGACCCGATTGAGTTTTAGCACCGATTTTCATCCTCAGACAGATGGGCAGTCAGAGAGGACTATACAGACCCTCGAGGATATGTTGAGAGCGTGTGTGCTGGATTATAGAGGCCCCTGGGATGACCACCTGCAGTTAGCCGAGTTCGCTTATAATAATAGCTATCATGCTAGTATCGGGATGGCACCCTATGAGGCATTGTACGGGCGTAGATGCCGTTCCCCCATTGGATGGGAAGAAGTTGGTGACAGACAGATTTTTGCTCCGGACTTAGTACAACAGGCATCTGAGGACGTCCAGTTGATATGTGAGAGATTACGGACAGCTCAGAGCCGACAAAAGAGTTATGCTGACAAGAGACGAAGACCACTGGAGTTTGATGAGGGTGAGTCGGTATTTCTGAGAATTTCACCATCGAAGGGTATTATGAGATTCGGTAAGAAGGGCAAGCTGAGCCCTAGATATATCGGACCCTTCGAGATTTTGGAGAGAGTGGGAGATAAGGCGTATAGATTGGCATTGCCACCGGACTTGACGAATGTCCACAACGTCTTCCACGTCTCGATGCTTCGGAAGTATCACCCGGACCCGGCACACGTGATAAAATATGAGCCGTTGGAGCTCCATGAGAGTATGACGTATGTTGAGAAGCCGGTTCGGATATTGGACAGGAAAGAGAAAGTGTTGCGGAATAAGACAATTCCCTTGGTGAAAGTGCTTTGGCAACACCACACGACGGAAGAGGCCACATGGGAATTGGAGAACTTGATACGGGAGAAGTACCCCCAACTATTTGAAGAGTGACTTGGTTCTAATTTGGAGGACCAAATTCCTTGAAGGAGGGGAGAATGTAAGACCCCGTATATGTATAAGGGTAATGTGTGTACTTGGATCAAATAATATGAATGGACTTGTGATGTAAAATATGATTGATGTAAGTCCATGGATTCAATGTATGTATGTGTAATATAAGTTGTAACGTACATACAAGTTTCATTGAGTATGAATACAGAGAAATGTGTTCTAGCAAGTGATGGTTGTGATTGAGACTCAAAATGAGTAGTGTGGTAAAATGGAATGGAGTTTTACTTCCATTTGGTTTTATGTTGCATACCTTTGAATATACAATGAATGCACACAAGTTTCAATGTGCATAAGGTATGAATGGATGCCATTTCAAGTTATAAAGGTGGATGGATGAGGAAATGGCCATGGCAATAGATTGAGAGTGTGTTGGTATGAGTTGCAGCAATGAAACTGCAGGAAATCTGGAAAACATGAGGTCCAGATCGATCTCCTAGGGTGAGAGATCGATCTGGAAGAGCCAGAATGCTCTTATTTGGGTGAAAGAATTGAGCAGATCGATCTCCAATGGAGCCAGATCGATCTCTCAAGCATTCTGTAGTGGAAAAGATCGATCCCCAAGCACCCAGATCGATCTCCTTAGCTCTCTGTTTGGGACCAGATCGATCTCATGCTTCGACAGATCGATCTCATGCTTCAACAGATCGATCTCATTGCTTCGACAGATCGATCTCAGGCTTAAAAATACCGTGAAAAAGAGGGATTTTAAAGGACCAGATCGATTTCCTCTTGGACCAGATCGATCTCCTCAAGTCATTTCTATATAAGGAGAGCTGAAAAATCTGGAAATCTCGGAACCTCCCAATTTCAACCCTAAAAACCCAACTTTCCCTCTCTAAAATCAGCCATTTTCAGTGAGATTTGGAGAGAGATCATTAGAGGTAAAGTTGTTCTTATCAAAGAGAAGAACAACATAGTGAGAGGGCATTTTCCCATTCTTGGAGTTGAAGGAGTTAAGGGCATTACCAATTGGAGCAAAGAGAGAAATCACATTGGTAAGATTCTAACCCTCCAATCCAAATGTATTAGCTATTTAATTGATTTTGGAGTTGATTGATAGGAGTATTGATGGATAAACTACTTAGGAATGTTGTGGAAGTGGTGTGACCTAGAAATCTAAAATGGGTATAATGTGAGGATATGTGGGATTGAATGAACTTATGGTTTATGGCATGTTAAAGTTGTCATTGGGATAATGTTATGATTTAGATGGTTAGACGAAATTACATGGTGGGTTGGAAGAAATGTGGAAATGGATATGTATGTGATGAATAAATGCCATAGTGGGGGGATTCATGGAATATGAACGCTATGAGCTTTACATCGATTTGATATCGACTTTGAATAAGTTAATAGGCCTAAGAAAATCCATAGACTCGAGTTATGGATAAAGTAATGAAACGAGGCCAAATAAGCTTTAATAGAGGCTATAGATTAAATTGACTATAGCAAGCACAAGGGTTGCAATATATGGGTCAAGTATAATGCGGGATACGATTTTATGCAGTCCTGAAGAGTTCGTTGAAGGTGAACCGAATCGTATGAGTAAGCAGCTTAAGGAAGTGGAATCACGCATCGCGATTCCAGGTAAGGGAATTTTATGAGTATATAGAGATAGCTGCTCGTATTTTGAACTGGGTGAATATTGGGTGTTGTATGAAATGCATGAATTGCTCAAATAAATGTTGATGGTATTTGTGAAAGATGATGGGTATATGCGTGGTTTTGGTTTTGAAGTGGATGTTATGGAAAAGGGATAGTAAGGCTAATAATTGCATAAATCATGTGTTTTGAATGCTTTTACAAAACATAATGCTTTGATTTGAGCAAATAAAAGGATAGGCTGGCTGGTACTTGAATGATGTTGTGAAATAGCCCATACTAGGCACTAAGCATATTATGAGATGTTTTGAATGCATGTAAGCCGCCTATCGCATGTATGTGATATAATTCGCGTTAGAGCCTCGCTCGCGCGAGATTTCTATGTTTTCACTTGTGTGAAACGTGCTTGAGCTTAGCTCACACTTTGAAATTGAATTGTGATGATGTTTATAAACCGTACTGGAGCTTCTGCTCGTACGTGGATTGTGAATGGTTATCTTATGAGTATAACCGTACTAGAGCTATGCTCGTACGCGCCTCTTTATGAGAAGATGCATGATGCATGAGTCGTGCTAGAGATTTGCTCGCACAAGCTTGTACAATGGGATTCGTATAGGGTTGTGAAAGTGGGTAAGATCCTTAAGCCTTACATCCTTAAGCTAACATCCTTAAGCCCGAGGAGGCAGGGAGGCTCTGTTAGGCGGGGAGGCTCTGTTTGGTGGGGAGGCTCTCTTACGGTGGGATCCTTAAGCCCAAAGAGGCGGGGAGGCTCTGTTAGGCAGGGAGGCTCTCCTACATGTGTATGGTGAAGGTAAGATCCTTAAGCCTTACATCCTTAAGCTAACATCCTTAAGCCCGAGGAGGCAGGGAGGCTCTGTTAGGCGGGGAGGCTCTGTTTGGTGGGGAGGCTCTCTTACGGTGGGATCCTTAAGCCAACATCCTTAAGCCCAAAGAGGCGGGGAGGCTCTGTTAGGCAGGGAGGCTCTCCTACATGGGTATGGTAAAGGTAAGATCCTTAAACCCTACATCCTTAAGCTGACATCCTTAAGCCCGAAGAGGCAGGGAGGCTCTGTTAGGCGGGGAGGCTCTGTTCGGTGGGGAGGCTCTCTTACGGAAAGGACCCTTAAGCCCTACATCCTTAAGCTAACATCCTTAAGCCCGAGGAGGCAGGGAGGCTCTGTTAGGCGGGGAGGCTCTGTTCGGCAGGAAGGCTCTCCTTCACGGAATATGGAAAACTCTTGGTATGGGGTAGATAAGACCTAGGAATGGCACCCCCAATCATGATATGAGTTGCGGAGTACGATGTACCGTGTATATCACATGGAGTACGATGTACCGCATGATGGTTATGTGATGAGAAAGTCTGGCGAGGGATAATTCATCTTCGTGCCAGCATGATACCCCGCACACCTGGATGCGTGTGGTCTGGGATGATTTATGATGTAATGATTCACATAGGCACTTCTGATATAGTGACCTAGATTTATACACATGCATGAATTGTGGAATGTAAATGTGGTTGTGGTTTGTGAGTTGATTTGGTGGTGTTATGTTGTTGGTTCAAAAAGGAAGTTTCTAAATGAATTGCCCTTTTATGAATTTAAATGAGATTGAGCATGAGATGTTTTATACATGATGTCTCTACCATGTTATATATGCCAATGCACATGATTTGATGCATGATATATATGTATATTCACATGGCATAGTTTTATTCCTCATGCTCCTACTATAAACGATTTATGCATAACACTATCAGCATGTAGATAGAGTAGTTATCTACCATGCTTGCATTATTGCCTTACTGAGCGTGTGGTTGCTCATCCCACTCTATTTTCCCCCCTACAGAGCGTGCATAGTAGCCCAGTGAGGACTGAGGCGTATTATTTTGGACTCCGCTGCATCTCCATCGCTAAGAGGTATATACACAGTGATTCTTTTTGTATCTAAACAATGTAAAAGCACAGTATTCTTTTGAGTTGTACTTATGGGGGATGTAGATGTCAGTAAAACATGTATTCGTATAAGTACACGATTAAATGCACATGTATGACATCGTTTTAATTTATTGAGAATGAATGAGATGTGGTGTTTATTATTGGCTCACAGCCCAACAGTGTGTGGTGAGTTTAGTTCACGACCGGGTAAGATAACAGTAGAACGCGAAAAATTTTCAGTGATTTTCGGTTAAAGAGAATGGAAATGGGTCGTGACAAAAATAAAAACCATGCCACATGAATATATATAGAATATATGAAAATTCATAAAATCAGGCATGATAACACATGGAAAATCATCATGTAAAACATTCATGCTCATCATAATAAAACTCATCAGTTTCATCTCAAATCATAGATTTCATCATAATTGATTTAAATCAAAGCTTATCAATTTCATCACAAATCAAAGTTAATCCCGCCTTTCGGGAATACCGTGTGCATAAAAACACATTTCTTTTAGAACAAATCATGGGTGTCACCCCTTCTTCGGGTCTACCCAAATCTATCAATAAAACATGATATCACGTGAGGCATGTAGGTTACATTACGGAGAAAAATTGGGTATAATGGCCATATATAAATCCCTGTGATCCCAGGCTATGCAAATCCAGGCGTGTAGGGCATCACAACTGCAACAAGAGGTGAGGTAAGCCCTAATCATGCAATAACTCAACCAACTAGTCATCAAGATTATACGGTACAACGTACTCCATGTGACATACATGGTACAACGTACTCCCTGGACCCACATGGTCTGAGTGTGCCTACCATAGGTCTTAGCCCACATCATTGTCAAGGGTGCTTGCCATAGGACTTAGCCCACATCATGGGTTGGGGGTGCCTACCATAGGTCTTAGCCGCCTTATACCATGCCGGTAACCATTTCATGTCTCAAAATACGTGTGTGATATATCATCTCACTATGACAGTACAGGAGGCTGCAACATGATTTTCTATAAAACATGTCAAATCCTCATACGAGCAATGCTCTAGTACGACTTTTATGCACATTAAATTAATATAAAATCACGTACGAGCAAAGCTCCAGTACGGCTTTCATGCATAAGATCAGTAAAAACTAGTGTGAGCAGGGCTCCAGCATCATCAGCATGAATTAAAACATCGAAATCTAATACGAGCTAGGCTCTAACACTATTAGCACTCACATAAATATGATAGGTGGCTCCAGTTCAAATAAAGTATTTTTCAAAAAATACAACTTAACACATAATCCATGCTGTTTCATGCAACAACTGAAAACAATAGCCAACCTATCCTCATTTCATTCATCTCAAAGCATTAAATCATGATACAGACATCAAAATCATGAAATTCATGCATTTTAGGATCCTTACTACCCTTTTCATAATTTTCTCTACCAGGGGTAAAATTGTCATTTTTCCTTATTTTCAAAATTTTTCTCAAATTCTTAATGCATTATTAGATAGCTAGAGAAATTTACGCCCTATAGTTCCCCTCAAAATACATATAGCTACCTCTAGGCACTTACAAAACCCTTACCTCGAATCACGTCGAGCGTAGTATAAGTTCCACCGCTGGAAGCTCGTCTAATCCTATCTGCTCCTAATCCAGCCTCTGGAGCTGCATTTAACCATTTATTGGGTTAAATATTATATATTTACCCATGTTTCACATTTAACAGGGGTTAATTTAAAGCATTGGGCCCGTTTAATCTTATTGGGCCTGATTGCACCTTAATGGGCCTTAATCCATTTTAAGCTCATTTTCACTTACTATTTACTTCATCAAAGCCTATTAGGCTCATTGGTCCCATCAATATTTATTGTGCCTCGTTCTAGGTTCTTTTGGATAGCTTATACAATTATTTACGATAATCGATTTTCAATTTCAAAACATAATTCATTTTATACAAAAATAAATCTGTAACTTATGCGATGAATTTCTAACACGCATAATTATGTAAATTGTCGTAAATGAGATTTACTTACCCAAGATTCTGTTATAGCACACAAATCGAGATTGACTCAAACTCTTGTTTGTCGCTAATTGTCGCGCTATACATTTATATATATACCGAGTTAATTTTGGTCAAATATAATTTAAATAAAATATTCTGAAAATTAAATCGGTCAATTTTGACTGCTTACCGACTTACTTGCATCTTAATTGGATCATCAAATTTTTTTCTTCTTTTCTTTTTTTCTCTTTTTTTCTCTTCTTTCTTGGTTGAACCGGTCCGGTTCAGCACAATTCCCTCTTCACTGAATCGGTCGTACCAGTTCAATCCTCACTTCGTCGTTCATGGCATTTCCAGTCGATTCTCCGCTCCCCTCTGCCACCAATCGACTCGTCTCTGGCTGGGGAATGCTCGGCTACCCTTGGATCTGACCGATCGGCACTGGTGGCCATCGAATTTCTCCTTCCTTTCTCGGTAATTTCCCTCGTCGATCTCCTCTTTCTGGCGTCGTCGACATGCGTACTGGATCCTGGTGGTTCTCACGGTGTTGGGCTCCCTTTGTCGACCCTTGCCTGGCCTACTCTCTCACCGGTGGCTCACCGGAGCTGGATTGTCTCCCTCGACTGTCTTCCTTCTTTCCAGAATCGCGTTTTTGTCGATTCTGCCTTTTTTTTTCCACTCCTTTACTTACTTTTATATATATATATATATATTATACATTATATTGTTATTTTAATATAATAAAATATATTATTTTTACACAAATATTTTCTACACCAAATATTATATATTTAATTAATTAAATATATATATTTATCTTATTTTATTATTATTTTTATTTTTTGGAGTATTATTCCCACATTTTCGAGATAACTTCCCGGGGTGAATATTTTGGGTTATCGTAATAAATTAGTATCTTAATAAATTGAACTCGAAATTCAATGATTTCTTCTTTATTGATCAAGATTTCCTAAATCCATGTTTAAAATGACAATTTCTTACCGAATTATATCGAATTTTGGGTCTTTTGACCTATTTACCCTTTTCCCACATTTTACTTACATGTTTAACTACGTCATTGACATTTATATGATCCAAAAATCATTTGTCTTTTAATTCCATTAACATATCATAGAGCCGTACATACATGGGGTCTCACAATCTCCCCCACTAAGAAAATTTGGTCCTTTAAATTGAAACCAAATCAGTCCGTGAACAACTCGGAATACTCCCCCCGTATCAAACTCTCTAACTCTCATGTAGCTTCTTCTACAGTGTGATGCTGCTAAAGGACTTCAACTAAGGGAATCGTCTTCGATCTTAACACCTTCTCCTTCATATCCAATATTTGAATCGGCTTCTCTACATACGACATGTTCTCGTTGAGTTCTAACGGCTCATGTCTAATTACATGTGCCGGATCTGGGTGGTACTTCTGTAACATAGAGATCTGGAAGACGTTGTGAACACCCGATAGCTTAGGTGGCAACGCTAGTCTGTAGGCCTTATCTCCCACTCTATCAAGTATCTCAAAGGGTCCAATATAACGATGACTTAACTGTAAGACCTGTATTTCATGTGTAACTTTATGGATTCAAAAGTGTGGTAATGTACTTGTAATGTGAAGTACAATTGATGTAAAATCCATAAATGTAATGTACATACGTGTAACATGAGTTTGTAATGTACATACAAGTTTCATTGTGTATGAATATGAAGAAATGAGCTTTTATAAGTGATGAATGTGCTTTGAACTCAAAACGAGTAGTGTGGTAGAATGGAATGAAGTTGTACTTCCATTTGGTTTTGTAATGTGTACCTTTGGGTATACAAAGAATGCACACAAGTTTTAATGTGTAAAGCTTGAATGGATGCCATTTTCAAGTCATAAAGGTGGTCGAATGAGAAAATGACTATGGTAGCAAATTAAGAATGTTTGGGTGTGAGTTGTTGCAGAAAAATTATAGAAAATCTAGAAAATATGAAGGCTAGATCGATCTCATAGTATGAGAGATCGATCTAGAAGTGCCAAAATGCTCTTATTTGAGTAATGGAATAGAGCAGATCGATCTCCAATGGGGCGAGATCGATCTGATAAACATTCTGTAATAAAGAGATCAATCCTTGAAGCAAACAGATCGATCTCCAATTGGCTACTGGAAGGAGCAAATTGATCTCTTCCCTTTTCCAGATCGATCTCCTTAGCTTTCTACCTTAAACAGATCGATCTTCAAGCCCGATAGATCGATCTCCTGCTTGTAAATACCGTGAAAAAGAGAGATTTTAAGAGGACCAGATCGATCTCCTTCCCCTGCAGATCGATCTCATCAAGCAATTCTATATATAGGAGCAATGAAATCTATCATTTACAAAAAACACATTTCACCATTTCCATTTTTAACCCAAAACCTAGATTTCTCTCTCTAAAATCCACCCATTCTAGTAAGATTTGAAGGGAGGCCATTAGACACAAAGTTGTTTATCTTGAGGAAGAGAACAAAATAGTTGAAACCTAAAACCTCATTGTTGGTATTGAAGGAGCAAGAAGCATTTCCCTTTGGAGTAAGAAGAGAAACTAGATTTGGTAAGTTTCTAACAGTTTAGCCCAAGTATATTGTCTATTTAATGGTTTTGGGGTTGATTTGCATGTGTGTTGATAGTCAAACTACATAGGTTATGATGGAACTAAGGTAACCTAGGAAATGGGATGAATCTAGCGTGAAAAAGTGTGATTTTGATGAGTTGGTGGTTTATGGATTGTGATAAGTTGTTATTTGAGTAATGTGGATGATTTGAAGTGGGTAAATGAAGCTACATTGTGTATTAAGTGAACTTATGGAGATGAGTATGTAATATGTTTGATAAATGCCATAGTGAGGAAAATTGATGAAATAGGAACACTGTGAGCTTAGTATCGATCTAATATCGATTTGGAATGAGTTAATGGGCCTAAAAGAGTCCATAGACTCGAGTAATGGGCAGAGTAATGAAACGAGGCCTCATAAGCGTTAATAGAGACTATAGGTCGAATCAACTATAGTAAACGTAAGAGTTGGATTATAATAGGCTAAAATATTGTTTAATACGTTTATGTGTAATTCTGAAGAGTTCATTGGAGACGAATTGAACGCACGAGTAAGCAGCTTTAAGGAAGTGGAATCACGCGTCGCGATTCTATGTAAGGGAATTTTGTAAGTATATAGAGGTAGCTGCTCGTATTTTGTGGGTGAATATAGGGTGTTTACGAAATGCATGAATGTTTAAGGAAAAGGTTGTGATATGTGGGAATAGCTACGAGTACGTATACAAATTGGTTTCCAAAATGGTTCTTGAAAAAGGGGATAGTAAGACTAATAATTGCATAAATCATGTGTTTTGAATGTTTTCGTAAAACACAATGCTTGTTTTCAGCAAAGTAATTGATAGGCTGGCTAGTATTTGAATGATGTTGTGAAATGCTCCATGTGGGACGCTAAACATGTTTAGAGATGTTTTGAATGTACATGAGCCGCCTATCGTGTGTATATGATTTCATTCGCGCTGGAGCCTCGCTCACGCTAGATTTTGAGGCTTTCATTTGTAGAAAGAGTACTGGAGCTTAGCTCGCACTTTGCTTTGAATTGTGGTGATATTTTATAAATCGTATTGGAACTTTTGCTCGTACGTGGATTTCGAGGGGATTTCTTATGCATATAACCGTACTCGAGCTATGCTCGTACGTGGTTTTCTTCATGTTTTACATATAAATGTCGTACTGGAGCGTTGCTCGTACGAAGTGACACAAATATGAAACATGATTTCACGTTAGAGCATAGCTGGCGTAGGTTTTCACATTGTGGTACGTATGAGGTCATGAGAGTTGGTAAGATCCTCAAGCCCCACACCCTTAAGCCAACATCCTTAAGCCCGAGGAGGTGGGGAGGCTCTGTACGATGGGGAGGCTCTCTTATGGTAAGACCCTCAAGCCCAACACCCTTAAGCTCTAGAGAGGGTGGGGAGGCTCTCTTACGGAAGGATCCTTAAGCTAACATCCTTAAGCCCTAGAGGGTGGGGAGGCTCTGTTCGACATGGAGGCTCTTCTATATGGGTATGAAAAACTCTTGGTATGTGGTAGATAAGACCTAGGACTGGCACCCCCAACTACTATATGGATCTGCGGAGTACGATGTACCATGTATATCACATGGAGTATGATATACTACGTGGTTGAGATACTGATGAGAAAGTTTGGCGGAGAACTAACCCACTTTCGTTCCAACATGACACGCCACACAGCAGAATCCGTGTGGTCTGGGATGATTTACGACATAGTTGGTCAACATAGTCAGACGAGATATAGTGACCTGTCTCACTTGATTTACATAGTACTACATGTTTTGATACTTGAGTGTGATTTTGACCGTCCCGGGTGGACTCGAGGGAGGGGTCAAGCCTTGTGGAAATTTTTATTGAGAAACGGTAATGATGTTTGTGACTGTGATGAGATTTTGATGTATTTGAGAATGAGATAAATTTAAAAGGATGTTTCAAATTGAATTTTCGTTTTATTATGAGATTTGACAATGATGAGCATGAGATGATTTGTACATGATGATGATTCCATGTTTTATATGCTTGTTTTCCTTGTTTTCTGTACATGATATATGTATAGTCATACGACATAGATTTATTTCCTCATGCTCTGATTGTAAATGATTTATGCATAACACTATCAGCATGTAGATAGAGTAGTTATCTACCATGCTTGCATTATTGTCTTACTGAGCATGTGGTTGCTCATTCCTCTCTATTTTCCCCCTCCTACAAAGCGTGCATAGTAGCCCAGTGAGGACTGAGGTAAAATATTTTCGACATCCGCTGCTTCCATCGCGTAAAGGTATATACACAAGATTCTTTTTGTATCTAAACAATGTAAAAGCACAATAGTCATTTGAATTGTAATTATGGGGGATGTAGATGTCAGTAAATATGTTCTGTATAAGTGAATGATTTAACCTCAAATGTATGACATCGCTTTTATTAACTGGGAATGAATGTTAAGAGTGGATTATTATTAACTCACAACCCAACTGTGTGGTGATGAGTTGTTCACAACTGGGTAAGAAAAGAAAAACATGAAACATTTATAGTGTTTTTCGAGAAATATAGGTTAAAATGGGTCGTGACAGAGATTGGTATCAGAGTTGTGTTGGCTAGATGTGAGTAAGTAATAAAACGTAGGAAAAGTTACATCCTCATAGTATTATGCTTTTGTTTAGATATAATTGTGTAGACCATGATGGATTGAGTTTAATAAATGATTTTAATACAGGAAGTTAGGCATTATGCCAATTATGCGCTAAGGTAGAGGGGCGAGAGCACGTGCTAGAGGTCGTAAAGGTAGGCCTGAGAGTCGTTTGGAGCAACAGACTGAGCAGGCTCCATAAAACCCTATTAAGAGACCAGGGGATATTGAGGCATGCTTCACTAGTATAGAGCGGAGTATCGAGGGCCTGTTGGAGATAGTCACACAGGCGTTGGGTGTCAGTGATAGATGAGATCCCGCAGCACAGCCTACAACTGGATAAGCAGCTGTAGAGGCGGAGAGACCTCAGGCTACGGAGACTGTTACACCACCTCCAGCCCAGGATATGTCTTCTCCTATCGCTCCATAGCAGAGTGGTAGTGATTTAGGTTTGACTGCGAGTTAAGCACGTGGCAAGAGTTCCAAGGGTTGAAACCTCCAGTGTTCAGATGGGTAAAGGACCCAATGATTAAGGAGGATTGGGTGTATGAGATGGAGAAGCTGTATAGATTCTTTAGGTGTACATCAGCTGAAAGGGTAGCCTTTACCGTGTTTATGCTGAATGGTGAGGTAGAACATTGGTGGAGATCTATCGAAGCTATTTTGAGGGCCCGATACTCCGAGGTCACTTGGGAAATATTTTTAGAGGCCTTCAGGAGACAGTACATCCCATCCACGGCACAGAGGAAATTACAGATGGAATTCATGAATTTGGTTTAAGGGAACCGAACTATGGACAAGTATGAGTCCAGGTTTATGTCATTGGGGAGATATGACCCAGACACGATGGGTAGTGAAGCTCAAAAGATTCAGAAGTTTGTTGATGGATTGAGATTGGCCATCCGAACTAAGCTAGCCCCATTTGACCTACAGACTTATGAGGAGGCAGTCCACAAGGCTAAGTTATACGAGCAAGATTTTGAGCGGAATGCCTCCGAACTTGGGAAGATTAGTGTCAGGAAGGACAGAGACTGGAAGAGATTCAGGTTTGATACCTAAGATCGAGGAGGTACAGGAGAGAGTTGTTAGACCTCCAGTGTACCTTGCTTTGACTACACCGAGAGGTATGGTTATTAGAGGTCCATGGCCTACTACTGAGAGGTGCAGGAGATGTGATAGATTTCATAGGAGTAAGCCCTGTCCGATGACCTCTATGATGTGTTACTGATTGAGAAACTAGGATATATAGCTAAGTACTATCCCAAGAAGATGGAGACTGCCCCACAGAAGGGCAAAGAGCCGGAGAGAGGTCCAGTTGAGGCAGCTGCCCCGAGGAGGAGGGCCATAGTTTAGGAAAAGGGGAAGTAAGTAGTGGGTGTGAGCAAAGGAAGAGTACATGCACTGGATCAGGACACCGCAGATGCTTCGACAGATGTGATTAAAGGTACCATCCTAATCTTTGATTTAGAAGCATTGGTATTGTTTGATCCTGGTGTCACGCACTCCTTCATATCACCTTCCTTTGCACATAAATTGTTGAAGCATGTGAAACCAACATTGTTGGATAAAATGTTGATGATTTTCACACCCATGAATGATAGCCAATTGACTGAGCATGTATTTAAGTGTTGTAAATTGGAGATAGAAGGAAACGAAATGATAGTCGATTTAGTTTTCTTGAATATGAATGATTTTGATGTAATTTTGAGAATGGATTGGTTGGTGACCAATTGGGTTGTTATGGATTGTCATGCTAAAACCTTGATGTTTTTCGAGATAGGAAACCATGTTGTAAGATTTATGAAATAAAATGAAATCACATGATTATGAGGAATGAAATGAGTATGATCTAATTTTAATGCTTGAAAGATGAATGTACTGTTTATTTTGAATATGGATGTGATGACTTATGATACTAATGGTGGAAAGAATGATGTGAAGGGTTCATTACCTACGTGGTCGATATAGATGAGGCACACCCGAAATTGAGGGACATACCCGTAATTACGAATTACACTGATGTCTTTTCAGACAAATTACCAGGACTACCACCTGAAAGAGAAATGGAATTTTGCATAGAGTTAGTGCCTGGTACAGAGTCTATATCGAAACCACCATATAGAATGGCACCGATTGAGTTAGAAAAGCTGAAGAAATAGCTGCAAGAGTTGCTAGAGAAGGGGTTTATTAGATCGAGTGTCTCACCTTGGGGAGCACCGGTACTATTTGTAAGGAAGAAGGATGAAAGCCTCCAACTGTGTATAGATTACCGGTTGTTGAATAAGGCCACCATTAAGAACAAATACCCTCTTCTAAGAATCGATGATTTGTTAGATCCGCTCCAAGGACCCAAGTGTTTTCAAAGATAGATCTGCGGTCAGGGTACTATCAGTTGAGGATCAGGAGTGGAGATACACCCAAGACAGTATTTCATACCCGTTATGGCCACTACGAGTTCTTGGTGATGCCATTCGGATTAACGAATGCTCCCGCATCATTTATGGCATTGATGAATGATGTATTCAAGCCATGCCTGGACAAGTTTGTGATAGTGTTCATTGATGACATACTGGTTTATTCCAAGTCCAGGGAAGAGCATGAGCAACATTTGAGGTTAATTCTGTAGACCCTCCGAGAGAAAGAGTTATATTCCAAACTCAGCAAGTGTAACTTTTGGTTAGAGCAGATCTCATTTCTGGGCCATATTGTGTCGAAGAATGGGGTATCAGTGGATCCATCCAAGTAAAGAAAGTTGTACAGTGGGAACAACCCAAGACAGTTACTGAGATCAGAAGCTTTCTGGGATTGGCAGGGTATTAACGGAGATTTGTAGAGGGTTTCTCTAGACTAGCTGCTCCATTGACGCGCCTCACGTGGAAAGACATTAAGTTTGTGTGGATGAGGCATGTGAGAGGAGTTTTGAGGAGCTTAAGCGTCGATTGACCACTACTCTGATAATTCTATTTTTAACGAAATTATTTGTGCTTAATTTCTTAATTAATTATTTAAATCCACATATTATTTTATTAATTATTCCTTTTATTTAATTAAAATTCTTTAATGTGCAGGTAAATTAAATCCGGATGAAACTAAGTCGTTTCAGTCGAAATTGGGCTGAAAACGGGCTAAAGGAGACTGGACCAGTTCCAATTTGTAGACTGAGTCACCAATCTTCTGGACACGTGTGATGCCAGGTGTCCGTATTTTATTCGCTCCGAAACGATAAGATCGACGAACACCGTGCCAACCTTCTGGAAGGCACACGTGATAATTCTATATTTTTAGAATTATTTGTGCTTAATTTCCTAATTAATTATTTAAATCCCCAATTTATTTTGTTAATTATCCCCTTTATTTAATTAAAATTCTCATGTTTGCAGATAAATTAAATCCAGATGAATTTTGAATATTTCGGTAGAAAATGGATCGGAATTGAGCTAAAATCGAGATTGAACCACGCGGACAACACGAGCCTAGCACATCTAATTGGACAAAAAGATAGATGACATTGAAGTATTATTTTTCAAAGAGCTAATGGTGTGAAGACAAGTGGCCAAATAATGCCAACTCATCTTCGATGAAAAAATTACAATTATACCCCTAAGTGTGTATATAAATAGAAAATGATGGCAATTGGAAAGAGGGATGTAAGTTAGGGTAGAATAGTTTTTTTTTTTTTTTAGGTTAACTTTAAAAAGTCTTACTTTCCTTGCTTTTTCAATTCTCTGCCAAATAGTTTTTTTTCTTTTTTTTCCTTCTAGCTTTCATATTTTTTTGCTACTGTTCTATTCAATTGAGTTGATTATGGAAATCTCTTATTTTTAAATTCATATGTCTCGGTTGCTTAGAATTTGTCTTTACCAATCCAGTTTACTTTACACGTTCAAATCATTTTCTTGCTAGAAGTTTTAATCCATTTTTTTGGTTGTAGTCCACATCATTTGCAAAGCTTTAATCATCAATGCCGATCATGATGTTCTGATTCATTATTGCCGATCTAATATGTTGGGATTAATCTGTGTATTGACTAGTAATATTGAAATGGTGGAACAATATCGGTTTGATTGAGAAATGAAGGAAACCGTGGCTACTGGAAATGTCTCGGTTGATGTTTGATTAATCTTCTTCACGTATGGCTTAGTTTTCAGCATCTCTATTCTCCTTTTCTTATTTGAAGATATTATGTTTAATGCCAAGTGAGCTTTTGTTATTTTTTATTTTTTTTGTTTGTTTCTAGTGTGATCCGCTGTTTGTGAATGAAGAAACAACTCAATTGATAAAAAGTTCATGCTCTTTTTCATCAATTCTTATTGTTAACGTTTTTAAATTTATTTCTTCAGTTCGGATCATTTGCTCTATCGGTTTAATTTTTTATTTTCCTGACTTATTAGTAGCCTCTCTTCTAAGTTACATTACCAGCAATTTGGCTTTGCTTCATGTTCAGTATTGGTGTCTCTTAAACCGTGAATGTAGCAGTGAATGGTTGTTTGTTTCTCCTCTGTTCTAACTTTTATTTACTGTTCATTTTCATTTTCATTTTCCTTATCACGGGTTGAGGTTCATTGGATGTAGGTTGAAGACCAAGGAAGATCGGGAATGAAGCCATCAATAGATTCGTGGTACAGCTGGATGACAAGCAAAACAGGACAGCAATGCTGCTGGTTTCTTAGCCAAAAACAATGTCAATTGTCGATTGCAGTTAGATACCAGCGGGAGTAGGAGCAGCACCTGGCCAGCACATGTCACGGAAGGTTGGTGTTGAAGACCACGTCTGAAGCAGCACCTATTTGCACCTGGAGCAGCAGGACGCATACAAAACCGAGAGCTGAGTGCAGAGGACACCTGTATCAGAGGACAACCCGAGAATGCTGGAAATGCAAAAGTTGGAAAGATAATGAATAGTACTAGCTTATCGGGACCACTTTGTTTTGATGTTGTCTAAGGCCACGTTTGGCTATTGCTTCTTTGCAATTTGATGTTTATTGCATTTTTGATTGTTTTTATTAGTATTAGTTAGGATAGTGGTTAATTAATAGTTAAATTTAATATTTTAAGTTGTTAATTTAATCTTTAGTTTTAAGTCTTAGTTAATAGTTAATTTTATATTATATGTTTTAGGACTTTATTTTAGTTTAGTATTTTATGAGTTGCATTTTAAAGTTAAATTAGATTTAATGTGTTTCATGCAATTTTTAATTTAGTTTTCATTAGATTTTAGGTTAGTTTAATTTGCAATTTTCATTAGTTTAAATTCATGCATTTTTATTTTAAGTTTGTTTAAATTTTTAGTTTAATTAAATTTTATTGCTTTATTTTCATATTTGCATTTTATTTTAGTTGCGTTAATTCATTTTAACTGTTTTAATTTTCTTTTATAGGTTATTTGCTTTTAATTGCTCGAAGTACTGTAAGTAAATTTTGCTCGATTTTATTTTCTTTAGTTCTTATTATTTTATTGCTTTCCAGTATTTTTAATTAGCCTTATCAGATCACCCACTTTAATTTCATAATTTGCTAGGATATACTTAGGGTAAGATTAACCGGTAGTTAATTAGGCTAATCAACTTCTTTGTGGGACGATAACTCAAGACTCAAATCCCATTATTACTTGTACGACAACGTGCACTTGTGGACTATACCTTCAGGGCGTGTCATGAGGCAGCAACTAGTATCGGGGCAGAACCAAGGTGTCATGTGTAGTAGCCAAAACCGAGAACCACAAATCTTCTTCGTTCTACCCTGTTTTAGCTTGTCTTTACTGTTCATCTTTAATTCTCATTTTAACTGTTGGTGTTAATGCTGTCTTATTTCATTCATTGTCTTAGACTTGCCATTTGCTAATTTTTCTTCCATTTCATACAATAGCTAATCGGTGCATGCTGCTTGAGGACATTTTTACATGTTACTGCAGCCATCAGTACAAGAACTGAGCAGAAATCAATATTGGGTGATGTAGTGGGGAGGACGCGAGCAGGCCTGGAGTAGAACATTCATTTCATCTGAAGCCGACACTAGCATGGCATCACATAGGTAGAACTGAACAACATTGAGTAGGACCTGGACAAACTGCGAACAACGCCTGAGCAGTACTGGAGATGGCTTGTTGTAATTGGCAGTGGACAGAGCCTGGTGCAAACCGTGCATGGACTGCTGATGCATGATGGTAGCAGTCCAAATGTTGTATTGCAGTGAAAGGGAATGTCGCGGGTAGCACTTGGAACCTGGAGCCTGGAGCAGCAGCACGGCAGAAGCAGAACCAGTATAGCATCTAGAGCAGAAGCACAGAACCGAGAGCAGAAGCAAGAACATACATAATACTATTTACGGGACCACTCAGATGGTTTGTTTGGTTAAGGCCTTGTTTGGCCACATTTCCTTTGTTTAATTTAATGTTTATTGCATTTTTATTATTTTAATTGTTTTCATTAGTTGTTAATTTAGGATAGTTGTTAATTGATAATTGTAGGTTAAATCTAATGTTTTAGTTTGTCAATTTAATCTTTAGTTTTAATTTTTAGTTAATAGTTAATTTTATATTATATGTTTTAGGACTTAATTTTAGATTAGTATTGTATGAGTTGCATTTAGGATTCACTTAGATTAAAATCATTTTATGTATTGTTAAATTTTCATTTGAAAAATCCAAAAATATTAGTTTTCATGCATTAGTTAGATTTTATTGTTAAGTTAGTAATTAGTTAGAATTAATTTAGGATTATTTTCTTAATTAGATTTATGAATTTCTTTAGGTTAATAGCATTTTATTTTATTAGACTTTAAGTTAGTTTAAATTGCATTTTTATTAAGTAGTTTAATTACATGCATATTTTATTTTAGGTTTGTTTAATTTTAGTTTAATTAATCTTGCTTTGTTATTTTCATATTTGCATTTTAGTTTAATTACGTTAATTAATTTTGACTGTTTTAATTATTTTTATAGGTATTTGCTTTTAGTTGCTCGGAGATTGTAAGTAACTTTTAGCTCGGTTTTATTTTCTTTAGTTTATAATTGTTATTGTTTTCAGTAGTTTTAATTTCAGCCTTTTAGATCACCCACTTAAACGTCATAATTTGCTAGGATATACTTAGGGTAAGATTAACCGGTAGTTAATTAGGTTGATCAACTTCTCTGTGGGACGATAATCCGAGACTCAAATCCCATTATTACTTGTACGACCCGTGCACTTGCGAACAATACATTTAGCTCATCTTGTTCTCACCATTCCAACCAGCTCAGGAGGTTTCTCGGTTTATACGAATGCATCACACCAGGGACTGGGCTGTGTATTGATACAGGATGGGAAGGTAGTTGCCTATGGATCTAGATAGTTGAAAGATCACGAGAGGAACTACTCGACACATGATTTGGAGTTGGCGACCATGGTGTTTGCTTGAAAATATGGTGCCACTATCTCTATGGTGAGAAATTCTAGGTATTCACAGATCATAAGAGCCTTAAGTACTTGTTCTCGTAGAAAGAGCTAGATATGAGATAGAGGAGATGACTCGAACTCCTGAAGGACTATAATTGTGAAATCATGTACCACCCAAGTAAGGCAAATGCAGTTGTCGCTTCTTTGAGCAGAAAGAATCATGGGTTGGTGTCTTATATGATGGTACGAGAGCATGAATTATTGGAACGCTTTGTGAACCTCAGTTTGGATGTAACCTCACCTCAATCGGAGAGATTAGATTTCATGGCTAGTTTGAAACTAGAGCCAGAATTAATTGGCCATATTTAGCAGGCTCAGCAGAGCGATCGACGATGTATCGATTGGCTGAGGTAGATACAGACAGGTGTGGGTATTGATTTTGAGCTGAGTACAGATGGCTTATTGAGGTTCAGAGGCAGAGTATGTGTTCCCGAGGATCCTGAGATCAGGAGGCTGATTTTATCAGAGGCTCACTCATCGAAGTACACGATGCATCCAAGGAGTACCAAGATGTATCAAAATCGTCGGAAGGTTTATTGGTGGTCTGTAATGAAAAGAGGCATTGCAGAATATGTCACTAAGTGTCTTGTTTGTCAGCAGGTGAAGGTAGAGCATCAGAAGCCTACAGGGTTATTGCAGCCTCTATCGATATCGACTTGGAAGTGGGAGCATGTCAGCATAGATTTTGTGATGGGATTGTCGAGGGCCCGTAGAGGTCATGATACCATATGGGTTATTGTGGATCGGTTGATGAAATTAGCCCATTTCTTAGCTATGAGAGCTACCGATACTCTGAGTCAGTTGGCGAACCTATAAGTTCAAGAGATAGTAAAACTACATGGTGTACCAGTGAGCGTTGTTATCTGATAGGGATGCCCGATTCATTTCCCATTTTTGGGAACACTTTCATGAAGTGATGGGGATCCACTTGAGTTTTAGCATCGCTTTCCATCCTCAGACAGATGGGCAGTTAGAGAGGACTATACAGACCCTGAAGGATATGTTAAGATCGTGTGTGCTGGATTTTAGAGGCTTCTGGGATGATCACCTACAGTTAGCCGAGTTCGCCTATAACAACAGTTATCATGCAAGTATCGGGATGGCACCATATAAGGCATTGTATGGACGCAGATGTCGATCCCCCATTGGATGGGAAGAGGTTAGTGACAGACAGATTTTCACTCCTGACTTAGTACAGTAGGCATCTGAAGACGTCCAATTAATAAGTGAGAGGTTACGGACAGCTCAGAGCCGACAAAAGAGTTATGTTGACAAGAGACGGAGACCACTAGAGTTTGATGTGGGTGAGTTGGTATTCCTGAGAGTTTCACCTTCGAAGGGTATTATGAGATTTGGTAAGAAGGGCAAGCTGATCCTTAGATATATCAGATCCTTCGAGATTTTAGAGAGAGTGGGAGATAAGGCGTATAGGTTGGCATTGCCACCAGAGTTGGGAAATGATCATAATGTCTTCCACGTCTCGATGCATCGGAAATACCACCCGGACCTGACACATGTGATAAGATATGAGTCGTTGGAGCTCAATGAGAGTATGACATATGTTGAGAAGTCGATTCGGATATTGGACAGAAGAGAGAAAGTGTTGCAGAATAAGACAATTCCCTTGGTGAAAGTTCTTTGGCAACATCACACGGCGGAAGAGGCCACATGGGAATTGGAGAATTTGATACAGGAGAAGTACCCCCAACTTTTTGAAGAGTAACTTGGTTCTAATTTGGAGGACCAAATTCCTTGAAGGAAGGGAGGATTGTAAGACCCGTATTTCATGTGTAACTTTATGGATTCATAAGTGTGGTAATGTACTTGTAATGTGAAGTACAATTGATGTAAAGTCCATAAATGTAATGTACATACAAGTAACATGAGTTTGTAATGTACATACAAGTTTCATTGTGTATGAATATGAAGAAATAAGCATTTATAAGTGATGAATGTGCTTGGAACTCAAAACGAGTAGTGTGGTGGAATGGAATGAAGTTGTACTTCCATTTGGTTTTGTAATGTGTACCTTTGGATATACAAAGAATGCACACAAGTTTTAATATGTGGAAGCTTGAATGGATGCCATTTTCAAGTCATAAAGGTGGTCGAATGAGAAAATGACTATGGCAGCAAATTAAGAATGTTTAGGTGTGAGTTGTTGTAGAAACACTGCAAAAAATCTGGACAATATGAAGGCCAGATCGATCTCATAGTAAGAGAGATCGATCTGGAAGAGCCAAAATGCTCTTATTTGAGCAATGGAATAGAGCAGATTGATCTCCAATGGGGCCAGATCGATCTGATAAACATTATGTAATAAAGAGATCGATCCTTGAAGCAAACAGATCGATCTCTGATTAGCTATAGAAGGAGCAGATCGATCTCTTCCCTTAGCTAGATCGATATCCTTAGCTCTCTGCCTTAAACAGATTGATCTCCAAGCCCCACAGATCGATCTCCTGCTTGTAAAATGCCGTGAAAAAAAAGGATTTCAAGAGGACCAGATCGATCTCCATCCCTTGCAGATCGATCTCATCAAGCAATTCTATATATAGGAGCAGTGAAATCTGCCATTTACAAAAAACACACTTCACCATTTCCATTTTCAACCCAAAACCTAGATTTCTCTCTCTAAAATCCACCCATTCCAGTAAGATTTGAAGGGAGGTCATTAGACACAAAGTTTTTAATCTTGAGGAAGAGAACAACATAGTTGAAACCCAAAACATCATTGTTGGTATCGATGGAGCAAGGAGCATTTCCCTTTGGAGAAAGAAGAGAAACTAGATTTGGTAAGTTTCTAACACTTCTACCCAAGTACATTGTCTATTTAATGGTTTTGGGGTTGATTTGCATGTGTGTTGATAGTCAAAATTACCTAGTTTACGATGGAACTAAGGCAACCTAGGAAATGGGATGAATCTAGTGTGAGAAAGTGTGATTTTGATGAGTTGGTGGTTTGTGGATTGTGATAAGTTGTTATTTGAGTAATGTGGATGATTTGAAGTGGGTAAATGAAGCTATATTATGTATTGAGTGAACTTATGGAGCTGAGTATGTAATATGTTTGATAAATGCCATAGTGAGGAAAATTGATGAAAGAGGAACATTGTGAGCTTAGTATCAATCTAATATTGATTTGGAATGAGTTAATGGGCCTAAAAGAATCCATAGACTCGAGTCATGGGTAGAGTAATGAAACGAGGCCTCATAAGCGTTAATAGAGACTATAGGTCAAATCAACTATAGTAAATGCAAGAGTTGGATTATAATGGGCTAAAATGTGTGAAATACATTATAAACATTTTCGAAGAATTCGTAGGAGACGAATCGAACAGCACGAGTAAGCATCTTTAAGGAAGTGGAATCACGCGTCACGATTTCAGGTAAGGGTAAGCATCTTTAAGGAAGTGGAATCACGCGTCACGATTTCAGGTAAGGGAATTCTGTAAGTATATAGAGGTAGCTGCTTATATTTTGTGGGTGAATATAGGGTGTTTACGAAATGCATGAATGTTTAAGGAAATGGTTGTGATATGTGTGAATAGCTACGAGTATGTATACAAATTGGTTTCTGAAATAGTTCTTGAAAAAGGGGATAGTAAGGCTAATAATTCCATAAATCATGTGTTTTGAATGTTTTCGTAAAACACAATGCTTGGTTTGAGCAAAGTAATGGATAGGCTAGCTAGTATTTGAATGATTTTGTGAAATGCCCCATGTGGGACGCTAAACATGTTTTGAGATGTTTTGAATGTACATGAGCCGCCTATCATGTATATGTGATTTAATTGGCGTTGGAGCCTCGCTTGCGCTAGATTTTGAGGCTTTCATTTGTACAAAGAGTGCTGGAGCTTAGCTCGCGCTATGATTTGAATTTTGGTGATATTTTATAAACCCTACTAGATCTTTTGCTCGTACATGGATTTCGAGGGGATTTCTTGTGCATATAACCGTACTAGAGCTATACTCGTATGTGGTTTTCTTCATGTTTTACACATAAATGTTGTACAAGAGCGTTGCTCATACGAAGTGACATAAATATGAAACATGATTTCGCTCTAGAGCGTAGCTTACGTAGATTTTCACACTGTGGTACGTATGAGGTCGTGGGAGTTGGTAAGATCCTCAAGCCCCACATCCTTAAGCCAACATCCTTAAGACCGAGGAGGCGGGGAGGCTCTGTACGGCGGGGAGGTTCTCTTATGGTAATACCCTCAAGCCCAACACCCTTAAGCCCTGGAGAGGGCGGGGAGGCTCTGTTTGGTGGGGAGGCTCTCTTACGGAAGGATCCTTAAGCCAACATCCTTCAACTGTAGAGGGTGGGGAGGCTCTGTTCGATAGGGAGGCTCTCCTATATGGGTACGAAAAACTCTTAGTATGAGGTAGATAAGACCTAGGACTGGTAACCCCAACTACAATATGGGTCCACGGAGTACGATGTACCATGTATATCACATGGAGTATGATGTACCGCGTGGTTGAGATACTGATGAGAAAGTCTGGTGGAGAACTAACCCACCTTTGTTCCAGCATGATACCCCGCATACCGAAATTCGTGTGGTTTGGAATGATTTACGACATAGTTGGCCAACATAGTCAGACAAGATATAGTTACATGTCTCACTTGATTTACATAGTACCACATGTTTTGATACTTGAGTGTAATTTTGACCATCCAGGGTAGACTCGAGGGAGGGGTTGAGCCTTGTGGAAATTTTGATTGAGGAACGATAATGATGTTTGTGATTGAGATGGGATTTTGATGTATTTGAGAATGAGATAAATTTAAAAGGATGTTTTCGATTGAATTTCCTTTTTATTATGAGATTTGACAATAATGAGCATGAGATGATTTGTACATGATGATGATTCCATGTTTTATATGGCTGTTTTCCATGTTTTCTGTACATGATATATGTATAGTCATACGACATAGATTTATTTCCTCATGCTCTGATTGTAAATGATTTATGCATAACACTATCAGCATGTAAATAGAGTTGTTATCTACCATGCTTGCATAGCCTTACTAAGCGTGTGGTTGCTCATCCCTCTCTAGTTTCCCCCTCCTACAGAGCGTGCATAGTAGCCCAGTAAGGACTGAGGCAAAATATTTTGGATATTCGCTGCTTCCATCGCGTAAAGGTATATACACAGGTTCTTTTGTATCTAAACAATGTAAAAGCATAGTAGTCATTTGAATTGTAATTATGGGGGATGTAGATGTCAGTAAACATGTTCTGTATAAGTGAATGATTTAACCTCAAATGTATGACATCGCTTTTATTTACTGGGAATGAATGTTAAGAGTGGATTATTATTGACTCACAGCCCAACTGTGTAGTGAGGAGTTGTTCACGAGAGGGTAAGGAAAGAAAAACGCGAAAAATTTATATTGATTTTCGGTAAATAGAGGTTAAAATGGGTCGTGACATTAACTTTCATTTCTTTCCGAACCTCGTTATACCCTTGGAACGAGAAAGTCCTAGAAATATCGATTCACCCACTGTAACTTCCAATGGTCTCCGTCTCCTGTTAGCATAACTCTTTTGTCTGCTCTGAGCTGACCGTAACCTTTCACAAATCAATTGGACGTCCTCAGAGTCTTGTCTCACAAAGTCAGGAGCACATATCAATCGGTCACCAACCTCTTCCCATCCAATAGGGAAAGGACACTTCGGCCATACAAAGCTTCATACGGTGCCATTTCGATACTCAAATGATAACTATTATTATAGGTGAATTCTGCGAGTGGTAAATAGTCATCCCAGGAGCCTCTAAAATCTAATACACACGCCCTCAACATATCCTCCAAGGTCTATATCATCCTCTCTGACTGACCATCTGTCTGAGGATGGAAGGTTGTGCTAAAACTCAGTTGGGTCCCCATCGCTTCTTGAAAGTGTTCCCAAAAGTGGGAAGTGATGTGGGCATCCCAATCAGAAACAATGCTCACTGGAACACCATGCAACCTCATTATCTTGTGCACATATAGTTTCGCCAATGTACTCAGAGTATCGGTGGCTCTCATAGCTAGGAAGTGTGTCGACCTCGTCAATCTGTCCACTATCACCCAAATCGCATCATGTTTCCTGTGGGTCCTGGGTAAACCCATCTCGAAGTCCATAGTGACATGCTCCTATTTCTAAGTCGGTATAGGTAGAGGTTGTAATAGCCCTGCAGGCGTCTAATGCTCTACCTTCACCTGCTGACAGATGAGACACTTTGCCACATATTCTGCCACATCTCTCTTCATTCCTGACCACCAATACACTCTCCAGAGGTTCTGATACATCTTGTTACTTCCTGGATGCAGTGTATACTTCGTTGAATGAGCCTCTAATAAAATCAACCTCCTGATATCTGGATCATTGGAAACACATATCCTACCATTGAGTCTCAGCAATCCATCTGAACTCAACTTAAAATCAGTCTTTGTGCCCTTTTGTCTCTGCCCGATAATATCACTGAATTGCTGATCAATCTGCTAAGCCTATCGGATACGATCCACCAAATCCGGTTCCAACCGCAGGCTAGCTACCATATAACCACTATCAGCATTAGGCGGGATCACATCAAAACTGAGGTTTACGAATTGTTCGAACAACTTGTGTTCCTTAGTCATCATATAAGACACCAACCTGAGGTTCTTCCTGCTCAAGGCATCGGCAACTACATTCGCCTTACCCGGGTGGTACAGGATTTCACAATCATAACCCTTCAGGAGTTCTAGCCATCTGCCTTGTCTCATATTCAGCTCCTTCTATGAGAATAAATACTTCTGGCTCTTATGATCTGTAAATACATGAAACTTCTCACCATAGAGATAGTGGCTCCATATCTTCAGAGTGAATACCACCATTAATTCTAAATCGTGGGTCAGGTAGTTCCTCTCATGATCCTTCAGCTATCTAGACCTATAGGCGACTACCTTCCCATCTAGCATCAGTACACAGCCCAGTCCTTAGTGTGACGCATCCATTTATACCGAGAAACCTCCTGAGCTGGTAGGAATGGTGAGAATCGGAGCAGTGGTTAATCGACGCTTAAGCTCCTAAAAACTTCTCTCACATGCCTCATCCCACACAAACGCAACATCATTTCGCTTTAGACACGTCAACAGAGCAGCTAGTATGGAGAAACCCTCTACAAATCTTCGATAATAACCTGCCAATCCCAAAAAACTTCTGATCTCAGTAATTGTCCTAACCTGTTCCCACTAAACAACTGCCTCGATCTTGGATGGATCTATTGGCACCCCATCCCTTGATACAACATGGCCCAAAAATGAGATTTGTTCCAACCAAAAGTTACACTTACTGAGTTTGGCATATAACTTCTTTTCTCGGAGGGTCTACAGAACTATCCTCAAGTGCTGCTCATAATCTTCCCTGAACTTGGAATAAACCAATATGTCATCAATAAATACAATCACAAATTGTTCCAGGTATGGCTTAAACATATCTTTCATCAATGCCATAAATGCTACGGGGGCATTTGTCAATCCGAATGCATAAAAAGAACTCGTAGTAGCCATAATGGGTACAAAATGCCGTCTTGGGTACATCTCCACTCTGTATCCTCAACTGATGGTACCTAGACCTTAGATCTATCTTAGAATAGACATGTGCTCCCCGAAACTTGTCACGACCCAAATTACCTAAAAATCACTACAAATTTTTTCATTTGTTATTTAATTCTTACCTTTCTCTCATCATGACCATCCTACCAACAGTTGGGCTATGATTCAGTGTTAGTCCCCTCTCACCTATTTACCATTCCGTTGTCCATATTCACATTTACACTTCAGGATTTACTATCCTTTGACTTTAACTAAATCCATTCACAATGGTATTTACATATTCTTACATCCTCGACATCATATCCGTTTACAGTACTGTGCATTTACATGTTCGGATACAAAACTATACAAATGTGTATACCTGTCTCTCGATGGGATGCAGCGGATACCAAAGATGCAAGTCCTCAGCCGCGCTCAATCTCTTGAAAGTACTTTGTAGAGGAGGAAAATAAAGGGGGTGAGCAACCACACGCTCAGTAAGACAATTATGCAAGTAAGTAGATAGCTCCACTATTTACATATTCATACAGCCATGCCCTTAAATCCATTTCTTTTTGTTCAAATCTCAAGCATGAAATCATGCATACATCAATGCCATAATTTATAAAAACTATTCGTGCATATAGAAATCATGCAACTCATGCATCAATGGCATTTTATGTAAAATCATAATTCGCAGAAAGTAAATCAAGATCATGCATTATTTCAAGTCATGTAAAACAAATCATGAGAGATAATTCTTTTCATGAATTTATAATTAAAGTATGGAAAACTCGTCATGCTACTGCATTTAAATCACTTCATTAAAGCTTAGTATAAAATAACCCCTCTGGGTCAATCATCTTATAAATCAATCTCAAACTCATTAAAAATTCATTATAAAAAATTTCTGTTATAAAATCACCCTTCTTCTAGGGTCACATGTCATAAAATCCTCTGAAAAATCTAGCATCATAGTAGAAAATCACATTTCAGTGAAAATCACAAAATCGGGGGTTGACCCCTCCCTCAGGTCTACCCTGGTCTATCGAGACCAAAAGTTATATCATGTGAGACATGTAGGTGACTATACAGTAACATCGAGGACTATGGCCATATCCTAGTGATCCCTGGCTACAAGGTACCTAGTGTGCGGGGCATCACACCTGAAACAGGAGGTGGGTCAATCCTGCCATAGAACAACAAAAATACCAGGATTGTGAGGGCAAGGGTTACAACCTCGTGGCTAATGCCACTCCATTCCAACAATCCCCACGGTGCAGTATACTCCGCGTGACATACAAGGTACAACGTACTCCGTGAACCCGAATTATAGTCAGAGGGTGCCTGCCATAGGTCTTATCCACCCAACCTATGTCTCAGTATGCACGTGTAGGCATATCATCTCACTGTGACACATAGTCTACATGAGGCTCCAACACGGCTATATGCATGTCATACAATTCCCTATGTGAGCGAAGCTCCAGCATGGCTCCATGCATATTCATGATATCTGAAAACCTCGTGTGAGCAAAGCTCTAACATGTTTTCATAAAAATCAGTAAAATCTGCGTACGAGCAGCACTCCAGTATGACTTTAAAAGAGTTATAAATCCATATAAAATCACATGTGAGTAAGCTCCAGCACGGTTTGTGCAAAAAATCCATTAAAGCCTCGTGCGAGCAATGCTCCAGCACGGTATCATGCATAAATCATTCAAATCTTCGTGTGAGAAATGCTCCAGCACGAATGAATGCTCAAGTAAATCAAAACTTCGTGTGAGCAACGCTCCAACATGGTTTCATGCATAAAGAAATCAAATCTCGTGCGAGTTACACTCCAACATGACTTTTATACAATTAAATCAATTAAATCACGTACGAGCAAGGCTCCAGCAATGCTTTTATGCAATTATCATATCAAAACAGGATGCGAGCTAAGCTCCAGCACCTCTCATGCATGTCAAATCATTAAAATTAGTGCGAACAATCGCTCTAGCACCTTTTTATGCATATCAAGTCAAAACAGGGTGCGAGCTAGACTCCAGCACCTATCATGCATTTCACAATAGTAAATATCAGTGCGAGCAACCGCTCTAGTACATTTTATGCACATGATGTCCCACAAATCGGTGCGAGCAATCGCTCCAGCACCTTTTATGCACACTCACAAACTCAGATATAGTGCGAACAATGCTCCAGGACTATCTGTTTCCATATAAACTTGATAGTTGGCCCATTTTTCAAAGAAATTTCATTTAAATCTAAATAACACTTAAGTAGTGTTATCTTGTGAAATTTATGCAATTACTGGCCAATCTACCAATTTGCTTTGCTAAATTTCACGAAAATCTTCCAAATCATGCATTTCATGCATGTCATGCTTTCACAATCCTTAGGTGAATTTTCTCTCAGTAGGGTAAAATAGTCTTTTTCCCATCTCGAGTCCTTCAAATTCTTAATCCATTTCTAGGATCTTTATACAGTTTCAGTGTATGTAAAAGCTGTTAAAAATACGTGTAGCTACTTCTAGCTACTCGCAAAATTCCCTTACCTCATTTTTCTGTACAGTCTGACTTTTCCCAACGCTACCGATCACCCGATCTGTTTAGCTCCCAATATGTCCTCCGGAGCTACAGATAATTATTTATCGAGTTAAATCCAAACATGTTTATCCATATTTCACTTTTACTGGGCTTAATTTAAATCATTGAGCTCGTTTACCCATATTGGGTCTGATTGTACCATAATGGGCCTTAACCGGCATTATGCCCATTTTCCACTCACTATTCACATCATCGAGACCTATTGGGCTCATTGGGCCCATCAGTATTTATTGGGCCTCGTTCTAAACTCTGAGATAGCTCAATTAATTATTTACGACAATTTATCTCAAATTTCAAAATTTAATTCATTTTATTCGGGATTAATTCGTAATTTATGCGGCAAATTTCTAACATGCATAACTATGCAAATTGTCTTAAATAAGGGTTACTTACCCGAGATTCCATGATAGTACACAAATAGAGGCTGACTCGAGCTCTCGTTTGACTTCAATTGTCGAGCTACACAATTGCATATTTTTCGGATCAATTTTCAGTCGAATATTAATCAAATTAAATATTTCAAAATTTAAATCGGTCAATATCGACTGCTTACAGGTTTACCCGTAGCTCGATTGCATCACTAGAATTTTTCCCCAATTTTTTCCTCTTTTTTTCCCTTTTTCTTTTCTTTCTTTTCCTTCTTTTTCCTTCCCTTTTTCCTTCCCCTTTTCAGCTACGGTCCCGTTTTGCTCTCCTCACAGTCGTCGGTGTTCCCGACCATTTCACCGATCGCTACCGGTACCAAAAGAAGCGACTCGACTAGGGGGTCACTCGACTGGGGTCGATCAGAGCTGAATCGCCGTGGATCGTCGGCAATCAACTCAGTTTCCTCTCGGATTTCCTTTCGCCGATTCGTCGGAATCGGGCTTTGTTGGCGCGCGTCGTCGGTACAAGCAAGTTCGCACGAACATCCTCTCTCTTCTTCGGCCTTCGCCTGGCCTCGTCGATCGTCGGTGCTTCGTTGGGCTTCTCAGATGCGTTCGGCTTCAGGCTTCTCTATTTTCTCTCTTTCGCGATTTCTTCAGATTTTCGTTTCTCTTTTTTATTATTATTTTATTCAATTAAAATACATTAAAAACCCCAAAATATCTTCTAAAAATCTTATTTTATTCATTTAATCAATAAATGAATTTATCTGTCTTATTTCATCTTTTCGGTATATTTTTCCAATATTTTCGAGATAATTTCTCCAAGTGAAAATTTCGATATTTTCTAATAAATTGATATCTTGATCCATTTAACCTAAAATTTAATTATTGCTCCTCTATTGATCAAGATTCCCTGAATCCATGTTTACAGTGTAAATTTCTTACCAAATTGACACAAATTTTGGGTCTTTTGATCGTTTTACCCTTTAACGTGTTCGGGACCAAATCAACACAACTTCCCTTCACAAACCCTTTCTCATTTCGTGATTTAAATTCTTATCTCCAATCCGAATGGTCCAAATCCCATTCGTTTCATTTGTGGCCATTTCAACCTTCATTTGACTTTTAAATGCATTTCAAGAATTTTTATTCATTCCATTTGCATTTTTCATTCACGTACAACTCTTCTTATGATTCAATTTACATAATACCATGTTTACATCACGTGAATCATAAGGAAATACGATAAAAATTGGGTTTTACATAATCTCCTCCACGCAAAAAATTTGGTCCTCCAAATTAGAACCAAGTTAAATGGGTCCGTAAACAACTCCGGGTATGTCTATCGTGTCATACTCTTTAATTCTCATGTGACTTTTTTCGGAGTGTCATACTACCAACGAACTTGGCTAGGGAGATCATCTTAAACCTCAACACCTTCTCCTTCCGTCTAATACTCGAATCGATGTTTTTTAACATGTGTTATACTTTCATTGAACTCCAATAGCTTATATCCGATCACATATGCTGGGTCCGGATAGTATTTCTGAAGCATCAAAAGATGGGACACATTGTAGATGCCTACTAATTCAGGTGGTAACGCCAACCTACAGGCCTTATCTCCCACTTTGTCCAATATCTTAAAGGATTCAATCTAATGAAACTCAATTTGCCTTCTTTCCGAATCTCGTTATGCCCTTAGGACAAGTAATTTCCAACCATACTGATTCACCCTCAGTGAATTCCAATGGTTTTCTGTCTACTCTAAGGTGTTCTCCACCACTCATAATCAACTGAACACCTTCAAAGACTCATTATACCAAATAGGGAGCAATTCTACATCTGTCACTCACTTCTTCCTATCAAAGCCGGGGAACAACTCCTATGGCCATACAATGCCTCATATAATGTTATCTCGATACTCAAGTGATAACTGTCGCTATTGGCGAATTCAATTAGTAACAACAGATCATCCTAGGAGCTTATAAAATCAATGGCACATGCTCTGATCATATCCTCCAGCATCTGTACAGTCCCCTCTGACTGACCATCTCTCTGAGGATGGAACGTTATGCTAACACTCAATCAAGTTCCTATAGCTTCCTGAAAAATGTTCCTAGAAGTGGGAAGTGATGTGGGAATCCCTAGTTGATATCATGCTCCTTGGGACGCTACATAATGTTTCACAATTTTTCATACACATAAATTCGCCTACACACTTAGAGTATCTGGGGTTTCATAACCAGAAGGTGGGTAGATTTAGTTAATCTAGCGACTATCACCCAGATAGCCTTATGATTCCAGCGGTCCTCTATAACCCATCACAATATCTATGGTAACTTGCTCTCATTTTTGTGTCGATATAGGTAGAGGTTGCAATAACCCTGTAACGTCTATTACTCTACCTTAATCTATTGACATATGAGACACTTCTCCACAATCTCTACAATGTCTCTTTTCATATCAGACCACCAATACCCTTTTTAGAGATTTTGATATATTTATTTCTTCTCGGATGCACTGTATATCCCGAAGAGTGAGCTTCTGACAATAAAGATCTCATTAGTTGTGGTCCTGGGGAGCATTTATGCTGTCTCTGGACCTCAGTAAGGCATCATCACTCACTGTGAACTCTGTCACTGTACCCTTCTGAATCTGACCCACACTATCGACACCCTGTCGATCATCACGCTAAGCCTATCGAATCCAGTCACTCAAATCTGATTCTAATCTCAGGCTAGCTGTCACAAAATCACTGTCATCATCAGAAGGGATGATATCATTACTGAGGCTCACAACTGATCTAGCAACTCACGCTCCTTGACCATCATATATGATACCATCTCGAGCCTCTTTCTACTCAAGGCATCAGCCATTACATTAGCCTTTCCAGGGTGGTACAATTTTTTCACAATCATAATCCCTTAGAAGCTCTAACCCTATATGTTATCTCATATTCTACTCTTTCTGTGAAAACAGATACTCAAGGCTTTTTATAATCAGTGTATATCAGAAATTTCTCACCGTATAAGTGGTGGCGCTATACCTTCAGTGTAAACGCTACGGCTACCAACTCTAAATCATGGGTCAGATAGTTTCTCTCATGGTCATTGAACTATCTGGATCTATAAGCGACTATCTTCCCATTTTGCATCAATACATAGCCCAATCCTTATTTTGAGGTATCCATACACACTAAAACCTCTTGAGCTGTTGGTCATGGTGAGAATAATTACGGTGGTAAGTTTATTACTTCTATATACCAAAACTCACAAAAGCTACTTTCATACTTATCATCCCACTCGTATGCAATTTTTTTGCAAACGAAACGTATCAACGGAGCAGCCAATTTCGAGAATCCTCATCAATTCATCTGTAAAACAATTTTCAATTGCTGTTCATGATCTTCCTTGGACTTTGAATACATCATAATATCATTGTTAAGGACAACCACAATTCAGTCTAGGTAAAGTTTAAATACCTTGTTCATCAATGGCCTAACGGTTACGAAAATAATCTTGGGCACATTCACATTTCGAATTCTTAACGGATGTTACCCAGACTTCAAATCGATCTCTAAAAAGATATGCGCTTTGCACAAGTAATCCAATAAACCATCTATAGTGGGAGGAAACACTTATTCTTGATGTTAGCCTCGTTCGACAATCAAAATTCAATACATGGTCGGAGGCTTCCATTCTCTTTTCATAATTAGAACAAGTGCTCCTCAAGTTACACATTCGGTCTGAGGAATGCTTATCCAATAACTCCTGTAATTGTTTCTTTAGTCCTTCCAGTTCCACTAATACCATTTTATACCGTGGTTAGGATATCGACCTTGTACCAGGTACCAACTCAATATAAAATTCTATCTCTTTACTGATGGTAGCCCTAGTAGATTATCCGGGAAGATATCAAGAAACTCCCTGACCACTAGGATATCTGTTAATTTCGGAGGTACCTTATCCATACCAACCACACAAGCGATGAAACATTCCCATCATTACTCATCTCGTCCATACAATCATTTACTCCTTTAATTACAATTGCTACACCTCTTTCATTACATGTCAAACTTACAGTACACTTTTCAGGGGTGAAAACATCACTATCTTAGGATAGCAATCTAAACAGCATAGTTTGTAGCTGAATCAATCTATTCTCAAATATTACTTTAAAATTATTCATATTCCATTGAATAAAATCGGCTAACATATCCTTCTTCCCCCGTTTTCGACTTATAATCTCTTTGTAATTATTCCGTTAGTTAACCCTCCTTCATTGGGGTGCTAACTATCAGCATTGTGCTCAAGGCTGTAGGCATTCGCGTCTTTCACTAACTTATATGCACATGAGAGTGGTATAAATAAATGCATGGCACCAGGATCAATTAAGATAGTTCTTTCATTATTCACAATCAAAGTGGTACCCTCCACCACAGCAGATGAAACATCAGTAGTGTCCTGGTCCAAGACTTACACTCACCCTCGTCCAACATCTTATTTTCGTGGTAATTACCACATATCCAACCCTGCTCAGTAGCAGGTCGAGGTCCTCTAATAACAATACCCCTCGTAAGTGTTGAAACTGAATACACTAGGGGTTACCAATCATCTTACCCCATGACTCGATAGCTCTAAATCTCTTACCAAATGGTCTCTTTCCCGCTCTGACATCTCTGTCATCCACTATTCTCATTTTGTCTCTATTTCAGCCCTTACTACCTTTCCCAATCTTAGAGGCATGCAACTCATGATCTTTTTCACACAATTGTAGTCTGTGCATAGCCTCGGCATAGGTAGTGATATCTAACGTGGCTAATCGGACTCTAATTAACAATCTGAGCCCTTCCATGAACTTTCAGACATCCCGACGCTCACGGTTCATAGTGTTGGGGTCATACCTACCCAAGAATATAAACTGAGTTTCATACTCATCAATCAACCAGTTCCTCTGGGTCAGAGTCAAGAATTTTATTTATAATTTTCTTTAAGCAGTGTCCGGGATATTCTGTCAGCGAAATACATCTAGAATTATTTTTCATGTCTATTATGGATGTCTAACTCTTAAGATGGGTCGAACGAACTTCCACTAATGCTCCGACTCGCCCTCAAATCCAATGCATACTTTGAGCAAATAGGTACCAAAATATTCTCCACACTCCGCTCCAACCTCGCGAATCAAGTCTCAATACTGTTTGGTCTCTCTATCGGACTCTGTGGGGCATACTCAACATTAGCTTCCGCTTCAATCTCATCTTAAGTCTCATGTGGTGACTTAGTATGAGTCTCAGGCCTACCTCTATGGCCTCGAGCTCGTGTACTCGCCCCTCTACTATAGCGGCCATCAGTTAATGACTATATTCTTGCATTTGAAACCAAATTCTTATCTACAATCTCATCTTGATATACCTAATTGTATCTAAACAATGCACAGTACATGGGGATGTAAACTTCCTTAACCACTAACACCTACTCATATCAGGCCAACTTAGCTCTGATACCAAAAACTGTCACGACCCAAATTACCTAAAACTCACTACAAATTTTTTTGTTTGTTATTTAATTCTTACCTTTCCCTTATCGTGACCATCCTACCAATAGTTGGGCTATGATTCGGTGTTAGTCCCCTCTCACATATTTACCATTCCATTTTCCATATTCACATTCACACATCAGGATTTACTATCCTTTGACTTTAACTAAATCCATTCACAATGGTATTTACATAACCTTACATCCCCAACATCATATCCGTTTACAGTACTGTGCATTTACATTTTTAGATACAAAATGATACAAATGTGTATATCAGTCTCTCGATGGGACGTAACGGATACCAAAGATGCAAGTCCTCAGTCACGCTCAAACTACTGAAAGTACTCTGTAGAGGAGGAAAATAAAGGGGGTGAGCAACCACATGCTCAGTAAGGCAATTATGCAAGTAAGTAGATAGCTCCACTATTTACATGCTCATAATCCCATGCCCTTAAATCCATTTTTTTTGTTCAAATCTCAAGCACGAAATCATGCATACATCAATGCCATAGTTTATAAAAACTATTCGTGCATATAGGAATCATGCAACTCATGCATCAATGGCATTTTATGTAAAATCATAATTCGCATGAAGTAAATCAAGATCATGCATTATTTCACGTCATGGAAAACAAATCATGAGAGACAATTCTTTTCATGAATTTATAATTAAAGCATGGAAAACTCCTCATGCTACTGCATTTAAATCACATCATTAAAGCTCAGTATAAAATAACCCCTTCGAGTCAATCATCTCATAAATCAATCTCAAACTCATTAAAAATTTAGTATAAAAATTTTCTATTATAAAATCACCCTTCTTTTAGGGTCACATGTCATAAAATCCTCTAAAAAATCTAGCATCATAGTAGAAAATCAGATTTTAGTGAAAATCACAAAATCGGGGGCCTGGCCCCTCCCTCTGGTGTACCTTGGTCTATCGAGACCTAAAGTTATATCATGTGAGACATGTAGGTGACTATATCAGTAACATTGAGGACTATGGCCATATCCTAGTGATCCTTGGCTACACTGTACCTAGTGTGCGGGGCATCACACTTGAAACGGGAGGTGGGTCAGTCATGTCGCCAGAACAACAAAAATACCAGGATTGTGAGGGCAATGCTTACAGCTTCGTGGCTAATGCCACTCCACTCCAACAATCCCCACGGTGCAGTGTACTCTGCGTGACATACACGGTACAACGTACTCCGTGAACCCAAATAAGAGTCAAAGGGTGCTTGCCGTAGGTCTTATCCACCAAACCTATGTCTCGGTATGCACGTGTAGGCATATCATCTCACCGTGACACAGTCTACAGGGGCTCCAACACGGATATATGCATGTCATATAAATCCCTGTGCGAGCAAAGCTCCAACACAGCTCCATGCATATTCATTATATCTGAAAACCCCGTGCGAGCGAAGCTCCAACACGTTTTCATATAAATCAAAAAAATCTGCGTACGAGTAGCACTCCAGTACGACTTTAAAAGAGTTATAAATCCATATAAAATCACATCCAAGCAAGCTCCAACACGGTTATGTATAAAATCCATCAAAGCCTCGTGCGAGCAATGCTCCAGCACGATATCATGTATAAATCATTCAAAACTTCATGTGAGAAATGCTCCAGCACGAATAAATGCTCAAGTAAATCAAAACTTCATGCGAGCAACACTCCAGAACGATTTCATGCATAAAGAAATCAAATCTCGTGCAAGTTACACGTCAACACGACTTTTATGCAATTAAATCGATTAAATCACGTACGAGCAAGGCTCCAGTACGGCTTTATGCAATTATCATATCAAAATAGGATGCGAGCTAAGCTCCAGCACCTCTCATGCATGTCAAATCATTAAAACTAGTGCGAGCAATCGCTCTAGAACCTTTTTATGAATATCAAGTCAAAACAAGGTGCGAGCTAGGCTCCAGCACCTCCCATGCATTTCACAATAGTAAAAATCTCTAGCACATTTTATGCACATGATGTCACACAAATTGGTGTGAGCAATCGCTCTAGCACCTTTTATGCACACTCACAAACTCAGATATAGTACGAGCAATGCTCCAGCACTATCTATTTCCATATAAACTTGATAGTTGGCCCATTTTCGAAAGAAATTTCATTTAAATCTAAATAACACTTAAGTAGTGTTATCTTGTGAAATTTATGCAATTACTGGCCAATCTACCAATTTGCTTTGCTAAAATTTCACAGAAATCTTCCAAGTCATGCATTTCATGCATGTCATGCTTTCACCATCCTTAGGTGAATTTTCCCTTAGTAGGGGTAAAATAGTCTTTTTCCCATCCCAGGTCCTTCAAATATTTAATCCATTTCTAGGATCTTTATACAATTTCAGTGTATGTAAAATCTGTCAAAAATATGCGTAGCTACCTCTAGCTACTCGCAAAATTCCCTCACCTCATTTTTCTGTACAGTCAGACTTTTCCCAACGCTACCGATCACCCGATTTGCTTAGCTCCCACTATGTCCTCTGGAGCTGTAGATAATCATTTATCGGGTTAAATCCAAACAAGTTTATCCATATTTCACTTTTACTGGGGTTAATTTAAATCATTGAGCCCGTTTACCCATACTAGGTCCGATTGTACCATAATGGGCCTTAACCAGCCTAAAGCCTATTTTCCACTCACTATTCATATCATCGAGGCCTATTGGGCTAATTGGGCTCATCAATATTTATTGGGCCTCGTTCTAAACTCTCGGATAGCTCAATTAATTATTTACGATAATTTATCTCAAATTCCAAAATTTAATTCATTTTATACGGGATTAATCCGTAATTTATACGGTAAATTTCTAACATGCATAACTATGCAAATTATTGTAAATAAGGGTTATTTACCCAAGATTCCATGATAGTACACAAATCGAGGCTGACTCGAGCTCTCATTTAACGTCAATTGTCGAGCTACACAATTACATATTTTTTCGAGTCAATTTTCAGTCGAATATTAATCAAATTAAATATTTCAAAATTTAAATTAGTCAATTTCGACCACTTATCGGTTTACACGTAGCTTGATTGCATCACTAGAATTTTTCCCCAATTTTTTCCTCTTTTGCTTTTTCTCTTTTTCTTTTCTTTCTTTTCCTTCCTTTTCCTTCCCTTTTCCTTCCCCTTCCCCTTTTTGGCTACAGTACTATTTTTCTCTCCTCACCGTCGCCAGCATTCTTGGCCATTTTGTCGGCCGCTACTGGTACCAAAAGAAGCACCTCGGCTAGGGTCGATCGGAGCTGAATCGTCGTGTATCATTGAAAGTCAACTAGGTTTCCTCTCGGATTTCCTTTTGCCGATTCATCAGAATCAGGCGTCATCGACGCGTGTCGCCGGTACCAGCAGGTTCGCACAGACGTCCTCTCTCTTCTCCGACCTTCACCTAGCCTCGTCGGTCGCCAGTGCTTCGTCGGGCTTCTTGGATGCGTTAGGCTTCAGGCTTCTCTATTTTCTCTCTTTCGCGATTTCTTCATATTTCCGTTTCTTTTTTATTATTATTATTTTATTCAATTAAAATACATTAAAAACCCCAAAATATCTTCAAAAGATCTTATTTTATTCATTTAATCAATAAATAAATTTATCTGTCTTATTTCGTCTTTTCAGTATATTTTTTCAATATTTTTAGGATAATTTCTCGAAGTGAAAATTTCGATTTATTTCAATAAATTTATATCTTGATCAATTTAACTTGAAATTTAATTATTACTCCTCTATTGATCAAGATTCCTTGAATCCATGTTTACAGTGTAAATTTCTTATCGAATTGACATCGAATTTTGGGTCTTTTAATCGTTTTACCCTTCAACGTGTTCGGGACCAAATCAACACAACTTCCTTTCACGAACCCTTTCTCACTTCATGTTTTAAATTCTTATCTCCAATCTGAATGGTCCAAATCCCATTCGTTTCATCTGTGGCTATTTCAACCTTCATTTGACCTTTCAATGCATTTCAGGAATTTTTATTCATTTCATTTGTATTTTTCATTCACGTACAACACTTCTTATGATTCAATTTACATAATACCATGTTTACATCATGTGAATCATAAGGAAATACGATAAAATCGGGTCTTACAAAGCTGATCCAATAGATCATCAATTCCAATCGTAGAAATTTATCCATTTCGCTTACAATAACTACTACTTTCATTACTTTTCAAAGGACTTTTACAATACATTTTTCGAGGAAACTTACGGTAACACCATCTACTCCTAAAAACATTACCGTCTTAGAAAAACAGTCTAAAATAACACAATTTGTAGCCAACCAATCCATTCCAAATATTACATCAAAATCATTCATATTTAATAGAATAAGATCGGCTGCCATCTTTTTCCCCTATCTTCAGCCTACAATCCTTATATACATACTCAATCAATTGACTGATATTCATGGGCATAGAAATCAATAACATTCTATCTAATGATGTAGGCTCAACATACTTTGACAAATGACATGCAAAGGAAGGCGATATGTAGGAATGTGTGGCACCAGGATCAAATAGTACAAATGATTCTAAATAAAAAATTAGGATGGTACCTTTAATCACATTTGCTGATGAGTTTGTGGTGTCCTGGTCCAATGCATGAACTCGCCCTCTGCCAACAACTTGCATTCCCTTGTTTGCGGCTATGGCCCTTCTCTTCAGAGTATGAGTCTCGGTAGGAGCTCTCTCTGTCTCCTTGCCCTTCTGTGGGGTAATATCAACCATCTCGGGGCAATCCTGTACGTTATGCCCTGGCTTCCCATCAATAGCACACTACTAAAGATAGCAAACAAGGCCTATTACCATGATATCTGCCACAGCTCCTACACTTTTTTGTAGTCGGTCGTGTCCCTCCAATAACTATACCTCTCGGTGGTGCTAAAGCTAGATATATCAGAGGCTTTGCCATCCTCTCATGTACCTCCTCAATCCGAGGTCTCTTATCAAATAGTCTCTGACCTCTTCTCCTAATCAATCAATCAATTTTGGATCTCTTTCGATCTCTGTCTTTACCTCTACTGATCTTTCAAAACTCAAAGGCATTCTACTCAATGTCTTGTTCACATAACTGCGCCCTGTGCACAGCCTCCTCATATGTCGGGATATCAAATAGAACCAATCTAGACCTGATGACTTGTCTTAATCCATCAATGAACTTCCTCACCTTTCTCGTCTCACTGCTCATCGTATCCAGGTTTTACCTTCCCAGGGATATAAACCTCGTCTCATACTCATCTACAGATATGTTCCCTTGAGTCAACCTAATAAACTCTATTTGCAACTTCCTTTGAGCAGTGTCCAGAACATACTACCTTTGAAAGGCCTCCAAGAATACCTCTCATATGATCTAAGTGAGTCGAGCTCTTAAAATCGGTCTGGTGGACTTTCACCAATGTTCTGCCACTCCCTTAAGCATGAATGCGTCAAACGCTACCATTTCTATAGTTGTACATTCAAAGAACTCGTACAACTTTTCGATTTCACTCACCTAATCCTCAGCAACTACTAGGTCCTTCACCCTACTAAATGATGGCGATCTAAATTTTTGAAATTGTCATAATCTCTATAAATCACAACCATAAACCCAAACTCTGCTACCCTACTGTGGAGTAATAGGTGATGCGGTATCTTGAACTGGTAAGGGTGTAGGTGTACCTGTACCTGAGGCATCTTTGCTGGCTGTGTACGCATATCAAAAGCAATTGCCTGTCCAGTATCAGCAGCCTAGGTAGCTGGGCCTTATCTCTCCCTGGCTCCTTGCATAGATTGAGCGACTAGCTCCATAATAGTCTACATACTCTGCTCCAACCTAGCGAAGCATGCCTCAATATCCTCTAAGCTCTAAGTAGGCTCCTATGGGATCTATCCAGTCTTTGGCTCTGCACGGCTCTCAGGCCTCCCTCTACGGCCCCTAGCACGTGCCCTCGCCCCTCTACCACTGTGTGTGACAGGCATAATGCCTAAATTCCTACATCCATAGTTATTCATTAATATAACCCATCGGATATACATATTTATATCTAAACAAAGCACAACAATAGGGGGATATGAATTTTCTTATTACTAACTCCGACTCATATCAGGTCAACTTAGCTCTGATACCATCTCTGTCACGACCCATTTTCTACCAAAAATCACTACAAATTTTTCACTTTTTCCCTTAACTTTCCCCGTCGTGAACAATTTAGCACCAATTAGTTGAGCTATGACCCGAAGTTATTTAACACCAAATAATTGTAAGCACTTAAATTACTTTCACTGTAACTTTATTAATTTGTACGTGTTTACAAACATTAACATCCCCCACAAATTTACATTCTAAAAGTATTACTGTGTTGTACTTGTTTAGATACAGAACGATAATAATGTGTATATCTCTCAGCGATGGGCAACAGCGGACATTGGGAGTACAAGTCTCTACTCTCTCTAAACCACTATGGATGCTTTGTAGGCATGGAAAGTGAAAGGGTGAGCAACCACACGCTCAATAAGGAAATAATGTAAGCAGGTAGATAGCTACACTATCTACATGCTTATAATGTCATGATAAAAATCATTTACATTCGGAGCATGAGGTAAAATAAAACCATGCCACATGAATATATATATATATATAGAATATATGAAAATTCATAAAATCAAGCATGATAACACATGGAAAATCATCATGTAAAACATCTCATGCTCATCATAATAAAACTCATCAGTTTCATCTCAAATCATAGATCACGTGAGGCATGTAGGTTACATTACGGAGATAAATTGGGAATAATGGCCATATATAAATCCTTGTGATCCCAGGCTATGCGGATCCCGATGTGTAGGGCATCACAACTACAACAAGAGGTGAGCTCAGCCCTACTCGTGCAATAACTCAACCAACAAGTCATTAAGACTACATGGTACATCGTACTCCATGTGACATACATGGTACAACGTACTCCGTGGACCCACACGGTCGGAGGGTGCTTGCCATAGGTCTTAGCCCACATCATTGTCAGGGCTGCCTGCCTTAGGACTTAGCCCACATCATGGTTCAAGGGTACTTACCATAGGTCTTAGCCGTAAAATCAAGCATGATAACACATGGAAAATCATCATGTAAAACATCTCATGCTCATCATAATAAAACTCATCAGTTTCATCTCAAATCATAGATTTCACCACAATTGATTTAAATCAAAGCTCATCAATTTCATCACAAATCAAAGCTAATCCCGCCTTTTGAGAATACCTTGTGCATAAAAATACATTTCTTTTAAAACAAATCACGGGTGTCACCCCTCTTTCGGGTCTACCCAAATCTATCAATAAAACATGATATCACGTGAGGCATGTAGGTTACATTACGGAGACAAATTGGGAATAATGGCCATATATAAATCCTTGTGATCCTAGGCTATGCGGATCCCGAAGTGTAAGGCATCACAACTACAACGAGAGGTGAGGTCAGCCCTACTTGTGCAATAACTTAACCAACAAGTCATCAAGACTACACGGTACATCGTACTCCATGTGACATACATAGTACAACGTACTCCGTGGACCCACACGATCGAAGGGTGCTTGCCATAGGTCTTAGCCCACATCATTGTCAGGGCTGCCTGCCTTAGGACTTAGCCCACATAATGGTTCAGGGGTGCTTACCATAGGTCTTAGCCGCCCTATACCATGCCGATAACAATTTCATGTCTCAAAATACGCGTGTGATATATCATCTTACTGTGACACACAGTCTACAGGAGGTTACAACACGGTTTTCTATAAAACATGTCAAATCCTCGTATGAGATGGCTTTTATGCACATTAAATCAATATAAAATCACGTACGATCAAAGCTCTAGTACGACTTTCATGCATAAGATTAATAATAACTAGTGCGAGCTGGGCTCCAACACCATCATCATGAATCAAAACATCAAAATCTAGTGCAAGCTAGGCTCCAACACTATTAGTACTCACACAAATATGATAGGTGGATCGAGTTCAAATAAAGTATTTTTCAAAAAATATAACTTAGCACATAATTTGTGCTGTTTCATGCAACAACTGAAAACAATAGCCAACCTATCCTTATTTCATTCATCTCAAAGCATTAAATCATGATATAAACATCAAAATCATGAAATTCATGCATTTTAGGATCCTTACTACCCTTTTCATAATTTTCTCTACCGGTAAAATCGTTATTTTTCCTTATTTTCAAAATTTTTCTCAAATTCTTAATGCATTATTAGATAGCTAGAGAAATTTACGCCCTATAGTTCCCCTCAAAATAGGTATTGCTACCTCTAGGCACTTACCAAACCCCCTTACCTAGAATCACGTCGAGCGTAGTACAAGTTCCACCGCTAGAAGCTCGTTTAGTCCTATATGCTCCTAATCCAGCCTCTAGAGCTGTATTTAACCATTTATCGGGTTAAATATTATATATTTACCCATGTTTCATGTTTAATAGGGCTTAATTTAAATCATTGGGCCCATTTACTCTTATTGGGTCTAATTGCACCTTAATGGGCCTTAATCCGTTTTAAGTCCATTTTCACTTACTATTTACTTCATTAAGGCCTATTAGGCTCATTGGGCCCATCAATATTTATTGTGCCTCGTTCTAGGTTCTTTTCGATAGCTCATACAATTATTTATGACAATCCATTTCCAATTTCAAAACATAATTCATTTTATACAGAAATAAATCTATAACTTATGCGATGAATTTCTAACGCCCATAATTATGCAAATTGTCGTAAATGAGATTTACTTACCCGAGATTCTGTTATAGCACGCAAATTGAGGTAGACTCAAACTCTCATTTGTTGCTAATTGTCACACTATACATTTATATATTTACCGAGTCAATTTCGGTCAAATATAATTTAAATAAAATATTTCAAAAATTAAATTGGTCAATTTTGACCGCTTACCGGCTTACCCGTATTTCAATTTGATCATCGAATTTTTTTTCTTCTTCTTTTTTTTCTTTTTTGTCCCTTCTTTCTTAGCTGAACCAGTCTAGTCCGGTTCAACATAGTTCCCTCTTCACTTAACCGGCCATATCGGTTCAGTCCTCACTCCGCTGTTCACGACGTTTTTGATCGGTTCTCGACTCCCCTCTGCCACCAATCGACTCGTCTCTGGTTGGGGAATGCTCGGCTAGCCTTGGATCAGACAGCTCGATGGTGGTGGCCGTCGAATTTCTCTTTCCTTCCTCGGTAATTTCCCTCATTGATTTACACTTTTCGACATCGTCGACGGGCGTACTAGCTCTTGGTGGTTCTCACGATGTCAGGTTCCCTTCGTCGACCCTCGCCTGGCCTTCTCTCTCGTCGGTGGCTCGTCGGAGCTGGGTTATCTTCCTCGGCTGTCTTCCTTTTTTGTAGAATCGCATTTTTGACGATTATGCCTTCTCTTTTTTTTTTCATTCCTTTAATTACTTATATATATATATTATACATTATATTATTATTTTAATATAATAAAATATATTATTTTTACACAAATATTTTCTATACCAAATATTTATATATTTTCTACACCAAATATTTATATATTTAATTAATTAAATATATATTTATCTTATTTTATTATTATTTTTATTTTTCGAAGTATTATTCCCACATTTTCGAGATAACTTCCGGGGTAAAAATTTTGGGTTATTATAATAAATTCGTATCTTGATCAATTGAATTTGGAATTCAATGATTTCTTCTTTATTGATCAAGATTTCCTAAATCCATGTTTAAAATGAAAATTTCTTACCAAATTGATATCAAATTGTAAGACCCCGTATATGTATAATGGTAATGTGTATAATTGGATCAAATAATATGATTGGACTTGTAATGTAAAGTATGATTGATGTAAGTCCATGGATTCAATGTATGTATGTGTAATATAAATTGTAACGTACATACAAGTTTCATGAGTATGAATACGAAGGAATGAGTTATGGCAAGTGATGGATGTGATTGAAACTCAAAATGAGTAGTGTGGTAAAATGGAATGGAGTTATGCTTCCATTTGGTTTTATGTAGCATACCTTTGAACACACAATGAATGCACACAAGTTTCAATGTGCATAAGGTATGAATGGATGCCATTTTCAAGTTATAAAGGTGAATGGATGAGAAAATGGCCATGGCAATAGATTAAGGGTGTGTTGGTATGAGTTGCAGCAAAGAAACTGCAGGAAATTTGGAAAACCTGAGGGCCAGATCGATCTCCTAGGATGAGAGATCGATCTGGAAGAGCCAGAATGCTCTTATTTAGGCGAAAGAATAGAGTAGATCGATCTCCAATGGAGCCAGATCGATCTGCCAAGCATTCTGTAAGTGAGAAGATCGATCCTCAAGCACCCAGATCGATCTCCTTAGCTCTCTGTTTGGGACCAGATCGATCTCATGCTTCGACAGATCGATCTCATGCTTCAACAGATCGATCTCATTGCTTCGACAGATCGATCTCAGGCTTAAAAATACCGTGAAAAAGAGGGATTTTAAGGGACCAGATCGATCTCCTCTTGGACCAGATCGATCTCCTCAAGTCATTTCTATATAAGGAGAGCTGAAAATCTGGAAATCTCGAACAAACATATTAACCTCCCATTTTCAACCCAAAAACCTAACTTTCCCTCTCTAAAATCAGCCATTTTCAGTGAGATTTGGAGAGAGATCATTAGAAGTAAAGTTGTTCCTATCAAGGAGAAGAACAACATAGTGAGAGGGCATTTTCCCATTCTTGGAATTGAAGGAGTTAAGGGCATTACCAATTGGAGCAAGAAGAGAAATCATATTGGTAAGATTCTAACACTCCAATCCAAATGCATTAGCTATTTAATTGATTTTGGAGTTGATTGATATGAGTATTGATGTATAAACTACCTAGGAATGTAGTGGAATTGGTGTGACCTAGAAATCTAAAATGGGTATAATGTGAGGATATGTGGGATTGAATGAGCTTATGGTTTATGGCATGCTAAAGTTATTATTGGGGTAATGTTATGATTTTAGAGGGTTAGATGGAATTACTTGGTGAGTAGGAGGAATTGTGAAAATGGGTATGTATATGATTGATAAATGCCATAGTGAGGGAATTCATGGAATATGAACACTATGAGCTTAATGTCGATTTAACATCGATTTTGAATAAGTTAATAGGCCTAAGAAGATCCATAGACTCGAGTTATGGGTAAAGTAATGAAACGAGGCCATATAAGCGTTAATAGAGGCTATAGGTTAAATTGACTATAGCAAGCGCAAGGGTTGCATTGTATGGATCGAATATAATGCGGGATACGATTTTGTGCAGTCCCCGAAGAGTTCGTTGAAGGCGAACCGAACCGTACGAGTAAGCAGCTTAAGGAAGTGAAATCACGCATCGCGATTCCAGGTAACGGAATTTTGTGAGTATATAGAGGTAGCTGCTCGTACTTTGAACTTGTGGGTGAATATTGGGTGTTGTATGAAATGCATGAATTGCTCAAATAAATGATGGATGGTATTCTTGAATGATGACGAGTATATGCGTGGTTTTGGATTTGAAGTGGATTTTATGAAATGGGATAGTAAGGCTAATAATTGCATAAATCTAATGTTTTGATGTTTTTCCAGAACGAATTGCTTGGTTTTAAGCAAGCTCGTAGATAGGACGGCTAGTATTGTATTGTTGTTGTAGAAAAGCATTTGTGAGTGCTAAACCCGAATTACCGGGATTGATGAATTGTATATGAGCCGCCTATCGCACTTGTATGACACAAATCGCGCTAGAGCCTCGCTCGCGCTGGATTTCTATGTTTTCATTTGTATGAAACGTGCTGGAGCCTAGCTCGCACCTTGATTTGGAATCTATAATGATATTTATAAACCGTACTGGAGCTTCTGCTCGTACGTGGATTTTGAGTGGTTGCCCTATGAGTATAACCGTACTAGAGCTATGCTCGTACGCGCCTCTTTATGAGAAGATGCATGATGCATGAGTCATGATAGAGCTTTGCTCGCACAAGCTTGTACAATGGGATTCGTATAGGGTTGTGAAAGTGGGTAAGATCCTTAAGCCTTACATCCTTAAGCTAATATCCTTAAGCCCGAGGAGGTAGGGAGGCTCTGTTAGGCGGGGAAGCTCTGTTTGGCAGGGAGGCTCTCTTACAGTGGGACCCTTAAGCCAACATCCTTAAGCCCAAAGAGGCGGGGAGGCTCTGTTAGGCGGGGAGGCTCTCCTACATGGGTACGGTAAGATCCTTAAGCCCTACATCCTTAAGCTAACATCCTTAAGCCCGGGAGGCAGGGAGGTTCTGTTAGGCGGGGAGGCTCTGTTCGGTGGGGAGGCTCTCTTACGGAAAGGATCCTTAAGCCCTACATCCTTAAGCTAACATCCTTAAGCCCGAGGAGGCAGGGAGGCTCTGTTAGGCGGGGAGGCTCTGTTCGGCAGGGAGGCTCTCCTTCACGGATATGGCAAACTCTTGGTATGGGGTAGATAAGACCTAAGAATGGCACCCCCAATCACGATATGAGTTACGGAGTACGCTGTACCGTGTATATCACATGGAGTACGATGTACCGCATGATGGTTATGTGATGAGAAAGTCTGGCGAGGGATAATCCATCTTCGTGCCAGCATGATACCCCGCACACCTGGATGCGTGTGGTCTGGGATGATTTATGATGTAATGGTTCACATAGGCACTTTTGATATAGTGACCTAGATTTATACGCATGCGTGAATTGTGGAATGAAAATGTGGTTGTGATTGTGAGTTGATTTGGTGGTGTTTATGGTGTCGGTTTAAAAAGGAAGTTTCTTAAAGAATTGCCCTTTTATGAATTTAAATGAGATCGAGCATGAGATGATTTATACATGATGTTTTACCATGTTTTATATGCCAATTTTACATGACTTTGATACATGATATATATTTATACTCATATGGCATAGTTTTATTCCTCATGCTCCTACCATAAATGATTTATGCATAACACTATCAGCATGTAGATAGAGTAGTTATCTACCATGCTTGCATTATTGCCTTACTGAGCGTGTGGTTGCTCATCCCACTCTATTTTTCCCCCTACAGAGCGTGCATATAGCCCAGTGAGGACTGAGGCGTATTATTTTGGACTCCGCTGCATCTCCATCGCTAAGAGGTATATACACAGTGATTCTTTTTGTATCTAAACAATGTAGAAGCACAGTATTCTTTTGAGTTGTACTTATGGGGGATGTAGATGTCAGTAAAACATGTATTCGTATAAGTACACGATTAAATGCACATGTATGACATCGTTTTAATTAATTGAGAATGAATGAGATGTGGTATTTATTATTGACTCACAGCCCAACAGTGTGTGGTAAGTTAGTTCACGACCGGGTAAGGTAACAGTAAAACGTGAAAAATTTTCAGTGATTTTCGGTTAAAGAGAATGGAATTGGGTCATGACAGAGATTGGTATCAGAGCTGTGTTGGCCTGATGTGAGTCATTAATAAAATGTCAGAAAGTACATCCCTATAGTACTGTGCTTTTGTTTAGATATAACTGTGTATACCGTGATGGATTGAGCTTAATGAATTATTATAATACAGGGAGTTAGGCACTATGCCAGTTACACGCAAAGGTAGAGGGGCGAGAGCACGTGCTAGAGGCCGTAGAGGTAGGCCTGAGAGCCGTACGGAGCCACAGACTGAGCAGGCTCCACAGAACCCTGCTGGGAGAGCAGAGGATACTGAGGCTCGCTTCGCTAGATTAGAGTGAAGTATTGAGAGTCTGGTGGAGATAGTCACGCAGGCATTGGGTGCCGGTGACAGACGAGGTCCCGCGGCACAGCCTACTACTGAAGAGGCAGGTGCAGAGGCGGAGAGACCTCATGCTGCGGAGATAGCTACAGTTACACCACCTCCAGCCCAGGATATAGCTTCTCCTATCGCTCCACAGCAGAGCGGTAGTGATGTGGGTTATGACTGCGACTTGAGCAGGTTGCGAGAGTTTCAAGTGCTGAAACCCCCAGTGTTTAAAGGGGTGAAGGACCCAGTGATTACGGAGGATTAGGTGTATGAGATGGAGAAACTGTATAGGTTTTTTCGATGCACTTCAAGTGAGAAGGTTGCCTTTGTCGTGTTTATGCTGAAAGGCGAGGCTGAGCATTGGTGGAGGTCCACCGAGGTTATTTTGAGGGCCAGACACTCTGAGATCTCGTGGGAGATATTTCTAGAGGCCTTCAGGAGACAGTATATTCCAGCTACCGCACAGAGGAAATTACGGATGGAATTTATGAATTTGGTTCAGGGGAACCGTACTGTGGATGAGTATCAGTCCAAGTTCATGTCCTTGGGGAGATATGACCCGGACACGATAGGTAGTGAGACCCGAAAGATTCAGAAGTTCATGGATGGATTGAGATTGGCCATCCAAACTAAGCTAGCTCCTTTCGACATTGTGACCTATGAGGAGGCTGTACATAAGCCTCAGTTATGCGAGCAAGACTTTGAGCGAAATGCCTCCGAGCTTGGGAGAGTCAGTGTTAGAAAGGACAAGGATCGGAAGAGATCTGGGTTTGGAAGAGTGGCCAAGAGAGATGGCCAAAGATTTTTCGAGAAGAGGCCAAAGATTGAGGAGGTGCAGGAGAGAGCTGCTAGACCTCCCATATACCCAGCCTTGACTGCGCCAAGGGGCATGACTATTGGAGGACCACGACCTACCACTGATTAGTGTAGGAGATGTGGAAGATTTCATGGGAATAGGCCCTGTCTGATGACCCCTATGGTGTGTTTTAGATGCGAGAGACCAGGACATATGGCTAAGCATTGTCCCGAGAAGATGGAGATTGCCCCACAGAAGGGCAAGGAGCCTGAGGGAGCTCCAGTTGAGACAGCAGCCCCGAGGAGGAGGGCTACAGCTGAGGAAAAAGGAAAACAGGCTGCGGGTGTGAGTAGAGGAAGAGTTCATGCACTGGATCAGGACACCGTAGATGCTTCGACGGATGTGATAAAAGGTACCATCTGAATCTTTGATTTAGAAGCATTGGTATTATTTGATCCTGGTGCCACGCATTCTTTCATATCACCTTCCTTTGCACATAAATTGTTGAAATATGTGAAACCAACATTGTTGGATAAAATGTTGATGATTTCCACACCCATGAATGATAGTCAATTGACTGAGCATGTATGTAGGGATTGTAAATTAAAGATAGGGGGGAAGGAAATGATAGCCAATCTGATTTTATTGAATATGAATGATTTTGATGTAATTTTGGGAATGGATTGGTTGGCTACCAATCGTGTTGTGATGGATTGTCATGCCAAAACATTGATGTTTTCAGGATTAGACAATCTTATTGTAAATTTTGATGAAAGGAAATGATATGAAACTAGCATGTTTGTTGTAAATGAAGAGGCATGATTTTAAATGCATATTGCTTGAGAGACAAATTATTTGTTCATGATAAATATTGAATTTGGAGTGATGGTTTATGTTACTAACGACGGAGAGGATAATGTGAAGGGTTCATAGCCTATGTGGTCGATATAGATGAGGCACACCCGGAATTGAGGGACATACCCGTAATTGCGGATTTCCCTGACATCTTTCCGGATGAATTACCAGGACTACCACCTGAAAGGGAAATGGAATTTTGCATTGAGTTAGTGCCTGGTACAGAGCCGATATCGAAGCCACCCTATAGAATGGCTCCGATAGAGTTGGAAGAGCTGAAGAAACAGCTGCAAGAGTTGTTGGAGAAGGGGTTTATTAGACCGAGTGTCTCACCTTGGGGAGCACCGGTTCTATTTGTAAGGAAGAAGGATGGAAGCCTCCGACTGTGTATAGATTACCGGTTGTTGAATAAGGCCACCATTAAGAACAAGTACCCCCTTCCAAGAATCGATGATTTGTTGGATCAGCTCCAGGGAGCCGAAGTATTTTCTAAGATAGATCTGCGGTCAGGGTACCATCAGTTGAGAATCAGGAGTGGAGATGTACCCAAGACAGCATTTCGTACCCGTTATGGCCACTACGAGTTTTTGGTGATGCCATTCGGATTGACGAATGCTCCCGCACATTTATGGCATTGATGAATGATATATTCAAGCCATACCTGGACAAGTTTGTGATTGTTTTCATAGATGACATTTTGGTGTATTCCAAGTCCAGGGAAGATCATGAGGAGCACTTGAGGATAGTTCTGCAGACCCTCCGAGAGAGAGAATTGTATGCCAAACTCAGCAAGTGTAACTTTTGGTTGGAACAGATCTCATTTCTGGGGCATGTTGTGTCAAAGGATGGGGTATCAGTGGATCCATCCAAGATAGAGGCAGTTGTACAGTGGGAACAGCCCAAGACAGTAACTGAGATCAGAAGTTTTCTGGGATTGGCAGGATATTATCAGAGATTTGTAGAGGGTTTCTCCAGACTAGCTGCTCCGTTGACACGCCTCACGCGTAAGGATGTTAAGTTTACATGGGATGAGGCATGTGAGAGGAGTTTTGAGGAGCTTAAGCGTCGATTGACGACTGCTCCAGTTCTCACCATTCCTACCAGCTCAGGAGGATTCTCGGTGTATACGGATGCATCACACCAGGGACTGGGCTGTGTGCTTATGCAGGATGGGAAGGTAGTTACCTGTGGATTTAGACAGTTAAAAGATCATGAGAGGAACTACCCGACACATGATTTGGAGTTGGCGGCTGTAGTATTTACTTTGAAAATATGGCGCCACTATCTCTATGGTGAGAAATTTCAGGTGTTCACAGATCATAAGAGCCTTAAGTACCTGTTCTCACAGAAAGAGCTGAATATGAGACAGAGGAGATGGCTCAAACTCCTGAAGGACTATGATTGTGAAATCATGTACCACCCGGGTAAGGCAAATGTAGTTGCCGATGCTTTGAGTAGAAAGAACCTTGGGTTGGTGTCATATATGATGGTACGGGAACACGAATTGTTAGAACACTTTGCGAACCTCAGTTTAGATGTAACCCCACCTGTATCTGAGAGACTTGAGATCATGGCTAGTTTGAGACTAGAGCCAGAGTTGATTGGCCGTATTCGGCAAGCCCAGCAGAACGATCAACGATGTATCGATTGGCTGAGGCAGATACAGACAGGTGTGGTTATTGATTTTGAGCAGAGTGCTGATGGCTTGTTGAGGTTCAGAGGCAGAGTATACGTTCCCAAGGATCTTGAGATCAGGAGAACGATTTTATCAGAGGCTCACTCATCGAAGTATACGATACATCCGGGAAGTACCAAGATGTATCAAAACCTTCGGAAGGTTTATTGGTGGTCTGGAATGAAGAGAGACATTGCTAAATATGTCGCTAAGTGTCTCGTTTATCAGCAAGTGAAGGTAGAGCATCAGAAGCCTACAGGATTATTGCAGCCTCTACCGATACCGACATGGAAATGGGAGTATGTCACCATGGATTTTGTGATGGGGTTGCCGAGGACCCGTAGAGGTCATGATGCCATATGGGTTATTGTGGACCGGTTGACTAAGTCCGCCCATTTCCTGGCTATGAGAGCTACCGATACACTGAGTCAGTTGGCGAACCTGTATATTCGAGAGATAGTACGGCTACATGGTGTACCAGTGAGCGTTGTTTCTGATAGGGATGCCCGTTTCACTTCCCATTTCTGGGAACATTTTCAGGAAGCGCTGGGGACCCGATTGAGTTTTAGCACCGCTTTTCATCCTCAGACAGATGGGCAGTCAGAGAGGACTATACAGACCCTCGAGGATATGTTGAGAGCGTGTGTGCTGGATTTTAGAGGCTCCTGGGATGACCACCTGCAGTTAGCCGAGTTCGCTTATAATAATAGCTATCATGCTAGTATCGAGATGGCACCCTATGAGGCATTATACGGGCGTAGATGCCGTTCCCCCATTGGATGAGAAGAGGTTGGTGACAGACAGATTTTCGCTCCGAACTTAGTGCAGCAGGCATCTGAGGACGTCCAGTTGATATGTGAGAGATTACGGACAGCTCAGAGCCGGCAAAAGAGTTATGCTGACAAGAGACGAAGACCACTGGAGTTTGATGAGGGTGAGTCGGTGTTTCTGAGGGTATCACCATCGAAGGGTATTACGAGATTTGGTAAGAAGGGCAAGCTGAGCCCTAGATATATAGGACCCTTCGAGATTTTGGAGAGAGTGGGAGATAAGGCGTATAGGTTGGCATTGCCACCGGACTTGGCGAATGTCCACAACGTCTTCCACGTCTCGATGCTTCGGAAGTATCACCCGGACTTGGCACATGTGATAAAATATGAGCCGTTAGAGCTCCATGAGAGTATGACGTATGTTGAGAAGCCGGTTCGGATATTGGACAGAAAAGAGAAAGTGTTACGGAATAAGACAATTCCCTTGGTGAAAGTTCTTTGGCAACACCACATGGCGGAAGAGGCCACGTGGGAATTGGAGAACTTGATACGGGAGAAGTACCCCCAACTGTTTGAAGAGTGACTTGGTTCTAATTTGGAGGACCAAATTCCTTGAAGGAGGGGAGAATGTAAGACCCCGTATATGTATAATGGTAATGTGTATAATTGGATCAAATAATATGATTGGACTTGTAATGTAAAGTATGATTGATGTAAGTCCATGGATTCAATGTATGAATGTGTAATATAAATTGTAACATACATACAAGTTTCATTGAGTATGAATACGAAGGAATGAGTTATGGCAAGTGATGGATGTGATTGAAACTCAAAATGAGTAGTGTGGTAAAATGGAATGGAGTTATGCTTCCATTTGGTTTTATGTAGCATACCTTTGAACACACAATGAATGCACACAAGTTTCAATGTGCATAAGGTATGAATGGATGCCATTTTCAAGTTATAAAGGTGAATGGATGAGAAAATGGCCATGGCAATAGATTAAGGGTGTGTTGGTATGAGTTGCAGCAAAGAAACTGCAGGAAATCTGGAAAACCTAAGGGCCAGATCGATCTCCTAGGATGAGAGATCGATCTGGAAGAGCCAGAATGCTCTTATTTGGGCGAAAGAATCGAGCAGATCGATCTCCAATGGAGCCAGATCGATCTGCCAAGCATTCTGTAAGTGAGAAGATCGATCCTCAAGCACCCAGATCGATCTCCTTAGCTCTCTGTTTGGGACCAGATCGATCTCATGCTTCGACAGATCGATCTCATGCTTCAACAGATCGATCTCATTGCTTCGACAGATCGATCTCAGGCTTAAAAATGCCGTGAAAAAGAGGGATTTTAAGGGACCAGATCGATCTCCTCTTGGACCAGATCGATCTCCTCAAGTCATTTCTATATAAGGAGAGCTGAAAATCTGGAAATCTCGGAAAAACATATTAACCTCCCATTTTCAACCCAAAAACCTAACTTTCCCTCTCTAAAATCGGCCATTTTCAGTGAGATTTGGAGAGAGATCATTAGAAGTAAAGTTGTTCCTATCAAGGAGAAGAACAACATAGTGAGAGGGCATTTTCCCATTCTTGGAATTGAAGGAGTTAAGGGCATTACCAATTGGAGCAAGAAGAGAAATCATATTGGTAAGATTCTAACACTCCAATCCAAATGCATTTGCTATTTAATTGATTTTGGAGTTGATTGATATGAATGTTGATGTATAAACTACCTAGGAATGTAGTGGAATTGGTGTGACCTAGAAATCTAAAATGGGTATAATGTGAGGATATGTGGGATTGAATGAGCTTATGGTTTATGGCATGCTAAAGTTGTTATTGGGGTAATGTTATGATTTTAGAGGGTTAGATGGAATTACTTGGTGAGTAGGAGGAATTGTGAAAATGGGTATGTATATGATTGATAAATGCCATAGTGAGGGAATTCATGGAATATGAACACTATGAGCTTAATGTCGATTTAACATCGATTTTGAATAAGTTAATAGGCCTAAGAAGATCCATAGACTCGAGTTATGGGTAAAGTAATGAAACGAGGCCATATAAGCGTTAATAGAGGCTATAGGTTAAATTGACTATAGCAAGCGCAAGGGTTGCATTGTATGGATCGAATATAATGCGGGATACGATTTTGTGCAGTCCCCGAAGAGTTCGTTGAAGGCGAACCGAACCGTACGAGTAAGCAGCTTAAGGAAGTGGAATCACGCATCGCGATTCCAGGTAAGGGAATTTTGTGAGTATATAGAGGTAGCTGCTCGTACTTTGAACTTGTGGGTGAATATTGGGTGTTGTATGAAATGCATGAATTGCTCAAATAAATGATGGATGGTATTCTTGAATGATGACGAGTATATGCGTGGTTTTGGATTTGAAGTGGATTTTATGAAATGGGATAGTAAGGCTAATAATTGCATAAATCTAATGTTTTGATGTTTTTCCAGAACGAATTGCTTGGTTTTAAGCAAGCTCGTAGATAGGACGGCTAGTATTGTATTGTTGTTGTAGAAAAGCATTTGTGAGTGCTAAACCCGAATTGTCGTGATTGATGAATTGTATATGAGCCGCTTATCGCACTTGTATGACACAAATCGCGCTAGAGCCTCGCTCGCGCTGGATTTCTATGTTTTCATTTGTATGAAACGTGCTGGAGCCTAGCTCGCACCTTGATTTGGAATCTATAATGATATTTATAAACCGTACTGGAGCTTCTGCTCGTACGTGGATTTTGAGTGGTTGCCCTATGAGTATAACCGTACTAGAGCTATGCTCGTACGCGCCTCTTTATGAGAAGAAGCATGATGCATGAGTCGTGCTAGAGCTTTGCTCGCACAAGCTTGTACAATGGGATTCGTATAGGGTTGTGAAAGTGGGTAAGATCCTTAAGCCTTACATCCTTAAGCTAATATCCTTAAGCCCGAGGAGGCAGGGAGGCTCTGTTAGGCGGGGAGGCTCTGTTTGGCAGGGAGGCTCTCTTACGGTGGGACCCTTAAGCCAACATCCTTAAGCCCAAAGAGGCGGGGAGGCTCTGTTAGGCGGGGAGGCTCTCCTACATGGGTACGGTAAGATCCTTAAGCCCTACATCCTTAAGCTAACATCCTTAAGCCCGAGGAGGCAGGGAGGTTCTGTTAGGCGGGGAGGCTCTGTTCGGTGGGGAGGCTCTCTTACGGAAAGGATCCTTAAGCCCTACATCCTTAAGCTAACATCCTTAAGCCCGAGGAGGCAGGGAGGCTCTGTTAGGCAGGGAGGCTCTGTTCGGCAGGGAGGCTCTCCTTCACGGATATGGGAAACTCTTGGTATGGGGTAGATAAGACCTAAGAATGGCACCCCCAATCACGGTATGAGTTGCGGAGTACACTGTACCGTGTATATCACATGGAGTACGATGTACCGCATGATGGTTATGTGATGAGAAAGTCTGGCGAGGGATAATCCATCTTCGTGCCAGCATGATACCCCGCACACCTGGATGCGTGTGGTCTGGGATGATTTATGATGTAATGGTTCACATAGGCACTTTTGATATAGTGACCTAGATTTATATACACATGCGTGAATTGTGGAATGAAAATGTGGTTGTGATTGTGAGTTGATTTGGTGGTGTTTATGGTGTCGGTTTAAAAAGGAAGTTTCTTAAAGAATTTCCCTTTTATGAATTTAAATGAGATCGAGCATGAGATGATTTATACATGATGTTTTACCATGTTTTATATGCCAATTTTACATGACTTTGATACATGATATATATGTATACTCATATGGCATAGTTTTATTCCTCATGCTCCTACCATAAATGATTTATGCATAACACTATCAGCATGTAGATAGAGTAGTTATCTACCATGGTTGCATTATTGCCTTACTGAGCGTGTGGTTGCTCATCCCACTCTATTTTTCCCCCTACAGAGCGTGCATAGTAGCCCAGTGAGGACTGAGACGTATTATTTTGGACTCCGCTGCATCTCCATCGCTAAGAGGTATATACACAGTGATTCTTTTTGTATCTAAACAATGTAGAAGCACAGTATTCTTTTGAGTTGTACTTATGGGGGATGTAGATGTCAGTAAAACATGTATTCGTATAAGTACATGCACATGTATGACATCGTTTTAATTAATTGAGAATGAATGAGATGTGGTATTTATTATTGACTCACAGCCCAACAGTGTGTGGTAAGTTAGTTCACGACCGGGTAAGGTAACAGTAAAACGCGAAAAATTTTCAGTGATTTTCGGTTAAAGAGAATGGAATTGGGTCGTGACACAAATTTTGGGTCTTTTGACCTATTTTCCTTTTTCCCGCATTTTACTTACATGTTTAACTACTTCATTCACATTTACATGATCCAAAAATCATCTATCTTCTAATTCCATTAACATATCATAGAGTCATACATACATGGGGTCTCACATTTTTGACCGGTCCTCAGGGCGATGCTGCCGCCATTCGACGTTCCTTGGCTTGGCGAGGCTTCGGTTGACTTGGCTCAGGCCAAATCAGTGCTGGTGCCGACGTATCTCTCTCTCTATAAGGCCCGTATTTTCAGTTGTAACCTTATGAATTCATAAGTATATACATGTACATGCTATGTGAAGCATAGTGATGTAAAGTCCATAAATTTAATGTACACACTTGTAATATGAGTTTGTGATGTACGTACAAGTTTAATTATGTAGGAATATGAAGAAATGGACTTTTGTATGTGATGAATGTGAGTGGAATGAAAAATGAGTAGTGAGGTAAATGGAAAATGAAGTGCATGAGTTGCATAAATCTTTGTACTTCCATTTAGTTTGTATTGTATACCTTTGGTTATATAATGAATGCACACAAGTTTTAATGTGTATAAAGTATGAATAGATGTCATTTTCAAGTTTTAAAGGTGGTTGGATGAGAAAAATACTATGGCAGCAAAATTATGGATGTTTTGTGTGAGTTACTGCAGAAAACTGCAGCAAAATTTAGAAAATATGAATGCCAGATTGATCTCATAGAAGGAAAGATCAATCTAGAAGAGCAAAAAATGCTTTTCTTTGAGCAATGAAACAGGGCATATCGATCTCCAATGGGGCCAGATTGATCTGCTAAGCATTCTAGAATGAGGAGATCGATCCTCAATGCAAGCCAGACCAATTTCCTTAGCTCTTGACTAAGAGCAGATCGATCTCATCCTTGTGCCAGATCGATCTGTTTAGCTCTCTACTTGGAGAAGATCGATCCCATCACTTAGAGCAGATCAATCTCATGGAATCTAATGCACTCAAAAGTAAGGTGGCAAAGAAGGAGAGATCGATCCTCTCACCATGCAGATCGATCTCCTAGTGAAATTTCTATATAAGAAATGAGATTTTAGGCTGAAAGTCACAGTGACCTAAAACCTCTCAATTTTTGGTTAAGTGTTCAAACACTTTTCTTAGACAAACTACCCTTTTCAGCCAGAATTAAGAGACGTTTCCTTCTACGAAGATGTTCGTTAGCCAGAGAAGAGCAACATAGTTGGAAACGAGACCTCAATACAATAAATTGAAGGTGTCGATCGATATTACAAGATTTTAGATCAAGTGGCAAGAAAAGCAAACTAGGTATGCTTTCAGGTTACCAAATTCTAGTATGTTAACCTAGCTACTGCTATGAACCTATTGATATATAGGAAGATAGCTAGAAGTGACTATAACATGTAAACTGACTAAGGACCTATGTTAGGTCAAAAAGGAAATAAGAGAATAAAATGGTGTTTTGATGATTCGAGATTATAGAAATGATGAATGATACGTCTGATGTGTATCTGCAGCATCCGGAGAGATAGACAAAGTTGTAGACTTAAATGGTAACATGTGAAGCAGTGTGAGACAAAGAGATACACTGCAAGATCAAGTTAAAGGACTTATGTGAGCTATAGAGATAGCTATACGTATGTTTTCTTGCCTGCTGAATGCACATGTATGTGATAAATACACAGATATTGATATGGCTAGATAGAAAACTACGTATGAGAATAATTCGATAGTATGAATTTGCATGACTTCTATGATTGTTGTGAAAAGAGGTTTTGCAAATGTTTTCAGAAAGAATAACAATAGACGAGCTCTCGATTTAACTATTGCGTGAAATGGTTTTAAGGAGTGATTTAAGGGAGATTTGCCTACTCACTCATGACTATACATGGAGCTCTTTCTATTTCTTTTTTGTGCGGAACTGTGCTAGAGCCTAGTGGCAACGGTAGATTGACCAGCCCTACTCGTACAATATTTTCAAAGGGATTTTTGAGAAAATAAAAAGGGTACTTGATGCCTCGGGTAATGCTGTGTGCTCCACTCGAGATGCTCGCACTAGATTTTGGGGAAGCATGCTAGATCCTCGAGTATTGTTGTGTGCCTTGCTTTGACTATGCTCACATGTGAGTTTCTATATATCGTGCTCAATACCTTAGGTATACTGTGTGTCGTACACTAAGTTGCTCGCATGAGGTTTTCATGATTATGATGTGTGTTGAATAAAATCGTGTTAGAGTCGTTCTTTACTGCTGTGTGTCTGACATTGACCTGCTCACATAAGGTTTGTGAATGTGATGTAATTAGTACAACATTGTGCTTAAGAAGTCATGTACTGTTATGTGTCTGACACTGATTTGCTTACACGAGATTTTTAGACAACAAAAATGAGTAAATAAGGATCCACGGGAGCACAATGTACCGTGAGCGTTAGCCATAAGGTACAATGTGATGTGAATTGAGTTGAGCTGACGGGATGGTTGATCCACCACCCTAAGCGTAGGGTTCCCGCACACCTGATCAGTGTAGCTTGGAATTCGACTATGGCCATAAGCCTTTATGTATCTGAGTGGTATGATATCGTCACTACTGTGTGAGGTGACAAATATCTTCCCTTGCTATGTGTTTGGGGAATATGATGTGAGAACTGTGAATTTTGTATACCCTATTTATGAGAATTGAAATTCTGTCCTATTTATGAGAATTGAAATTTTGTGTATGTAATTATGATATGTTTATGTACACACAAGTTTTAAATATGATAAAGTATAAGAAGATGAGGTTTTTAAGTCTTGAATGTGTATGGATTGAAATATGGACTATGGGGTAGATTTTGGGAAGTTTTACATTGATTTTTCTACAAATTGATGCAACAGCATTACAATTTGTGAAGGCCAGATCAATCTCCAAGGATGAGAGATCAATCTCATTCGCACCTCGATTCGATTCGTCTTTCGATTTCCAAGTATGTTGCTCTCCTTTGGATCAGGAATAACTTTTCTTTTTGCCACAACCTCTGATTCGAACGAAAATGGGCGATTTAAAGGAGAGAGAAAGCTAGGGCTTTGGTTTTTTAGAGAGAGAGAGCAGAGAAATGTAGGAAAATGCAGGGGTTCTTTTATAGATAGAGGGTAGGCGATCGATATGCTTTTGAATTTGGGAACATTTTGGGGTAATTTTATGCTTAGGAGATCGATTTGTCGTGGGGTGAGATCGATCTCTTAATTGCTTCATGAGATCGATCTGCTCCAATTATGAGATCGATATTCAGTTTACAGAATGCTTCATGAGATCGATATGCTCCTTGAGGAGATCAATATTCTCTTTACAGAAACATTTGGAGATCGATCTGCCTATCAGTTCTTGCACATTTCATGTATTCTGGAGCCATGAGCTCTCCATAAGTTTTTGTTAAATTTCTAAGCTTAAATCTTTGATATTGAGGTGATTTTGGTGATTGTGACTATGGGTGTTGTGATAAAATAGCTAGAAAATGATTAGAGTTGATGAAATTATGATTTTGTTGGAATGATGATGATAATTTGTGATAAATTGTGGGATTTTGGCTATAAATTGGAATTGAGGCAATGAGGTGATTTTGGCATGGACATTATGCATGAAAAATGTAAAATTTGAAATGTAATGGATGAGAATGTAGATTAGGATAGGAATTTGAGAAAAATGAGGTTTGTTGTATTTAACGAGAATATGAGCAAATATGTGCTCGATGATGTGATTGAGATAAGTTATTGATGTTTTAACATCATTTGGACACCCCAAGAGTTCCAGAGAGGAATGCGTGGCTAGTTTGTCATTTAGGGGAACGATTGCACTATACGGGTGCAACAAGGTAAGGGAAAACCTAAACTCATTTATGTATGTGATTTTGTGATGATATTGTAGCATGGAATGTGATTTGAGAAAAAAAGCATGTTTTTAAGAGTTGTGAATGAGTTATTGCGCACGATTTTATAGCCAGTTGGGGCCCAATTGTTTTGAGTTGTAAGCTAAATGTGAAATTGTTTTACAACCATTTTGAGCTTAAAAAGTGAAAAGTGATTTGGGCTCTATTTTAAGGCGTACTGAGATTTGAGAAATGTGTACGTGGTTTTGCCGGTTTGAGCTCAGTTTTGACATGTTTTGTGTTGAGTACAAAACGGTTTTGAGATGTGTTTTATGAGAAAAACCATTATGAGCGCTATGTGAAGGCGAAACCATTTTATTTGATAATGGCTATTACTGAGACTTAGGCGTGTCATGTTGAATACATATCGGGCTTTACTCTTGTAGCATGTAAGACCGGGCCATGCTCTAGTAGCATGTAAGATCGACTCATCCGTTCTGATAACGTGAGATGACCCCGCTCTGCGACAGCGTTGGGTGACATTGCTCTGATAGCATGTAAGATCGGGTCGTGCTTTGATAGCATGTAAGACCATCGGTTGTACAACTCTGATCAAGTCTACAGCAAACCATAGCCATGGGTGTAATATTGTCGACGAAATCCCTCGATTGGGGATGTCCGCCTAGGGGACGAGTTTAATCATTTTGATGTGCGATGACGAGTTTTATATGAGTTTTTTTTGCCTAGTCTCGTTTTACACATGAGATTGTGTTTTGTGGCTGCGCCATGTGCATTACTACATGTGGTGATTTTTATCACGTTTTTATGAGAAAAGCCATTATAGCATCCTGATTTCCACATGCTTGTAACTACTTGTAATCATGGTTTGAGCCATTTATTATCATGTTTCTACATGAGCTTTGAGAAATGAGTTGAGATGATGTTTTAATTATTCATACTACATTTTTCACTGAGTTTATTGAGTTTAACATCTAAAAGAAAATGATTGTGTTGTGCAAATCATTTTCTTATTAATGAATCCCTTACCCTCTTACTGAGCGATTTAGAAGCACACCCTGTTTTATCTCCCCCCTAGATTTCTTCAAGTGAATAGAGTTTTCCCTGCGACGTACGGAATAGTGGCTAGTGGAGGACTTGAGCTCCAGGCCATATATTGTACTTTGAGGTATATTTTAATATTTCATGTACCCAGACTTAAGTTGTATTTATAGACACTTGATGAATAGTGATGTATAGGATGTATTAGGATTAATTAATTCAAAATTGAAGAATAAATATGATGTAATATATAGATGTTGAATGATGAGATCCTAAGGTGTAAACTATAATTTATATATGATGATGCATGACACTGCACAAGAATGCACCTAGAATTGTGAAAATGATGTAAATAAATTTTGAATTTGTCCTATTTTTCACTCTTTTGGGGCTTCACAGAGTTTTCTTGGTATCAGAGCTTAGGATGTTTAGTACTGTCAATGTCGGTCAAGTGAAATAGAGTACATCCTAAGTGTCTATATAAGTCTGGTCATGAACTGAAATTGAAGATTGAGATTTCAATCGAATTTGATGCGTACGCGCAGGAAACGTATTGAGATTGAGAATGAGTGGACGACGAGGTCGTTCGAGGAGGCAGGTAGAGCCACCTCCGCCACCTGCCCCACAACAAGAGAGTCTTAACTCTCGATTTAATCGGATTGAGCATAATGTGTGGCAAGGTTTTAAGCAAATGGCAGCGCTATTCGCGCAATATTTTAGAGTTAATGCCTTGGGTACTACTCCTACACCACCACAAGGACCTCCCATGCCCCCAGTACAGATAGACCCAATGCCTCTCGTCACTTAGCCTGATGACAGAAGTATGGTTTGACTAAAGGACTTTTTGAAAATGAATCCACCCGCATTCAAAGGGAGAAAGGATTTCGCAGAGGCTGAGGAGTGACTAACTGAGTTGAGAGTCATATTTGACTATTTGGGATGCACAGATGCTGAGAGGGTCAGTATGGGTGCTTATATATTGAAAGGGAGAGCTCGAGATTAGTGGGGTACTACCTAAGGTATTATGATGTCCAGCCAGGATGTGATTGGTTGGAAAGAGTTTCAAACGACATTTAGAGCCCAATATGTACCACAAGCTGCTCAGAGAAGGAAGCAGGCAGAGTTTTTGAATCTGGTACTGGGCGAGATGTCTGTGGATGCTTATAAGAGTCGATTTACCGCTCTATTGAGATATGATCCAAAGACCTTAAAAAATGAAGAGCTCCGCACATAGAGATTTGTGTATGGATTGAAGCCCATCATCAGAGATCAATTGATAGGGTTGTGTATTACTGAGTTAAGAGATGCTCTGAGACGAGCACAAGAGATTGAGAGGGGAATTGAAATTGTACAATCCCAGAATGAGTTCAGTGCAGTGACTCGGGATAAGGCCAATAGGCCAGCGATTTCCCAAGCAGATGTTCGGAGAGGTTCCTTTAGAAGAGGAAGAATTAAGGTACAGAAGGGCATATTGGAGAGACCCAGAGCTTATCCTATCATCAGGGAGACTCCTTGAGATGTCAGGCCTGAGATAAGAGTTTGCAAAAGTTGTGGCCGTTCGTATGAGGGAAGTTGTACTGGGTTGATTCATGGATGTTTCATATGTGGAGACATGGGTCACAGAGTAAAAGACTGCCCTTAACATCAGAGACCACATGATCCAGAGCCTACTAGACTGCAGCCTCAGAGAGTGAATCCCCTGAGACGGGCCACTGCAACAGAGAAAGGAAAGAAACCTATTACAGTAGGACGTGTGTTTACTCTGGATAAGGAAATAACAGACACTTCAGCAGAAACTATAAGAGGTACACTCTCTGTCTGTAATCATAAGGTTCATGTGTTGATGATTCAGGGTCCACGCATTCGTTTATTTCTAAGTATTTTGCATGTAGATTAAATTTGAAGTTTGAACCTCTAGAGTATGTAATACATGTAAATACCCCTATGCGTGAGTCCTATAGAATTGATTTAATCTGTAGAGGGTGCGAAATAAAGGTGGGAGATAGAGTGATGTTAGTAGATCTAATAATGCTAAATATACATAGATTTGATGTAATTTTGGGAATGGATTGGCTGGTAACCAATCGAGTGAGTTTAGATTGCTACACTAAGATTGTAACTTTCTCCCTACCTAAACCTTACAGCGTAGGCTTGAAATATTGAGAAATAAATGTGTGGAACTTTTGTAAGCAAATTGAGATTATGATGTTCATTTTTGGAGTACTAAATATGATTGTTCATATGAAGGTTATGAAACACTCATCTCAGATGATGATCGGGAACATCCGAGGATTGAGGATATACCTGTGGTGTGTGAATTTTTGAATGTCTTCCGAGATAAGTTGCCAAGTTTACCACCATAGAGAGAGCTGGAGTTTACCATTGAATTGGTACCAGATACTCAGCCTATCTCTAGACCTCTGTATAGGATGGCATTAGTGGAACTTGAGGAATTGAAGAAACAACTACAGGAGTTATTGGATCAAGGATTCATTAGACCCAGTGTCTCACTGTGGGGAGCACCAGTGTTATTTGTAAGGAAGAAGGATGGTAGTTTCAGATTATACATAGAGTACTGACTATTGAATAAGGCCACGAAGAAGAATAAATATCCATTGTCGAGGATTGATGATTTGCTTGATCAATTGAGAGGGGCTTCAGTCTTCTTTAAGATTGATTTGAGATCGGGCTATCACCAATTGAGGATTAAGGAAGAAGATATTCCGAAGACGGTCTTCAGGACAAGGTATGGCCATTATGAATTTCTAGTGATGCCATTTGAATTGACGAACACCCCCTACAGCCTTTGAGGTTAATGAATGAAGTGTTTAGAGACTATCTAGATAAGTTTGTGATAGTCTTTGTTGATGATATCCTGGTGTACTCTCGGTCTTATGAGGAGCACGCACCGTACTTGTGGTTAGTACTTTAGATACTCCGAGATAAGCAATTATATGGAAAGCTTGGTAAGTGTGAGTTTTGGCTAGATCAGATAGCTTTCCTTGGTCATATAGTTTCAGAGAAAGAGTATTAGTTGATCCAATTAAAGTGGAGGTTGTGCTTAATTGGGAAAGACCGAAGACAGTTACAGAGGTATGAAGTTTCCTTGGATTGGCAGGATATTACAAAAGATTTGTTACGGCATTTTCCAGGATTGTCGCCCCTTTAACCAAGCTCACGCGCAAGGAGACCCCGTTCATATGGACTGATCAATGTGAGCTCAATTTTTAGGAAGTAAAGAGGAGATTAACAACGGCACCTGTGTTGACTGTTCCCAAGGGATCAGGAGGATTTTAAGTATATAGTGATGCTTCTAATCAAGGACTGGGTTGTATGCTCATGCAGCATGGGAGAGTGGTCGCCTATGGATCGCGACAATTGAAAGATCCTTAGCGGAATTACCCCACGCATGATTTGGAGTTAGCTGCTGTGGTGTTTGCCTTGAAGATCTAGTGGCACTACTTATATGGGGAAAGATTCTAGATCTTCACTGACCATAAGAGTTTGAGGTATCTGTACAATCAGAAAGAGTTAAACATGAGACAAAGGAGATGGATGGAACTCTTTAAGGATTATGATTGTGAAATTTTGTACCATCCGAGAAAGGCGAACATGGTTACTGATGGCTTGAGCAGGAAGAGTATGATATCTACTATGATGATCAGGGAATGGGATTTATTGGAGTAGTACGTCGAACTCCGGATCAGAGTTAAAGAGGAATTGACTGGATTTTTGGCTAGCCTATGAATGGAGCCCATGATCATGGATCAGATTAGAACTGGGCAGTGTGATGATCAGAGGTTGGTTGATATGGTTAGCCAAGCTAAGCAAACTTCGCATTTTGTTTTGGGTATGTAGTAGTCTTGGTGGGTAATGACGATTGGTAAGTGGCATAAGGGAATTTACCCCGATAGAACTCTCTACCAAAATCATGTCACTTGAATTAGAATTGTTTAAAGGTATGGATTTCCACTCACAAGTATCCACTACTATTAGGGATCTAAATTAACTATCTGAGGAAATTTATATAAAAAATATTAAACTATGGAGAATATCAGTTAAGTTTATACAAACACACACAAACGATAAAATAAAGAAAACGCACGAAATTGGCCCATAATTTTGTAGCTTCCGTGACTTTACATAAGAATTTGGGACATGACAGTTTGGTATCAGAGTGAGAGTTTGTTTATGTTTGTGTAGATTGATTTCGTTAGTTTACGTCCTGGTACACCATGAAAGTGTCAGCATATATATAAAGTTTGAATTTTGATTGTCAGTACTAATCTGTGCATTCCTATATAGGATTTTGATCTAATTATAGAGGGTTGAGGTAGGCGACCTCGAGGTAGAGGGAGATTGAGACAAGCTCATGTGTCGCCACCTCCATAACCACCTAGCCTGAACACCTGGATAAGACAGGTTGAGCACACTCTCGAGGAGTTGCAGCAGACAGTCTAACAATTAGCTACACTCTTAACTCAGCAATATGCAGGGGCTCAGGCTCAAGCCCTTAATGTACAATCATCTCCATCTAAAGTTCCTCCCACACAGCAGGCTATTCCACCTCCCCCACTATAGCCAATTAATTGACCGATAGCTCCACCTTAGCAGCCAGTTGCCTCACAGCCACAACCTGGGGATTCGGTAGATCGTAATATGATGAGGTTCTGGCAATTTCAAAAGATGAATCCACCTACTTTTAAGGGTGAAAAGGATCCTGATGGGACTGAGGCATCGGTGAAATAGCTAGAGAAGCTATTTAGATACCTGGGTTGCATCTCCACTGAGAGAGTTGCTCTGGAAGCCTTAATGTTTAGAGATAAGGCTGAGATTTGGTGGGAGTCGGCAGAGAAGCTTCTAAGAGCTAAGAATCCAAAGATTACGTGAGAGGCTTTTCATGAGGTCTTCTTTAAGCAGTATATGCCAGGGCCAGCCAGGAGGACGAGGCATGAAAAATTCCTCCATTTGACCCAAAGTTCCATGACAGTAGAAGAATATAAGTCTAAATTCTCAACTTTATGCCGATATGATCCTTTGATTTCTAAGGATGAGATGAGTAAAACGGTGAAATTTATAGATAGCCTCAGGCACAGTATTTAGGGTCGACTCTCTGCTTTTGGCATTGATAATTATCCCGAGGCTCTCCGTCGGGCTCAGATGGTTGAGCTAGAGATTGATATGACTTAGAAAGAATTCAAGAGGAAATTTAGGGGAAGGGACAGAGATACTAGACCCAGTGAGAAGAGGCTCGATAAGGGTAAGAAACAGTATAGCAACAAGCTAAGGACATCTAGTCCTCAAATACTGTAAGACCCGTAAAATTCTATGTAATCTTATGATTTTCATGATATATAAACAAGTTAAATTATATATGAATCATAAGAATCGGATGTTTTTAAGTGTTAAGTGTGAATGAATTTCAAGATGGATATTGAAGTGATTGAATAAGAGTTTAACTTTGGAAATTTGGGAAAATTGCAGCTGAAATGTTGCAGAATACAGGGTAGATTGATCTCATTGCAAGGCAGATCGATCTCAAGTTACCTTGACTTGGACAAGATTGATCTCCTCCCATAGGCAGATTGATCTCTAGTTGCCTCTAGATAGGCCAGATCGATCTCTTCTTAAGGCCAGATCGATCTCTAAAGCATTCTGTCCAAACCAGATCGATCCAACTCAATGAACAAAGATCAATCCTATTCCCTTGAGCAGATTGATCTCATGCAATTGGCAGATCAATCTCATGGCCTGCAAGTCAAATTTTTAAAGAAGATTAAGCAAGGGCAGATTAATCTCCTACCCTTGGAGATCGATCTCATAATGCGTTTTCTATAAAAGTTGGGCAGCTGAACCTTCATTTCCACGAGACAACCCAAATTTCTTCCATTTTCAACATCAACATAGTTTCCTCACTCTAGAATGCGCCCCCTTCCATAAAGATTTGAGAAAAAGCTATTAGAGTAAAGTTGTTCATTATGAGGAGAGGAACAACATAGTCATAGATTGGAAGCTCAAACTTTAGATTGAAGGAGCAAAGAGGTTTTTCCCCATTTTAGCTAAAAGAGGAAAAAGGTCAAGCTAGGTAAGATTCTATACACCATCTTCTAGTATGTTAATGTAGACATTTTGATGAGTTGATTAGTATATATAATGTTGGTTGAAATGTTCATTTACATGCTTAAACAACCATGACCTAGAATGGGTTTAGTGAGAGAAAATTGAAATGGCATGGAGTTGATGATGATTTAAGCATGTATAGATGATTCTAAGATAGTTTTGTGAAATCCATATGTTGGGATGGATGATAATTGGAAATAAGTATATGAGGTGTTTGATAAATTGCCATAATGAAGGAAATGATGAACTAGAGGCACTATGAACTTAATACCAGTTTAGTGTGAATCAATAGGCTTAAAGAGTTTAATAGATTCTCGAGAAAAGAATAGAGCAATTAAAATGGACTTAAGAGAAAATGGGGCCTTATAAGTGTTCATGAAAACTATAAGTCAAATCAACTATAGTAAATGCAAGAATTTTATTACTTTGGGTTAAGTTGATGTAATAAGTAATTTATACAGCTCCAAAGATTTCATTGGAAGTGAATCGAACTGCACGATCGAGCAGCTCTAAAGAAGTGAAATCACTCTACGCAATTCCAGGTGAGGGAATTTTATGAGTATTTAGAGGTAGTTGCATGTATTTTGAGGGTGATTACAGGGTATTGAAATTGTGTTGGTTATCTAGAAAAGAATTAATGATTTTCGTGAACGACTACAAATATAGATGATTTGTTTTCTTGAAATGAATCTTACAAAAAGGGTAGTAAGGCTAATAATTGCATAAACCTCATGTTTTAATAGTCTATGAAATACATTGCTTTGGTTTAAGCAAATTGACGGATAAACTGGCTATTTGATTTCCATAATTTCATGAAATAGCACGAGTTAGGTGCTGACTTTGATTTTGAACGTGTTATGTTGAAATCGAGTCGCCTATCAGGGTTGTATGAATTAATCATGCTGGAGCTTAGCTCGTACTGGATTTTGATGTTTTCAATATGCATGAAATGTACTGGAGCCCAACTCGCACCATATTTTTAGTTGATGATGTTTTACAAGTCGTACTGGAGCTTTCACTCGTACGTGGATTTCCATTGATTTTCTTATGCATATAACCGTACTGGAGCTATGCTCATACGTGATTTCTTAATTATTTATTATGCATAAAGTCGTACTAGAGCGTGGCTTGTACGAGGGTATTTATTGATGATGCATGAAATCGTGCTAGAGCTTTGCTCCCACTGAGTTTTCACTATGTGATATGTAATGAGTCATACTGGATGCCTTGTGTAGATTGTGTGTCACACAGATGAGATGCTTGCACGTGCACTTGAGACTTAGTAGGTTATACATGGCATGGGGTAGATAAGTCCTATGGCAGGCATCCCCAACCATGGGATGGGTCCCTGGAGTACGTTGTACCATGTATATGACATAAAGTACACCATACTGTGAGGTTATGATGTTGATTTGAAAGTCTGGCGAAGGACTAACCTACCTTCATTCTAGCATGATGCCCCGCACACTTGGATCCCTGTGGTCTTGGATGATAATGACATAGTTGGCCAACATAGTCCTCGATTATATATGATAACCACCTGTCTCACATGATATCATATGGTTTTATATAATGAGTATGATTTGTGTTGTCTAGGGTAGACTCGAGGGAGGGGTTGAGCCTTGAGGGATGTTTTTAAAGAGATGGTATCGTTGTTTGTGATGAGTTTTACTATGTTTTGGAAAGTGTTAAATCCTGAGAGATGGTCTTGTGATGAGTTTTATTATGATGAGCATGAGAAGTTTAAATGACGGTTTTCCATGTTTACATGCCTATCTTCATGTTTTTTTGGTACATGACATATGTATATACATGTGGTATAGTTTTACTATTTCCTCATGCTCTATATTTTAAAGATCTTTATACATGACATTATAAGCATGTAGATAGTGTAGTTATCTACCATGCTTGCATTATTACCTTACTGAGCGTGTGGTTGCTCATCCCTATCATTTCCCCCATTACAAAGTGCACATAGTAGCCTAGTGAAGGACTGAGGTGTTGTATTTGGAGATCTGCTGCTCTCCATCGCCACGAGGTATACACATAGGAATTCTTTTTGTATCTAAACATGTAATAGCATAATAATCATTTTGAATTGTAATATGGGGGATGTAAGTGTTAGCAAACATGTATAAATGTAGAACTTAAACTTTTAAATGCATGAGCTTACTTCTGATTAATTAAAAGATGTACGGTAATGATGATTAATACTGACTTATAGCCCAACTGTTATTGGTGAGAGTTGTTCATGACTAGGTAAAGAAATGAAAAAGCAAAAAACATTTATGGTGATTTTTAGATAAAAATGATGAAAAGGGGTCGTGACAAATACAAACATCTGAATCTAAGTTTTTCCCCACCTGTTCTTCTTGTGGCAAGCATCATGGTTCCAAGCCATACTATAAGGAGACTGGAGCATGGTATCAATGTGGTAAGCTAGGCCACTTGATCTAGACTGTCCGAATCATAAGGAGTCAGTCAGAAGTGCCGAGCAGTCTACAGTAGAAAAAGGAAAGGTAGCTGATAAGGGCAAGCGTCCAGTGACTCAAGGACAGGTGTTTGCTTTGGATGAGTCTACTGCCTGGGCCACTGATTCTGTCATTCGAGGTAAGCTCTATATTAATGGTTTTAAAGCTTATGTTTTGATAGATCCATGTTCCACTCACTCTTTCATTGCTTCTTATTTTGCTAGTAAGATTGGTCTAAAACCTGCATGTTTGGAATTCTTGCTGCATATTAGTACTCCATTTAAGTTTGTTCAAGTCACTGATATTGTGTATAAGGCATGCGAGGTAAGGGTAGAGGATAAAGATCTGCTAGCTGACTTAATCCTTTTAAATATGTTTGATTTCGATGTAAGATGAATTAGTTAGCACAACATCATGCATTAGTTGACTGGCATAATAAGATTGTGACTTTTGTTCTGCCTGAGAAAGTTGTAATTACACTTGTCAATCATAAATAAATTAAAATATTTTGTCAATTGATCTTGGTGTATATATAGATGGTTGGATATTGATGTAATATGTTTGATGTGGCTGTTTTGATCGAAGGGTATATAGGTTTTGTTGAGAATGTAGATAAAGCTCAGTCCGATATTCAGAACATGTCGGTAGTTAGGGAGTATTAGGATGTATTTTCGGAGGAGTTGTCGGGCTTACCTCCACAACGAGAGGTTGAGTTCACCATAGATCTAATTCCTGGAACTCAGCCAATCTCAAAACCTCCATATAGAATGGCAACCGTAGAATTGGAAGAATTAAAGACATAGTTGCAAGAGCTGTGGTGCTCTGATACTCTTTGTAAGGAAGAAGGATGGAAGTTTGAGGCTCTGCATAGACTAACAGCAGTTGAATAAGGTGATGGTAAAGAACAAGTACCCTTTGCCTCATATAGATGACTTGTTTGATCAATTGAATAGGGCACAAGTTTTCTCCAAGATAGATTTGAGATCTGGCTATCATCAATTGAGGACCCGAGGGGAAGACATTCCTAAGACAGCTTTCAAAACCAGATACGGGAATTTTGAGTTCTGGGTAATGCCATTTGGGTTGACAAATGCACCAGCGACCTTTATGAATTTGATGAATGGAGTTTTCAGGCCGTATTTAGATAAGTTCGTGATTGTCTTCATAGACAATATCTTGGTGTATTCCCCATCTAATCAGGAACATGAGTACCATTTGTGTATTGTTCTTCTGACTCTTCGGGAGTGTCACGACCCTTAATTTATCGAAAATTACTACCAATTTTTCATTTTTCGTTTATTATTTAATCCATTATTCTTACCTTCCTCTGATCATGAACAACTTCACCACTAACAATTGGGCTGTGTATCGATGAAAATCTCATCCAACCATATCATTTTAACTTACATTTTATTTAAAGGTAAACACTAGCATTTCTTAAATCAGAGTTGCGATTTACAAGTGTTTACAATTCTTTACATCCCCAAATGTTACATTCAAAATTATTACTGTGCTATTACATGTCTATATACAAAACTATACAAATGTGTATACCTTTAAATGATGGGATGCAGCAGACTCCAAAAATCAACTCCTCAATCAGTCTCAGTCTACTGAAAGTGCTCTATAGAGGTGGAAAATAAGAGGGGTAAGCAAACCACACGCTCAGTAAGGCAATCATACGAGCAGGTAGACAACTGTACTATCTACATGATCGTGATGTTATGCGTAAAACCAAACAGTTACTTGTCATACCCAAAAACATCAATTCATGCACGTGTTCATGATATATAATGCAGTTCTTGCTATTCAAATCAGTGCACAAGTTGTAAATAAAGCATGGAAAAGCATCATGCACAAGTTGTAAATAAAGCATGAAAAATCATCATGCAATGTGTACTTAAAAGCAATTTATATTCAACACAAATCAGTACAAATCAGCATTCGTCAAGAATCAACCTCCCCCTTGGACTGTCCTGATCCACAAAACAATTTAAAAACATGGATTTATCAAAAACCAGGTGACATGTGAGATTAGGAAAATAATAATAATAAGTGTAACAACTAGGATTATGGCCATATCCTCTATGATCCCAGGCTACACAGATCCTAGTGTGCGGGGTATCACCTCTATCTGCTTCCTCACGGGAGGTGGATCATGTCCAACCCATCGGTTCATAGCAGATCTATCATTTGTCCAAAGATGGTATATATATATAATATTCATACACGGTACAATGTACTCCATGCTATATGCATGGTACAACATACTCTGTAGACCCAGATCATCACATCATATCATGCCACATCTCATAATGTACGTGCGAGCCTATTTAATTGGTGTGACACACAGTCTACCCGAAGCTACTGGCACGGCTCCCAACATGTCATAAAAATCACGTGCGAGTAATCTCTAGCATGATTGTAAATGTATAGTAGACATCTAATGCGAGTAATGCTCTAGTACCATGCCATAAAATCCATATGAAAAATAGTTCGAGCTAGGCTTCAGCACTCATGCATGTAAAACTCTAGTGCAAGCAACGCTCCAGCACTAATGCATGTAAGAATATATCAAATCTTGTGCGAGCAACGCTCTAGCACACTTTATTTCCACAAAATCCATGTAGGTGGCTAATGCTTTTGCAAAGCATGGTTATTAAAACCAAATCAAGCTATTTTCATGTAAATCATTTAAATGCTAGCCACTCTACCTATCTACATGCTAAAAAGCATTAAAAAGGACCCAAGAACATCCTGTTCTTGCTTTTCATGAACTTTTCTAAAATCCCAATTTTCTTTACCCTTCAAACATTCATTTCTTTTCTAAGACCCTTAGACACTTTAAGAGATTCCAAATGTGCTCGAAAACGTGTACAGATACCTCTAGGAGCCAACAAAATTCTCTTACCTCAATTCACTCATAAACAACTCCTTCCTTTCCCGCTTTTAGTGATTGGGCTCAATTTGCTCTGGATATATCCTTGGGAGCTACAAACATTCATTTATCACATGATTCAATTACTAATAACTCATATTCTGACTTCATCTTAGTCAATATATCTTATTGAGCCTAATTCTCTCTTAAGTTCATTTTGACTATTCTATTCATTTCACCTAGGCCCATTGGGCTCCTTAGGCTCATTATATCTCGTTGGACCGAATTCTGGGTCCATTGACCATATCTAGCTGATTGCATCAAGCTTGGCCTATGATTACATTTGGCCATGGCATGGTGGCCGAACACCCATCATGTCATTCCTAGCCAATTCGGCTAACAAACTTAGTTATCTAACCAAGCACTTGGCTTGCATGCTCTAACCTTAGTTCTTCCATTCATTCATGCATTTTCACAAGCACCTTATATGCGCATTTCATAACTTCATCCAATTTCATAGATTGATTTTGCTAAACTAACTCAAAATCATGCATATAACATTACTAACACCTTAGTATAACCAATTCATCATTAAATCCACTCTAGCTCATTTTCCCACACTAAAGCCATTTTTAGGTCATGGTTGATTCATCATGTTTTAGGTAGTTTTAGCTAACAATACATACACCAATCAACTCATAATAATGTCTAGATAAACATACTTGGAGTTGGTGTATTGAAAACTTACCTAGCTTGACTTTCCTCTTTTGGCCGAAATTGGAAAACCTTTTGCTCCTTCAATCCATGGATTTGAACTCTGATTCCTAACTATGTTGTTCTCCTCCTCACAATGAACAACTTTGCTCAAAGTAACTTTTCTCAAATCTTTTTGGAAGGGATGGCATTCTAGAGTGAGAAAGCTTATTCTTTTTGGGTAAAAATGGAGAGGTGTTTTGTTTTTCTGAGGAAGAAGACTTAGCTGTCTAGTTTTTTTTTATAGAATAGGGGTGGTGAGATCGATCTCCAAAGGTAAGAGATCGATCTTCCTTTGGTTTGAACTATCGAAGTATTCGAGTATGTAAGTGTGGGATCAATCTGCTCTTTGGGAAGAGATCGATCCTTTCTTGGCAGAATTAAGTGGAGATCGATCTGCTCATGAGGAGAGATCAATCTGCTCTTTGGGAAGGGATTGATCCTTGCTAGGCAGGAGCAAATGGAGATCGACTTGCTCTTTGGGAAGGGATCGATCCTTTCTAGACAGAACCAAATCGATCTGCTTGAACAAGAGATCGATCTACTTTGAATAGGGGATCGATCTGGCCTTCATTTGTAGGTTTCCAACAGTAGATTTTTCCAAAATTTCAAAGGAAAACTTGCCTTTGATTGCTTCACTAGTCATTCTGCATTCTATTCACTCTTAGAGCCTAAAAAGGTTCATTTCTTATGATTTACATACTATGTGACTTGTGTGTACCGTATGGAATCATAAAGAGCACCTAGAATTCACGTTCCTTGCATTATCATTTCGTGTTTTAAGTCCTTATATTTTGTCTGAATGTTTTGATTTCTATTTGTTTAGTCAATGGCCATTTCAGCCCTTATTTAGCCATTACATGAATTCATGAATACTCATTCATTCCCTTTGCAATTTCATTCAAGCCAAAAGCTCTTCTTATGATTCAATTAACATATGGAAAATTGTTACATCATATGAATCAAAAGGAATACATCACCAAAATTTATCTTACAGGGAGAGACAGTTGTATGTAAAATTCAACAAGTGTGATTTATGGTTAGACATAATTTCTTTCCTAGGACATGTGGTGTCCAGGGACGGGGTGTCTGTTAATCCGTCCAAAATAGAGGAAATTTTGAATTGGGAAAGACTGAAAACTCCAACTGAAATTCTTAGCTTTTTGGGTCTGGCTGGTTATTACAGAAGATTTATGGAAGGGTTTTCTAAGTTGGCTGCATCGTTGACCCGACTCACTCGGAAGGGAGTGAACTTTGTTTAGAGTGAAGCTTGTGAAAATAGTTTTCAGGAATTGAAGAGACGGTTGACCACGACACCTATCCTTACCATTCCCAATTGTTTCAGAGGTTTTACTGTCTCTAGTGATGCTTCACATCAGGGTCTACGGTGTGTTCTGATGCAGCACGAGAAAGTTGTGGCTTATGGTTCGAGGTAGTTGAAGAACTATGAGAAAAATTACCCTACACATGACCTAGAGTTAGCTACGGTTGTTTTTACCCAAAAGATCTGGCGACATTATCTTTATGGAGAGACATTTAGATTTTCATTGATCATAAGAGTCTGAAATATCTTTTCTCTTAGAAGAAATTGAATATGAGGCAATGTCGTTAGATCAAGTTGTTGAAGGATTACGATTGTGAGATTCTCTACCACATCAGGAAATCTAACGTGGTAGTAGATGCTCTCAGTTAAAATAATACAATTATAGTCACCTATTTTATGGTTAGACAGTGGGACCTTTTAGAACAATTTAGAGATCTGAGGATTTTAATGGATCAGGATCTCGATAGACAACTGTCTAGTTGCTAGTAGAAAAGTTGAACCAAAGTTACTTGATCAGATCAGAAAGGTGCAAAAGGATGATCCCCGAATTGTAGAGATTGTTTGTGAAAATGAAGGAGATGATAATGACCATTCTGATTTCTCAATGGGAAGTGATGGTATATTGAGGTTTCAGGGTCGAATGTGTATTTCGGATAATGATGACCTAATGAGACTGATCTTGAAAGAAGCTCACAACTCAAAATACACCATGAACCTTGGCAGCATGAAGATGTATCATGACTTGCGTGGGTTGTATCATTAGGCTGGTATGAAGAAGGACATCATAGAATTTGTTGTAAGATGTTTGATTTCTCAACAGGTAAAGGTGGAACATCAAAGACATATAGGGTTGGTACAACCTTTTCTTATTCCAACTTGGAAATGAGAACATATTACGATGGATTTTATTATGGGACTTCCAAAAACCTATAAAAAGTATGATGCAATATAGGTTATTGTTGATCGGCTCACGAAGTCAGCCCATTTCTTAGCCATCAGGGCTACAGATTCTCTAGATTCGCTGGCGAAATTGTTTGTTAGAGAAATAGTCTGATTACATGGTACCCCGATGAACATAGTTTTGGATAGAGATTCCCACTTAACCTCTCATTTCTGAGAGTGATTTCAGGAAGCTATGGGGTCTTATCTGAGTTACAGTAATGCTTTTCACCCTCAGACTGATGGACAGTCCGAGAGAACCATCCAAATTCTCGAGGTTATGTTGAGGGCTTGTGCACTTGAGTATAAAGGCTCTTAGGAAGACCATTTGCTGCTAGCGGAGTTTGCTTACAATAACAGTTACCACTCGAGCATCGGTATGGCTCTGTATGAAGCTTTGTTTGGTAGGAAGTGTAGGTCGCCAGTTGCATGGGAGGAAGTTGGTGATAAGTTGATTTATGCCCCCGAATTAGTTAAGAAAGCCTCTGAAAGTGTTAAGGTGATTTGTGAGAAGTTAAAAACTGCTAGGGATAGACAGAAATCTTATGTTGATAATCATTGGGGATCATTGGAGTTTGAGGTTGGTGATTCGATATTTCTGAAGGTATCTCCATCCAAGGGCATCATGAGGTTTGGCAAGAAGGGTAAGCTGAGTCTGAGGTATATTAAACCCTTCGAGATCTTAGAAAAGGTCGAAACAGTGGCATATCAGTTAGCGTTACCTCCTCAGCCAGCTAGTGTGCAAGATGTGTTTCATGTTTCGATGCTTCAAAAATATAATCTTGACCCTTCTCATGTGATTGGTTATGACATATTGGGTTGCAAGAAGATATTTCATATGTGGAGAAACCTATTAAGATCTTGGATAAACGGGAAAGAGTTATAAGGTCCAAAACTATTCTGATGGTAAAGGTTCAGTGGCAGCAGCATTCGGAGGATGAAGCCACTTGGGAACTGAAAGATGTGATGCGAGAGAAGCACCCGCATCTCTTCACCTAACTATACACAATTTGGAGGACCAAATTTCTTAAGGTTAGGAGGATGTGACACCTTGAAATTTTATTCATATGTGAAATTCATTATTGTGAGGAAATAATGGGATCTAAGTTAAAATAAGTAAAAATTGTGATCATTTTTGCAGTTTAAGGATGAGGTAAATAAAGAGCGCGAAGTTTGATCTCAATTCGAGCCCAAGGGAAATTAGGTAATTTCGCAATCCCGATATTAAGTTATTAAATTTATGGCATTGAAACATTCTGAAGTATGTCTAAATTTTAAATCAACGGTAGATTAGTAATGGATTTATTGCTTAATGTAGTTGGATTTTGTCAATTTTATTATGGAGGATTAAGAAATTATTAATATTAATATATGTATATATATGTAAATAATATATATATATATTTTCAAGGGAGCATGAAAATGTGGGAACTAACAAAACAAAAGAAATATATATAGTAATAATATGTAGAATAATAATAAAATAAGGATGGCTTTTTATTTCTTCCATAAACAGTACATGCGTGGGCTACAAAAAAGAAAAAAGAGTTGTCTTCCTCTGTCTTCACTAAACTGCGGTAACTTCTTGACTGTGTTATTGCTATGGTTCCTTCTTCCTTTCGGTTAAGGGAAGTGAAAAAAAGCTCGACAATGACTTGGGCAAGTCAAAATCCCCATTACATGTAGTTGTTTTGGTTGCTGGGTGCAAACAGAGAGCCAAATTCAAGGAAACTTGATTGGGTTGAATCTGTCAAGTAGAAAAAAAATAAAGGAGTAAGAGCAGTGCACCACGCCATTTGCATATTGATTTAATTAAAAATCTTTGGTAATATTTAGTTGGATCCAGGCGACGTTGTTAGCAGGGGAGTCAAGAAAATAGACAAGCTTGAGGTCTCGACAATTTGTGGGCAAGAACGATGGGTGAAGAAAGGTAACAAAGAAATAAGTAGATAAATGAAATAGCTTAGCGGTGATTGTAAATTTCTATTTTGGAAATTAATAAGTTTATTTGATGATTTATATGATATAAATTGTAGGTAGATGAGATTGGGGAAATTGTGAAGCCGAGAGGATCAATTTTAAAGTGTAATTTCCAGCAAAATAAAATTTTGGGTAAGAGTTGCAAGAAATTTTAAAGAATTGTCACTGTACATTTAGTTTCTATCATTTACTAAATTGGCAGGTATAAAGTATCGAGAAGAGTAAGCTACAATAAGATTTGGTTCAACTTTCCCATAAAAATCGAAAAGGGGCGAGAGACGAAGAACTTTCAATTTCAAGTTTAAAGTAAAAATATATATAGCTGTAAAAAATAAATAAATAAATTTTGAAGTTTTAAGTTCAACAAAGTTGATGAACCCATTTTGTTTATTATAGTTTGAGTTTGGAACCTTTCGGAAGAATCGAGAGAAGTAAGCTAGCTATCGTTGTTGGTGTCAAGTACATGTGAGAAATTTAAATTATGTTTAAGCTTAATTCTAGCTACAATTGAAGTCTGATCTAAATGTTGTATACTAGGAGCTCCAAGGTGATGAGCTGTGTATGATTTGCCAAAAGCCGATAGCCTCGGTCTTTATTTGATTTTGGTGTGAGCTAATTGATTTAACACAGATCTTTACGAGTATAAGTAGATATGCAGTTACAAATTTCTTAATTGATTTTCTGAATTGATTTTTGTGGCATGAGGCTGACTATATGACATAATTTTAATGTTTATCTGCCCCATTCATGCTTTGTTTAAAAATGTGCATTATGCTTTGATGTGACTAAATACTTTATATGATTATATTTACTTTAGTAAAATTTATTATATTTTATCTTGTTTATTTATTAGGGAAATTTGATATCCTGAAGTTTATTTTTAAAAAATTAAAATATTTTCTCCTATTAAGGAAATTTATTTTGATTTTAAACCTCATGCCTAAACTTATCATATAAGGGACGTAAATTATGATTTGACTTTTATTAGTGATGCAGGTACGAGTAGGCCCTTGCGGTACACCCAAGTATGTAGTTCCCTTGATAATGAAATCGGGAACAGTTTGGCCTATCCCGAGGTGATAGGTGCCGGTTTCACCTGGCCCGTGAGACTGGCTCAGGTCTATTATCATAGATAGTTCCCTAGAAATAAGGTGTCAGACCCAAATTTTTGTAGCTTGTACCTTATGATTCCTATGTGTATGAACACTATGTAATTATAGTTGAATCATAAGAAGAGTATTTACTAGACTTAAAGTGTTATTGAAATGAATTAACACGCAAAAGCTACATAAAATGCCAAATGTGAGCTATGGGTATCACAGGCTAAACCGAGTTATTCTAAATCATTCTGACTGAAAATAAGAACTTAAAATAAGAGAGCGTAGAGAGCTCATGAAGAGAAGTCAGCTTGATTTAGACCCGAAAACACAAAACGAGAGTAAAAGCTAAAAAGGGTAAAATGGACCTTTTTGGCGAGAAAAGGTGTTTCGGGTGAAATTATCCACCGGGAGCGGTTGGAATATAAAGACGAGAGTGTAAGACATAAGATATGACACTCTCGAAATTTTAAGAAAAAGTTAACATGGTCAATGGTTAAGGAAAAAGTCAACTATAGTTAAGAAAGTAGACTTTTACCATAGTTGACTAATCATGGTTAAAAATTAACCTAAGTATGGAGAAAAATTTGGGAAAAAATATTCTTGGCCAGAATACAAGATAATCATCCCCAAAAGTAAGGAAAATTTATTCGAAAGGATTCTGGAATAAATTTAATGGTTAAAAACGGGATGGGCCTAAGGTAAAAATTTTAAAGCCCATTAAGGTATACTAAACGTATATCGAAATTCTTAGGTCCTTTAGACCGAATCGTTGGACCAATTGATTGGCCAAATTTTGAGACAATTAAAGGCCCGAGACATAGTAAAAATTTCAACCCGAAAGCCTATTAGGAAAGCCCAAACCGAGAAGCCCAAATAGAAAAGCCCATGAGATAAATATCTAACCACAGTTAAAGTTAACTATGACTCATAAGGTGACTCATAAGGTGACTCATGGATAAGGTTTGGAAAGTCAAGCATAATGGCTGAAAAGTAAAGCTTAATGGCTAAGTATATGGCTTATAAATTCAGCCACACCATTGTCATCTTCATCACACCAAATCCGGCTAGAAGAAGAAACCATTGAAATATATTTTCCAAGCTTTCTCTCACTAGAAATCACTAGGAATTAGGCATATTTGGAACTTGCATTCTTCATGGAAGTTGTTCCAAATTGAAAGGAGATTGACATATGTTGGAATTGGCTATCAAGGAGCCATAGAGTGCAAACCGAGAGCCTCCAAGGTTTTGGCCAAAGGGTGAACACAACAATTGGTATATTTTCTAATTTCCAATTTCATATATGTTAATGTATGAATGATTTCAAGTATGTTGATATATGTTTTAAGCATTGAAACATATTTAATCACCATGAAGAGGGTTAGACCGAGAGTGAGTAATGGGATGTTAAATTATGTCAATATGATTTTAAGACATAAATGGATTAGTGTACATGTATTAATGTTAATGGTGTAATTAGAATTAATCAATTTGATTAATTAATACATGTAATTTGTTGGCAATCAAGGTGTTTGATAAAATGCCTAAATGAACTATGTGATGATTGGTAATGTTGCCTACCAAGTGTTTGTGAAAATGCCTAAGTGAAAATGGCTAAATAATAGGCATGGATGGCATGCCATGGTAAAACCGAGACATGAGTAGCTCTCGGCCATGGCATGTGGTCGAGAGGCCCAATGGGCCAAGCCCAATTATTTTAGGCCCAATAGGGTGTAATGGGCCAAGGACAAGCCAAATAAGAGTTGGTGGGCCCCACAAGCCCAAAAGGCCCAACAAAAGTGAATAGTAAAATGAAAATGGGCTTAAGGTATAGTTAGGCCCATTAAGGATTATTAAGGCCCATTAAGGGAAAATAGACTGTATTAATGTGTAATACAGTAGGAAAATTATAATAACCTGAGGAATGGTTATTTACAGCTCTGGAGTTTACATTGAGAGCTGATCGGACTGTGGGATTTAGCAGCACTGAGGAAGTGAGGTCACGTGACGTGATCCGAGGTAAGGGACTTTTGAGAGTAGTTAGAGATACCTGCACATATTTTCGTCTGCTTTTACATTCACTTAAAAACTCTGAGGGTCAGAGAAAGTGAATAATAATTATTGCGACCCGATAGTGGCAAATTACGATTTTGCCCCTAGTTAGTCAAAAAGTCAACTTTTGTGAAAAGTTGCAAAAAGCATGGAAACATTTATTGTGAGTGTTTAATTGCTGTTTAACATGAAAATAAATAGATGGGCTAATGATTTTAAGGTTGATGTGACTTAAGCACACTTTATAGTGCTGATTTTGATGTTTTATAAACAATCCCTTTTAAAAAGCCATCTATCATATTATGTGAGAATGAATCGTGCTAGAGCACAGCTCGCACTGGATTTCATATGTTTTCCACATACTTTAGTGCTGGATTTTTATACGCACTAGATTTCCATGGCATGCATGATAGAGTACTGGAGTTTTACTCGTACTCAGCTTTTAATGATATATGCATGACACAGAGTGCTGGAGCGATTAGCTCGTACTCGAGTTTTACATGAGATACATGACAGAGCACTGGAGCGTTGCTCGTACTCGATTCTTCATGGTTTATACATGACATAGTACTGGAGCTATGGCTCGTACTTGATTTGATGATATTATGCATAGCATAGTATTGGAGCTATTGCTCGTACTTGATTTAATACATGAACTATGCATTAACCTAGTTGCTGGAGATTGCTCGCACTAGAGTTGAGTTTGTGATGTGAAACAGTGTTCGAGCGTAGTGTCGACTGTGTGTCGCACTCGAGGGCGCACACTGTATGTGATATTATATACATGGTACCTATTCATGCCGCATTCTTGTGTGACTGAGTGTCACATTTTGAGAGGATGGCTAGCATGAGGGTATTTGAGATGTGGTATGATATTTCCACAGGCGCGAGGGCTAAGACCTATAGTAGGCACCCTGACTGTGATGTTGATATTCCACGGGTGCAAGAGCTAAGACCTATGGTAGGCACTCTGGCCGTGAGGACGGGTCCAGGGTGTATGAGGACGGGTCCACGGGTGTACTTTGTACGGTGCCTGAGTGGCGCGAGGTGTACGCTGTACCGTGTGTTGTTGTGGAGTTGAGGAGGATATAGCTGACGGTTGTGATGGACTGACCCCCCCTCCCGTTGCAGCAGTGATGCCCCGCACACTGAGATCTGTGTTGCTTGGGATCACATGTCGGATATGATCATAGTCCAGGATACTGTTTACACTTAACCACAGAGTCTTACATGATATATCACATTGATTGAATGATTTAAACTGCGGACAGACCTGAGGGATGGGTCGGACTCCGATTTTGTGTTGTGAATCATTTAATGCCATATTTATTGTGATTTAAATATACATGGCATGATTTACATAAAGGCATGATTTATATACGATGCATTGTTTTGCACTACATGCCTACATTTGAGAAAGAAAGCATGATTTTCTGTACATGGGATTTATTCTGTACAAGTATATATATTATATTTCAAGACATGCTTTTAAAGCGAGTAAAGGAAATAATGTTTTCAAGGCATAGCATTATTTTGAGTAGATAGTGTTGATATCTGCTTGCTTGCCTGATTTCCTTACTGAGCGCGTTGTATGCTCACCCCCTTTCTTTACATCTCTCTACAGAGCATCAGTAGAGCGAGAGCTATCGAGGGATAGTGTCCCAGAGTCCACTGCTAGTTCCTATCGATCGCCAGGTATACCTTTATGTACAGTTGTATATCTAAACATAGAAACAGCACAGTGATGTATACGATATATATTATGGGGAATGTATTTGTATTAGATTTTATATAATCTTACATGTATAATAAAAGCAATTACAGTCAATAATAATATATTGACATGTATGTATGAAATGGATGATGTGGTAAGTGAGGACTCTGACATCGAATCACAGCCCAACCATTGAAGAGCGGAAAGGTAAGTTAAGAATGCAAAAAATTTATAGTGATTTTTGGATAAAGTCATGGATTGAGAACGGGTCCTGACATAAGGAGTCTATTTGCACTACTATCTACAGTACGTTCTGTTAGGGTGGTACCTAGCGTTCCGACGCTTTTGTATCTGATATCCAGTTTGCATCCGCTCTCCGATTTTGATCTGTTTGACTGCTTCCCTGATTTGATGTTCATGCCTGATTTGATATATACATAAATATATATATATTTGAGCATGTGTTTACTATCCGTTTTCATTTTTGTTACCATTAAGTCATGCAAATTATTAAATTTGTTTTACGTTTTGAGTAGCTGTATATTTGCTTACTGGGTTTCCTAAAAACTCACCCCTTCTCCACTCTTTCAGATTCCAGCTGAGTAGATTTTTTAGACGTGTGCTGTTCCTTTGAGAGTTTTCTAGGGCTTCCACCGAGTTATATCCGTATGGTGGTTGTAAGTATGCTTTTGTATATGCTGACTTAGTATGGACTACATGGTATACATAGAAGTGTATTTCAGATTGTAAATATTCAGTAAGATGAATTACTTCGATGATGTTATTGATGGATGGTATGATATCACATTTTGTTTTGGGTATGTAGTAGTCTTGGTGGGTAATGACGATTGGTAAGTGGCATAAGGGAATTTACCCGGTAGAACTCTCTACCAAAATCATGTAACTTGAATTAGAATTGATTAAAGGTATAGATTTCCACTCACAAGTATCCACCACTATTAGGGACCTAAATTAACTATCTTAGGAAATTTATATCGAAAATATTAAACCTTGGAGATTTTTAGTTAAGTTTATACAAATACACACAAACGACAAGATAAAGAAAACATGCGAAATCGACCCGTAATTTTGTAGCTTCCATGATGTGTTTGTGCTCTTGAGATTCCAGGATGGATATAGTCTTCCTCGAATCTCCATCTTATATGATAAACCGAAAATTTATTACTTGGTATTCCAATACTTAGAGGATAAGGTAGCTTATAAATGGTTAAGTAGAATGAGATTATTTCATTATTTATTTATTTTATTGTATAAATATATAAATGAACATTATTTTTACAACAAATTTATTTAAAAATTTTTAAAAATTAAAATTAAAAAAACTAATATAGAACAGATTATATGATGTAAATGACAATTTTCTTGGTTAAAAGATAAATAAAAGAGGGAAAAATTGAAAAGTAATAGAAATTAGAGTTGCTTTTACTTCACTGGACCTTTAAAAATTCGATGAAATTTTGATGTGCAGCGTGGACGAATAGTTCCCACCATCCTGCAGTCGGGAACCCCAAGTAGATGCCTTTTGTTATTGGATCAAACAGCATCGCCCATTAGGGTGCAATTGTACCTTATTGCACCTTAAACCTAGCTATCCTATCTCATGCCCGTTTTAACAGCCAATTTTGAATAAGGATTCCTATCATGACCTAAAGGTTGTGACAGATGCTTAATATGAACTAAATTATTCTTTTCGCTTTAAGGTTTGCGTTCAGTGTCAGTATAGTCAGTAACGATTTTCACTACTCTTTTTCGTCTTACTCTGACCTTAAGAACTTAAAATTTAATCCATTGGTTCTTTTAATTACTCTCTAAGGTAAGTAATAATCATTTATAGTCCATAATATTTTCCTACCTATAAAACAAATTAAAATTAGTTCCTTTATAATAATAGATTTTCCTAGATAAATCCACCAGCAAAATACATTGATTCAATCTACCTCATTCACAGCACTCATTCCATATCTAAATACTCAACATTATACAAATCATAATCCATGTCATTTCATATCAATAAAATCAAATTACATCATAATACCAATTAGGTTTAGGATCGTACTCGATAATTATACAATTTCTATATAATTTAGAATAATCCTAAGTTACATCCCAATACATTGCGATTAAGCATATACTGATATAACAAAATGATACACAATTGTCATATGCTTCAAGAGTCACAAAAGCAGGGCTTAGAGGACACATGTGAGTACTTAGACTAGGTACAATCCTCGCTAAACCACGCAAAAGCTTAAAAGTAGGCGTCTAGCTTATATTGCCTATAAAGAGTAACAAAGTAGGTGAACAAATTACAGCTCAATAAATAGCTTAGGTAAACGATGCTAGGCTTATGTCATTCTACATTCACGTGTGTGGGTGAATAGGAAATTAATAAGATGACATGTATGTGTGATACTGTAAGACCCCTAAAATAGTATGTACTCTTTATGATTTCGTAATGTACAGACAAGTCACATTTGATATAAATCATAAGGAATGAATGTTTTTAAGTTCCAAATGTGTATGATATGCAAAACGGGTAGTGAAGCGAATTAGATATGAATGTAACAGTGATTTTCTGGGAAAATTACTGTAAGAATGTTGTAGATGAGGACCAAATCAATCTCATTAGCAAGGAAGATTGATCTCATGTCATGAAAATGCAATACCAAGCATTCTGCAAGAGGCAGATCGATCCCTCAACAAGAGCAGATCGATCATGGATAGGTCATGGTTAAAGCAGATCAATCTCCAAAGGGTTCTTGATAGCACAAATCGATCTTATTTCAAGGGCTAGATTGATCTCTATATGATTCTGTTGAAGCAGATCGATCTCATGCTAAAGAGCAGATTGATCCCCTAGCTAAAAAAGTTAAATTCTAAAGAGATAAACACAGGGAAGATCGATCTCTCATGGTTTGCAGATCGATCTCTATGGGCAATTCTATATATACTGGATTGCTGCACCTTCATTTCCCTGAGAAACAACCAATCCTTCATTGAACCAAAGTAAAACCTACATTTCCTACTCCAAAATCATCCCATTCAATTAGTTTTAAGTGAGATTTGTTTTAGCAACATTGTTCCTTGTAAGGAGGAGAATAACAGTGTTGAAAACTAGAAGTTGAAACCTTGGATTGAGGGAGCAAGGTGAATTTCCCCCAATTTGGCAAAAAGAGGAAAAATCAAGCTAGGTAAGGTTCAATACACCAACTTCAAATATGTTAATATAGATGTCTTGGTGAGTTGATTAGTGTATGTTTGAGTTGCTGGAAACATCTTGAATATGTAAAATCTCCATGACCTAGATTTTTAGCTTGGATTTGAGAAAATGTTAAGAAAGTTGAGTAGGCATGGATTCAATGATGATTGAAGCATGCAGTGAGGTTATTAAGAATGTATGTATGATTTTAAGATAGTTGTGTGAAATACATGTGTTGGAATGGACTTAAGAATGAATAATGTCTAATGAGATGTAATAAGACTAAATAAGTGTAAAAAGGGCTAAATACATTGATTTGAGATTCATGCAAGAGAAGATTAATTATATTAAGGTATATTGATGTGAATGGTTATCTAGAGGTTCAGAAATTATATTGGAAGCTGGTCAGACTGCGAGGTTTAGCAGCACCGAGGAAGTGATGTCATGCGACGTGATCCGAGGTAAGGGAATTTCGTAAGTAGTTAGAGGTAGCTACATGTATTTTCAAATAGAATTTTGATTAATTATATTGTATATGAAATTCTGTGTAGAAAAGTTTCGATAGCAACTGATAAGGTAAAATTATGGTTTTACCCCCATTAAGGGTAAAAAGCTTAGAAAGCACGTTTTCGACTGATTTAAATGTTATTTGACAGTTGCATAGATAGATTGGCTAATGTTTTCATGTGGTATGCGAAAATAGCACGTTATAGTGTCAATTTTTTTTAATTGAGTGAATTTCAATTGAAATAAGCCATCTATCGGGTTTGTGTGAAAACCATTAGTGCTAGAGTATTACTTACACTAGATTTTATAAGATATGCATCACATAGTACTTGAGTATTTCTTGTACTTGATTTTAATGCGATTTGTGCATGATAGAGTACTGGAGCATGGCCCGTACTTAGTTTTATTGATTGATACATGATAAAGTATTGGAGTATTGCTCATACTCAGTTTTACATGACATAATGCTGGGAGCATTGCTCACACTAGATTTATATAACTTGTGTATGTGGCTGTGTTAGGAGTTTACTCGCACGTACCAGTTTTGGAAGAGAAAGCATGAAACAGTCGTGTTGGGAGCCTGTGCAGACTGTATGTCGCATAGATTATATGCTCGCACGTGCCAATTTTGAGATATGGCCGAGGGCTATTGAAATTATTATCCATGGTATGAGGGCTAAGACATATGGCAGGCACCCTGACTATGAGGATTGGGTCCAAGGAGTACTTTGCATCGTGTATGTCACATGAAGTACGATGTATCGTGAGTACACGATGATATAGAGCTGTGAGCTAATGGTTGAGGATTTGACCTACCTCCCGTTATAGCAAATGTGAGACCCTACACACCGAGTACTGTGTAGCCTGAGATCACGAAAAATGAGTTATGATCATAATCTCGGAACATGTAGTCGCCTATCTCGTTTCACCTTACTGATATTTCTTGATTCAATCATCACATGATTTTATAATTTAGACATGTGACTTTGTGAATTATGAAAAGGGTAACCCGAGGGATGGGTAAGGCCTTAAATTTCCATGTTCTTACATAATGATATGCCATCTTTTTTTTTTATTTAATTGATATGGCATAATGAAATGTGATTTATAGAATTTACATGAGAAACACAATGTTTTGCATAAATTGTTGAGATTATTAAACCTGCATGTTTTCAGTTCATAATGACGATTTGTATCTATATATTGCATAAATGTTTCAAGAAGATACATGCTTTATATGTGAATCGAAAAGGAAAGGATTTCAAGGCATGGGCATTATATTTTGTAGATAGTGTTATTATCTACTTGCTTGCCTTATTTCCTTACTGAGCTGTGAGCTCACCCCCTTTTTATTTCCCCTCTCTACAGAGAGTTCGCAATAGTTGAGCACCACTGAGGACTGGTATTCCCTTATCCTCTGCATACCCATCGTACGAATGGTATATACATTTGAAACGTTTTGTACTGTACAATGTAAAAGCACAGTTATGTAAACGAATGTACCGTCGAGGATGTATATGTATAAGTATTTGTATTAATGTATATAAGTTTACTTATAAGAAAAGAGTAGTTACAGTCAATAGATAATTGTATTAACATGTATGCATGTTATGGAATGAATGTGATTGAGGTGACTAATATCGAATTACAGCCCAACAATTTGGTGTTGAGTTATGACAGAAGGAAAGGTAAGTAAAATGCGAAAAATTTGTAGTGGTTTTTGGTAAGTCACGGGAGGTCGTGACAGATACTGTGCTCTGAAATCGAATGAACTAATACGAATTCATACTTTAAGGTTGAGGCTGTATCAACTTGGAATGATATTTTAGGTACCTAATTTCCCCGAGCCCAACATATGCCTAAAAAACATAGTAACTTGACACAACACTACACTGCCAACATTATATGTAGCACTACGATAGTCAATCTATTTACTTAAAACAGACTCACTTTGCACTTTGATTAAAACAAATTCACTATGCACTTTGATTAAAACAGATTACTGATCACTTTAGGCATAAGCCTTAAATCACTAAAAACAATTTCTAAACAGATAACAAATCATGTTAGGCATAAGCCTTAAATAACTGAAAACGGTTTCAAAACATATAACTGATTACTTTAGGCATAAGCCTCAAATTACTAAAAATGGTCTCAAAGCATATAAATTGTCACTTTAGACGCAATGCTCAAATCATTGAAAACAGTTTCAAAATTGATAACTGTAAGAGTTTAGGAATAACTCCAATCACTTAAACTGTATGACCCAAAAATTCAGTTTCATTTTCTTAAGAAATTGTCATTATAAATATGGATTCATGTAATCTTGATCAATAAAGAAGAAATAATTGAATTCTAAGTCTGATTGATCAAGATACGAATTTGTGGTGATGATCGAAAATTTTTCCAGCTCGAGAATTTAATACAGGAATATGGAGAAAATTTCCCACGAAAAATAAAGTAAATATAAATATTTTATTTAAATAATATATATATATAGGATATTTTTGTGTAATAATATATTATATTATGATAAAGTAAATAAATATAATATATTAGACTATATATAAATAAATAAATTAAATAAAAACATTGAAAAAAAAGGAAATAAGATCATGCGACTGTGCCGCGCGACCCATAGGAATGGGAGGGATCAGATGAAACTGATCCCTCTGATTTCTTGGTCACCGACAGCAAATGGCGACGAAGGGTAGCTGTCGAAGGTCGAATGGCACGGGGGGAGTACCCCGAGTACCACCACGTGCCGAGATCTGCCAGCGATAAGGAGAACGATGGGAGAGGAGTCGAAAGGGGGAGAAGAGAAATTGGAGGCACCGACACTGATTTGCCTTGTACCACCGCCAACCAAAATCTCCCCAGGCGAAGACGAACTGAGGGGTGGCAGCATTAGCTAGAGAACCGACCGACAACGACGAAAGGGAGAAGAACCGACAACGAAGCTGAAGAGAGAAAGGGCCGAACCGGCCACTTTTCAGCCAGTTGAGGCTTGCCCACCAGCAAATCCCTGCACCACGAGTCCCTGCAGATCTGCCGCAAGTGGAAGACGACGAAGAACCAGTCGGCAGAGCTTTGAATGGCGATGAGGTGGACTAAACCAATTTGAACCGGTTCAGCCAAGAGTGGAAAATAAAAGGAAAAAAGGGAGAAAAAATTCGGTGATGCCCTGAGATTAAGGATAAGCCGGTAAGTAGTCGAAATTGACCGATTTAATTTTTAAAAAAATTTATTTGGAATTATATTTGATCGAAATTGATCGATTTAAATATATAAATGTGTAGCACAACAATAGCCGATGGACGAGAGTTAATGGAGCCTCAATTTTCAAAACATCATGGAATCTCGGGTAAGTAAATCTCATTTACAACAACTTGTATAATTATAAGAGTTAGACGTTCATCGCATAAGTTGCGGAATAATTCCGTATAAAATGCCATATGATTAGAACTAAAAATTGACTATCGTAAATGATTATATGAGCTATCCAAAGAGACTAGACAATGCTTCAGATGACGTGATGGTGATGTTAGGCCAAGTATTCGGCCAAAAGTTCGTAATGGGCCAAGCTTGTGTAGAAATCGACCCAATTAAGATTATGGGCCCACGAGCAGCCCAATATGTGTTAATGAGCCCAATAAGTCAAATTGACTATAGTAAATGCAAGAATTATATTTATTGGGTTAAACTGACGTGATAAATAATTATTTATAGCTCCGGAGAATATATTGGGAGCGAAACCGGAATACGGGATCGAGCAGCGTTGTGAAAGCGATTTTGCTCGACGTGATTCCAAGTAAGAGAATTTTGTGAGTAGTTAGAGATACCTGCATGTATTTTTGAGGGTATTTACAGGGACTTAAAAAGTCTGAGGGTTCTATAAAAGGAATAAAATTTATAGAGACCCGATATTGATAAATTACCATTTTACCCCTATTAAGGGTAAAATTTTAGAAAATTAGAAAAGTGTAAATAAAGCATGGAAAACCTGTTTTTGAGTGTTTTTACTGCTACTTAGCAGAAGAATAGATAGATTGGCCAATGTTTTCATGATTGATGAGAAATAGCATAATTATGATGCTGATTTTACTAATTTGAAATCATCCCTTTTAAAAGTGTCATCTATCGAGTTATGTAAAAACAAATCGTTCTGGAGCACTGCTCACACTTAATTTAATTTGTTTTCTACGTAAACTAGTGCTGGAGTATGACTCGTACTACATTTCCTTGACATGCATGACAGAGTACTAGAGCATTGCTCGTACTCACTTTTATGTGATTTATGAATGATATAGTATTGGAGCGATTGGTTGTACTCAGTTTTACATGGTTTGTACATGGCATAGTACTGGAGCATTGCTCATACTTGATTTTAATGAGTTTTGTACATGACATAGTACTGGAGAGTTGCTTGTATTTGATTTTAATGAGTTTTGTGCATAGCATAGTATTGGAGCGATTTCTCGTACTTGTTTTGAAATGTGAACCATGCATGACCTAGTGCTGGAGTGTTACTCACACTAGTGTTCGAGTTTGTGATATGTATGAATAGTGATTTGATTGGGGTGTCGACTGTGTGTCACACTCAAGGCTCGCACTGCAGCATAATGTGATATACATGATATGCCTTAAAAATCGTGCTAATTTCTTCCTATAGATTGTGTGTCACAGTGAGATGATATACCAGCACGCGTATTTTGAGACATGGGTTGGTTACCGACATGATATAGGGTGGAGAAGACCTATGGCAGGCACCCTCGGACCATAATGTGAGATAAGACCTATGGTGTCAAACCCGTATTTTTGTAGCTTGTTCCTTATGATTCCTATATGTACGCATACTTTATTTCGTTAGTTAAATCATAGAAGAGTATTTACTTGAATAAAAGTGTAAGTAAAATGATTTAACACGTATAAGCTACATAAAAGCCAAATGGATCTGAATCATTCTAACTGAATAGAAGAACTTAAAATGACAAAATATAAAGAGATCATGAAGGAAAGTCAGTTTGATTTGGTTCCAAACACAAAGAACCAGAGTAAAAGCCAAAAAAGGCTAAACGAGTCCGAAATGGTCCATTCGAGGTGTTTTTGGCATATTCAACTCCTGGAAACGGCTAAAACATAAAGATGAGAGTGTGAACCACGGAATATGACACTTTCTGAATTTTATGAAAAAGTCAAGCGTGGTCAATGGTCAAGAAAAGTCAATGATAGTTAAGAAAAGTGGACTTTGACCATAGTTGACTAACCATGGTTAGAAATTAACTTTAGTATGGAGAAAAATTGGGGAAAAATATTTTTGGTTAGAATACAAGATATTCATCCCTCGAAGTAAGGAAAAGTAATTTAATCGAGTCCCGGATTAAATTAAACGGGTAAAATGCAATGGGCCAAAGTTGGAATTCTTAATGCCCATTAAGGTATAACAAGTGTGGGCCGAATTTGTAAGGCCCATTAGGCTGAATTATTGGGCTGATTTGTGGGTCCAATATTGAGATAATCGAAGGCCCAATTGGTAGAAAAAATTTCAACTCGAAAGCCCATGAGGAAGGCCTAAAAGCTAAGCCCATTAGTTAGGTTTCAAGCCTATTAGTAAATGGTTACAAAAGCCAATTTGGTAACCTTAACCCTAACCCATTAAAGTCAAACAAGATGGCTGAATTTCATGACTTAAAAACTAAGTCTTTCGTTTATAAAATTATCCAACAAGTTGTCTTCTTCATCCCATTATTCTTGGCTACAAGAAGAAACACCATAACCAACCATATTTCAAGCTTTCTCTTACTAGAAATGATAAAGACATATTTGGAACTTGCAATCTTCATGAAAGTTTTTCCAAATTGAGAGAGGATTAACATATGTTGGAATTGGCTATCAAAGAGCCAAAGTGAGCAACCCAGGAGGCTTCAAAGTTTCGGCTAAGTGTGAAAGTGCAAGCTAGGTATAATTTCAAGTTTCCAAATTCATATATGTTAATCTATGAATTATTCTAAGTTTATTGGTATATGTTTTAAGCATTGAAACACATGAAATCACCATGATCATGGATTGGCCGAAAATGGGTAATGGTAAATTGATTAATACCCATATGATTTTAAGGCATGAATAGGTTGGTATACATGTGTTTATGATTATGTTATAGTTAGAATTAATCAATTTGATCAAATGGTTAATGAATTGAAGTTGGCAATCAAGGTATTTGATAAAATGTCTAAATGAACTAAGTAAACTTAAGACCATTGCCAACCAAGTGTTTTTTTAAATGCCTAAGTGAATTGGCTAGCAAGATGGCATGTTAGGCGTGACCAACGACATGGCTCTCGGCCACATGCCATGGCTGAGAGGTCCAATGGGCCAAGCCCAATTGCTTTCAGCCCAATGAGGTGTAATGGGCCTCAAACAAGCCCAATAAGAGTTTGTGAGCCCCACAAGCCCAATAGGCTCGACTAAAATGAATAGTAAAATGGAAATGGGCTTAAGACAATGTTAGGCCCATTAAAAGTAAACAGGCCCATTAAGTGAAATAAACTATATTAAATGTGTAATACAGTAGGAAAGGTATAATTAACCTAATGAATGGTTATTTACAGCCCATTAAAAGTATATTGAGCTGAGGTAAGGGACTTTTGCGGGTAGTTAGAGATATCTACGTGTATTTTCGTCTGCTTTTTCAATCACTTAAAAAGTCTGAGGGTCAGAGAAAGTGAATAAAAATTTAAGAGACTGAAAAAAAGGTAAATTACGATTTTACCCCTAGTAAGGGTAAAAAGGTTAACTTTTGGAAAAAGTTGTAAAAAGCTTAGAAAGCATGTTTTTGACTGTTTTTAATGTTGTTTGACAATTGCATTGATACACTGATTGATGTTTTAATGTTATATGCAAAAATAGTATATTATAGTGCGGATTTGATTTAATTGAGTGAATTCATTTGAAATAAGTCATCTATCGATTTGTGTGAAAACCAATCATGCTAGAGCACAACTCGAACTAGATTTTACATGATATGTATCACATAGTACTTGAGCATTTTTGTACTTGATTTTAATGCGATTTATGCATGATAGAGTACTAGGGCGTTACTCGTACTCAATTTTATTGATTGATGCATGATAGAGTACTAGAGAGTTGCTTGTACTCAGTTTTGCATGACATAGTGCTGGAGCATTACTCACACTAGATTTATATGACTTGATGCATGAGGTCGTGCTAGAATTTACTCACACGTACTGATTTTGAAAGAGATAGCATGAAACAGCCGTGCTGGGAGCTTGTGCAGACTTGTGTTACACTGATTATATGCTCGCACGTGCATTTTGAGATATGGCAGAGGGCTATCAAAACTGTATTCATGGTATGGGTTTGATAAAACCTATGGCAGGCACCCCCATTTTGATATTGGATCCATCGAGTACTTTGTACCGTGTATGTCAGACAAAGTTCGCTGTACCGTGTGTACACGTTATTGTAGAGTTGTTGGTTAACGATTGAGGATTTGACCCACCTCTCGTTACAACAAATGTGAGGCCCCGCACACCAAGTATGTGTAGCTTGGGATCACGAAAAATTGGATATGATCATAATCCTCGAACATGTAGTCGCCTATCTCATCTCACTTCACCTCACCTGAGATTTCTTATTTGAAATGTCACATGATTTTTATAAACTGGGTAGACCCGAGGGATGGGTTGAGCCTCGACATGTGACCTTGTGTGTGTGACATGGGTAAACCCAAGGGATGTGTGAAGCCCGAATTTTCATGTTTTTACATGATGAAATGCCTGATTATTTTAATTTAATTGAAATGACATGATATAATGTGATTTATATTAATTACATGAGAAATGCAATGTTTTGCATGATTTGCTAAAGTGATTAAGCCATCATGTTTTTAGTTATATTGACGATTTGTATCTATATATATACATACTTGCATAAATGTTTCAAAGAAAGATACATGCTTTAGATGTGAATCGAAAAGGAAATGATTTCAAGGCATGAACATTATATTTTGTAGATAGTGTAGTTATCTACTTGCTTGCCTTATTTCCTTAGTGAGCTAGTGAGCTCACCCCTTTCATTTTCCACCTCTCTACAGAGCATCCGCAGTAGTTGGGTACGACTGAGGACTGGTATTCCTTTATCCGCTGCACATCCATCGCATGAAAGGTATACACATTCGTAACGTTTTATACTGAACAATGTAAAAGCACAATTATATAAAACGAATGTACTGTCGGGGATGTATATGTATACATATATGTAATTGAATTTTATATATGTAAACTTACTTAGGAGAATGAGTACTCACAGCCAATAGATAATTGTATTAATATGTATACATGCTACAGAATAAATATGGATATGGTGACTAATACTGAATCACAACCCAACAGATTGATGGTTGAATAATGATAGAAGTAAAATGCGAAAAATTTGTGGTGATTTTTGGTAAGTCACGAGCGATCGTGACATATGGCAGGCACCCCAGACCAAGTGGGTCCACGGAGGCCTGTGTAGCCTGGGATCACAGTATAGGATATGGCCATAGTTCAGGTTATTATTGCATTTAGCCACCGAGTCTCACATGATTATATCATATGTTTTTATGATTTCGGGTAGACCCAAGGGATGGGTCGGAACCTGATTGATATGTTTTAATTGCTGAATGCCATATTTTACATGTTTAAATTTAAATGGCATGATTAACCTTAAAGGCATGATTTACCTTAAAGGAATTATGAGTTTACGAGGATGCAATGTTTTGCATGAAATGCCTGTATTTATGAACTCAGCATGATTTCAGTACACGTGATTAAATATGTACGTATTATATCAGTTTTCCAATTCATGCTTTTAATGTGAAATTAAGGAAATAGTATTTCAAGTTATGACATTATTTTCAGTAGATAATGTGGTTATCTACTTGCTTGCCTGATTTCCTTACTGAGCTAGTGAGCTCACCCCTTTCATTTTCTAGCTCTCTACAAAGCATCTGCAGTAGATAGTATATGGCTGAGGACTTGCAATCCTTGTATCCGTTGTATTCCCATCAAGCGATAGGTATACGTATTACGTACGATTTTGTATCTGAACATATAAACAGCATAGTGATGTAAACGAATGTAATATTAGGGATATGTTTGTATATTAATATAGTGAACTCACTTCTGATGTAAAAGAAATTATAGTCAATAGATTGTTTATATTGACATGTATGTATGATATATATAATGGATGACACGGTGAGTAAGAAAGGTGGTACTAATACTGAATCACAACCCAACTGTTGGTAAAGAGAAAGGTAAGTAAAAAGCAAAAAATTTATAGTGATTTTTTGGTAAATGTCAGTCTTGACAGAGTGGTATCAGAACAGAGTTGGTCTGATATGAGTCGGTGTTAGTGGTTAGGAAAGTGCACATCCCCATATTACTGTGATGTGTTTAGATACAAATATGTATTCCGAGATTGGATTGGACAAATTAATAGTTGTGAATGCAGGAATTGAGCCATTATGGTTAATACCAGCCGTGGTAGAAGGGCTAGAGGCCATAGAGGTAGGCCTGATAGTCGAGATGAGTCTTCATTTGACCTGGTGATATAGAGTCCCACTGAGGTACCAGAGAGTACCAAGGTACACTTTACAAGGTTAAAGCATAGTCTGAAAACCATGATGGAGATGTTTACATAGGTTATACATGGGAGACAGGGACAAGATGCAGGGATTGCTATTAAACAGGCAACTATACGTGATACATTTGCACAACCTGCACAAATGCCACAACCTACAGATACTCCTACACCCCACTAGTACAGGATACGCCTTCTCCTATTGCTCCACAATAGAGTAGTAATGGATTGGGGTATGGTTGTGAGTTAGGTAGATTACGACAGTTTCAGAAGTTGAGACTGACATCATTCAGTGGGGTCAATGACCCAATAGTTACAGAGGACTAGGTGAGTGAGACGGAGAAGTTGTACGGGTTCTTTGAGTGTACTACGACAGAGATGGTTGCCTTTGTCATATTCATGTTGAAGGGAGCAACAGAGCATTGGTGGAAGTCCACCAGAGTGATATTGAGAGCTCGACATTCTGAGATTATTTGGGAGGTATTTCTGGATGCCTTCAAGAGGCAATATGTTTCGGATACTATGCAGCAAAAGCTGCAGATGGACTTTTTGGGGTTGAGCCAGGGGAGTTAGTCAATGGACGAGTATGAGATAAGATTTATATCCCTGGGAAGGTATGACCACGATATTATGTGTAGTGAGACTAGAAAGGTCCACAGATTTATAGATGGACCGAGACTGGCACTACGGTCTAGATTGGTCCCACTGGATATTTTTACATACGAGGAGGCAATACGCAGTGAGAAACTATATGAGCAGGATTACGAGACGAATGCCTCTGAGTTTGAAAAGTTAGCCGGAGCCAAGATAGAGATAGGAAGAGGCCAGTTAGAGATAGAGGTTTCATTTATCGAGGAGGGAGGAGACTCTTCTGTAAGAGACCATAGATTAATGAGGTACGAGAGAGGCCTGTTAGATCTCTTGTATATCTGGCCATAGCTCTAGCTAGAGGTATTGTTACTGGAGGATAAAGGCCTACTACTGAGCAGTGCAGTAGATGTGGTAGATATCATGGCTGTAGACCTTATCTGTCGACTCCTGTAGTTTATTCTCGTTATGGGAAACCAGGGCATATTGCAAGAACTTGCCCAGAGTGGTTGAGCTTGCCCCACAGAAGGGCAAGGAGACAGAGAGAGCACTAGTTAATACATTTGCTTCGAGAAGGAGAGCGATAGTAGAAGAGAAGGGGAAGTAGGTGATTAGTCGAAGGCGAGTACATGCTTTGGACCAGGGCACAGCTGATGCTTCATCGGATGTGATTAAAGGTAACATCATGATTTTTGATCTTAAAGCATATGTTTTATTTGATCCTAGTGCCACGTATTCATATGTATCGCCTTCATTTACATGTAAGTTAGCGAAACATGTAGAGCGTACACCTTTAAGTAAGATGATATTGATTAGTAAGCCTATGGATAACAGTCAACTAGTTGAGTACGTGTTTAATGACTACAAGTTAAGAGTAGGGGAAATGGATATGATAGCCAATCTAATATTGCTGAATATGAATGATTTTGAGGTAAACCAATTCAGTCCTGAATTGGTTAGCTGCAAACTATGCTGTTTAGATTGTTATGCTAAGACAATAATGTTTCCTACCCCTGTAAATTATGTTCTAAAGTTTACTGAAACGAAATGAAAGAAGTAGTTGTAACAATTTAAGGATGAATTATTATGCTGATTTATTAATCTATGTGTTGAAGGTTTCATTGCGTACGTGGTTGATACGGATAAGGCGCATCCGGAGTTGGTAAATATCCCTGTGGTTAGAGAGTTAACAGATGTTTTCCCAGGTGAATTGCTAGGGTTAGCACCAGACAGAGTGTGAAACCCGATATTTTCCATATTATTAAGCTTATGAGGAGTAAATTATAGCCCTATGTAATGTTTTGCAGGCCCGTAGATGATTAAAGTAATCGGTTGTATATGGGCCCCATGGTACGCAAAACGAGGTAAGGTCCCAGACCCGAGAACTTCTTAAAATTATCATGTTCATGCATGAAATGATGAGTAGAAGTGAAAACTAAGTGATTGGAAATGAAAAAGTGAGTTAAACTGAGGTTTTAAATTAAATCAAGAAAACGAATCTAATAAGAGAAATAAATTTGAATAAAATTCTAGAAATTCATGAAATTATTCTGAGGCCATAGACAATTAATATAAGGTGGAATTGAAATGGGAAATAAAAATCATGAAGAAATATTGAGATTTAGGGGTCCAAATGAATTTTTGAAGTGAATCGAAGCCTTAATTCCATTTTACTCGGTATTGGCTAAATCGCGTAAAATGAGCTCGTTCGTGAAATTTTCCTTAAACAAGTAACCCCAAAATTTTATGGGACATACTATAAATGTATTATAACATTGAAGAAGTGAAAGTCTGAAGAAATCTGATCAAAATTTTAATTGGTGAATTTTCTAAAATGAAGACTACAATTCCATGATTTTAACACCACCAAAGAACCCCTAACAAATAGTGTATTTTAATTACTTCTAGAAGGTTAAAATTTTTCCAAGTGTTACCGGCATAAAGATATTTCATTTAGCTTGCAAAAGAAAGCCAATATCCCTCTTCATTCCAGCCAAACCCGAGAGCTCTATTCTCTTTTCCCCTGCCGCAGGCGTAACTTGCAACCTGGATTGTGGAATTTTTTCAGCAAGCTAAATTCTAGAAATTATTAAGGCTTTTTGATAGTTAGAGAAAACCTTCCTCTACCTCTCATCTAACATAATAAAAATTCTAGAAATTATTAAGGCTTTTTGATAATTGAATTAGTAGAGAAATGAAAACAGGACAAAACTGTAACGTGAATTGGTCTGCTGACTTGTAGGAATTTTCCAGCAGCCTTCAACTCATTTTTAGACCTTGGTCCAATTAGACAAAATCTTCATTTACCTCATGACTTGGAGTTAGCTGCAGTAGTGTTTGCACTCAAGATATGGCGGCATTACTTGTATGGAGAGAGATTCTATATCTTCATTGACCACAAGAGTCTTAAGTACTTATTTGATCAAAAAGAGCTGATTATGAGACAACAAAGATGGATAGAGCTCTTCAAGGACTATGACTGTGAGATTTTATACCATCCTGGTAAGGCGAACGTGGTAGCCGATGCCCTGAGTAGAAAGGGTATGGTGCCCTACATGATGATTAGAAAGTGGGACTTATTGGAACAATTCGTCGAACTCAGGATTAGTATGGATGAGGTTGAGCATGGATATATGGCTAGCCTACAGATTGAACCCAGTATAATAGATCAGATTAGAGCTGGATAGAGAAATGATATAAGGTTATTGGATATGGTTAGTCAGGCAGAGGAAAGATCGCAGTCTGAGTTTATGGTCAGTGATGATGGACTACTGAGATATAGAGGTCGTATCTGCGTGCCACATGATGACACCTTGAGGCAGAGCATTCTGAAGGAATCCCACTGTTCTAGATTCACCATGCACCCGAGTAGTACCAAGATGTACCAAGACCTTAGGAAGGTGTATTGGTGGATTGGAATGAAAAGAGATGTGGCAGACTATGTTGCTAGATGTTTAGTTTGCCAGGAGATTAAGGCTGAACACCAGAGACCTTCAAGATTACTGAATTTATTGCTGATTCCTACATGGAAATGGGAGCATATTACTATGGACTTCATTATGGGATTACCGAGGACCCAGAGAGGTCATGATGCAGTTCGAGTGATTGTAGATAGACTGACGAAGAGCGCTCACTTCCAAGCCATTAAAAACACTGATTCATTGGATAAGCTAGTCGATCTTTATGTCAGGGAGATAGTAAGATTGCATGGGGCACCTGTGAGCATCACATCTGACAGAGATCCTCGTTTCACTTCTAGATTCTGGACAGGATTTCAGGAAGCTATAGGGCCTTAATTGAACCTAAGCACAGCCTATCATCCTCAAACTGATGGTCAGTCCGAGTGGACCATACAGACCTTAGAGGACATGTTGAGGGCTTGTGCCTTGGACTTTAAAGGCTCATGGGATGAACATTTTCCACTTGCAAAATTTTCTTATAATAGCAGCTACCAAGCTAGCATCGGAATGGCTCCATATGAGGCTCTTTATGGCAGAAGATGTAGATCTTTTATTGCTTGGGAAGAAGTGGGTGACAGAAAGATCCTTACTCCCGAGTTAGTTGAACAGGAAGTAGAGGTGTTCAGCTCATATGTGACATATTGAGGACTGCACAAAGTAGACAGAAGAGTTATGCAGATGTACGCAGACATCCTCTTGAGTTTCAAGTTGAGGATTCCATATTTGTGAAGGTGTCACCAATGAAGGGTATAGTTCGCTTCGGGAAAAGAAGTAAGTTGAGTCCTCGCTTCATTGGTCTTTTCAAGATTATGGGGAAAGTGAGAGATGTAGCATATCGGCTTGCACTACCATCACAGTTGTCGGGTATTCACGATGTATTTCATGTGTCAATGTTAAGGAAGTATCATCCTAACCCATCTCATGTCATTGAGTACGAGCTACTAGAGATACAGGAGGACGTGAGTTAGGTTGAACAACCGATTCATATCATTGACAGGAAGGAGAAAGTGCTAAGGACTAAGACCATCCCACTTGTGAAGGTTCTCTGGCGACACCATGAGACAGAGGAAGCTACTGGGAGCTAGAGAGCCAAATGAAGGAGAAGTACCCTCAACTATTCGATGGATCAACTTGAATTCAGAGGGGTGAATTCTTAAAGGTAGGGAGAAATGTGGAACCCAATATTTTCCATATTATGATGCTTATGAGAAGTAAATTATAGCCTTATGTAATGTTTTGCAGGCCCGTGGACGATCAAAGTAATCAGTTGTAGTGTGGGACCCATGGCACGCAAAATGAGGTAAGGTCCTAGACCCGAGAACTTCTTAAAATTATCATGTTCATGCATGAAATAATGAGTAGAAGTGAAAACTAAGTGATTGGAAATGAAAAAGTGAGTTAAACTCAGGTTTTAAATTAAATCGAGAAAACATACCTAATAAGGGAAATAAATTCGAATAAAATTCTAGAAATTTGTGAAAATTATTCTGAGGCCATAGAAACTTAATATAAGATGGAATTGACTTGGGAAATAGAAATCATGAAGAACTATGGAGATTTAGGGGTCCAAATGAATTTTTGAAGTGAATCGAAGCCTTAATTCCATTTTACTCGGTATTGGCTAAATTGCACAAAATGAGGTCGTTCGTGAAATTTTCCTTAAACAAGTTACCCCCAAATTTTTATGGGACATACTATAAATGTATTATAACAATGAAGAAGTGAATGTCTGAAGAAATTTGATCAAAATTTTAATTGGTGAATTTTCTAAAATGAAAACTACAATTCCATGATTTTAACACCACCAAATAACCCCTAACAACTATTGTATTTTAATTGCTTCAAGAAGGTAAAAAATTTTCCAAGTGTTTCCGGCACAAATATATTTCATTTAGCTTAAAAAAGAAAGCCAATTTCCCTCTTCATTCCAACCAAACTCGAGAGCTCCATTCTCTTTTCCCCTGCCTTAGGCGTCACTTGAAATTTGGATTGTGGAATTTTTTCAGCTATCTTCCCATCAGTTTTAGGCTTCGGTCCAGTTAGAGAAAACCTTCATCTACATCTTCTCAAACATATGTAAAAATTTCAAAATTTATTGAGGCTTTTTGATAGCTGAATCGGTAGAGAAATGAAAATAGGATAGAACTGTAACGTGGATTGGTCTACTGACTTGTAGGAATCTTCCAGTAGCCTTCCACTCATTTTCAGACCTTGGTCCAGTTAGAAAAAATCTTCATTTACCTGCTCTATAACATATATAAAAAATTCAGATTTAATGGAGGTCATTTGATGCTGGAAACGGTCGAGAGAAGATTGAGCACTTAAGTTGTCATGTTCATGTAAGTGAAGTTTTCGATTCTTAGATGCAATGTGGCTGAATTGTGATGTGTTTTGGGTTAAATTGAGTTGGATAATGAATGTATTACAACTTAGGAACAATTCTGAAAATTTTAGATTGAAGTCAAAGTTAGTCAAAGGTGTGAGAAAGTTGAGTGAAAGTGTTGAATGATGATGAAATTTGATATATGTTGATTTTTGGTGTTTTTGATGAATTTTCAATGAAATGACATTGGATGGAAAATTTTGTATGAGCTATTTGAGTTGTTTCCAGCATCTTAGGGCACTTGGATAAATTAAAGGTGATGAAAATGAGATAGAAGTTACAGTTAAATTTAGACTATTAAAGCTCGATATAGTGTTGACTAGGCGAAATCAGCGAAAAATGCAAGTAAGTGACATTTATGAAGTGAAATTAATTGTTGGAAATATTAAGCATGCTGTAGAGGCATTGACAGTAAAATTAAAAGTGCCAAACACATTAAATACAATTAAACGAGGCTTAAACCGATAAAACCGAGCAATAAGAGCAAAATTGATTAAAAGTCAACTTTTGGTCAAAGTTTTTGATATAATCACATATTTGGATATGTTGAAATGAATTTAAGCCATTTGTGATGAGTTAAACTTGGTTTGCAGCAGCTCGATCTACTGACACATTTTACGAGGCAAACCTGAGCATCGAGGAAAGTAATCTATCTCAATCACTGAGAAGTAAGGGATATAATTTAGAATAGCGTTAGTGATCCACCTACCTTACCAATGACTTTATGCATGTTAGTTGAATGAGATTTTATGAAATATGCTGCAATGCCTTAGAAATCAAAACTAAACCGTTTCCCCAGTTTTTCAACGTGTTTGCTACATGCATGAGATACATTTTACTTCACATGTTTATGAAAATGTGATTTTTCAATATGAAAAAGAAAACATGATTTGATTTCACGAAATGACGGGGAAGAGCCCCGAGAATGCTTTACGAAAGTAATGTTTTCATGATACGGGTTAAAGTCCTAAAGGGGTTTACAAACTATGTTTTATTGATTACATGGGTTAAAGTCCCAAGAAATGATTTGAAATTATGGTTTTCCACAACAAACAGGTAAGAGGCTCGAAATGATTTGATAAAACGGGTAAGAGGCTCAAAATGATTTGATAAAATGGGTAAGAGGCCCAAAATGATTTGGTGGGGTAAAAAGGCATGATTTGACGATAGTCAGAGGATCTGGGTCGATCTCGCATACATAGGGTAGCATATGGAGATGGTCGAGGATCTACCTAGCTATCAGCCAAGGAACGAGCAGGCTTTGACTTGATATGAGAAATGTGCGTATAGTCCACACTTGGTGATGCACGTGAGTTCGTGTGTATAGTCCCCATTTGGTGGTGCATGAGAGATAGGGCAGCGTACGACCCTGATCCAGTCCTGCTGCTCCCTGTACTATGGCCATGAGTACCCATGATTTTATCCTACGGGACAAGATGTATGATGTCCTTCGAGACTAGTATATGAGACGATTGCCTGACCCTACATGATGATGATATGATGTTTTATGTTTTCACTCATCTATACTACTTGTTTTGTTGCTATCAGTTTTAGCACTATGTTATTTGATGATATTTAATGGTAGCTATGTTTATGTTTTGAAGAAATGAGTTGTGAAAACATGATTTCTCTTTTTAAAGTAATGATGAGATATGATATAGTTGATTTTGAGATTTTAAGATGCTCTTGTGTATGTTTATACTTTGAAACATGCTTTCAGCATGAGATGTTTTATGAAGACGAGACATATATGTATAAATCATTGATTTGAAAGCATGTTTTCATTGCTTTTGAGAATGTGAGCATTTCTACTTTTATGTATACGTATGCTGCTGATTTTATAAGCCATGATTCTCACTATTTTGAGTATTAAAGTTATTCTAAATGTATCTTTTACTGAGTCTGAAAAACTCACCCCCTCCTCTCCATCTCCTATATCACTTCCAGTGAGTCTACTGCACTATCGAGGTTGTGGTCGTTGATGAGGTTGTCCAACCCTTCATCAGATATTTTTGTAGCCTAGAGGTATTGTCTTACTTGTATTCCAGACATAGTATATAGCATAGGCATTTTGTATATGAAAGTCGGGATGTAATAGTTGTAAATGATTATATTTATATACAGAGTTTTTATTACGCAGAATAGATATATGTGGTGGATGTTATGAGATCCTGTAATAGAATTGAAACTATGTTGTGGATGTGGGTTGAAAATTATAAACTGCGTTTTAAACTCTGCAGGTTGGGTTAAGTCATAATGCAGCTGTTATGTTGCCAAAATTTTTAAAATAAAAGAGGTTTAAAACTAGACAAGGACACGACACGCAACTCATAAATTGGATAAAAAGTTTTAAATTAGCCCTATTTTCTGCGCTTCCGGGGCGTGACATAGAGAGATGGAGTTCTGTATAGATTTGGTGCTTGGTACCAAGCCTATTTCGAAACCACCGTATCGCGTGGCCTTAGTTGAGTTGGAGGAGCTTAAGAAATAGTTGCAAGAACTGTTGGATAGGGGGTTCATTCGACCGATTGTTCCGCCTTTGGGAAGGATGGAAGTCTCCAATTGTTTATAGATTATAGATTGTTGAATAAGGCTACCATCAAGAATATATATCCCTTTTCGCGTATTAAGAACTTGTTGGATCAGCTTCGGGGAGCGCAGGTTTTTTCTAAGATTGATCTGAGGTCTGGGTACCATCAGTTGAGAGTTTAGAGTGAAGATATACCCAAGATAGTATTCCGAACCGATATGGCCATTATGAGTTATTAGTTATACCAATCGGATTGACGAATGCTCCCACAGCTTTTATGGCTATGATGAATGATGTGTTCAAGCCATATTTGGATTAGTTTGTTATCGTCTTTATCAATGACATTTTGGTGTATTTGAGATACGAGAAGGAGCATGAGCAGTACTTGAGGATCATTTTATAGACTCTCTGAGAGAAGGAGTTGTATGTTAAACTCAATAAGTGTAACTTCTGGTTAGCGCAGATCTCATTTTTAGGACACGTGTTATCGAAGGATGGTGTGTCAGTAGATCCATCCAAGATTGAGGCTGTAGTTTAGTGGGAACAGTCGAGGATAGTTATCGAGATCAGGAGTTTTTTGGGTTTAGCTGGATATTACCGAAGATATGTTAAGGGATTTTCGAAGTTAGCTACTTCGTTGACACGTCTCACTCGAAAGAATGTGGCATTTGTGTGGGACAATGATTACGAGAGGGGTTTTTAGGAGCTAAAGCGTCGATTGACCACCGCTCCGATTCTCATTATTCCTACCAGCTCATGAGACTTTTTCTGTTTATACAAATGTTTCGGATCAGGGATAGGGCTGTGTATTGATGCAAGATGATAAGGTAGTTGCTTATGGATCTAGACAGCTAAAGGACCATGAGAAGAACTATCTGACTGATGATTTGGAATTAGCAGCAGTATTGTTTGCATTGAAGGTATGACACCACTACTTGTACGGTGAGAAGTTTCAGATTTATACTGACCATAAGAGCTTCAAGTATCTGCTCTCACAGAATAAGTTGAACAGGAGACAGAAAAGATGGCTAGAGCTTTTGAAGGACTATGACAGTGAGATACTTTATCATCTGAGTAAGCCTAATGTTGTAGCTGATGCTTTGAGCAGGAAGAGCCTCGGGATTATATCGTATATGATGGTCAGGGAACATGAGTTGTTAGAGTAGTTTGCTAGCCTCAATTTGGGTGTTGTGCCTTCTGACATGGATAAGGACTGTATGATAGCTAGCCTGCGGTTGGAACCCATCTGTTGGAGAGGATCAGACAAGCTTAGCAGAGTGATCTGTATTGTGTTGATATGACTAGTCAGATGCAGACAGGCATAGTGATCGAGAATAGGATGAGTTCTGATAGACTACTTGTCACGACCCTCAACTTACCAAAATACGTACAAATTTTTCGCATTTTCATGCATCATTTATTATTCGTCCTCACCTCAATCGTGAACAGTAACTCTCCTCAATAGTTGGGCTGTGAGTCGATGTCTAACTCACTCTACCATACCAATTCAATTTGTAAATTATTTATGAGTAAACACTTGTATAAATGTATATATATCAGAGTTGTTACATGTGTTTACATTGTTTTACATCCCCAATAGTTACATATAGAATGCTACTGTGCTATCGTAAGTTTAGATACAAAATTTCAACAGTGTGTATACCTTACATGATGGGATGCAGCGGATTACCAAAAGGGAATGCCTCCAGTCACGCTCAATCTATACTCAACACTCTGTAGAAAGGGGGAAATAAGGGGGGTGAGCAAACCACACACTCAGTAAGGCAATCATGCGAACAGGTAGATACTGCACTATCTACGTTATCGTGATGCCATGCTCAAAAGCATTTAGTTCATCATTTATCTCAAAACATAAGTGTATGATTGTGTTAATGGTATGTAAAGTATTCATGCTATTAAAATCCAGTGCACATTTCAACTCAAAGCATGGTATAAATTATCATGCATAATTCACAATAAAGCATGGCATTAACCATCATGCGTTTTCTCAAATAAGCATGGCATTAACCATCATGCATTTTCTCAAATAAGCATGGCATTAAACATCATGCATCCGTGCACTTTAAAAACCATTAAAAATCAATATCTCAAAACAATTCAACACTTGTCAGGTCTCAGCCCATCCCTCGGACTATCCTGACCCACAAATCATTTCAAACATGGATTTATTCTCAAAACAATAGACATGTGAGATAGGCAATTCAATAATAGGTAATAACCTCAAGGTCTATGGCTATAACCTATGATACCAGCTACACGGATCAGGTGTGCATGATATCACCACTATCTGCTTCCACAAGGGAGGTGGGTCAGATCCTACCTGCAGATCCATAGTAGATCTCATCCGAAGACGGCACATCACAATCTCAACATGGTACAACGTACTCCATGCTACATGCACGGTACAACGTACTCTATGGACCCAATCAACACATTATATCACGCCACATCTCAAACGCACATGTGAGCCTATTTAATCGGTATGACCTCTTGTCTACCCGAAGCTCCTTACATGGCTAATCAATCATGTTAAAATAATGCACATGCGAGCCTATTTAATCGATGTGACACCCAGTCTACTCGAAACTCCCAACACGGCAACAAGTAAAGTGGGCACCTAGTGCGAGCTAAACTCCAAGCATAATGCTAAAACCAATATGAAATCCATGTGAAAACTAGTGCCTCTAGCACTCATGTGTATAAAACACGTCAAATCTCGTGCGAGTCGTACTCTAGCACGCTTTTATTCTCTCGAAAACAATATAGGTGGCTTATTTCTTTGCAAAGTGTGGTTAACAAGCCAAAACAACTCATTTCGTTTGTAATTCATTTCAAATGCTAGCCAACCTACCAATCACTTGCTAAAAAGAAATAAAACATGATTTTCAAAGCATTATGCTTTGTTTTCGTGCAAATTTATCAAACTCCCAACTTTTACCCTTCAATTGCCCAACATCATTTCCTAATATCTCATGCATTCTAGCAAAGCATTTAAGCGCCCAAATTACGCACATATATCTCTAAGAGTCCACACAATTCCCTTACCTCGATTTCCTTGGTGTGACTCTTTTCCTCTTAGCTTCTCACGCTCTTGGCTGAACTCGCTCTGGTGTATCCTCAGAAGCTACAATTCAATCATCCAAACCACTTGAGTTAAAGTTGTTAACTCACATTTGACCTCATTAGTCAATATAACTCATCTTTGCATTTACCAATGCCTTAATCCACATTTTACCCCTTTTAGGTAAATCTCACAATTTATCACTAAGAATATCTTAAAATCATACCACAACACTATTATTAACTTCTACATATCCCATTTCTCATTAACCTCCAAACATTCCACTTTCTCACACTAGGTTCAATCCATTTTCTAGGTTACATTATTTTCTAACACAACCTAGGTGCTTCCAGCCATCCATACTCATGCTAAACAACTCCAAAATCAATTAAATAGACAATGTACCATAGTCGGAGTGTTAGAATCTTACCAAATCTGATTTCTCTTCTTGCTCCAAATGAAAATGCCCTTAACTCCTTCAATACCAACAATGGGATTTTGGGTTCCAACTATGTTGTTCTCTTCCTCAAGATGAACAACTTAGTGTCTAATGGCCTCCCCTCAAATCTTACTGGAAATGGCTGATTTTAGAGAGAGAAAGTTAGGTTTTTGGGTTGAAAATGGAAGGATGGTGTTTTTCTCGAAATTTTTAGATTTTCAACACTCCTTTTATAGAAATAGCTTGAGGAGATCGATCTGCACTAGGAGGAGATCGACCTGGTCCCCTTAAATCTCTATTTTTCATGGCATTTTAAGCATGAGATCGATCTGTCGAAGCTTGAAATCGATCTTCTCCAAATAGAGAGCTAAGGAGATCGATCTGTAGGCTTGAGGATCGATCTTTTCATTACAGAATGTTTAGGAGATCGATCTTGCCCCATTGGAGATCGATCTGCCCTATTCCTTTACTCAAATACAAGCATTTTGGCTCACCCAGATCGATCTCTTATCTTATGAGATCGATCTGTCATTCATATATCCAGATTTTCTGTAATGTTTCTGCAGTAAACTTATATCAAAACAACTTTAATTTGCTGCCATAGTCATTTTCTCATTCGATTACTTTTAAGACTTGAAAATGGCATCCATTCATACTTCATACACGTTAAAACTTGTGTAGAATCTTTGTATACCCAAAGGTACATAATAGAAACTAAGTGGAAGTGCATACTCATGCAAATCTTCACTCTATTTACCACACTACTCATAATCCATTCTACTCACATTCTCCACATGTTTAAGTCCATTTCTTCACATTCATAGATAATGTAACTTGTATGTATAATCACAACTCTTATTGCAAGTGTGTATATAAACTTATGGACTTACATTTCATATACTTCACTTATGAATTCATAGTATAACTCCATTTACATTCCTATGTACATATTACAATTATAAATATACAGGGTCTCACATTCTCCCCCACTTAGAAAATTTGGTCCTCCAAATTAAGACCAATTTAATCCGTGAATAACTTGGGATACTTCTCCCGCATCAAACTCTCTAATTCCCATGTGGCCTCTTCCATAGAGTGATGTTGCCAAAGAACCTTCACCAAGGGAATTGTCTTTGTCCTTAACACTTTCTCTTTTCTATCCAATACCCGAACTGGCTTCTCAATGTTTGTTATACCCTCATTAAGCTCCAATGGATCATATCTTATCACATGTACCAGGTGCGGGTGATATTTCCTCAACATGGATACGTGCAAGCCATTATGAACACTTGCCAACTTCGGTGGCAATGCCAACTTATAAGCCTTGTCTCCCACTCTCTCTAAAATCTCGAAGGGTCCAATGTATCTAGGGCTCAACTTGCCCTTCTTACCAAATCTCATAATTCCTTTCGAAGGAGAAACTTTCAAGAACATCGATTCACCCATATCAAACTCTAGTGGTCTCCGTCTCTTGTCAACATAACTCTTTTGCCTGCTCTAAGCTGTCCGTAACCTCTCACATATCAATTGGACATCCTCAAAGGCTTGTCTAACCAAGTCAAGAGCAAAGATCTGTCTGTCACCAACCTCTTCCCATCCAATAGGGGAACAACATCTATACCCATACAATGCCTCATATGGTGCCATCCTGATACTCGTATGAAAACTGTTATTATAGGCGAACTCTGCGAGTGGCAAATGGTCACCCAGGAGCCTCCAAAATCCAATGCACACATTCTCAATATATCCTCCAGGGTCTGTATAGTCCTCTCTGACTGACCATCTGTTTGAGGATGAAATATGGTGCTAAAACTCAACTGGGTCCCTATCGCTTCCTGAAAATGTTCCCAAAAGTGGGAAGTGAAGCAGGCATCCCTATCAGAAACAACGTTTACTGGAATTCTATGTAGCCTCACTATCTCGCGCATATATAGGTTCTCTAACTGGCTCAGAGTATCGGTAGCTCTCATAGCTAGAAAAATGGGCTGATTTTGTCAACCGATCCGCAATCACCCATATGGCATCATGACCTCTTCGGGTCCTCGACAATCCCATCATAAAATCCATGGTGACGTGTTCTTACTTCTAAGTCGGTATTGGTAGAGGCTATAATAATCCTGCAGGCTTCTGATGCTCTACCTTCACCTGCTGACAAACGAGACACTTAGCAACATATTCAGCAATGTGCTTTTTCATTCTAGACCACCAATAAACCTTTTGAAGGTTTTGATACATCTTGGTACTCCTTGGATGTATTGTATACTTCGATGAGTGAGCCTCTGTCATGATCAACCTTCTGATCTCTGCATCATCAAGAACACATATCCTACCTCTGAGCCTCAACAATCCATCTGAACTCAACCCAAATTCCGTCTCTGTACCGCTCTGTATCTGCCCGACAATATCACTACACTGCTGATCAATCCGCTGAGCCTGTCGGATTCTATCTACCAGATCCAGTTCCAACTGCAGGCCAACTATCATAAATCTACCATCAGCGTTAGGCGGGGTCATATCCAAACTGAGGTTCATGAACCCTTCTAACAGCTCGTGTTCCCTGACCATCATGAATGACACCATCTCGAGATGCTTCCTACTCAATGCATCAGCAACCATATTCGCTTTACCCAGGTGGTACAGGATCTCACAATCATAATCCTTTAACAGCTCGAGCCATCTCCTCTATCTCATGTTCAACTCTTTATGCGAGAACAGGTACTTAAGGCTCTTATGATCTGTATAAACTTGAAATCTCTTGCCATAGAGGTAGTGGCACCATATCTTCAGCGCAAACACCACCGCTGCTAACTCCAGGTCATGGGTCGGGTAATTCCTCTCATGATCCTTTAACTGCCTTGATCCATAGGCTACTACCTTCCCATCTTGCATCAATACATAGTCCAGTCTTAGGTGTGAATCATCTGTATACACCGAGAAACCTCCTGAGCTGGTAGGAATGGTGAGGATCGGAGCTGTGGTTAATCTCCTTTTCAACTCCTCAAAGCTTTCCTCACACTTATCGTCCCACACAAAGTCCACATTCTTTCTTGTGAGACGTGTCAAAGGAGCAGCTAATCTCGAGAATCCCTCTACAAACCGTTGATAATACCCAACTAAACCCAAGAAACTTCTGATCTCTATCACTGTCTGAGGTCTCTGCCACTGAACTACGACCTCAATCTTAGATGGATCCACTAACACTCTATCCTTTGACATTATGTGACCCATAAAAGAGATCTGTTCCAACCAAAAGTCACACTTACTGAGTTTAGCGTACAACTTCTCTCGGAGGGTCTGTAGCACTATCCTTAAATGCCTTTCATGCTCCTCACTCGACCTTGAGTACACCAGTATATCATCAATAAACACGATCACAAATCGATCCAAATACTGGTGGAATACCTCATTCATCAACGACATAAAAGCTGCGGGAGCATTCGTCAACCCGAATGGCATAACCATGAACTCATAATGTCCATACCGGGTGCGAAAAGCTGTCTTAGGTACATCTCCACCTCGTATCTTCAACTGATGGTACCCTGATCTCAGATCTATCTTGGAAAAGACCTACGCTCCCTTAAGCTGATCCAATAAGTCATCGATGCGTGGAAAGGGATACTTATTCTTGATGGTGGCCTTATTCAACAACCAATAATCTATACACAGTCGGAGGCTTCCATCCTTCTTCCTTACAAACAAAACTGGTGCTCCCCAAGGTGAGACGTTCGACCTGATGAACCCCTTCTCTAGCAACTCTTGTAACTGTTTCCTTAATTCTTCCAACTCAACTTGAGCCATTCTGTGCGGTGGCTTAGATATCGGCTCTGTACCAGGTGTCAAGTCTATACCAAACTCCGTCTCCCTGTCTGGAGGTAACCCTGGTAACTCATCTGAAAAGACATCTGGAAACTCCTTAACCACTGGTATATCTCCTAATTCCGGACGTGCCTTATACGTCTCAATCACATAAGCAATAAACCCTTCACATTATTCTTTCCACCATTAGTGATCATAAATCATCATATTCACACACAAGATTGATAAACAAATTTATCTTTCATACATCATGTATCAAGATTGTACTCATCACACTTATAATAATCATGTTCTTTAACTTCATTTCACAAAATTTACTACAAGGTTATCTATCATTGGAAACATCAAAGTTTTTGCATGACAATCCATAACAACATAATTGGCAGCCACCAATCCATTCCTAGGATCACATCAAAATCACTCATATTTAATAAAATTAAATCGGCTGCCATTTCTTCACCTCCTATCCTCATCTTACAATCCCTATATACATGCTTAGTCAACTGACTATCATTCATAGGGGTAGATATCAAGAACATCTTATCAAGCAGTGTGAGTTTTACATGCTTTAACAATTTACATGCAAAGGATGGTGATACAAAAGAATGCATGGCACCAGGATCAAACAGTACATAAGCTTCTAAATCAAAGATTTGGATGGTACCTTTTACCACATCCGATGACTGATCCGCAGTGTCCGGGTCTAGTGCATGCACTTATCCTCTGCTCACACACACTGCTTGCTTCTCATTTTCCTCAGCTGTAGCTCTCCTCCCCGGGGTAACTGTACCAACTAGAGCTCTCTCTAGCTCCTTGCCCTTCTGTGGGGCTCTCCCTGTCATCTCTGGGTAATCTCTGATTATGTGCCCTGGCTTCCCACATCTGAAGCATACTACCTGAGGTCCATAGCATGGTCGAGTTCCATGGTACCTACTATACTTGCCACACTGTTTCGTAGTAGGCCGTGGTCCTCCAATCATAATTCCTTTAGTCGGAGCAATGACCGGATACATAGGAGTATTAACTATCCTCTCTCCAATCTCATCAATCCTCGGCCTCTTTCCAGGGAATCTTTTGCTTCCCTTATAACTGAAGCCTCTATCCATCATTAGTCTCTTTTTCTCTCTATCCCTCATCTTACCAACATTTCCAAACTCTGAGGCGATTCTATCAACATCTTGTTCACATAATTGCGCCCTGCGCACTGCCTCCTCATAGGTCGGCATATCTAGAGGAACCAATCTAGACCTGATGGTAGGTCTCAAACCATCCATAAATTTTTGGATCTTCTCGACCTCATTACTCATTGTGTTGGGATCATATCTTCCCAGGGAGATAAAAGTAGTCTTATACTCATCCACAATCCTGCTCCCTTGGGTCATTCCTAAAAATACCATTTTCATCATCCGCTATGCGGTATCCGGAACGTACTGTCTTCAGAAGGCCTCCAAAAATATATCCTAGCTGATCTCAGTATGCCGGGCTCTCAAAATAGGCCTGGTGGACTTCCACCAATGTTCTGCTGATCCTTTCAGCATAAAAGTGGTAAACGCTACCATCTCAATTGTAGTGCACTCAAAGAACCAATACAACTTCTTGATTTCACTTATCCAATCCTCAGCAGCTACGGGTCATTAACTTTACTAAAAGATGGCGGTCCAAACTTCTGGAATTACCGCAGTCTATCCAAATCACAACCGTAACCCCAGCCTCTACTAGCCTGTGGTGTAGCAACACGTGTAGGCATATCTTATGCAAGTGGGGTATCTGTTGTCTAAGGTCTCGGGGTTGGCCTTGCCCGTGCCTCAAGAGCTGCCGCCTGTTCGACATCACCTTGTGTAGCGGGACCCTATCTACTGCCAACTCCAGATAAAGATTAGGTGACAAACTCCACAATCATCTCAATGCTCCACTCAATCCTCGCGAAGCGAGCCTCAGTACTCTTGGGCCTCTCCTCTGGACCTTGTGGAGCATGCTCAACATCAACCTCCGCCTCAACATCATCCTGAGCCTCGTGTGTTTTCGACTCAACACGAGCCCCAAGCCTACCTCTACGCCCTCGAGCCTGCGCTCTCATCCCTCTACCGCGACTGGTATTAGGCATATTTACTCAATTCCCTACATTCACAATGAATTACTTAGTCAACCCATCGACACACACACATTTGTATCTTTTTAACAAGCACAGTAACACGGGGATGTAACTTTCCAACTTATTAAGTATTTTAGACACGAAAAACGTCAGACCAACTTGAGTTTTGATACCAACTTCTGTCACGACCCTCAACTTACCAAAATACGTATAAATTTTTTGCATTTTCATGCATCATTTATTATTCGTCCTCACCTCAATCGTGAACAGCAACTCTCCTCAATAGTATGGCTGTGTGTCGACGTCTAACTCACTCTACTATACTAATTCAATTTGTAAATTATTTATGAGTAAAGACTTGTATAAATGTATATATCAGAGTTGTTACATGTGTTTACATTATTTTACATCCCCAATAGTTACATACAGAATGCTACTGTGCTATCGTAAGTTTAGATACAAAATTTTAATAGTGTGTATACCTTACGCGATGGGATGCATTTGATTACCAAAAGGGAACGCCTCCAGTCATGCTCAATCTATACTCAACACTCTGTAGAGAGGGGAAAAATAAGGGGGTGAGCAAACCACACGCTCAGTAAGGCAATCATGCGAACAGGTAGATACTGCACTATCTACGTGATCGTGATGCCATGCTCAAAAGCATTTAGTTCATCATTTATCTCAAAACATGAGTGTATGATTGTGTTAATGGTATGTAAAGCATTCATGCTATTAAAATCCAGTGCACATTTCAACTCAAAGCATGGTATAAATCATCATGCATAATTCATAATAAAGCATGGCATTAACCATCATGCGTTTTCTCAAATAAGCATAGCATTAACCATCATGCATTTTCCTAAATAAGAATGGCATTAAACATCATGCATCCGTGCACTTTAAAAACATTAACAATCAATATCTCAAAACAATTCAACACTTGTCAGGTCTCAACCTATCCCTCGGACTGTCCTGACCCATAAATCATTTCAAACATGGATTTATTCTCAAAACAATAGACATGTGGGATAGGTAATTCAATAATAGGTAATAATCTCAAGGTCTATGCCATAACCTATGATACCAGCTACACAGATCAGGTGTGCGAGATATCACCACTATCTGCTTTCACACGGGAGGTGGGTCAAATCCTACCTGCTGGTCAATAGCAGATCTCATCCGAAGACAGCACATCACAATCTCAACACGGTACAACGTACTCCATGGGCCCAATCAATACATCATATCACGCTACATCTCAAACACACGTGTGAGCTTATTTAATCGGTATGACCTCTTATCTCCTCGAAGCTTCTAACACGGCTAATCATTCATGTCAAAATAATGCACGTGCAAGCTTATTTAAACGATGTGACACCCAATCTACTCAAAGCTCCTAGCACGGCAACAATTAAGGTAGGCACCTGGTGCGAGCTAAGCTCCAAGCATAATGCCAAAACTAATATGAAATCCATGTGAAAACTAGTGCCTCTAGCACTCATGTGTATAAAACACGTCAAATCTCATGCGAGTCGTACTCTAGCACACTTTCATTCTCACGAAAATAATGTAGGTGGCTCATTTCTTTGCAAAGTGTGGTTAACAAACCAAAACAACTCATTTCTTTTACAATTCATTTCAAATGCTAGCCAACCTACCAACCACTTGCTAAAATGCAATTAAACATGATTTTCAAAGCATTATGCCTTTGTTTTCATGCAAATTTATCAAACTCCCAACTTTTACCCTTCAATCACCCAACATTATTTCCTAATATCTCATGCATTCTAGCAAAGCATTTAAGCGCCCAAATTACGCACAGATATCTCTAAGAGTCCACACAATTCCCTTACCTCAATTTACTTAGTGTGACTCTTTTCCTCTTAGCTTCTCACGCTCTTGGCTGAACTCGCTCTAGTGTATCCTCGGAAGCTGCAATTTAATTATCCAAACCACTTGAGTTAAAGTTGTTAACTCACATTTGACCTCATTAGTCAATATAACTCATCTTTGCATTTACCAATGCCTTAATCCACATTTTACCCCTTTTAGGTAAATCTCACAATTTATCCACTAACAACATCTTAAAATCATACCACAACACTATTATTAACTTCTACATATCCCATTTCTCATTAACCTCCAAACATTCCACTTTCTCACACAAGGTTCAATCCATTTTCTAGGTTACATTATTTTCTAACACAACCTATGTGCTTCCAATCATCTATACTCATGCCAAACAACTCCAAAATCAATTAAATAGATAATGTACCATAGTCGGAGTGTTAGAATCTTACCAAATCTGATTTCTCTTCTTGCTCCAAATGACAATGCCCGTAGCTCCTTCAAACCAACAATAGGATTTTGGGTTCCAACTATGTTGTTCTCTTCCTCAAGATGAACAACTTAGTGTCTAATGGCCTCCCCTCAAATCTTACTAGAAATGGCTGATTTTAGAGAGAGAAAGTTAGGTTTTTGGATTGAAAATGGAAGGATGGTGTTTCTCTCGAAATTTTTAGATTTTCAACACTCCTTTTATAGAAATTGCTTGAGGAGATCGATCTGCACTAGGAGGAGATCGGCCTGGTCCCCTTAAATCCTTATTTTTCACGACATTTTAAGCATGAGATCGATATGTTGAAGCTTGAGATCGATCTGCTCCAAACAGAGAGCTAAGGAGATCGATCTGTAGGCTTGAGGATCAATCTTTTCATTACAGAATGTTTAAGATATCGATCTTGCCCCATTGGAGATTGATCTGCCCTATTCCTTTACTCAAATACAAGCATTTTGGCTCACCCAGATCGATCTCTCATCTTATGAGATCGACCTGTCATTCATATTTCCAGATTTTTTATAGTTTTTCTGCAACTAACTTATACCAAAACATCCTTAATTTGGTGCCATAGTCATTTTCTCATCCAATCATCTTTAAGACTTGAAGATGGCATCCATTAATACTTCATACACATTAAAACTTGTGTAGAATCTTTGTATTGCCAATGGTCCGTGATATAAACCAAATGGAAGTGCATGCTTATGCAAATCTTCATTCCATTTACCACACTACTCATAATCCATTATACTCACATTCTCCACATGTTTAAGTCCATTTCTTCACATTCATACATAATGTAACTTGTATGTATAATCACAACTCTTATTGCAAGTGTGTACATAAACTTATGGACTTACATTTCATATACCTCACTTATGAATTCATAGTATAACTCCATTTACATTCCTATGTACATATTACAATTATACATATACGGGGTCTCACACTACTGAGGTTCGAGGTAGGGTGTGTGTTCCCGAGGATCCAGAACTCAAGAGATTAATTTTGTCGGAAGCTCATTCTTTGAGGTACACATTGCATCTGGGGAGTAATAAGATGTACCAAAACCTCCAGAAGGTGTACTGGTGGTCAGGTATGAAGAAGGATATGGCAGAGATTATGGTGAGATGTCTCGTTTGTCAGCAGGTGAAGGTAGAGCTTCAGAAGCCTACAGGGTTATTGCAGCCTCTACCTATACCTACATGGAATTAAGAGCATATCACCATAGATTTCATGATAGATTTATCAAGGACCCGTAGGAATCACGATACGATATGGGTGATCGTTGATAAACTGATGAAGTCAGCCCACTTCCTATCTATGAGAGCTACTGATACTCTGAGTTTATTGGCAGAGTTGTATGTACACGAGGTAGTGAGGTTACATGGTATTCCAATGAGTATTATCCTTGATTTGGATTTCCGCTTCACTTCCCACTTTTAGGAAATTTTTAGGAAGCCATGGGAACCCAGTTGAGTTTGAGCACAGCTTTCCATCCTTAGACAGATGATCAGTCAGAGAGAACTATACAGACTCTGGAGGACATGTTGAGAGTGTGTCTGCTAGATTTTAGAGGCTCCTAGGATGATCATTTGCCTCTAGCCAAATTTGCCTACAACAACAGTTATCATTTGAGTATCAAGATGGCACCTTATGAGGCTTTATATAGCCGTAGATGTTGTTCCCCTATTGGATGGGAAGAAGTGGGTGACAAAAAGATATTTTCTCCTGATTTAGTCATGAAAGCCTCTGAGGATGTTCAGTTGATTGTTGAAAGATTGAGGATAACTCAGAGCAGACAGAAGAGTTATGCTGACAGGAGACGGAAGCCACTAGACTTTACTGTTGGTGAGTCAGTGTTCTTAAAAATTGCTCCTTCCAAGAGTATAGTGAGATTTAGGAAGAGAGGTAAGCTGAGTCCTCGCTACATTAGACCCTTTGAGTTACTAGATCGAGTGGGAGATAAAGCCTATAGGTTAGTGTCGCCACCAGACTTATCAGGTGTACATAATGTCTTCCACATTTTGATGCTTTGGAAGTATCATCCGGATCCGACACATGTGATTTAGTATGAGCCATTGGAGCTCAGAGAGGACATGTTATACATAGAGAAGCTGATTCAGATACTAGATAGGAAGGATAAGGTATTTAGGGTGAAGACTATCGGGTTAGTGAAGGTTCTCTGGTAGCACCACACTTCAGAGGAAGCTACGTGGGAGTTAGAGAACCTAATGCGCGAGAAGCATCCCCAATTATTTGAGGACTGACTTGGTTCTAATTTAGAGGATCAAATTTCTTAAGCTGGGGAGGATTGTAAGACCCGAAAATTTGGTTTCATTTTCTTAAGAAATTGTCATTATAAATATGGATTCATGCAATCTTGATCAATAAAGAAGAAATAATTGAATTCTAAGTTCGATTGATCAAGATACAAATTTATGGTGAAGACCCAGAATTTTCCCACCTCGAGAATTTAATTCAGGGATATGGAAAAATTTTCCCGTAAAAAATAAAGTGAAATAAAACAAAATAAAGTAAATATAAATATTTGATTTATATAATATATATGATATTTTTGTGCAATAATATATTATATTATGATAAAGTAAATAAATATAATATATTATACTCTATATATAAATAAATAAAATAAATAAAAGAATTGAAAAAAAAACGGAAACAAGATCGCGCGACTGTGTCGTGCGACCCATAGGAAAGGGATGGATCGGACGAAACAGATCCCTCTGATTTCTTGGTCAACAGCGGCGAATGGCGACGAAGGGTAGCTGATGAAGGATGAACGGCACGGGGGGAGTACCCCGAGCACCACCATGCTCAGAGATCTGTCAGCGATGAGGAGAACGGTGAGAGAAGAGCCGAAAGGGGGAGAAGAGGAATCGAAAGCACTGGTGCCGAATTACCCTACACTACCGCCAACTGAACTCTCCCCAGGCGAAGACAAACCGAGGGGTGGCGGAATCGGCCTGAGAACCGACCGACAACGTCGAGAATGGTGAAAGGGAGAAGAACGACAGCGAAGCCCAAGAGAGAAAGGGGTGAACCAACCACTTTCCTGCCAGCTGAGGCTTGGCCACCACCATATCCCTACACCGCGAGTCCCCATGGATCTGCCGGTAAAGCTCCTAACAGTGATGAGGGGGACTGAGCCGATCTGAACTGGTTCAGCTAAGAGAGAGAAAAAAAAGGAAAAAAGGGAGAAAAAATTTAGTGATGCCCTGAGATTAAGGATAAGCCTGTAAGCGGTTGAAATTGACCGATTTAATTTTTAAAAAGTTTATTTGGAATTATATTTGACCCAAATTGACCGATTTAAATATATAAATGTGTAGCGTGACAATAGGTGATGGACAAGAGTTTAATGGAGCCTCAATTTTTGAAACATCACGGAATCTCGGGTAAGTAAATCTCATTTACGACAACTTGTATAAGTATAAGAGTTAGAAATTCATCACATAAGTTGCAGAATGATTCCGTATAAAAATGCCTTATGATTAGAATTGAAAATCGACTATCATAAATGATTATATGAGTTATCCAAAGAGTCTAGAAAATGCTTATGATGACGTGATGGTGATGTTAGGCTAAGTATTTGGCCAAAAGTTCGTATTGGGCCAAGCTTGTGTAGCAATCGACCCAATTTAGATTATGGGCCTATGGGCTGCCCAATATGTGTTAATGAGCCTAATAAGTCAAATCAACTGTAGTAAACGTAAGAATTATATTTATTAGGTTAAATTGATGTGATAAATAATTATATACAGCTCCGGAGAATATACTGGGAGCAAAATCGGAATGCGGTATCGAGCAGCGTTGGGAAATCGATTTTGCTCTACGTGATTCCAGGTAAGGAAATTTTGTGAGTAGTTAGAGATACCTGCACATATTTTTAAGGGTATTTACAGGGATTTAAAAAGTCCAAGGGTTCTAGCAAAGGAATAAAATTTATAAAGACTCGATATAGGTAAATTACCATTTTACCCTTATTCAGGGTAAAATTTTAGAAAATTAGAAAAAGGGTAAATAAGGCATGGAAAACTTGTTTTTGAGTGTTTTTACTGTTGTTTAGCAGAAGAAAAGATATATTGGCCAATGTTTTCATGATTGATGAGAAATAGCACAATTATGGTGCTGATCTTATTGATTTGAAATCATCCTTTTTAAAAGAGCCATTTATCAAGTTATGTGAAAACAAATCGTGCTGGAGCACTGCTCGCACTTGATTTCATATGTTATCTACGTAAATTAGTGCTAGAGTATGACTCACACTAGATTTCCATGACATGTTTGACAGAGTATTGGAGCATTGCTCGTAGTCACTTTTATGTGATTTATGCATGATAGAGTGCTGGAGTGATTGCTCATACTTGATTTTACTAGCTTGTACGTGGCATAGTATTGGAGTGTTGCTTGTACTTGATTTTAATGAGTTTTGTACATGGCATAGTATTGGAGCGTTGCTCGTACTTGATTTTAATGAGTTTTGTGCACAGCATGGTACTGGAGCGATTGCTTGTACTTGTTTTAAAATATCAACTATGCATGACCTAGTGTTGGAGTGCTACTGGCACTAGTGTTCGAGTTTGTGATATGTATAAATAGTGATTTGAGCAGGGTGTCGATTGTGTGTTGCACTCAAGGCTTGCACTGCAGGATAATGTGATATACATGATATGATTTAAAAATCGTGTTGATTTCCTCCTGTAGACTATGTGTCACAGTGAGATGATATACATGCACACGTATTTTGAGACATGGGTTGGTTACCAACATGATATAGGGTGGATAAGACCTATGGCAGGCACCCTCGGATCGTGATGTGGGATAAGACCTATGGCAAGCACCACAGACCATGTGGGTCTATGGAGTTGTGATGCCATGCACATCGAGGCCTGTGTAGCCTGGGGTCACAGTATAGGATATGGATAAGTCCAAGTTATTATAGTATTTAGCCACCGAGTCTCACATGATTATACCGCATGTTTTTATGATTTCGGGTAGACCTAAGGGATGGGTTGAAACCTGATTAACATGTTTTAATTGGTGAATGCCATATTTTACATGTTTGAATTTAAATGGCATGATTTACCTTAAATGCATTATAAGTTTATACAGATGGAGTGTTTTGCATGAAATGCCTATATTTACAAACTCAGCATGATTTCAGTACATGTGATTAAATATGTACGTATTATATCTGTAAGACCCACTATTGGTGATGTATTCCTTATGATTCATATGATGTAACACATTTCCATTTGTTAATTAAATCATAAGAAGAGCTTTTAGCTTGAATGAAATTACAAATGGAATGAATGAGTATTCATGAATTCATGTAATGGCTAAATAAGGGCTGAAGTGACCACTGACTAAACAAATGGAACAGAAAACCCTTCAGGCTGAATATAAGGACTCAAATATGAATTCTAAGTACCCTTTATGATTTCATGCGGTACACACAAGTCACATAGTATGTGAATCATAAGAAATGAACCTTTTGGGCTCTAAGAGTGAATAGAATGCAAAATGACTAGTAAAGCAATCAAAGCCAAGCTCTCCTTTGAAATTCTAGAAAAATCTGCAATTGGAAACCTGCAGATGAAGGCCAAATCGATCCCCTATTCAAAGCAGATCGATCTCTTGTTCAAGCAGATCGATCTCAGCTTGGTTCTTTCTAAAAAGGATTGATCCCTTCCTAAAGAGTAGATCGATATCTCCTAAGGAGCAGATGGATCTCCATTTTCTCCTTCCTAGCAAGGATCGATCCCTTCCAAAAGAGTAAATCAATCTCTCCTTATGAGCAGATAGATCTCCACTTGATTCAGCCAATAAAGGATCAATCTCTTCCAAAAGAGCAGGTCGATCCCACACTTACATACCTAAAAACTTCGATAGTTCAAACCGAAGGAAGATCAATCTCTTACCTTAGGAGATCGATCTCACTACCCCTATTCTATAAAAACCCAACGACCAAGCCTTCTTCCTAAGAAAAACAAAACACCTCTCCATTTTTACACAAAAAGAACAATCTTTCTCACTTTAGAATAGCATCCCCTTCCAAAACGATTTGAGAAAAGTTGTTTTGACCAAAGTTGTTCATTGTGAGGAGGAGAACAACATAGTTTAGAATCAGCATTTAAATCCTTGGATAGAAGGAGCAAAAAAGCTGTTCCAATTTCGGACAAGAGAAAAGACACGTTAGGTGAGTTTTGAATACACCAACTCAAAGTATGTTTATCTAGACATTGTTATGAGTTGATTAGTGTATGTATTATTGCTTGAAACTACCTAGAACATGATGAATCAACCATGACCTAAAAATGGGTTTAGTGTGAGAAAATGAGCTAGGGTCGATTTAATGATGAATTGGTTATACTAAGGTGTTAGTAATGTTTTATGCATGATTTTGAGTTAGTTTAGTGAAATCAATATATGAAATTGGATGAAGTTATGAAATGTGCATATAAAGTGCTTGTAAGAATGCATGAATGAATGAGAGAACTAAGGTTAGAGCATGAGGGCCAAGTGCTTGGTTAGATAACTAAGTGAGTTTGTTAGCCGAATTGGCTAGGAATGGCATGATGGGTGTTCGGCCACTATGCCATGGCCAAATGTAATCATAGGCCAAGCTTGATGCAATCGACTTGATAAGGTCAATGGACCCAAAATTTAGTCCAACGAGAGATAATGAGCCTAAGAAGCATAGTGGGTCTAGGTGAAACGAATAGAATAATCAAAATAAACTTAAAAGAAAATTAGGCTCAGTAAGATATAATGACTAGGATGAAATTAGATTATTAGTTATCAGTATTGACTCATGTGATTGATGAATGTTTGCAGCTCCCGAAGATATATTCGAAGCATATTGAGTCCAATCACAAAAAGTGGGAAGGGAAGAAGAAGTTGCTTCCGAGTGAATTGAGGTAAGGGAATTTTGTTGGCTTTTAGAGCTATCTGTACGCGTTTTTGAGCTCATTTGTAATCTCTTAAAGTGTCTAAGGGTCTTAGAAAAGAAATGAATGTTTGAAGGGTAAAGAAAATAAGGATTTTAGAAAAGTTCATGAAAAGCAAGAACAAGATGTTCTTGGGTCTTTTTATTTCTTTTTAGCACGTGGATAGGTAGGTTAGCTAGCATTTAAATGATTTGCATGAAAATAGCTTGATTTGGTTTTAATAACCATGCTTTGCAAAAGAATTAGCCACATACATGGATTTTATGGAAATAAACTGTGCTGGAGCAGTGCTCGCATGAGATTTGATATATTGATACATGCATTAGTGCTTGAGTGATGCTCGCACTAAAGTTTTACATGCATGAGTGCTGGAGCCTAGCTCACACTATTTTTCACATGGATTTTATGGCATGGTGCTGGAGTGTTGCTCGCACTAGATGTCTACTATACATTTACAATCATGCTAGAGATTACTCGTACATGATTTTTTTAACATGTTGGAGCCGTGCTAGGAGCTTCAGGTAGACTATGTGTCACACAGATTAAATAGGCTCGCACATGCATATTGAACTGTGGTACGATATGATGTGATGATATGGGTCCATGGACTACGTTGTACCGTGCGTATAGCATGGAGTACGTTGTACTATGTGTGGATATATATATGTATACCGTCTTCGGACGAAGGTTAGATCTGGTATGGACCGGTAGGTTAGACATGACCCACCTCTTGTTCGGAAATAGATTAACGTGATACCTCGCACACTAGGATCTGTGTAGCCTGGGATCACAAAGGATATAGTCATAGTCCTAGTTATTACCCTTATTATTATTTGCCTAATCTCATATGTCACTTGGTTTATGATGAATCCATGTTTTTAAATTGTTCTATGGGTCAGGACAATCCAAGGGAGAGGCTGAGTCCTGACGAATGCTGATTTGTACTGATTTATGTTATGTATGAACTGCTTTTAAGTGCACCTCGCATGATGATTTTCCATGCTTTAATTATGACTTGCACATGATGATTTTCCATGCTTTATTTACGACTTGTGCACTGATTTGAATAGCATGAATTGCTTTATATATCATGAACATGTGCATGAACTGATGCTTTTGGGTATGACGAGTAACTATTTGGTTTTACGCATGACATCATGATCATGTAGATAGTAAATTTATCTACCTGCTTGCATGATTGCCTTACTGAGCGTGTGGTTTGCTCACCCCCTTATTTTCCCCCTCTACAGAGCACTTTCAGTAGACTGAGAGCGAATGAGGAGTTGATTTTTGGAGTCCGCCGCATCCTATCATATAAAGGTGTACACATTTGTACAGTTTTGTACCTAGACATGCAATAGCACAGTAATATTTTGAATGTAACATTTAGGGATATAAGAATTGTAAAAACTTGTAAATCGCAATTCTGATTTAAGAAATGCTAGTGTTTAGCTTTAAATAAAATGTAAATTGAAATGGTATGATTGGATGAGATTTACACCGATGCACAACCCAATTGTTGGTGGTGAAGCTGTTTACGATCAGAGAAAGGTAAGAATAATGGATTAAATAATAAACAAAAAAATGGTAGTGATTTTCGGTAAATTGAGGGTCGTGATAGATTTAATTGGTATCAGAGCGGAGTTGGTCTGATGTGTGTCGGTGTTAATAAATAGGAAAATTACATCTCCATGTTATTGTGCTTGTTTATAAGCAACTGTGTATATCGAGATGGGTTTGACTAAGAAATGATTGTGAATGTAGGAATCTTGGCATTATGCTAAACATCAGTCGCGGTTGAGGGGCGAGAGCACGAGCTAGAGGCAGTAGGGGTAGGCCTGAGAGCCTTCATGAGTCGTTATCACATAAGACTCAGGAGGAGATAGAGGTGGAGGCTAAAGTCAAGCATGCCCCATAGGGTCCGGCAGAGAGATTGGAGAGTATTGAGGCACGTTTCGTAAGGATAGAGCGGAGCTTAGAGACGATTTTGGAGTTGATTGCTCCGTTGAAACCTGAAGCTAGGGGCGGGCAAGGTCTAACTGCACAGGGTGATACTGAACAAGCGGTTGCTCTTGCGATGCATGTACAGCCAGTCAGAGACCTCAGATTACAGATACTTCCACAATCCCACCTGTAGAGGATAGGCCTTCTACTGTTGCTCCACCATAGGGTAGTAGAGCTTGGGGATATGGATGTGACTTGGATAGATTATGACAATTCCAAAAATTTAGACTACTGTCTTTCAATGGGATTAAGGACCCAGTAGCTGCAGAGGACTGGGTCAATGAGATTGTGAAGTTATATGGATTTTCGAGTGCTTTACTACAGAGATGGTTGCTTTTTCGCATTCATTCTGAAGGGATCGACAGAGCATTGGTGGAAGTCTACCAGACCTATTTTGAAAGCCTGTCGTATAGAGATCAGCTGGGATATATTTTTAGAGGCCTTCTGGAGGTAATATGTTCCGGATACTACGCAGCGGAAGTTGCAGATTGAATTCTTGGGATTGACCCAAGAGAGTAGATCGGTGGATGAGTATGAGACGAAATTTATCTCCCTATGCAGGTATAATCTTAACACGATAGAAAGTGAGGTCAATAAGGTCTAAGAGTTTGTGGATGGACTGAGACCAGCCATCAGATCCCAATTGGTTCCTTTTGATATACCGACCTATGAGGAGGTAGTATACAGGAGGCAGTTGTGTGAACAGGATATTGAGCGAAATGGCTCAGAGTTTGGGAAGGTTGGTAGAGTGAGGGACAGAGATAGGAAGAGACGGGCAGTGGATAGAGGCTTCAGTTATAGAGGAAGTCGAAGATTATCTAGGAAGAGGATAAAAATTGAGGAGATCCGAGAGAGGACAGTTAAGCCTCCCGTGTATATGGCCATAGCTCCAGCAAAGGGATAGTGATTGGAGGGCCACAACCTACTAAGAATAGTATAGTAAGTGTGGTAGGTACCATGGAACTCGACCATGTTATGGACCTCCTACAGTATGTTTTCGATGTGGGAAGCCAGGGCATATAATATGAGACTGCCCAGAGATAACTATGAGTACCCCACAAAAGGGTAAGAAGTTAGAGAGAGCTTTTGCTAATACTCCTACTCCAAGACGAAGGGCGACAACTAAAGAAACAAGGAAGCAAGTAGTTGGTAGAGGGCGAGTACACACTCTGGACAAGGATACTGCAAATCAGTCTTCAGATGTAGTGAAAGGTACCATCTTGATCTTTGATCTTGAAGCTTATATTTTGATAGATCCTTGTGCCATGCATTCATTTGTATCGCCTTCATTTGCATATAAGTTGTTTACACATGTGAAGCTTACCCGTTAAGCAGGAAGATGCTGATAAGCACTCCCATGAACAATAGTCAGCTAGTGGAATATGTGTTTAGGGATTGCAAGTTGAAAATGGAGGAAAAGGAAACGACAGTTGACCTCGTTTTAATGTATATGAGAGACTTTGATGTAATCCTAAGAATGAATTGGTTGGCTACAAACCGTGCTATGGTAAATTATTTTTCGTAGACAGTAACGTTTTCAGGGGTAGATAGTGTTACCGTAAGTTTCCTCAAAAAATGTGTTGTAAAATTCCCTTGAAAAGTAATGAAAGCAGAAGTTATTGTAAGCGAAATAGATGAATTTCTATACTGACTAAATGATTACTATTTTGAAAGGTTATATTGTGCACGTGGTTGAAGTGGATAAGGAAAGCCTGGAATTGAGAGACATCCCAGTGGTCAGGGAATTTTCAGATGTCTTTCCAGATGATTTACCAAGGTTATTGCCAGATAGAGTGTAAGGCCCGTATTTTCTTATGTAATCCTTATGATTCCCTAAGTATACACTTGTTTATGTAATATGAATCATAAAAGACGTAATGTCCGTAGACTGGATATATAAACTTGTTATCTGAGTTATGATGTACAGGCAAGTTTCATTAAATATGAATTATAAGAAATGGACCTTTGTCAGTGATAGAGGTGGATTGAATACAAAATGAGTAGTGAAGCAAATTGATATGAAGTTAACTTTGAAATTTGGGATGAAATTCAGCTAAGTATGCTATAAAGCAAGAGGAGATCGATCTCTCTTTCAGGTCAGATCGATCTCGGTATGCTTCTTCTAAGCAAGGATCGATCTAATCCTCAAGCAGATCGATCTCCTTTTGTCTCGACTAGTAGCAGATTGATCTCATCCCTCTTGCAGATCGATCTCTGAAGCTCTCTACAAAACTAAAATCGATCTCATGCTCTTCTTCGACAGATCGATCCCTCATGCTTGAAAACTGAATGCCGAGAGACTAAAAGCAGAAGAAGATTGATCCCTCACTTATGGAGATCGATCTCATCAAGCAATTTCTATAAAAACTGGGCAACTAATTGCATTTCACGAGAAACAGCTTAAAACCCTTCCATCTTTAACGCAAAGTGACCTAGTTTCCCTCTCTAAAGTATCAACACCTTCCATTGAGATTGGAGAAAAGTTTATTTCAATAAAGTTGTTCATAGTGTGGAGAAGAACAACATAGTTGGGAACGAGAGGTAAAATCGCTGAATCGAATGAGAAAAGGAGTTTTCCTCAAAGTTGTAAAAAATGAGAAAAGCTGAGATTAGTAAGATTTCAATGCCATTATCTCATGTATTTTGATCTATACCCTTGTACGAGTTGATTGGTATATAGATTTATGGTTGAAACATCTTAGTTCATGCCTAATCTTTTAAGACCTATAAGAGGCTTGATGCGTTAAAATGAGAGAAGGATTAGTAGGCATGGATTTAATGATGAATTAAGTGTGCATTGATGTTATTGAGCATGTATATATGCTTGTATAATAGTTCGGTGAAATCGATGTGCTAGAAACAATGATGGTTGACAGTAAGTATATGAGGTATTCGATGAAATGCCAAAATGAAACGAAAAAATGAACTTGAGGTATTTTAAGCTTAATACCGGTTTAATATGAATCAATAGACTTAAAGAGTCTGAGGGATTCTAAAAAATGAGTTATATACTCAGAATGGACTTATGAAAGAGTAAAGTCCGATAATGATGTAACGAGGCCAAACGAGATATAAATGGTCCAAATGCATTGATTTGAATATCATGCAAGTGAAATGAAGTATGTGACAATATACTGATGTGTGTGGTACATAATTTTAGCTCCTGAAGATATACTTGGAGTCAATAAGACCAGGTCACGAGCAATGGGAATCGAAGAAAAGTAATTCAAGCGTGATTAGAGGTAAGGGACTTATGTGAGCTATTAGAGATAACTATACGTATGTTTTCCTACCTGCTGTGTGCGAATGTATGCGATAAGTATATAGATATTGGTATATCTATGTGAAAACTGCATATGAGAATAAGTCTATATGTATGAGTTGCATGACTTCTATATTATTGTTGTGAAAAGAGGTTTTGCAAACGTTTTGAAAAAGAATAATAATAGACGGGCTCCCAGTTTAAGCCATAAACTGATTCTGTTTGGGAGAAGATCGATCTCATGAGGAAGAGATCGATCTCCAAATGATTCTGTTTGGGAGAAGATCGATCTCCTCAAGGAGCAGATCGATCTCATAAAGCCATAAAGAGATCGATCTCACCCCTCGACAGATCGATCTCCTAGGCATAAATTGCCCCAAATCGTCCCCAAAATTCAAATGCAGATCAATCTCATCAAGAGCCAGATCGATCTCCTACCCTCAGCCTATATAAGGAACTCCTATTTTTCTCCTGCAATCTCACTTTCTCTCTCTTCTAACCCCCATTTTCACCGAAACCTAGCTTTCTCACTCATCCAAAGCACCCATTTCGTCCAAATCAGAAGTTGTGGCAAGAAGGAAAGTTGTTCCTCATCAAAGGGAGAACAACATACTTGGAAATCGAAAGACGGATCGAATCGAGGCAAGAGATAAGCTCTCCACAAGTTTTGGGTAATTTCTAAACATCGATCTTGATATCTGAGATGATTTTGATGATAATGGTTGTTGTCATTGTGTTGAAATAGCTGAGAACTGATTAGGGATTGATGAAATTACAATGTGATTGGAGTGATAATGATATTTAGCAATTTTTGGGAATTTGAGCTATAAATAGAAATTTAGACAATGTGGTGAATTAGCATAGATAATTGGCATGAGAAATGTAGAACGTTGAGATGTTGTGAATAAGAGTGTAGTTTGGGGTAGAATTACGAGAATCAAGAGATTTGAGGTGTTACGAGCAATTATGCTCGATTTTGAGAATTGAGGTTGATGAGATAATTGAGTATTAATGTTTTAACATCGTTTGGACAGCTCGGGAGTTCCAGAGTGGAATGCGAGGCTAGTCCGTGATACGGGGGAAACGATTGCACTATACGAGGTGCAAAGAGGTAAGCGAAACTAAACCATTTGTGTATGTGATTTGCAAACTATTATAGCATGAATTGTGATTTATAAAACAAGCATGTTGAGTGTTGTGTTATGATACAATTGCACACGATTTTTACAGCCGGTTGGAGCCCATTATTTTATGCGTTTATAAGCTGAGTGTGTAATCGCTTTATAAACCGTTGAATTTGTGTGAGTAATGAATTGGGCTCTACGTTAAGGCAATATTGAGATTTGAGAAATGTGTGCGTGCTTTGCCGGTTGGAACTCGATTTTACTATGTTTTTTGTTGAGTACAAAACGGTTTTCAAATGAGTTTTATGAGAGAAAAACCACTATGAGTTCTACGTGAAGGCAAACTAGTCTTATGTGATTAAGACTTAGGTGTGTAATTCTGAGTACACACCGGGCATTGCTCTGGTAGCATGTAAGCCCGATTCTTCTCCGTTCTGGTAACGTGAGAATAACCCATTCTGTGGCTATGCCACGTATACTTGGTGGCCGTTGCCAAGTGAAAACCCTATTTGGTGGCCGTTGCCACGTGAGAACCCCATTTGGTGGACGTTGCCACGTGAGAAACCCTAATTGGTGGCCGTTACCACGTGAAAACCCTATTTGGTGGCCGTTGCCACGTGAGAAACCCTAATTGGTAGCCGTTGCCACGTGAAACCCTATCCTGTGGCTGTGCCACATGTAAATTTAACTCAGTGGCTATGCCACGTGTGTTTAGTGGCTGTGCCACGTGAATTACTATTTCAGTGATTTTATCACGTAAATTGAGAAAGCGTTTGTCGCATTATTTTCACATGCTTTGTTATTGCTCTATATTGAGCATTTTACTTCATGTTTTCACTTGATTGGAGATATGAGAATGTCGTTTTGAGTACTTTCATGCTATGGTTTTCAAATGAGATCAATGAGTTTCACATACAAATAAATATTTTGTGATGTGCATTTTGGTTTATGAAATGAGTCCCTTACCCCCTTACTGAGCGATTTAGAAGCTCACCCTGTTTTCTTTCCCCCCAGATTTCTTCAAGTGAAAAAGGATCTTTCTACGACATACGGAGTAGTGGCTAGTGGAGGACTTGACCTCCAGGCCATATATTGTATTTTGAGGTATCTTTTATCTTTTCATGTACCCAGACAATTATCATAATTGCAGACACTTGATGTATAACATTGTATGGGATGTATTACGATTAATTAACTTGAGATCAAGTAATGTATATGATATAATATATACTATTCAATGACGAGATCCTATGGTATAATATAGGTGATGATGTATGACACTGCACAAGAATGCACTCTTAATTGTGATTTAATGAATAAAAAGTTTTAAATTAGCCCTATTTTCCGCGTTTTCGGGGCGTAACAGAGTTTCTTGGTATCAGAGCTTAGGGTGTCTAGTACTGTCAGTGTCGATTAAGTGAAATAGAATACATCCCAAGTGTCTGTAATAGTCTGGTCATGAACTGAAATTGAGGATTGAGATTTCAATCGATTTTGATATGTACGCGCAGGAGACGAGTTAAGATAGAGAATGAGTGGACGACGAGGTCGTTCGAGGAGGCAGGCAGAGTCCCCTCCGCCACATGTCCCACAACCAGAGAGTCCTAACTCTCGATTTAATTGGATTGAGACCGATGTGAGGTAAGGTTTTGAGCAGATGGCAGCGTTATTCACACAACACTTTGGAGTTAATGCATCGGGTACTACTCCTACACCACCACAAGGACCTCCCATACCCCCAATACCTCCCGTCACTCAGCCTGATGATAGAAGTATGGTCCGACTGAAGGATTTTCTGAAGATGAATCCACCCGCGTTTAGGGCAAAGAAGGATCCTACAGAGGCTGAGGAGTGGCTGACGGAGTTGAGAATTATATTTGATTATCTAGGGTGCACCGATGCTGAGAGGGTCACTATGAGTACCTATATGTTGAAAGGGAGAGCTCGAGATTGGTGGGGTACTACCTAGGGTATTTTGATGTCCCGCCAAGATGTGATTGGTTGGGAAGAGTTTCAGACAGCCTTTAGGACCCAATATGTACCACGAGCCGCCCAGAGAAAGAAAGTTTTTGAGTTTGGTACAGGGTGACATGTCTATGGATGACTATGAGAGCCATTCACAGCGCCATTGAGATATGACCCAGAGACCTTTAAGAATGAAGAGCTCCGCACAGAGAAATTTGTGTATGGATTGAAGCCCATCATCAGAGATAGATTGATAGGGCTATGTATTACTGAGTTTGGAGATGCTCTGAGACGAGCACAAGAGATTGAAAGAGGAATTGAAATGGTACAATCCCAGAATGAGCTCAGAGCGGTGAATAGAGATAAGGGCAAGAGGCGCGATTTTCCAAACAGAGGCTCGGAGAGGTTCCTTCAGAAGAGGAAGGATTGAGGTACAGAAGGGCAGATTAGAGAGACCCAGAGGTTACCCTAACATTAGAGAGACCCCTCAAGATGTCAGGCCAGAGACAAGGTTTTGCAGAAATTGTGGTCGAATGCATGAGGGAAGTTGTACTGGGTCGATCCATGGATGTTTTAGATGTGGAGACATGGGTCACATGGTGAAGGATTGCCCTCAACCTCAAAAACCACATGTCTTGGAGCCCACTAGACAACAGCCTCAGAGAGTGAATCCCCCGAGGCGGGCCACTGCTGTAGAGAAAGGAAAGACACCTGTTACCCAGGGACATGTGTTTGCCCTAGATAAGGAGACCGCTGACACTTTTGCAAAAACTATAAGAGGTACACTCTCTGTCTGTAATCATAAGGCTCATGTGTTGATTGATTCAGGATCCACGCATTCGTTTATTTCTGAGCATTTTGCATGTAGATTAAACTTGAAGTTTGAACCTCTAGAATATATAATACATGTAAATACCCCTATGCGTGAATCCCAGAGAACTGAGTTAATCTGTAGAGGATGTAAGATAAAGTTGAGAGATAGAGGGATGTTAACAAATCTAATCATGTTGAATATACATGGTTTTGATGTAATTTTGGGAATGGATTGGTTGGCAGCCAATCGAGTGAGCTTAGATTGCTACACTAAGGTTGTAACTTTCTCCCTACCTGAACCTTACAGTGTACGATTGAGATATTAAGGAAATGAATATGTGGAATTCTAGTAAGTAATTTGAGAATTTTAATATTATTTTGGAGAATATTAAATATGATTGTTCATGTGAAGGTTATGAGACACTCATCTCAGACGATGAGCGGGAACATCCGAGGATTGAGGATAAACTTGTGGTTTGTGAATTTTCGGATGTTTTCCCAGATGAGTTACCAGGTTTACCACCAGAGAGAGAGCTGGAGTTTACCATTCATTTGGTACCAGATACTCAGTCGATCTCTAAACCTCCCTACAGGATGGCATTAGTGGAACTTGAGGAATTGAAGAAACAACTACAGGAGTTATTGGATCAAGGGTTCATTAGGCCCAGTGTTTCACCGTGGGGAGCACCGGTTTTATTTGTCAAGAAGAAAGATGGTAGTCTCAGATTATGCGTAGACTACCGGCTGTTGAATAAAGCCACGGTGAAGAATAAATACCCACTGCCCAGGATTGATGATCTACTTGATCAGCTAAGAGGGGCATCAGTCTTTTCTAAGATTGATTTGAGATCGGGCTATCACCAATTGAGGATCAAGGAAGAAGATATTCCAAAAACGGCCTTCAGGACGAGGTATGGCCATTATGAATTTCTGGTGATGTCCTTTGGATTGACGAATGCCCCTGCAGCATTTATGAGGTTGATGAACGAAGTGTTCAGAGACTATCTAGATAAATTTGTGATAGTCTTTATTGATGATATCCTGGTATACTCTCGGTCGTATGAGGAGCATGCACAGCATCTGTGGTTAGTACTTCAGATACTCCGAGATAAGCAATTATATGGAAAGCTTAGTAAGTGTGAGTTTTGGCTGGATCGGATAGCTTTCCTTGGTCATATAGTCTCGAGGAAATGTATCAGTGGACCCAAGCAAGGTGGAAGCTGTGCTTAATTGGGAGAGACCGAGGATAGTTACTGAGGTACGAAGATTCCTTGGTTTGGCAGGGTATTACAGAAGATTTGTGGAAGGATTTTCTCGGATTGCCGTCCCTTTGACTAAGCTCACGCGCAAAGAGACTCCGTTCATATGGACTGATCAATGTGAGCTCAGTTTTCAGGAGTTAAAGAGGAGGTTGACAGCTGCACCTGTGTTAACTATTCCTGAGGGATCAGGAGGATTTTCGGTGTATAGTGATACATCTCATCAAGGATTGGGGTGTGTGCTTATGCAGCACGGAAGAGTGGTCGCATATGGATTGCGACAGCTGAAAGACCATGAGCGAAATTACCCCACGCATGATTTGGAGTTAGCCGCTGTGGTATTTGCTTTGAAGATCTGACGACACTACTTATATGGGGAAAGATTCCAGATCTTCACTGATCATAAGAGTTTGAGATATCTCTTTGATCAGAAAGAGTTAAACATGAGACAAAGGAGATGGATGGAACTCCTTAAGGATTATGCCTGTGAGATTCTATATCATCCGGGTAAGGCGAATGTAGTTGCTGATGCCCTGAGCAGGAAGAGTATAATATCTGCTATGATGATCAAGGAATGGGATTTACTGGAGCAGTTCGCTGAACTTCGGATCAGAGTTAAAGAGATAGAGACTGGATTTATGGCTAGCTTGTGAATAGAGCCCAGGATCATGGATCAGATTAGAACTGGGCAGCGCAGTGATCAGAGATTGATAGATATGATTAGCCAAGCTGAACAGAGTTCGCAGTCGGATCTCACAGTCAATGAGGATGGATTGTTGAGATTCAGAGGATGAATTTATGTACCGGACGATGATACCCTGAAGAGACAGATACTGAGAGAATCCCACTGCTCGCGATACACCATGCACCCAGGGAGTACTAAGATGTACCGAGACTTGAGAAAGGTGTATTGGTGGAGTGGTATGAAGCGAGACGTGGCAGAGTATGTTGCCAGGTGTTTAGTATGCCAGCAAGTGAAAGCTGAGCATCGGAAGCCCGGAGGATTACTGCAGCCCTTACATGTACCTACATGAAAATTGGAGCATATCACCATGGATTTTATTATAGGTTTACCAAGGACCCGAAGAGGTCGTGACGCTATATGGGTCATAGTGGAAAGATTGACCAAGAGTACCCACTTCCTTGCCATCAAGAGCACAAATACTGTGGATGCCTTAGCTGAGCTGTATGTCAGCGAGATAACTAGATTACATGGGGCTCCAGTGAGTATTACTTCTGATAGAGATTCCTAATTTACTTCTAGATTTTGGACCCAGTTTCAGGAGTCCATGGGATCTCGATTGAGTTTCAGTACCGCCTATCATCCTCAGACAGATGGTCAGTCAGAGATGACTATTCAGACCCTGGAGGATATGTTGAGGGCGTGTACGATGGATTTTAAGGGATCATGGGATGATCACCTGCCCCTAGCAGAGTTTGCATACAATAACAACTATCATGCGAGTATTGGAATGGCACCTTTTGAGGCTTTATATGGTAGGAGGTGTAGATCACCTGTAGCTTGGGAAGAAGTCGGTGACAGAAAGATAAATGCTCCCGAGCTTGTTGAGCAAGCCGTACAGAGTGTGAAACTCATATGTGAGAGGTTACGGGCCGCACAAAGTAGATAGAAAAGCTACGCAGATGTGCGTAGACGGCCACTCGAGTTTGAGGTTGGTGATGCAGTATTTCTGAAAATATCATCAAGTAAGGGTATCATGCGATTTGGGAAGAAAGGGAAATTGAGTCCTCGATACGTAGGACCATTCGAGATTCTCGAGAGAGTGGGAGAAGTAGCTTACAGATTAGCATTACCCCCACAGATGTCCGGAATACACAATGTTTTTCATGTGTCTATGTTGAGAAAGTACCATCCAGACCCTTCTCATGTCATAGAGTATGACGAGATGGACATTCAAGAGGATATGAGCTACACTGAGGAACCCGTCCAGATTCTCGATAGAAGAGAGAAGGTACTGAGAACTAAGAGTATCCCATTAGTGAAAGTTTTGAGGAAACATCACTCAATGGAAGAGGCAACGTGAGAACTAGAGAATCTCATGAAGGAGAAATACCCCCATCTATTTGACTAGTTGAGTTGAATTTGGAGGACCAAATTCTTTTTAAGGTGGGGAGGATGTGAGATCTAAGAATTTTGGACATATTTTAAATATGTAATAAGAATTTGAAGTGTAATTTATTGAGCTAAGTGAATTGGGGAATGATAATTGGAGATTTATATGTTAAGTTTTTAAAATAAGTGTGAAGTTTTGAGGACAGATCGATCTGGGAGAAGGAGAGATCGATCTGGTGAGTTAAAAATGACAAGGAAGGAGGAATTTGAGGAGCAAATCGATCTCCAATGGAAGAAGATCGATCTCCTTATGATTCTGTTTGAGAGAAGATCGATCTCATGAGGAAGAGATCGATCTCCAAATGATTCTGTTTGGGAGAAGATCGATCTCCTCAAGGAGCAGATCGATCTCGTAAAGCCATAAAGAGATCGATCTCACCCCTCGACAGATCGATCTCCTAGGCATAAATTGCCCCAAATCGTCCCCAAAATTCAAATGCAGATCGATCTCATCAAGAGCCAGATCGATCTCCTACCCTCAGCCTATATAAGAAACTCCTGTTTTTCTCCTGCAATCTCACTTTCTCTCTCTTCCAACCCCTATTTTCATCGAAACCTAGCTTTCTCACTCATCCAAAGCACCCATTTTCGTCCAAATCAAAAGTTGTGGCAAGAAGGAAAGTTGTTCCTCATCAAAGGGAGAACAACATACTTGGAAATCAAAAGACGGATCGAATCGATGCAAGAGATAAGCTCTCCACAAGTTTTGGGTAATTTCTAAACCTCGATCTTGATATCTGAGATGATTTTGATGATAATGGTTGTTGTCATTGTGTTGAAATAGCTGAGAAATGATTAGGGATTGATGAAATTACAATGTGGTTGGAGTGATAATGATATTTAGCAATTTTGGGAATTTGAGCTATAAATAGAAATTTAGACAATGTGGTGAATTAGCATAGATAATTGGCATGAGAAATGTAGAACGTTGAGATGTTGTGAATGAGAGTGTAGTTTGGGGTAGAGTTACGAGAATCAAGAGATTTGAGGTGTTACGAGCAATTATGCTCGATTTTGAGAATTGAGGTTGATGAGATAATTGAGTATTGATGTTTTAACATCGTTTGGACAGCTCGGGAGTTCCAGAGTGGAATGCGAGGCTAGTCTATGATACGGGGGAAACGATTGCACTATACGAGGTGCAAAGAAGTAAGGGAAACTAAACCATTTGTCTATGTGATTTGCAAACTATTATAGCATGAATTGTGATTTATAAAACAAGCATGTTGAGTGTTGTGTTGTGATACAATTGCACACGGGATTTACAGCCGGTTGGAGCCCATTATTTTATGCGTTTATAAGCTGAGTGTGAAATCGCTTTATAAACCGTTGAATTTGTGTGAGTAATGAATTGGGCTCTACGTTAAGGCAATATTGAGATTTGAGAAATGTGTGTGTGCTTTGCCAGTTGGAACTCGGTTTTACTATGTTTTGTGTTGAGTACAAAACGGTTTTCAAATGAGTTTTATGAGAGAAAAACCACTATGAGTTCTACGTGAAGGCAAACTAGTCTTATGTGATTAAGACTTAGGTGTGTAATTCTGAGTACACACCGAGCATTGCTCTGGTAGCTTGTAAGCCCGATTCTTCTTCGTTCTGGTAACGTGAGAATAACCCATTCTGTGGCTATGCCACGTATACTTGGTGGCCGTTGCCACGTGAAAACCCTATTTGGTGGCCGTTGCCACGTGAGAACCCCATTTGGTGGCCGTTGCCACGTGAGAAACCCCATTTGGTGGCCGTTGCCACGTGAAAACCCTATTTGGTGGTCGTTGCCACCTGAGAAACCCTAATTGGTGGTCGTTGCCACGTGAAACCCTATACTGTGGCTATGCCACGTGTAAATTTAACTCAGTGGCTATGCCACGTGTGCTTAGTGGCTGTGCCATGTGTGAATTTAAATCAGTGGCTATGCCACGTGTGTTTAGTGGCTGTGCCACGTGCATTACTATTTCAGTGATTTTATCACGTTAATTGAGAAAGCGTTTATCGCATTATTTTCACATGCTTTGTTATTGCTCTATACTGAGCATTTTACTTCATGTTTTCACATGATTTGAGATATGAGAATGTCGTTTTGAGTACTTTCATGCTATGGTTTTCAAATGAGATTAATGTGTTTCACATACAAATAAATATTTTGTGATGTGCATTTTGGTTTGTGAAATGAGTCCCTTACCCCCTTACTGAGAGATTTAGAAGCTCACCCTGTTTTCTTTCCCCCCAGATTTCTTCAAGTGAAAAAGAATCTTTCTGCGATGTATGGAGTAGTGGCTAGTGGAGGACTTGAGCTCCAGGCCATATATTGTATTTTGAGGTATCTTTTATCTTTTCATGTACCCAGACAATTATCATAATTACAGACACTTGATGTATAACATTATATGGGGTGTATTAGGATTAATTAACTTGAGATCAAGTAATGTATATGATATAATATATACTATTCAATGACGAGATCCTGTGGTATAAAATAGGTGATGATGTATGACACTGCACAGGAATGCACTCTTAATTGTGAATTAATGAATAAAAAGTTTTAAATTAGCCCTATTTTCCGCGTTTTCGAGTCGTGACAACTCTCGCATGTAATTTCCTTGTAATACTATGCTCAATGCCTCAGGTATGGTTTGTGTCTAAGGCTGAGTTGCTCACATGAGGTTTTCATGATTAAACTATGTGTTGTGTAAAAACCGTGCTAGAATCGTCTTGTATTACTGTGTGTCTTACATTGACCTGCTCGTACGTGGTTTATGAATGTGATGTAATGAGTAGAAAATCATGCTAGACCCGTCATGTATTGTTGTGTGTCTTGTATTGATCTGCTCGCACGTGGTTTATAGATGTGATGTAATGAGTACAAAACCGTGCTTGAGCCGTCATGTTCTGCTATGTGTCTTGTACATACCTGCTCGCACGAGATTTTGAGACAATGGAAATGGTTGATAAGGATCCACAGGAGCACGATGTACCGTGAGCGTTAGCCATAGAGTACGATGTGCCATGAGTTGAGTATTAGCTGAAGGGGTGGTTGATCCGCCTCCCCAAGTGTAGGGTTCTTGCACACCTGATCAGTGTTGCTTGGAATCTGACTATGGCCATAAGTCTTCTTATATATGTGTGATAAGGCATTCTTACTACTGCGTGAGGTGACATATGTCCCCCTGCTGTGTGTCTGGGGATAGGATAACCCATAATTATGTCTCATGTATATTGATTTGCTGAGTGCAAAGTGATTTCTAAATGTGTACTGTGTGATTTTACAGATGAGCTGTGTGAAAAGAGTATGTTGTGTGAATATGCATATACCCATCTAGCGAATTAATGATTACGTATCGATGGAAGCTATTTTAAAGAATGCATATGTTTTATAAGGAAAATAATTATATACTTATATCATGTAGATAGTGTAGTTATCTACCTGTTTTCATATTTTTCTTTCTGAGCGTGTTAGCTCACCCCCTTATTTCTCATCCACAGATTCTACATAGTAGAGAGTACACTGCAGTCGTCACTGCTATCGTGTTTTCGCGGTCATCCAGCAGTATAGAAAGGTATACACTTGAGATGAAAAATTTTATATCCTGTAAATTAATACACAGTAAAGTTTGTATTTTTGTATTGTGGGGGATGTATATAATAGAAACTGATGTAAACGCTTCCGCACTTATATATAAAAGTCCAGTTTCTATTCTACTTCATTTATATGAATTTATTAAACTAAAATGGATGAGATATGGATTAGATGTTGACTCAAAGCCCAACTGTAAGTGGGAAGGTAAAAGTCACGGACAGAGAGAGAGAGGGTTGTGGCAGAATTAATGGTATCAGAACTGAGTTGGTCAGATGTGAGTAAGTATCCATAGTTAGGAAGTTATACATCCCCAAAGTATTGTGCATTATTAGGATACAATTGTGTATAACAAGCTGGAAAATGTGACTAAGACACTTATTTCGAGTATGCAAGATGTCTGATAGATGACATACTCGTAGAGGAGAGAGTTCGCACTCTCAAGGGCATAAAGATGAGCCTGAGAGACGTAGTGGGTCTTATTCTAGTAGAGAACCACCTGGTCTTAGTAAGGCTGCTGAAGAATGTATAGCGCAGTTACAGCGCAGAGTAGACACGATCATGGAAATGTTTACACAGGCAATGGCCAGATTTGAGGGTAGACAGGAGAACCCTGCTGGTCAGGCTGCTGCTCCAGAGAGACATAAGCCAGCATAGCCTGCACCGAGACCTCAAGATGTAGAGGCAAAAATACATGTACCCCCTCCAGTTTAGGACATTCCCCCACCAGTTCAGGATCCTGTAGCTCCACAACATGTTGGTGGTGAATGAGTGTATTATTATGATCTGGGTAGACTAAGCGAGTTTTGAAAGTTTGGACCACCTTCATTTAATGCGGTGAAGAACCCAGTGTTAGCTGAGCATTGGATATGTAGTATGGAGAAGCTCTACCGATTTTTCCATTGCTCCACCACAAAAAGGTCATCTTTACAGCTTTTGTATTAGAGGATGAGGCCGAGCATTCGTGGATGGCCACACAGTCGATGTTGAGTGCATGGCACCTGATTGTGACATGGAATATATTCTTGGATGCCTTTAGGAGGCAATACATTCTAGCTACTGCTCAGAGAAAGATGCAGATGGAATTTATGACATTGACTCAAGGGAACCAGATAGTGGATGAGTATGAGTCGGGATTCACATCCCTGGGCAGATATGATATAGTCACTATGAGCCTTGAGGACAGAAAGGTTCAAAAATTTCTTGAAGGACTGAGACCTTCCATCAGAGCTCGATTAGCTCCATTAGACATTACCACCTATGACGAGGCAGTACGTAGAGGTCAGCTATGTGAGCAAGATTATGAGTTGCATGCCTCAGAATTGAGCTGGAGTGGTAAAGGCAGAGATAGAGACTGGAAGAGGTCAGTTGATGATAGAGGGTTCATAAAGGGTCGAAGGTTATTCGGTAAGGGGCCTAAGATTGAAGAGGTACGAGAGAGGCCTGCGAAGCCTCCAGTTCATCTAGCTTTATCTCCAGCTTCGAGGGGCATAGTTATTGGCGGACCTTGACTTACAACTGAGCACTGCAGGATGTGTGGTAGATATCATGGGGGTAAACCATGCTCGTTATAGATGAGATCATGTTATAGGTGTGGCAAACAAGGGCACATAGCTCGTGAATGCCTAAAGTTGATTGATACCGCCCCACAGAAGGGCAAAGAGCCAGAGAAGGCTACAGTTGAGACACTTACACCTAAGAGGAAGGCCACAACTGAAGAGAAAGAAAAGCAAGTTGTTGCTAGAGGGCGAGTGTTTGCATTGGACCAGGCATCTGCAGAGGCTTCCTCGAATGTGATTACAGGTTTCATCACCTATGTGGTTGACTTGGATAAGGTGTACCTGGATATAGCTGACATCCCAGTGGTTAGAGAATTTCTCGATGTCTTTTCGAACAATTACCAAGGTTGCCACCAGACAGAGAAATGAAATTTTGTATTGATTTGGTGCATGGAACTGAACCGATATCCAAGCCCCATATAGAATGGCTCTAATTGAATAAGAAGATCTAAAGAAGCAATTGCAAGAGTTGTTGGACAAGGGGCTCATCAGACCGAGTGTATCACCTTGGGGAGCACCGGTTCTGTTTATAAAGAAGAAAGATGGGAGTCTCCGACTGTGTATAGATTATTGGTTGTTGAATAAGGCTACCATCAAGAATAATATCCCCTTCCACAGATAAATGATCTACTGGATCAGTTGCAAGGAGCAAAAGTCTTTTCAAAGATTGATCTGAGGTCTGGGTATCATCAGTTAAGCATTCAGAGTAGAGATGTACCCAAGACAACGTTTCAGACCCGTTATGGCTATTATGAGTTTTTGGTTATGCCATTTGGGTTGACATATGCTCCTACAGCATTTATGGCTTTAATGAATGATGTATTTAAGCTATACCTGGATAGATTCATGATTGTCTTTATAGATGACATACTAGTATACTCAAAGTCCAGGGAAGAACATGAATGACATTTGAGAATAGTGTTACAAACCCTTATAGATTAGGAGCTGTATACTAAACTTAACAAGTGTGATTGCTGGCTAAGTGAGATATCGTTTCTAGGTCATGTAGTCTCGAGAGACGGTGTGTTAGTGGATCCGTCCAAGAGAGAGGCTGTGATACAGTGGGAAAGACCCAAGACGGTTACAAAGATCCACAGTTTTCTAGGTCTAGCAAGTTATTACAAACGATTTGTCGAGGGATTCTCTAAGCTGGCTACTCCGTTGACATGCCTCACTCGAAAGAATGTGACATTCGAGTGGGATGAAAAATGCCAAAGTAGCTTCTACGAGCTAAAGCACAGACTGACCACCACACCTATTCTCACCATACCCATCAGCTTAGGAGGTTACTCAGTGCATATAGATGCCTCGGGACAGGGGCTAGGCTATGTGTTGATGCAGGATGTGAATGTAGTAGCTTATAGATCCAGATAGCTTAAGGACTATGACAGGAACTACCTGACCCATGATTTAGAGTTTGCAACTGTATTATTTACATTGAAAATATGACGCCACTACTTGTACGGTGAGAAATTTCAGGTGTATACAGATTATAAGAGCCTCAGATATCTATTTTCTCATAAAGAGTTGAATATGAGGAAGAGACGATGGATATATCTTCTAAAGGATTATGAGTACGAGATATTGTACCATCCAGGAAAGGCTAATGTTGTGGCTAATGCCCTGAGTAGAAAGAGCCTCAAAATGGTATCGCACATGATGGTCAGGGAATATGAGCTGCTCGAGCTGTTTGCTCACCTCGGGTTGGATGTAGACCCTCTTGATGTTGACAAAGACTGTGTGATAGCTGGCCTGCGAGTGGAACCGAATTTGATTGACCAGATATGCCAGGCTCAGCATGCCGATCTACTGTGTAAGGATCATGTTAGTCAGATTCAGAGGGGTGATGTGGCCGATTTCTTAGTGAGTGATGATGGCCTAATGAGGTTTAGAGGCAGGATTTGTTTTCCTAATGACCCAAAGTTAAAGAGATTGATTTTGACAAAAGCTCATTTATCGAGATACACATTACATCCGAGAAGTAATAAGATGTATCAGAATCTCTGAAAAGTGTATCGGTGGTCAGGGATGAAAAGAGATATCATAGAATGTGTGGCAAGATCTTTGATATGTCAGCAAGTGAAGGTAGAGCGTCAGAAGCCTACCAGGTTATTGTAGCCTCTACCATTACCAACATGGAAATGAGGGCATGTCATCATGGATTTCATCATGGGATTGCCAAGGACTAAGAGGAACCATGATGCTATCTGTGTTGTGGTTGACAGATTGACGAAATTCGTCCACTTTCTAGCTATGAAATCTACGGATACTTTAAGTAGTTTGGTAGAGTTGTATGTATAGGAGATAGTGAGGCTACATGGTGTTCCAGTGAGCATCGTATCATATAGGGATTCCCACTTCACTTCTTGCTTTTGGGAACAATTTTAGGAAGCTATAGGAACCCGATTGAGTTTCAGTACTACTTTCCATCCCTAAACCGATAGTCAATCAAAGAGAACCATCCAGACATTAGAGGACATGCTGAGAGCAAGTGTTATGGATTTTAAAGGCTCTTGGGATGATCACTTGTCGTTATCCAAATTTGTATACAACAATAGCTACCACTCGAGTATCAGGATGGCACTGTATGAGGCCTTGTATGGTAGAAGGTGTCGTTCACCTATTGGTTGGGAAGAAGTGGGTGAAAGGAAAATATTTGCTCTTGATTTGGTACAGCAAGCCTCTAAGGTTGTTCAGCTGATTTATGAGAGATTGAGAACAACTCAGAGCAGGAAGAAAAGTTACGCTGACATGAGACGGAGGCCACTAGAGTTCACTGTAGGTGACTCAATTTTCTTGAAAGTTTCTCCCTCGAAAGGGATTATAAGGTTTGGTAAGAAGGGTTAGTTAAGCCGTCTGTATATCGGACCATTTGAGATACTAGAGGGTGTGGGAGATAAGGCCTACAGGCTAGCATTGCTGTCAGAGCTAGCAAGCATACATAATGTCTTCCACGTATCGATGCTTCGAAAGTACCATCCAGATCCAACTCATGTGATTCAGTATGAGCCATTGGAGCTCAAGAACAATTTGTCATATGTAGAGAAACCGATTCAGATACTGGATAAGAAGGAAAATGTGCTACGAAACAAGACTATTTCTCTTATTAAGGTTCTCTGGCAGCACCATACTTCAAAGGAAGCTACTTGGGAGTTGGAGAACTCTATACGAGAAAAGTACCCCTGACTTTTTGAGGAGTAACTTGGTTATAATTTGGAAGACCAAATTTCTTAAAGGATGGGAGGAATGTAAGGCCCGTATTTTCTTATGTAATCCTTATGATTCCCTAAGTATACACTTGTTTATGTAATATGAATCATAAGTGACGTAAGGTCCGTATACTGGATGTACACACTTGTTACCTGAGTTGTGATGTACATGCAAGTTTCATTATGTATGAATTATAAGAAATGGACCTTTGTAAGTGATAGAGGTGGATTGAATACAAAATTAGTAGTGAAGGAAATTTATATGAAGTTAACTTTGAAATTTAGGATGAAATTTGGCTAAGTATGTTGCAGAGCAAGAGGAGATCGATCTCTCATTCAGGTCAGATCGATTTTGGTATGCTTCTGCCAAGCAAGGATCGATCTCATCCTCAAGCAAACTGATCTTCTTATGTCTCGACCAGAAGCAGATCGATCTTATCCCTCTAGCAAATCGATCTCTGAAGCTCTCTACCTGGCTAAGATCGATCTCATGCTCTTCAAGAGATCGATCCCTCATGCTTGAAAACTGAATACCGAGAGGCGAAAAGTAGAAGAAGATTGATCCCTCACTTATGGAGATCGATCTCATCAAGAAATTTCTATAAAAAATGCGCAGCTGACTGTATTCCACGAGAAACAGCTTAAAACCCTTTCATTTTTACGACAAAGTGACCTAGTTTCCCTCTCTAAAGTATCAATACCTTCCATTGAGATTGGAGTAAAGTTTATTTCAGTAAAGTTGTTTATAAAGTGGAGAAGAACAACATAGTTGGGAAAGAGAGGTAGAATCACTGAATCGAAGGAGAAAAAGAGTTTTCCTCATAGTTGTGAAAAAAGAGAAAAGCTGAGATTGGTAAGATTTCAATGCAATAATCTCATGTATGTTGATCTATACCCTTGTATGAGTTGATTGGTATATAGATTTATGGTTGAAACATCTTAGTTCATGCCTAATCTTTTAAGACCTATAAGAGGCTTGATGTGTTAAAATGAGAGAAGGATTAGTAGGCATGGATTTAATAATGAATTAAGTGTGCATTGATGTTATTGAGCATGTATATATGCTTGTACAATAGTTAGATGAAATTCATGTGCTAGAAATAATGATGGTTGACAGTAAGTATATGAGGTATTCGATGAAATGCCAAAATAAAACGGAAAAATGAACTTGAGGTATTTTAAGCTTAATACCGATTTAATACGAATCAATTGACTCGAAGAGTTTGAGGGATTCTCGAAAATGAGTTATATATTCAGAATGGACTTATGAAAGAGTAAAGTCTGATAATGATGTAACGAGGCCAAACGAGATATAAATGACCCAAATGCATTGATTTGAAAATCATGCAAGTGAAATGAAGTATGTGACAGCATACTGATGTGTGTGGTACACAATTTCAGCTCCTGAAGATATACTTAGAGTCCATAAGACCAAGTCAAGAGCGTCGAGAATCGAAGAAAAGTGATTCAAGCGTGATTCGTGATAAGAGACTTATTCAAGCTATTAAAGATAGCTATACGTATGTTTTCCTACCTGCTGTGTGCGATTGTATGCGATAAGTATATCGATATTGGTATATCTAGGTGAAAACTACGTATGAGAATAAGTCTATAAGCATGAGTTGCATGACTTCTATATTATTGTTGTGAAAAGAGGTTTTGAAAACGTTTTGAGAAAGAATAATAATAGACAAGCTCCCAGTTTAACCATTTCATGAAATGCTTCTAACGAGTGCGTGAAGGGAGATTTGCCCTCTCATTCATGACAGCATATAGAGCCCCTTCTATTTCATTTCTGTGTGAAATCATGCTAGAGCTTGAGTGGCAATGGTAGATTGATCAGCCCTGCTCGCATGTTATTTTCAAAGGGATTTTGAGAAAAATAAAAGAGTGCTCGATGCCTCAGGTGATGCTGTGTGTTCCATGTGAGATGCTTGCACCAGATTTTTGGGAATCATGTTGGAGCCTCTAAGTATTGCTGTGTGTCTTGCTCTGACTACGCTCGCATGTAATTTCCTAGTAATACTGTGCTCGATGCCTCAGGTATGTTGTGTGTCTTACACTGAGTTACTCGCATGAGGTTTTCATTATTATGCTATGTGTTGAGTAAAAACTGTGCTAGAGTCATCATGCATTGATATGTGTCTTACATTGACCTGGTCACACGTGGTTTATGAATGTGATGTAATGAGTACAAAATCGTGCTAGAGCTGTCATGTATTGTTATGTGTCTTACATTAACCTGCTCGCATGGGGTTTATGGATGTTATGTAATGAGTACAAAACCGTGCTTTAGCTGTCGTCGTGTATTGCTGTGTGTCATACACAGACCTGCTCGCATGAGATTTTGAGCCAATAGAAATGGGTGATAAGGATCCACGGGAGCACGATGTACCATGAGTGTTAGCCATGGAGTACGATGTACCATGAGTTGAGTATGAGCTGAAGGGATGGTTGATCTGCCTCCCCAAGCGTAGGGTTCCTGCACACCTTATCAGTGTTACCTGGAATCTGACTATGGCCATAAGTCTTCTTATATCTGTGTGATAAGGAATTATCACTATTGCGTGAGGTGGCATATGCCCCCTACTGTGTGTCTGGGGATAGGATAACCCATAATTACGTCTCATGTACATTGATTTACTGAGTGCAAAGTGATTTCTAAATGTGTACTGCATGATTTTAAAGATGAGCTTTGTGAAAAGAGTATGCTGTGTGAATATGCATATACCGATCTAGCGAATTAATGATTTCGCATCGATGGAAGCAATTTTAAAGAATGCATATGTTTTATAAGGAAAATGATTACATACTTTTATCATGTAGATAGTGTAGTTATCTACCTGCTTTCATATTTTCCTTACTCAACGTGTTAGCTCACCTCCTTATTTATCCTCCACATATTCTACGCAGTAGTGAGTACACTGCAGTCGTCTCTGCTATCGTATTTCTGCGGTCATCCAACAGTACAGAGAGGTATACACTTGAGATGAAAAATTTTGTATCCTGTAAATTAATGTGCAGCAAAGTTTGTATTTTGTATTTTGGCAGATGTATATAATAGAAACAGTTGTAAACGCTTCTGCACTTATATATAAAAGTCCAGTTTCTATTCTACTTCATTTATATGAATTTATTAAACTAAAACGGATGAGATATGGATTGGATGTTGACTCACAGCCCAACTGTAAGTGGTAAGGTAAAGGTTATGGATAGAGAGAGAGGGTCGTGACATAGAGATGGAGTTTTCTATAGATTTGGCACCTGGTACAGAGCCGATATCCAAGCCACCATACAAAATGGCTCCGATTGAGTTGGAGGAACTGAAGAAGCAGTTACAAGAGTTGTTGGATAAGAAGTTCATCAGACCGAGTGTATTGCATTGGGAGTACCAGTCCTGTTTGTAAAGAAGAAGGATGGGAGCCTCCGACTGTATATTGACTACAGGTTGTTGAATAAGGTGACCATCAAGAATAAGTACCCTCTTCCACACCTCGATGACTTGTTAGATCTGCTTCGAGGAGCACAGGTCTTTTCTAAGAAAGATCTGAGATCCGAGTACCATCAGTTCAGAATTCGAGATGAAGATGTACCTAAAACAGCTTTTTGTACCCGGTATGGTCATTATGAGTTCATGGTTATGCTATTCGGGTTGACGAATGCTCCTGCGCCTTTATGTTGTTGATGAATGAAGTGTTTCACTAGTATTTGGATCGATTTGTTATTGTGTTTATCGACGACAACCTGGTGTATTCGAGATCTAGGGAGAAGCATGAGCAGCACCTGAAGATAGTGCTACAAACCCTCTGAGAGAATAAGTTATATGTTAAACTTTGTAAGTGTGACTTTTAGCTAGAGCAGATCTCTTTTCTAGGCCATATTGTATCGAGGGATGGTGTGTTATTAGACCCATCCAAGATTGAGGCGGTGATTCAGTGGCAAAGACCCCAGACAGTCACGAAGATTAGGAGTTTCTTGCGTTTAGCTGGGTATTATCGACGGTTTGTGAAGGGATTCTCGAGATTAGCTACTCAGTTGACACGGCTCATGAGGAAAAATGTTGAGTTCATGTGGGACGATAGATGTGAGAAGAGTTTTCAAGAGTTGAAGCGTCGATTGACCACCGGTTCGATTTTCACCATTCCTACCAGCTCAAGAGGTTTTTCTGTATATACAGATGCTTCGTACCAAGGACTAGGCTGTGTACTGATGCAAGATGGGAAGGTAGTCACCTATGGATCTAGGCAGCTGAAGGATCATGAGAGGAACTACCCGACCTAAGATCTAGTTTTAGAGGTCATGGTATTCACCTTAAAAATATGGCACCATTATCTTTAGGGTGAGAAATTTCAAGTATTTACTGACCATAAACGTCTCAAGTATCTGTTCTCACAGAAGGAATTAAACATGAGGCAGAAAAGGTGGCTTGAGCTTCTGAAGGATTATGATTGCGAGATTTTGTACCAACCGGGTAAGGCGAATGTAGTAGCTAATGCACTGAGTAGGAAACATCTTGAGTTAGTATCATACATGATGATTAGGGAACACCAACTGTTGGAACAGTTCACGAACCTCAGTTTAGATGTAACCAAGCCTGATACTGATAGCGGTTGTATGGTAGCTAGCCTACGGTTGGAACCAGATGGGGTAGATCGTATCCGACAACCTCAGCATATTAATCAGTAGTGCAGTGATATTATCGGAAGGATACAAATGGGTATAGAGACTGATTTTGAGTTGAGTTCAGATGGATTGCTGAGGTTCAAGGGTAGGATATGTGTTTTCGATGACCTAAAGATCAGAAGGTTGATCTTGACAGAAGCTCATTCATCGAAGTATACACTACATTTAGGAAGAACAATATGTATCAGAACCTTCAGAGAGTGTATTAGTGGTCAAGGATGAAAAGAGATGTAGCGGAATATATGATGAAGTGTCTCGTCTATCAGTAGGTGAAGGTAGAGCATTAGAAGCATGTAGGACTATTGCAACTTTGACCTATACTGACACGGAAATGAGATGTCAGGACTCGTTCTCAATCCATGACTTTAACAAAAAATCACTACAAATTTTTCGCATTTTTAACTTACCTTTCCTCTCTTTAATGGTTGGGCTATGATTCGATGTCAGAATCCTTACTTACCATATTATCCGTTATCATACATACATGTCAATATATTGTTACTGACTATAACTGCTTTTATAACACATGTAAGATTATATAAAGTCTACTACAAATACATTCCCCATAATAGATATCGTATACATCACTGTGCTGTTTCTATGTTTAGATATATAACCGTACAAAATCTGTATACCTGGCGGTCGATAGGAACTAGCGGTGGGCTCAGAAATACTATCCCTCAATAGCTCTCGCTCTACTGCTGATGCTCTGTAGAGAGATGTAAAGAAAGGGAGGTGAGCATACAACGCGCTTAGTAAGGAAATCAGGCAAGCAAGTAGATATCTACACTATCTACTCAAAATAATGCTATGCCTTGAAAACATTATTTCCTTTACTCACTTCAAAAGCATGTCTTTAAATATATATATGTATACTTGTACAGATTAAATCCCATGTACAGAAATCATGCTTTCTTTCTCAAATGTAGGCATGTAGTGCAAAACAATGCATCTTTATATAAGTCACGCCTTTAGGTAAATCATGCCATGTATATTTAAATCACAATAAATATAGCATTAAATAATTCACATCACAAAATCGGAGTCCGACCCATCCCTCAGGTCTGTCCGCAATTTAAATCAGTCAATCAAAGTGATATATCATGTGAGACTCTGTGGTGAAATGCAAATAGTATCCTAGACTATGATCATATCCGACATGTGATCCCAAGCAACACAGTACTCGGTGTGCAGGGCATCATTGCTGCAATAGGAGGGGGGTCAGTCCATCACAACCGTCAGCTATATCCTCCTCAACTCCACAAAAACACACGGTACAGTGTACTCCCATGCCACATGCACGGTACAAAGTACACCCGTGGACCCTACATCATAGTCGGGGTGCCTGCCATAGATCTTAGCCCTCAAACCATGGAATATCATACCACATCTCTAATACCCTCATGCGGCTATCCTCTCACATAATGTGACACTCAGTCACACAAGGATGTGGGCATGGGTTTGTAACATGTATTATATATCACATACAATGCGCGCCTTTGAGTGCGACTCACAGTCGACACTCTGCTCAAACACTGTTTCACATCACAAACTCAACTCTAGTGCGAGTAAACCTCTAGCAACTAGGTCAATGCATAGTTCATGTATTAAATCAAGTACAAGTAATAGCTCTAGTACCATGCTATGCACAATATCATCAAATCAAGTATGAGCAATAGCTCCAGTACTATGTCATGTATAAATCATGAAGAATCGAGTACGAGCAACGCTCCAGTACTCTGTCATGTATCTCATGAAAAACTCGAGTACGAGCTAATCGCTCCAGCACTCTGTCATGCATATATCATATAAAACTGAGTACGAGTAATAACTCCAGTACTCTATCTTGCATGTCATGGAAATCTAGTGCGAATCAAAATCCAGCACTAATGTATGTGAAAAATATATGAAATCCAATGCAAACTGTGCTCCAGCACGATTCATTCTCACAAAATATGATAGATGGCTCTTTAAAAATGGATGATTTACAAAACATCAAAATCAGCACTATAAAGTGTGCTTAATTCACATCAACCTTAAAATCATTAGCCCATCTATTTATTCTCCTGCTAAATAGCAGTTATACACTCAAAATAGTGGTTTCCATGCTTTTTACAACTTTTCACAAAAGTTGACTTTTTGACTAACTAGGGGCAAAATCATAATTTGCCACTATCGGGTCGCAATAATTATTATTCACTTTCTCTGACCCTTAGAGTTTTTAAGTGAATGTAAAAGCAGACAAAAATGCGTGCAGGTATCTCTAACTACTCACAAAAGTCCCTTACCTGCAATCACTCGAGAAATTTCACTTTCTCTGCGCTGCTCGTTTTAGCAGTCCGATTTGCTCCTCCAATACTCTCTGGAGTTGCATATAACCATTTATCAGGTTAATTACACTTTTCCTACTGTATTTCACATTAAATATAGTATATTTCCCTTAATGGGCTTTAAAAATCCTTAATGGGCCTAACTATGCCTTGAGCCCATTTTCATTTTACTATTCATTTTCGTTGGGCCTATTGGGCTTGTGAGGCCCATCAACTCTTATTGGGATTTTTTTAGACCCATTACATCACATTGGGCCTAAAATATTTGGGCTTGGCCCATTGGGCCTCTCGGCCACATGCCATGGCCGAGAGCTACCCATGCCATCGATTATGCCATGGCATGCCATCCATGCCTATTTCTTAGCCAATTCACATAGGCATTTTCACAAACACTTGGTTGGCAACATTCCTAAACATCATATAGTTCATTTAGGCATTTTATCAAACACCTTGATTGCCAACTAATTACATGTATTAATTAATCCAATTGATTAATTCTAATTACACCATAATTATTAACACATGTACATTAATCCATTTATGCCTTAAAATCATATGGACATAAATCAATGTCTCACCATTCATTCTCGGCCTAACCCACATCATAGTGGTTTAATATGTTTCAATGCTTAAAACATTTATCAATATACTTAAAATCATTCATACATTAACATATATGAAATTGAAAACTAGAAAATATACCAATTGTTGTGTTCACCCTTTGGCTGAATCTTTGAAGGCTCTCGATTTGCACTCTATGGCTCCTTGATAGTCAATTCCAACATATTTCACTATCCTTTCAATTTGGAACAACTTCCATGAAGGATACAAGTTCCAATTATGCCTAATTCCTAGTGATTTCTAGTGAGAGAAAGCTTGGATAATATGTTTCAATGGTTTCTTCTTCTAGCCGAATTTGGTGTGATGAAGATGACAATGGTGTGGCTGATTTTATAAGCCACTTACTTAGCCATTAAGCTTTACTTTCCAGCCATTAAGCTTGACTTTCTAAGCCTTAGCCATGAGTCATGGTTAGCTTTAACTATGGTTAGATATTTATCTCATGGGCTTTCCATTTGGGCTTCTCGGTTTGGGCTTTCTTAATGGGATTTCGGGCTAAAATTTTTACTATATCTCGGGCCTTTAATTGTCTCAATATTTGGCCAATCAATTGGTCCAACATTTCGGTCTAAGGGACCTAAGAATTTCGATATACTTTTAGTATACTTTAATGGGCTTTAAAATTTTCACCTTAGGCCCATTATGTTTTTAACCATTAAATTTAATCCGGAATCCTTCCGAATAAATTTTCCTTACTTCTGGGGATGATTATCTTGTATTCTAGCCAAGAATATTTTTTCCCAAATTTTTTTCCACACTTAGGTTAATTTTTAACCATGATTAGTCAACTATGGTAAAAGTCCACTTTCTTAACTATAGTTGACTTTTTCCTTAACCATTGACCAAGTTGACTTTTTCTCAAAATTTTGAAAGTATTATATCTTATGTATTACACTCTCGTCTTTATGTTTCAACCATTCCCGGTGGATAATTTCACCCGAAACACCTTATCTCGCCGAAAAGGTCCATTTTACCCTTTTTAGCTTTTACTCTCGTTTTCTATGTGCGGGACTAAATCAAGCTGACTTTCCTTCATGAGCTCTCTATACTTTCTCATTTTAAGTTCTTATTTTTAGTCAGAATGATTTAGATTTACTCGGTTTAGCATGTGACACTTATAGTTCACATTAGGCTTTTTATGTAGCTTTTGCGTGTTAAACCATTTCACTAACACTTTATGTCTAGTAAATACTCTTCTTATGATTCAACTATAATAACAGAGTGTTCATACACATAGGAATCATAAGGAATAAGCTACATAAAATCTGGGTCTGACATGAGAGCATGTCACTATAGACTTCGTGATTGGTTTACCTTGGACCCGTATGAATCACGATGCGATTTGGGTGATAGTGGATAGATTGATGAAGTCGGCAACTCCCTAGATATGAGAGCTATTGATACTCTAAGTACTCTGGTGAAATTGTATGTCCGCGTGATAGTGAGGTTACATGGTATTCTGGTGAGCATAGTGTCAGATAAGGACTCTCGCTTCAATTCCCACTTCTGGGAACATTTTCAGGAAGCTATGGAAACCCATTTGAGTTTTAGTACAACTTTCCATCCTCAGATAGATGGTCAGTTAGAGAGGACTCTATAGGCCTTGGAGGACATGTTGAGAGCGTGTGCACTGGACTTTGGAGGCTCTTGGGATTACCATTTTCCACTCACAGAGTTTGCCTATAATAACAGTTATAATTCGAGTATCAGGATGGCACCGTATGAGGCTTTGTATGGTCGTAGGTGTCATTCCCCCATTGGGTGGGAAGAGGTGGGTGGCCGATAGATATTTACTCCCAACTTAGTGAGACAAGCTTATGAGAACGTCCAGTTTATTTGTGAGAGGTTACAGATAGCTCAAAGTAGACAAAAGAATTATGCTTACAGAAGACGAAGACCATTGGAGTTTACAGTGGGCGAGTCTGTATTTTTGTGAGTTTCTCCTTCCAAGGGTATAACGAGGTTTCTAAAAGAAAGGCAAGTTAAGTCCTCGTTACATTGGACCCTTTGAAATACTTTATAGAGTAGGAGATAATGCCTACAGGCTAGCATTGCCACCTAAGCTAACAGGCATTCATAACATCTTCCAAATCTCTATGTTATGAAGTACCACCTGGATCCGGCACATGTAATTAGATATGAGCCATTGGAGCTTAATGAGAACATGTTGTATGTTGAGAAGTCGGTTCAGATATTGGATAGGAAGGAAAAGGTGTTGAGATCGAAGACGATTCCCTTAGTGAAAGTTCTTTGGTAGTATCACACTATGGAGGAAGCGTCATAGGAATTAGAGAGTTTAATATGGGTGAAGTACCTTAAGTTATTCACCGACAGATTTGTTCCAATTTGGAGGACCAAATTTTCTTAGTGGGGGAGATTATCTAAGACCCACTTTTGGTGATGTATTCCTTATGATTCATATGATGTAACACATTTCCATATGTTAATTGAATCATAAGAAGAGTTTTTGGCTTGAATGAAATTGTAAAGGGAATGAATGAGTATTCATGAATTCATGTAATGGCTAAATAAGGGCTGAAGTGGCCACTAACTATACAAATTGAACTCAAAACACTACAGGCTGAATAAAAGGACTCAAACGTGAATTTTAGGTACCATTTATGATTCCATGCGGTACACACAAGTCACATAGTATCTGAATCATAAGAAATAAACATTTTTAGGCTCTAAGAGTGAATAAAATGCAAAATGACTGGTGAAGCAATCAAAGGCAAGTTTTCCTTTGAAATTCTAGAAAAATTTGCAGTTGGAAACCTACAAATGAAGGCCAAATCGATCCCCTATTTAAAGGAGATCGATCTCTTGTTCAAGCTAATTGATCTCAGTTTGGTTCTGTATAGAAAGGATCGATCCCTTCCCAAAGAGCATATCAATATCTCCCCATGAGTAGATAGATCTCCATTTGCTCCTGCCTAGTAAGGATCGATCCCTTCCCAATGAGCATATCGATCTCTCCCCATGAGCAAATAGATCTCCATTTGCTCATGCCTAGCAAGGACAAGAGCTTTATCTACCACTCTTAAATAAGAGTTTCTTGAAAATAATCTATAAGGGAAGAGGGTGGGGAGTGAGCTATATAACCTAGTAAAAAGGTATATACAAAGATATGCTAGGCTTACATCGTATTAATACATAAAAAGTTTAAATTATGTTATTTGCAATTTATGGACATACCTAGCTATTCTCAGCTAACATAGTCTCGTATTAGGGTTTAAAGGGTATTAGTTGGAAGGATGCTTTGAAGCTCTTTGTTTCTTGGTGTCCTAACACTTGCTCTAAGGGTTCCCTTATTTACATAACCACAAACATTAAATGCATGTACCATGCATAAATAACAAAGCATTAAAACATTATATTAATAATGCAATATTTCACAAAACATTTAAAACGTTCACACAATTATTATTTCCAAAGCATAAACATTTTTGTTACTTTGAAAGCTCAATCCAAGACGATAAAATCATCATTTAATTCCAAGATCCAGAGCACAAGTATATAAACCAATCAATGGTTATGACACATGGTAATAAACCAAATGGATAACATCACCAATAATCCAATGGTAACAAATCATGTTAAACTCCTATAAATGGCACACCATCTATGATCATAGACCCTCGCAGTGCCATTGATCAGTTGGCTAGTGGTATAACCTGTCTCGACAAGTTGTCAGACAATATCCTTGATTCTAAAAAATAACTAAATTTATATATATATATATATGTATATATATACTCATATGATTCAAGCCACACAGGTTGACTCCAACACATTCATATACATAAACTAAATGCTATACAAGCATACGAAATTGAGGTACCATCATGATAAGTGCTTAATTTGATATATTAATATTGCATAATAATATTCTTTTAGCTTTACTTAGCATTTAAAAGTTCTATGTAACTTCTTTTAATGTCATAAGCAAAATAATAGGCTTAATAGCCAAATGTACTCTTAACTTTTTGTATAAAATGGATATAAGTCCTTAACGTTTTATCACGTAAAAATTAGTCCATAAACTTTTATTTTACTGTAAATAAACCCTCAACCTTTCAAAATCATGTAATTAAGTTTAGTTCTGTTAAATAACACTAACTATCATTTGAACATCTTACATGGAAACTGACGTGGATAGCTTAGTTGGCTGCAAAGTGGAAAGCCACGTTTGCAATACTAATAGAAGTTAGTGTCATTTAGCAAATTTAGACCTAATTGCGTGAATTTGAAATGTTGAAGGTTTATTTATAATAAAATAAAAGTTTATGGACTGAATTCCATGAAATAAAACATTTTTTGTGCAAAAGGTTGAGGGCATATGTAAGACCATTAAATTCATATGTAATACCCTGAATTTTTGTAAACTCCCATTTAATTATGTAAAGTGTATATTGGATTGTGAAATGAATACACGCAAATTTTAAAGAGTATAGCGAGTGTAAGAAGGATATTTCCATGAGTGGAATGTAGATATATTGAGTTTTGAGTTGCGTGGTAAAATAGAATGAAGTTGCATGAGTTGTGTAAATCTTTGTACTTCATTTGGTTTTGTATTGTATACCTTTGGTTATACAATGAATGCACAAAAGTTTTAATGTATATAAAGTATGAATGGATGTCATTTTTAAGCCTTAAAGGTGGTTGGATGAGCAAATGACTATGGCAGCAAAATTAAGGATGTTTTCTGTGAGTTACTACAGAAAATTGCAGCAAAATCTGGAAAATATGAATGCCAGATCGATCTCATTGAAGTAATGATCAATCTGGAAGAGCAAAAAATGCTCTTATTTGAGTAATGGAATAGGGCAGATCGATCTACAATGGGGCTAGATCGACCTGCTAAGCATTCTGTGTAGAAGGAATCGATCCGTTGAGGGGCCAGATCGATCTACAAATGTTACTGACTTGGAGAGGTCGATCTCACCCTTGGAGCAGATCGATCTCCTTAAGCTACTGCCTAGAACATATCAATCTCATGCTTAGATGCAGATCGATCTTATTAGGTCTGAAAGGTCGATTTCGAGAGGAAAAATGTAGGGCAGATCGATCTCATTTGGAGAGCAAATCCATCTCATAAAGACAATTCTATAAATGCTGGACCTTTGCACTTCAGTTTTCACGAGAGAAAGTATTCCATTCAAGAGCAAAAGTGTAACCTAACTCTTCTACACTAGAAAACTTCAGTTTGCAGTTAGTTTTAAGTGAGATTTAGTTGAGCAAAGTTGTTCTTGGCAAAGAGGAGAATAACATACTTGAAAACAAGAGATTGAAATCAAGGATTTCAAGAGTAAGGAGGATTTGTACCAATTTGGAGAAAAAGGAAGGAAATCTTAGCTAGGTAAGATTTAATGCACCAAGTTTATATATGTTAAACTAGGTGTATTGATGAGTTTATTGGCATATTTATGAATTGTTGGAAATGAAAGAATCATGAAAAATGAGCACGACCTAGCTATTGGTGTGAAAATAGGCAAATGATGAGGAAAAGTTGTTAACATGAATTTGATGACGGAATAGGCATGTATGGAAGATTTTAAGCTAATCTTATGAAATGCATAATTTGGAAATAAGGAAGAATGAATATAACTATATGGAAAATATGGTATAATGCCATATTGGAAGAAAATAATAAAAATGATGTGTTAAATTTATATTTGGCAAATGAAACGAGTATAATACGGTATACTAACGTAAATACGTATAACAGCTTCGAGAATCACAGTGGAAGCTGATCGGACTGCAAGAGTGAGCAGAACCGAGGAAGTGAGGTCACTTGACGTGATCCGAGGTAAGGGAATTTCTTGAGTAGTTAGAGATGGCTCCATGTATTTTGAATAGCATTTTGATATTATTATATGCTATATGAAATCCCTTGAATAAGCATATTATGATGATTAAGAATAATAAGGATAAGTGTGTTTTATCCAAAACTAGGGTGAAAATACCCTAGAAGCATGTTATGACTAAAATGCATGGTTGCATGATAGAATGACAATTGTTTTCATGAATATGCGAAAATAGCACATGTTAGTGCAGATTTGATTTACTTGGGTGAATTGTGATTTGAATATGCCATCTATCTAGTTTATGTGAAAACCATAAGTGCTAGAGAACACTCGCACTATATTTTGAGATATGCATCACATAGTACTGGAGTATTTACTCGTACTACATTTTAATACGATTTATGCATATTAGAGTACTGGGAGCATTGCTCGTACTCAACTTTGTGATTGATGCATTTTAGAGTATTGGGAGCTATGCTCTTACTCAGTTTTACATAATAGAGTACTAGGAGCTTAGCTCGTACTCAGTTTTCATATAATATACATCATAGAGTATTGGGAGCTTTTGGCATGACCCTCCATGACTTAACCAAACCACTACAAATTTTTCAAATTTTTAACTTACCTTTCTCCTTATCAATGGTTGGGCTGTGATTCGATGTCAGAATCATCGGTTACCAGATCATCCATTATCATACATACATGTCAATATACTATCACTGACTGTAAATTCTTTTATAATATATGTGAGCTCATATAAATCTAATACAATTACATTCCCCATAATACATATTGTATACATCACTGTGCTATTTATATGTTTAGATACAAAATCGTATAAAATATACCTGTCCATCGATAGGAAATAGCAGCAAACAATGAGAATACTATCCCTCAAACGTACTCGCTCTACTGCTGATGCTCTGTAGAGAGATGTAAAAAAAAGGGTGAGCTCACAGCTCTGTAAGGAAATCAGGCAAGCAAGTAGACATCTACACTATCTACTCAAAATAATGTTATGCCTCAAAAATATCATTTCCTTAACTCACTTTAAAAGCATGTCTTTAAAATATATATATATACTTGTACAGATTAAATCTCATGTATAAAAATCAAGCTTAGTTCTCAAATGTAGGCATTTCGTGCAAAACAATGCATCTATATAATTTCACAATGCCTTTAGAGAAATCATGCCATTTGTATTCAAATCTTAGTAAATATGGCATTTAAATCATTCACAACACAACAATCGGATTCTGACCTATCCATCAGGTCTATCCGTATCATCAATAAATCAGTCAGTCAAGTGATATATCATGTGAGACTGTGGTTAAATGCAATAATATCCTGGACTATGGCCATATCCTATAATGGTGATCCTAGGTAACACAGTACTCGGTGTGTGGGGCAATCACTGCTGCAACGGGAGGGGGTTCATGTCACGACCCAAAAATCAGAGTAAATTTTTCATTTTTCTTTCATACTTACCTGTCCTCTGATCGTGACCACACTCCACTAATAATTGGACTGTGCGTCAATGCCAGTCCCACCAATCATTTACCATATAATTTAATTCCTTATTACAGAAAAAGGTAAACACATGAGTTTTTCATTTATTCTTTTCCATTCATTTACAAGTGTTTACATTATCTATACATCCCCGACAGTTACTTACAAACATGTTACTGTGCTATTCTTATTTAGATACAATATGTACAAGTGTATATACCTCAAAATGATGGGTAGCAGCGGATATCAGGAATGCAGTACTTAGTCGCCTCAAAGTCTACTAGAGGAAATCTTTGTAGGAAAATGAAAGGGGTGAGCACATCAAGATCAGTAAGGCAATCCTACGAACAAGTAGGCAACTATACTACCTACATGAACATGCTGTCGTGCATAAACCACCCTTTCTCCACACATTTCAAAACCAATGTTACAATTCTTGATGTCATGATGTCATGTAAAACAAGTTCACATATGGATTTCAAAAAATGAAAAACTCGACATGCAAATCCTTTTAAAACATTTCATTCTCGTTAAAATTTCACAACACAGTCAAGACTCAACTCCTCCCTCAGGTGTTCCTGACTCACACAAAACCATGAAATCAAATGCTTTTCAAAGCAAAAGTACCATGCGATATAATGAATATCATGTAAAACCAGTTTACATCATTCATGGGTTTAAATAGCATGGAAATAACATCATGCAAGTTTCCATTTAAAACCCAATTTAATTTTCATCAAAATCTAATCTCAGTCAGGATCTAACCCCTCCCTCGAGTGATCCAGACTCACAAAAAATCCACAAAATGAGTTTCTCAAAACATCAACATGCGAGACTAGGCAATATATGTATATCTCAGGCAAATAACTAGGACGATGGTCATATGTCCTCGTGATCCCATTGTTACATGGATCCTAGTGTGTGGGGTCTCACCACTATCGGGAACTGCCTCGGGAGCTGGGTCAGTCCATCTCGTCGGTCCTGCCAGATCACTCACATCCGAAGATGCCACATTATCAATCCCAGCATGGTACAGTGTACTCCATGCTACTTGCACAATAAAACGTACTCCATGGACCCATATCTCATATCCATACTCATGCCCTGTCTCAAAATGCACGTGCGAGCCTATTTAATCGGCGTGACATACAGTCTACCTGATGCTCTAAGCACGGCTCATCGCATGTTCTCATAAAACCAATGCGAGCGATGCTCCAGCACTCTCATAAAATTAAGGAAAATCTCGTGCGAGCCAAGCTCCAGCACGTGTTTCAGAAAATCTCATAAGATTAGTGCGAGCTAAGCTCCAGCACTCTATCAAAATCTTGTAAAACTAGTGCGAGCTAAGCTCTAGCACTCTGTTACACAAATCTTGTGAAAATCTGGTGCGAGCTAGGCTCCAGCACCCTGTCACGAAAATCATGAAAAAATCTGGTGCGAGTTAGACTCCAACACCGTGTCATGAAAATCATATAAATATCTGGTGCGAGTTAGACTCGAGCACCAATGCATGTCAAACTCTAGTACGAGCTCTTACTCCAGCACTAATGCATGCATCACACAAATCAAAAACTCGTGCGAGCTTAGCTCTAGCACATCACATTTCTATAAAATCACGTAGGCAGCTACATTTCTCAAATCAATTTTAGAGAAAATCAACATTGATTAAAGTTATGCAATGATGTGCATTTTATTTAAAAGTTAGCCAACCTACCCATGCATGTGTCAAAACCATCTATAAAATATGCAAGAACATCTTATTCTTGCTCCTCCCAACTTTTCCCTAAATCTGTAAATTTTACCCTTCACAAGGGTATTTTGATCATTTGCCTATCTGGGGCACTAAAATTTTCATCTTAAATCCTTCAGACAATCTTAGGGAATGTAAATGATGTCAAAATTGCGTAAAGTTACCTCTAGCAGTCCGTAAAATTCCCTTACCTGGAATCACGCGTAAGTTTATCCAGTCTCGATGATACCAGGTCTCTCAATCCCAATTCGCTCCAACCAAGTCTACGGAGCTGCATATAACCACGTATTTGGGTCAGTTCTAATATACTTATCAGTATTTCATTATATTGATCGAATCTAAAACATTGGGCCCGTTTTACTTTATTGGGCCCGATTGCATCTTAATGGGCCTCGACCTATTTCCAACCCGTTTCCACTTATTAAATCCTTTCTTTGGGTCTATTGGGCTCTCAATACCTATTGGGCTTCGTTCCAAACTCTTTGGATAGCCCGTATATCATTTACGATAATTAATTCAAAAATCGTAGCAAAATTCCCTAATTGCGGAATTTAATTCGTAATTCGTAAAATAAATTTTTAATACGCAAAAAATTACATAAATTGCCGTGAATGAACTTTACTTACCTGAGATTATGCGATGGTATGCAATTCAAAGTTCGATCGGGCTCACGTATACAATTTATCGTCGAACTACACAATTTTATATTTAATTCTGGGTTAATTTCTGATTAAATATAATTTAAATAAATTTCTCGAAAATCAAATCGATCACTTTTGACCTCTTATCGACTTATCCGAAGTCCGGTGTATCCCCGAAAATCTTCCCCTTTTTCTTCCTTTTTTTATTATTTTATTTTTATTTATTATTTATTTTTATTATTATTTTAATCAATTAAATATTATTATTTTTGCAAAAATATCTAAAAAAATTTATATTCAATTCATTTAATCAATAAATGAATTTCTCGGTATTATTTCATCTTTTTAGTATATTTTTCGATTATTTTCGAGATAATTTCCCGATGTAAAATTTTCGATTAAGTCCAATAAATTTATATCTGGATCAATTTAACTTGAAATTTAATTATTTATTCCTTATTGATCAAGATTTCTCAATCCCATATTTTTAAATGAAAATTACTTGTCAAATTTATATCGAATTTTGGTCGTTTAACCGTTTTACCATTGCACGTGTTCGGGATCAATCCAATCTAACTTCCCTTCACGAACACTCAATCATTTCATGTTTTAAACCCTTATCTCTAGTCCGAGTCCCATACGTTTAAATTTGTGACCACTTCAATCCTTCATAAGAAATTACGATATAATTTCGGGTCTTACATAATCTCCCCCACTTAAAAAATTTGGTCCTCCAAATTAGAACCAAGTCAAATGGGTCCATAAACAACTCCGGGTACATCTATCGCATCATATTCTTTAATTCTTAATGTGACTTTTTCGGAGTGTACTACTACCAAAGGACTTGACTAGGGAGATCGTCTTAAACCTCAACATTTTCTCATTCTGTCTAATACCCGTATCGAGTTTTCAACGTACGTTATACTTTCATTGAGCTGAGCTGCTGGAGCTCATATCCGATCACATATGTTAGGTTCGGATAGTATTTCAGAAGCATCAAAAGATGGGACATATTGTGGATGCCTGCTAATTTAGGTAGTAACGCCAACCTACAAGTCTTATCTCCCACTTTGTCCAATCTCTCAAAAGATTCAATCTAACGAAACTCAATTTGCTTTCTTTCTGAATCTCGTCATGTTCTAAGAGCATGTAACTTCCAACAATACTAATTCACTCTCGGTGAATTCCAATGGTTTTCTGTCTCTTGTCAGCATAGCATTTCTGTCTGCTCTGAGGTGTTATTAATCTCTCACACATTAACGGAACACCCTCAGAGGTTTGTCTTACCAATTCAGGAGCAACTCTATATCTGTTACCCACTTCTTCTTATCCAAATCGGGGAACAGTCCCTACGGCCATACAATGCCTCATATAAAGTTTTCCCGATACTCAAGTGATAACTATCACTATTGACGAATTCAATTAGTAGTAACTGATCATCCCAAGAGCTTATAAAATCTATGCACACACTCTCATCATATCCTCTAGAACCCGTACAGTCTCCTCTGATTGACCATCTGTCTGAGGATGAAAAGTTGTGCTAACACTCAATCGGGTTCCCATAGCTTCCAGAAAAATATTCCTCAAAGTGGGAAGTGAAGCGAGAATCCCTATCTAATACAATGCTCACTTGAAAATACATAGTGTTCCACAATCTTCCTTATACATAAATCCGCCTACACACTCAGAGTATCTAAGGATTTCATAACCATAAGATGGATAGACTTAGGCAATCTGTCGATTATCACCCAGATAATCTCGTGATTCATCTGGGTCCTCTCTAACCCATCACAATATCTATGGTAATTTGTTCTTATTTTCGTGTTGATATAGGTAGAGGCTGTAATAACCCTGCAGACTTCTAGTACTATACCTTAATCTGCTGACATACGAGTCACTTCTCCACAATCTCTACAATGTCTCTTTTCATATCTGACCACTAATACCCTTTTCTAAGATTTCGATATATATATATATTACTTCTCGGATGCACTGTATATCCCGAAGAGTGAGCTTTTGACAATATCTCTATCTCATCAACTATGGTCCTGAGGAGCACTTACATTGTCTCTGAACCTCAGTAAACCATCATTACTCTCTGTGAACTCTGTCACTGTACCTATCTGAATCTGACCCACACTATCGACACCATGTCGATCATCATGCTAAGCCTGTCAACTCCGGTCACTCAAATCCGGTTCTAATCTCAAGCAAGCTGTCACACAATCACTGTTATCATCAGAGGGGATCACATCACTACTGAGGCTTACAACTGCTCTAGCAGCTCACGCTCCCTGACCATCGTATGTAATACCATCCCGAGGCTCTTTCTGCTCAAGACATCAGCTATCACATTAGCCTTTCCTGGGTGGTACTATTTCCACAATCATAATCCCTCAGAAGCTCTAACCCTCTTTGTTCTCATATCCGACTCTTTCTATGAAAATAGATACTCGGAGCTTTTATGATCAGTGCATACACAAAATTTGTCACTGTATAAGTGGTGGCGCCATACCTTTAATGTAAACGCTACAGCTACCAGCTTTAAATCATGAGCCGGATAGTCCTTTCATGGTCTTTGAACTGTCTGGATCCATACTGACTATCATCTCATTTTGAATTAATGCACAACCTAATCTTGCTTTCAAGACATCCATATACCCTGAGAAACCTCTTAATCTATTGAGTATGGTGAAAATAAATGCGGTGGTCAATTCATACTTCAATGTACCAAAACTCCTGTCACGTGTATCATCTCATTCAAATACCACTTTTTCTTAGTTAAACGTGTCAAAAAAGTAGTCCCTTTTGAGAACTCTCAACAAACCATCTGTAAAAACAATTTCCAATTGTTGCTTATAATTTTCCCTGAACTTTAAATAAACCTAAAATATCATCAATGAGGATGATAACTAATCGGTCCAGGTAAAGTTTAAATACCTTATCGTAGTTGAGTTTCACTAAATATTTCAATCACCCATATCTTTGAAACGTATAATGTCATTTCAAAATCGCTTCCGTTCAAGATACTAACCCGCTTCATTTCCTTTTCCTTATATTAACGGCTTTTATAAAATTTTAATTTTTAAACCTTCCTGATTAATCGAATTCTATATTTCTTTATTGTACCAGTAAAGGTACCCTTATTTTAAATGTAGATATTATGACTGTCGATTTCAAGTTTTAAGTTGTGTATACTTTTAGACGCTGTTAAGCTTTTAGGTGGGGATGTATTTTGAAATACCTTTATTAACTCTCAAACTCGACCACATGGACTGGTTATGGATATATCCACCCCTTATGCTTGGTCGCAATTCATAGTCACTACATATCGTATAATCCAAATTACTTCACATATCAGAGATATTCGTACCTTGCATACGCCTCTTATTCCAATATATCTCATATTCAGGATCTATCACATCTTAAAACTTATCTATTTTCGTATATCACTTATAACAAACTCTATCATTACTCATTCTGTGAGTATAATCATTTACTCCTTTAATTTCAATCGCCACACCCTTTTATTACTTGTCAAAACTTACAGTATACTTTTCAAGGGTAAACATATCACTATCTTAGGATAGAAATCTGAACAGCATAGTTTGCAGCCGACCAATTTATTCTCAAATATTACTTCAAATTATTCATAGTCCATTGAATAAAATCGGCTGACTTATACTTCTTTCCCTATTTTCAACTTATAATCTCTTCATAATTATTTCCGTTAGTTAACCCTCCTTTATTGGGGTACTAACTATCAGCATTGTGCCCAAGGGTGTACGCATTCATGTCTTTTACTAACTTATATACAAATAAAGGCGATATGAATAATGAGTGGCACCGGATCAAGTAACATAATTACTTCTTTATTCATAACCATGTGGTATCTTTCATCACATCATATGAAACATCAATAGTGTCCTGGTCCAAGGCATACACTCGTATTCATCCAACAGCCTACTTTCCCTTTATCTTCGGCTATAGCCTCCCTTTTGGGTGCAAAGATATCAACAGGGTTTTCTCTGTCTCTTTGCCCTTTTGTGGGGCAGTCTCACCCAACTCTGAGCAATCATTAAATAAATGGCCTGTCTTACCACACTTGACACCTATTTTAGTCAATAAAGTGTAGATGTAGGCCTTACTTTGTCACGCCCCGGAAACGCGAAAAATCGGGCAAATTTAAAACTTTTTACTTAACAATTCACAATTAAGAGTGCATTCCTGTGTAGTGTCATACATCATCACACTTATCATACCTCAGGATCTTGTCATTAAATAGTATATATTATATCATATACATTACTCGATCTCAAGTTAATTAATCCTAATACATCCCATACAATGTTATACATCAAGTTCTTATTACATCATTAAATATATCTAAAATTCTCAGATCTCACATCCTAACCACCTTAAAAGAATTTGGTCCTCCAAATTCAACTCAACTAGTCAAATAGATGGGGGTATTTGAAGAGAGAGAAAATAAAATTATAGGAGAAAGAAGGGGTTCCTTATATAGACGGAGGGTAGGAGATCGATCTAGCTCTTGATGAGATCGATCTGCATTTGAATTTGGGGACGATTTGGGGTAATTTTATGCCTAGGAGATTGATCTGTCGAGGGGTGAGATCGATCTCTTTATGGCTTTATGAGATTAATGAACAAGGTGTTCAGAGACTATCTAGATAAGTTTGTGATAGTCTTTATTGATGATATCCTAGTGTACTCTCGGTCGTATGAGGAGCATGTAAAACATTTGTGGTTAGTACTTCAGATACTCCGAGATAAACAATTATATGGAAAGTTTAGTAAGTGTGAGTTTTGGCTGGATCAGATAGCTTTCCTTGGTCATATAGTCTCAGAGGAAGGAGTATCAGTGGATCCAAGTAAAGTGGAGGCTGTGCTTAACTAGGAAAGACCGAGGATAGTTACGAAGGTACAAAGCTTCCTTGGTTTAGCAGGATATTACAGAAGGTTTGTGGAAGGGTTTTCCAGGATTGCCGCCCCTTTGACTAAGCTCACTCGCAAAGAGACTCCATTTATATGGACTGATCAATGTGAGCTCAGTTTTCAAGAATTAAAGAGGAGGTTGACAGCGGCACCTGTGTTAACTATTCCTGAGGGATCAGGAGGATTTTCGGTGTATAGTGATGCATCTCATCAAGGATTGGGATGTGTGCTTATGCAGCATGGAAGAGTGGTCGCATATGGATCGCGACATACTTCCATGGAATCTACCACACATCTTACACTGCTTACACTGCTACAGAGCAGGTCGGGGTCCTCCAATCACAATACCCCTCAAAAGTGCTGAAATTGGATACACTGGGGCCTTACCAATCATCTTATCTCGTGACTCATCAACTCTAATCTCTTACCAAACTATCTTTTTCCTGTTCTGACATCTCTATCATTCTCTATTCTCTTTTATCTCTATCTCGGCCTTTACTACCTTTCCAAATATTAGAGGCGTGCAACACATGATCTTATTCACACAACTATAGTCTGCGCACTGCCTCAGCATAGGTAGTGATATCCAATAGGGCCAATCGGACTGAAATAGACAATCTGAGCCCTTCTATCAACTTTTGGGCTTTTCGACTCTCACTGCCCATAGTGTCGGGGTAATACCTACCCAGGGATATAAATTGAGTTTCATACTCGTCAATCAACTAGTGCCTTTGGGTCAGTGTAATGAATTTTACCTGTAATTTCCTTTAAGCAGTGTTTGGGATATTCTGTCATCGAAATATATGCAGAAATATTTCTCATGTCAACTCTGGATGTCTAACTCTTAAGATGGGTCAAGCGGACTTCCACCAATGCTCTGACTCACCCTCAAATCCCATGCATACTCTGAGCAATTAACTCCCAAAATATTCTCCACACTCTGTTCCAACCTCGCGAAGCGTGTCTCAATACTATTCGATCTCTCTGTCGAACTCTGTGGGGCATGCTTAACATCAGCCTCCATTTCAATCTCAACCTGGTTCTTATAGGTCGACTCAGCACGACTAGCAGGCTCAGGCCTATCTCTACGACCTCTGCCTCATGCTCTACCTCCTCTACCGCGACTAATATTAGGCATAATGCCTATAGTCCTGCATTCTCAACCATTTATTAGTTAAACCCATCTCGATATACTCTATTGTATACAACCAAGCACAGTAACACGGGGATGTAATTTCCTAATTACTGATACTGACACACATCAGACCAATTTCGCTCTGATACCACCATTTGTCACGACCCAAAAATTAGAGTAAATTTTTCATTTTTCTTTCATATTTACCTGTCATCTGATCGTGCCCACACTCCACTAATAATTGGGTTGTGTGTCAATGCCAGTCGCACTATTTATTTACCATATAATTTAATTCCTTATTACAGAAAAAGGTAAACACATGAGTTTTTCATTTATTATTTTCCATTCATTTACAAGTGTTTACATTATCTATACATCCCCGACAGTTACTTACAAACATGTTACTGTGCGATTCTTATTTAGATACAATATGTACAAGTTTATATACCACAAAATGATGGGTAACAACGGATATTAGGAATGCAGTACTCAGTCGCCTCAAAGTCTACTGGAGGAAATCTGTGTAGGAAAATGAAAGGGGTGAGCACATCAAGCTCAGTAAGGCAATCCTACGAGCAAGGAGGTAACTATACTACCTACATGAATGTGGTGCCGTGCATAAACCACCCTTTCTCCACACATTTCAAAATCGATGTTACAATTCATGATGTCATGTAAAACAAGTTCACATATGGATTTCAAAAGCATGAAAAACTCGACATGCAAATCCATTTAAAACATTTCATTCTCGTTAAAATTTCACAATACAGTCAGGACTCAACCCCTCCCTCGGATGTTCCTTACTCACACAAAACCATGAAATCAAATGCTTTTCAAAGCAAAAGTACCATGCGATATAATGAATATCATTTAAAACCAGTTTACATCATTCAGGGGTTTAAAAAGCATGGAAATAACATCATGCAAGTTTATGTTTAAAACCCAATTTAATTTTCATCAAAATCTTATTTCAGTCAAGATCTAACCCTTCCCTCAGGTGATCCAGACTCACACAAAAATCCACAAAACGAGTTTCTCAAAACATCAACATGCGAGACTAGGCAATATATGTATATCTCAGGCAAATAACTAGGACGATAACCATATGTCCTCGAGATCCCACGGCTACACGGATCCTAGTGTACGAGGTCTCACCACTATCAGGAATCGCCCCGGGAGGTGGGTCAGTCCATCCCGTCGGTCTAGCCCGATCACTCGCATCCAAAGATGCCATGCATCCGAAGATGCCACATAATCAATCCCAGCACAGTATAGCATACTCCATTAAACTTGCACGGTACAACGTACTCCGTGGACCCATATCTCATATCCATACTCATGCCCTGTCTCAAAACGTACGTAAGAGTCTATTTAATCCACGTGACGCACAATCTACCTGACGCTCTAAGCACGGCTCTTCGCATGTTCTTATAAAACCAGTGCGAGCCAAGCTCCAACACGCGTTTCATAAAATCTCATAAGATTAGTACGAGCTAAGCTCCAGCACTCTGTCAAAATCATGTAAAACTATTGCGAGCTAAGCTCTAGCACTCTGTTACAAAAATCATGTGAAAATCTGGTGCGAGCTAGGCTCCAGCACCCTGTCACGAAAATCATGAAAAAATCTGGGGCAAGTTAGACTCCAACACTGTGTCACGAAAATCATATAAAAATATTGTTCGAGTTAGACTCCAGCATCACTGCATGTAAAACTCTAGTGTGAGCTCTTGCTCCAGCACTAATGCATGCATCACACAAATAAAAACTCGTGCGAGCTGAACTCTAGCACGTCAGATTTCTATAAAATCATGTAGGCGGCTACATTTCTCAAATCAATTTTAGAGAAAATCAACATTGATTAAAGTTATGCAATGCTGTGCATTTTATTTAAATGTTAGCCAGCCTACCTATGCATGTGTCAATACCATCTAAAAAAATAAGCAGGAACATCTTCTTCTTGCTCCTCCCAACTTTTCCCTAAATTTGGAAATTTTACTCTTCACAAGGGTATTTTGGTCATTGCGGGGCACTAAAATTTTCATCATCAATCTATACCCTTTAGACAATTTTAGGGAATGTAAATGATGTCGAAATTGCGTAAAGTTACCTCTAGCAGTCCGTAAAATTCCCTTACCTAGAATCACACGCAAGTTTAACTCGTTTCGATGATACCAGGTCTCTCAATCCAAATTCTCTCCAACCAAGTCTACGGAGCTGCATATAACCACGTATTTGGGTCAGTTCTAATATACTTATCAGTATTTCACTTATACTGATTGAATCTAAAATACTGGGCCTGTTTGACTTTATTGCGCCCGATTGCATCTTAATGGGCCTCGACCCATTTCCAGCTCGTTTCCACTTATTAAATCCTTTCTTCGGGTTTATTGGGCTCATAATACCTATTGGGCTTCATTCCAAACTCTTTGGATAGCCCGTATATCATTTACGACAATTAATTCAAAAATCCCCACATAATTCCCTAAATGCGGAATTTAATCCTTAATTCGTAAAATAAATATTTAATACGCGCAAAATTATATAAATTGTCGTAAATGAGCTTTACTTACCCGAGATTATGCGATGGTGCACAAATCGAAGTTCGATCGGGCTCACGTATACTATTTATCATCGAACTGCATAATTTTATATTTAATTCTGGGTTAATTTCTGATTAAATATAATTTAAATAAATTTCTCAGAAATCAAATCGGTCACTTTTGACCTTTTATCGACTTACCCGAAGTCCGGTGTATCCCCGAAAATCTTCCTTTTTTTCCTTTTTTTCTTTTTCTTCCTTTTTTATTTTATTTTTATTTATTATTTATTATTATTTTAATCAATTAAATATTATTATTTTTGCCAAAATATCTAAAAAAAATTATGTTTAATTCATTTAATCAATAAATGAATTTCTCGGTATTATTTCATCTTTCTGATATATTTTTCGATTATTTTTGGGATAATTTCCTGATGTAAAATTTTTGATTAAGTCCAATAATTTTATATCTTGATCAATTTAACCTGAAATTTAATTATTTCTTCCTTATTGATCAAGATTTCTCAATCCCATTTTTTTAAATGAAAATTACTTGTCGAATTTATACCGAATTTTGGTCTTTTGACCATTTTACCCTTGCACATGTTCAAGATCAATCCAATCCAACTTCCCTTCACGAACACTCAATCATTTCGTGTTTTAAATCCTTCTTTCCAGTCTGAATACCATTCGTTTAAATTTGTGACCATTTCAATCCTTCATAAGAAATTACGATATAATTTCGGGTCTTACAGTTCAGTCCATCACAACTGCGAGCTATGAACTCCTCAACTCCACAACATCACATGGTACAATGTACTCTATGCCACTCACACGATACAGCGTATTTCATGGACCCTACATCATAGTCGGGGTGCCTGCCATAGGTCTTAGCCCTTAAACCATAGCAAATCAATACCACGTCTCTAAATCAACATGCGAACATCTCACAATGTGACACTCAGTCTACATGAGGAAATCAAGTATGGTTTTTCAACATGTCTTATATATCACATAAAATATAGTGTGTGCCTTTGAGCGCAACTCACAGTCGACACTCCGCTCAAACACTGTTTCACATCACAAACTCAAACTCTAGTGTGAGTAAACCTCCAGCAACTAGGTAATGCATAGTTCATGTTTCAAATCAAGTACGAGCAATAACTTCAGTACCATGCTATGCACAAAACTCATCAAATCAAGTACGAGCAATAGCTCAAGTACTATGTCATGTATAAATCATGAAAATTTTGAGTACGAGTAACAACTACAGCACTCTGTCATGCATCTCATGTAAAATTCAAGTACGAGCAATTCACTCTTATACTCTGTCAAGCATATCATATAAAACTGAGTATGAGTAATAACTCCAGCACTCTATCATGCATGTCATGGAAATCTAGTGCGAATCATACATCCGCCCTAATATATGTGGAAAATATATGAAATCAAGTATGAGCTGTGCTCTAGCACGATTTATTCTCACAGAATTCGATAGATGGCTCTTTAAAAAGGGATGATTTTCAAAATATCAAAATCAGCACTATAAAGTGTGCTTCATTCTCACTAACCTTAAAAACATTAGCCATCTTTTTACTCTTCTGCTAAATAGCAATAAAACACTAAAATTAGTGGTTTCCATGCCTTTTACAACTTTTCTTAAAAGTTGACTTTTTTCCTAACTAAGGGTAAAATCATAATTTGCCACTATCGGGTAACAATAATTATTTTTCACTTTCTCTGACCCTCAAAGTTTTTAAGTGAATGTAAAAGTAGACGAAAATACGTGCAGGCATCTCTAACTACTCACAAAAGTCCCTTACCTGCAATCACTCGAGAGATTTTACATTCTCAATGCTGCTCGATCCAGCAGTCCAATTCGCTCCTCCAATAATCTCTGGAGCTGCATATAACCATTTATCAGGTTAATTATACTTTTCCTACTGTATTTCATATTAAATACAGTCTATTTCACTTAATGGGCTTTAATAAACCTTAATGGGCAAAACTATACCTTAAGCTCATTTCCATTTTACTATTCATTTTCGTTGGGCCTATTGGGCTTGTGGGGCCCACCAACTCTTATTGGACTCATCCGAGACCCATTACATCACATTGGGCCGAAAACAATTAAGCTTGGCCCATTAGACCACTGGGCCACATGCCATAGCTGAGAGCATCCCATGTCGTCGATCACACCATGTCATGCAGTCCAGGTCCATTTATTTAGCCAATTTACTTGGGCATTTTCACAAACACTTGGTTGGCAGGGTTTGTAAGCTTCACTTATTTCATTTAGGCATTTTATCAAAGACCTTGATTGCCTTAAAATTGATTAATTCTAACTATACCATAATCATGAACACATGTACATCAACTCATTTATGCCTTAAAATCATATGGGCATTCATCAACTTATCACTCGCTTTCAGTCAAACCATATTCATAGTGATTTCATATGTTTCAATGCTTAAAACATATACCGACATACTTTAAATCATTCATACATTAACATATATGAATTTGAAAGCTTGAAATTATACCAAGTATTTGTGTTCACACTTGGCCAAAACTTTGAAGCCTCACAGTTTGCACATTATGGCTCCTTAATAGCTAATTCCAACATATGTCACTCTCCTCTCAATTTGGAACAACTTCTGTTGAGTTAATGTATTTTGAAATGACGAAACAAGTGAATTCAATAATGTAAAGATGATATAAAAATATGTTTAGAGGTTATCAGTACCAGAACTTTAAGTTCTATTGATGAGAGATCGATCTGGGTTATGAGAGATCGATCTCCTGGGTTTGCCTTGGATGAGAGATCGATCTCAGGAAGACATGAGATCGATCTGCCAAGCCTTGAACCTATACAAAGGTATTGAGGAAGAGTGAGATCGATCTATATGAGTTATGAGATCGATCTGCCTAATACTGGAGTTGAGGAGATCGATCTGATCTAGGAAGAGATCGATCTCCCTTAAAGCAAAGAAAGTAGATCGATCTTCAAGATCGATCTACACTCAAACAGAGAGGTTATGAGATCGATCTGGTAAGGAAGAGAGCTAAGGAGATCGATCTGGGTTATTGAGAGATCGATCTCCCCACTATGAGATTGCATCGCAGATCGATCTGTAGATCGATCTTGCCTCAAACAGAGAGATTGAAAGATCGATCTGCCTATTCGACAGATCGATCTCCCTTAACATTTTCAAATAAGAGATCGATCTGCTAATATATGAGATCGATCTCCTTGTGTTATTTTGCTTTGATCTTGCAGGACTTATAACTAAGAGATCAATCTGGCCAAGATGGCAGATCGATCTGGCATTCTACTGGAGGTACCCAACGGCTAGTTCTGCAAAAATCTCAATGGGAAAAACAGTATTTAATGCTCCAACTACCAATCCTTCAGTATTTAACCAAGCATTGAAGACAATGAGAATAGAGACACTATTGCTGCACATTTCTTACATTCTCAAGAGTTTAATACTTTCATTCCTTGTGTCTTCATTCCTCATTTATTGAGTTTGTTGTATAAGCTTAAGTGCAAAAGCTGTAATTGTCCTACCCACATTAAATGCTTGATTTTGTATTCATCCTTACCTTAAGAGAGAAGAGGATTGTTCCTCAGTGAGATAAAATTGTAAAAGGGTGAATACATCTTTGTATTGCAAAGGGTAGAGAGGTTATTCCTTAACCTGAAAAAGGAACATTGTAACTTCAGTTGAAGGAGAGAAAGAAAGCACTTGACAAGAAGGTCAAGGAGAGAGGACGTAGGCAAGAGTTTGGCTGAACCTCTATAAACGATTGTGTTTGTTTCTCTCTTCCCTATCTTGCATTAAATTGTTTAATTTTATTGTATTGCTCACTATCATTGCTGATTAAATTAGGATTAATTTAAAATTTCCCATTAACGTTAGAAAATCGATTCACCCCCCCTCTCGGTAGAGCCAAAAATTGGTATCAGAGCTAAGACTCTTTAATCACATAGGAACAACTTCCTAAGAGTTAGAAACGATCAAATGGCTCACAACAATGTAGCAACTAGTTTGGTAGGAGAGGGGCACTCTACGGTTAGACCTCCTATGTTCAATGGAGAACATTATGCCTATTGGAAGACTAGGATGATGTTATTCATTCAAGCAAATGATTATGAGGTGTGGAGGATTATAATTAAAGGACCTCAAATCCCTACAAAGAGAATAGAGGGAAGAGATATCCCTAAAGAAGAAGATGAATGGGATTCAAATGACATTAAATGTGCTCAGCTAAATGCTAAGGCTATGCACACATTATTTTGTGCCTTAGGTCCAAATGAATACAATAGGGTCTCTGGATGTGACAATGCCAAACAAATTTGGGACAAATTGACAGTAACTCATGAGGGTACAACCCAAGTAAAGGAGACCAAAGTAGGAATGGTCACACATGACTATGAGCTTTTTAGGATGAAGGAAGGAGAATCAATTAGTGATATGTTCACTAGATTCACGGATGTAATTAATGGATTAAAGTCCTTAGGAAAAATTTACTCTAATATTGAAATGGTCAAGAAAATATTAAATAGCTTACCTAAATCATGGGAAGCTAAAGTAACTGCAATTGAGGAATCTAAGGATCCTCACACATTGTCTTTAGATGAATTAATAGGATCACTACTCACTTATGAGATGAAATTAAGAAGAAATGAAGAGCCACCCAAGAAAGTGGGAGTTGCTCTAAAATCCACTGCTCATGAGGAGATTAAGCATGAGAGTGGTAGTGAAGAGGACCTTGAGATGGCAATGTTTGCCAAAAGATTTAACAAGTTCATGAGAATGAGAGCTAGTGGTAGTAATAGGAGAAACAATAAGAGAGATCAAGAAGAAGTAGGTAGAAAAGAGTCAATTGTGTGTTATGAATGTAAAAAACCAGGACACATAAAATTTAACTGCCCTCTTCTTAAAAGGTCCAATGATAGGTTCCACAAAAAGAAGGCAATGGTGGCAACATGGAGCGATAGTGACTGCTCCGATGATGACTCAAATGAGGACATTGCCAACTTGTGCTTCATGGCTATTGAGGATGAAAAGGTAACTTCAAACCTCAATGAATATTCGTTTGATGAATTGCAAGATGCCTTTGATGATCTTGCATTAGAGTATGAATGCATGAGTATGAAATATAAAAAGATAATATCCAAATTGAGAAAATAAAATGAGTTGATGCTAAGGGACAAATTAGAATGTCAAAAGAAACTAGAAATTTCAAATCTTGAAATTTGTGACCTTAAAGAGAAAAATGGCAACCTACATAATTCCTTTAATAGGTTCCACATGGGTTAACAAAAGTTAGATAGCATGCTAGAGACCCAAAGGGAATTCTTTGACAAAAATGGGTTAGGATATAATGCAAAAAGTAGAGAGACTCATCTTAAAAGCTTTATTGCTAGAAATAGTATAAATAAATTCTCAACTTCTTGTTCATATTGCAATAGAAGGGGACATGTATCACATAATTGCAATATAAACATGAGATCTCTTAAAGGAAAAATAGTAAGAAGGATATGGATTCCAAAAGAAGTAATTCACTCAAAGGATGTTAATGCATTAGCAAAATGGATCCCAAAGGGATCAAGAATTGCATTCACTAACCTCAAAGGACCCAAGAGAATTTGGGTACCTAAGACTTGAGTTTGAATCTTTTTGTAGGTGATTGAGCATGGCCACAAAGCTAAAACAAAGGAAGCATGGTACTTGGATAGTGGATGCTCAAGGCACATGACGGGAGATAGAAGCCACTTCAACTCTTTTAAATCAAAAGTTGGTGGAGAAGTCACATTTGGGGACAACTCCAAAGGCCAAGTTGAAGGAAGTGACTCAATAGGTAATGACTACTTTTCATTAGAAAAGGTATTACTTGTTAGGGGTCTAAAGCATAACTTACTAAGCATAAGTCAACTTTGTGACAAAGGTTACAAAGTAATCTTTGATTGCATGAAATGTCATGTTGTAGATCCTAAGTCAAACAAAGTTCTTTTTCTAGGTCATAGGCAAGGTAATATATATATTGTCTATCTTAATGAACTCAAAAATGAAAATAGATGCCTAATGGTAGACAATAAAAAGGAATCTTGGTTATGGCATAGAAGACTAGGTCATGCTAGCATGCATGTGCTATCTAAGTTAACTAGAAAGGATCTAGTCATAGGTTTACCCAAGCTATCCTTTGATCATGAAGAAATATGTGAAGCTTGTGTTAAAGGAAAACACAAAAGGACAACATTTAAGCCTAAGAATATTGTATCCACCACTAGGCCTCTTCAATTACTTCACTTAGATTTATTTGGACCAACTAGAATAACTAGCCTAGGTGGAAACACTATGGATTTGTAATAGTTGATGATTACACTAGGTTCACTTGGGTGTTCTTTTTAAGAGTAAAAAATGAAGCCTTAGAAAAATTTATAGCCTATACAAAAATTACTCAAAATGAAAAAGGGTATACAATAACTAGCATTAGAAGTGATCATGGCAAGGAATTCGAAAACATAGGATTTAATGAATATTGCAATGATCAAGGAATTAGTCACAACTTTTCAGCCCCTAGGACACCACAACAAAATGGAGTAGTTGAGAGAAGAAATAGAACCTTGGAAGAAATGGCTAGAACCATGTTGTGTGAGAATAATTTACCAAAGTATTTTTGGGCTGAAGCTATAAACACATCTTGCTATATAATTAATAGAGCTATGATTAGACCCATGCTAAAGAAAACTCCTTATGAGCTTTACAAGGGTAAGAAGCCTAATATTAGCTACTTCCATCCTTTTGGTTGCAAATGTTTTGTCTTAAATAATGGTAAAGATAATTTAGGAAAATTTGATGCCAAAAATGATGAAGGAATCTTTCTAGGGTACTTATTGAATTCAAAAGTTTATAGAGTATATAACAAAAGAACATTAATGGTTGAAGAATCTATTCATGTTATATTTGATGAGTCAAATGATGTATCTAAAGATTCAACCAATGATGAGGATGTTGGAATATTTGATGAAAACTTGGAGGAAATTAACTTAGAAGATGATTTATTAGAAAAACTTGACTTCACTAAAGAAGATGATGAAGAAATAGAGATACTAGAGAGAGAGTCTAGAGCACCAAGAGAGTTAGGATATGTAAAAGATTGTGAAATAGTAGGAGATCCAACTCTTGGAGTTAGAACTAGATCCTCTCTAAGAAACATGTGTCAATATATAACATTTGTATCTCAAATAGAACCTAGGAATGTCAATGAAGCCTTAGATGACAATAATTGGTTCCTAGCAATGCAAGAAGAATTAAATCAATTTGAGAGAAGTAAAGTATGGAAACTAGTTCATAGGCCTAGTGATCACTCTATAATTGGAACTAAATAGATATTCAAGAACAAGATGGATGAAAATAGTGTGATCATAAGGAACAAGGCTAGGTTAGTTGCACAAGGATATAGACAAGAGGAAGGTATAGACTATGATGAGACCTATGCACCTGTAGCTAGATTAGAGGCAATAAGAATGTTACTTGCCTTTGCATGCTATAAAAACTTCAAGTTATATCAAATGGATGTAAAGAGTGCATTCTTAAATGGTTTCATTAATGAAGAAGTTTATGTTAAACAACCTCCCAGCTTTGAAAATCATGAATTTTCTGAACATGTTTTTAAATTATCTAAGGCACTCTATGGCTTGAAACAAGCTCCTAGAGCTTGGTATGAAAGGTTGTCAAAATTCTTAATAGAAAAGGGATTTTCAAGAGGAAAAGTGGATACCACTTTATTCATCAAAAATAAGAATAAGGATTTACTAGTTGTACAAGTGTATGTAGATGATATTATCTTTGGTTCAACTAATGAGTCTTTATGTCAAGAGTTTGCTAAGATCATACAAGGTGAGTTTGAAATGAGCATGATGGGAGAACTCACTTTCTTCTTGGGACTTCAAGTGAAGCAAATAAAAGATGGAACCTTCATCAATCAAGCAAAGTATACTAAGGATTTGCTCAAGCGATTTGGCATGGACAATTGCAAACCTTAAGCAACTCCAATGGGCACCAACATCAAGCTTGATAAAGATGAAAGTGGTAAGTGTGTAGACACTAAACTCTATAGGTCTATGATTGGTTCATTGCTCTATTTAACTGCAAGTAGACCAGATATTTTGTTTAGTGTATGCCTTTGTGCTAGATTTCAATCCTCTCCTAGGGAATCACACTTATTAGCAACTAAAAGGATCTTTAGATACCTTAAGGACACTCCCTCTCTAGGACATTGGTACCCTAAGGACTCTACCTTTACACTTCATGCATTTTCAGATGCAGATTTTGGGGGATGCAAAATAGATAGGAAAAGTACTTCAGGTACTTGCCAATTCTTAGGAAATAGATTAATCTCTTGGTTCTCCAAGAAACAAAACAGTGTGGCTCAGTCCACAACTGAAGCTGAATACATAACAACAGGTAGTTGTAGTGCTCAAGTGTTGTGGATTAAACAATAAATGAAAGATTATGGTATTGACATGAAACAAGTCTCTATTAAATGTGATAATACCAGTGCCATTAATCTATCTAAAAATCCTATTCAACACTCTAGAACCAAGCATATAGAGATTAGGCATCATTTCCTTAGAGACCATGTGCAAAAAGGGGATATAATTCTAGAGTACATTGACACTTTACATCAAATAGCTGATATATTCACCAAACCCCTTGATAGAGATAGGTTTTGTATCCTTAGAGGTGAATTAGGACTCATGAATATCCCTTAAGATATTTATACTTCAAAATCTTGGTTTTAAGTTGATTTTAAAAGAGTTCTACAAAGATTTTTCAGGGCAACAAGGATGAGAGATCGATCTCCTATCAATATAGATCGATCTCCATACTTCCAACAAGCCTAAAGCATTAAGGTTAAGCTAAGCAGATCGATCTTCTATCCATAAGATCGATCTCCTTAAGTCTCTGTTAAACAGCAGATTGATCTGTGCATACGACAGATCGATCTCTTCAAGCCTCTGTATTCTGAAGATCGATCTATCCATTTGGCAGATCGATCTCCCTAAGCCTCTGTCAAACAGCTGATCGATCTGTGCATACGACAGATCGATCTCCTTTTGCTTCTGTATTCTGCAGATCGATCTTATGGAACCACAGATCGATCTCTTCCAGCTTCTGGAAATGACAGATTGATCTGTCGTCTCGACAGATCGATCTCCTGTGCCCTAGACTATAAAAACTGGCAAAAAAATCCCCAAATTTCAAACCCTCAAACTTCAAAATCCCTAACTTCCTTCACATATCCTCTCTCGATTCCTCCTCAGATCTATCTCGGTACGGTCTTCGTCGCTTCTCTCCTTCGTTTACTGGTATAGTAACCCATATTCCTTATTGTTTTCTCAAAAATTTCTTAAGATTTGTGTTCAATTTCACTGTAGGGCAAATCTAGTCACTGTTTCATTGATTTTTTTTGCGAACCTGTCTTAGAGTAATTCCCGTGTCTAGAACCATGCCTAGACTTAAGAGAGCAGGCCAAAAACCTCCCCGATCGAATGTAGAACAAGGGTCATCTTCCCAATCCATTCCTCCCTCTTCAGTCACTACCTTCAATTGGTGTTTTAAAACACCTGCGAAAAGGAAGCGATTTGAAGAATATTTTTCTACCATGCCAATTAAACATTGACGCACAATCGATTTCTCTTTCCTAAACCGCATTGATTTTTCGTATCTGTCCAAATTTGAAGATTTTGGTTGGATGTCTTTCCTAAAAATCAATACTCCCGTACCTCCAAATATCGTTCGAGCATTCCTTTCCAATGCCGAACTCACCTATGATCCTACCGACCCCTGTAATATTCTCGGGTTTACAATGTCATGCCCCGCTTTCAGGAACCCTTCTATCCATACATTCTCTACTACGGTTGGGCTGTGAGAAGATGCAATTACTAAAAATTTATTTATTTACAGCGGAATATTTAAAACTTTAATTCACACTCCCAGGTGTGTGTGTAAATACACAAAATTAATTGTATAAATACCAAGTGTTTACATATCATCCCCATAATACTGATTACAATTCCAAGATATAACTGTGCGATACGATATATTAGATACAAAATACTCGTGTATACAAATCTTATACCTTTGCGGATTGTGGGAGCTGTTCAACACAAAAGACTTAGAGACCACCGCTCTCTTACTTCTCAGTACCTGGAGGGGGAAAAATAGTGGGATGAGCAAACCACGGCTCAGTAAGGAAATGTATGCTAGCAGGTAGATATCGTACTACCTACATAGCCCATGCATGCATAAACCAAAACCATGTTTTCGTTATAAATGGAAATATCATACGAACAATGCATTTAAATTCATATTTCTCAAGAGCATTTTCGTGTAAATCAAATGTCAAACTTCCATTTAAAACATGTTCATAAATAGTGCCCCCATGGCACGAATGTGAAATCGGAGATTTATTGAAACACAAAATCTCTTTCACTTCTCAAATCATTCTCTTTCACAAATCTCTTTCTTTTTCTGAGATTGTCTCTGTTTCTCGATTCTCTGAGACAGGCATGGAATTTTAGGCAATCAAATATCCACGACTTATGGTCACAGTCAGTGATCCCAGGCCTCACTGATCGGGTGTGCACAGGGTATCACTTCGCCTGAAGGGGGATGGGTCAGTCCTATCCTCCGGCTCATCTCAATCCACCTCATCTCCTCGTATACTCACGGTGAAGATACGTCGTGTGTCATCTACGCGATACTCGTACTCACGTGCACCCAGCACGGTACATAGTATACCAACGGGTGACTACACTGTTCTACGTACAACCGTGGACCTAAGTCCATACTCCAACTCCGATGAACTTTTTATCCTTAAACCATGTCTCATATACCAGGCGAGCAAGCAGCGTGACACACAGTCAACGCAAAGCTCCAGCGCGGTACAATCTATCGTTAAGGCCCAGCCCGTTCAATTGGCCGTCGGCTGGTATCCCCTTGGGTCCCAGACCCCCAGGTTTACCTTAACTCAACAAAACAGGTACGAGCATAGTTCTCGCACTTTCTCAAAACCCCCGTGCGAGTTAAAACTCCAACACGGTACATCAAGGCATTAAAACAGGTGTAAGCTAGCGCTTCAACACCAAATCACATCTCAAAACTGATAGAAGGCTATTTTCTCTTTTTAAAAATTCAAAACATGTTTATTCATACAGCATGCTTCTTCATGCTAAAACATGTAAAATTAGCCAACCTATCATCAACATTTCTCAATCATCAATCACAATATAAAATTGAGAATTTCATTGAAAACATGCATATCGTGCTATTTCCTTACCCTATCCCATTTCTCAATACATATATATACATCATAGTACTTTTCATATTTCCACATCATTTCATAAACTTATAATATCGTACTAGTCCTAGCAATATATCTACGAAATTGCTGTAATTACGTACGAACATCTCTATAGCTAACACACAGTCCCTTACCTCGTTCTACTTGTGTGCAACTATCCGCCTTTATGCTTCTTGCGTTCTCATCTCGACTTGCTCCGGCGTATCATCCGAAACTGAAATTCATCCATCAACATTAGAGTTAATGTTTCTAACTCTTATTCAACTAAGCATTTATCCAATGCCTTAATTATACATTTTTACCCTTTGTGGTAAATCTCCCAATTTGTCCTAATATCAACATTTCCAAACCATTTCCACAACATACTCATCCACTCAAGATATCCCATTCATCAAAAACACTCCCACATTCCACTTTCTCACACTTGACTATTTCTAAGCTATATGCATTTCATACCATCCTAGGTAGTTCTATCCATAATATGCACACCCAAATATCTTTATAATCATTAACTAAACCAATGTACTTGGATTTGTGCATTAGAACTTACCTCATTGGATTTCCTCTTGCTCCAATTAGGATTGCCCTCTATTTCTTCAATCCTTCAAATGGGAAAATGCCTCTAGACTATGTTGTTCTTCTCTTTGATGTGAACAACTTTGTCTCTAATAGCCTCTCCTTAAATCTCACTGAAAATGGCTGGATTTAGGAGTGAGAAACTAGATTTCTTTGAGTTGAAGTGAAATGGAAATGTTTTCCCCGAATTTCTGATGATCCAACTGCTCCCATTTATAGATTTGACTTGATGAGATCGATCTTCCTTGGGTGGAGATCGATCTGTTCCTAAAAAATCCCTCTTTTCTGAGACGTTTTAAAGGTAGGAGATCGATCTATCGAGACTGGAGATCGATCTGCTGTCAAACAGAAGCTTAAGGAGATCGATCTGGTCTTAGGGGAGATCGATCTGCTTCCAACCCGAGACCTAGAGAGATCGATCTGGTCTTAGGGGAGATCGATCTTCTCCCAACCTGAGAGCTAAAGAGATCGATCTGCTTCCTTTGGAGATCGATCTGTTCCCTTCCATTTCTCACATTAGAGCATTCTGGCTCTCCCAGATCGATCTCTTATCCTATGAGAACGATCTGGCCTTCACAAATTCCAGATTTCCTGCAGTTTTTCTGCAACAACTCTTACCAAACACCCTTAATTTACTACCATGATCATTTCCTCATTCATTCATCTTTGAGACTTGAAAATGGGATTCTTCCTTACTACATACACATTAAAATTTGTGTAGAATCTTTGTGTGACCAAATATATACAATATTACTCGAATGGAAATATACACTTATGTAAATCTTTCCTTCCATTTTACTATACTTCTCATATTCCATTTCGATCACATTCTTCTCGTTTTAAGTTCATTTCCTCTTACTCACTCATAATGCAACTTGTACGTATAATCACAATTCTTACTACAAGTGCGTACATTATCTTATGAACTTACATTGTATACACTTCACATTACAATACATCATCTTACTTATGATTTTATTGACATTCCCACGTTCCTATATACATAGCTATACATGTACGGTGTCTCACATACAATGTATGTCATGGGAAAATCCATTGTCGTAGACACTAAAATCCTAGCCCACGCTTTCGACATACGTGATGAAAGATTGACAAATGAAGATGAGGAAGTTCGTTTGGAGTTTAATATTCCTGGGGATAAGGCGAGTGATCTCCCGATGCACCCCCGGCTACTCCACCTCATCATATCGTGGAACCTTTGACCATTTGGTACCCGTCACTCCACCATTAGGCGGTTAGATAGGTTCTGGATTCACCACCTTCACTCCACCAATCAAAAACCCAACCTCGTCCACTTTATCTTTCAAGACTGGTTGAAGATTGTACGCGGCCAAGCCACAACGATCGTGTTTCCATAACCATTGGCATACTTTCTCCAACGACTCAAAGTGGATAGCAGCTGCGAAACGTGTGGAATGCCCTCTCCTAAGAGCGTCTTCAACATCGGGACACTCCACCACATGGGCTATTACAAGGAATTTCGGGGCGACTGGAAGAAGAAGAGGGAACAGCAGTCTGCTGAAGCTATGGAGGAAGATCCCTCCGATGAGCCTATGGATCCACCTGCTGCACCGAATGCAGGTCCATCGTCCTCGACTCCTCAGCCCACTGCACCTGCACCTTCACCTGCTGGCATGGAGCTCATTGTGACGATGATGAGTGAGCTCAACAGGAAGATCGATGAAGGCTTTGCAAACCTTCATGGAACCCAGCAGCGGATGTTCGAGGAGCTGAACCGCAAAGTGGATGAAGGCTTTGCAAATCTTCACGAGACTCAGAAGGCGATGTTTGATGAGCTTTAAGTCACTCGCACTCACGTTGAGGATCTCATGGATCAATTTCCTCCTCCACCATAGGACTTATTTGCTAGATCTAGTTTTGTTATATGTTTTCATTACTCGTTGTTGTATGAACTGAATTTGCTTGAATGTGCTGCCCTCTGTGTTATTGAATGACTTTTTAATGAACTGTTAATTTGAAATGACCGAGTATTGTTTAGATTTTCTTCTTACCATTGATATGACAAAAAGGGGGAGAAGAAATAATGTTAAGAACACATGCGTGTGTTAAAACATGTTTAAATGACTTTAAGAATCATATCTAATGGTTTAAAAAGAATGATTAAAATGAGGGGGAGTTAAGAAAGTTAAGAGATCAAAAGCCAAAAGTAAGGGGGAGTTTACAAAAAGGGGGAGTTTGTGCAAAATGAAAATAGGCAACTAAACATGTTAATTGAATAGGTTTTGTCATATCAAAAAGGGGGAGATTGTTGAGCTAATGTATTTTGAAATGACAAAACAAGTGAATTCAATAATGTAAAGATGATATAAAAACATGTTTAGAGGTTATCAGTACCAGAACTTTAAGTTCTATTGATGAGAGATCGATCTGGGTTATGAGAGATCGATCTCTTGGGTTTGCCTTGGATGAGAGATCGATCTCAGGAAGACATGAGATCGATTTGCCAAGCCTTGAACCTATACAAAGGTATTGAGGAAGAGTGAGATCGATCTATATGAGTTATGAGATCGATCTGCCTAATACTGGAGTTGAGGAGATCGATCTGATCTAGGAAGAGATCGATCTCCCTTAAAGCAAAGAAAGTAGATCGATCTTCAAGATCGATCTACACTCAAACAGAGAGCTTATGAGATCGATCTGGTAAGGAAGAGATCGATCTTCTCAAAGTCAGAGAGCTAAGGAGATCGATCTGGGTTATTAAGAGATCGATCTCCCCACTATGAGATTACATCGCAGATCGATCTGTAGACTGATCTTGCCTCAAACAGAGAGATTGGAAGATCGATCTGCCTATTCGACAGATCGATCTCCCCTAACATTTTCAAATAAGAGATCGATCTGCTCATATATGAGATCAATCTCCTTGTGTTATTTTGCTTTGATCTTACAGGACTTATAACTAAGAGATCGATCTGGCCAAGATGGCAGATCGATCTGGCATTCTATTGGAGGTACCCAACGGCTAGTTCTGAAAAAAACTCAATGGGAAAAACAACATTTAATGCTCCAACTACCAATCCTTCAGTATTTAACCAAGCATTGAAGACAATGAGAATAGAGACACTATTGCTGCACATTTCTTACATTCTCAAGAGTTTAATACTTTCATTCCCTGTGTCTTCATTCCTCATTTATTGAGTTTGTTGTATAAGCTTAAGTGCAAAAGCTGTAATTGTCCTACCCACATTAAAAGCTTGATTTTGTATTCATCCTTACCTTAAGAGAGAAGAGGATTGTTCCTCAGTGAGATAAAATTGTAAAAGGGTGAATACATCTTTGTATTGCAAAGGGTAGAGAGGTTATTCCTTAACCTGAAAAAGGAACATTGTAACTTCAGTTGAAGGAGAGAAAGAAAGCACTTGACAAGAAGGTCAAGCAGAGAGGACATAGGCAAGAGTTTGGTCGAACCTCTATAAACGATTGTGTTTATTTCTCTCTTCCCTATCTTGCATTAAATTGTTTAATTTTATTGTATTGCTCACTATCATTGCTGATTAAATTAGGATTAATTTAAAATTTCCCATTAACGTTAGAAAATCGATTCACCCCCCCTCTCGGTAGAGCCAACAACTTCCATGAAGATTACTAGTTCCAAATATGCTTAAATCCTAGTGATTTCTAGTGAGAGAAAGCTTGGATAAATGTGCTTCAATGGCTTCTTCTTCTAGTTGAGAATCATGTGTTGAAGAAGACCATGTGGTAGCTGATTTTATAAGCCACTTACTTAGCCATTAAGCATTACTTTCCAGCCATCTTAATTGACTTTAAAAAATTTTAGGTAATGGTTATCATTTTGGACTTTCTCACCTTTCATTAATGGCTTTTAACTTATACTAATGGGCTTTTTAATTGGGCTTCCCGATTTGGGCCTTCCTAATTGGCTTTCGGGCTGAAATGTTTACTATACATCAATCCTTTAATTGTCTAAATATTTGGCCTATCAATCAGTCCAACAATTTGGTCTAAGGGACCTAAGAAATTTGATCTACATTTAGTATACCTTAAAGGGCTTTAAAATCTTCACTTTGGCCCATTACGTTTTTAACCATTAAATTTAATCCGAAATCGATCCGAATAAATTTTCCTTACTTTCGGGGATGATTATCTTGTATTCTAACCAAAAAAGTTTTTCCCCAAAATTTTCTCCATAATTAGGTCAATTTTTAACCATGGTTAGTCAACTATGGTAAAAGTCCACTTTCCTTAATTATAGGTTACTTTTTCCTTAACCATTGACCAAGTTGACTTTTTCTCAAAATTTTGAAAGTGTCATATCTTATGTTTTACACTCTCGTCTTTACGTTTTGGCTATTTTCGGTAGGTGAATACACCCGAAATACCTTAAATACCTTAACTCGCTAAAAAGGTTCGTTTTACCCTTTTTAGCTTTTACTCTTGTTCTTTATGTTCGGGCCTAAACCAAACTAACTTTCCTTCATGAGCTCTCTATATTTTCTCATTTTAAGTTCTTCTCTTTAGTCAGAATGATTCAAATCCACTCGGTTTAGCCTGTGGCTCATATAGCTCACATTAGGCTTTTATGTAGCTTATAAGTGTTAAATCATTTCACATACACTTTAAATCTAGTAAATACTCTTCTTATGATTCATCTATAATAATAGAGTGTTCATACACATAGAAATCATAAGGAACAAGCTACATAAAATATGGTTCTGACAATCCTCCCCAACTAAGAAAATTTGGTCCTCCAAATTAGAATCAAGTCAGCAGATGGAGGTGCTTCTCTCGTATCAAACTTTTTAACTCCCATCGCCTCGTCGGAAGTATGATGATGCCAGAGACCCTTCACTAATCTGATAGTCTTCGATCTCAAGACCTTCTCCTTCCTATCCAGTATCTGATTCAGTCTCTCAACATATGACATGTCCTCTGTGAGCTCCAACGGCTCATAACTAATCACATGTGCTGGATCCAAGTGATACTTCTGATGCATCGATATGTGGAAGACGTTATAGACACCTGATAAGTTCGATAGCAATGCCAACCTATATGCCTTATCTGCCACTCGATCAAGTATCTCAAAGGGTCCAATATAGCGAGGACTCAACTTTCATCTCTTTCCAAATCTCGCTATGCACTTGGAAGGAAAAACTTTTAGAAACACTGATTCACCAACTGCAAACTCTAGTGGCCTACGTATCTTGTCAGTGTAACTCTTCTGTTTACTTTGAGCTGTCCTCAATCTCTCTACAATCAAATGGACATCCTCAGATGCTTGTGTAACCAAGTCAGGAGCGAAAATCTTAATGTCACCCACTTCTTCCCATCCAATAGGGGAACGACATCTACGACCATATAAAGCTTCATACGGTGCCATCCCGATACTCAAATGATAACTGTTGTTGTAGGCGAACTCGACTAGTGGCAAGTGATCATTCCAGGAGCCTCTAAAATCTAGCACACATGCTCTCAACATGTCCTCTAGAGTCTATATATTCCTCTCTTATTGACCATCTCTCTGAGGATGGAAAGCGGTGCTCAAACTCAACTAGGTTCCCATGGCTTCCTAAAAATGTTCCCAAAAGTGAGAAGTGAAGCGGGAATCCCTATCAGAGACTATGTTCGTTGGTACACCATGTAACCTCACTACCTCGCGTACATATAGTTCTGCCAATGAACTCAGAGTATCGGTAGCTCTCATAGCTAGGAAGTGGACTGACTTCGTCAGTCTATCGACGATCACCCAAATAGCATCATGATTCCTCGGGTCCTCGGGAAACCCATCACGAAATCCATGGTGATATGCTCCCATTTTCATGTCGATATAGGTAGAGGCTTCAATAACCCTGTAGGCTTCTGATGTTTTACCTGCACCTACTAACATACGAGACATTTCGTCGTAAAATCTGCTACATCTATCTTTATACCCCACTACCAGTACACCTTCTAGAGGTTTTGATACATCTTGTTACTCCTCAGATGTAACGTGTACCTCGACGAATGAGCTTCCACCAATATCAATCTCCTGAGTCCTTGATCCTTGAGAACACACAATTTGCCTCTGAACCTCAGTAGTCCATCAAAACTCAACTCAAAATCAATCATTGTGCCCCTCTGCATCTGACCACTCATATTAATGCAAAACGGATCAGTCTGTTGAGCCACTCTGATCTTATCCAACAGATCCGGCTCCAAGCGTAGACTAGCGATCACATAGCCTGTATCCATGTCAGAAGGCACAACTTCCAGACTGAGGCTAGCAAACTACTCTAGCAACTCATGTTCCCTAATAATCATGTACGATACCATCCCTAAGCTCTTCCTACCCAAAGCATCAGCTACAACGTTAGCCTTACTCGGATGATAAAGTATCTCACAATCGTAATCCTTCAGAAGCTCTAGCCATCTTCTCTGTCTCATGTTCCTCCTTGGATCTTAAGTACACCAATATGTCATCGATAAAAATGATAACAAACTGATCCAAATATGGCTTGACCACATAGTTCATCAAAGCCATGAAAGTCGCGGGAGCATTCGTCAATCCGAATGGCATAACCAAAAACTCATAATGGCCATATCGAGTACAAAATGCTATCTCGGGTACATCTCCACTCTGAACTCTTAGCTGATGATACGTAAGCCTCAAATCAATCTTGGAAAAGACCTGTGCTCCTCGAAGTTGATCCAACAAGTCATCAATGTGTGGGAAGGGATACCTATTCTTGATGGTGGCCTTATTCAACAATCGATAATCTATACACAATCGGAGGCTCCCATCCTTCTTCCTTACGAATAAAATTGATACTCTCTAAGGTGAAACACTCGGTCTAATGAAACCTCTATCCAACAGCTCTTGCAACTATCTTTTGAGCTCTTCCAGGTCAGCTAAGGCCATACGATAAGGTGGTCTCGAAATAGGATCCGTACCAGGCACCAAGTCTATATAAAACTCCATCTCTCTATCTAGTGGTAACCCTGACAATTCATTCAAAAAGACATCTGGGTACTCACTGACCACAGGAATATCTGCCAACTCTGGATGCGCCTCATCCATATCTACCATGTAGGCAATGAAATCTCGTATCTCTAGCTGGCAGCTTCCTCTCTCTATAATGGCTCCAACTAAACTTCTCGAACTCGAAAGCATTCCTCTCATAATCCTGCTCGCACAATTACACCATGCGCACTGCTTCCTCATATGTGGCTATGTCTAATGGGACCAATCTAGACTACAAAATCGGTCTCAGTCTATCAATGAACCTGTGGACCTTTCTGGTCTCACTATACATGGTGTTTGGGTCATATCTCTCCAGGGATAAGAATCTAGTCTCACACTCGTCCACAGACAAACTCCCCTAGTTCAGTCCTAAAAACTCAGCCTGTAGTTTTCGCTATGCGATATCAGGAACAAACTACCTCCTAAAGGTATCCCGAAATATCTCCCAACTAATATCTATATGTCGGGCTCTCAATATAGGTCTGGTGGACTTCTACCATGCTTTGTAGATCCCTAAAGTAGGAACGCAGAAAATGCGACCATATTCGATGTCGTACACTCGAAGAATCCATAAAGCTTATCCATCTCACTAACCCACTCCTTAGCAGCAACAAGGTCCTTGACCCCACTAAAAGATGAAGGTCTAAACTTCTGGAACTGTCGCAACCGATCCAGATCACATTCGTACCCTAATCCACCACTACCCAAAACTGGTGGAGGTGTAAAAGTATTTATAGTCTTCGGTGCATGAGTTATCTGTGTAGGCGTATCAGGGGCAACTGCCTCTCCTGTTGCAGTTCCTGCCTCCTGTCCCTGCCTACCTGGCATCGACTGTGCAAATATCTCCACTATCGTCTCTAGGCTACGCTCTAATCTCGTGAAGCGCACCTTAGCACACTCTGGTACCTCACTAGTACCTGGAGTCTCATGGGTAGGTAATGACTCAGTGGCATCTCAACTCTCAGGCCCACCTCTACAGCCTTGAGCCGTACCTCTAGTCCCTCTACCACTACGAGTATTCACCAAATAGACCAAGTTCTTGTATTCACAATCATGAATTAGTCTGTTTCCCATCTGGTATACACAGTTGTATCTAAACACAACACAGTACTATGGGGATGTACACTTTCCTATTTTCTAACATCGATTCACATCAGACGAACCTCTACTTTGATACCATTCTATCACGACCCTCCATGACTTAACCAAACCACTATAAATTTTTTGAATTTTTAACTTATCTTTCTCCTTATCAATGGTTGGGCTCTGATTCGATGTCAAAATCCTCGCTTACCAGATCATCCATTATCATACATACATGTCAATATACTATCACTGACTGTAACTTCTTTTATAATATATGTGAGCTCATATAAATCTAATACAATTACATTCCCCATAATATATATCGTATACATCACTGTGCTGTTTATATGTTTAAATACAAAACCGTATAAAATAGGTATACCTATCAATCGATAGGAAATAGCAGCAAACAACGGGAATACGCTCCCTCAAACGTACTCGTTATACTGCTGATGCTCTGTAGAGAGATGTAAAAAAAGGGGTGACCTCACAGCTTAGTAAGGAAATCAGGCAAGCAAGTAGACATCTACACTATCTACTTAAAATAATGCTATGCCTCGAAAATATCATTTCCTTAACTCATTTTAAAAACATGTCTTTAATATATATATATACTTGTACAAATTAAATCCCATGTACAGAAATCATGCTTAGTTCTCAAATGTAGGAATTTCGTGCAAAACAATGCATCTATATAATTTCATAATGCCTTTAGAGAAATCATGCCATTTATAATCAAATCTCAATAAATATGGCATTTAAATCATTCACAACACAATAATTCGATTTCGACCAATCCCTCAGGTGTGAGATCTGAGAATTTCAGACATATTTTATTGATGTAATAATAATTTGAAGTGTAATTTATTGAGCTAAGTGAATTGTGGGAATGATAATTGGAGATTTATATGTTAAGTGTTAAAATAAATGTGAAACTGTGAGGACGATCGATCTGGGAGAAGGAGAGATCGATCTGGTGAGTTAAAAATGACAAGGAAGAAGGAATTTAAGGAGCAGATCGACCTGGGAGAAGGAGAGATCGATCTGGTGAGTTAAAAATGAGAAGGAAGGAAGAATTTGAGGAGCAGATCGATCTCCAATGGAAGAGGATCGATCTCCTTATGATTCTGTTTGAGAGAAGATCGATCTCATGAGGAAGAGATCGATCTCCAAATGATTCTGTTTGGGAGAAGATCGAACTCCTCAAGGAGCAGATCGATCTCATAAAGCCATAAAGAGATCGATCTCACCCCTCGACAGATCGATCTCCTAGGCATAAATTGCCCCAAATCGTCCCAAAAATTCAAATGCAGATCGATCTCCTCAAGAGCCAGATCGATCTCCTATCTACAGTCTATATAAGGAACCCCTATTTTTCTCCTGCAATTTCACTTTCTCTCTCTTCCAACCCCTATTTTTACCGAAACCTAACTTTCTCACTCATCCAAAGCACTCATTTCTAGCCAAATCAGAAGTTGTGGCAAGAAGGGAAGTTGTTCCTCATCAAAAGGAGAACAACATACTTGGAAATCGAAAGACGGATCGAATCGAGGCAAGAGATAAGCTCTCCACAAGTTTTGGGTAATTTCTAAACTTTGATCCTTCTATTTGAGGTGATTTTGGTGATGTTAGTTGTTAGCATTGCATTGAGATAGCTGAAAAATGATTAGGGATTGATGAAATTGCAATGTGGTTGGAGTGGTAATGATATTTGGAAATTTTGGCAATTTTGAGAATTTGTGCTATAATGGAAATTTAGACAATGTGGTGAATTAGCATAGATAATTGGCATGAGAAATGTAGAATGTTTAGATGTTGGGAATGAGAGTGTAGTTTGGGGTAGAGTTACGAGAATCGAGAAATTTGTGGTGTTATGAGCAATTATGCTCGATTTTTGAGAATTGAGGTTTATGAGATAATTAAGTATTGATGTTTTACATCGTTTGGACAGCTCGGGAGTTTCAGAGTGGAATGCGAGGCTAGTCCGTGATACGGGGGAAACGATTGCACTATACGAGGTGCAAAGAGGTAAGGGAAATCTAAACCATTTGTGTATGTGATTTGTAAACTATTTTAGCATGATTTGTGGTTTATAAAATAAGCATGTTGAGTGTTGTGTTGAGATACAATTGCACACGATTTTTATAGCCGGTTGGAGCCCAATGTTTTTATGAGTTTATAACTGGGCTCTACGTTAAGGCAATATCGAGATTTGAGAAATGTGTGCGTGTTTTGCCGGTTGGGACTCGGTTTCAATATGTTTTGTGTTGAGTACAAAACGGTTTTAAATGAGTTTTATGAGAGAAAAAAACCACTATGAGTTCTACGTGAAGGCAAACTAGTCTTATGTGATTAAGACTTAGGTGTGTAATTCTGAGTACACACCGGGCATTCTCTGGTAGCATGTAAGCCCGATTTCTTCTCCGTTCTGGTAACGTGAGAATAACCCATTCTGTGGCTGTGCCACGTATACTTAGTGGCCGTTGCCACGTGTGAAACCCTATTTGGTGGCCGTTGCCACGTGTGAAACCCTATTTGGTGGCCGTTACCACGTGAGAAACCCCATTGATGGCCGTTGCCACGTGATACCCCATTTGGTGGTTGTTGCCACGTGATGCCCCATTTGGTGGCCGTTGCCACGTGAGAAACCCTATTGGTGGCCGTTGCCACGTGAGAAAACCTATTGGTGGTCGTTGCCACGTGAGAACCCCTAATTAGTGGCCGTTGCCACGTGAAACTCTATCCAGTGGCTATGCCACGTGTGAAATTAAATCAGTGGCTATGCCACGTGTGTTTAGTGGCTATGCCACGTGTGAATTTAAATCAGTGGCTATGCCACGTGTGTTTAGTGGCTGTGCCACGTGCATTACTATTTCAACGATTTTATCACGTTCATTGAGAAAGCATTTATCGCGTTATTTCCACATGCCTTGTTATTGCTCTAGACTGAGCCTTTTTACTTCATGTTTTCACATGATTTGAAACATGAGAATGTCGTTTTGAGTACTTTCATGCTATGGTTTTCAAATGAGTTTCACATATAAATAAATATTTTGTGATGTGCATTTTGGTTTATGAAATAAGTCCCTTACCCCCCTTACTGAGCGATTTAGAAGCTCACCCTGTTTTCTTTCCCCCCCCCCCTCAGAGTTCTTAAAGTGAAAAAAGATCTCCCTGCGACGTACGGAGTAGTGGCTAGTGGGGGACTTGAGCTCCAGGCCATATATATATTGTATTTGAGGTATATTTTATCTTTTCATGTACCCAGACAATTATTGTAATTGCAGACACTTGATGTATATCATTGTAAGTGATGTATTAGGATTAATTAACTTGAGATGGATTAATGTATTTGATATGTTATATAATTTCTAGTGATGAGATCCTGAGGTACGATAAATACGATAATGTATGACACTGCATAGGAATGCACCCTTAAATGTGAATTAATGAGTAAAAAGTTTTAAATTAGCCCTATTTTCCGCACTTCCGGGGCGTGACAGAGTTTTCTTAGTATCAGAGCTTAGGGTGTCTAGTACTGTCAGTGTCGGTTAAGTGAAATAGAATACATCCCAAGTGTCTGTAATAGTCTGGTCATGAACTGAAATTGAGGATTGAGATTTCAATCAATTCTAATATGTATGCGCAGGAGACGAGTTGAGATAGAGAATGAGTAAACGACGAGGTCGTTCGAGGAGGCAGGCAGAGTCCCCTCCGCCACCTGTCCCATAACCAGAGAGTCCTAACTCTCGATTTAATCGGATTGAGACCGATGTGAGGCAAGGTTTTGAGCAGATGGCAGCGTTATTCGCGCAACACTTTGGAGTTAATGCCTCGGATACTACTCCTACACCATCACAAGGACCTCCCATACCCCCAGTGCCTCCCGTCACTCAGCCTGAGGACAGAAGTATGGTCCGACTAAAGGATTTTTTGAGGATGAATCCACCCGCATTTAGGGGAAAGAAGGATCCTACAGAGGCTGAGGAGTGGTTGACAGAATTGAGAATTATATTTGATTTCTTGGGGTGCACCGATGCTGAGAGGGTCAGTATGAGTGCCTATATGCTGAAGGGGAGAGCTCGAGATTGGTGGGGTACTACCCAGGGTATTTTGATGTCCCACCCTGATGTGATTGGTTGGGAAGAGTTTCAGACAGCCTTTAGGACCCAATATGTACCACGAGCCGCCCAGAGAAAGAAACAAGCTGAGTTTTTGAGTTTGGGACAGGGCGACATGTCTGTGGATGACTACGAGAGTTAATTCACTGCACTATTGAGGTATGACCCAGAGACCCTCAAGAGTGAAGAGCTCCGCACAGAGAAGTTTGTGTATGGGTTGAAGCCCGTCATCAGAGATAGATTGATAGGGCTATGTATTACTGAGTTTGGAGATGCTCTGAGACGAGCACAAGAGATTGAAAGAGGAATTGAGATGGTACAATCCCAGAATGAGCTCAGAGCAGTGAATAGAGATAAGGGCAAGAGGCCAGCACTTTTCCAAATAGAGGCTCGAAGAGGTTCCTTCAGAAGAGGAAGGATTGAGGTACAGAAGGGCAGATTAGAGAGACCCAGAGGGTACCCTAACATTAGAGAGACCCCTCGAGATGTCAGGCCAGAGACAAGGTTTTACAGAAATTGTGGCTGAATGCATGAGGGAAGTTGTACTGGGTCGATCCATGGATGTTTTAGATGTGGAGACATGGGTCACATGGTGAAGGATTGCCCTCAACCTCAGAAACCACATGTCTTGGAGCCCACTAGACAACAGCCTCAGAGAGTGAATCCCCCGAAACGGGCCACTGCTGCAGAGAAAGGAAAGAGACCTGTTACACAGGGACGTGTGTTTGCCCTAGATAAGGAGACTGCTGACACTTCTGCAGAAACTGTAAGAGGTACACTCTCTGTCTGTAATCATAAGGCTCATGTGTTGATTGATTCAGGATCCACGCATTCGTTTATTTCTGAGCATTTTGCATGTAGATTAAACTTGAAGTTTGAACCTCTAGAATACATACTACATGTAAATACCCCTATGCGTGAATCCTAGAGAACTGAGTTAATCTGTAAAGGATGTGAAATAAAGGTGGGAGATAGAGTGATGTTAGCAGATCTAATCCTGTTGAATATTCATGGGTTTGATGTAATTCTGGGAATGGATTGGTTGGCAGCCAACCGAGTGAGCCTAGATTGCTACACTAAGGTTGTAACTTTCTCCCTACCTGAACCTTACAGTGTACGATTGAGATATTGAGGAAATGATTATGTGGATTTCTAGTAAGTAATTTGAGAATTTTAATATTGTTTTGGAGAATATTAAATATGATTGTTCATGTGAAGGTTATGAGACACTCATCTCAGACGATGAGCGGGAACATCCGAGGATTGAGGATATACCTGTGGCATGTGAATTTCTGGATGTTTTCCCAGATGAATTGCCAGGTTTACCACCAGAGAGAGAGCTGGAGTTTACCATTGATTTAGTACCAGATACTCAGCCGATCTCTAAACCTCCTTACAGGATGGCATTAGTGGAACTTGAGGAATTGAAGAAACAACTACAGGAGTTATTGGATCAAGGGTTTATTAGACCCAGTGTTTCACCGTGGGGAGCGCCAGTACTATTTGTTAAGAAGAAGGATGGTAGTCTCAGATTATGCGTAGACTGCCGGTTGTTGAACAAAGCCACGGTGAAGAATAAATACCCATTGCCCAGGATTGATGATCTACTTGATCAGCTGAAAGGGGCATCAGTCTTTTCTAAGATTGATTTGAGATCGGGCTATCACCAATTGAGGATCAAGGAAGAAAATATTCCCAAGACGGCCTTCAGGACGAGGTATGGCCATTACGAATTTCTGGTGATGTCTTTTGGATTGACGAACGCCCCTGCAGCATTTATGAGATTGATGAACGAGGTGTTCAGAGACTATCTAGATAAATTTGTGATAGTCTTTATTGATGATATCCTGGTATACTCTTGGTCGTATGAGGAGCATGCACAGCATTCGTGGTTAGTGCCTCAGATACTCCGAGATAAGCAATTATACGGAAAGCTTAGTAAGTGTGAGTTTTGGCTGAACCGGATAGCTTTCCTTGGTCATATAGTCTCGGAGGAAGGAGTATCAGTGGATCCAAGCAAGGTGGAGGCTGTGCTTAATTGGGAGAGATCGAGGACAGCTACTGAGGTACGAAGCTTCCTTGGTTTGGCAGGGTATTACAGAAGATTTGTGGAAGGATTTTCCCGGATTGCCGCCCTTTGACTAAGCTCACGCGCAAAGAGACTCCATTTATATGGACTGATCAATGTGAGCTCAGTTTTCAGGAATTAAAGAGGAGGTTGACAGCGGCACCTGTGTTAACCATTCTTGAGGGATCAGGAGGATTTTCGGTGTATAGTGATGCATCTCACCAAGGATTGGGGTGTGTACTTATGCAGCACGAAAGAGTGGTCGCATATGGATCGTGACAGCTGAAAGACCATGAGCGAAATTACCCCACACATGATTTGGAGTTAGCCGCTGTGGTATTTGCTTTGAAGATCTGGCGACACTACTTATATGGGGAAAGATTCCAGATTTTCACTGATCACAAGAGTTTGAGATATCTCTTTGATCAGAAAGAGTTAAACATGAGACAAAGGAGATGGATGGAACTCCTTAAGGATTATGATTGCGAGATTCTTTATCATCCAGGTAAGGCGAATGTGGTTGCTGATGCCCTGAGCAGGAAGAGTATGATATCTGCTATGATGATCAGGGAATGGGATTTGTTAGAGTAGTTCGCCGAACTTCGGATCAGAGTTAAAGAGGTAGAGACTGGATTTTTGGCTAGCCTATGGATAGAGCCCCGGATCATGGATCAGATTAGAACGGGGCAGCGCAGTGATCAGAGATTGATAGATATGGTTAGCCAAGCTGAGCAGAGTTCGCAGTCGGATCTCACCATCAGCGAGGATGGATTGTTGAGATTCAGAGGACGGATTTGTGTACCGGACGATGATACCCTAAAGAGACAGATATTGAGAGAATCCCACTGCTCGCGATACACCATGCACCCAGGGAGTACTAAGATGTACCGAGACTTGAGAAAGGTGTATTGGTGGAGTGGTATGAAGCGAGACATGGCAGAGTACGTGGCCAGGTGTTTAGTATGCCAGCAAGTGAAAGCTAAGCATCGGAAGCCCGGAGGACTACTACAGCCCTTACCTGTACCTACATGGAAATGGGAGCATGTCACTATGGACTTTATTATGGGTTTACCGAGGACCCAAAGAGGTTATGACGCTATATGGGTTATAGTGGATAGATTGACCAAGAGTGCCCACTTTCTTGCCATCAAGAGCACAGATACTGTAGATGCCTTAGCTGAGCTGTATGTCAGTGAAATAGCTAGATTACATGGGGCTCCAGTGAGTATTACTTCTGATAGAGATTCCCGGTTTACTTCCAGATTTTGGACCCAGTTTCAGGAGTCCATGGGATCTCGATTGAGTTTTAGTACCGCCTATCATCCTCAGACAGATGGTCAGTCAGAGAGGGCTATTCAGACCCTGGAGGATATGTTGAGGGTGTGTACGATGGATTTTAAGGGATCATGGGATGATCACCTGCCCCTAGCAGAGTTTGCATACAATAACAGCTATCATGCGAGTATTGGAATGGCAGCTTTTGAGGCTCTATATGGGAGGAGGTGTAGATCCCCTATAGCTTGGGAAGAAGTCGGTGACAGAAAGATAAATGCCCCCGAGCTTGTTGAGCAAGCTGTACAGAGTGTAAAACTCATATGTGAGAGGTTACGGGCTGCACAAAGTAGACAGAAAAGCTACGCGGATGTGCATAGACGGCCGCTCGAGTTTGATGTTGGTGATGCAGTATTTCTGAGAGTATCACCAAGTAAGGGTATCGTGCGATTTGGGAAGAAAGGAAAATTGAGCCCTCGATACATAGGACCATTCGAGATTCTTGAGAGAGTGGGAGAGGTAGCTTACAGATTAGCATTACCCCCACAGATGTCCGGAATACACAACGTTTTTCATGTGTCTATGTTGAGGAAGTACCACTCGGACCCTTCTCATGTTATAGAGTATGATGAGATGGACATACAAGAGGACATGAGCTATACTGAGGAACCCGTCCGGATTCTCGATAGAAAGGAGAAGGTACTGAGAACCAAGAGCATCCCATTAGTGAAAGTTTTGTCGAAACATCACTCAAGGGAAGAGGCAACGTGGGAACTAGAGAGTCTCATGAAGGAGAAATACCCCCATCTCTTTAACTAGTTGAGTTGAATTTGGAGGACCAAATTCTTTTAAGGTGGGAAGGATGTGAGATCTGAGAATTTCAGACATATTTTATTGATGTAATAATAATTTGAAGTGTAATTTATTGAGCTAAGTGAATTGTGGGAATGATAATTGGAGATTTATATGTTAAGTGTTAAAATAAATGTGAAACTATGAGGATAGATCGATCTGGGAGAAGGAGAGATCGATCTGGTGAGTTAAAAATGACAAGGAAGAAGGAATTTAAGGAGCAGATCGATCTGGGAGAAGGAGAGATCGATCTGGTGAGTTAAAAATGAGAAGGAAGGAAGAATTTGAGGAGCAGATCGATGTCCAATGGAAGAGGATCGATCTCCTTATGATTCTGTTTGAGAGAAGATCGATCTCATGAGGAAGAGATCGATCTCCAAATGATTCTGCTTGGGAGAAGATCGATCTCCTCAAGGAGCAGATCGATCTCATAAAGCCATAAAGAGATCGATCTCACCCCTCGACAGATCGATCTCCTAGGCATAAATTACCCCAAATCGTCCTAAAAATTCAAACGCAGATCGATCTCGTCAAGAGCCAGATCTATCTCCTACCTCTAGTCTATATAAGGAACCCCTGTTTTTCTCCTGCAATTTCACTTTCTCTCTCTTCCAACCCCCATTTTTACCGAAACCTAACTTTCTCACTCATCCAAAGCACCCATTTCCGGCCAAATCAGAAGTTGTGGCAAGAAAGGAAGTTGTTCCTCATCAAAAGGAGAACAACATACTTATAAATCGAAAGACGGATCGAATCGAGGCAAGAGATAAGCTCTCCACAAGTTTTGGGTAATTTCTAAACTTCGATCCTTCTATTTGAGGTGATTTTGGTGATTTTAGTTGTTAGCATTGTGTTGAGATAGCTGGAAAATGATTAGGGATTGATGAAATTGCAATGTGGTTGGAGTGGTAATGATATTTGGAAATTTTGGCAATTTTGAGAATTTGTGCTATAATGGAAATTTAGACAATGTGGTGAATTAGCATAGATAATTGGCATGAGAAATGTAGAGCGTTGAGATGTTGGGAATGAGAGTGTAGTTTGGGGTAGAGTTACGAGAATCGAGAGATTTGTGGTGTTATGAGCAATTATGCTCGATTTTTGAGAATTGAGGTTTATGAGATAATTGAGTATTGATGTTTTACATCGTTTGGACAGCTCGGGAGTTCCAAAGTGGAATGCGAGGCTAGTCCGTGATACGGGGGAAACGATTGCACTATACGAGGTGCAAAGAGGTAAGGGAAATCTAAACCATTTGTGTATGTGATTTGTAAACTATTTTAGCATGATTTGTGGTTTATAAAACAAGCATGTTGAGTGTTGTGTTGAGATACAATTGCACACGATTTTTATAGCCGGTTGGAGCCCAATGTTTTTATGAGTTTATAACTGGGCTCTACGTTAAGGCAATATCGAGATTTGAGAAATGTGTGCTTGTTTTGCCGGTTGGGACTCGATTTCAATATGTTTTGTGTTGAGTACAAAACGATTTTAAATGAGTTTTATGAGAGAAAAAAACCACTATGAGTTCTACGTGAAGGCAAACTAGTCTTATGTGATTAAGACTTAGGTGTGTAATTCTGAGTACACACCGGGCATTCTCTGGTAGCATGTAAGCCTGATTTCTTCTCCGTTCTGGTAACGTGAGAATAACCCATTCTGTGGCTGTGCCACGTATACTTAGTGGCCGTTGCCACGTGTCAAACCCTATTTGGTGGCCGTTGCCACGTGTGAAACCCTATTTGGTGGCCGTTGCCACGTGAGAAACCCCATTGGTGGTCGTTGCCACGTGATACCCCATTTGGTGGTTGTTGCCACGTGATGCCCAATTTGGTGGCCGTTGCCACGTGAGAAACCCTATTGGTGGCCGTTGCCACGTGAGAACCCCTAATTAGTGGCCGTTGCCACGTGAAACCCTATCCAGTGGCTATGCCACGTGTGAAATTAAATCAGTGGCTATGCCACGTGTGTTTAGTGGCTATGCCACGTGTGAAATTAAATCAATGGCTATGCCATGTGTGTTTAGTGGCTATGCCACGTGTGAATTTAAATCAGTGGCTATGCCACATGTGTTTAGTGGCTGTGCCACGTGCATTACTATTTCAACGATTTTATCACGTTCATTGAGAAAGCATTTATCGCGTTATTTCCACATGCCTTGTTATTGCTCTAGACTGAGCCTTTTTACTTCATGTTTTCACATGATTTGAGACATGAGAATGTCGTTTTGAGTACTTTCATGCTATGGTTTTCAAATGAGTTTCACATACAAATAAATATTTTGTGATGTGCATTTTGGTTTATGAAATGAGTCCCTTACCCCCCTTACTGAGCGATTTAGAAGCTCACCCTGTTCTCTTTCCCCTCCAGAGTTCTTCAAGTGAAAAAGGATCTCCCTGCGATGTACGGAGTAGTGGCTAGTGGGGGACTCGAGCTCCAGGCCATATATATATTGTATTTGAGGTATATTTTATCTTTTCATGTACCCAGACAATTATTGTAATTGCAGACACTTGATGTATATCATTGTATGGGATGTATTAGGATTAATTAACTTGAGATGGATTAATGTATTTGATATGTTATATAATTTCTAGTGATGAGATCCTGAGGTACGATAAATACGATAATGTATGACACTGCACAGGAATGCACCCTTAAATGTGAATTAATGAGTAAAAAGTTTTAAATTAGCCCTATTTTCCGCACTTCCGGGGCGTGACATCAGGTCTATCCGTATCATAAATAAATCAGTCGATCAAGTGATATATCATGTGAGACTCTGTGGTTAAATGCAATAATATCCTAGACTATGGCCATATCCTATAATGGTGATCCTAGGCAACACAATACTCGGTGTGCAGGGCAATCATTGCTGCAACGGGAGGGGGTCAGTCCATCACATCTACCAGCTATCAACTCCTTAACTCCACAACACCACACGATACAATGCACTCAATGCCACTCGTAATGTACAGCGTACTCCATGGACCCTACATCACAGTCGGGGTGCCTGCCATAGGTCTTAGCCCTCAAACCATGGAAAATCAATACCACATCTCTAAATCCAGATGCGAACATCTTGCAGTGTGACACTCAGTCTACAAGAGGAAATCAAGCATGGTTTTTCAGCATGTCTTATATATCACATAAAATATAATATACGCCTTTAAGCGCGACTCATAGTCGACACTCCGCTCAAACATTGTTTCACATCACAAACTCAAACTCTAGTGCGAGTAAACCTCCAGCAACTAGGTCATGCATAGTTCATGTTTCAAATCAAGTACGAGCAATAGCTCCAGTACCATGCTATGCACAAAACTCATCAAATCAAGTACGAGCAATAGCTCAAGTACTATGTCATGTATAAATCATGAAAATTTTGAGTACGAGTAATAACTCCAGCACTCTGTCATACATCTCATGAAAAATTTGAGTATGAGCAATTCGCTCCAGCACTCTGTCATGTATATCATATAAAACTGAGTTCGAGTAATAAATCCAGCACTCTATCATGCATGTCATGGAAATCTAGTGCGAATCATAAATTAGCACTAATATATTTAGAAAATATATGAAATCAAGTGCGAGCTGTGCTCTAGCATGATTTATTCTCACATAATTCGATAGATGTCTATTTAAAAAGTGATGATTTTCAAAATATCAAAATCAACACTATAAAGTGTGCTTAATTCTCATCAACCTTAAAAACATTAGCCCATCCTTTTACTCTTCTTCTAAATGGCAGTAAAACACTCAAATTGTTGGTTTCCATGCATTTTACAACTTTTCTTAAAAGTTGACTTTTTTCCTAACTAAGGGTAAAATCGTAATTTGCCACTATTGGATCACAATAATTATTATTCACTTTTTCTAACCCTTAGAGTTTTTAAGTGAATGTAAAAGCAAACGAAAATACGTGCAGGTATCTCTAACTACTCACAAAAGTCCCTTACCTGTAATCACTCGAGAAATTTTACTTTCTCAACACTGCTCGATCCAGCAGTCCAATTCGCTCCTTTAATAATCTCTGGAGCTGCATATAACCATTTATCAGGTTAATTATAATTTTCCTACTGTATTTCATATTAAATACAATCTATTTCACTTAATGGGCTTTAATAAACCTTAATGGGCCTAACTATGCTTTAAGCCCATTTCTATTTTACTATTCATTTTCGTTGGGCCTATTGGGCTTGTGGGGGTCACCAACTCTTATTGGGCTTATCCGAGACCCATTACATCACATTGGGCCAAAAATAATCCCATGCCATCGATCACACCATGGCATGTCGTCCATGTCCATTTATTTGGCCAATTCACTTAGGCATTTTCACAAACACTTGGTTGGCAAGGTTCTTAAGATTCTCTTATTTCATTTAGGCATTTTATCAAACACCTTGATTGCCAACTAAATTCATGTATCAATTAATCAAATTGATTAATTCTAACTATACCATAATCATGAACACATGTATATCAACTCATTTATGCCTTAAAATCATATGGGCATTCATCAACTTATCACTACTCACTCTCAGTCAAACCATATTCATAGTGATTTCATATGTTTCAATGCTTAAAGAATATACCAATATACTTAAAATCATTCATACAATAACATATATGAATTTGAAAGCTTGAAATTATACCTAGTATTTGTGTTCACACTTGGCCGAAACTTTGAAGCCTCACGGTTTGCACACTATGGCTCCTTGATAGCCAATTCCAACATATGTCACTCTCCTCTCAATTTGGAACAACTTCCATGAAGATTACTCGTTCCAAAATGCTTAAATCCTAGTGATTTCTAGTGAGAGAAAACTTGGATAAATGTGTTTCAATGGTTTCTTCTTCTAGCCGAGAATCATGTGTTGAAGAAGACCATGTGGTGGCTGATTTTATAAGCCACTTACTTAGCCATTAAGCATTACTTTCCAGCCATCTTAATTGACTTTCAAAAAGTTTAGGTAATGGTTATCATTTTGGACTTTGTTACCTTTCATTAATGGCTTTTAACTTATACTAATGGGCTTTTTAATTGGGCTTCTCGATTTGGGCATTCCTAATGGGCTTTCGGGCTGAAATTTTTACTATACATTGGGCCTTTAATTGTCTAAATATTTGGCCTATCAATCACTCCAACAATTCGATCTAAGGGACCTAAGAAATTCAATCTACACTTTGTATACCTTAATGGGCTTTAAAATCTTCACTTTGGCCCATTACGTTTTTAACCATTAAATTTAATCTGGAATCCATCCGAATAATTTTCCTTTCTTTCAGGGATGATTATATTTTATTCTAACCAAAAATATTTTCCCAAATTTTTCTCCATAATTAAGTTAATTTGTAACCGTGGTTAGTCAACTATGGTAAAAGTCCACTTTCCTTAACTACAATTGACTTTTTCCTTAATCATTGACCAAGTTGACTTAACTACAATTGACTTAACTACACTCTCGTCTTTACGTTTTGGCCATTTTTGGTAGGTGAATACACCCGAAATACCTTAAATAACTTAACTCGCTAAAAAGGTCTGTTTTACCCTTTTTTAGCTTTTACTCTTGTTCTCTGTGTTTGAGCCTAAATCAAACTAACTTTCCTTCATGAGCTCTCTATATTTTCTCATTTTAAGTTCTTCTCTTTATGCAGAATGATTCAAATCCACTAGGTTTAGCCTGTGGCTCTTATAGCTCACATTAAGCTTTTTTGTAGCTTATAAGTGTTAAATCATTTCACATACACTTTAAATCTAGTAAATACTCTTCTTATGATTCATCTATAATAATAGAGTGTTCATACACATTAGAATCATAAGGAACAAGCTACATAAAATATGAGTCTGACAGTTTTGCTCATACTAGAATGTTTTTATGACATAGTATTGGGAGCATTGCTCACACTAGAGTTGTATCATTGTGATATGGTCATGTTGGGAGTTTACTCGCACGTACCAATTTTGAAAAGAGCATGAAACAGTCGTTTTGGGAGCTTGTGCTGACTGTTTGTCGTACCGATATATATATATATATATGCTCACACGTGCAATATTTTGAGACAAGGCCAAGGGCTATCAAAATAACCCATGGTTTGAGGACTAAGACTCATGGTGAGCATCCCTACTATGTGATATATCTAAGGTTTGAGGACTAAGACACATGACGAGCATCCCACCTTAAGATATGGTCCACAAAGTATTGTGTATTGTGTATGTCACATGGGGTACGTTGTACGGTGAGTACTTGATGTACTTGGATAGGACTAGTTAGCAGTGGGAGCAGGATCTAGTGGGATCTGGTGTGCTCTGGGATCAGGTCCTCAGTTGAGTTGAGAGCTGATGGTAGAGATCTGACCCACCTCCCGTTACAGTAATTGTGAGACCTCACACACCAAGTACTATGTAGCCTAAGATCATGAAAATTGAGTTATGATCATACACTTGGAACATGTAGTCACCTATCGCGGTTTTCTTTTCATGTTATGTACATTGAGATTTCTTGAATGAATGATCACATGGGTTTTATGACATAAACATGCGAGTTTATGAATTGTGAAAAGGGTAACCCGAGGGAAGGGTAAGGCCTAGATTTCCATGTTTTTAAACATGATAAATGCCATATGATTTTGATTTAAATGAATGGCATGATAAATGTGATTGGTGTGAAATTACATGAGAAATGCAGTGTTTTGCATAAAATGCTGAGGTTGTTAAACCAACATATTCCCAGTTTTATAATAGATATTTTGTATCTATACATATATATATTGCTTAAAGCTTTGAGAGAGATGCATGTTGCTTGCCTGATTTTCTTACTAAGCTGTGAGCTCACCCCCTTATTATTTCACTCTTTTCAGAGCATCCACACTAGGTGGACATGGCTGACGACTGATATTCCCTAATCCGCTGCATATCCATCTTGCTAGAGGTATACATACTCGAACATTTTGTACTGAACGTTGTAAAAGCATAGTTATGTAAATTAATGTACGGCCAGGATGTATATGTACAAATAATTTTACTTATGTGTAAGAGTTATGTTATAGAAAAGAATAGTAAATTCAATATATGTTGTGAATAAGTGTACATGGGTGAATAATATCGAATCACAGCCCAACTAAATGGTGTAAAGAGATGACAAAAGGAAAGGTAAGCAAAATGCAAAAATTTTGTGGTGATTTTGGTAGGTCACGTGTGAGGGAAGGGCGTGACAGTATATTTGGTTATTAAGCCAAAAAAAAAAAGCTATTGGGAGAAAATGGAACTAAAAGGACACTTTTTGAAAAATTTGACCAGCATGGGTATTTTGATAGTTTCGCCTCTATCAAAATTTTTAGGAAAGAAGTGAGCTTCATCAAAGTTTTAGAGGGCTTCTCAAGGTTTAAGGAATTTAAAAAATCATCTAAATTGAAGTTCATTTGATGGGTCAAAAGTCTTTGCAAAGTCAAGTAGGAAATTTAAACTCTTAGTCAAAATGGGAATGCAATAAGGATAATTGACAAATTTAATTAAAGCCTTTTTGGAAGATAATTACAAAGAGAGAGAAGATCCTTGATGAGTTGGCAAAGGAAGACAACACTCCAAGATAAATTATAGATTATTATTAGATAAATATTAATAATTGTAATTTGTGTTTTACATGAAGTATGATTTGTATTATTCCCTCACTTAGAAAAGGAACCTCAAGGGACTAATTAACATATCAATTGGGCAAGTTTTTATTTTTAAAATTTGTTTAACTATTCTTTTATTTTTATAAAGTTCTTTTTCATAAAATTTCAAGTCTTGGCCGATTATGTGCTTGTCTTTTATATTTCATGTGATTTCTTTATATTGTTGTAAAATCAAATTTTCTTTCTTTTCTTTTTTTGGCCAATTATTTTCTTTTTCTTTATATTTTATTATTGCATTGATTTCTTTCATAAATTGCTTGTTACCAAATTCTTTAGCGTAATATAAAGTAGTGTTAACTTCTTTAGTTATAATAGTAAACTTTTTGTTTTCTTTGTTTCTCGCTTGGCTTAACCAAATTGTTATCTCTTCTTTAATCTTGTTGTCGCATGTTCGATATAATATTAAGTATTGTCGATATCTTTATTATTTAATATTGTGAATTTGCATAATCTTTATATTATAATTCGAGCTTGTCGATTTCTTACTTTAACATTATTGTCAAAATTTAACTTTGTAATATTAAGTTGTTTGCTTTAGGGTTAAAAATTGCATGTTACTTAATTCTTTTCATTATTTGTTAATGTTTGCTGTAATAATGTCTAGTGAATAGCTATCTTATTCAGTTGGCATGTATCTTCGATTAATCTTGGTTGAAGTATGTTGTGAGAAAGTATGAAATTAATAATATATCATTAAGTATCCGAGATTCTCTAAACATATTCCCATGATTGTTAGTTTAATTGTATAGATTGCAAACTATTTAATTAACTCTAATAATCTATTACTCGATTAAAAACTTAAATATGTAATTGCTTAATATTTGAAATCACTTAGAGATCTAGGAGAATTAGGATTTAAGTATATTAACCGAGCTTATGTGTTTGTCCCTTAAGTCAACTCATATCTTCCGTAAATGTTAATGTTGCTACATGAATAAATTTAGAGAGCTTATTCAAAGTAGTTTAAGTAGTTAAAGATTAATGAAAGAGTTTGTTTTAATTAACCACAAAGTAAGGGAAGATGGTGTAACAGAGCTTGTTGTTATGCTAAGATTGAATATTTAATTGATGAAATTTTTTTAGAGAATTCAATGATCAACATCAAAACCATGCTAATTAAGATTCACGTTGACTGAAGCTTTATTGATTGTTTGTCAAAATCGATTTTTGTAATCTTTCAATTAAATTGTCGATTTTTATATTTAATATTACTATTTTAAAGTAAGTTTTATATTATGTGTCATTACCTCTTATAATAAATTTCCCCTTGTTTCGTTTTCTTATTTTTCTTTTAAATTAGATGTTTTTGTTCAATTGCTGCAATCTCTATGGGTTCAACCTCGACTTCCCTAACTACAATTAATGGAATTAGAGTAATTTATTTTTGACGTAGTCAACTCTTACCATATCTTATCAAAACAACCTTTATTCAACAAGCCTTTTTTGATAACAAATTATCAGAACATTAGTATTTCAAAATTTATGACCAAATCAATAACAAAATTGTCACATCCCGAAGGATATAATGAAACAGTGACTTTATGCGGAAGTATGAAAATCTAGGCTAAATTTTTCATTTTTCTTTAATATGGTTTGTCATAAGAGCAATCCTATACTGTACTGTTAGGTAGCTATCTACCTAACTCAATTTAAGGTTTTGAATCTAAGGTCCTAGTTCAAAATTCCTATCGAAAACCACTTAGAATAACATGGTGTTCAATTTTGCAGAAAGCGAATTTTTTTTTATTTTGACCTATTTTACACTATCAGCTTAAACTAAGGCCAGATGCAGTCAAGATCGAAACTTAAGTTGTCATGACCCTCAACTTACCAAAATACGTGCAAATTTTTTGAATTTTCCTGTGTTGTATATTAATCATCCTTACCTCGATCGTGATCAGCTACATACTCGACAGTTGAGCTATGTACCAATGTCTACCTCATCCATCCATAACAATTTAGTTTCAAAAGTAAACACTTTTATAAATACATCAGAGTTACTGTTTACAAGTGTTTACATTGCTTTACATCCTCAATGTTTACATACAAAATGCTACTGTGCTATGTCTAGTTTAGATACAAAATAATTCAAGTGTGTATACCTTACGCGATGGGATGCAACAGATACCAAAAGGGAATGCCTCCAGTCACGCTCAGTCTATACTCAAATCTCTATAGAGAGGGGGAAAATACGGGGGGTGAGCAACCACACGCTCAATAAGGCAATCATACGAACAGGTAGATACTACACTATCTACGTGATCGTGATGCCATGCTCAAAGCATACATTTCATTATTTTCTCCAAAATATGAGTTCATGCTAGTGTTAATGGTATGTAAAGCATTCATGCTATTAAAATCGAGTGCACAATTCAATTCAAAGCATGACATTAACCATCATGCATATTTTATAAGTAAAGCATGGCATTAATCATCATGTATATTTTATAAATAAAGTATGGCATTAAGCATCATGCATACGTGCACTTTAAAACCATTAACCAACCGTTATCACAAAACAGTCCAACACTTGTCAGGACTCAGCCCCTCCCTCAGACTGTCCTGACCTACAAATCATTTCAAACATGGATTTATTTGCAAAGCAAAAGACATGTGAGATAGGCAATTCAATAAGGGAAATAACCTCTAGAACTATAGCCATAACCTGTGATACCAGCTACACATATCAGGTGTGCGGGATATCACCACTATTTGCTTTCGCACGGGAAGTGGGTCAAATCCAACCCGCTGGTCCATAGCAGATCTCGTTCGAAGACGACATATCATAATTTCAACACGGTACAACGTACTCCATGCTACCTGCATGGTACAGTGTACTCCGTGGACCCACAACAACATATCATATCACGCCACATCTCCAAAATGCACTTGTAAGCCTATTTAATCGGTACGACCTCTTGTCTACCCGAAGCTCCTAACACGGCTAATCAATAATGTCAAATCTCAAAATGCACGTGCGAGCCTATTTAATCAGAGTGACACCAAGTCTACCCGAAGCTCCAAGCACGGTAACAAATAAGATAGGCATCTAGTGCGAGCTATGCTCCAAGTACCTTACCAAAACAAGTATGAAATCCATGTGAAAACTAGTGCGAGTTAAGCTTCAGCACTCATGCGTATAAAACACATCAAATCTCGTGCGAGTCAAACTCTAGCACGCTTTCATTCTCATGAAAACAATATAGGTGGCTTAATTTCTTGTAAAGTATGGTTAACAAACCAAAACAACTCATTTCTTTTGCAATTTATTTCAAATGTTAGCCAACCTACCAATCCTTTGCTAAAAAGCAATAAAACATGATTTTCAAAGCATTTTCTTTTATTTTTATGCATATTTCTCAAACACCCAACTTTTTACCCTTCAATCACCCAATATCATTTCCTAATATCTCATGCATTTTAGTAAAGCATTTAAGCGCCCAAACTGCGTACATATATCTCTAAGAGTCCACAAAATTCCCTTACCTCAATTTACTTGAGTGTGACTCTCTCCTCCTCTTAGCCTCCTATGCTCTTGGTTCGTCTTGCTCTGGTGTATCCTCTAGAGCTGTGATTCATTCATCCAAGTCACTTGAGTTAATGTTGTTAACTCACATTTTGACTTCACTAGTGAATATAATTCATATATGCTTTACCAATGCCTTAATCCACATTTTACCCCTTTTTTGTAAATCTCACTATTTATTCACTAACAACATCTTAAAATCATACTCATAACACTATTATCACTTCAAGATGCCCCATTCATCATTAATCTCAATACATTTCACTTTCTCACACTAGACCATTTCTAGGTCATGGTGGATTCATTCTACTCTAGGTAGTTTCTACCATTTCTATGCATACCAAATCATTCCCCACATCAATATCCAAACAATGTACATGAGTATTTGCATTAAAAACTCACCTAGTTTGTTTTCCTCTTTGCTCTAAATGAAAATGCACCTTGATCCTTCAATCCAACAAGTGGGAAAATGCCTCCAAACTATCTTGTTCTTCTCTTTGATGTGAACAAATTTTCCTCTAATAGATTTCCCTCAAATCTTACTAAAAATATGTGGATTTAGCAGTGAGAAGCTAGGTTTTTAAGTTGGAAATGGAAAAGATTGGTTTTGTCTTGGAAGATTACAGAACTAACTGCTCCATATTTATAGAATTTGCTTGATGAGATCGATTTGCATTGGGTAGAGATCGATCTGGTTCTCTTAAATCCCTCTTTTTCCACGACATTGGAAGGTAGGAGATCGATCTGTCGAGGCTTGAGATCGATTTGCTTCAAACAGAAGGTTAAGGAGATCGATTTGGTCTTGGGAAATATCGATCTGCATTTTACAGAAGGTTCAGAAGATTGATCTGGTCTTAGGGGAGATCGATTTGTATTTTACAGAAGGTTGAGGAGATCGATCTGGCTCCATTGGAGATCGATTTTTCCTGTTCCATAGCTTAGAATAAGAGCATTTTGGCTCTTCCAGATCAATCTCTCATCCTATGAGAATGATCTGGCCTTCATATTTCTAGATTTTACTACAGTTTTTTGCAGGTACTTACACCAAAACAACTTCAATTTGCTGCCATAGTCATTTTCTTATCCGATCATCTTTGAGAGTTGAAAATGGCATCCATTCCTACTTTATACCTATTAAAACTTGTGTGGAATCCTTGTATAACGAAAGGTATATGATATAAACCAAATGGAAGTGCATAACTTATGCAATCTTCCTTCCATTTTACCATACTACTCATTTTCCATTCTACTCACATTCTTCTCATGTTTAAGTCTGTTTATTCTTATTCATACATAGCAACTTGTACGTACATCACAACTCTTATTATATGTGTGTACATTAAACTTACGGACTTACATTACATATACTTCACATTACAAGTATATCACCATACTTATGAATTCATTTACATAAATATACAAGGTTAAACCTATACGGGGTCTCACATAAGTATCCTGTGACGGCCAACCCCTGCCCGGCCAACCCCTGCCAACGGCCATGGTAACCAAGCCCAGGTCCACTGACCCGCAAGGCCCATCGACATCGTTGGTGGTCTAACAACGGGTGGTCCAACAACGCCAACAACATCCACGTATTGTCCACTTTGGGCTGAGGCCCGCACGGCTTTGTTTCATTCAGGGAAATACCCCTCAGAACGCGTCCTCAGTGGTTCGAACTCGGGTAAACACCCTTGTTCTTGCCACTGATGATGCCAACTGGCTCAATGGCATCATCAGTGGCAAGAACAAGGGTGTTTACCCGAGTTCGAACCACTGAGGACGCGTTCTGAGGGGTATTTCCCTGAATGAAACAAAGTTGTACGGGCCTCGGCCCAAAGCGGACAATACGTGGATGTTGTTGGCGTTGTTGGACCACTCGTTGTTAGACCACCAACGTTGTCGATGGGCCTTGCGGGTCAGTGGACCTGGGCTTGGTTGCCATGGCCGTTGGCAGGGGTTGGACGGGCAGGGGTTGGCCGTCACAATAAAAATTTGCGTTTTTATTGTGACGGCCAACCCCTGCCCGGCCAACCCCTGCCAACGGCCATGGCAACCAAGCCCAGGTCCACTGACCCGTAAGGCCCATCGACAACGTTAGTGGTCTAACAACGGGTGGTCCAACAACGCCAACAACATCCACGTATTGTCCGTTTTGGGCCGAGGCCCGCACGGCTTTGTTTCATTCAGGGAAATTCCCCTCAGAACGCGTCCTCAGTGGTTTGAACTCGGGTACACACCCTTGTTCTTCCCACTGATGATGCCATTGAGCCAATTTTTTATTGTGACGGCCAACCTCTGCCCGGCCAACCCCTGTCAACGGCCATGGCAACCAAGCCCAGGTCCATTGACCCGCAAGGGCCATCGACAACGTTGGTGGTCAAACAACGGGTGGTCAAACAACGCCAATACACATCCACGTATTGTCCGCTTTGGGCCGAGGCCCGCACGGCTTTGTTTCATTCAGGGAAATTCCCCTCAGAACGCGTCCTCAGTGGTTTGAACTCGGGTAAACACCCTTGTTCTTACCACTGATGATGCCATTGAGCAAGTTGGCTCATTGGCATCATCACTGGTAAGAACAAGGGTGTTTACCCGAGTTCGAACCACTGAGGACACTTTCTGAGGGGAATTTCCCTGAATGAAACAAAGCCGTGCGGGCCTCGGCCCAAAGCGGACAATACGTGGATGTTGTTGGCGTTGTTTGACCACCCGTTGTTTGACCACCAACATTGTCGATGGGCCTTGCGGGTCAGTGGACCTGGGCTTGGTTGCCATGGCCGTTGGCAGGGGTTGGCCGGGCAGGGGTTGGCCGTCATAATAAAAACGCGCGTTTTTATTGTGACGGCCAACCCCTGCCCGGCCAACCCCTGCCCGGCCAACCCCTGCCCGGTCAACCCCTGCCAACGGCCATGGCAACCCTTCTTGGGCCCATCGACAACCTTGGTGATCTAACAACGGGTGGTCCAACAACGGGTGGTCCAACAACGCCAACAACATCCACGTATTGTCCGCTTTGGGCCGAGGCCCGCACGGCTTTGTTTCATTCAGGGAAATTCCCCTCAGAACGCGTCCTCAGTGGTTCGAACTCGGGTAAACACCCTTGTTCTTGCCACTGATGATGCCAATGAGCCAACTGGCTCAATGGCATCATCAGTGGCAAGAACAAGGGTGTTTACCCGAGTTCGAACCACTGAGGACGCGTTCTGAGGGGAATTTCCCTGAATGAAACAAGGCCGTTCGGGCCTCGGCCCAAAGCGGACAATACGTGGATGTTGTTGGCGTTGTGGGACCACCCGTTGTTGGACCACCCGTTGTTAGACCACCAACGTTGTCGATGGGCCCAAGAAGGGTTGCCATGGCCGTTGGCAGGGGTTGGCCGGGCAGGGGTTGGCCGGGCAGGGGTTGGCCGTCACATATCCATATTTTCTTATACACTTTAATATCTATCATATATTCAAAATATATCGAAAACGAAGGTTGTTTTGTCCTTTAAATTATATACTTACTAAATATTTCATTATTTATCTATTTTTGGACGTTTGGAAAAAAAATCATTACATCCCTTGACAGATGCGTACGTAAGCATACAGTGACCTTGTACACATCCCTTTCTATGTATTAGTAGAAAACTTTTTGAAAATAAAGTTATATACATAGTTTAAATATATACCGAAGGTATGCTGCGAGATCTCTAAAGGAAGAAACTTCGAAACAAATACTATGGGCACTGAAAATGAACTTCTCGGCTTTGACCTGTGATGGAAAATAATGGGGAGTAAACTATAAAGTCTAGTAAGTCAACTGTATAAGTTTAGAGTTAATCAGATACAACATGCTGTATACTAAAGCATGCTTATAACGAACTGAATACATTTTACAATATTAATCATATGCACTATTCACGTAATATTTCATATACCATTTTCAATAACATATAACTTTCTTTGTTTCGAGATAACGCATTTCTAGATGTTGTCAAGTCCATTTAGGTATCAGTTGAATGGTACTTTAAACTATCTCATTTCCTTTATGACTTAACCACAAAACATTAATCCGATAAATATGAATTTCTGATATCTACAGATTCTAGCAAGATAATGCATTTCATGTTACTAATGTTCGGTAAAGTAAAATGGTGCAAAAAACAATAAATCAATGCATACTTATAAACATGATAGTTTTTTTTGTTATCAATACATTTATGAAACAGTAACATAGTTCTGCTTCATTCATTCATTCATTCTGAAATGGTAACACATTCAGAATACATATAAGTGATAACATTTATTTGATCTGAAACAATAATATATTTTGAAAACACCTTTCTTTTAAATAGTAGTCGAATAGTCATATAATTCTGAAAATCAATAACACATGTATATAGGAATAACTTCTAGTATACCAATAAAAGTTATCCCACTATAGCTATCAGTAAGCATATAAACTACCTCGGAAACTAGGGTTTTACCTATAGCCATAGATCTTGATCTTTGATCCTAGTGATTAAGATTGTAACCTATCACGACAATTGTTGGATAAGTCAATAGTGCCCATATAAGAGTAAGAACACTTGGGCTATCTCCATTTGTTTTATCAATATTACATAAAGTAACGAAGTGCCTATAAACTATAAAAACTAGTTGAAAGCGTGTTTCAAAATCTTATAACAGTGTGGATAAAAAGCAGTATATTCTCAACCCACAAATAGTAAACATATGCAATAATGTCATATGTTTCACAATCTTTTAAAACATGCTAGAGGTGAGATTTTAAAGCTTTTTTATATGCAGACAAAAATTGATGCATGCTTATAAATCTCACAAACACCATGCTATGCAAAATGATGCATATAAAATCAAGCATGGTTCAAGTAACATATAAAATAATATGATAACATTTGAAATATACAATATGCTCTCACATTTTTATAATTTATGGTAACTTTAAAATATTTCGAAAAGGGTTGGTTTACGTTGTCTTATTATCCCACAACCCAGTATTTTTTTAATAATCGTTCACATAGTCTTATAGTAATATAGGTGTTATATCTTATTCAATTGCAATTTTTATACTTAGATTCATTACCTATGAAATTAACTTGCAACTTATGTAATTAACTTTCCAAAGCTTCAATGAGGGTTCACTTAAAGAAACTTTGACTAAATAGTCTCCACACACCACGATTTGTTCCAAAAGCCTACAATATCACACAATTCGCTTAGATTTTCGTAGGAAATTACATTAATACTTACCAATTCCACCTAGATACAACACTTCTACTTAGATTTCCCTTACGTCACCATTAGTATTAAGAAGACAATGGCTACATTTTCTTACCACTCACATATCACTCACATTACACTAATATTATTCCTTGACCATAACATTTCATAATATCCTTCACTTGGCTAATTCTACCAATTCCATCATAGAATTGATTTCGATGTAATTTATCATCATAATCATGCTTAATTACATGAATCATACCAAATATGTGAAAATCCCCTTGAATTAAGCATGATCACTATAGAAAGCCTAGGTGGCTAAATACATAGCTATAGGATTTAATCATTTTCACTTCATTTTGATACCATATATCAACTCTAAATTAATAAGACATTAACACATTTGAAAATCAAGGCATGAAACTATCATACCTTTTGAAATCTCAAAATGGCAGAATCTTGATCATCACTGTGGGTAGTGTTTTACTTAAATCTAAAATCATAAAACAACTTCATATTACATTTTAAACAATGCATATAAGATTGGAGAAATGAATTAAAGCATAGCCCCTAGATCTAAGCCATGGCCAAAAGTGATATACCTTAGGAATCCTTGATTTTTCTTGATTATTTTTTATATTTAAAGCTATAAGGTGAAGATATGATGTAAGACTCACTTTTAGTGATGTATTCCTTATGATTTATATGATGTAACACATTTCCATATGTTAATTAAATCATAAGATGAGCTTTTGCTTGAATGAAATTGCAAAGGGAATGAATGAATATTCATGACTACATGTACTGGCTAAATAAGGGTTGAAGTGGCCACAGATTAAATGAACAGAATTTAAACCCTTCAGACTGAATATAAGGACTTAAAACACAAAATGATAATGTAAGACCTACGAATTTTAAGTACCCTTTTATGATTTCAAGTAGTACAAATAAGTCACATTGTTTGTGAATCATAAGAAATGAACATTTTCATGCCCTAAGTGGGAATAGAATGCAAAATGACTAGTGAAGCAATCAAAGGCAAGTTTTCCTTTGAAATTCTGGAAACATTTACAGTAGGAATGCTCCAAATGAATGCCAGATCGATCCACTATTCAAACAGATCGATCTCTTATTCAAGCAGATCGATCTCAGTTAGATTTTTCCCAGAAAGGATCGATCTCTTCCCACAAGAAGTTCAATCTCTACTTGATTTTCCTAAAGAGTAGATCGATCTCTCCCCATGAGCAGATCGATCTCCATTTGCTTCTGCCTAGCAAGGATCGATCCCTTCCTACAAGCAGATCAATCCCCTCCTCAAAACAAATCGATCTCCACTTAATTCTACCAAGAATGAATCAATCTCTTCCCAATGAGCAGATCGATCCCACACTTACATACCTGAATATTTCGATAGTTCAAACCAAAAGAAGATCGATCTCTTACCCTAGGAGATCGATCTCACCACCTTTATTCTATAAAAACCCAATGACAAAGTCTTCTTTCTCAGAAAAACAAAACACCTACTTTATTTTACCCAAAAAGAACAAGCTTTCTCACTCAGAATACCATCCCCTTCCAAAACGATTTGAGAGAAGTTGCTTTGAGCAAAGTTGTTCATTTTAAGGAGGAGGACAACATAGCTAGGAATCAACATTCAACTTCTTGGATTGAAGGAGCAAAAGGGTCTTTAATAGCACAGTAATATTTTGAATGTAACATTTGGGGATGTAAAGAATTGTAAACACTTGTAAATCGCAACTCTGATTTAAGAAATGCTAGTGTTTACCTTTAAATAAAATGTAATTTGAAATGGTATAGTTGGATGAGATTTACACCGATGCACAACCCAACTGTTGGTGGTGAAGCTATTCATGATCAGAGGAAGGTAAGAATAATGGATTAAATAATGGATTAGTAAATGAAAAATAAAAAATTGGTAGTGATTTTTGATAAATTGAGGGTCGTGACTGAGGTGGTATCAGAGCTGAGTTGGTCTGATGTGTATCGATGTAAATAATTAGAAAAATTACATCTCCATGTCACTGAGCTTGTTTAGATATAACTGTCTATATCGAGATGGGTTTGACTAAGAAATAATTGTGAATGTAGGAATCTTGGCATTATGCCTATTGCCAAACGTAGTAGAGGGGCGAGAGCACAAGCTAGAGGCCGTAAGGGTAGCCTTGAGAGCTGTGCTGAGTTGTTACCACATGAGACTCAAGAGGAGATAGAGGTGGAGGTTGAAGTTGAGCATGCCTTACAAGGTCTGACAGAGAGACCTGAGTGTACTATGGCACATTTTGCGAGGATATAACGAAGCTTAAAGATAATTTTAGAGTTAATTGCTCAATCGATACCTCGAGCTGGGGACGGGTAAGGTCCAGCTACACAAGGTGATGTTGAACAGGCGACTGCTTATGAGATGCCTGCACAGCTAGCCGCAGATGCCCCAAACTATAGATACTCTCACACCCCCATCAGTACAGGATACACCTTCTATGGTTACTCCACCACAAGGTAGTAGAGGTTGGGGTTATGGATGTGACCTAGATAGATTACGATAATTCCATAAATTTAGACTGCTGTCTTTCAGTGGGATTAAGGACCCAGTAGCTACAGAGGGCTGGGTGAATGAGATTAAGAAATCATATGAATTTTTTTTAGTGTACTACTACAGAGATGGTTGCGTTTACCGCATTCATGCTGAAGGGATCAACAGAGCATTGGTGGAAGTCCACCAAACCCATTTTGAGAGTTTAACATACAAAGATTAGCTGAGATGTATTTTTGGAGGCCTTCCAGAGGCAATATGTTTCGGATAATTCGCAGCGAAAGTTACAGATGGAATTCTTTGGGATTGACCCAGGGGAGTAAATCGGTGGACGAGTATGAGAAGAAATTTATCACCCTGGGTAGGTATGATCCCGATACGATGGATAGTGAGGTCTAGAAGGTTTAAAAGTTTATGGATGGATTGAGACCAACCATCAGATCCTGATTGGTTCCCTTTGATATCCCGACCTATGAAGAGGCAGTGCACAGAACACAGTTGTGTGAACAAGATATTGAGTGGAATGCCTTAGAGTTTGGCAAGGTTGGTAGAGTGAGGGATAAGGATAGGAAGAGACAGGCAGTGGATAGATGCTTCATTTATAGAGGAAGTAACATATTATCTGGAAAGAGGCCAAAAATTGATTAGATCCGGGAGAGGACAGTTAAACCTCCCGTGTATCCGGCCATAGCTTTAGCAAAGGGTATAGTGATTGGAGGCCCACGGCCTACTACGGAACAGTGTAGTAAGTGTGGTAGGTACCATGGTACTCGACCGTATTAGGGACCTCCTGCAGTATGTTTTCGATGTGGGAAGCCAGAGCATATGATCTAAAATTTCCCAGAGATGACTGAGAGTGCCCCACAGAAGGGCAAGGAGCCAGAGAGAGCTTTTGTTGATACTCCTACTCCGATATGAAGGGTGATAGCTAAAGAGGATGGGAAGCAGGTAGTTGGTAGAGGATGAGTGCACTCACTGGACCAAGATATTGCATATGAGTCTTCAAATGTGGTGAAAGGTACCCTCTTGATCTTTGATCTTGAAGCTTATGTTTTGATAGATCCTAGTGCCACGCATTCATTTGTATGGCCTTCATTTGCATATAAGTTGTTTAAATATGTGAAGCTTACCCTGTTAAGTTAGAGGATGTTGATAAGCACTCCCATGAACAAAAGTTAGGCAGTCGAATATGTATTTAAGGATTGTAAGTTAAAAGTAGGGGAAAAGAAAATGTCAGCCGACCTCATTTTAATATATATGAGAGACTTTGATGTAATCTTAGGAATAGATTGGTTGGCTACAAACCATGCTATGGTAGATTGTTTTTCTAAGATGGTAACATTTTCACGGATAGATAGTGTTACCTTAAATTTCTTGAAAAAATGTCTTGTAAAATTCCCTTGAAAAGTAATGAAAGCAGAACTTGTCGTAAGCGAAATAGATGAATTTCTATACTGACTAAATGTTTAATATTTTGAATGGTTATATTACGTACGTGGTTGAGGCAGATAAGGTACGCCTAGAATTATGAGACATCCCCGTGATCTGGAATTTTAAATGTTTTTTCGGATGATTTACTAAGGTTACCGCCAGATAGAGAGATGGAGTTTTGTATAGATTTGGCACCTGGTACAGAGCCGATATCTAAGCCACCGTACAGAATGGCTCCGATTGAGTTAGAGGAACTAGAGAGGCAGTTACAAGAGTTGTTCGATAAGGGGTTCATCAGACCGAGTGTATCGCCTTGGGGAGCACCGGTCTTGTTTGTGAAGAAGAAGGATGGGAGCCTCCGACTGTGTATTAAATATAGGTTGTTGAATAAGGCGACCATTAAGAGTAAGTACCGCATTCCACACATTGATAACTTGTTAGATCAGCTTTAAGGAGCCCAAGTCTTTTTTAAGATAGATCTGAGATCTGGGTACCATCAGTTGAGAATTCGAGATGGTGATGTACCCAAAACAGCTTTTTGCACCCGGTATGGTCATTATGAGTTTATGGTTATGCCATTCGGGTTGAAGAATGCTCTCGCAGCTTTTATGTTATTAATGAATGAGGTGTTTCACTTGTATTTGGATTGGTTTGTTATTATGTTCATCGATAACATCCTGGTGTACTCGAGATCTAGAGAGGAGCATGAGCAGTACCTGAGGATAGTGTTACAGACCCTCTGAGAGAAGAAGTTATACGCTAAACTCAGTAAGTGTGACGTTTGGATAAAGCATATCTCTTTTCTAAGGTATATTGTATCAAGTAATGGTGTGTCAGTGGACCCATCCAAGATTGAGACTGTGATTCAGTTGTAGAGACCCCAAATAGTCACAAAGATTAGGAGTTTCCTAGGTTTAGCTGGGTATTATCGATGGTTTGTAGAGGGATTTTCGAGATTAGCTACTCCGTTGAAATGTCTGATGAGGAAGAATGTTAAGTTCCTGTGGGATGATAGATGTGAGAAGAGTTTCCAGGAGTTGAAGCATCGATTGACCACAGCTTTGATTCTCACCATTCCTACCAGCTAAAGAGGTTTTTCTATATATACATATGGTTCATACCAAGGACTGCTCTGTGTACTGATATAGGATGGGAAGGTAGTCACCTATAGATCTAGACAGTTGAAGGATCGTGAGAGAAACTACCCGACCTAAGATATAGCGTTGGTAGCTATGGCATTCGCTTTGAAAATATGGCGTAATTATTTATACGGTGAAAATTTTCAAGTATTTCCAGACCATAAGAGTCTCAAGTATTTATTCTCACAGAAAGAGTTGAACATGAAACAGAGAAGGTGGCTCAAGCTTCTAAAGGACTATGATTGTGAGATCTTGTACCACCCAGGTAAGGCGAATAAAGTATCTGATGCACTAAGTAGGAAGTATCTAGGGTTAGTATCGTACATGACGATCAGGGAACACGAGTTGTTGGAATAGTTCATGAGCCTTAGTTTATATGTGACCTCGCCTGATACTGATAGTGGTTGTATGGTATCTAGCATGCGGTTGGAACTAGATATGGTAGATCGTATCTGGCAGGCTCAGCAGATTGATCAACAGTACAGTGATATTATCGAGCAGATACAGAGGAGTACAGAGATTGATTTTGACTTGAGTTCAGATGGATTGTTGAGGTTCATCGATAGGATATGTGTTCCTGATGATCCAAAGATCAGGAGGTTGATTTTATCAGAGGATCACTCATCGAAGTATACATTGCATTCGAAAAGTAACAAGATGTATCAGAACCTCCGGAGAGTGTATTTGTGGTCAAGGATGAAGAGAGATGTAGCGGAGTATATGGCGAAGCGTCTCATCTGTCAGCATGTGAAGGTAGAGCATCAGAAGCCTATAGGGCTATTGCAACCTCTACCTATACCAACTTGGAAATAGGAGTATTTCACTATGGACTTCGTGATGGGTTTACCCAAAACCCATAAGAATCACAATGAGATTTGGGTAATAACAGATAGATTGACGAAGTCGGCACATTTCCTAGCTATGAGAGCAACCGATACTCTGAGTACTCTGGTAGAATTATATGTGCGCGAGATAGTTCGTTTCTATGGTGTTCCAGTGAGCATTGTTTCTGATCGGGATGCTCGCTTCACTTCCCACTTTTGGGAACATTTTCAAGAACAATAGGGACCCAGTTGAGTTTTAGCAGAGCGTTCCATCCTCAGACAGATGGTCAGTCAAAAAGGACTATACAAACCCTAGAGGACATGTTGAGAGTGTGTCCACTCGACTTTGGAGGCTCTTGGGATAACCATTTACCACTAACAGAGTTCACCTATAATAACAGTTATCATTCGAGTATTGGTATGGCACCGTATGAGGTTTTGTATGGCTGTAGATGTTCTTCCCCTATTGGATAGGAAGAGGTGCGTAGCCGATAGATATTTGCTCTCAACTTAGTGAGAAAAGCCTCTGAGAATGTCCAGTTGATTTATGAGAGGTTACAGACAGCTCAGAGCAGACAAAAGAGATATGCTGATAGGAGTAGGAGACCATTGGAGTTTACAGTGGGTGACTCGGTATTTTTTTTGAGTTTCTTCTTCTAAGGGTATAACGAGGTTCGAAAAGAAAGGGAAGTCAAGTCCTCGTTACATTGGACCCTTTGAAATACTTGATAGAGTGGGAGATAAGGTCTATAGGCTAGCATTGCCACCTAAGCTAGCGGGTGTTCATAACATCTTCCATGTTTCTATGTTACGAAAGTACCACCTAGATCTGGCACATGTACTTAGATATGAGCCGTTAGAGCTCAATAAGAGCATGTCATATGTTGAAAAGCTGATACATAGGAAGGAAAAGGTGTTGAGGTCAAAAACAGTTCCTTTAGTAGAAGTTCTTTGGCAACATCACACTGATAAGGAAGCTACATGGGAATTTGAGAGTTCGATGTTGGGTAAGTACCCCGAGTTATTCACCAACTGATTTGATTCCAATTTAGAGGACCAAATTTCCTTAGTATGGGAGATTATGTAAGACCCACTCTTAGTGATGTATTCCTTATGATTCATATGATGTAACACATTTCAATATGTTAATTGAATCATAAGAAGAGTTTTTGCTTGAATGAAATTGCAAAGGGAATGAATGAGTATTCATGAATGCATGTACAGCCTAAATAAGGGCTGAAGTGGCTACATATTAAATAAACAGAATTTAAACCCTTCAAAATGAATATAAGGACTTAAAACACAAAATGATAATGCAAGGCCTATGAATTTTAAGTACCGTTTTTTTATTCCAAGTAGTACACATAAGTCACATTGTATGTGAATCATAAGAAATGAACCTTTCCATGCTCTAAGTGGGAATAGAATGCAAAATGACTAGTGAAGCAATCAAAGGCAAGTTTTCCTTTCAAATTCTAAAAATATTTTTAGCAGGAATGCTCCAAATGAAGCCTAGATCGATCCCCTATTCAAACAAATCGATCTCCTATTCAAGCATATCGATCTCAGTTGGATTCTGCCTAGAAATGATCGATCTCTTCCCACAAGCAAATCGATCTCCACTTGATTTTCCCAAAGAGTAGATCGATCTCTCCCCATGAGTAAATCGATCTCCATTTGCTTCTGCCTAGCAAGGATTGATCCCTTCCCACAAGTAGTTCTATCCCCTCCTCAAAATAGATCGATCTCCTCTTAATTTTGCTAAGAAAGGATCGATCTCTTCCCAATGAGTATATCGATCCCACACTTGTATACCTGAATATTTCAATAGTTCAAACCAAATGAAGATCGATCTCTTACCTTAGGAGATCGATCTCGCCACCCTTATTCTATAAAAACCCGACGACAAAGTCTTCTTTCTCAGAAAAACAAAACACCTACTCCATTTTACCCAAAAAGAACAAGTTTTCTCATTCTAGAATACCATCCCCTTCCAAAAAGATTTGAGAGAAATTGCTTTGAGCAAAGTTGTTCATTTTAAGGAAGAGAACAACATAGTGAGGAATCAGGATTCAACTTGTTGGATTGAAGGAGCAATAGAGTCTTGCAATTTTGGACAAGAGAAAAGACAAGCTAGGTGAGTTTCCAATACACCTACTCCAAGTATGTTTATCTAGACATTGTTAAGAGTTTATTAGTGTATGTATTGTTGGTTGAAACTATCTAGAATATGATGAATCATTCATGACCTAAAAATAGGTTTAGTGTGAGAAATGAGATATGGTGGATTTAATGATGAATGGTTATACTAAGGTGGGTGTAATGTTAGATGTATGATTTTGAGATGGTTTAGTGAAATCAACTTATGGAAATGGATGAAGTTATGAAGTGTACATATAAGATGCTTGTGAAAATGCATGAATATATGGAAAACTAAGGTCAATGGGCCTAGAGTTCGATTCAATATGAGATAATGGACCTAAGGAGCCCAATGGGCTTAGCTGTAATGATTAGTGCAATCGAAATAGACTTAAGATAGAATTAGGCTCAATGAGATATATTGACTAAGATGAAGTCAGGATAATGAGTTATCAGTGTAGACTGATATGATTGATAAATGTATCGTAATTAACCTCATATATGGTTATGCTCAGCTCTAGAGAGTTGACTAGGAGCAAATCAAACTGAATGGAATTCTCAGCGTTGGGAAAAGTCAGACTGTGCAGAGAATTGAGGTAAGGGAATTTTGTTGGCTCTTAGAGATACCTATATGTGTTTTCGGGTGCATTACGATTTCTAAATTATTTGAGGGTCATAGAAAAGAAATGAATGTTTGAAGGGCGAAGGAAATTGGGATTTTAGAAAAATGTCATGAAAAGCAAGAACATGATGTTCTTAAGTCTTTTTACTGTTTTTTAGCATATAGATTGGTAGGCTGGCTAGCATTTAAATGGTTTGCAAGAAAATAACATTGATTTGATTTAATAACCATTCTTTACACACAAATGAGCCACCTACCTGAGTTTTGTTGAAATAAAACGTGCTAGAGAGTTTCTCGCACGAGGTTTGCCGTGTTTATACATGCATTAGTGCTGGAGTGATGCTCGCACTAGTTTTACTTGCATGAGTGCTGGAGCCTAGCTCGCACTAGATTTCAAATGGATTTTATGACATGGTGCTGGAGCCTTGTTCGCATTAGACTTCACATGGATTTTATGGCATGGTGTTCGAGCGTTGCTCGCACTAGATGTCTACTATACATTTGTAGCTGTGCTAGAGATTACTCGCACATGATTTTATGACATGTTAGGAGCTGTGCTAGGAGCTTCGGGTAGACTATGTGTCACACCGATTAAATAGGCTCGCACGTGCGTATTGAGATGTGTCACGATATGATATGATGATATGGGTCCACGGAGTACGTTGTACCGTGCATATAACATGGAGTACGTTGTACCGTGTATGGATATATATATATATACCGTCTTCGGATGAAGGTTAGATCTGCTATGGACCGACGGGTTGGACATGACCCACCTCCCATGCAGAAGCAGATAGAGGTGATACCCCGCACACTAGGATCCGTGTAGCCTGGGATCATAAAGGATATGCCCATAGTCCTAGTTATTACCCTTATTATTATTTGCCTAATTCACATGTCACTTGGTTTATGATGAATCCATGTTTTTAAATTATTTTGTGGGTCAGGACAGTTCAAGGGTGTAAGGCCCATATTTTTAGTTGTAACCTTATGAATTCATAAGTATATACATGTACATGCTATGTGAAGCATAAGTGATGTAAGGTCCATAAATTTAATGTACACAGTTGTAATATGAGTTTTTGATGTACGTACAAGTTTCATTATGTATGGATGAGAAGAAATGGACTTTTGTAAGTGATGAATGTGGATAGAATGTAAAATGAGTAGTACAGCAAATGAAATGAAGTTGTATGAGTTGTGTAAATCTTTGTACTTCCATTTAGTTTTGTATTGTATACCTTTGGTTATACAATGAATGCACACAAGTTTTAATATGTATAAAGTATGAATGGATGTCATTTTCAAGTCTTAAAGGTGGTTGGATGAGAAAATGACTATGGCAGTAAATTAAGGATGTTTTGTGAGTTACTGCAGAAAACTGAACCAAAATTCTGGAAAATATGAATGCCAGATCGATCTTATAGAAGGAAAGATCGATCTGAAAGAGCCAAAACTACTCTTATTCGAGCAATGGAACAGGCCAAATCGATCTCCAATGGAGCCAGATCGATCTGTTAAACATTATGTGTAGAAGGAATCGATCCCCTAAAGGGCCAGATCAATCTCTAAATGCTACTGACTTAGAGAAGATCGATCTCACCATTAGAGCAGATCGATCTCCTTAAGCTACTGCCTAGAACAGATCGATCTCCTGCTTATGCGCAGATCGATCTCATGAAATCCAATGCACTGAAAAGTAAGGCGGTAAAGAAGGAGAGATCGATCCTCTCATCATGCAAATCAATCTCCTAGTGAAATTTCTATATAAGAAACGAGATTTTAGGCTCAAAGGCACAGTGACCGAAAACCTCTCAATTTTTGCTTAAGTGTTCAAACACTTTTCCTAGACAAACCAGCCTTTCTAGCCAGAATTAAGAGACGTTTCCTTCCACGAAGTTGTTCGTTAGCCAAAGGACAACAGCATAGTTGGAAACGGGACCTCGACACAATAAATCGAAGGTGTTGGTCGATATTACGAGATTTTGGACCAAGTGAACTAGGTAAGCTTTCAGGCTATCAAATTCTAGTATGTTAACCTAGCTACTTGTCACAACCTAAAACTACCCAAAAATCAGAGTAAATTTTTCCTTTTTCTTTCATACTTACTTGTCCTTTGATTATGACCACACTCCACTAATAATTGAGCTATGCGTCAATATCAGTCCCACCGTTCATTTACAAGTGTTTATAGTATCTATACATCCCCGAAAGTTACTTACAAACATTTTACTGTGCTATTCTTATTTAGATACAACATGTACTAGTGTATATACCTCAAAATGATAGGCAACAGCGGATATCAGGAATTCAGTACTCAGTCACCGCAAAGTCTACTGGAGGAAATCTGTGTAGGAAAATGAAAGGGGTGAGCACATCAAGCTCAGTAAGGCAATCCTACGAACAAGTAGGTAACCATACTACCTACATGAACGTGGTGCCATGCATAAACCACCATTTCTTCACACATTTCAAAACAGATGCGACAATTCATGATGTCATGTAAAACAAGTTCAAATATGGATTTCAAAGAGCATGGAAAATCAACATGCAAATCCATTTAAAGCATTTCATTCTTGTTAAAATTTCACAACACAGCCAGGACTCAACCCCTCCCTCGTGTGTTCCTGACTCATACAAAACCATGAAATCAAATGTTTTTCACAGCAATAGGAACATGCAATATAATGAATGTCATGTAAAATCAGTTTACACCATTCATGGGTTTAAATAGCATGGAAATAACATCATGCAAATTCAGTTTAAAACCCAGATTCATTTTCATCAAAATCATATCTCAGTCAGGATCCAACCCCTCCCTCGGGTGATCCAAACTCACACAAAAATTCATAAAATGTGTTTCTCAAAAACATCAACATCTGAGACTAGGCAATAGATATATATATATCTCGGGTAAATAACTAGGACGATGGCCATATGTCCTTGTGATCCCACTGCTACACGGATCCTAATGTGCGGGGTCTCACCATGATTGGGAACCGCCCCAAGAGGTGGGTCAATCCATCCCTTCGGTCCTATCTGATCACTCGCATTCGAAGATGCCACTCGCATCTGAAGATGCCACTCGCATCCGGAGATGCCACTCGCATCCAAAGATGCTACGCATCCAAAGATGCCACATAATCAATCCCAACATGGTACAACGTACTCCATGCTACTTACACGATACAACGTACTCTGTGGACCCATATCTCATATCCACAATCGTGCCTGTCTCAAAACGCACATACGAGCATATTTAATCGGTGTGACACATAGTCTATCCGACGCTCCAAGCACGGCTCATTGCATGTCTCATAAAATCAGTGCAAGCGATGCTCCAACAATCTCATAAAATCAAGGAAAATCTCGTGCGAGCCAAGCTCCAGCACGCGTTTCATAAAATCTCATAAGATTAGTGTGAGCTAAGCTCCAGCACTCTATCAAAATCATGTAAAACTAGTGCAAGCTAGGCTCCAACACTCTGTCATAACAATTCAAGTGAAAATCTGGTGAAAGTTAGACTCTAACACCCTGTCACAAAAATCATATCAAAATCTGGTGCGAGTTAGACTCTAGCACTAATGCATATAAAACTCTAGTGCGAGCTCTTGCTCAATCACTAATGCATGCATCACACAAATCAAAACTCGTGCGAGCTGAGCACTAGCACGTCACATTTCTATAAAATCACGTAGGCGGCTACATTTCTCAAATCAATTTCAAAGAAAATCAACATTGATTAAAATTATGCAATGCTATGCATTTTATTTAAAAGTTAGCCAGCCTACCCCATGTATGTGTCAAACCACCTCAAAAACAAGCAGGAAACCTTCGTTCTTGCTTCTCGTAACTTTTCCTAATTTTAAAAATTTTACCCTTCACAGGGGTATTTTGGTCATTTGGCCATCCAGGCACCAAAATTCTTATTTTAAATCTAGACTCTTCAGACAATTTAAGAGACTGCAAATGAAGTTGAAATTGTGTAAAGTTACCTCAAGCAGTCCGTAAAATTCCCGTACTTCTTTTTTTTCTATACGGTCTGACTTTTCCCAATGATACCGATCACCCGATCCGTTTAGCTCCTAATATGTTCTCCGGAGCTGCAGGTAATCATTTATCGTGCTAAATCCAAACATATTTATCCATATTTCACTTTTACTAGGCTTAATTTAAATCATTGGGACCGTTTACCACTATTGGGCCCGTTTGCACTTTAATGGGCCTTAATCGGTCTTAAGCCCGTTTCCCACTTACTATTCACATTATCGAGGCCTATTGGGTTCATTGGACCCATCAGTATTTATTGGGCCTCATTCTAAACTCTCGGATAGCTCAATTAATTATTTACGACAATTTATCTTAATTTCCAGAATTGAATTCATTTTATACGAAATTAATATGTAATTTATGCGGTAAATTTCTAACACGCATAACTATGTCAATTGTCGTAAATAAGGGTTCTATACCCAAGATTCCATGATAGTACGTAAATCAAATCTGACTCGAGCTCTCTTTTGTCGTCAATTGTCGAGCGACATAATTACATATTTTCGGGTAAATTTTTAGTCGGATATAAGTCAAATAAATATTTTGAAATTTAAATTGATCAATTTCAACCGCTTACCGACTTACCCGTAGCTCGATTGCATCACCGAATTTTTTCCCAATTTTTCCTCTTTTTCTTTTTCACTTTTTCTTTTCTTTATTTCTTTTTTGGCTGAACCGGTTCGGTCCGGTTCAACCCGGTTGAGATCGATTTGGTTCAGCTGGTTCAGTCCGGTTCAATCAGTTCAGGGCTTCGCCGATCGATTCTTCGTTGGCTTCCATCGGCAGCAGCTCCGAGAGACCTCACGAAGCTCAAATCTGCCCTCGCTTTCACCATGGCTGGTCGAAAAGTGGTCGGTCCGGCCCTTCTCCCTTCTGGCATCGGTATCTATTTTCTTTTCTCGCCATTACCGGCACTGGCCGTCATTTCTCAGGCCGTTTTTGCCACCAATCAGCTCGGCATCTCATGGGGGAGCTTTAATTGGCGATGGCTAGGTCCGAATCGACGTCGGTGGCAGTAGATTTCGCTTCTCCTCTCTGCTGCTTCTCTGCTTCGATCCGTCGGATTCTGACGTTGGTGGGCCGCGTCGTCGGTACCAAGGAGGTCGCGCCAACATCCTCTTCCTTTTTCGGCCCTAGGCCTGGCCGCTGGGTTGTCGGTGGTTGTCCGGTCATCTCCTCGGTTTCGGCTTCTTCGTTTTGTTTCGTTCTTTCTCTCTCTTCGCAAAAATTTCAGTTTCTATCTTTTTTTATTTTATTTTTATAATTTATTATATTAGTATTTTAATCATTAAAATAAAATTAAAACTCCCAAAATATCAAAAAAATTATATTTTATTCAAATTAATTTATTTATTGTATTTTCACCCTTTTTTCGGTATATTTTCTCCATATTTTCGGGATATTGTCTTGAGTGAATTTTCGGTAAACCTTAATAATTCTGGATCTTGATCAATTGGACTTGGAATTTGATAATTTCCTCATTATTGATCAAGATTTCTCAATTCCATATTTTAAATGAAATTTTATTATCTAATTTAGACCGAATTTCAATCTTTTGATCGTTTTACCCTTCTACACGTTTGAGACCAATTTAGGCCGACTTTCCTTCTTGGACCCACTATAATTTCTCATTTAAAATTTGTATCTCTATCCGGATAATTCAAATCTCGTAAATTTAATTTGAAATTCCTTAATTGTCCGTTTTCGGATTAATCGTACGTTCGACTACTTCATTCAAATTTATATGATCAAATCATCCGTCTTATGATTCCATTATATATAACAATATCCATACATTGTGTGAATCATAAGGAAATACAGTAAAAATCGGGTCTTACATAATCTCCCCTACTTAAAAATTTGGTCCTCCAAATTAGAACCAAGTTAATCTGTAAATCACTCCGGATACTTCACACATATCATACTCTTACTCACCAACTCCTATTTAAATTCCTCCGAAGTGTAATACTACCGAAGGACTTTGACTAGGGAGATCGTCTTAAACCTCAACACTTTCTCCTTCCTGTTTAATGCCCGAATCAAGTTTTCAACATACGTTATACTTTCATTGAGCTCAAACAGCTCATATTCGATCACATATGTAGGGTCCGGATAGTATTTTCGAAGCATCAAAAGATTGGACACATGGTGGGTGCCTGCTAATTTAGGTAGTAACGCCAACCTACAGGCCTTATCTCCCACTTTGTCCAATCTCTCAAAGGATTCAATCTAACGAAACTCAATTTACCTTTTTTTTTCGACTCTCGTTATGTCCTAAGGGCATGTAACTTCCAACAATACTGATTCACCCTCGGTGAATTCCAATGGTGTCAAGACCCTTCCTGACTTAACCAAAACCACTACAAATTTTTCGCATTTTAACTTACCTTTCTCATCATAAATGGTTAGGCTGTGATTCGATGTTAGAATCCTCGCTTACCATATCCATCATCCACTTTCATACATACAAGTCAATACATTATCTATTGACTGTAATTTCTTTTATAATACATGTGAGCTCATATAAAATCTAATACAAATACATTCCCCGTAATATATATCGTATACATCACTGTGATGTTTCTATGTTTAGATACATAACCGTACAAAATATGTATACTTGTCGATCGATAGGAAATAACAGTGGACAACAGGAATACTATCCCTCAAGCACACTCACTCTACTGCTGATGCTCTATAGAGAGATGTAAAGAAAGGGGGTGAGCATACAACGCGCTCAGTAAGAAAATCAAGCAAGCAAGTAGACATCTACACTATCTACTCAAAATAATGTTATGCCTCGAAAACATCATTTCCTTAACTTATTTTAAAAGCATGTCTTTAAATATATATATATTTATATATATATATATATACTTGTACAGATTAAATCCCATGTACAGAAATCATGGTTTCTTTCTCAAATGTAGGCATGTAGTGCAAAATAATGCATATTTATAATATCACAATACCTTTAGATAAATCATGCCATGTATATTTAAATCACAGTAAATATGGCATTTAAATCATTCACAACACAAAATCAGATTCCAACCCATCCCCCAGGTCTATCCGTATCTTAAATAAATCAGTCAAGTGATATATCATGTGAGACTCTGTGGTGAAATGCAATAATATCCTGGATTATGGCCATATCCTATAATGGTGATCCCAGGCAACACAATACTCAGTGTACGGGACAATCACTGCTGCAACGGGAGGGGGGTCAGTCTATCACAACCACCAGCTATAACCTCCTCAACTCTACAACACCACACGGTACAATGTACTCGATGCCACTCACACAGTACAACGTACTCCGTAGACCCTACATCACAATCAGGGTGCCTGCCATAGGTCTTAGCCCTCAAACCATGGAATATCATACCACGTCTCTAAATCCACATGCGAACCTCTTATAGTGTGACACTCAGTCTACATGAGAAAATCAAGCATGGTTTTTCAACATGTCTTATATATCACATAAAATATAGTACGCGCCTTTGAGCGCGACTCACAGTCGACACTCCGCTCAAACACTGTTTCATATCACAAACTCAAACTCTAGTGCGAGTAAACCTCCAGCACTAGGTCAATGCATAGTTCATGTTTCAAATCAAGTACGAGCAATAGCTCTAGTACCATGCTATGCACAAAACTCATCAAATCAAGTACGAGCAATATGTCACGACCCAAATTACCTAAAAATCAAAGTAAATTATTTACTTTTTTGTTTATTGTTTAATTCTTACCTTTCTCTCATCGTGACCATCCTACAAACAGTTGCGCTATGATTCGGTGTTAGTCACCTCTCACCTATTTACCATTCCATTTCCATAATCACATTTACATATCAGAGTTTACTATCTTTTGACTTTAACTAATACATATACAATGGTATTACATAACCTTACATCCCCGACATCATATACGTTTACAGTACTGTGCATTTACATATTTAGATACAAAACCATACAAAATGTGTATACCTGTCTCTCGATGGGAAGCAGCAGATACCAAGAATGCAAGTCATCAGTCGCTCACTAACTACTACGAGTGCTCTGAAAAGATGGGAAAATAAGGGGGGTGAGCAAACCACACGCTCAGTAAGGCAATTATGCAAGTAAGTAGATAGCTCCACTATCTACATGCTCATAATGCCATGTCCTTAAAATCCATTTCTTTTCATTAAAATCTCAAGCACAAAATCATGTATTTCATCAATGACATAGTTTATAAAACTGTTCGTGCATATATCATTCATACTACTTATGCATCAAATAGAATTTTATGTGACATCATTAAATCATACTTAGTATGAATTAAATCAAACTCATGCATTATTTCATGTGATATAAAACAAATCGTGAGATACAATCATTTCATGAATTTATCATTAAAGCATGGAAAACTCACATGCTACTGCATTTAAATAATTTTATTTAAAGCGCAGTATAAAATAACCCAAATGGGTTAAGCATCTTATAATTCAATTTCAAACTCATAAAGCAATTCGTTATAAAATTTTGTCAAAAAGCACATCTCAGTAAAAATCACAAAGTCGGGGGCCTGACCCCTCCCTCGAGTTTACCCTGGTCTATCGACCAATAGTTATATCATGTGAGACATGTAGGTGACTATATCAGTAACATCGAGGACTATGGCCATAACCTAGTGATCCCTGACGACACGGTACCTAGTGTGCGGGGTATCACACCTGAAACGGGAGGTGGGTCGGTCCTACCCACCAAAACAGTATAACATCAGGATTGCGAGGGCAAGGCTTGCTGCCTCGTGGCTAATGCCACTTAACTCCAACAATCCCCATGGTACAGCGTACTCCGCATGACATACACGGTACAACGTACTCTGTGAACCCAAGCTCAGTCAAGGGTGCCTGCAATAAGTCTTATCCACCAATACCATCTCTATCTCAATATGCACGTGTGAGCATATCATCTCACTGCGACACACAGTCTACAGGAGCCTCCAACACGGCTATATGCATGTCATAGAAATCCCTGTATGACCGAAGCTCTAGCACGACTCCATGCATATTCATGATATCTAAAAATCTCATGCGAGCGAAACTCTAGCACGATGTCATAAAAATCAGTAAATTCTGCGTACGAGTAGCACTCCTGTACAACTTAAAAATGATTGAGTTATAAATCCATATAAAATCACGTGCGAGCGAGCTCCAGCGCTGTGTTATGCATCAATAAATCAAATCTCGTGCGAGTTACACGCCAACACGGCTTTATGCATAAATAAATCAAATCTCGTGCGAGTTACACTCCACCGCGGCTTTTATGCAATTATCATATCAAAACAGGATGCGAGCTAAGTTCCAGCACCTCTCATGCATGTCAAAACATTAAAACTAGTGCGAGCAATCGCTCCAGCACCTTTTTATGCATATCAGTCAAAACAAGTCAAAACATGTCAAAACAAAGTGCGAGCTAGGCTCCAGCACTTCTCATGCATTTCACAAGAATAAAAATCAGTGCGAGCAATCGCTCTAGCACATTTCATGTAAGACCCAATTTTAATTAGAACACGAAATGAAAAATGCAAAAGAATTGAAATGGAATTCTTGAACACGTGCAAGAGTAAAATGGTCAAAAGACTAAAATTCGGTAGTAATCGGGACAAGAAAATTTAATTAAAAAAAAGGGATTGAGAAATCGTGATCAATAATAAAGAAATAATTAAACTTCGGGTTAAATTGATCAAGATATGAATTGATTGGAATTAATCAAAATTTTCACATTGAGAAATAATCCTGAAAATAATCGAAAAATATATTGGAAAGATAAAATAAGACTGATAAATTCATTTATAGATTAAATGAATTAATTATGAATTTCAAAATATTTTTGGGATTTTTATTATTATTTTAATGAATAAAATAATAATAAAAATATATTATAAATAAAATAAGATATGAAAAAAAAGAGATATTCTAGAGGCGAGGCCGCACCCTTTGGTTGTGGAATTGGCCGAAGAACCGGTCGGTCGGCGCCCGAACGGCGAAGCGATGCCTGAACAGGTCGAACCCGACTGAACTGCTAGATCGAACCAGACTGCACTGACGGTCTGAACTGAGTTGAACCGGACCGAATCGGTTCAGCCAAAAAGAAAAGAAAAGAAAGAGAAAAAGAGGAAAAAGAAAAGAGGAAAAATTGAGAAAAATTCAAGTGATGTAATCGAGCTACGGGTAAGTTAGTAAGTGGTCGAATTGACCGATTGAAATTTTGAAATGTTTAATTTGCTTAATATTCGACTGAAAGTTTACCCGAAAAAATATTTAATTATGTAGCTCGACAATTGACATCAAACGAGAGCTCGAGATAGCCTCGATTTACGTGCTATCATGGAATCTCGGGTAAGTAACCCTTATTTATAATAATTTTCATCGTTATGCGTGTTAGATAAATTACGGATTTAATTTTCGCATTAAATGAATTAAATTTTAGAAATTGAGATAAATTGTCGTATATAATTCATTAAGCTATCCGAGAATTTAGAATGAGGCTCAATAATTTCTAATGGGTCTAACGAGCCCAATAGGCCTTGATAATGTCAATAGTAATTGGAAAACGGGTTTAAGGCCGATTATGGCCCATTATGGTACAATCGGGCCCAATATGGGTAAACGGGCCCAATGATCTAAATTAAGCCCCAGAAAATATGAAATACAATTAATTGTATTGTAATTGACCTAATGAAAATGTATCCGCAGTTTCAGAGATTAGATTGGGAGCAAATCGGACTGCGTGACGAGTCATCAGTGGAAAGGCCAGACTGTATAGAAAAATGAGGTAAGAGAATTGTGTGAGTAGCTAGAGGTAGCTACGCGTATTTTAATAGTTTTTGTATATGCTGAATATGTATGTATACATTGATATTGTACAAAGGTCCTAAAAATGGTTTAAAGATTTTAAGGACTCGAAATAGGAAAAGACTATTTTACCCCTATTGAGGAAATTCACCTAAGGATGGTGAAAGCATGACATGCATGAAATGCATGATTTAAGGAATTTTCTGATTTAAGAAATTTTCGTGGTTTTTAAGCAAAGCAAATCGATAGATTGGCTAGTAATTGCATAAATTTCACAATATAACACTACGTAAGTGTTATTAAGATTTAAATGAAATTTCTTTGGAAAATGGGCCAACTATCTAGTTTATATGGAAATAGATAGCACTAGCGCATAGCTCGCACTATATCTGCATTTGTGAGTGTGCATAAATTATGCTTGAGCGGTTGCTCGCACTGACTTGTGTGACATCATATGCATGAAATGTGCTAGAGCGGTTATTCACACTGATTTTTATTATTATGAAATGCATGAGAAGTGATGGAGCTTAGCTCGCACTCTGTTTTGACATGTTTTGACAGGTTTTGACTGTTTTGACGTGATATGCATAAAAAGGTGCTAGAGCGATTGCTCGCACTAGTTTTAATGATTTGACATGCATGAGAGGTGCTGGAGCCTAGCTCGCATCCAGTTTTTATATGATATTGCATAAAAGCCGTGTTGGAGTGTACCTTGCACGAGATTTGATTTATTGATGCATAACACTGTGTTGGAGCTTGCTCACACGAAGTTTTATATGGATTTATAACTCATTTTAAAGTCATACTGGAGTGTTACCCGTACACAGATTTACTGATTTTTATGACACCGTGCTAGAGCTTCGCTCGCACGAGATTTTTTGATATCATGAATATGCATGGAGCCATGCTAGAGCTTCGCTCACACAGGGATTTATATGACATACATATAGTCGTGCTGGAGCCTCCTGTAGACTGTGTCACAGTGAGATGATATGCTCACACGTGCATACTGAGACAGAGATGATATGGGTGGATAAGACCTATTGCAGGCACCCTTGACTGAGCTTGGGTTCACGGAGTACGTTGTACCTTGTATGTCACATGGAGTATGTTGTACCATGGGGATTGTTGGAGTGGAGTGGCATTAGCCACGAGGCAGCAAGCCTTATGTCACGCCCCGAAAATGCGGAAAATAGGGCAAATTTAAAACTTTTTACTCATTAATTCACAATTAAGGGTGCATTCCTGTGCAGTGTTATACATCATCATAATTATCATGCCTAAGGATCTCATCATAATATAGTGTATATTGTATCATATACATTAATCCATATTAAGTTAATTAATCCTAATACATCCCATACAATGTTATACATCAAGTGTCTGCAATTACAGTTATTGTCTGGGTACATGAAAAGATAAAAGATACCTTAAATGCAATATATAGCCTGGAGCTCAAGTCCTCCACTAGCCACTACTCCGTACGTCGCAGGAAAACCCTTTTCACTTGAAGAAATCTGGGGGGAAAGAAAATAGGGTGAGCTTCTAAATCGCTCAGTAAAGGGGGTAAGGGACTCATTTCATAAACCAAAATGCACACCACAAAATATTTATTTGTATGTGAGACTCATTAATCTCATTTGAAAACCATAGCATGAAAGTACTCAAAATGACATTCTCATGTCTCAAATCATGTGAAAACATGAAGTAAAAAGGCTCAGTCTAGAGCAATAACAAAGCATGTGAAAATACTGCACGTGGCACAGCCACTAAACACACGTGGCATAGCCACTGATTTAAATTCACATGTGGCATAGCCACTAAACACACGTGGCATAGCCACTGATTTAAATTCACACGTGGCATAGCCACTAAACACACGTGGCGTAGCCACTGATTTAATTCACACTTGGCATAGCCACTAAACACACGTGGCGTAGCCACTGATTTAATTCACACGTGGCATAGCCACTGGATGGGGTTTCACGTGGCAACGGCCACTAATTAGGGGTTCTCACGTGGCAATGGCCACCAATAGGGTTTCTCACGTGGCAACGGCCACCAAATGGGGTATCACGTGGCAACGACCACCAATAGGGTATCACGTGGCAACGGCCACCAATGAGGTTTCTCACGTGGCAACGGCCACCAAATGGGGTTTCTCACGTGGCAACGGCCACCAAATGGGGTTTCACGTGGCAACGGCCACCAATAGGGTTTCTCACTTGGCAACGGCCACCGAATGAGGTTTCACACGTGGCAACGGCCACCAAGTATACGTGGCATAGCCACAGAATGGGTTATTCTCACGTTACCAGAATGGAGAAGAAATCGGGCTTACATGCTACCAGAGCAATGCCCGGTGTGTACTCAAAATTACACACCTAAGTCTTATCACACAAGATTGGTTTGCCTTCACGTAGAACTCATAGTGGTTTTTCTCTCATAAAACTCATTTGAAAACCGTTTTGTACTCAACACAAAACATAATAAAACCGAGTTCCAACCGGCAAAGCACGCACACATTTCTCAAATCTCGATATTACCTTAACGTAAAGCCCAATTCATTACTCACACAAATTCGATGGTTTATAAAGCAATTTCACACTCAGCTTATAAACGCATAAAATATTGGGCTCCAACCGGGTATAAAAATCGTGTGCAATTATATCTCAACACAACACTCAACATGCTTGTTTTATAACCACAAATCATGCTATAATAGTTTACAAATCACATACACAAATGGTTTAGATTTCCCTTACCTCTTTGCACCTCGTATAGTGCAATCATTTCCCCCGTATCACGGACTAGCCTCGCATTCCACTCTGGAACTCCCGAGCTGTCCAAACGATGTTAAAACATCAATACTCAATTATCTCATCAACCTCAATTCTCAAAATCGAGCATAATTGCTCATAACACCTCAAATCTCTTGATTCTCGTAACTCTACCCCAAACTACACTCTCATTCACAACATCTCAACGTTCTACATTTCTCATGCCAATTATCTATGCTAATTCACCACATTGTCTAAATTTCTATTTATAGCACAAATTCCCAAAATTGCTAAATATCGTTATCACTCCAACCACATTGCAATTTCATCAATCCCTAATCATCTTTCAGCTATTTCAACACAATGACAACAACCATTATCATCAAAATCATCTCAGATATCAAGATCGGGGTTTAGAAATTACCCAAAGCTTGTGAGACGCCCAACCCATGCCTCGATTCGATTCGTCCTTCGATTTCAAAGTATGTTATTCTCTCTTTGATGAGGAACAACTTTCCTTCTTGCCACAACTTCTGATTTGGCCGAAAATGGGTGCTTTGGATGAGTGAGAAAGCTAGGTTTCGGTGAAAATGGGGGTTGGAAGAGAGAGAAAGTGAGATTGCAGGAGAAAAATTGGGGTTCCTTATATAGGCTGAGGGCAGGACATCGATTTGCCTCTTGATGAGATCGATCTGCATTTGAATTTTGGGAACGATTTGGGTAATTTATGCCTAGGAGATCGATCTGTCGAGGGGTGAGATCGATCTCTTTATGGCTTTATGAGATCGATCTGCTCCTTGAGGAGATCGATCTTTTCCCAAACAGAATCATTTGGAGATCGATCTCTTCCTCATGAGATCGATCTTCTCTCAAACAGAATCATAAGGAGATCGATCCTCTTCCATTGGAGATCGATCTGCTCCTCAAATTCCTCCTTCCTTGTCATTTTTAACTCACCAGATCGATCTCTCCTTCTCCCAGATCGATCTGTCGTCATAACTTCACACTTATTTTAACACTTAACATATAAATCTCCAATTATCATTCCCACAATTCACTTAGCTCAATAAATTACACTTCAAATTCTTATTACATCATTAAAATATATCTAAAATTCTCAGATCTCACACCTTACCCTCACAATCCTGATGTTATGCGGTTCTGACGAGTAGGACTGACCCACCTCCCGTTTCAGGTGTGATACCCCGCACACTAGGTAACGTGTTGCCAGGGATCACGAGGTTATGGCCATAGTCCTATGTTGTTACTGATAGTCACCTACTTGTCTCACATGATATAACTATTGGTTGATAGACCAGGGTAGACCCGAAGGAGGGGTCAGGCCCCCGATTTTATGATTGTATGATATGTGACAATGAAAGAATGGTGGTTTTATAACCGAAGTTTTATAATGAATTTTAATGAATTGTATTATGAGTTTGGAATTGAATTATGAGATGCTTAACCCCTTTGGGTTATTTTATACTACGTTTTAAATGGAATGATTTAAATGCAGTAGCATGATGAGTTTTCTATGCTTTAATGATAAATTCATTAAATGATTGCATCTCATGATTTGTTTTATATCGCATGAAATAATGCATGATTTTGATTTAATTCATGCTAAGTATGATTTAATGATGTCACAATAATGCTATTGATGCATAAGTAGTATGATTTATATATGCACGAACAGTTTTATAAACTAAGTCATGATGAAATACATGACTTTGTACTTGAGATTTTAATGAAAAGAAATAGATTTTAAGGGTATGGCATTATGAGCATGTAGATAGTAGAGCTATCTACTTACTTACATACTTGCCTTACTGAGCGTATGGTTTGCTCACTCCCCTTATTTTTTCATCTTTTCAGAGCACTCGCAATAGTTAGTGAGCGGCTGAGGACTTGCATTCTTGGTATCCGATACTTCCCATCGAGAGACAGGTATACACATTTGTATAGTTTTGTATCTAAATATGTAATGCACACTCCTGTAAATAGATATGATGTCGGGGATGTAAGGTTATGTAAATACCATTGTGTATGTATTTAGTTAAAGTCAAGGGATAGTAAACTCTGATATGTGAATATGATTATGGAAATGGAATGGTAAATAGGTGAGAGGTGACTAACACCGAATCATAACCCAATTGTTTGGTAAGATTGTCATGATGAGAGAAAGGTAAGAATTAAATAATAAATGAAAAAGCAAAAAATTTACTCTGATTTTTAGGTAATTTGGGTCGTGACATTTCATGCATATGATGTCAAACAAGTCGGTGCGAGCAACCGATCAAGCACATTTATGCACACTCACAAATGCAGATATAGTGTGAGCTATGTGCCGACACTATCTGTTTCCATATAAACTTGATAGTTGGCCCATTTTCCTAAGAAATTTCATTTAAATCTAAATAACACTTACGTAGTGTTATTTTGTGAAATTTATGCGATTATTGGCCAATCTATCGATCTACTTTGCTTAAAAACTAAGAAAATTCCTTAAATCATGAATTTCATGCATGTCATGCTTTCACCATCCTTAGGTGAATTTCCCTCAATAGGGGTAAAATAGTCTTTACCTATTTCAAGTCCTTAAAATCTTTAAACCATTTGCTAGGACCTTTATACATAATTAGTGTATACATACATATTCAGTGTATACAAAAACTATTAAAATACGCGTAGCTACCTCTAGCTACTCACATAATTCCCTTACCTCATTTTTTGTACAGTCTGACATTTCCACTGATGACTCGTCATGCAGTCCGATTTGCTCCCAAGCTAATCTACGGAACTGCGGATAAATGTTCATCAGGTCAAATATAATAAAATTAATTGTATTTCATATTTTCTGGGCTTAATTTAAATCATTGGGCTCGTTACCCATATTGGGCCAGATTGCACCATAATGGACCTTAATCGACCTTCTGTCACGACCCAAATTACCTAAAATCACTACATATTTTTCGCTTTTCGATTATTATTTAATTCTTACCTTTCTCTCATCGTGACCATCTTACAAACAGTTGGGCTATGATTCGGTGTTAGTCACCTCTCACCTATTTACCATTCCATTTCCATAATCACATTCACATATAGAGTTTACTGTCCTTTGACTTTAACTTAATACATACACAATGGTATTTATAACTATACATCCCCGACATCATATTTGTTTACAGTACTGTGCATTACATGTTTAGATACAAAACTATACAAATGTGCATACCTGCCTCTCGATGGGAAGCAGCGGATACCAAGAATGCAAGTCATCAACCGCTCACTAACTACTACGAGTGCTCTGAAAAGATGAGAAAATAAGGGGGTGAGCAAACCACATGCTCAGTAAGGCAATTATGCAAGTAAGTAGATAGCTCCACTATCTACATGCTCATAATACCATGCCCTTAAAATTCATTTCTTTTTGTTAAAAGCTTACACACAAAATCATGCAAATTTCAATGCCATAGTTTATCAAAACTATTTGTGCATATAGAAATCATGTAATTCATGCATCAAAGGCATTTTATGTGACATCCTTAAATCATAATTAGCATGAAGTAAATCAAGATCATGCATTCTTTCATGTCATGTAAGACAAATCATGAATTTGAAATGAAAGCATGGAAAACATCATCATGCTACTGCATTCAAATCATTTCATTAAAACTGCAGTATAAACTAACCCTTCCGGGTCAACCATCTCATAAAATAATTCAATAAAATTCATTATAAAACTTTAGTTATAAAACCACCCTTCTTTCAGGGTCACATATCATAAAATCCTCTAAAACATATATTAGCATAGTAAAAAATCATAAAATCGGGGGCCTGACCCCTCCCTCGGGTCTACCCTGGTCTATCGAGACCACAAGTTATATCATGTGAGATAAGTAGGTGACTATCAGTAACAACAAGGACTATGGCCATAACCTAGTGATCCCTGGCAACACGGTACCTAGTGTGTCGGGCATCACACCTGAAACGGGAGGTGGGTCGGTCCTACCCGCCAGAACAGCATAACATCAGGATTGCGAGGGCAATGCTTGCTACCTTGTGGCTAATGCCACTCCACTCCAATAATCCCCATGGTACAGCGTACTCCGCGTGACATACACGGTACAACGTACTCCGTGAACCCAAGCTCAATCAGGGGTGCCTGCAATAGGTCTTATCCACCCATACCATCTTTATCTCAGTATGCACGTGTGAGCATATCATCTCACGGTGACACACAATCTACATGAGGCTCCAACACGGCTATATGCATGTCATATAAATCCCTGTGCGAGCGAAGCTCAAGCACAGCTCCATGCATATTCATGATATCTAAAAATCTCGTGCGAGCGAAGGTCTAACACAATTTCATAAAGATCAATAAAATCTACGTACGAGTAGCACTCCAGTACAACTTTAAAATAAGTTATAAATCCATATAAAATCATGTGCGAGCAATGCTCCAGGACGGTGCTATGCATCAATAAATCAAATCTCGTGCGAGTTACACTCCAGCACTGCTTTATGCATAAATAAATCAAATCTCGTGCGAGTTATACTCCAGCACGGCTTTTATGCAATTATCGTATCAAAACAGGATGCGAATTAGGCTCCAACACCTCTCATGCATGTCAAATCATTAATACTAGTGCGAGCAATCGCTCCAGCACCTTTTTATACATATCAAGTCAAAACAGTCAAAATCGTCAAAACAGTTAAAATAGGGTGCCAGCAAGGCTCCAGCACCTTTCATGCATTTCACAATAAAAATCAATGCGAGCAACCGCTTTAGCACATTTCATGCATATGATGTCACACAAGTCGGTGCGAGCAACCACTCAAGCACATTTTATACACACTCACAAACTCAGATATAGTGCGAGCTATGCACCAGCACTATATGTTTCCATATAAACTTGATAGTTGGCCCATTTTCCAAGGAAATTTCATTTAAATATAAGTAACACCTACATAGTGTTATCTTGTGAAATTTATGCAAATACTGACCAATCTATCGATTCACTTTGTTTAAAAACCACGAAAATTTCTTAAATCAGAAAATTTCTTAAATCATGCATTTCGTGCATGTCATACCTTCACCATCCTTAGGTGAAATTCCCTCAATAGGGGTAAAATAATCTTTTCCTATTTCGAGTCCTTAAAATCTTTAAACCATTTTCTAGGACCTTTATACATAATCAGTGTATACAAAAGCTATTAAAATACGTGTAGCTACCTCTAGCTACTCACACAATTCCCTTACCTCATTTTCTGTACACTCTGACCTTTCCACTGATGTCTCGTCATGCAGTTTGATTTGCTCCAAATCCAATCTCCGAAACTGCGGATAAATATTCATCAAGTCAAATACAATACAATTAATTGTATTTCATATTTTTTGGGCTTAATTTAAATCATTGGGCCCATTTACCCATATTCGGCCTAATTGCACCATAATGGGCCTTAATCAACCTTAAGCCCGTTTTTCACTTACTATTCACATTATCGAGGCCTATTGGGCTCATTGGGCCCATCAGTATTTATTGAGCCTCATTCTAAACTCTCGAATAACTTATTTAACTATTTACGACAATTTATCTCAATTTTCAGAATATAATTCATTTAATGCGAAATTTAAATCCATAATTTATGTGGTAAATGTTAACACGCATAACGATGCAAATTGTCATAAATAAGGGTTACTTACTCATGATTCCATGATAATACGAAAATCGAAGCTGCCTCAAGCTCTCGTTTGACGTCAATTGTGAGCTACATAATTAAATATTTTTTCGGGTAAACTTTCAGTCGAATATTAATCGAATTAAATATTTTGAAATTTAAATCGATCAATTTCGATCAGTTATTGAGTTACCCGTAGCTCGATTGCATCTTTGGGATTTTCTCCAATTTTTTCCTCTTTTTCTTTTTCCTCTTTTTCTCTTTTCCTTTTCTTTTTGGCTGAACCGGTTCGGTCTGGTTTAACCCGGTTCAGACAGGTTCGATCTAGCCGGTTCAGTCTGGTTCGACCGGTTCAGGGCCTCGTCGGTCGATTCTCCACTAGTTTCTGCCACCAGCAGCTTCGCATGGTCGTCCGATGCACAGATCTGGGGTTGATCCAGTCCGAGGTTACCGGAAAGTGGTCGGTCCGACTCTTCTCTCTAAGCCATCGGTGGCTTTCTCTTTTTGCAACCGTTTTCAGCGCTGGCCGCCATTCTACCGGCCAAGGCTGCCACCAATCGGATTCGCCTGCGCTTGGAGAACACTCGGCTAGTGGTGGCTGGGCTCGAATCGGCGTCAGTCGCCAGGAACTCCCTTTTCTCCCTTTTAGTTCTCTTTTTCTCGTCGTTCCTCTCTCTTTAACCGTCGATCGCCGCCTCCTTCGGCCTACCAGTGCCGGTGAGGCTCGACTGCTTCTTCCTCAACGGATTCTCGCCCGGGGTCGATCGTCGATGACCTCTGTTGGCTGAGGCAGCCTCGGCTTCTACTTCGTTTTCTTCAGATCGCGTTTTTTGCGATTTTTCACTTATTTTATTTTATTTTATTTTATTTATTCATTTATTTTTTATTTTTTTAATATTATTTGAATCAATATTTTATTATTAAAAATCCAAAATATCTAAAAAAATTATTATTTTATTCATTTATTCAATAAATAAATTTATCGGTCTTGTTTCGTCTTTTCGGTATATTTTTCGATTATTTTCGGGATAATTTTCCGATGTAAAAATTTTGATTAATTCTTATAAATTCATATCTTGATCAATTTAACCCGAAATTTAATTATTTCTTCGTTATTGATCAAGATTTCTCAATCCCATATTTTTAATTAAATTTTTTTGTCACGATAAATATCGAATTTCGGTCTTTTGACTTACCCTTCACGTGTTTGGGAATACCATTTCAATCCTTTTGCATTTTTCATTTCGTGTTTTAAATAAAATCGGGTCTTACACCTTAAGCCGTTTTCCACTTATTATTGACATAATCGAGACCTATTGGGCTCATTAGGCCCATCAGTATACATTGGAGCTCGTTCTAAATTCTCAAATAGCTTATGAATTATTTACGACATTTTATCCAAACTTTCAAAATATAATTCATATAATGCGAAATTTAAATTCGTAATTTATGCGACAAATTTTAACACGCATAACGATGTAAAATTATCATAAATAAGGGTTACTTACCCGTGATTCGATGATAGTACACAAATCGAGGCTGTCTCGAGCTCTCGTTTGACGTCAATTGTCGAGCTACACAATTAAATATTTTTTCGGGTAAACTTTCAATCGATTATTTATCAAATTAAATATTTCAAAATTTAAATCGGTTAATTTCGATCGCTTACCGACTTACCCGTAGCTTGATTGCATCACTGAAATTTTTCCCAATTTTTTCTCTTTTTCTTTTTCCCTTTTTCTTCTTTTTCCTTTTCTTTTTGGCTGAACCAATCCGATCCGGTTCAGTATACCATCACTGCGCTGAACCGGCCATACCGGTTCAGGCATCATTTCGTCGTTTCGAAGCCGTCCGATCGGTTCTCGAGCCGTTTTCGATGTCGTTCGACGTGCCATCGCTTGGGCTTCCATTATCAGGCATCGGGACTGGTGAATCGGTGCCGATGGCCGCCAATCCAGCCTTCTCTCCTGCGGCATCTCCTCTTCTGATCTGCCGATTTCGTCGGTCTCCACGGCACGTCACGACCGCTGGTTATTCGCCCGGTGTTGGGCTGCCTTCGTCGACCCTCGCCTGGGGTTTCTGGCTGCCGGTGGTGACTCGTCCGATGATTCCTCCTCGGTTCACGCTTGTGTCCGCTTCTCTTCGTTTTCTTTGTTTTCCAGTTTCGCGATTTTCGCGAAATCCCTTTTTTTTTCATTTTCTTTATTTATTTATAATTTATTTTAATTATTATTTTAATCATTATAATATTATTAAAAATCCAAAATATCTAAAAAAATTATTATTTTATTCATTTATTCAATAAATTGATTTTATCGGTATTACTTCGTCTTTTCGATATATTTTTCGATTATTTTCGGGATTATTTTTCGAAGTGAAATTTCTGATTAATTCCAATAAATTCATATCTTGATCAATTTAACCCGAAATTTAATTATTTCTTCATTATTAATCAAGATTTCTCAATCCCATATATTTAATTAAATTTTCTTATCACGATAAATATCGAATTTTGGTCTTTTGACCATTTTACCCTTCATGTGTTCGGAAATACCATTTCAATCCTTTTGCATTTTTCATTTCGTGTTTTAAATAAAATCGGGTCTTACACAATAGCTCCAGTACTATGTCATGTATAAATCATGAAGAATTAAGTACAAGTAACGCTCTAGCACTCTATCATGTATCTCATGTAAAATTCGAGTACGAGCTAATTGCTCAACACTCTCTCATGCATAAATCATATAAAACTGAATACGAGTAATAACTCCAACACTCTATCATGCATGTCATGGAAATCTAGTGTGAATCATACATCAACACAAATATATGTGGAAAATATATGAAATCAAGTGCGAGCTGTGCTCTAGTATGATTTGTTCTCACATCATTCGATAGATGGCTCTTTAAAAAGGGATGATTTTCAAAATATCAAAATCAGCACTATAAAGTCTGTTTAATTCACATCAACCTTAAAAACATTAGCCCATATTTATTCTTCTGCTAAACAATAGCAAAAACACTCAAAATGCTAGTTTCCATGCTTTTTACAACTTTTCACAAAAAAGTTGACTTTTTGACTAACTAGGGGTAAAATCATAATTTGCCACTATCGGATCATAATAATTATTATTCACTTTCTCTGACCCTCAGAGTTTTTAAGTGAATGTAAAAGCAGATGAAAATACGTGCAAGTATCTCTAACTACTCACAAAAGTCCCTTACCTGCAATCACTCGAGAAATTTTACTTTCTAACGGTGCTCGATCCAGCAGTTCAATTCGCTTCTCCAATAATCTTTGGAGTTGCATATAATCATTTATCAGGTTAATTATATTTTTCCCACTATATTTCACATTAAATACAGTCAATTTCCCCTAATAGGCTTTAATAAACCTTAATGGGCCTAACTATGCCTTAAGCCCATTTCCATTTTACTATTTATTTTCGTTGGGCTTGTAGGGCCCACCAACTCTTATTGGGCTTATCCGAGACCCATTACATCACATTGGGCCTAAAATAGTTGGGCTTGACCCATTAGACCTCTCGACCACATGCCATGGCCGAGAGCATCCCATGCCGTCGATCACACCATGGCATGCCATCCATGTCCATTTGTTTAGCCAAATTCACTTAGGCATTTTCACAAACACTTGGTTGGCATGTCTTAAGCTTTTCCTATAGTTCATGTTGGCATTTTATCAAATACCTTATGTGCCATATCATACAACCATCCATATGAACAAATTGATTATAACTAACCATGTCATAATCATGTATACATGCATATCAACCTATACATGTCTTAAAATCACATGGGTATTTATCAAAACACATATACCAACTTTCGGCCATCACATGTTCATAGTGTTTTCATGTGTTTCAATCCATAAAACATATACCAATCAACTCCATATAACTCATAGATTAACATATATGAAGTTGGAAGCTTGAAATTATACCTAGTATTTGTGTTCACACTTGGTCGAAACTTTGAAGCCTCACGGTTTGCACACTATGGCTCCTTGATAGCCAATTCCAACATATGTCACTCTCCTCTCAATTTGGAACAACTTTCATGAAGATTGCAAGTTCCAAATATGCCTTTTTCCTAGTGATTTCTAGTGAAAGAAAGCTTGGAAAACTTTTTGGTTATGGTTTCTTCACTTTGCCGAAAATGAAAGGATGAAGATGATTATGTGTTGGCTGGTATTTATAAGTCCATTACTTAGTCATTAAGCTAAAATCCAGCTACCTTAATTGACTTCCAAAAAGTTTAGGTAATGGTTATCATTTTAGACTTTGTTACCTTTCATTAATGGCTTTTAACTTATACTAATGGGCTTTTTAATTGGGCTTCTCGGTTTGGCCTTTCTTAATGGGCTTTCAGGCTGAAATTTTTACTACCTATTGGGCCTTCAATTGTCTCAATATTGGGCCCACAAATTGACCCAACAATTCAGCCCATTGGGCTTCCCAAATTTGGCCTACACTTATGATACCTTAATGGGCTTTAAAATTTCCAACTTTGGCCCATTGCGTTTTTAACCGTTAAATTAAATCCGAAGTTCATCCAAATAAATTTTCCTTACTTCTAAGGATGAATATCTTATATTCTAGCTAAAATTATTTTTTTCCAATTTTTTCTTCATACTTAGGTTAATTCCTAACCATGGTTAGTCAACTCTGGTAAAGTCCACTTTTCTTAACTATAGTTGACTTTTTCCTTAATCATTGACCAAGTTGACTTTTTCTCAAAATTTCGAAAGTGTCATATCTTATGTTTTACACTCTCGTCTTTACATTTTGGTCGATTCTGGGAGGTGAATATACCTAAAACACCTCGAACAGCTTAAAAGGTCTGTTTTGCCCCTTTTTGGCATTTACTCTACCTCTATGTGTTCAGGACCAAATCAAACTGACTTTCCTTCATGAACTTTCTATATTATCACATCATAAGTTCTTTCCTTCAGTCAAAATGATTTAGATCCATTCGGTTTAACCTGTAGCGCTCATAGCTCACATTAGGCCTTTTTGTAGCTTTTAAGTGTTAAAGCATTTCACTAACACTTAAATCTAGTAAATACTCTTCTTGTGATTTAAATAACTCAATACATGTCTGTACATGTATAAATCATAAGGAACAAGCTACATAAAAATACGGGTCTGACAAATGGTTTTTGGTCTCTTATCAGCATAGCTTTTTTGTCTACTTTGAGGTGTTCTTAATCTCTCACAAATCAACTGAATATCCTCAGAGGTTTGTCTTACCAATTCGGGAGCAATTCTCTATTTGTCACCCACTTCTTCTTATCCAAGTCGGGAACAACTCCCTACGGCCATACAATGCCTCATATTCCCAGGAGTGGGAAGTGAAGCGGGAATCCCTATATGATGCAATGCTCACTGGAAAAATGCATGGTGTTCCACAATCTTCCTTACACATACATCCACCTACACACTCAGAGTATCTAGGGATTTCAAAACCAGAAGGTGGGTAGACTTAGTCAATCTATCGACTATCACCCAAATAGCCTCGTGATTCATCTGGGTCCTCTGTAACCCCTCACGATATCCATGGTAACTTGCTCCTATTTCAATGTCGATATAGGTAAAGGCTGCAATAACCTTGCAAACTTGTATTGCTCTACCTTACTCTGCTGACATACGAGACACTTCTCCACAATCTCCACAATGTCTCTTTTCATATCTGACCACCAATACCCTTTTCTGAGATTCCTATACATTTATTACTTCTCGGATGCATTGTATATCCCGAAGAATGAGCTTCTGAAAATAATACTATCTCATCAACTGTGGTCCTGGGGAGCACTTGTACAGTCTCTAAACCTCAGTAAGCCATCATCACTCTCTGTGAACTCTGTCACTGTACCCTTCTGAATTTGACCCACACTATCGACACCATGTCGATCATCATGCAAAGCCTGTCAAATTTGGTTCTAATCTCAGGCTAGCTGTCACACAATCACTGTCATCATCAGAAGGGATCACATCACGACTGAGGCTCACAACTGCTCTAGCAGCTCACGCTCATTGACCATCATATGTGCTACCATCCCGAAGCTCTTTCTGCTCAAGACATCGGCCATCACATTAGCCTTTCCTGGGTGGTACAATTTCCATAATCATAATCCCTCAGAAGCTCTAACCTTCTTTGTTATCTCATATTCTACTCTTTCTATGAAAACAGATACTCGGGGCTTTTTATGATCAGTGTATACCCAAAATTTCTCACTGTGTAAGATAGTAGTGCCATATATTCAGTATAAACACTATCGTTGCCACTTTAAATCATGGGTCAGATAGTTTCTTTCATGATCCTTGAGTTGTCTAAATCCATAATTAACTATCTTCCCATTTTGCATCAATACATAGCCCATTCATTATTTTGAGGTATCCATATACACTGAGAAACCTCTTGATCCATTGGGTATGGTGAAAATAAATGCGGTGGTTAGTTCATACTTCAATGCACCAAAACTCTTGTCACGTGTATCATCCCATTCAAATACCACTTTTCTTAGTTACACGTGTCAACAAAGTAGTCCATTTCGAGAACTCTCAACAAACCATCTGTAAAACAATTTCCAATTGTTGCTTATAATTTTTCCTGGACTTTAAATACACCCAAAATATCATCAATAAGGATGATAACAAATCAGTCCAGGTAAAGTTTAAATACCTCATCGTAGTTGAGTTCCACTAAATATTTCAATTACCCATATCTTTGACCTATGTACGCATAAAAGTATAATGTCATTTCAAAATCGCTTCTGTTCAAGATACTAACCCGCGTCATTTCCTTTTTCTTATATTAACGGCTTTTATGAAATTTTAATTTTTTAAACCTTCATGATTAATCGAATTCTATATTTTTTTATCGTACTAGTAAAGGTATCCTAATTTTAAATGTATATATTACAACTGTCGATTTCAATTTATAGGTGATGTGTACTTCTAGACGTTGTCAAGTCTTCAGGCGGGGAGGTATTTTGAAATACCTTTATTAACCCTCAGACTTGACCACATGGACTGGGTGTGGATATATCCTCCCCTTATCCTTAGTCACAATTCATATTCACTACATATCGCTTAATCCTAATTACTTCAGATATCTGAGATATTCTTACCTTGCATATGCCTCTTATTCCAATATATCTTGTATTCAGGATCTATCATATCTCAAAGCTTATCTCCTTTCGTATATCACTTATAAAAAAAAACTCTTTCATTACTCATTCCGTGAGTACAATCATTTACTCCTTTAATTTCAATCACTACACCCCTTTTATTACTTGTCAAACTTACAGTATGCTTTTCAGGGGTAACCATATCACTATCTTAGGATAGAAATCTGAACAACATAGTTTACAGCCAACCAATTTATTCTCAAATATTACTTCAAATTATTCATATTCCATTGAATAAAATCAGCTAACTTATACTTCTTCCCCCGTTTTCAAATTATAATCTCTTCATAAATATCAGCCTTGTGCCCAAAGGTGTAGGCATTCACGTCTTTTACTAACTTATCTATAAATGAAGGCGGTATGACTAAATGTGTGGCACCAAGATCAAGTAACATAATTACTTCTTTATTCACAATCAAGGTGGTATCTTCCACCACATCAGATAAAACATCAATAGTGTCCTAGTCCAAGGCATACACTCGCCCTCATCCAACCGCCTACTTTCCCTTTCTCTTCAGTTGTGGCCTCCCCTTTAGGTGCAGAGATATCAATAGGGTTTTCTCTATCTCTTTGCCCATCTATGGGGCAGTCTCACCCAACTCTAAGCAATCATTAAATAAATGGCCCGTCTTACCACACTTAATGCCTATTCTAGTCAATAAGGTGTAGGGCATACTTTCGTGGTATCTACCACACATCCTACATTGCTTCATAGCATGTTGGGGTCCTCCAATCATAATACCCCTCAAAAGTGCTGAAATTGAATACACTGGGGCTTTACCAATCATCTTACCCAGTGACTTAACAACTCTAATCTCTTACCAACTGGTCTTTTTCCCGCTCTGATATCTCTGTCATTCTCTATTTTCTTTTGTATCTATTCCGACCCTTACTACCTTTCCTAATCTAAGAGGTGTGCAATACATGATCTTATTCACACAACTGTAGTCTGTGCACTGCCTCGACATATGTAGTGATATCCAACAGGGCCAATCAGACTCAAATCGACAATCTGAGCCCTTCCATGAACTTTTGGGCTTTCCGACTCTTACTGCCCATAGTGTCGGGGTAATACCTGCCCCGGAATATAAATCGAGTTTCATACTCGTCAATCAATCAGTTCCTCTGGGTTAGAGTAAGGAATTCTATCTGTAATTTCCTTTAAGCAGTGTCTGGGATATTCTGTCTCTGGAATACATCCAGAAATATTTCTCATGTCGGCTCTAGATGTCTAACTCTTTAGATGGGTCGAGCGGACTTCTACCAATGCTCCGACTCGCCCTCAAATCCTATGCATACTCTGAGCAATTAGCTCCCAAAATATTCCCCACACTCCGCTCCAACCTCACGAAGCATGTCTCAATACTGTTCGATCTCTCTGTCAGACGCTGTGGGGCATACTCAATACCAGCTTCCATTTTAATCTCATCCTGGTTCTCATAGGTCGACTCAGCACGACTACCAGGCTCAAGCCTACCTCTACGACCTCTGCCTCGTGCTCTACCTCCTATACCGCGACTAATATTAGGTATAATAGCTATATTCTTGCATTCTCAACCATTTCTTAGTTAAAACCCATCTCGATATACACTATTGTATCTAACCAAGCACAATAACATGAGGATGTAATTTACTATTTACTGATACTGACACACATCAGACCAATTTCGCTCTGATACCACCATTTGTCACGACCCAAAACTACCTAAAAATCAGAGTAAATTTTTTGTTTTACTTTCATACTTACCTGTCCTTTGATTGTGACCACACTCCACTAACAATTGGGTTGTATGTAAATGTCAGTCCCACCATTCATTTACAAGTGTTTACAGTGTCTATACATCCTCGAAAGTTACTTACAAACATGTTATTGTGCTATTCTTATTTAGATACAAATATGTACAAGTGTATATGCCTCAAAATGATGGTCAGCAATGAATATCAGGAATACAGTACTCAGTCGTCGCAATGCTACTGGAGGAAATCTGTGTAGGAAAATGAAAGGGGTGAGCACATCAAGCTCAGTAAGGCAATCCTACAAACAAGTAGGTAACCATACTACCTACATGAACATGGTGCCATACATAAACCACCCTTTCTCCACACATTTCAAAATAGATGCGACAATTCATGATGTCATGTAAAACAAGTTCAAATATGGATTTCAAAGAGTATGAAAAACTCAACATGCAAATCCATTTAAAACATTTCATTCTTGTTAAAATTTTACAACACAACCAAGACTCAACCCCTTCCTCGGGTGTTCCTGACTCACACAAAACCATGAAATCAAATGTTTTTCACAGCAATAGGAACATGCGATACAATGAATGTCATGTAAAACCAGTTTACACCATTCATGGGTTTAAATAGCATGGAAATAACATCATGCAAATTCAGTTTAAAACCCAGTTTCATTCTCATCAAAATCATATCTCAGTCAGGATCCAACACCTCTCTCGGGTGATCCAAACTCACATAAAAATCCACAAAACATGTTTCTCAAAAACATCAACAAGCGAGACTAGGCAATATATATATATATATATCTCGAGTAAATAACTAGGACGATGGCCATATGTCCTTGTGATCCCACTGTTACATGGATCCTAGTGTGCGGGGTCTCACCACGATCAGGAATCACCCCGAGAGGTGGGTCAGACCATCCCGTCGGTCCTGTCCGATCACTCGCATACGAAGATGCCACTCGCATCCGAAGATGCCACACATCCGAAGATGCCATAGATGTCACAACCCAATTCCATTCTCTTTAACCGAAATCACTGAAAATTTTTCGCGTTTTACTGTTACCTTACCCAGTCGTGAACTAAGCTCACCACACACTGTTGGGCTGTGAGTCAATAATAAACACCACATCTCATTCATTCTCAATTAGTTAAAATGATGTCATACATGTGCATTTAATCGTGTACTTATACGAATACATGATTTACTGACATCTACATCCCCCATAGGTACAACTCAAAAGAATACTGTGCTTTTACATTGTTTAGATACAAAAAGAATCACTGTGTATATACCTCTTAGCGATGGAGATGCAGCGGAGTCCAAAATAATACGCCTCAGTCCTCACTGGGCTACTATGCACGCTCTGTAGGGGGAAAATAGAGTGGGATGAGCAACCACATGCTCAGTAAGGCAATAATGCAAGCATGGTAGATAACTACTCTATCTACATGCTGATAGTGTTATGCATAAATCGTTTATAGTAGGAGCATGAGGAATAAAACTATGCCATGTGAATATACATATATATCATGTATCAAATCATGTGCATTGGCATATAAAACATGGTAGAGACATCATGTATAAAACATCTCATGCTCAATCTCATTTAAATTCATAAAAGGGCAATTCATTTAGAAACTTCCTTTTTGAACCAACAACATAACACCACCAAATCAACTCACAAACCACAACCACATTTACATTCCACAATTCACGCATGTGTATAAATCTAGGTCACTATATCAGAAGTGCCTATGTGAATCATTACATCATATATCATCCCAGACCACACGCATCCAGGTGTGCGGGGTATCATGCTGGCACGAAGATGAATTATCCCTCGCCAGACTTTCTCATCACATAACCATCATGCGGTACATCGTACTCCATGTGATATACACGGTACATCGTACTCCGCAACTCATATCATGATTGGGGGTGCCATTCCTAGGTCTTATCTACCCCATACCAAGAGTTTTCCATATTCCGTGAAGGAGAGCCTTCCTGCCGAATAGAGCCTCCCCGCCTAACAGAGCCTCCCTGCCTCCTCGGGCTTAAGGATGTTAGCTTAAGGATGTAGGGCTTAAGGGTCCTTTTCGTAAGAGAGCCTCCCCACCGAACAGAGCCTCCCCGCCTAACAGAGCCTCCCTGCCTCTTCGGGCTTAAGGATGTTAGCTTAAGGATGTAGGGCTTAAGGATCTTACCTTCACCATACCCATGTAGGAGAGCCTCCCTGCCTAACAGAGCCTCCCCGCCCCTTTGGGCTTAAGGATGTTGGCTTAAGGATCCCACCGTAAGAGAGCCTCCCCACCAAACAGAGCCTCCCCGCCTAACAGAGCCTCCCTGCCTCCTCGGGCTTAAGGATGTTAGCTTAAGGATGTAAGGCTTAAGGATCTTACCCACTTTCACAACCCTATACGAATCCCATTGTACAAGCTTGTGCGAGCAAAGCTCTAGCACGACTCATGCATCATGCATCTTCTCATAAAGAGGCGTGTACGAGCATAGCTCTAGTACGGTTATACTCATAAGATAACCATTCACAATCCACGTACGAGCAGAAGCTCCAGTACGGTTTATAAACATCATCACAATTCAATTTCAAAGTGCGAGCTAAGCTCAAGCACGTTTCACACAAGTGGAAACATAGAAATCTCGCGCGAGCGAGGCTCTAACGCGAATTATATCACATACACGCGATAGGCGGCTTACATGCATTCCAAACATCTCATAATATGCTTAGTGCCTAGTATGGGCTATTTCACAACATCATTCAAGTACCAGCCAGCCTATCCTTTTATTTGCTCAAATCAAAGCATTGTGTTTTGTAAAAGCATTCAAAACACATGATTTATGCAATTATTAGCCTTACTATCCCTTTTCCATAACATCCACTTCAAAACCAAAACCACGCATATATCCATCATCTTTCACAAATACCATCAACATTTATTTGAGCAATTCATGCATTTCATACAACACCCAATATTCACCCAGTTCAAAATACGAGCAGCTATCTCTATATACTCACAAAATTCCTTTACCTGGAAATTGCGATGCGTGATTCCACTTCCTTAAGCTGCTTACTCGTACGATTCGGTTCGCCTTCAACGAACTCTTCGGGACTGCACAAAATCGTATCCCGCATTATATTCGACCCATATATTGCAACCCTTGTGCTTGCTATAGTCAATTTAATCTATAGCCTCTATTAAAGCTTATTTGGCCTCGTTTCATTACTTTATCCATAACTCGAGTCTATGGATCTTCTTAGGCCTATTAACTTATTCAAAGTCGATATCAAATCGATGTAAAGCTCATAGCGTTCATATTCCATGAATCCCCCCACTATGGCATTTATTCATCACATACATATCCATTTCCACATTTCTTCCAACCCACCATGTAGTTTCATCTAACCATCTAAATCATAACGTTATCCCAATGACAACTTTAACATGCTATAAACCATAAGTTCATTCAATCCCACATATCCTCACATTATACCCATTTTAGATTTCTAGGTCACACCACTTCCACAACATTCCTAAGTAGTTTATCCATCGATACTCCTATCAATCAACTCCAAAATCAATTAAATAGCTAATACATTTGGATTGGAGGGTTAGAATCTTACCAATGTGATTTCTCTCCTTTCTCCAATTGGTAATGCCCTTAACTCCTTCAACTCTAAGAATGGGAAAAATGCCCTCTCACTATGTTGTTCTTCTCTTTGATAGGAACAACTTTACCTCTAATGATCTCTCTCCAAATCTCACTGAAAATGGCTAATTTTAGAGAGGGAAAATTAGGTTTTTGGGGTTGAAATTGTAAGGTTAAGTGTTTTCTGAGATTTCCAGATTTTTCAGCTCTCCTTATATAGAAATGACTTGAGGAGATCGATCTGGTCCAAGAGGAGATCGATCTGGTCCCTTAAAATCCCTCTTTTTCACGGTATTTTTAAGCCTGAGATCGATCTGTCGAAGCAATGAGATCGATCTGTTGAGGCATGAGATCGATCTGTCGAAGCATGAGATCGATCTGGTCCCAAACAGAGAGCTAAGGAGATCGATCTGGCTGCTTGAGGATCGATCTTTTCACTTACAGAATGCTTGGCAGATCGATCTGGCTCCATTGGAGATCGATCTGCTCTATTCGTTCACCCAAATAAGAGCATTCTGGCTCTTCCAGATCGATCTCTCATCCTAGGAGATCGATCTGGTCCTCATGTTTTCCAGATTTCCTGCAGTTTCATTGCTGCAACTCATACCAACACACCCACAATCTATTGCCATGGCCATTTCCTCATCCATCCACCTCTATAACTTGAAAATGGCATCCATTCATACCTTATGCACATTGAAACTTGTGTGCATTCATTGTATATTCAAAGGTATACAACATAAAACCAAATGGAAGCATAACTTCATTCCATTTTACCACACTACTCATCTTGAGTCTCAATTACATCCATCTCTTGCCATAACTCATTCCTTCGTATTCATACTCAATGAAACTTGTATGTACGTTACAATTCATATTACACATACATACATTGAATCCATGGACTTACATCAATCATAATTTACATTACAAGTCCATTCATATTATTTGATCCAATTACACATATTACCCTTTTACATATACGGGGTCTTACAATAGATCCGAAGATGCCATATAATCAATCCCAGCATGGTACAACGTACTTCATGCTACTTGCACGGTACAACGTACTCCGTGGACTCGTATCTCATATCCACAATAGTGCCTGTCTCAAAATGCATGTACGAGGATATTTAATTGATGTGACACACAGTCTACCGATGTTGAAAGCACAGCTCATTGCATGTCTCATAAAATTAGTGCAAGCGATGCTCCAACCCTCCCATAAAATCAAGGAAAATCTCATGCGAGCCAAGCTCCAGCACGCGTTCATAAAATCTCATAAGATTAGTGTGAGCTAAGCTCCAGCACTCTGTCAAAATCATGTAAAACTAGTGTGAGCTAGGCTCTAACACTCTGTCATAACAATTCAAGTGAAAATCTGGTGCGAGTTAGACTCTAGCACCCTGTCACGAAAATCATATGAAAATCTAGTGGGAGTTAGACTCACCAATGCATGTAAAACTCTAGTGCAAGCTCTTGCTCCAGCACTAATGCATGCATCACACAAATCAAAACTCGTGCGAGCTGAGCTCTAACATGTCACATTTCTATAAAATCACGTAGGCGGCTACATTTCTTAAATCAATTTCAGAGAAAATCAACATTGATTGAAATTATGCAATGTTGTGCATTTTATTTAAAAGTTAGCCAACCTACCCAAGCATGTGTCAAACCACCTCAAAAACAAGCAAGAAACCTTCGTTCTTGCTTCTCGTAACTTATCTTAATTTTGGAAATTTTACCCTTCACAAGTTTATTTTGGTCATTTGCCCATCCAAGCACTAAAATTCTTATTTTAAATCTAGACCCTTTAGACAATGTAAGAGACTGCAAATGAAGTTGAAATTACGTAAAGTTACCTCTAGCACTCTAAAATTTCCTTACCTCTTTTTTTCTGTATGGTCTGACTTTTCCCAATGCTACTGATCACTGATCTGTTTAGCTCCCAATATGTTCTTCGAAGCTGCAGATAATCATTTATTGGTTTAAATCCAAACATATTTATCCATATTTCACTTTTACTGGGCTTAATTTAAATCATTGGGCCCGTTTACCCCTATTGGGCTCATTTGCACTTTAATGGGCCTTAATCGGCCTTAAGCCCATTTCCCACTTACTATTCACATTATCGAGGCCTATTGGGTTCATTGGACCCATCAGTATTTATTGTGCCTCGTTCTAAACTCTCGGATAGCTCAATTAATTATTTACGACAATTTATCTTAATTTCTAGAATTGAATTCATTTTATACGAAATTAATCCATAATTTGTGCGGTAAATTTCTAACACGCATAACTATGTCAATTGTCGTAAATAAGGGTTACTTACCTGAGATTCCATGATAGTACATAAATCGAAGCTGACTGAGCTCTCGTTTGACGTCAATTGTCGAGCTACACAATTACATATTTTCGGGTAAATTTTCAGTCGGATATAAATCAAATTAAATATTTTGAAATTTAAATTGGTCAATTTTGACAGCTTACCTACTTAGCCATAGCTCGATTGAATCACTGAATTTTTATCAGTTTTTCCTCTTTTTCTTTTTCCCTTTTAATTTTCTTTTTTTCTTTTCTGGCTGAATCGGTTCGGTCCGGTTCAACTCGATACAGATAGGTTCGGTTTAGTCCAATTCGACTGGTTCAGGGCTTCGCCGATCGATTCTTCATCAGCTTCCATCATCAACAGCTCCGCGAGACCTCGCGAAGCTTGGATCTTCCCTCGGTTTCACCATGGCTGGCCAGAAAGTGGTCGGTCCAGCTCTTCTCCCTTCCGGCGTCGGTACCCATTTTCCTTCCTCGCCGTTGTCGGCACTGGCTGCTGTTTCCTGGGCCATTTCAACCACCAATCAGCTCAGCACCTCATGGGGAAGCTTCGGTTGGTGGTGAATAGGGCCGAATCAGCGTCGGTGGCCGTCGATTTCGCTTCTCCTCTCTGCGGCTTCTCTCCTTCAATCCGTCGGATTTCGACGTCGGTGGGCCGCGTCGTAGGTACCAGGGGGTTGTGTCGATGTCCTCTTCCTTTTTTGACCCTTCGCCTGGTCGTTGGGTCGCTGGTGGTCGTCCGGTCATCTCCTCGATTTCGGCTTCTTCGTTTCGTTTTTTTCTCTCTCTTCGCGAAAATTTCAGTTTCTTTATTTTTTTATTTTATTTTTATAATTTATTATATTAGTATTTTAATCATTAAAATAAAATTAAAACTCCTAAAATATCAACAAAAATTATATTTTATTTAAATTAATTAATTTAATTTATTTATTGTATTTTAACCCTTTTTCGGTATATTTTCTTCGTATTTTCGGGATATTGTCCCGAGTGAATTTTTGGTAAACCTTAATAATTTTGGATCCTGGTCAATTGGACTCAAAATTTGATAATTTCCTCTTTATTGATCAAGATTTCTCAATTCCATATTTTAAATGAAATTTTCTTATCTAATTTACACCGAATTTCGATCTTTTGATCGTTTTACCTTTCTACACGTTCGGGACCAATTTAGGCCAACTTTCCTTCTTGGACCCACTATAATTTCTCATTTAAGATTTGTATCTCTATCTGGACAATTCAAATCTCGTAAATTTAATTTGAAATTCCTTAATTGTCTGTTTTCAGATTAATCGTACGTTCGACTACTTCATTCAGATTTATATGATCAAATCATCTGTCTTATGATTCCATTATATATAACAATATCCATACAATGTGTGAATCATAAGGAAATACAATAAAAATTGGTTCTTACACTACTGATATGAACCTATTAATATACGGGAAGATAACTAGAAGTGACTATAACATGTGAAGTCACTAAGGACCTATGTTAGGCCAAAGAGGAAATAAGAGAATAAAATGGTGTTTTGATGATTCGAGATTATAGAAATGATGAATGATATGTTTGATGTGTATCTGCAGCGTCCGAAGAGATAGACGGAGCTGCAGACATAAATGGTAACATGTGAAGTAGTGTGAGACAAAGAGATACACTGCAAGATCAAGGTAAGGGACTTATGTGAGCTATAGAGATAGCTATACGTATGTTTTCTTGCCTGCTGAATGCACATGTATGTGATAAATACATAGATATTGATATGGCTAGATAGAAAACTACGTATGAGAATAAGTCGATAGTATGAATTTGAATGACTTCTATGATTGTTGTGAAAAGAGGTTTTTACAACGGTTTGAGAAAGATTGATATTAGAATGGCTCCCAGTTTAATCAATTGCATGAAATGTTTATAAAGAGTGACTGAAGGGAGATTTGCCCTCTCACACATAACTCTACATGGAGCCCTTCCATTTTTTTCTATGTGAAATCGTGCTAGAGCATGAGAGGTAACGGTAGATTAACCAGCCCCGCTCATACATTATTTTTAAAGTGTTTCTAAGAAAAGCTAAAGAGTGCTTGATGCCATGGGTGATGATGTGTGTTCCACTCGAGCTGCTCGCACTAGATTTTGAGAATCATGTTGCAGCCATAGAGTACTTCTTAATGAACTTGCTCTGATTTTTGCTTGCATGTGACCCTTTCAATTTAAAATGATGGGACAACCGTGCTCGATGCCTCAAATATGTTGTGTGCTTTACACTGAGTTGCTCGTACATAGTCTTTTGAGCTTATGTGTGATAAGCAAAATTGTGCGTGATGCCTCGATGATTCTGTGTGTTCCACTCGAGAGCTCGTACGAGAGTTTATGAAATTGTTGTGTGATAGATAAATCGTGCTTGAGCCGTCGTGTATTACTGTGTGTTTGGCACTGACTTGCTCGCGCGTGATTTTTAGATAACGTAAATAGGTGATAAGGATTCATGGGAGCACGATGTACCGTGAACTTTAGCCATGGGGTACGATGTGCCGTGAGTTGACTTGAGCTGACGGGATGGTTGATCCGCCTCTCCAAGAGTAAGGTTGAGTGTAGCCTGGAATTCGACTATTGCCATAAGTCTTCTATATCTGAATGATATGATATTGTCACTACTGTGTGAGGTGACAGATATCTTCCCTTGCTGTGTGTTTGGGGATATGTGTTAAGCCATGATTATGTCTCATATGAACATTGACTTGTTATGTGCCAAGTGATTTCGAAATGAACCTATGTGGTTTTAAGGAAAGCATTTTCTATATATGAACTATGTGAATAGATTATGCTGTGAAAAGCTATGTGCTACAGTGTGAATATGCATATATCCATCTATCGAATTAATGATTTTACATTGATGGAGGTTGTTTAACGAACATGCATATTGTTTTATAAGGAAAATGAACATTTATGTATTTCAGCATGTAGATAGTGTAGTTATCTACCTGCTTGCACATTTTCCTTACTGAGCATGTTATGCTCACCCCCTTATTTCCTCCTCCACAAATACTACGCAGTAGTGAGTACTGCAGTCGTCCCTGCTAAGGTGTTCTTCAGTAATATATAGAGGTATACACTTGTGATAAGAAAAATTTTGTATCCTGTAAACTAATGCACAACTAGTGATATTTTGTACGTAAGGGATGTATAGTTAATAGAAACTTATGTAAACGCTTCCGCATATTTATAAAAGTCCAGTTTCTATTCTATTTCAATTAAATGAATGTATATGAGGTGTGGATTGGATGTTGACTCACAGCCCAACTATTAGAGGTAAGTGGTAAGGTAAAGGTCACGGACTGGTAAAGAGGGTCGTGACAAAGGGACAGGCTGAGTCCCGACGAATGATGATTTGTTTTAATTTGTGTTGAGTATGAACTGCTTTTAAGTGCACCTCGCATGATGATTTTTCATACTTTGTTTACGACTTGTGTATTGATTTGAATAGCATGAACTACTTTATATATCATGAACATGTGCATGAACTCATGTTTTTGGGTATGACGAGTAACTGCGTGGTTTTACGCATGGCATTATGATAATGTAGATAATATAGTTATCTACCTGCTCGCATGATTACCTTATTAAGCGCTTGGTTTGCTCATCCACCTTATTTTTCCCCTCTACAGAGCACTTTCAATAGACTGAGAGCGACTAAGGAGTTGATTTTTGGACTCTACTACATCCCATCATATAAAGGTATACATATTTTTATAGGTTTGTATCTAGACATTCAATAGCACATTAATATTTTGAATGTAACATTTGGGGATGTAACGAATTGTAAACACTTATAAATCGCAACTTTGCTTTAAGAGATGCTAGTGTTTACCTTTAAATAAAATACAATTTGAAATGGTATGGTTGGATGAGATTTACACCGATGCAACTGCTGGTGATGAAACTGTTCATGATCAGAGAAATGTAAGAATAATGGATTAAATAATGGATCAATAAATGAAAAATGAAAAACTGGTAGTGATTTTTGATAAATTGAGGGTCGTGACATATGATGTAAATGAGACTTAGTAAGTCACTAATTTAAGAAGATATCAAGCTGAAAATGGAAGAAAATTGGGAGAAGGCTCATGGTTTTGGCTAGTTTATGGTGTTTTCGTGTGTTTTTCTCACTAAAACATATAACTTAGCATTTTAATAGTGTTCTTATGGGGCAGCTGACTATTATGGGTGCATTTTAGCACCTTAGTCTTATTTTAAGCCTTAACAAATAATTTGAAAAGATTATGGTATAAGCTTAATTAGATATTTTATAATTTCTTTCATTTTCACTATATTAGGTTTTTTTTATCTTGATTCTTATTAGTCCACATTTCTGGTAGGTGAAACATTCATTATTTACATGAATGTTCAATGCAAATAATGTAACATAGGTCAAAATTACCCAGGGTGGTTGGCCGTGCTTTCCAAACATAGGATTTACGCCCATTTTCACTTTCTCAGTTTTATCGTATAATTTTTTGATACAAGGCTCAACATGAGAATTTAAGGGTTTCACATAACTCATTTCTTATCCCTAAATCTATCCACGTTGTTCATTTAGTTAATGAGTAAATTTGATCAATGGAAAAAATCTTCATTTTCCAATTTGTTTAATGTTTATCGAGATAATTCCAGATTTAAATTTTTCTTTATTCAAATAGATTACTTGAAGTCGCATGTCATCATTTTATGATGATCCAGATGTGTCTGGGTAGGTTTACACTCCCGTGGGGCCTATGAGCCTCTTTGTACGAGAGTTGGCCTAACTTGAACTAGAAATTAAAAAATTAGGGTTTAGCCCTTCTTGGCCTTTCAAATAGTCTTATAACGATAATATAATACAAAATTTGTAATTATTATATCATCCTCACCTTAAGAAATTTGGTCCTTCGAATTTGTCTCAATTTAATCAAAAAGATGTGGGTACTTTTCTCTTTTAAGACTCTGCAATTCCCAAGTGGCTTCCTCTGAAGTATAGTTTTGCTAGAGAACCTTCTATGAGGACTATAAATTTCCTAACCTGACTATGTAACCAATGCATAAATGGTAAATTAATCTAGTATTGGACATGTAATTTTTGGAAATAATGATGTATAAATCGTATGCCAATTTTATAAATGAGAAGTTAGGAAATGGGAAACAGGATGAAGTTTATATACATGTGATATATATATATATTAATGGTGTATTGATTTAATTTAATGAATGATACAATTATATATATACACATACGCATATATTGGACTAAACATATGTAATGTGCATGCGTTCATTCGTGCGTACATATACGTAAGTAATTAAAGAGAAATAAAATAAAATTTATATACATATAAAATATATGTACAAGTATAGATATATATATTTATTTATATTTATATACATAAGTATAGATATAGGTATATACAAATCAATATAAATACATAAGTATATAAATGAGAATATATAAATATATACATGAGTGAAAATAAAGTATACATAAGTTTATATTTATATAAATATAAATGAAAAATAATTATGTATGTTATATTTATTAAATATATAATTATAATAAAATAAAATAAAATAATATGGTTTGGTAGTAATAATTCCTACCAAACCAACAGCTCTACCTTAATAGCAAAGTTGCTATGCCTCAATTCCCTCCCACCATCTCTTGTGAATTCACTATTTTCCCCTCCATCTTTCCCTAATATCACCTTCATCTCTGGGCTAGTTTGGATTGGTGGTGCAGTTAGCTGCGATTGGCTCTGGTGAGATTGAAAATAGCAGTGGTGGTGAGATTGGTGTCAAATGGTGATGTGTTTGGATTCAAACGCAGCGATAACTATTTAATGAGTGATAAAATGACTATTAAAGATATTATATTAAATTTAATATGTTTTTTTAAAATAAGGATAAAAATGGAATTGTGGCGCGGTGAGAATTCCCACTACGCCACATTAGAGCTGTGATAGCTCCTAAATTGAGCTGCTATCTCTCATCTTCATCGCCCCTCTACCTCACATTTCTTAAACAAAGGAAAGAAAGAAAAAAAAAAGAGGCAGTGTAGTGGGTGGCTTGGCTGAAGGCTGAAGGCTGAAGTGCTCAGCAAAGGGTGATTCCAAGGGGTTTTGGTGGTGCGAAGCATGGCTTCTTAGCTGCTTGGAAGGGTTGCTCGGACAACATATCAAGGCAGAAGGAGAGGCGTAAAGAGAGAAACTGAAGCGGACCCGACATGTGAAAAAGGACTTGGTGCCAAGGGTTTTGGATGCCATTTTAGGACTGTGATTGAGTTTAGGAGATTAAAGTAGATGAAAATAAGAATTTAGGGGCAGTAATATGTGCTGCAAGATGGGAGTTTAAAGTAGCACTAATAATGACGTTTTTAGGCTAGAAAGTTGGGTGACGATGGGTGTAAGGTTCACAGACAAGAGGAAGATGATGTTGTTTTAATGGCATTTAAGGGTGTGCAAATGGGGCTTGGAAATGATGAAATCAAGGATGTTTCCAAGGGTGAAACAAAGGTGAGGTAAGTGTTGAAATAAGGCTAAACGATGGTGGATGATGGTTGGTCTTAGCTGCTGGAAACAACAAGAAATCTGAGCAGAGCATATAGCACTGAAACAAGGGTCTTCAAGGTCATTTGAATGATGGTCATGGCTACTGTTTGAAGTGAAATAAAGAAGCCAGAACCTAAAGAAAAATTGAATATGGTTCGACCAGTAAGAAATTTTTAAAGGGGTAAGTTTCTTGTTTTGAATAATATATATATATGTGTGTGTGTGTGAGTGATATATTGGGATAAACTGAATGTGATTTTGGATGTGGGATTGTAGGAAGAATCCTTGTAAGAGGAGGCCTTGGAATTTTTACATGTTGGCTTAAGGTGAGTGATGTAATTAAGAATATTGCTTCCATGAGTAAGTGTTGTCATGGTGATCGATTTATATCGTGACAATCTTGAGGTGTACATATACATATATATACCATTAGTATAAAAGCATTAGTGTATATATAGGAATACATATATGCCATTAGTGTGATATATATAATATATACATACAAACATCTATATCATGAAAATGATAATAATAAATCATTGGTGTAAGATTGGGTTGCAACCCTTAAGGAAAATAATAAGCATAATTTAATAAATCCTTTGTCATCTTTTATGAAATATAACGTAAGGGTTATATTAAATCGAATGATTGATGCCTTAGTAAAATAATATATATGACGAATTTAATTTTTGACGAAGAAATGAGCTCGAGTAATGAAGGTTGAAAGATACCTTCTAGCCACCAGTAGGGAAGTGTAGAAAAACAACAATATTTATTTAAATTAATAATGCCATAATGAAGTAAATGTTGACTGCGAATTGTAATGTGTATTAATGGCATAAGAATGATTTAAGTAAATTATGGTTCTAAGATGCATTTTTTATTACATGATTAAGTATAAAAAAAGATATGTTTTGAGATAGTGATAAATTGATTTGTAGCGAATAAAAACAGTGTACGAACTCAACTTTGATTTGGAAGCTCGAAGAAGATATTACAAGTATCTAGGTAAGTGTATTAAGTAAAATTTTGCTTGTATCGCCTCAGAAGAGTGTTAATTTTTTTTGGTAATTTATTTGGCCTTGAGTTAAATGACGTAGTACAATTGTTTGAGCCATCAAGGTAAGTGAAGGTAAGTTGAAAAATACAAATTTAGATTCGATCTTAGTATATGCTTGGGCTAGATTGAAACCTTGGTTAATGCTTGTCACGACCGTGACTTCAACCAAAAACCACTACAAATTTTTCACTTTTTACTTACCTTTTTCTTCACCAACAGTTGGGCTGTGATTCAGCATTAGTCACCTCTCCCACATTATCTTTTCATTTATACATGTCAATATAACTACCTATTGACTGTAATTACATTTGTCTCATAGTGAGCTCACATATATTAAATACGAATACATCCCCCAATATTACATAAGTTTACATCACTGTGTTGTTCTATTATTCAGATACAAAATCGTACGTGTGTATATATAACTTTCGCTCGATGGGAATGTGATAATTCTATAATTTTAGAATTATTTGTGCTTAATTTTCTAATTAATTATTTAAATCCCCAATTTATTTTGTTAATTATCCCCTTTATTTAATTAAAATTCTCATGTTTGCAGATAAATTAAATCCGGATGAATTTTGAATATTTCGGTAGAAAATGGACCGAAATTGGGCTAAAATCGAGATTGAGCCATGTAGACAACACGAGCCATGCCACCTACCACATCCAATGGGACAAGAAAACCGATGACATGGAAATATCTTTTCAAGGAGCCAATGGTGTGAAGACAAATGGCCAAACACTGCTTACTCATCTAGGATGGAAAATTACAATTTTACCCCTTTTGTGTGTATAAATAAGACATGGATGGCAATTGAAAAAATGTGTAATTTTAAGAGTAGAAGTAGAGGTAATTTAGGAGTAGGAGTAAGTTAGGAGTAGTGTTAGAATAGTTTTAATTTTTTCCTTGTTGTCAAGCTTCTCTTTCCCGTTTAGCTACCATTTACTGTTTAAACAATTTCCATTGTTATTTTTACAACCTTTTCAATGTAGTTTTTCATTCTCTTTGCAGCCACCATGGTTCATTGAGCTCTCGGTTTTGTTACTTCATTTCCTTTATGTGAGATCTGAGGATTTCAGACATATTTTAATTATGTAATATGAACTTGAAGTATAATTTATTGAGCTAAGTGAATTGGGGAAAGATAATTGGAGATTTATATGTTAAGTGTTTAAAATAAGTATGAAGCTATGAGGACAGATCGATCTGGGAGAAGGAGAGATCGATCTGGTGAGTTAAAAATGATAAGGAATGAGGAATTTAAGGAGCAGATCGATCTCCAATGGAAGAGGATCAATCTCCTTATGATTCTGTTTGAGAGAAGATCGATCTCATGAGGAAGAGATCGATCTCCAAATGTTTCTGTTTGGGAGAAGATCAATCTCCCTAAGGAGCAGATCGATCTCATAAAGCCATAAAGATATCGATCTCACCCCTTGACAGATCGATCTCCTAGGCATAAATTGCCCCAAATCGTCCCCAAATTCAAATGCAGATCGATCTCATCAAGAGCCAGATCGATCTCCTACCCTCAGTCTATATTAAGAATCCCTACTTTCTCCTGCAATTTCACTTTCTCTCTCTTCCAACCCCCATTTTCACCGAGCCCTAGCTTTCTCACTCATCCAAAGCACACATTTCCGTCCAAATCAGAAGTTGTGGCAAGAAGGAAAGTTGTTCCTCACCCAAGGGAGAACAACATACTTGGAAATCGAAAGACAGATTGAATCGAGGTAAGAGATAAGCTCTCCACAAGTTTTGGGTAATTTCTAAACTTTGATCCTTATATTTGAGATGATTTTGGTGATAATGGTTGTTGGCATTGTGTTGAAATAGCTAAAAAATGATTAGGGATTGATGAAATTACAATGTAGTTGGAGTGATGATGATATTTAGCAACTTTGGTAAATTTAGGAATTTTGAGTTATAAATGGAGATTTAGACAATGTGGTGTATTAGCATAGATATTGTGGCATAGGAAATATAGAATGTTGAGGTGTTGTGAGCGAGATTGTGGTTTGTGATGGAGTTATGAGAATTGAGAAATTTGAGGTGTTGTGAGCAATTATGCTCGATTTTGAGAACTGAGGTTGATGTGATAATGATTATTGATGTTTTAACATCGTTTGGACAGCTCGGGAGTTCCAGAGTGGAATGCGAGGCTAGTCCGTGATACGGGGGAAACGATTGCACTATACGAGGTGCAAAGAGGTAAGGGAAAACTAAACCATTTGTGTATGTGTTTTGATGTATTGTTGTAGCATGAACCATGATTTGAGAATACAAGCATGTTTGGTGTTGTGTTGTGATATAATTGCACACGGTTTTTATAGCCGGTTGGAGCCCACTATTTTACGAGTTTATAAGCTGAGTGTGAAACTGCTTTATAAACCTTTGAGTTTACGTGAAAAGTAAATTGGGCTCTACGTTAAGGCGATATTGAGATTTGAGAAAATGTGTGCGTGTTTTGCCGGTTGGAACTTAGTTTTAATATGTTTTGTGTTGAGTACACAAATGTTTTAAATGAGTTTTATGAGAGAAAACCATTATGAGTTCTACGTGAAGGTATAACGTTTTATAAGATAATGGCTAATGATTGAGACTTAGGCGTGTCATGTTGAATACACATCGGGCCTTGCTCTAGTAGCATGTAAGACCGATATAGTGGGACGCCTGGGAACCGACCCAGGGACCACAGGCCTTGTTCTGGTAACATGTAAGTCTGATTATTCCTCCACTTTGGTAGCATTGGGAGGCCTTGCTCTGGTAGCATGTAAGTCCGATATTCCTCCGTTTTGGTAACGAGAGATGCCTCCGTTTTGGTAACGTGAGATGACCCCCGTTTTGGTAACGCTGGGTGGCCTTGCTTTGGTAGCATGTAAGACCGAGAGAGTGAGCCGCCTGGGAATCGACCCAGGGACCACGTGATAGTGTGCATGAGGCGAGGCATTGCTCTGGTAGCATGTAAGGCCGGGCCTTGTTCTGATAACATATAAGTCCAATATACCATGCATACGAGCATATTGTTGACGTTCCCTCTATACGAGGATGCCTGGGATGCGCACCTAGAGGAGATTACATATTTGATGTGCCATGACGAGTTTTAATTGAGTTTTATTGCCTAGTCTCGTTTTACACATGAGTTGTGTTTTGTGACATTGTCACGTGCTATTTACTGAGGTGATTTTTATCACGTATTTTGAGTACAGCCATTATTGCATATATTTACACATGCTTGTGAGTGCTCGATATTGAGCCTTTTTACCTTCATGTTTTCACATGATTTATAAGTTATGAGATGATGATGTTTCGAGAATCTTTCATGCTACGATTTCAAATGAGCTTCATAAACAAATACATATTTGTGATGTGTGATATGGTTTATATAACTGAGTTCCCTTACCCCCCTTACTGAGCGATTTGGAAGCTCACCCTGTTTTCTCTTCCCCCAGATCGCTTCAAGTGAAGTGAGTTCCCTGCGGTGTATGGGTTAGAGGCTAGTGGAGGACTTGAGCTCCAGGCCGTATTTTGTGTATTGAGGTAGATATTTAATATTCATGTACCCAGACTAGAGTTATATTTACAGACATTCATTGTATAATGATGTACGGGATGTATTAGGATTAATTAACTTGGAATTGAGTAATGTATATAATACAATATATACTATATTATGATGAGATCCCGAGGCATGATAATTATGATGATGTATGACACTGCACAGGAATGCACCCTTAATTGTGAACTAATGAGTAAAAAGTTTTAAATTAGCCCTATTTTCCTCGCTTCCGGGGCATCACAGAGTTTTCTTGGTATCAGAGCTTAGGGTGTTTAGTACTGTCAGTGTCAGTTAAGTGAAATAGAATACATCCCAAGTGTCTGTAATAGTCTGGTCATGAACTGAATCTGAGGATTGAGATTTCAATCGATTTTGATATGTACGCGCAAGAGACGAGTTGAGATAGAGAATGAGTAAACGACGAGGTCGTTCGAGGAGGCAGGCAGAGTCCCCTCCGCCACCTGTCCCACAACCAGAGTCCTAACTCTCGATTTAATCGGATTGAGATCGATGTGAGGTAAGGTTTTGAGCAGATGGCAGCGTTATTCGGGCAATACTTTGGAGTTAATGCCTCGGGTACTACTCCTACACCACCACAAGGACCTCCCATACCCCAAATGCCTCCCGTCAGTTAGCCTGATGACAAAAGTATGGTCCGACTGAAGGACTTTTTAAAAATGAATCCACATGCATTTAGGGGAAAGAAGGATCCTACAGAGGCTGAGGAGTGGTTGACGGAGTTGAGAGTTATATTCGACTATCTGGGGTGCACCTATGCTGAGAGGGTCAGTATGAGTGCCTATATGTTGAAAGGGAGAGCTCGAGATTGGTGTGGTACTACCCAGGGTATTTTGATGTCCCACCAGGATGTGATTGGTTGGGAAGAGTTCCAGACAGCCTTTAGAGCCCAATATGTACCACGAGTTGCCCAGAGAAGGAGGTAAGCAGAGTTTTTGAGTTTGGTACAGGGTGACATGTCTGTAGATGATTACGAGAGCCGATTTACCACTCTGCTAAGATATGATCCAGAGACTTTCAAGAATGAAGAGCTCCGCACAGAGAGATTTATGTATGGATTGAAGCCCATCATCAGAGATCGATTGATTGGGTTGTGTATTACTGAGTTTGGAGATGCTCTGAGACGAGCACAAGAGATTGAGAGGGGAATTGAAATTGTACAGTCCCAAAATGAGTTTGGAGCAGTGATTAGGGACAAAGGCAAGAGGCCAGTGATGTCTCAAGCAGATGTTCGGAGAGGTTCCTTCAGGAGAGGAAGGATTGAGGTACAGAAGGGCAGATTAGAGAGACCCAGAGCTTATCCTATTATCAAGGAGACCACCCTCGATATGGCAGGCCGAAGATAAGGGTTTGTAGAGACTGTGGCCAATCGCATGAGGGAAGTTGTACTGGGTCGATCCGTGGATGTTTTAGATGTGGTGACATGGAGCACAGAGTGAAGGACTATCCTCAACCTATGATACCACATGCTCCGGAGCCTACTAGACAGCAGCCTCAGAGAGTGAATCCCCAGAGACGGGCAACTGCTGTAGAGAAAGGGAAGAAACCTATGGCACAGGGACGTGTGTTTGCCCTAGATAAGGAAACTGCGGACACTTCAGTAGAAACTATAAGAGGTACACTTTCTGTCTGTAATCATAAGGCTCATGTGTTGATAGATCCAGGATCCACGCATTCGTTTATTTTAGAGCATTTTGCATGTAGTTTAAATTTGAAGTTTGAACCTCTAGAGCATGTACTACATGTAAATACCCCTATGCGTGAATCCCAAAGAACTGAGTTAATCTGTAGAGGATGTCAAATAAAGGTAGGAGATAGAGTGATGTTAGCAGATCTAATCATGTTGAATATACATGGGTTTGATGTAATTCTGGGGATGGATTGGTTGGCAACCAATCAAGTGAGTTTAGACTGCTACACTAAGATTGTAACTTTCTCCCTACCTGAACCTTACAGTGTACGGCTGAGATATTGAGGAAATGAATATGTGAAATTCTAGTAAGTAATTTGAGAATTTTAATATTATTTTGGAGAATATTAAATATGATTGTTCATGTGAAGGTTACGAAACACTCATCTCAGACGATGAGCGGGAACATCCGAAGATTGAGGATATACCTATGGTGTATGAATTCCCAGATGTTTTCCCAGATGAGCTGCCAGGTTTGCCACCAGAGAGAGAGCTGGAGTTTAACATTGATTTAGTACCAGATACTCAGTCGATCTCTAAACCTCCCTACAGGATGGCATTAGTGAAACTTGAGGAATTGAAGAAACAACTATAGGAGATATTGGATCAAGGGTTCATTAGGCCCAGTGTTTCACCGTGGGGAGCACCAGTTTTATTTGTCAAGAAGAAGGATGGTAGTCTCAGATTATGCGTAGACTACCGACTGTTGAATAAAGCCACAGTGAAGAATAAATACCCACTGCCCAGGATTGATGATCTACTTGATCAACTAAGAGGGGCCTCAGTCTTTTCTAAGATTGATTTGAGATCGGGCTATCACCAATTGAGGATCAAGGAAGAAGATATTCCCAAGACGGCCTTCAGGACAAGGTATGGCCATTATGAATTTCTAGTGATGTCCTTTGGATTGACGAACGCCCCTGCTGCATTTATGAGGTTGATGAACGAAGTGTTCAAAGACTATCTAGATAAATTTGTGATAGTCTTTATTGATGATATCCTGGTATACTCTCGGTCGTATGAGGAGCATGCACAGCATTTGTGGTTAGTACTTCAGATACTCCGAGATAAGCAATTATACGGAAAGCTTAGTAAGTGTGAGTTTTGGCTGAACCGGATAGCTTTCCTTGGTCATATAGTCTCAGAGGAAGGAGTATTAGTGGATCTAAGTAAAGTAGCAGTTGTGCTTAGTTGGGAGAGACCGAGGACAGTTACTGAGGTGCGAAGCTTCCTTGGTTTGGCAGGGCATTACAGAAGATTTGTGGAAGGATTTTCAAGGATTACCGCTCCTCTGACTAAACTCACGCGTAAGGAGACTCCGTTCATATGGACTGATCAATGTGAGCTCAATTTTCAGGAGTTAAAAAGGAGATTGACAGCTGCACCTGTGTTAACTATTCCTAAGGGATCAGGAGGATTTTCAGTGTATAGTGATACATCTCATCAAGAATTGGGGTGTGTAATTATGCAGCACGGAAGAGTGGTCGCATATGGATTGCGACAGTTGAAAGAACATAAGCGAAATTACCCCACGCATGATTTGGAGTTAGCCGCTGTGGTATTTGCTTTGAAGATCTTGTGACACTACTTATATGGGGAAATATTCCAGATCTTCACTGATCACAAGAGTTTAAGATATCTCTTTGATCAGAAAGAGTTAAACATGAGACAAAGGAGATGAATGGAACTCCTTAAGGATTATGACTGCGAGATTCTATATCATCTGGTAAGGCGAATGTAGTTGCTGATGCCCTGAGCAGGAAGAGTATGATATTTGCTATGATGATCAAGGAATGGGATTTGTTAGAGCAGTTCACCGAACTTCGGATCAGAGTTAAAGAGGTAGAGACTGGATTTTTGGCTAGCTTGCGGATAGAGCCCAGGATCATGGATCAGATTAGAACTAGGCAGCGCAGTGATCAGAGGTTGGTAGATATGGTTAGCCAAGCTGAACAGAGTTCGCAGTCGGATCTCACAGTCAGTGAGGATGGATTGTTGAGATTCAGAGGACGGATTTGTGTACCGAACGATGATACCCTGAAGAGACAGATACTGAGAGAATCCCACTGCTCGCGATACACCATGCACCCAGGGAGTACTAAGATGTACCGAGACTTGAGAAAGGTGTATTGGTGGAGTGGTATGAAGCGAGACGTGGCAGAGTATGTGGCCAAGTGTTTAGTATGCCAGCAAGTGAAAGCTGAGCATCGGAAGCCCGGAGGACTACTACAGCCCTTACCTGTACCTATATGAAAATGGGAGCATGTCACTATGGACTTTATTATGGGTTTACCGAGGACCCGAAGAGGTCGTGACGCTATATGGGTTATAGTGAATAGACTGACCAAGAGTGCCTACTTCTTTGCCATCAAGAGCACAGATACTGTGGATGCCTTAGCTGAGCTGTATGTCAGCGAGATAGCTAGATTACATGGAGCTCCAGTAAGTATTACTTCTGATAGAGATTCCTGGTTTACTTCTAGATTTTGGACCCAGTTTCAGGAGTCCATGGGATCTCGATTGAGTTTTAGTACCACCTATCATCCTCAGACAGATGGTCAGTCAGAGAGGACTATTCAGACCCTGGAGGATATGTTGAGGGCATGTACGATAGATTTTAAGGGATCATGGGATGATCACCTACCCCTAGCAGAGTTTGCGTACAATAACAGCTATCATGCAAGTATTGGAATGGCACCCTTTGCGGCTCTATATGGTAGGAGGTGTAGATCCCCTGTAGCTTGGGAGGAAGTCGGTGACAGAAAGATAAATGCTCCCGAGCTTGTTAAGCAAGCTGTATAGAGTGTAAAACTCATATGTGAGAGGTTACGGGCTGCACAGGATAGACAGAAAAGCTACGCGAATGTGCATAGACGACCACTCGAGTTTGAGGTTGGTGACGTAGTATTTCTAAAAATATCACCGAGTAAGGGTATCATGCAATTTGGGAAGAAAGGAAAATTGAGTCCTTGATACATAAGACCATTCGAGATTCTTGAGAGAGTGGGAGAGGTAGCTTACAGATTAGCATTACCCCCACAAATGTCCGGAATACACAACGTCTTTCATGTGTCTATGTTGAGGAAGTACCACCCAGACCCTTCTCATGTTATAGAGTATGACAAGATGGACATACAGAGGACATGAGCTATACTGAGGAACCCGTCCGGATTCTTGATAGAAAGGAGAAGGTACTGAGAACCAAGAGCATCCCATTAGTGAAAGTTTTGTGGAAACATCACTCAAGGGAAGAGGCAACGTGGGAACTAAAGAACCTCATGAAGGAGAAATACCCCCATCTCTTTGACTAGTTGAGTTGAATTTGGAGGACCAAATTCTTTTAAGGTGGGGAGGATGTGAGATCTGAGGATTTCAGACATATTTTAATTATGTAATATGAACTTGAAGTATAATTTATTGAGCTAAGTGAATTGGGGAATGATAATTGGAGATTTATATGTTAAGTGTTTAAAATAAGTATGAAGCTATGAGGACAGATCGATCTGGGAGAAGGAGAGATCGATCTGGTGAGTTAAACATGACAAGGAAGGAGGAATTTAAGGAGCAGATCGATCTCCAATGGAAGAGGATCGATCTCCTTATGATTCTGTTTGAGAGAAGATCGATCTCCAAATGTTTCTGTTTGGGAGAAGATCGATCTCCCCAAGGAGCAGATCGATCTCCTAAAGCCATAAAGAGATCGATCTCACCCCTCGACAGATCGATCTCCTTGGCATAAATTGCCCCAAATCGTCCCCAAATTCAAAGGCAGATCGATCCATCAAGAGCCAGATCGATCTCCTACCCTCAGTCTATATAAAGAATCCCTGCTTTCTCCTGCAATTTTACTTTCTCTCTCTTCCAACCCCCATTTTCACCGAGCCCTAGCTTTCTCACTCATCCAAAGCACCCATTTCCGTCCAATCAGAAGTTGTGGCAAGAAGGAAAGTTGTTCCTCACCCAAGGGAGAACAACATACTTGGAAATTGAAAGACGGATCGAATCGAGGCAAGAGATAAGCTCTCCACAAGTTTTGGGTAATTTCTAAACTTCGATCCTTATATTTGAGATGATTTTGGTGATAATGGTTCTTGGCATTGTGTTGAAATAGCTGAAAAATGATTGGGGATTGATGAAATTACAATATAGTTGGAGTGATGATGATATTTAGCAACTTTGGTAAATTTAGGAATTTTGAGTTATAAATGGAGATTTAGACAATGTGGTGTATTAGCATAGATATTGTGGTATAGGAAATATAGAATGTTGAGGTGTTGTGAGCAAGATTGTGGTTTGTGATGGAGTTATGAGAATTGAGAAATTTGAGGTGTTGTGAGCAATTATGCTCGATTTTGAGAACTGAGGTTGATGTGATAATGAGTATTGATGTTTTAACATCGTTTGGACAGCTCGGGAGTTCCAGAGTGGAATGCGAGGCTAGTCCATGATACGGGGAAAACGATGGCACTTTACAAGGTGCAAAGAGGTAAAGGAAAACTAAACCATTTGTGTATGTGTTTTGATGAATTGTTGTAGCATAAACCATGATTTGAGAATACAAGCATGTTTGGTGTTGTGTTCTGATATAATTGCACACGGTTTTTATAGCCGGTTGGAGCCCACTATTTTACGAGTTTATAAGCTGAGTGTGAAATTGCTTTATAAACCTTTGAGTTTGCGTGAAAAGTAAATTGGGCTCTATGTTAAGGCGATATTGAGATTTGAGAAAATGTGTGTGTGTTTTGCCAGTTGGAACTCGGTTTTAATATGTTTTGTGTTGAGTAAACAAATGTTTTAAATGAGTTTTATGAGAGAAAACCATTATGAGTTCTACGTGAAGGCATAACGTTTTATAAGATAATGGCTAATGATTGAGACTTAGGCGTGTCATGTTGAATACACATCGGGCCTTGCTCTGGTAGCATGTAAGATCGATATAGTGGGACGCCTGGGAACCGACCCAGGGACCACAGGCCTTGTTCTAGTAACATGTAAGTCAGATTATTCCTCCGCTTTGGTAGCGTTGGGAGGCCTTGCTCTGGTAGCATGTAAGTCCGATATTCCTCCGTTTTGGTAATGAGAGATGCCTCCGTTTTGGTAAGGTGAGATGACCCCCATTCTGGTAAAGCTGGGTGGCCTTGCTTTGGTAGCATGTAAGACCGAGAGAATGATCCGCCTGGGAACCGACCCAGGGACCATGTGATAGTGTGCATGAGGCGAGGCATTGCTCTAGTAGCATGTAAGGTCGGGCTTTGTTCTAGTAACATATAAGTCCAATATACCATGCATACGACCATATTGTCGACGTTCCCTCTATACGAGGATGCCTGGGATACGCACCCAGAGGAGATTACATATTTGATGTGCCATGACGAGTTTGAATTGAGTCTTATTGCCTAGTCTCGTTTTACACATGAGTTGTGTTTTGTGACCTTGTCACGTGCTATTTACTGAGGTGATTTTTATCACGTATTTTGAGTACAGCCATTATTGCATATATTTACACATGCTTGTGAGTGCTCAATATTGAGCCTTTTTACCTTCATGTTTTCACATGATTTATGAGTTATGAGATGATGATGTTTTGAGAATCTTTCATGCTACGATTTCAAATGAGCTTCATAAACAAATACATATTTGTGATGTGTGATATGGTTTATATAACTAAGTTCCCTTACCCCCCTTATTGAGCGATTTGGAAGCTCACCCTGTTTTCTCTTCTCCCAGATCGCTTCAAGTGAAGTGAGTTCCCTGCGGCGTACGGGTTAGAGGCTAGTGGAGGACTTGAGCTCCAGGCCGTATTTTGTGTATTGAGGTAGATATTTAATATTCATGTACCCAGACTAGAATTATATTTACAAACATTCATTGTATAATGATGTACGGGATGTATTAGGATTAATTAACTTGGAATTGAGTAATGTATATAATACAATACATACTATCTTATGATGAGATCCTGAGGCATGATAATTATGATGATGTATGACACTGCATAGGAATGCACCCTTAATTGTGAACTAATGAGTAAAAAGTTTTAAATTAGCCCTATGGCATCACACTTTACTTTTCAGTTTTATTTCCATAGCTTATTTTCCCAAGTGTATGTCTCGGTTACTTCATTTCCTTTATTTTAGTTGAAAAAAAAAACTAGCATCTTTAGTTGCTCTGGGGTTGTTTCCTTTGTGCATTCGGTTTCTTATTTTTCCTTCATCTATGCTATTTGGTTTTGGTGCTTTAATGTGGGCAAATGCTAGGCATTGTTCCACATTTAAGCAATGTGGAACCATGGCTTTAAGAGTTGGAATTAAAGCAAGCCGATGATATTGATCTTTCACGTTGATGAAGCTACGAGATTGAGATTGTGACTTCAATTGTTATTTTGTTTGTTTTATAAATTACCTCTAGGTTGTAATCTCCTGTTTTACTATGTTCTTTTTTGCTCTCTCTTTTCTGTATTTCTTTCTTAGTTGCATGATTTTTAGGTCTTGGTTTTTGATAATATAGCTTCCATTTTTACTACACTTTCATTATGTTTCTTTAATCCATTTCATTTACAGCATTTCATTTCAACATTATAGTTGTTTGTTTATTTTTTGCTTGTTAATGGTTAGTGAAAAAGATGGGGTAAGCTTTTCGATGTAGAATCTTAAGAAGCAGTCCGTGGAGAATAGTTCACCCTTGGCTTCATGTTTTTGCTCTCTGTTACACTATGTTTTAGAAGTTTTACACTGTTCATTCCCCTTGCATGCTTTCATTTTGTATTAATCTAGTAATTGGTAGTTACAAGTTCATAGATATGTGCAGGCATCATTACCGAACTGCTGTGAATGTCGTAGGCTGTAGCTAACATTTTGTGTTCAAGCTCGGTTACAAGAGGCAGTGCAGGACAGCAGAGGAAGAAGACGTTAGACAGGGGTGGACGTGCAACGCTAGCAGGACTGGCCAGAAAATGAAGCTTGAAGTAGACTTGGACGAGCAATACAGGAGCAAAACAGAACCGAGAATGGGGTCTGGATACGACAGGTTTTAGCTGAAGTAGGAGCAAATCCAGTGCACCCGATACAGACCTAGACAATAAAGGAAAAGCAGGACCGTGCTGGAGAGAAAGAACACTGCCTGGAGCCGAAGCTGAACGTGGTGGCTGGATGCAGAAGTAACACAGGGCAGAACCGAGAGCAAGTCTGGACAGCAGTTGGAGTTGGTAGAAGCAGGAGCAGAAGTCGAGCATATGTAGAGTAGATCTGGGCAGGCAGTGGCGTGGCCAGAAATTGAAGCATGAAACAGCAGTCGATTGCAGGACTGGATGCAGCAGACTGAGAATAGCTAGGATCAAGAAAGCCTGGAACAAGTTGCAGTCTGCATCTGACTCATTAGTGCATGACAGATCGAGAATGGAAGCTGAACAGAAGGCAACAACCTAGACCAGAGGACAAACCGACACCACACCTGGAAATGAAAAATGAAATGAATCATGAACAGTGAATGGAGGGATTTGGATGATTTAAAATTGATTAAGGCTTGTTTGGCTAGTGCATTATAGCAATTAATTCATTTTCATGCATTTTTAGTATAGTTTAATTTCAATTTAATTTGTTAAGCTTAGTTTAGAGTCTTTAATTAAATTGCATGTTAGTATTCTTGCATAGTAGTATAAAATTTAGTTTTAATTAGGATGATAGTTAATTAAGTGTTCATTTAGAATTAGATTAGGGGTAAATTTATTTCATTAATTCTTAACTTAGTTTAAATAGCATTTTGATTAAGTAGTTTAATTGCATTTTAGGTTAGTTTAATTTTAGTTTAATTAATCTTGCTTTGTTATTTTCATAATTGCATTTTATTTTAATTGCCTTAATTAGTTTTAACTGTTTTAATTATTTTTGTAGGTTTTCATTTTAATTGCGTGGAGCACTGTAAGTAATTTTGCTCAATTTTATTTAGTTCTTATTATTTTATTGCTTTCCAGTATTTTTAATTCTAGACTTAGTAGATCACCGACCTTAATTTCATAATTTGCTAGGATATACTTAGGGTAAGATTAACTGGTAGTTAATTAAGCTAGTCAACTTCTCTGTGGGACAATAACTCGGGACTCAAATCCCATTATTACTTGTACAACCCGTGCACTTGCGTACAATACCCTTAGGGCATGTCAGAATGCAGCAGACACAAGGAATGCTAGTCCTCAGCATAACCTATCTACTGCAGATGCTCTGTAGAGAGGGGGAAAATGAAAGGGGTGAGCTCACTAGCTCAATAAGGAAATCAGGCAAACAAGTAGACATCCACACTATCTACTGAAAATAATGCTTTGCCTTGAAAATATTATTTCCTTAACTCACTACAAAAGCATGAATTTAAAAATATATATAATTGTACAGATTTAAATCCCATGTACAGAAATCATGCTGAGTTCTTAAAAGTAGGCATTTCGTGCAAAACAATGCATCTTTATAATTTCATAATGCCTTTAGATAAATCATGCCATTTATATTCAAATCACAATAAATTTGGCATTTTAATCATTCACAACACAACAGTACGGGTTCAGACCCATCTCTTAGGTTTACTCGTATCATAAAATCATGTAAAATCATATGATATATCATGTGAGACTTGGTGGCTATATGCAATAATATCCTGAACTATGGCCATATTCTATAATGGTGATCCCAGGCTACACAGGCCTCGGTGTGCGGGGAAATCACTGCTGCAATGGGAGGTGGGTCAAATCCTCACAACCGCCAGCTATCAACTCCTTAATCCCTCATACACATCACAATAACACACGGTACAACATACTCTATGACACATACACGTTACAACGTACACCCATGGACCCTATCTCACGGTTGGGGGTGCCTGCCGTAGGTCTTATCAACCCCATACCATGTATAATCAATGTCACGTTTCTAAATCCACACGTGAACATCTCAACAGTGTGACACTCAATCTACACGAAGAAATTGGCATGGTTTTTAACATGTCTTATATATCATAGTAAAACTATAGTGCACGCCTTGAGTATGACTCACAGTCAAAACCCCGCTCAAACACTATTTATACACATCATCAGTGCGCTCCTTGAGTACGACTCACAGTCGACACTCCGCTTAAACGCTATTTCATACATCACAAACTGGAACACTAGTGCGAGTAACGCCCCAGCACTAGGTCATGCATAGTTCATGTTTCAAAACAAGTACGAGCAATCGCTCCAGTACTATGCCATGTATAAACCATGTAAAACTGAGTACGAGTAATCGCTCCAGCACTCTATCATGCATAAAACATATAAAACTGAGTACGAGTAATGCTCTAGTACTCTATCATGGATGTCATGGAAATCTAGTGCGAGTTATACTCCAACACTAATTTATGTGGATAACATATAAAATCGATTGCGAGCTGTGCTCCAACACGATTTATTTTCACAAAATTCGATAGATGGCTCTTCGAAATAGATGATTTTCAAAACATAAAAATCAGCACTATAGATTGTGCTATTTTTCATCAACCATGAAAACATTAGCCCAACTCTTCTGCTAAACAGCAGTAAAAATACTCAAAATTATGAATTTCCTGCTCTTTAGGACTTTTCCTAAAAGTTCACTTTTTTCCTAACTAGGGGCAAAATTGTAATATATCATTATTGGGTCGCTATAATATTATTCACTTTCTTTAACCCTCAGCGTTTTTAAGTGAATGTAAAAGCAGACAAAAATATGTGCAGGTATCTCTAACTACTCGTAAAAGTCCCTTACCTCGAATCACGTTAAGTGATTTCACTTCCTCAGTGCTGCTCAATCGTGCAGTCCAATAAGCTTCCAATATAATCTCTGGAGCTGCATATAACAATTTATTTGGTTAATTACACTTTTCCTACTGTAATACACATTTGATACAGTCCATTTCACTTAATGAGTCTGTTTAGTCTTATTAGGCCTTAATGAACCTTAATGAGCCTAACACTGTCTTAAGCCCATTTCACTTTACTATTCATTTCAATTGGGTCTATTGGGTTTGTAGGGCCCAAGAACTCTTATTGGGCCTGTTCGAGGCCCATCATTGCTTATTGCGTTGAAACCAAATTGGCTTGGCATGTGGCCGAGAGCCATCATGCCACCGATCGTGCCACACCACACCACTCATGGCCATTTGATAGCCAATTCACTTAGGCATTTTACCAAACACTTGGTTGGCATGACTTAAGCCTTTCCTATAGTTCATGTTGGCGTTTTATCAAACACCTTATATGCCAACATCAACCATCCATATGAACAAATTCATTAAAACTAACCATGTCATAATCATGTATACATGCATATCAACCTATACATGTCTTAAAATCACATGGTTATTCATCAAAAACTCATATACCAACTTTCGGCCATCACTTGTTTATGGTGATTTCATGTGTTTCATTCCACAAGACATATACAAATCAACTCCATATAACTCATGGATCAGCATATATGAAGTTGGAAGCTTGAAAACTCACCTAGCTTATAGTTCCCACTCTGTGTCACGACCTTCTTCCCATGACTTAACTTACTATTAACAGTTAGGTTGTGAGTCAACATCCATATCCCTATCTCATCCATTCATAATTCATAATTCATTTAATGAAATAGAAACTGTTCTTTTATAAATATACAAAAATATTTTCATCAGTTTCTATCATATACATCCCTTTCGTACAAAAGATAACTATACTATGCATTAATTTACAGGATACAAAATTTTTCTCTCATAAATGCATGCCTCTATACTGTTAGAGAACTGGAGAACATCGTAGCAGGGACAACTGCAGTAACTCACTACTGCGTAGTATTTGTGGAGGAGGAAATAAGGGGGTGAGCTATCACGCTCAGTAAGGAAATTAAGAAAGCAGGTAGATAACTACACTATCTACATGCTTAAAATATAAACATTTATTTTCCTTATAAAACATATGCATTCTTTGAAGATAGCTTCCATCAATTGTAAAATCATTAATTCACTAGATGGGTACATGCATATTTCATTCTCAAATCACACAATATACTCTTTAAAAATCACACAGCTTAACTCATCAATCCACAAAGCACACACTGAGAAATTGCTTTATATTTAGCAAATCACTTTAATCAATTTACATTAGACATATAGTGGGATATCGTGTCATCCTGTATCACACAGTAGGGGGGACACATGTCACCTCACATAGTAGTGATAAAATATCATATCACACAAATATAAGACTTATGGCCATAGTCTGGATGCCAGGCAACACTGATCAGGTGTGGGAGAATCCTATGCTTGGGGAGGCGGATCAACCATCCCTTCAGCCCACACAGAATCACTAAGATATCACGGCACATCGTACTCTATGGCTAACGCTCATGGTACATCGTGCTCCCGTGGATCCTTATCACCCATTTCCATTGTCTCAAAATCGCATACGAGTAAGTCTATGCAAGATCACTAAGTAGTACATGACGGCTCTGGCATGGTTTTACTCATCACACAGCAAACTCATAAACTCTCGTGCGAGCAACTCAACGTAAAAACACACAACATACCTAAGGCATCGAGCACGGTTTTGTCCCATCACTTTAAATCGAGGGGGTCACATGCGAGAAAAAATTAGAGCAAGATCACTTAGCAGTAATCGATGACTCTAGCATGTTCTCTCAAAATCTAATGCGAACTCTCGAGTGGATCACACAGCTTCACTCATCTCCAGTACCTTTTTCTTTTCTAAAAAATCCTTTTAAAAAATGTAGTACGAGCAAGGCTGGTAAATCTACCGTTGCCACCTTGGCTCAAGCACAAGTTCACACAAAAAAGGAATAGATGGCTCCATTCACTAAGTATGAGTGAGAGGGCAACTTCCATCAATCACTCGTTAAAAGTTTGTCATGCAAAATACTAAACTAGGAGCTAGTCTATTATTACTCTTTCTTAAAACACTTGCAAAACATCTTTTCACAGCAAGACAATGAAGTCATGCAATTCATGCAATTAAACTTCTTCTTATAACTTAGCTTTCACGTAGATATATAAATATCTATATGCTTCATAGCATTCATCTACACACATTATATAAGAAACATATGTATAGCTATCTCTAATAGCTCGCATAAATACTTTACTTCGAATCATGCTCGAATCACTTTTCTCGATTTCCAATGCTCGTGATCCTATCTTATCAACTCCAATTTTATCTTTAGGAGCTGCAAGCATTTGCTACTCGCATTAGTATAGTTAATATACTAAATTCTCATTTGCATGAAGTTCTACTCAATGCATTGGGCCATTTTACCTCAATATGGCCTCATCACAACTTATTGGACTCTAATCTCTCTTAAGTCTATTTCGATCGTTCTATTTATTTCTTGAGAATCCATTAGACTCTTTGAGTCTATTGATTCATATTGAATCGACATTAATCTCACAATGCCTTTAAGTTCATCATTCTCTCTCTCTATGGCATTTTATCAAACACCACTTAAGCCCATTTTCAATCATCATCTTTTCTAACATATGTATTTCATAAAACTATCTTAAAATAATCTATACATGCTTAATAACATCTCTACATGTTTAAATCATCACTAGCTCCATGCCATTTCAACTTTCTCTCACTAAGCTCATTCTAGGTCATGGTTGTTTAAGCATGTAAATGAACATTTCAGCCAACATTATATACACCAATTAACTTACTGAAATGTCTAGATTAACATACTAGAAAATGGTGTATTGAAATCTTACCTAGCTTCACTTTTTCCTCCTTTTTCCAAATTGGGGAAAAACCTATTTTCTCATTCAATCCAAGGTTTAAGCTTCCAATCTTTGATTATGATGTTCTCTTCCTCACTAGGAACAACTTTGCTCAAGGAACTTCTCTCAAAACGGATTAGAAAGTGGCGATTTTTAGGGTGAGAAAGCTAGGTTATTGTTAAAAATGGAGAAAAGGGTTTGCTTTCATGAAATGCAGATTTAGCTGCCCAGTTTTATATAGGAAATGCCTTCTGAGATCGATCTCTAAGGGTAGGAGATCGATCTAGCCTTGCTTAAACTCCCTTCAGAATTTTGACAATGCAGGCAGGAGATCGATCTGTCCATTTACATGAGATTGATCTATTCATTTACATGAGATCGATCTGTTCATTTGCATGAGATCGATCTGCCTATTTGCATGAGATTGATCTGTCTATTTGCTAATCATGGGAAGGGATCGATCTTGGTCAGGCAGAGAACTTCAAAGATCGATCTTGCCTTAAGAAAGGATCGATCTGGCCTATCCAGAGGTAACTAGAGATCGATCTGCCTTATGGGAGGAGATCGATCTAGTCCAAGCCGAGGCAACTTGAGATCAATCTGTTTGAGTGAGGGATTGATCTTCCTCTTACAGAATGCCCTGGCATTGCATTTCAAGGCAATGAGATCGATCTCTCTCACACTAAGATTAATCTGGCATTCATCCTGCAGCATTTCAGCTGCAGTTTTCCTAGATTTTCAAAGTTAAACTCCGATTCAATTGCTTCTATACTCATTTTGCATTTTATCCACACTTAGAACTTAAAAACATCCATTTCTTATGATTCATAGATAATTTAACTTGTCTGTACATCCCAGAATCATAAACATTACATAAAAATTTACGGGTCTTACATTCCTCCTTTCATTTGAGAAATTTGGTCCTCCAAATTAGAACTAAGTCATTCATCAAAAAGTCGGGGGTACTTTTCCCGTATCAGGCTCTCTAACTCCTAAGTATCTTCCTCTAAATTATGGTGCTGCCAGAGAACCTTAACAAGTGGAATTATCTTATTCCTTAACACCTTTTGTTTCCTATCCAATATCCAGATCGATCTCTCTATATATGACAGATCATCCTTGAGCTCCAATGGTTCATACCGAATCACATGAGTCGAATTTGGATGGTACTTTCGAAGAATCGATATGTGGAAGACGTTATGAATGCCCGCTAGCTCTAGTAGCAACGCTAGCCTATATGCCTTATCTCTCACTCGCTTCAATATCTCAAACGGTCTGATATACTGAGGGCTCAATTTACCCTTCTTACTGAACCTCATAATCCTTTTCGAGGGAGAGACTTTTAAAAATACTTAGTCACCCACTGTGAACTCTAGTGGCATTCGTCTCTTATCAGCGTAACTTTTCTGCCTTCTCTGAGCTGTTCTTAACCTCTCACATATCAGCTGGACAACCTCGGAGGCATTCTGTGCCAAATTGGGAGCAAAAGTCTTTCTATCACTTATTTTTTCATAACCAATAGAGGAACGACACCTTTTACCATACAATGCCTCATATGGTGCCATCTCGATACTCGAGTGATAACTATTGTTGTGTGTTAATTCAACCTATGGTAGGTGATCATCCCAAGAGCCTTTAAAGTCCATGACACTCGCTCTCAGCATATCCTCTAACGTTTGGATGGTTCTCTTTGACTGACCATCGATTTGAGGGTGGAAAGCGGTATTGAAACTTAATTGGGTTCCCATGGCTTCCTTAAAATGTTCCCAAAAGTGGGAAGTGAAGCAAGAATCTCTATCCAATATTATGCTCATGGGAACACCATATAACCTCACTATCTCTCGTACATACAACTTTGCTACTCAAAGTATCTGTAGATTTCATAGCTAGAAAGTGGGTGGATTTCGTCAATCTGTCTACCACTACCTAGATAGCATCATAATTCCTCTTATTCCTCGACAATCCTATGATGAAATCCATGGTGACACGCTCCCATTTCCAAGTCGGTATAGGTAGAGGCTATAATAGTCCTGCAGGCTTCTGATGCTCTACCTTCACTTATTGACATACAAGACATCTTGCCATAAACTCTGCGATATCCTTTTTCATCCCTAACCACTAATATAGTTTTCAGAGGTTCTAATACATCTTGTTACTCCCCGGATGCAATGTATATATCGATGAATGAGTTTCTGTCAAAATCAATCTCTTTAACTTTGGGTCATCAGGAACGCAAATCATGCCTCTAAACCTTAGTAGGCCATCACCACTTACTAAGAAATTTACCACATCACCCCTCTGAATCAGACTTGCACGATCCTTACACAGTTGATCAGCATGCTAAGCCTGTTGTACCTGGCCAATCAAATTCGATTCCACTCGCAGGCTAGCTATCACACAGTCACTGTCAACATCAAGAGGGTCTATATCCAACCTGAGGTGAGCAAACAGCTCGCGCAACTCATTTTTCTTGACCATTATAAACGAGACTATTTCGAGGCTCTTTCTGCTCAGGGCATCTACCACAACATTAGCCTTCCATGGATGGTACAATATCTCACAATCATAATTCTTCAGAAGCTCTATCCATCATCTCTGCCTCATATTTAACTCTTTTTGTAAAAAAACAGATATCTGAGGCTCATATGATCTGTGAACACCTAGAATTTCTTAGCGTACAAGTAGTGGCGCCAAATAATGTAAATACCATGGCTGCCAACTCTAAATCATGGGTCGGGTAGTTCCTCTCATGGTCCTTAAGTTGTTTGGATCCATAGGCCACTACCTTCCCGTCCTGCATTAACACACAGCCCAGTCCCTATCCCTAGGCATCTATATACATTGAGTAACCTCCTGAGCTGGTAGGATAGTGAGAATAGGTGCGGTGGTCAGTTTGTACTTTAGCTTACAAAAGCTAATTTCACATTTATTAGCCCACTCAAATACCATATTTTTTCGAGTGAGACATTTCAACGGAGCAGCCAACTTAGAGAATCCCTCGACAAACCGTTGGTAATAACCTGCTAAACCCAAAAAATTATAGATCTCTGTAATCGTCTTGGGTCTTTCCCACTGTATCACAACCTCTATCTTGGACGGATCCACTGATACACCATCTCTCGAGACTACATGACCCAAAAACGATATCTTACTCAGCTAGAAATCACATTTGTTAAGTTTAGCATACAACTCTTGATCTCGAAGGGTCTGTAACACTGTTCTCAAATGCTGCTCATGCTTTTCCTTGGACTTCGAGTACACTAATATGTCATCTATAAAGACAATCATGAAGCTGTCTAGGTACGGCTTAAATACACCATTCATTAATGCCATAGATGCTGCAGGAGCATTCATCAACCTAAATGGCATAACCAAAAACTCATAATGTCCATAACAGGTCCAAAATGCTGTCTTTGGCACATCTCCACTCCGAATCCTCAACTAATGATATCAAGACCTCATATCACTCTTCGAAAAGATCTGTACTCCTTGCAGCTGATCCAATAGATCAACAATCTGTGGAAGGGGATACTTATTCCTGATGGTAGCCTTGTTCAATAGTTGATAATCTATACACAGTCAGAGAATCCCATCTTTCTTCTTTACAAATAGAACCGATGCTCCCTAAGGTGATACACTCGATCTGATAAACCCTTTGTCCAACAACTCTTACAACTGTTTCTTTAGCTCCTCCAATTCCACTGGAGCCATTCTATACGGTGGTTTGGATATTGGTTTTGTTCCATCTTTAACCACTGGGATGTCAACTAATTCGAGGTGTGCCTTATCCAAATCAACCAAATATGCTATAAAACCTTCAACACATTATGACCACATTTGTTAGTAAAATCATCCATCTTTGGAAATAATTTACTTCTTCTTTCATTATTTTGCAAATCTTACAACATACTTTTTAGGGGTGGAAAACATTACTGTCTTAGCATAACAATCTAAAACAGCATCGTTCATAGCCAACTAATCCATTCCTAGTATTACATCAAAATCCTTTATATCTAACAGAATAAGATTGGCTAACATATCCTTTTCCCCTACTTTTAACTTGCAATCTTTACATACATACTCAGTTACTACATTATCTCTCACTAGAGTACTTCTAAGCAATATCCTACCTAAGGGTACAGGTTTCACATAATCAAACAATTTACATGCAAATAGAGGTGATATAAATGAATCATTGGCGCCATGATCAATTAATGCTAATGCTTTAAAATCAAAGACTGTGATGGTACCTTTAATCACATCCGTAGAAGCTTCTATAGATGCCTGGTCCAAAGTAAACACTCGCCCACGACCAACAACTTGCTTCTTTTATCTTCAACTGTGGTCTTCCTCTTAGGAGTAGGCATCTCAACTATAGCGTTCTCTAGCTCTTTGCCCTTCTGTGGGGCTGTATCGACCAACTCTAGGCATTCATGAGCTATGTGCCCCGGTTTACCGCATCTATAATAGGATCTCATAAAAAGGCATGGTCTACTCCTATGATATCTACCACACGTCCAGCACTGCTCGGGGTCTACCAATAACTATAACCCTCGAAGTAGTAGGTAAAGCTGGGTACACTGCAGGATTCGCGACCTATCTTGTACTTCTTCAATCTTTGGACCTTTACCAAACATTCTTCGGCCTTTTCTGAACCCTCTATCATCAACTGACCTCTTTCGTTCTTTATCTCTACCCTTACAACTCTTGCTTAATGGTATGCCCGACTAGTTCCCACTCTAAGTGACCTAGACGTTCTATCCGCAAGTGCACGGGTCGTACAAGTAATAATGGGATTTGAGTCCCGGATTATCATCCCACAGAGAAGTGATTAGCCTAATTAACTACCTGTTAATCTTAACCTAAGTATATCCTAGCAAATTATAATTTTTTTTGTGGGTGATCTACAAGGTTAGAAATACTGTAAATAATAAAAACTATAAACTAAAGAAAATAAAACCGAGCGAAAATTACTTACAGAGCTCCGAGTAATTAAAAACAACAACCTACAAAAGAAAATTAAAACAGTTAAAATTAATTAACTAAAATGCTATAAAAGTAGAATGCAAATATGAAAATAAAGAAACAAATTAATTAAACTAAAATTAAACAAGCTTAAAATAAAATATGCATGTAATTAAACTACTTAATAAAAATGCAAATTAAACTAACCTAAAGTCTAATGAAATAAAATCCTATTAACTTAAGGAAATTCTTAAATCTAACTAAGAAATTAATTTCCTATAAAATGATCCTAAATCAAATCTAACTTTAACTAATTACTAAAACAAAATCTAAATAATGCATAAGAAATATTTTTGGATTTTTTAATTTAAAATGAAAACTTAAAAATGCTTAAAGTAATAGTCCTCTAATTTAATCATAAGTGCAACATCTAATTCCAAAATTCTAATATAGTCACAAATTAGCTACTAATAAAATTAAACTAACCTTTAAACTAATAAACTAAGAAAATTAAACTATTAATGTATACCTAAACTAAGCACCATTTGACAAAACAATATAAAAGCAGAATATATTAATTTGTATTAATTCTAAGGCCAAAGTGGCCTTGCTTAGTTTCCCATCTAGCCTTAGTCCCGGCTACTGGTCCCGTGTACAGTTTGCCTCATTTCCAGGTGCTGTCCTCTGCAACTTCCATCGACTTTGCTCTCGGTTTCGTGTACAACTCCCTTCCCTACAACACAACACAGCACATCACCAAGTGCTTATTCTGCTTCAGATTTTTGCCCATGTCGCTGGCAGTAACGTGCTTCAGCTTCTTCAATTTGACAGCAGCCCGCGAGGAAGCAGAACACATCCCAGTAACACAGCAGCATCTCGACACTTCCTGCTTCAGCCATGCATCACTTCAGCATGTCCTGCTCCTATATCCGTTTTGTATCCTTACTGCCTCAGCTGCCCGACCGTGCACTGGACTACCAACCCAAATGCTCTGTGTTTCATTTTCAGGTACTGCAGATGTTTACTGCTGGATCGTGCTGTTTCTAATCCTTGCTCAAGGTTTCGGCTTGCACAGTTCACTGCACGTCCTCGGCTTACCCAGCTGGCATATGTCTCTGCCCAGCAACCACATATGTAGCTAACGTAGAGCTGCCATCAACCTCTTATCCAGGTGCTGTTTCCAGCGTAAACCAGGAACCATCCTCAGCATGCTGCTATACAATTCATTCTCCAACCGAGGTTTGCACAATAGTTGCTGCTGCAAAGTAGGAGTTAAAACACAAAAAGAAACTGTTAACAATGAAGTCTAAAGCAGTAAATGCAAACTAAAAAATGTAAAACTAGATTAAAACCAAGTTAAGGAAATAAAGATGATGAATAGTAAAAACATTCTAAAACATGGGAGAATAGAGAAATGATTTTCTGGGTTGATTCTCTGCCTTGGTGCAGTTTGGTGTCTTGGTTCTGCACCGAGAAGAAATGTTTCACCAGCTTCAACATGAGCTAGCAACTACCTCGTCTAAGTCATGGCTACACAAATTCTCCCAACACCGAATACAAATGAACTAGGCAGTCGGGAAGCTACTGGAAACATTTTCTGCATCAAACCTTCACCTTCGGCTAATCTTTGTGCTTCTCTAACCCATAGCTATCATTCAACACTTACATGAAATTTAATTAAAACTAAGTATCCATTAAATAAATTCTAAGTTATTTAATGAAAATAACCGGTAATGGATCAAGCTCCAGACTAATGCACTAAAAAATTTTAAACAGAAAGTAACAGATTGTGAATGGCGTAAACAAAGATAAGAGATAATAAAGAAAAGCTTACTCTAAAACATGACTTCCTCAGGTCTACCTGGATAAGAAAAAAAATAGAAAGAAGCACAAATTTAACTTAACCATACATAAATCGAACTGTGATAAATGATGCATTTCAAGGGAAAATAACACGAGCTGGAAAATAAACATTGAACGAGGAACACCAGCTTGAGAATACAACAAAGGGATGAACCATATAGTTGTTGTTCATCAGCTCAAATGCCCCAATTCCATCAAAATGAACAAAAAAATAAACTAGATGAAGAAAAAGAAACAGAATGTTGCATTGAAGAAATTTTTGTAAGTTGTCATGAACAGCAAAATGCTAAAATAAAATGTTTGCTAAAAAAAAAATACTATTCAGAAAAGCTTAAAAAACAAGGAAAACTAACTAGCAAATTTTAACCTAAAGTAACCCTAAAAACTATTCTACCTTCTAGTTACTTTCTCAATTGCTATCATGTCCTATTTATACACACACTTAGGGGTACAATGGTAATTTTCCATCCTAGATGAGTTGGCATTGTTTGGCCACTTGTCTTCATTTTATTTGTTGCAGAGTAGATATTTCCACGTCACCCGTTTTCTAGTACACTTGACTGTGCGATGTGGCCCTACGTGTGTCTTCCAGAAGGTTGACACGGTGTCCGTCGATCTTATCGTTTCGAAGCGGATAAAATACTAACACCAGGCATCCCACGTGTCTAAACGACTGGTGACTCGATCTGTAAATTGGAAGTGGTCCAGTTTCCTTTAGCCCGTTTTTAGCCCATTTTTGACTGAAACGACTGAGTTTCATCTGGATTTAATTTACCTGCACATTATAGAATTTTAATTAAATAAAGAGGATAATTGATAAAATAAATTAGGGATTTAAATAATTAATTAGGAATTTAAGCACAAATAATTTTATTAAAAATAGAATTATCACACCCTTAAACTTGAGCTTTTGCTTATCCTCAAGCAAAACAAAATTCATGCAGGAATGACAAGTACCAACATAATAATTTTCCCAATATTATCCTCAAAGAAAAAGTACAGACTATGATCTTAAAGACTCACAATTACAAGTCCAACATTCAGAATCATTCAATCATAAGTCCTAACCCAAATTGGACCCTCGTGTGTGTGTGAAAATGTCAAAGCCACTACTCAGTATATTACTCGAATCAGATTATGCAAACACAGTGAATGCAAAGTCAATGACAAGTGATCATTCCCATAAGTTTGCTTCTCACTTCTCTCTCCACTAATGTAGTCACACTTAACCAAAGATCAATAGGACTTCATTAAGCTTGTAATGTAAGGTTGGGGCTAAGGTATGATAAAGTCGATTTAAGTTTAATTACCCCTTAAAATGCATTACTTCTAGGATCTTCAATGTAAGAGCTCAAATTATTTCCCCCAAACTTGTTTATTTCACTAAACATTTTATTCTATTTTTGTATTTTTCATCTTTCTTCTTTTCTTTTTCTTTTTCTTTCATTTTTTAATATATAATCCTTCACTATCACTTAATACCCATATGTACATAGCTCACAAAATATCCCAATAACTTTTCATGCTTTGGGGGTAAGGGATAGGAAGAGAGTATTTAAGCTAAGGAAAAGTAAGTAGGTGTATTTATAGAGAAAAGCTTATTTGGCCCAGATGGGTAACTAGGGGTAAAATATGTACAAGGATGGCTAGAAAGGCTCAAACGATCCAAAGATGGCCTAAATCATCTCCCTAATTAAGTGTGATCTAATATTTCACCTTGAGATAAGATCAAACAAATTCTAGAATATGATGCACAAAATCAACTGAACAAATGCAATCCTATGTCCACATAAGCTTTCTCTAAATAAATATACCGATTCATGACATGACATGTGCATAAGATGAGGTAATCACAATCAGAATTAAGACAAATTCAAGAATTCAACTTCATGCTTTTCCTATAATCATGCTTCTTATTCAATCAAAGTCAGACTAAATCATGGGGTCATATTTTCGAAATATGGGAAAACTACATGCTAAGCACTAAATCATCCCAAAATCAAACAATTTAAGCTTATATTTTCGAAAAAAGTTTGAAAATTCTTTCTCACATTTTTGTAAAAATTTTAAAATTTTTTCCAATTTTTCCCAAAATTGCTCAAGTGATATCCCCTCCCCCAAGTTTAAAGTGCATAGTATCCTCAGTGTGTAGATAAGGTAAGAATTTAAGCTCAAGAACAAAGTACTTCCCTATCTGATGATGATGAACAATTGAAGCTTGATTAAAAATGTAATGTTGTAAAAGCAATCTGCAAAATAAATAAAGAAGAAACAACAGAAAAGAGAAAAGAACTGTACAAAAAGGACAAAGAAAAATGAAGCTAAGTACCAGGATCAGAAGTAAGAGGTTCAGTTAAAGTGGTCATAGAGTGCTGTCGATCAAATCCTCCCCCGAAATAATGTTTCAGTCTGTCCCCATTAACCTTAAAATGTTACTTTAAAGTCTCATCCATAATTTCAATGGCTCCATGAGGGAATACTTGTGTAATGGTAAAGGGTCTTTACCATCTAGACTTAAGCTTTCCTGGAAACAACTTCAAGCGTGAATTAAATAACAGAACTTATTGACCTGACTCGAAGTGTCTCTCCTTGATTTTCCTATCATTCCATCGCTTAGTCTTTTCCTTGTAGAGCTTGGCATTCTTATAAGCCTGCAACCTGAACTCATCTAACTGATTAAGCTGTAGTAGCCTCTTCTCTCCTACTGCATCTAAATTGAGATTCAGGTTTTTAAGGGCCCAATAGGCCTTGTACTCAAGGTCCACTGGTAAATGACAGGCCTCACCATAAACAAGCTGATATGGGGACATTACTAAAGGTGTTTTGAAGGTTGTCTTATAGGCCCAAAGTGCATCATCTAACCTAATGGACCAGTCCTTCCTATTTGGGTTCACTATTTTCTCCAATATCCCCTTAATTTCCCTATTGGACAACTCTACTTGGCCAATCGTCTGTGGGTGATAAGCAGTGGCTACCTTATGTTTGAACCCATATTTCTTTAAAAGCCCATCAAAACTCCGATTGTAAAAGTGGGATCCTCCATCACTAATGATAGCCCTAGGTGTGCCAAATCTTGTGAAAATATTCTTCTTAAAAAACCTTATCACCACCTTGGCATCATTAGTCGGTAAATCCATCGCTTCAACCCATTTTGACACATAGTCTACAGCTACTAGAATATAGAGATTGCCATATGAATGAATAAAAGGTCCCATGAAGTCAATTCCCCACACATTAAAGAGCTCTACTTCTAAAATATTAGTTAGAGGCATCTCATTTCTTTTGGAAATATTACCTACCCTCTGACATCTATCACATTTCAATACAAAGTAATAGGCATCCTTAAACAATGTGGGCCAGTAATATCCAGATTTCAAAACCTTGGCAGTTGTCCTTTCTCCTCCAAAGTGCCCTTTATAATAAGAAGAATGGCAATGTCTAAGTATATCTTCTACTTCTTCCATGGGGACACACCTCCTTAAAATCTATTCTTTACATTGTTTGTATAGGAAGGGTTCATCCCAAACATAATACTTAACATCACTCAAAAACTTTTTCTTTTGCTGGGCACTCAAATCAGGTGGCATCACATTGCTCACCAGGTAATTCATAAAATCAGCGTACTAGGGCAATTTGGAATGCTTGAAAGTAAATAACTGCTCACCAGGAAATGACTCATTAATAGATGTACCATCTTCTTTAAGTCCACTCTCCAATCTCGATAGATGGTCAGCAACCTGATTCTCCGTTCCTTTCCTATCCCTAATCTCCAAGTCAAACTCTTGTAGTAGGAGGATCCATCTAATCAGTCAAGGCTTTGCATCCTTCTTGGAGACTAAGTACTTAATGGCAGCATGATCAGTATAAACTATTACCTTAGTACTTATGAGATAGGAGCGAAACTTATCAAAAGCAAATACTACAGCTAATAGCTCCTTCTCGGTAGTAGCATAGTTCAACTGGGCCTCATTCAAAGTTTTTCTTGCATAGTAGATAGCATAAAAGACTCTTCCTTTTCTTTGTCCTAGTACAGCCCTAACAGCATAATCACTTGGATCCACATAAGCTCAAAGGGTAAACTCCAATCCGGAGCTATGATTACAAGGGCTTTAACTAATTTTTCCTTCAAAGTCTTAAATGCTCCTAAGCATCGTTCATCAAAGTAAAATGTAGTGTCTTTTTCCAGGAGATTACATAAAGGCTTAGATATCTGTGAAAAATCCTTAATGAACCTTTTGTAAAATCCTGCATGGCCGAGGAAACTTCTGATTCCTTTAACAGAGGTCGGGGGAGGTAACTTCTTAATAATTTCCACCTTAGCTTTATCCACTTCTATCCCCCTAGCAAAAATTTTGTGCCGAAGTACTATACCTTCTTTCACCATAAAGTTGTATTTCTCCCAATTAAGCACTAAATTCGTTTCTTCACACCTCCTCAGTACTAATGCCAAATTATGCAAACATAAATCAAAGCTATCCCCGAATAAAAAAAATCATCCATGAAAACCTCAAGAAAATCCTCCACCATATCATAAAATATGGCCATCATGCAACGCTAAAGGTAGCGAGTGCATTGCATAGGCCAAAAAACATTCTCCTACAAGCAAATGTCCCACAAAGATAAGTGAAGGTAGTCTTTTCTTGGTCTTCTAGGGCTATAGCTATATGATTCTACCTAGAATATTCGTCCAGTAATCAATAAAATTCATGACCAGCTAATTGATCTAACATTTGGTCAATGAAGGGTAAAGGGAAGTGGTTTTTTCTGGTGGCTTTGTTGAGTTTCCTATAGTCCATGCATACACGCCAACCAGTGACAGTTCTAGTGGGGATGAGCTCGTTATTCTCATTTTTAATTACTGTCATCCCTCCCTTCTTAGGGATACATTGTACTGGGCTCACCCAGGTACTGTCAGAAATGGGATAGATCATCCCTGCATCTAACCACTTAATAGTTTCCTTCTTGACAACTTCTTTCATTACAATGTTTAATCGACGTTGATGCTCTATAGATGACCTATACCCTTCCTCCAGTAGTATCTTATGCATACAAATAGAGGGACTAATGCCCTTAAGATCAGAGATAGACCAACCTATAGCATTCTGATGCTCTCTCAACACTTGTAATAATTTCTCTTCCTGATCACCTAAGTAAGCATACCTAAGGTGTGAGGGTAAAGGTTTGAGCTCTAATGCTGGAGATCACTGGTGGATGGAAAGATATTTGAAGTTGGAATAGATGAAGGGTCTAACATCTCAAATTTGGTAATTTCCTCAAAATGAGTGACCTCTAATAATTGTAAAGCTTCATAGACCTCATCATCATCTTCACTGTATTCTTTAAGCTTAACAGATTTCACTAAAGAGGTGTCTAGAGGGTTCAAAGGATGAGTGTTAGCAAACTCCTCAGTGATGTCTTTATATACTAAATCCATCCTAAAACAATTATGAAAGTCATCGGGGAATCTTAGAGATTTGAAAACATTAAACTTCACTTCTAGATCTTGAACTCTCATTGTTCTCCCCCTTCTGTACATCAATTAAAGTTCTACCAGTCGCTAGGAAAGGATTACCTAGTATAATGGGGACTTCCCTGTCTTCATCCTTGTCAATACAATAAAATCCGTAGGAAAAATAAAATTTTCCACCATCACTAAGATATCCTTAATGACCCCCTTCGGATATTTAATGGATCGATCAGCCAACTAGAGGGTCACTGTAGTGGGCTTGGAATCCCCTATTCCTAACTTTTGATAGATAAACAAAGGCATTAGATTTATACTAGCTCCTAAATCACACAAGGCTCTACCAAAGAATAAATTTCTAATAGTACAGGGTATGATAAAACTCTCGGGATCCTTGAGCTTGGGGGTAATTTCCTCTAGATAATTGCACTACATTCCTCAGTTAAGGCCACCGTCTCATAATCTTCCAATCTTCTTTTCCTAGAGAGGATATCCTTCATAAACTTCACATAGCTTGGCATTTGCTCTAAAGCATCTGCAAAGGGAATGTTAATATGAAGTTTCTTAAAAGCATTAAGGAATTTGGCAAATTATTGATCGAGTTTTTGCTTTTGGAACCACTGAGGAAAAGGTACCGGTGGTTTAATAGGGGAAGATGTAGTGGAAACATGTGTAACATCAGAGGATGAGGAAGGTTGTGTGAGAGCCCCTAGCCTCCGCAGGCGAGCCCACTAGCTCCCTGGGCCGACTAGACCTCGTCACCATAGCTACGTATTATTCTCTTTGGGCCCACTGGCCCTCAAGATTTTACTCACCCAGGGCGCGTCCCAGAGTGCTCGAACCCAGGACCAAATCCTAGTCCTTGCACTCTGTTGATACCACTGGCTCAATGGTATCAACAGAGTCCAAGGACTAGGACTTGGTCCTGGGTTCGAGCACTCTGGGACGCGCCCTGGGTGAGCAAAATCTTGAGGGCCAGTGGGCCCAAAGAGAATAATACGTAGCTATGGTGAAGAGGTCTAGTAGGCCCAGGGAGCCAGTGGGCCCGCCTGCTGAGGCTAGGGGCTCTCACATAAAAATGTGAATTTTAGATATATTTTAATGATGTAATAAGAACTTGAAGTGTAATTTATTGAGCTAAGTGAATTGTGAAAATTATAATTGGAGATTTATATGTAAGTGTTTAACATAATTGTGAAACTAAGAGGTCAGATCGATCTTGGAGAAGGAGAGATCGATCTGGTGAGTTAAAAATGACAAGAAAGGAGGAATTTAAGGAGCAGATCGATCTCCAATGGAAGAGGATCGATCTCCTTATGATTCTGTTTGAGAGAAGATCGATCTCATGAGGAAGGGATCGATCTCCAAATGTTTCTGTTTGGGAGAAGATCGATCTCCTCAAGGAGCAGATCGATCTCATAAAGCCATAAAGAGATCGATCTCACCCCTCGACAAATCGATCTCCTAGGCATAAAATTACCCCAAATCGTCCCCAAATTCAAATGCAGATCGATCTCCTACCCTCAGTCTATATAAGGAACCCCTGCTTTCTCCTGTAATTTCATTTTCTCTCTCTTTAAAATCCCATTTTCACATGAGCCCTAACTTTCTCACTCATCCAAAGCACCCATTTCCATCCAAATCAGAGGCTGTGGTAGAAGGAAAGTTGTTCCTCATCAAAGGGAGAACAACATACTTGAAAATCGGAAGACGGATTGAATCGAGGCAAGAGATAAGCTCTCCACAAGTTTTGGGTAATTTTTAAACCTCGATCTTGATATTAGAGATGATTTTGGTGATAATGGTTGTTGGCATTTGTTGAAATAGCTGAAAAATGATTAGGGATTGATGAAATTACAATGTAGTTGGAGTGATAATGATGTTTAGCAATTTTGGTAATTTTGGAATTTTGAGCTATAAATGGAAATTTGGACAATGAGGTGAATTAGCATAGATATTGTGGCATGGGCAGTGTAGGATGTTGAGGTGTTGTGAGCGAGATTGTGGTTTGTGTTAGAGTTATGAGAATTGAGAAAATTTGAGGTGTTATGAGCAATTATGCTCGATTTTGAGAATTGAGATTACTGTGATGATGAGTATTGATGTTTTAACATCGTTTGGATAGCTTGGGAGTTCCAGAGTGGAATGCTAGGCTAGTCCGTGATACGGGGGAAACAATTGCACTATACGAGGTGCAAAGTGGTAAGGGAAACTAAACCATTTGTGTATGTGATTTGTGAACTATTATAGCATGGTTTTGCGATTTATAAAACAAGCATGTTTGATGTGTTGTGTTTTGATGAGAATGCACACGGTTTTTATAGCCGGTTGGAGCCCATTATTTTATGAGTTTATAAGCTGAGTGTGAAATTGCTTTATAAACCGTTGAGATTATGTGAGAAATGAATTGGGCTCTACGTTAAGGCAATATTGAGATTTGAGAAATGTGTGCGTGTTTTGCCGGTTGGGACTCGGTTCTTAAATATGTTTTGTGTTGAGTACAAAACGATTTTAAATGAGTTTTATGAGAGAAAACCACTATGAGTTCTACGTGAAGGCAAACCAGTTTTATATGATAATGGCTATTGATAAAGACTTAGGTGTGTAAATTTTGAATACACACCGGGCATTGTTTTGGTAGCATGTAAGCCCGATTCTTCTCCGTTCTGGTAACGTGAGATCCCTCATTCTGTGGCTGTGCCACGTACATTTGGTGGCAATTGCCACGTGAGAACCCTAATTGGTGGCCGTTGCCACGTGAGATCCCCCATTCTGTGGCTGTGCCACGTACATTTGGTGGCCGTTGCCACGTGAGATCCCATATTTTGTGGCTATGCCACGTATATTTGGTGACCGTTACCACGTGAGAAACCCCATTCTGTGGCTGTGCCACGTATATTTGGTGACCGTTGCCACGTGAGAAACCCCATTCTGTGGCTATGCCACGTATATTTAGTGGTCATTGCCACGTGAAACCCTATTCTGTGGCTGTGCCACGTGTGAATCTAAATCAGTGTCTATGCCACGTGTGTTTGGTGGCTGCGCCATGTGCATTATCATTACAGTGATTTTATCACGTATATTGAGAAAGCTATTTTCGCATTATTTTCACATGCTTGATTGCTGCTCTAGACTGAGCCTTTTACTTCATGTTTCCACTTGATTTTGAGTTATGAGAATGTTGTTTTGAGAACTTTCATGCTATGGTTTTCAAATGAGTATACTGAGTTTCACATAGGCGTGATAGAGCTTTCTTGGTATCAGAGCTTAGGGTGTCTAGTACTGTCAGTGTCGGTTAAGTGAAATAGAATACATCCCAAGTGTCTGTAATAGTCTGGTCATGAACTGAATCTGAGGATTGAGATTTCAATCGATTTTGATATGTACGCGCAGGAGACGAGTTGAGATAGAGAATGAGTAAACGACGAGGTCGTTCGAGGAGGCAGGCAGAGTCCCCTCCGCCACCTGCCCCCCAACCAGAGAGTCCTAACTCTCGATTTAATCGGATGGAAACCGATGTGAGGCAAGGTTTTGAGCAGATGGCAGCGCTATTCGCGCAACACTTTGGAGTTAATGCCTCGGGTACTACTCCTACACCACCACCAGGACCTCCTGTACCCCCAGTACAGATGGATCCAGTGCCTCCCATCACTCAGCCTGATGACAGAAGTAAGGTCCGACTGAAGGACTTTTTGAAAATGAATCCACCCGCATTTAGGGGAAAGAAGGATCCTACAGAGGCTGAGGAGTGGCTGACGGAGTTGAGAATTATATTTGATTATCTGGGGTGCACCGATGCTGAGAGGGTCAGTATGAGTATCTATATGTTGAAGGGGAAAGCTTGAGATTGGTGGGGTACTACCTAGGGTATTCTGATGTCCCGCCAGGATGTGATTAGTTGGGAAGAGTTTCAGACAGCCTTTAGGACCCAATATGTACCACGAGCTGCCTAGAGAAAGAAACAAGCCGAGTTTTTAAGTTTGGTACAGGGTGATATGTCTGTGGATGACTATGAGAGCCAATTCACAGCGCTATTGAGGTATGACCCAGAGACCTTCAAGAACGAAGAGCTTCGTACTGAGAAGTTTGTATATGGATTGAAACCCATCATCAGAGATAGATTGATAAGGCTATGTATTACTGAGTTTGGAGATGCTCTGAGACGAGCACAAGAGATTGAAAGAGGAATTGAAATGGTACAATCCCAGAACGAGCTCAGAGCGATGGATAGAGATAAGGGCAAGAGGCCAGCAATTTTTCAAATAGAGGCTCGAAAAGGCTCCTTCAGAAGAGGAAGGATTGAGGTGCAGAAGGGTAGATTAGAGGGACCTAGAGGTTACCCTAACATTAGGGAGACCCCTCGAGATGTTAAGCCTGAGACAAGGTTTTGCAAAAATTATGGTCGAATGCATGAGGGAAGTTGTACTGGGTCGATCCATGGATGTTTTAGATGTGGAGACATGGGTCACATGGTGAAGGATTGCCCTCAACCTCAGAAACCACATGTTCCGGAGCCCACTAGACAACAGCCTCAAAGAGTGAACCCCCAGAGACGGGCCACTATTACAGAGAAAGGAAAGAGACCTGTTACACAGAGACATGTGTTTGCCCTGGATAAAGAGACCGCAGACACTTCTGCAGAAACTATAAGAGGTACACTCTCTGTCTATGATTATAAGGCTCATGTGTTAATTGATCTAGGATCCAAGCATTCGTTCATTTCTGAGCATTTTGCATGTAGATTAAACTTAAAGTTTGAACCTCTAGAGTATATACTACATGTAAATACCCCTATGCGTGAATCCCAGAGAACTGAGTTAATCTGTAGAGGATGTGAAATAAAGGTAGGAGATAGAGTGATGTTAGCAGATCTAATCATGTTGAATATACATGGGTTTGATGTAATTCTGGGGATGGATTAGTTTGCAACCAATCGAGCGAATTTAGACTGCTACACTAAGATTGTAACTTTCTCCCTACCTGAACCATACAGTGTACATTTGAAATATTGAGTAAATAGACGTATGGAATTTTGTAAACAATTTGAGAATTTTAATATTATTTTGGAGAGTATTAAATATGATTGTTCATGTGAAGGTTATGAAACACTCATATCAGATGATGATCGGGAACATCCGAGGATTGAGGATATATTTGTGGTGTGTGAATTTTTGGATGTTTTCCCAGATGAGTTACCAGGTTTACCACTAGAGAGAGAGCTGGAGTTTACCATTGATTTGGTACCAGATACTCAGCCGATCTCTAAACCTCCCTACAGGATGGCATTAGTGGAATTTGAGGAATTGAAGAAACAACTACAAGAGTTATTGGATTAAAGGTTTATTAGACTCAGTGTTTCGTCGTGGGGAGCACCAGTATTATTTGTTAAGAAGAAGGATGGTAGTCTCAGATTATGCGTAGACTACCGGTTGTTGAATAAAGCCATGGTGAATAATAAATATCCATTGCCCAGGATTGATGATCTACTTGATCAGCTGAGAGGGGCATCAGTCTTTTCTAAGATTGATTTGAGATCGGGCTATCACCAATTGAGGATCAAGGAAGAAGATATTCCAAAGACGGCCTTCAGGACAAGGTATGGCCATTATGGATTTCTGGTGATGTCCTTTGGATTGACGAACGCCCCTGTCGCCTTTATGAGATTAATGAACGAGGTGTTCATAAACTATCTAGATAAGTTTGTGATAGTCTTTATTGATGATATCCTGGTGTACTCTTGGTCATATGAGGAGCATGCACAACATTTGTGGCTAGTACTTCAAATACTCCGAGATAAACAATTATATGGAAAGCTTAGTAAGTGTGAATTTTGGCTGGATCGGATAGCTTTCCTTAGTCATATAGTCTCAGAGGAAGGAGTATCAGTGGATCCAAGTAAAGTGGAGGCTGTGCTTAACTGGGAAAGACCGAGGATAGTTACAGAGGTATGAAACTTCCTTAGTTTGACAGGATATTACAGAAGGTTTGTGGAAGGGTTTTCTAGGATTTTCGCCCCTTTGACTAAGCTCACGCGCAAAGAGACTCCATTTATATGGACTGATCAATGTGAGCTCAGTTTTCAGGAATTAAAGAGGAGGTTGATAGTGACACCTGTGTTAACTATTCCTGAGGGAGCACGAGGATTTTCGATGTATAGTGATGCTTCTCATCACGGATTAAGGTGTGTGCTTATGCAGCATGAAAGAGTGGTCGCTTATGGATCGCGACAATTGAAAGACCATGAGCGCAACTACCCCACGCATGATTTAGAGTTAGCCGCTGTGGTATTTACCTTGAAAATATGGCTACACTACTTATATGGGGAAAGATTCTAGATCTTCACTGATCACAAGAGTTTGAGATATCTCTTTGATCAAAAAGAGTTAAACATGAGACAAAGGAGATGGATTGAACTCCTTAAGGATTATGACTGCAAGATTCTATATCATCCGGGTAAGGCGAACGTAGTTGTTGATGCCCTGAGCAGGAAGAGTATGATATCTGCGATGATGATTAGGGAATGGGAATTACTGGAGTAGTTCGCTGAACTCCAAATTATAGTTAAAGAGGTAGAGACTGGATTTTTGGCTAGCTTGCGAATAGAGCCCAAGATCGTGGATCAGATTAGAACTGGGCAGCGCAATGATCAAAGGTTGATAGATATGGTTAGCCAAGCTGAACAGAGTTCGCATTCGGATCTCACAGTCAGTGAGGATGGATTGTTGAGATTCAGAGGACGAATTTGTGTACTGGACGATGATACCCTGAAGAGATAGATACTTAGAGAATCTCACTACTCGTAATACACCATGCACCTAGGGGGTACTAAGATGTACCGAGACTTGAGAAAGGTATACTGGTGGAGTGGTATGAAGCGAGATGTGGCAGAGTATGTGGCTAGATGTTTAGTATGCTAGTAAGTGAAAGCTGAGCATCGGAAGCCCGGAGGGCTACTACAACCTTTACCTGAACCTACATGGAAATGGGAGCATGTCACTATGGACTTTATTATAGGTTTACCGAGGACCCGAAGAGGTCGTGACGCTATATGGGTTATAGTGGATAGATTGACCAAGAGTGCCCACTTCCTTGCCATCAAGAGCACAGATACTGTGGATACCTTAGCAGAGCTGTATGTCAGCAAGATAGCGAGATTACATGGGGCTTCAGTGAGTATTACTTTTGATAGAGATTCTCGATTTACTTCCAGATTTTGGACCCAGTTTCAGGAGTCCATGGGATCTCGATTGAGTTTCAGTACCGCCTATCATCCTCAGACAGATGGTCAGTCAGAGAGGACTATTCAGACCCTGGAGGATATGTTGAGGGCGTGTACGATGGATTTTAAGGAATCATGGGATGATCACCTGCCCCTAGCAGAGTTTACGTAAAACAATAGCTATCATACGAGTATTAGAATGGCACCTTTTGAGGCTCTATATGGTAGGAGGTATAGATCCCCTGTAGCTTGGGAAGAAGTCGGTGACAGAAAGATAAAGCTCACGAGCTTGTTGAGCAAGCTGTACAGAGTGTGAAACTCATATGTGAGAAGTTACGGGCTGCACAGAGTAGACAAAAAAGTTACGTGGATGTGCGTAGATGGCCACCCGAGTTTGATGTTGGTGATGCAGTATTTCTGAAAATCTCACCGAGTAAGGGTATCATGCGATTTAGGAAGAAAGGGAAATTGAGTCCTCGATACATAGGACCATTCGAAATTCTTGAGAGAGTGGGAGAGGTAGCCTACAAATTAGCATTACCCCCATAGATATCCTGAATACACAATGTTTTTCATGTGTCTATGTTAAGGAAGTACCACCCGGACCCTTCTCATGTTATAGAGTATGACGAGATGGACATACAAGAGGATATGAGCTATACTGAGGAACCCGTCCGGATTCTCGATAGGAAGGAGAAGGTACTTAGAACCAAGAGCATCCCATTAGTGAAAGTTCTTTGGAAACATCACTCAATGGAAGAGACAACGTGGGAACTAGAGAATCTCATGAAGGAAAAATACCCCCATCTATTTGACTAGTTGAGATGAATTTGGAGGACCAAATTCTTTTAAGGTGGGGAGGATGTGAGATCTGAGAATTTTAGATATATTTTAATGATGTAATAAGAACTTGAAGTGTAATTTATTGAGCTAAGTGAATTGTGGAAATTATAATTGGAGATTTATATGTAAGTGTTTAAGATAAGTGTGAAACTAAGAGGTCAGATCGATCTTGGAGAAGGAGAGATTGATCTGGTGAGTTAAAAATGACAAGGAAGGAGGAATTTAAGGAGCAGATCGATCTCCAAAGGAAGAGGATCGATCTCCTTATGATTCTGTTTGAGAGAAGATCGATCTCATGAGGAAAGGATCGATCTCCAAATATTTCTGTTTGGGAGAAGATCGATCTCCTCAAGGAGCAGATTGATCTCATAAAGCCATAAAGAGATCGATCTCACCCCTCGACAGATCGATCTCCTAGGCATAAAATTACCCCAAATCGTCCCCAAATTCAAATGCAGATCGATCTCATCAAGAGCCAGATCGATCTCCTACCCTCAGTCTATATAAGGAACCCCTGCTTTCTCCTGTAATTTCATTTTCTCTCTCTTTAAAACCCCATTTTCACACGAGCCCTAACTTTCTCACTCATCCAAAGTACCCATTTTCGTCCAAATCAGAGGCTGTGGCAAGAAGGAAAGTTGTTCCTCATCAAAGGGAGAACAACATACTGGGAAATCGAAAGACGGATTGAATCGAGGCAAGAGATAAGCTCTCCATAAGTTTTGGGTAATTTTTAAACCTCGATCTTAATATTAGAGATGAATTTGGTGATAATGGTTGTTGGCATTGTGTTGAAATAGCTGGAAAATGATTAGGGATTGATGAAATTATAATGTAGTTGGAGTGATAATGATGTTTAGCAATTTTGGTAATTTTGGGAATTTTGAGCTATAAATGGAAATTTAGATAATGAGGTGAATTAGCATAGATAATGTGGCATGGGCAGTGTAGGATGTTGAGGTGTTGTGAGCGAGAATGTGGTTTGTGTTAGAGTTATGAGAATTGAAAAAATTTGAGGTGTTATGAGCAATTATGCATGATTTTGAGAATTGAGATTACTGTGATGATGAGTATTGATGTTTTAACATCGTTTGGATAGCTCGGGAGTTCCAGAGTGGAATGCGAGGCTAGTCCGTGATACGGGGGAAGTAATTACACTATACGAGGTGCAAGGAGGTAAGGGAAACTAAACCATTTGTGTATGTGATTTGTGAACTATTATAGCATGGTTTTGCAATTTATAAAACAAGCATGTTTGGTGTGTTATGTTTTGATGAGAATGCACATGGTTCTTATAGCCGGTTGGAGCCCATTATTTTATGAGTTTATAAGCTGAGTGTGAAATTGCTTTATAAACCGTTGAGGTTGTGTGAGAAATGAATTGGGCTCTACGTTAAGGTAATATTGAGATTTGAGAAATGTGTGCATGTTTTTTCGGTTGGGACTCGATTTTTAAATATGTTTTGTGTTGAGTACAAAACGGTTTTAAATGAGTTTTATGAGAGAAAACCACTATGAGTTCTACGTGAAGGCAAACCAGTTTTATATGAAAATGGCTATTGATAAAGACTTAGCTGTGTAAATTTTGAATACACACCGGGCATTGCTCTGGTAGCATGTAAGCCCGATTCTTCTCCGTCCTAGTAATGTGAGATCCCTCATTTTCTGGCTGTGCCACATACATTTGGTGGCCGCTGCCACGTGAGAACCCTAATTGGTGGCCGTTGCCACGTGAGATCCCCCATTCTGTGGCTGTGCTGTGAGAAGTTACGGGCTGCACAGAGTAGACAAAAAAATTACGTGGATGTGCATAGATGGCCACTTGAGTTTGATGTTGGTGATGCAGTATTTCTGAAAATATCACCGAGTAAGGGTATCATGCGATTTGAGAAGAAAGGGAAATTGAGTCCTCGATACATAGGAACATTTGAAATTCTTGAGATAGTGGGAGAGGTATCCTACAAATTAGCATTACCCCCATAGATATCCTGAATACACAATGTTTTTCATGTGTCTATGTTAAGGAAGTACCACCCGGACCCTTCTCATGTTATAGAGTGTGACGAGATGGACATACAAGAGGATATGAGCTATACTGAGGAACCCGTCTGGATTCTCGATAGGAAGGAAAAGGTACTTAGAACCAAGAGCATCCCATTAGTGAAAGTTCTTTGGAAACATCACCCAATGTAAGAGGCAACGTGGGAACTAGAGAATCTCATGACGGAAAAATACCCCCATCTATTTGACTAGTTGAGATGAATTTGGAGGACCAAATTCTTTTAAGGTGGGGAGGATGTGAGATCTGAGAATTTTAGATATATTTTAATGACGTAATAAGACCTTGAAGTGTAATTTATTGAGCTAAGTGAATTGTGGAAATTATAATTGGAGATTTATATGAAAGTGTTTAACATAATTGTGAAACTAAGAGGTCAGATCGATCTTGGAGAAGGAGAGATCGATCTGGTGAGTTAAAAATGACAAGGAAGGAGGAATTTAAGGAGCAGATCGATCTCCAAAGGAAGAGGATCGATCTCCTTATGATTCTGTTTGAGAGAAGATCGATCTCATGAGGAAGGGATCGATCTCCAAATGTTTCTGTTTGGGAGAAGATCGATCTCCTCAAGGAGCAGATCGATCTCATAAAATCGATCTCATAAAGCCATAAAGAGATCGATCTCACCCCTCGATAGATCGATCTCCTAGGCATAAAATTACCCCAAATCGTCCCCAAATTCAAATGCAGATCGATCTCATCAAGAGCCAGATCGATCTCCTACCCTTAGTCTATATAAGGAACCCCTGCTTTCTCCTGTAATTTCATTTTCTCTCTCTTTAAAACCCCATTTTCACACGAGCCCTAGCTTTCTCACTCATCCAAAGTACCCATTTTCGTCCAAATCAGAGGCTGTGGCAAGAAGGAAAGTTGTTCCTCATCAAAGGGAGAACAACATACTTGGAAATCGGAAGACGGATTGAATCGAGGCAAGAGATAAGCTCTCCATAAGTTTTGGGTAATTTTTAAACCTCGATCTTGATATTAGAGATGATTTTGGTGATAATGGTTATTGGCATTGTGTTGAAATAGCTGGAAAATGATTAGGGATTGATGAAATTACAATGTAGTTGGAGTGATAATGATGTTTAGCAATTTTAGTAATTTTGGGAATTTTGAGCTATAAATGGAAATTTAGACAATGAGGTGAATTAGCATAGATAATGTGGCATGGGCAGTGTAGGATGTTGAGGTGTTGTGAGCGAGAATGTGGTTTGTGTTAGAGTTATGAGAATTGAGAAAATTTGAGGTGTTATGAGCAATTATGCTTGATTTTGAGAATTGAGATTACTGTGATGATGAGTATTGATGTTTTAACATCGTTTGGATAGCTCGGGAGTTCTAGAGTGGAATGCGAGGCTAGTCCGTGATACGGGGGAAATAATTACACTATACGAGGTGCAAAGAGGTAAGGGAAACTAAACCATTTGTGTATGTGATTTGTGAACTATTATAGCATGGTTTTGCAATTTATAAAACAAGCATGTTTGGTGTGTTATGTTTTGATGAGAATGCACATGGTTCTTATAGCCAGTTGGAGCCCACTATTTTATGAGTTTATAAGCTGAGTGAAATTGCTTTATAAACCGTTGAGGTTGTGTGAGAAATGAATTGGGCTCTACGTTAAGGTAATATTGAGATTTGAGAAATGTGTGCATGTTTTGCCGGTTGGGACTCGGTTTTTAAATATGTTTTGTGTTGAGTACAAAACGGTTTTAAATGAGTTTTATGAGAGAAAACCACTATGAGTTCTACGTGAAAGCAAACCAGTTTTATATGAAAATGGCTATTGATAAAGACTTAGCTGTGTAAATTTTGAATACACACCGAGCATTGCTCTGGTAGCATGTAAACCCGATTCTTCTCCGTCCTAGTAACGTGAGATCCCTCATTTTGTGGCTGTGCCACATACATTTGGTGGCCGCTGCCACGTGAGAACCCTAATTGGTGGCCGTTGCCACGTGAGATCCCCCATTCTGTGGCTGTGCTGTGAGAAGTTACGGGCTGCACAGAGTAGACAAAAAAATTACGTGGATGTGCGTAGATGGCCACTTGAGTTTGATGTTGGTGATGCAGTATTTCTGAAAATATCACCGAGTAAGGGTATCATGCGATTTGAGAAGAAAGGGAAATTGAGTCCTCGATACATAGGAACATTTGAAATTCTTGAGATAGTGGGAGAGGTAGCCTACAAATTAGCATTACCCCCATAGATATCCTGAATACACAATGTTTTTCATGTGTCTATGTTAAGGAAGTACCACCCGGACCCTTCTCATGTTATAGAGTATGACGAGATGGACATACAAGAGGATATGAGCTATACTGAGGAACCCGTCTGGATTCTCGATAGGAAGGAGAAGGTACTTAGAACCAAGAGCATCCCATTAGTGAAAGTTCTTTGGAAACATCACTCAATGGAAGAGGCAACGTGGGAACTAGAGAATCTCATGAAGGAAAAATACCCCCATTTATTTAACTAGTTAAGATGAATTTGGAGGACCAAATTCTTTTAAGGTGGGAAGGATGTGAGATCTGAGAATTTTAGATATATTTTAATGATGTAATAAGAACTTGAAGTGTAATTTATTGAGCTAAGTGAATTGTGGAAATTATAATTGGAGATTTATATGTAAGTGTTTAACATAAGTGTGAAACTAAGAGGTCAGATCGATCTTGGAGAAGGAGAGATCGATCTGGTGAGTTAAAAATGACAAGGAAGGAGGAATTTAAGGAGCAGATCGATCTCCAAAGGAAGAGGATCGATCTCCCTATGATTCTGTTTGAGAGAAGATCGATCTCATGAGGAAGGGATCGATCTCCAAATGTTTCTGTTTGGGAGAAGATCGATCTCCTCAAGGAGCAGATCGATCTCATAGAGCCATAAAGAGATCGATCTCACCCCTCGACAGATCGATCTCCTAGGCATAAAATTACCCCAAATCGTCCCCAAATTCAAATGCAGATCGATCTCATCAAGAGCCAGATCGATCTCCTACCCTCAGTCTATATAAGGAACCCCTGCTTTCTCCTGTAATTGCATTTTCTCTCTCTTTAAAACCCCATTTTCACACGAGCCCTAGCTTTCTCACTCATCCAAAGTACCCATTTTCGTCCAAATCAGAGGCTATGGCAAGAAGGAAAGTTGTTCCTCATCAAAGGGAGAACAACATACTTGGAAATCGGAAGACGGATTGAATCGAGGCAAGAGATAAGCTCTCCATAAGTTTTGGGTAATTTCTAAACCTCGATCTTGATATTAAAGATGATTTTGGTGATAATGGTTGTTGGCATTGTGTTGAAATAGCTGGAAAATGATTAGGGATTGATGAAATTACAATGTAGTTGGAGTGATAATGATGTTTAGCAATTTTGGTAATTTTGGGAATTTTGAGCTATAAATGGAAATTTAGACAATAAGGTGAATTAGCATAGATAATGTGGCATGGGCAGTGTAGGATGTTGAGGTGTTGTGAGCGAGAATGTGGTTTGTGTTAGAGTTATGAGAATTGAGAAAATTTGAGGTGTTATGAGCAATTATGCTTGATTTTGAGAATTGAGATTACTGTGATGATGAGTATTGATGTTTTAACATCGTTTGGATAGCTCGGGAGTTCCAGAATGGAATGCGAGGCTAGTCCGTGATACGAGGGAAATAATTGCACTATACGAGGTGCAAAGAGGTAAGGGAAACTAAACCATTTGTGTATGTGATTTGTGAACTATTATAGCATGGTTTTGCAATTTATAAAACAAGCATGTTTGGTGTGTTATGTTTTGATGAGAATGCACATGGTTTTTATAGCCGGTTGGAGCCCATTATTTTATGAGTTTATAAGCTGAGTGTGAAATTGCTTTATAAACCGTTGAGGTTGTGTGAGAAATGAATTGGGCTCTACGTTAAGGTAATATTGAGATTTGAGAAATGTGTGCATGTTTTGCCGGTTGGGACTCGATTTTTAAATATGTTTTGTGTTGAGTACAAAACGGTTTTAAATGAGTTTTATGAGAGAAAACCACTATGAGTTCTACGTGAAAGCAAACCAGTTTTATATGAAAATGGCTATTGATAAAGACTTAGCTGTGTAAATTTTGAATACACACCGAGCATTGCTCTGGTAGCATGTAAACCCGATTCTTCTCCGTCCTAGTAACGTGAGATCCCTCATTTTGTGGCTGTGCCACATACATTTGGTGGCCGCTGCCACGTGAGAACCCTAATTGGTGGCCGTTGCCACGTGAGATCCCCCATTCTGTGGCTATGCCACGTACATTTGGTGGCCGTTGCCACGTGAGAAACCCCATTCTGTGGCTGTGCCACGTATATTTGGTGGCCGTTACCACGTGAGAAACCCCATTCTGTGGCTATGCCTCATATATTTGGTGGTCGTTGCCACGTGAAACCCTATTCTGTGGCTGTGCCACGTGTGAATCTAAATCAGTGGCTATGCCACGTGTGTTTAGTGGCTGCACCACGTGCATTATCATTACAGTGATTTTATCACGTATATTGAGAAATCCATTATCGCATTATTTTCACATGCTTGATTACTGCTCTAGACTGAGCCTTTTACTTCATGTTTCCACATGATTTTGAGATATATGAATGTTGTTTTGAGAACATTCATGCTATGGTTTTCAAATGAGTATACTGAGTTTCACATACAAATAAATATTTTATGATGTGCATTATGGTTTATATAACGAGTCCCTTACCCCCTTACAGAGCGATTTAGAAGCTCACCCTGTTTTCTTTCCCCCCAGATTTCTTTAAGTGAAAAAGGGTTTCCATGCGACGTACGGAGTAGTGGCTAGCAGAAGACTTGAGTTCCAGGCCATATATTGTGTTTTGAGGTACCATTTATCTTTTCATGTACCCAGACAATTATTGTAATTACAGACACTTGATGTATAACATTGTATGGGATGTATTAGGATTAATTAACTTGAGATCGAGTAATGTATATGATATGGTATATACTATTTAATGACGAGATCCTAAGGCATGATAAGTGTGATGACGTATGACACTGCATAGGAATACACTCTTAATTGTGAATTGTAGAGTAAAAAGTTTTAAATTTGTTCGATTTTTTGCGTTTTTGGGGCGTGACAGGTTGTGACAAAGAAACAGGTACAGACGAAGAAACACCTAGCTTTGTTTCCTATGCAGCTTGATCAATTGGTTCCTGCTCTTTCTTAGCTGCTTCTTTAGAACCTATGAGTTTTTCAACTATGGGCTATTTAGGTTGAGAATTAACTGGTGGATCGACTAGCTCTTTGCCACTCTTAAGGGTGATGGCTTTTACATGTTCTTTAGTCTCCCTTTGCCTAAAAGGATTGGCTCAGTGTTGCTAGGAAGGGTCCCTTGAGGACGCTGACTAAGAGCATTCTCTATTTGTCCCACCTGAACCTCTAAGTTCTTAATTGAAGTTGCTTGATTTTGTAGGATCGTTGTGAACATTTCCTTAAGCAAGGGTTTCTTTTCAGCTGTTGGTAAGTGTTGGGGTTGAGGTAGTGGTGGTTAAAGAAAGTGAGGTGAATGGGAGTGATAAGGTGGGTGATGTGGATATGATTGATGTGGTGGATGGTGTGGAAATTGATGCTGTGGTAGTACATGAACCGATTGAGCTTGAAAATCAGGGGGTCCTACAGGTCTAGAATTAGAAGATTACCCTTGGTTTTGGCTCCAAGAAACGTTAGGATGGTTCCTCCACCATGGATTGTAGGTGTTTAACAAGGGGTTGTTTTGTTGCTTCTCAGATGGGGCAACGTACTGAACCGATTCTCAGTTTAGCGGACACCTATCCATAGAGTGTCTACCACTACATAGATCATAGGAAAGAAAAGGACTTTGGATAGAATACACAGGGTTAGGACTGGTGGAAGGATTATGTTGGGTGCTGAGCGACTCTACCTTCTTCGTAAGGTTAGCGATTTGAGAGGTCAAGGTAGACAGCATGTCAAGCTCATAGATACCCGTCGACTTCTTAGGCAGTTGCCTCTCCGAAGACTATTGGTAGTTGTTAACAGCCATCTTGTCTAAGAGACCGTAAGTTTCCTCCTCTGTTTTGCACATTAAAACTCCACCCGCAGCAGCGTCAACGATGGTCCTATTTTGGCTCATAAGTCCATTGTAGAAGGTTTGAAATTACAGCCACAAAGGTAGGCCATGATGAGGGCACTTCCTAATAAGCTCCCTATATCGTTCCCATGATTCATAAAGAGATTCTGAATCAAATTGGGCAAAGGAAGATATGTCACTATGGAGTTTGGCTATCTTAGAAGGAGGGAAAAACTTAGCTAGAAATTGATGGGCTAACTCGTCCCATGTAGAAATGGATCCTAGAGGCAAGGAGGTTAACTAGTGTCGCGCCCTATCCCTAAGCAAGAAGGGGAATAATCTAAGCCTAAGCGCATCATCAGATAATCTATTGTGCTTAAATGTGTTGCACAAGTCCAAAAATTGCCCGAGGTGAGCATGTGGGTTGTCATGCGGAAGCCCACTGAACTGTAGTGAAGTTTGGATCATCTGAACGATTGAAGGCTTAATTTCAAAATTGTTTGCAGGGACAGCTGGTGGCCTAATACCGGTATAATACCCTCCAATGGTTGGTACCGCATAATCTCCAACGATCCTAATTTCTCCATTTTCTGCCATGGTGTTTTGCAGCGGAGCTATTAGTTTCCTAGAATCCTTTCAAATTTTCCTAAGGGTTCTTTCAATTTCAAGATCTAAAGGAAAACAATCATAACTCCTAGCTCTATGCATGCAAACATCAACAAGTCCTCAATAAATAATTTTTTTATGAGAGAGAAAATTAATTAATCTAGATTAAACTTCTAAATATTTACAAGCTAGAATTACACTTAAGCATAATTTCACTGATATCAATTACTGGCTAATTGTCTTCCCCAGCAATGGCGCCAAAAACTTGGTACGCCCGACTAGTTCCCACTCTAAGTGACCTAGACGTTCTATCTGCAAGTGCACGGGTCGTACAAGTAATAATGGGATTTGTGTCCCAGATTATCGTTCCACAGAGAAGTGATTAGCCTAATTAACTACCGGTTAATCTTACCCTAAGTATATCCTAGCAAATTATAAATTTTTGTGGGTGATCTACAAGGCTAGAAATACTGTAAATAATAAAAACTATAAACTAAAGAAAATAAAACCGAGCGAAAATTACTTATAGAGCTCCGAGTAATTAAAAACAACAACTTACAAAAGAAAATTAAAACAGTTAAAATTAATTAACTAAAATGCAATTAAACTAGAATGCAAATATGAAAATAAAGAAACAAATTAATCAAACTAAAATTAAACAAGCTTAAAATAAAATATGCATGTAATTAAACTACTTAATAAAAATGCAAATTAAACTAACCTAAAGTCTAATGAAATAAAATCATATTAACTTAAAGAAATTCTTAAATCTAACTAAGAAATTAATTTCCTACAAAATTATCATAAATTAAATCTAGCTCTAACTAATTACTAAAACAAAATCCAAATAATGCATAAGAAATATTTTTGGATTTTTTAATTTAAAATGAAAACTTAAAAATGCATAAAATAATAGTCCTCTAATTTAATCCTAAGTGCAACATCTAATTCCTAAATTCTAATATAGTCAGAAATTAGCTACTAATAAAATTAAACTAAACTCTAAACTAATAAACTAAGAAAATTAAACTATTAATGTATACCTAAATTAAGCACCATTTGACAAAACAATATAAAAGCATAAAATAATAATTTGTATTAATTCTAAGGGCCAAACATGGCCTTGCTTAGTTTCCCATCTGGCCTCAGTCCTGGCTACTGGTCCCTTGTACAGTTTGCCTCATTTTCAGGTGCTGTCCTTTGCAACTTCCACAGACTCTGCTGTCGGTTCCATGTAGAACTCCCTTCCCTGCAACACAACACAGCACATCACCAACTGCTTATTATGCTTCAAACATCTGCCCATGCCGCTGGCAGTAACGTGCTTCAACTTCTTCAGTTCGACAGCAGCCTGCGAGGAAGCATAACACGTCCTAGCAACACAGTAGCTACTCGACACTTCCTACTTCAGCCATGCATCACTTCAGCACGTCCTACTCCTGCATCTGTTTTGTATCCTTGCTGCCTCAGCTGCCCGATCGTGTATTGGACTGCCAACCTGAATGCTCTGTGTTTCATTTCCAGGTGCCGCAGATGTTTACTGCTACACCGTGCTGTTTCCAATCCTTGCTCAAGGTCTCGGCTTGCACAGCTTACTGCACGTCCTCGGCTTACCCAGCTAGCGTATATCTCCGCACAACAACCAAATATGTAGCTAACGTAGAGCTGCTATCAACCTCCTGCCCAGGTGCTGTTTTCCAGCGTTAACCAGGAACCATCCTCGGCATGCTGCTATACAATTCATTCTCCAGCCAAGGTTTGCACAATAGTTGCTGCTATAAAGTAGGAGTTAAAACGTAAAAAGCAACTGTTAACAATGAAGTCTAAAGCAGTAAATGCAAACTAAAAAATGTAAAACTAGATTAGAACCAAGTTAAGGAAATAAAGATGATGAACAGTAAAAATAGTTTAAAACGGGGGAGAACAGAGAAATGATTTTCTGGGTTGATTCTCTGCCATGGTGCAATTTAGTGTCTTGGTTTTGCACCGAGAAGAAATGTTTCACCAGCTTCAACATGAACTAGCAACTACCTCGTCTAAGTCATGGCTACACAAATTCTCCCAACACCGAATGCAAATGAACTAAGCAGTCGGGAAGCTACTGAAAACATTTTCTGCATCAAACCTTCACCATCAGCTAATCTTTATGCTTCTCTAACCCGTAGCTATCAATCAACACTTACAACAAATTTAATGAAAATTGAATATACATAAAATAAATTCTAAGCTATTTAATGAAAATAACCGGTAATGGATCGAGCTCCAGACTAATGCACTAAAAAAAATTTAAACAGAAAGTAACATATTGTAAATGGTGTAAACAAAGAGAAGAGATAATAAAGAAAAGCTTCCTCTAAAACATGACTTCCTCGGGTCTACCAGGACAAGAAAAAAAAGAAAGAAGCACAAATTTAACTTAACCATACATAAATCGAACTACGATAAATGATGCATTTCAAGGGAAAATAACACGAGCTGGAAAAAAGAACATTAAACGAGGGACACCAGCTTGAGAATACAACAAAGGGATGAACCATACAGCTATTGTTCATCAGCTCAAATGCCCCGAATCCATCAAAATGAACAAAAAAAAACTAGATGAAGAAAAAGAAACAGAATGTGCCATTGAAGAAATTTCTTTAAGTTGTCATGAACAGCAAAATGCTAAAATAAAATGTTTGCTAAAAAAATTACTATTCGGAAAAGCTTAGAAAAACAAGGAAAACTAACTAGCAAATTTTAACCTAAAGTTACCCTAAAAACTATTCTACCTTCTAGTTACTTTTTCAATTGCTATCATGTCCTATTTATACACACACTTAAGGGTACAATGGTAATTTTTTATCCTAGATGAGTTGGCATATTTGGCCTTTTGTCTTCATTTTATTTGCTACAGAGTAGATATTTCCATGTCACCCATTTTCTAGTACACTTGACTATGCGATGTGACCCGACGAGTGTCTTCCAGAAGGTTGGCATGGTGTCCGTCGATCTTATCGTTTCAAAGCGGATAAAATACTAATACTCGGCATCCCACGTGTCCAGACGACTAGTGAGTCGGTCTGCAAATTGGAAGTAGTCCAATTTCTTTTAGCCCGTTTTCAGCCCATTTTTGACTGAAACGATCGAGTTTTATCTGGATTTAATTTACCTACACATTATAAAAGTTTAATTAAATAAAGGGGATAATTGATAAAATAAATTGGGAATTTGAATAATTAATTAGGAATTTAAGCATAATAATTCTATTAAAAATAAAATTATCACTTAACTTCAAGGCATGTAATTCATAGTCCTGCTCACATACCTGAGCTCTGCGTAATGCCTCATCCTAGGTGGTAATGTCAAATGTGTAACGACCCTTGACCCTTGAAAATCGAGAAATTTTTTTTTTAAAATTTAATTTACCCATTTATTCCCTTATTCACTTAGGTTGTATTCCTGTACAGTGTCAAAACACTTATTCTTTATTTGTAATTATAATTAATTTTCATACTTTAACTTATATGGTCGATAAAAATTTCGGCAGTATAACGGCTTACATATGAGCCTACCCACCTGCATTTTAGTTATTTTCGACAGTCCTAGATATCCACAACTACCAAGCATACTTTCCCAATTCACGTTTACAACTCAATATATCGATTTCGATTTAATACTAGCCATCTCAAAATATAAACCCAAAATAATATTGTTTACATCGTTTTCCTTACAAATTACATCCCAACAAAAATATTCCTAATATACGTGTCTGTGCGTACAGATATGTCTGGTACAGGAATGTAAATGTATACCTTTTTGCGTGTACAAAAAGTAGCTTAGGGTAGCTCTCCCCACCTGCCTACGTCGTGTACGCGGCAGGTAGCGCCTACGGATCACTGCAAATAATCTGAGAGGTAGAGGGGTGGGCTTTTGGGAAAAAGCCCAGTAAGACAATGTATTTAAAACGGTCCTAGTAATTTAAATATGTAGAAAACATAATAGTACGTAAAATGATTACTTTATGAAATTAACATAAAGGATACTCGAGGATTAAGGAACATCGAAAACATCGAGATTCAAAACGTAATTCTTTAAGTACGTGAACTTAACAGATATTATGTAAACATTTCGTACATTCAAAATTTCAACACAGGAATACATGTCAAATCACATAATATAAAATCATATTCTGAAAATAGAGTTTAATTTTCAAATAGAGACTACATCGGCCCATATAATTATCGTGCAACAATAACATATCCATCATGCGGCAAAAACCAAATTGTCCTCCGTAGAGGGAATTCAGAACTCGAAGGTAATTTCAGGCGCCACAAAGGTAAAGTACAGGCGCCACGAAGGCAAAATACAGGCGCCACGAAGGCGAAATACAGGTGCCATGAAGGCGAAATACAGGCACCACGAGGGCGAAATACATGCACCACGAAGGTGTAATACAGGCACCACAAAGGCGAAATACAGGCGCCATAAGGACAAAATACAGACGCTACGAAGGTGAAATACAGGCACCATGAGGGCAAAATACAGGCGCCACGAAGGTGAAATGCAAGCGCCACACAGGCGAGTTCAAACGCCACACAGGCGAGTTCAGACGCCATGCAGGCGAAGTTGACATGCATAAGCATACAACATAAATGGCCCTTAGTCTCAAAACATAGTATAGTTTTCATATCCGTAAACATCGAAATAAAATCATCTTATTCAAAAGATCATTTCAGAAGACATGCTCTTATTCAAAAGTCAAATTCAGCTATATGCAATTATTCAAAAACACAAATACAGAGAGCATAGTCTTGATCAGAAACATAATTTAGTAACATGCATGAAAATCATACTTCATGTTTTTATAAGCTTTCTTTAATCAAAGTTTAGAAAGTAACTATTACAGTTTTAAATTATATCCCCTTACCTCAATCTATCGAAATTCACGAATTCGAGTGGTGACGCCTCTTAGTACCTCCTTTAATTCCTTCTACGATCACCTACACCGAAATCGTACACTTAGCACCCTATTCATGCGAATTGTCCGAACTGCGTTAAAATCGTAACCTATTCGTTACTACTGCGTGTGTACGTATTATTGTACGTACCTAAGTCAACACGTACGTTTATATATTTTCTTTGCTATTTATATATTTTGTACATACAAATATTAATCATACACATTTTCTATATACATTTACATGTATATGCACATATATATATATATATACTCCTTTATATATATATATATATATCATCATTTGTTTTCATTTTTACTTATCACATGAATATATCCTTGTATGTATGTATACTTAACATATCCATTCACTATATACACCTATATGTATATACCCAAATATATATATATACCCAAATATATATATATATTTGCCTACTCCTCATTATTCCCACTTTTGTCTAATTCAAACTATACTAGCATGCTTATATATACCACACATATATATTCATGTACATTAATACACATATATACATATATGTATTTTATCCCCCTTTTTTTTTTCTTCCATTTCCATTTCACACACCTTAATACACACCAAGTCTATATCTCAAGCATGTATACATATATATACTTAACCTTATCATACTTATACACAATCACATATCTATATACATGTACAATTAAATATACATATATACATATAGATTTTTACCTCTTTTCTTTTTTCAACTTGCTTGTCTTCTCTCTCGGTTTTCTCCTTTCTTCCCTCTTGGTTTTCTCCTTTCTTCAACTCTCAGTTTTCTAGCCTTCACTGCCCTGCTCCGTTCGGATCTGTTCCTGCCCCCTCTCGATTCCGTTTCAGTTCTCATGCGGTCTCCCCTCAGCCTCGATCTTCTTCTTCCTTACCTCACGGTTCTAGCTCTTCCATCATCATCATCATCATCCTTGTTTTCTCTTCTTTACCATTTCTTTTGTGTCTCACCACAGTAGCAGCATCAAAACAACATGGCAGCAGGACGATAGACTCCTCTTCCAGTAATATTCGCAGCAACCCACGTTACTGATCTGCACGTTCTTGGTACTGCCCCTGCTTCACAGGTTCACTGATTCGAGTCTGCACAACAATAACCTTGGATTCCAGCAGTAGCTCTCCTGCTCTATTTCACTTTCCAAGTTTTACATTGATTCAATTCAAGCCTCGGTTTGCTTTGCTTTCTCCTCTCTCGGCCTTTGGTTCTCCTTCAGCTCGGCCAGCCTCAATGATTTTTCTTTCCTCTCAGTTTGCTGTTGTTTTCTTCTCTCTCGGCCCTTGCTTCAATTTCCAGCCCCATTTTTTGCCCCAGTCAGCTTCAATTTCTTCTCCCCCTTCCTCGCGTCACTGCTCCTAGCTTCGGTTTCCTCTTCTCTTCTTCTTCTTCTTCTTCTTCCCTCCTCTTCCTTTCTTTCTTTTCTTTTCTTTCTTTTCTTCCTCTTCTTTCCTTTTCTTCTCCCGGCCAGCACCCTTCTCTCCTTGGTTTTCTTTTCTTCCTTACTGTTTCCCACCCAGCAGAGGATGTCTCTGCTTCTTTGGAACCTCAAATGTGCGGAATTGGCTTTCAAAGAAAGCCAATTCCGTACAACTTAAATAGATATTATATTAATATTATATCTTATATATATTATATTGATTTTATATATATATATATATATATTATATTTGTTTATGGGTTTATTTGTTGTTGTTTATTTTCCATTTCATTTTTTTTGCCCCATGCTCTAATTTACTTATTTATTAATACCATATATTAAATACTATATACTAAATAATATGTATATGCTATATATATATATATTATTATTCTTTTATTTAAATGTCTAGTATATATGTATATATATATATATATATATATATATATATACATATTCACCTATGTATATATCAACATATATACATTTTCTTGTATAATTTATCCAAAGACATCATATCCATGCCTTCCATAAAATTTTTTATTACTTCGAGAAGAAAATATCCTTGGGATTTCATCCTTCCTCATAAATCCCAATATAATTTTTTTTTTACATTAAAATTATTTTCGATCCCTCCATGCTTGCATTTGCTTTATCACTTCCTGTATTTTCGGGTACCCCGTCATTCACGGGCTTTTCGGTTCCTATACGCCTCGAGCCCTACAACGAATATTCACACTTCCATTAAAATATATTACTTTCATTTTTATATAATCTAATTAAATGTAGAAAATTTGTGGGGTTTACAAAATGGGGCCAACCAAGTTCTGATTAAAGGTCTCAACCCCTCAAGGAATTTTTGGACCTTCTTATCCTGACAGCCATGGTCACTGTTTCATATCTACCCAGAGATCTGAATCCAGACTCGTACTCATCAATTGTATGGTTCCCCTGAGTCAAGGTAAAAAATTCCATTTGTATCTTCCTCTGAGCAGTGGCTGGAATGTACTGCTTCCTAAAGCCATCCAAAAATATATCCCAAGTCACAACCGGGTGTCATGCACTCAGAATCGGCTGGGGGAAAATTCACCAATGCTCGACCTCACCCTATAATACAAAGGTCGCAAATGTGACCTTCTCTATGGTAGAGCAATGAAAAAATCTGTAGAGTTTCTCCATACTATGAATCCAATACTTTGCTAACACCGGGTCTTTCACCCCACTGAACTAAGTGGTCCAAACTTCCTGAACTGCCTCAATCTGCCCAGGTCACAATCGTAAATTCCTTCACCACCAATCTGTTATGGAGCTACAGGATCCTGAACTGGTGGGGGAATATCCTGAATTGGAGGGAGTGCAGGAATCTCTGCCTCTGCAGCCTGAGGTCTCAGTGTAGGCTCGTGTCTCTAAGGTGTAGCAGCCTGACCAGTTGGGTTCTCCTATCTACCCTTAAATCTGGCCATCGCTTGTGTAAACATCTCCATGATGGTGTCTACACTACGCAGTAACTACGTTATGCGTGCTTCAGCGGCCTCACTAAAGCAATGTGGATCTCTACTAGAACGGGACCCACTACGCCTCTCGGGCTAATCTCTATGCCCCTGAGAGCACAAACTCTCTCCTCTACGCGTACATCGTCTATATGACATCCTGCATACTCAATAGCAAGTGTCTCAGTTACATTTCTAGCTTGGAATACACAATTGTATCCAAATAATACACAGTCTTTTAGGGATGTATAATTTCCTAACGATGGATACTGACTCACATCAGACCAACTCAAGCTCTGATACCAATCTCTATCACGACCATCTTCTTGTGACTTAACTTACAATTAACAGTTGGGCTGTAAGTCAACATCCATATCCACATCTCATCCATTCATAATTCGTAATTCATTTAATGAAATAGAAACTGTTCTTTTTATAAATATGCGGAAACGTTTACATCAGTTAGTATCATAGACATCCATTTCGTACAAAAGATAACTATATTATGCATTAATTTACAAGATACAAAATTTTTCTCTAATAAATGTATACCTCCATACTGTTGGAGAACTAGAGAACACCGTAGCTGGAAAAACTGTAATAACTCACTACTACGTAGTATTTGTGAAGGTGAAAATAAGGGGGTGAGCTAACACGCTCAGTAAAGAAAACATGAAATCAGGTAGACAACTACACTATCTACATACTTAAAATATAAACATTTATTTTCCTTATAAAACATATGCATTCTTTGAAGATAGCTTCCATCAATTGCAAAATCATTAATTCGCTAGATAGGTACATGCATATTTAATTCTCAAATCACACAGTATACTCTTTAAAAATCACACAGCTTAACTCATCAATCCACACAGCATACACTGAGAAATTGCTTTATATTTAGCAAATCACTTAGTAATCAATTTACATGAGACATATAATGGGATATCGTATCACCCTGTATCACACAGGAGGGGGGATACATGTCACCTCGTACAGTAGTGACAAAATGTCATATCACACAGATATAAGACTTATGGCCATAGTCTGGATTCCAGGCAACATTCATCAGGTGTAAGGGAATCATATGCTTAGAGAGGCTGATCAACCATCCCTTCAGCCCACACAGAATCACTAAGTTATCATGGCACATCATACTCCATGGCTAACGCTCATAGTACATCATGCTTTCGTAGATCCTTATCACCAATTTCCATTGTCTTAAAATCACGTGCGAGCAGGTCTGTGCAAGATCACTAAGCAATACACGACGTCTCCAGTATGATTTTACTAATCATACAACAAACTCTTAAACTCTCGTACGAGCAACTCAACGTAAGAACATAGAACATACCTGAGGCATCAAGCACAGTTTTGTCCCATCACTTTAAATCGAAGGGGGTCACATGTAAGTAAAAATCAGAGCAAGATTTCTTAGTAGTACTCGATGGCTCTAGCATGTTTTCTCAAAATCTAGTGTGAACTCTCGAGTGGATCTCATAGCTTCACTCAGCACCAGCACCTTTTCTTTTCTAAAAAAATTCTTTTTAAAAATGTAGTGCGAGCAAGGCTGGTAAATCTACTATTACCACCTTGGCTCAAGCACAAGTTCACACAGAAAAGGAATAGATGGCTCCATTCACTAAGTATGAGTGAGACGTTAATCTCCCATCAATCACTCGTTAAAATCTTTTTATGTAAAATACTAAACTGAGAGCCGGTTTATTATTACTCTTTCTCAAAACACTTGCAAAACATCTTTTCACAAGAAGACATTGATGTCATGCAATTCATGCAATTAAACTTCTTCTTATCACTTAGCTTTCATGTAGATATATCAATATTTATATACTTCATAGCATTCATTAGCACACATCAGGTAGGAAACATACATATAGCTATCTCTAATAACTCGCATAAATCTCTTACCTCGAATGACACTCGAATCACTTTCCTTGATTTCCAATGCTCGTGATCCGATCTTATCGGCTCCAATTTTATCTCCAACAGCTGTAAGCATTTGCTACTCACATTAGTATACTTAATATACTAAATTCTCATTTGCATGAAGTTCTATTCAATGCATTGGGCCATTTTACCTCAAAATGGCCTCATCACAACTTGTTGGACTCTAATCTCTCTTAAGTCCATTTCAATCGTTCTATTTGTCTCTTGAGAATCCATTCGACTTTTCGAGTCTATTAATTCATATTGAACCGACATTAATCTCACAATGCCTTTAAGTTCATCATTCTCTCTCTCTATAGCATTTTATCAAACACCTCTTAATTCCATTTTCAATCATCATCTTTTCCAACATATGTATTTCAAAAAACTATCTTAAAATCATCTATACATGGTTAATAACATCTCTACATGCTTAAATCATCATTAGCTCCTTGCCATTTCAACTTTCTCTCACTAAGCCCATTATAGGTCATGGTTGTTTAAGCATGAAAATGAACATTTTAGCCAACATTATACACACCAATCAACTCATCAAAATGTCTAGATTAACATACTAGAAAACGGTGTATTGAAATCTTACCTAGCTTGACTTTTTCGTCCTTTTTCCAAATTGGGAAAAACCTCTTTTCTCTTCAATCCAAGGTTTGAGCTTCCAATCTTTGACTATGTTGTTCTCTTCCTCACTAGGAACAACTTTACTCAAAGGAACTTCTCTCAAAACTGATTGGAAAGTGGTGATTTTTAGAGTGAGAAAGCTAGGTTAGTGTTAAAAATGGAGGAAAATGGTTTGTTTTTGTGAAATGTAGATTCAGTTGCCCAGTTTTTATAGGAAATGCCTGATGAGATCAATCTCTAAGGGTGGGAGATCGATCTGGCCTTGCTTAAACTCTTTCAAAATTTTGACAATACAGACAGGAGATCGATCTGTCCATTTAAATGAGATCGATCTATTCATTTGCATGAGATCGATATGCCTATTTGTATGAGATCGATCTGTCTATTTGCTAATCATTGGAGGGGATCGATCTTGCTTAGGCAGAGAACTTCAGAGATCGATCTGGCCTTAAGAAGGGATCAATTTGGCCTATCCAGAGGCAAGTAGAGATCGATCTGCCTTATGAGAGGAGATCAATCTGGTCCAAGCCGAGGAAACTTGAGATCGATCTATTAGAGTGAAGGATCGATCTCCCACTTACAAAATGCTCTGGCATTGCATTTCAAGGTAATGAAATTGATCTCCCTTGCACTAAGATCGATCTGGCATTCATCCCGGAGTATTTCAGCTGTAGTTTTCCCATATTTTCAAAGTTAAACTCCCATTCAATTGCTTCTATACTCATTTTGTATTTTATACACACTTAGAACTTAAAAACATCCATTTCTTATGAATCATAGATAATTTAGCTTGTCTGCATATCCCAGAATCATAAACATTACATAGAAATTTACGGGTCTTACACTTTGATCGAAACTTCCATGATTTTTGAGTTGCTCAATATGGTACGTTGATAGCTCATTCCAAGATATGTTATTCCTCTCTCAATATGGAACAACTTTCAGGAGGATCACTTGTTCTAAATATGTCTCTAACCTAGTGATTTCTAGTGAGAGAAAGCTTGAAATATGGTTTAGCAATGGTTTCCTTAAGCTTGCCAAAAATGAAAGGATGAAGGTGATGTTGTGTTGGCTGATTTAAGCTTAAAGACTTAATCATTAAGTCACAAATTCAGCCACCTTATTTGACTTTTAAAGGTTTAGGTGATAGTTATCAAATTGGATTTTGCTACCTTTTACTAATAGGTTTTAACTTAAACTAATGTGCTTTCCAATTAGGTTTTCAGTTTGGGCTGAAAAGTTTTCTACCTATTGGGCATTCAATTGTCTCAATATTCAGCCCACAAATCAGCCCAACAATTAGACCCATTGGGCTTTCCAGATTTGGCCCTCACTTGTTTATACCTTAATGGGCTTTAAAAATTCCAACTTTGGCCCATTGCGTTTTACCCATTTAATTTAATACGGATTTCAATTAAATTAATTTTCCTTACTTCAGGGGATGAATATCTTGTATTTTAACTAAAAATATTTCTTCCCCACTTTTTAACCTTAGGTTAAATTCTAACCATGGTTAGTCAACTATGGTCAAAGTCCACTTTCTTAACCACCATTGACTTTTCTTGACCATTGATCACGTTTAACTTTTTCTCAAAAATTCAAAAGTGCACTTTCCATGGTTCACACTCTCATCTTTATGTTTTGGCCATTTTTGAGAGGCGAATATATCAATTACATCTCAAACAAACCATTTCGGACTCGTTTAGCCCTTTTTGGCTTTTACTCTACTTAAATGTGTTCGGGACCAAATCAAACCGACTTTCCTTCATTAATTCTCTATATTTTCCCATTATAAGTTCTCATCTTCATTCAAAATGATTTAGATCCACTCGGTTTAGCCTGTGGCTCTTATAGCCCTTATTCGGCCTTTACGTAGCTTATATGTGTTTAGTCACTTTACTTACAATTTCGTTATAGTAAATACTCTTCTTATGATTCAACCAACATAATAAATGTTTGTACATATATGAATCATAAGGGATAAGCTACATAAAAAATTTGGGTCTTACAATGCTTGTGTGTTGTGGACAGTCAAGTGTGCATACTGAGTGAAGTGAATTGTACATACGATAAATGAATTATATTGACTTATTTGTTACATGTCTTAATTAAAGTTAAATGTACTTATGCATGGCTCTCATTAATTTCACTAGGTGGCCATGCAAAGTGTATAATGGCATTTAATAGATGCATATGTGGTTTCATGCATATGTGGTTTCATGCATAGTATGCTTTAATTCAAGCTATTTCATGTCATGACCCTCTCTCTCTCTCTTGTGACTTTTACCTTACCACTTACAGTTGGGCTGTGAGTTAACATCCAATCCATACCTCGTACATTACAGTTTAATAAATTTATACTATTGAAGTAAAATAGAAACTGGACTTTCATATATAAGTGCAGAAGCATTTACATCAGTTTCTATCATATACATCTCCCAAAATACAAAATACAAGCTTTACTGTGCATTAATTTACAGGATATAAAATTTTCATCTCAAGTGTATACCTCTCTATACTACTGGATGACTGGAGTAACACGTTAGTAGGGACGAGTACAGTGTACTCACTACTGCATAGTATCTGTGGAGGATGAAATAAGGGGTGAGCTAACATGCTCAGTAAGGAAAATATGAAAGTAGGTAGATAACTACACTATCTACATGCTAAAATATATAATCATTTTCCTTATAAAACATATGCATTTTATGTTAAACAACTTCCATCAATGCGAAACCGTTAATTCGCTAGATAGGTATATGCATATTCACACATAATCACACAACATATTCCAATTCGCACAGTTCATCCTTAAAATGCTTTACATTTAGCAAATCAATATATCTGAGACATAATTATGGGTATCATATCCCCAGACACACAGCAGGGGGGACATATGTCACCTCACACAGTAGTGACAATGTCGTATCACACAGATATAAGAAGACTTATGGCCATAGTAGGATTCCAGGCAACACTAATCAAGTGTACGGGAACCCTACGCCTGGGGAGGTGGATCAACCATCCCTTCAGCTCATACTTAAATCACGGCACATCATACTCCATGGCTAACACTCAAGGTACATTGTGCTTCCGTGGATCCTTATCACCCATTTCCATTGTCTCAAAATCTAGTGCAAGCAGGTCAGTGCAAGACACACAGTAGTACACGATGGCTCAAGCACAGTTTTGTACTCATTACATCACATTCATAAATTATGTATGAGTAGGTCAATGCAAGACACACAACAATACATGACAACTCTAACACGGTTTTACTTAACACACAGTATAATCATAAGAACCTCATGCGAGCAACTCAGCGTATAACACACAGCATACCTGAGGCATCGAGCATGATATTGAAACACAACAATACTCAAAGGCTCCAGCATGATTCCCAAAAATCTAGTGCGAGCATCTCGAGTGGAACACAAAGCATTGCCCGAGGCATCGAGCACTCTTTTTTTTTCTTAAAATCCCTTTGAAAATAACGTGCCAACAGGGCTAGTAAATCCACCGTTGTTACTCGTGCTTTAGCACGATTTCACAAAGAAAAGAAATAGAAGGGGCTCCATGTACTGTCATGAATGAGAGGGCAAATCTCCCTTCAATCACTCGTTAGAAGCATTTCATGCAAATGGTTAAATCGGAAGCCCGTTTATTATTATTCTTTCTCAAAACATTTACAAAACCTCTTTTCACAACAATAACATAGAAGTCATGTAACTCATACATATAGACTTATTCTCATACGTAGTTTTCACCTAGTTATATCAATATCTATGTACTTTTCGCATACATTCGCATACAACAGGTAGGAAAACATCATAAAGCTATCTCTAACAGCTCGCATAAGTCCCTTACCTCGAATCACGCTTGAATCACTTTCCTTTGACTTCCATTTCTCGTGATACGTCCTATCGACTCCAATGATGTCTTCTGGAGTTGAAATCATAGACTACACACATTAGTATACTTCATTTCACTTGTATGATATTCCAAATCAATGCATTTGGCCATTTATGTCTCATTTGGCCTCGTTACATCATTATCAGACCTTACTCTTTCATAAGTCCATTTCGAGTATATAACTCGTTTTCAAAAATCTTTCAGACTCCTCGAGTCTATTGATTCATATTAAACCAGTCTTAAGGTTACAATGCCTCAAGTTCATTATTTCATTTCATTTTGGCATTTCATCGAATACCTTATATACTTACTTTCAACCATCATTGTTTCTATCACATGGATTTCACCAAACTACTATACAAGCATATATATATATATATATATATATGCTCAATAACATCAATGCATACTTAATTAATCATTTAATCCTTGCCGACTAATCCTTTTCTCATTTAAACACATTAAACCATTTATAGGTCTTGAAAGATTAGGCATAAATTAGGATGTTTCCACCATAAATCTATATACCAATAAACTCATACCAGTGTATAGATCAACATACATGAGATTTGTGCATTGAAATCTAACCAATCTCAGCTTTTCTCTTTTTTCACAACTTTGAGGAAAAACTTATTTTCTCCTTCGATTCAGCGATTCTACCTCTCGTTTCCAACTATGCTGTTCTTTTCCACTCTATGAACAACTTTATTGTAATAAACTTTTCTCCAATCTTAGTGGAGGGTGTTGATACTTTGGAGAGGGAACTAGGTCACTTTACTTTCAAAAATGGAAGGTTTGAGTTGTTTCTCGTGAAATGCAGTTTAACTGCCTAGTTTTTATAGAAATTTCTTGATGAGATCGATATCCTTAAGTGAGGGATCAATCTTCTTCTGCTTTTTAGCCTCTGAGCATTTAGTTTTCAAGCATGAGAGATCGATCTGTCGAAGAGCATAAGATCAATCTTAACCACGCAGAGAGCTTCATAGATCGATTTAGCAAGGGAATGAGATCGATCTGCTTCTGGCCGAGACATAAGGAGATCAGTCTGCTTGAGGATGAGATCGATCCTTGCTTGGCAGAGGCTTACCGAGATCGATCTGGCTTGAAGGAGAGATCGATCTCCCCTTGCTCTCCAGCACACTTAGCTGAATGTCATCTCAAATTCTTAAAGTTAACTTCATATCAATTTACCTCACTACTCATTTTGCATTCAATTCACATTTATCATTTCAAAAGGTCCATTTCTTATAATTCATACTTAATGAAACTTGTGTACATCACGAACTCATATCACAAGTGTGTACATAAAATCTACGGACCTTACATCACTTATGATTCATATTACATAACAAGTGTATACTTAGGGAATCATGAGGATTACACAAGAAAATACGAGATCGATCTGGCTTGAAGGAGAGATCGATCTCCCCTTGCTCTCCAGCACACTTAGCTGAATGTCATCCCAAATTCTCAAAGTTAACTTCATATCAATTTACCTCACTGCTCATTTTGCATTCAATTCACATTTATCATTTCAAAAGGTCTATTTCTTCATACTTAATGAAACTTGTGTACATCACGAACTCATATAACAAGTGTGTACATCAAATCTACAGACCTTACATCACTTATGATTCATATTACATAACAAGTGTATACTTAGAGAATCATGAGGATTACACAAGAAAATACAAGCCTTACATTCCTCCCTTCCATTAAGAAATTTGGTCCTCCAAATTAGAACTAAGTTACTCCTTAAAAAGTCGGGGGTATTTTTCTCGTATAGAGTTCTCCAACTCCCAAGTAGCTTCCTCTAAAGTATGGTGCTGCCAGAGAACCTTAGCAAGCAGAATCTTCTTGTTTTGTAGCACCTTTTCCTTCCTATCCAGTATCCGGATCGATTTCTCTACATATGAAAAATCATTCTTGAGCTCCAATGGCTCATACCGAATCATATGAGTTGGATCTGAATGGTACTTCCAAAGCATAGACACATGGAAGACATTATGTATGCCTACTAGCTCTGGTGGCAATGCTAGCATGTAGGCCTTATCTCCCACATGTTCCAATATCTCAAATGGTCCAATATACTGAGGCCTCAACTTACCCTTCTTACCAAACCACATAATCCCTTTCAAGGGAGAGACTTTCAAGAAAACTGAGTCACCCACAGTGAACTCTAGTAGCCTCCATCTCATGTTAGCGTAGCTTTTCTGCCTGCTCTAAGCTGTTCTCAATCTCTCACATATCAACTGAACAGCCTCAGAGGCTTGTTGTACCAAATCAGGAGCAAAAAGTTTCCTTTCTCCCACTTCTTCCCAACAAATAGGGGAACAACACCTTCTACCTTACAAGGCTTCATATTGTCAGACCCGAGTTTTCGATTTTATATGTAGCTTATACCTTATGATTCCTATGTGAACGAACACTTTATTTCATAGTTGAATCATAAGAAGAGTGTTTACTATCATGCAATCGACTAAATAAGAAATTTAAAAATGCATGTAAGCTACATAACAATGAGATAAGGGTTAAGTTGATTTTCAAATAAGTGCAGGGGTAAAAGGGTCAAATGACCAAAATTCGGTATAAATTCGAAGAGAAAATTTCATTAAAAATATGGAATTGAGAAATCTTAATAAAAAATGAGGCAAATATTAAATTTTGAGTCCAATTGATCAAGATATGAATTTATTTAATATTTTCAAAATTTTCGCCTCCGAAAACTAGCCCGAAAATAGTGAAAAAATATATCGAAAAAGTAAAATCGGACTGATAAATTCATTTACGGATTAAATGAATTTAATATGATTGTTTTAGATATTTTGGGAATTTTTAATATTATTTTAAGGATTAAAATAATACTAAAATCATTTATAAATATTAAAAGAAAAAAAAGATATTGAAAATCAGAAAATTAGAAAATTGATTCAAAATTGGGGAGAGAGAGTTGAGCAAATCGACGTAGACCTGAGGAAGAGAAATCCACTGGACGGCCACCACCGGTGACCCCACGACTAGGCACGCGACTGAAAAAGGAAGCTCGACATCGTGCGATCCTTCCGCCACCGACAACGCCCTCCATCGACGACGGATGCCGGTAAATCGAAGAGGTGAAGACCACAGAGGAAAAGAGGAAATTCGACGACCACCAACAGTGATTGGTCCCGATCGAGGCCAACCGAGAGGTCCCCAGGCTGAGGCACCCGAACAGCCGCACTCCGAGAACCGGTCGGACGATGTCTGCATGACCAAAGGAAGCCTGAATCGGTCGACGGTTCAGTGAAGAAGGTTCTACGCTGAATCGGACCGAACCGATTCAGCCAAGGAGAAAAGAGGAAAAAGAAGAAAAAGAAAGAAAAAGGAAAAGGAAAATTTTTGGGATTTCACCGGACTTCGGGTAAGTCGATAGGAGGTCAAAAGTGATCGATTTGATTTTTGAGAAATTTATTTAAATTATATTTGATCAAAAATTGACTCGAAAATTAAATATACGAAATTGTGCAGTTTGACGATAAATTTCAAACGGAAGCTCGATTGAACTTCGATTTGCGTACCATCACATAATCTCGGGTAAGTAAAGCTCATTTGCGACAATTTATGTGATTATTACGTATTTAGGATTTATTTTACGCATTTCAGATTAAATTCCGCATTTAGTGAATTATATTCGAAATTTTGAATTAATTGTCGTAAATGATATACGGGATATCCAAAGAGATTGGAATAAAGCCCAATGGGTATTGATAGGTCCAATGAGTCGATAGACCATGATGAAGGGAAATAATACATGGAAAACAGGCTTAATACGGATTAAGGCCCAATTAAAGTATTTAGGCCCATTTAGAGTAAATTGGCACAATTAAGTGAAATGAACTGTATTAAATGTGTAATACAGTAGGAAACGTGAAATTAATCCAGTGAATGGTTAAATACAGCTCCAGAGTCATATTGAGAGTGACCGAACTGCGAGGTTTGGACAGCACAGAGGAAGTGAGGTCACTTTACGTGATCCGAGGTGAGGGAGTTTTACAAGTAGTTAGAGATATCTGTGTGTATTTTCGTATGCTTTTGCATTCACTGAAATTGTTTAAGGGTCAGAGAAAATCAATAATATTATAGGGACCCGATATGGGTAAATTACGATTTTTCCCCTATTTAGGCAAAAAGACAAATTTTGGGAAAAGTTGTAAAAAGCATGGAAATGATGTATTTGAGTGTTTTTACTGCTGTGTAGCAGATGAGTACGTAGATGGGCTAATGTTTTAAGGTTGATGTAGATTAAGCACACTTTATAGTACTGATTTTATTGATTTTAAACATCCCTATTTTTTAAAGAGCCATCTACCGAATTTGTGGAAACAATCGTGCTGGAGCACAGCTCAAACTTGATTTCAGATATTTTTCACATACATTAGTGCTGGAGGTTTACTCGCACTACATTTACTTGACATGCATGACAGAGTACTGGAGCATTACTCATACTCAGTTTTATGTGATTTGTGCATGATAGAGTGCTGGAGCGATTAGCTCGTACTCGAGTTTTACATGAGATGCATGATAGAGTACTAGAGCGATTAGCTCATACTCGAGTTTTACATGAGATGCATGATAGAGTGCTGGAGCATTGCTCGTACTCGATTCTTCATGATTTATACATGACATAGTACTAGAGCTATTACTCGTACTTGATTTGATGAGTTTTGTGCATAGCATGGTACTGGAGCTATTGCTCGTATGCATTAACCTAGTTGCTGGAGGTTTACTCGCACTAGAGTTGAGTTTGTGATGTGAAACAGTGTTTGAGCGGAGTGTCGACTGTGAGTCGCGCTCAAAGGCGTGCACTGTATTTTACTTGATATATAGACATGTTAGAAAAATCGTGACGATTTCCTCTGTGTAGACTGAGTGTCACACTGTTGAGATGGTCGCATGTGGATTTAGAGATGTGCCATTTATTCCATAGTATGATGGCTAAGACCTATGGCAGGCACCCTAACTATGATGCATTTTCATGGTATGAGAGGCTAAGACCTATGGCAGGCACCCCGGCCATGAAGCAGGGTCCACAGGTGTATGTTATACCGTGCGTGTGGCATGGAGTACACCGTACCATGTTTTGTTGTGGAGTTGTGGAGTAGAGTTGTTGATAGCTGGCGGTTGTGATGGACTGAGCCCCCTCCCATTACAGCAGTGATAACTCGCACACCGAGTACTGTGTTGCTTAGGATTTCACCATGTTAGGATATGGCCATAGTCCGGAGAGAGTGCATTTAGCCACTGAGTCTCGCATGATATATCACATGTGTTTTATGATACGAGTAGACTTGAGGGATGGGTTGAAACACGATTGATTTGTTTATGTGATGAGAAATGCCATATTTACTGTGTTTTGAATGTAAATGACATATTTTATATAAAGGCATTCTTAAAGGATTAAATATGCACTGTTTTGCATGAATGCGTCTAATTGATAAACTAGCATGTGTTTAGTACATGAGATTTTAAATCTGTACTATTATTAAATATATTTGAAACATGCTTTTGAATTGAGAGAAAGAAAGGTAAAGCACTATTTTCAGTAGATAGTATGGATGTCTACTTGATTGCCTGATTTCCTTACTGAGCGCGTTGATAGCTCATCCCATTCATTTTCGCCATCTCTACAGATTCTCGTCAGTAGATCGAGTCGGCCAGGGTATTGCATTCCTTTGATCCGCTGCCACTCCCCATCTAGCGAAAGATATATACATGCACACTCTTTTGTATATGAACAATGCATAAACACAGTGATGTACACGTTTTAAATATGGTTGACGTAATGATGTAATTATATTTAAGTATATGAATTTACTTATGATATGAATGTCATGTATGTATGATACGTGAAAGAATGGTAAGATATGTATGGATGAAGAGACTAATTCCTAACCACAACCTAACTGTTGAGGAGAGAAAGGTAAGTAAAAAGTGAAAAAATTATTGTGGTTTTTGGTAAGGTCATGTGTGGGAGAAGGGAGTGACACATATGGTACCATCTCATACTCGAGTGATAAGTATTGTTGTATGCAAATTTGGCTAACGGTAGGTGATCATCCAGGAGCCTTTAAAATCCATAACACTTGCTCTCAACATGCCCTCTAACGTCTGGATGGTTCTCTCTGACTGACCATCAGTCTGAGGATGGAAAGCAGTATTGAAACTCAATCGGGTTCCCATAGCTTCTTGAAATTGTTCCCAAAAGAGAGAAATGAAACGAGAATCCATACTAGATATGATGCTCACTGGAACACCATGTAGCCTCACTATCTCTCGTACATACAACTCTGCCAAACTACTCAAAGTATCTGTAGATTTCATAGCTAGGAAGTGGACAGTTTTCGTCAGTCTGTCAACCACTACCCAAATAGCATCATGGTTCCTTTTAGTCCTTGGCAATCCCATGATGAAATCCATAGTGACTTGCTCCCATTTCAAAGTTAGTACTGGTAAAGGCTGCAATAACCTCGCAGGCTTCTGATGCTCTACCTTCACTTGCTAACATATTAAACATCTTACGACAAATTCTGCGATATCTCCTTTCATCCCTAACCAATAGTACACTTTCTGGAGGTTCTGGTACATCTTATTACTCCCCGGATGCAATGTATATCTCAATGAATGAGCTTTTGTCAAAATCAATCTCTTTAGCTCTAGGTCATCAAGAATGCAAATCCTGCCTCCAAACTTCAGTAGGCTATCATCACTCACTAAGAAATCGGCCACATCACCCCTCTTAATCTGACTCGCACGATCCTCACACAGCAAATCGACATGCTGAGCCTGGCATATCCGGTCAATCAAATTCGGTTGCACTCGCAGGCTAGTTATCACACAGTATCTGTTAATATCAAGAGGGTTTATATCCAACCTGAGGTGAGCAAACTGCTTGAGCAGCTCATATTCCCTGACCATCATGTGCGATACCATTTTGAGGATCTTTCTACTCAAGGCATCAGCCACAACATTAGCCTTTCCTGGATGGTACAGTATCTCACACTCATAATCTTTTAGAAGTTCTATCCATCGTCTCTGCCTCATATTTAACTCTTTCTGTGAAAACAGATATCTGAGGCTCTTATCATCTGTATACACATGAAATTTCTCACTGTATAAGTAGTGGCGCCAAATTTTCAATGCAAATACCACAGCTGCCAACTCTAAATCATGGGTTGGGTAGTTCCTCTAATGATCCTTAAGCTGTCTGGATCCATAGGCTACTACCTTCCCGTCCTGCATCAACACACAGCCCAGTCCCTATCCCGAGGCATCTGTATACACTGTGTAACCTCCTGAGCTGGTGGGTATGGTGAGAATAGGTGCAGTGGTCAGCTTGTGCTTTAACTCATAGAAACTTTTCTCATATTTACCATCCCACTCGAATGCCACATTCTTTCGTGTGAGACATGTCAATGAAGCGGCCAGCTTAGAGAATCCCTCGATAAACCGTTAGTAATAACCTGCTAAACCTAGGAAACTGCAGATCTTTGTAATCGTCTTGGGTCTTTCCCACTGTATCACAACCTCTATCTTAGACAGATCCACTGATACACCGTCTCTCAAGACTAGATGACCCAAAAATAATATCTCACTCAGCCGAAATCACACTTGTTGAGTTTAGCATATAACTCCTGATCTCAGAGGGTTTGTAACACTGTTCTCAAATGCTACTTATGCTCTTCCCTGGACTTCGAGTACACCAATATGTCATCTATAAAGACAATCATGAATCTGTCTAGGTATGACTTACATACATCATTCATTAGAGCCATAAATGCTACAGGAGCATTCGTCAACCCAAATAGCATAACCAAAAACTCATAATGGCCATAACGGGTCTGAAACGCTGTCTTGGGCACATCTCCACTCTGAATCCTTAACTGATGATACCCAGACAGTAAATAAATCTTTGAAAAGACCTATGCTCCTTGCAACTGATCCAATAGATCATCTATATGTGGAAGGGGATACTTATTCTTGATGGTAGCCTTATTTAACAACTGATAGTCTATACACAGTCGAAGACTCCCATCTTTCTTCTTTACAAACAGAACCGGTGCTCCCCATGGTGATAGGCTCGGTCTGATGAACTCCTTGTCCAACAACTCTTGCAATTACTTCTTTAGCTCCTCCAATTCAATTAGAGCCATTCTATATGGTAGCTTGGATATTGGTTCAGTTTCAGGCACCAAATCAATACAGAATTCCTTTTCTCTGTCTGGTGGCAACCCTGGTAATTCTTCTGGAAAGACATCGGGAAATTTTCTAACCACTGGGATGTCAGCTATATCCGGGTACACCTTATCCAAGTCAACCACATAGGCGATAAAACCTTCAACACATTATCATTACATTCATTAGCAACATCATTCATACTTAAGATTAATCTACTACTTCTTTCATTATTTTCAAATCTTACAATATACATATCGGGGGTGGAAAACATTACTGTCTTAGCTTAACAGTTTAAAACAGCATGGTTTGCAACTAACCAATCCATTCCTAGTATTACATCGAAATCCTTCATAGCTAATAGGATGAGATCGATCGACATGTTCCTTTCCCCTACTTTTAACTTACAACTCTTACATACATATTCCGTTATTACATTGACTCTCACTGGAGTGCTTATAAGTAAAACTCTACCTAAGGGTATAGGTTTCACATGTTCACACAAAATACATGCAAATAAAGGTGATATGAATGAATGCGTGGCACCAAGATCAATCAATACTAATGCTTCAAAATAAAAAACAAGCATGGCACCTTTAATCACATCTGAGGAAGCTTCTGCAGATGCTCGGTCCAATACAAACACTCACCCTCGACTAACAGCCTGCTTCCCTTTATCTTCAGCAGTGGCCTTTCTTTTAGTTGTAGGTGTCTCAACCGTAGCCTTCTCAGGCTCTTTGCCCTTCGGTAGGGTTGTATCAATCAACTTTGGGCATTCACGAGCTATATGCCCTGGTTTACCACACCTATAACATGATCTCATCGATAACGGGAATGGCCTACCCCCATGATATCTACCACATAACCTGCACTATTCTGTAGTAGGTCGAGGTCCACCAATAACTATGCCCCTCGAAGCTAGATGAACTGGAGGCTAAGCAGACCTTGTATTTCCTCAATCGTAGGCCCCTTACCAAATAATCTTCGACCCTTTCTGAATCCTTTGTCATCAACTGACCTCTTTCGATCTCTATCTCTGCCTTTACTATCCTGTTCAATTTTGAGGCATGTAACTCATATTCCTGCTCACATAGCTGAGCTCTATGTACTGCCTCATCATTAGTGGTAATGTCCAGTGGAGCTAATCAAACTCTAATGGAAGGTCTCTGTCCCTCAAGAAATTTCTGAACATTTCTGTCCTCAAGACTCATAGTGACTATATCATAATTGCCCAGGAATGTGAATCTAGACTCATACTCATCCACTGTTCGGTTCCCCTGAGTCAATGTCATAAATTCCATCTGCATTTTTTTCTACAGTGGCTGGAATGTACTGCCTCCTAAAGGCATCCAAGAATATATCCCATGTCACAACCGGGTGTCGGGCACTTAACATTGGCTGTGTGGCCATCCACTAATGCACAACCTCATCTTCCAATACAAAAGTCACAAGGTGACCTTTTCGGTGTCAGAGCAATGGAAGAATCAATAAAGCTTCTCTATACTACGTATCCAATGCTCAGCTAATACTGGGTTCTTTACCCTATTAAATGAAGGTGGTTCGAACTTCCAGAACTCTCTCAGTCTACCCAGATCAGAATCATACACTCATTCACCACCAACCTGTTATGGAGCTACAGGATCCTAAACTGGTAGGGGAATGTCCTGAACTGGAATAGGTACAGGTATCTTTGCATCTGCATCTCGAGGTCTCGGTGTAGGCTGTGCTGGCTTATGTCTCTCAGGTGCAGCTGCTTGACCTGCAGGGTTCTCCTGTCTACCCTCAAATCTAGCCATCGCCGATGTAAACATCATCATGACCGTGTCTACACTGCGTTGTAACTACGTTATATGCTCTTCAGCGGCCTTACTAGGACCGAGTGGATCTCTACTAGAACTAAACCCACTGTGCCTCTCGGGCTCATCTATACGTCCTTGAGAGCGTGAACTCTCTCTTCTACGAGTACGTCATCTATCAGACATCCTGCATACTCAAAATAAATGTCTCAGTCACATTTTCCAGGTTGGTATACACATTTGTATTCTAATAATGCATAGTACTTTGGAGATGTATAATTTCCTAGCTATGGATACTGACTCACTTTAGACCAACTCAGCTCTGATACCATTAAGTCTGTCACAACCCTCTCTCTCGTGACTTTTACCTTACCACTTACAGTTGGGCTATGAGTCAACATCCAATCCATACCTCATACATTTTAGTTTAATAAATTTATACAGTTGAAGTAAAATAGAAACTTGACTTTTATATTCAAGTGCATAAGTGTTTACATCAATTTCCATCTATACATCCCCCAAAATACAAAATACAAGCTTTACTGTGCATTAATTTATAGGATACAAAATTTTCATCTTAAGTGTATACATCTCTATATTGTTGGATGACCAGAGCAACACGTTAGCAGGGACGACTGTAGTGTACTCACTACTGCGTAGTATTTGTGGAGGAAGAAATAAAGGGGTGAGCTAACACGCTCAGTAAGGAAAATATGAAAGCAGGTAGGTAACTACACTATCTACATGCTAAAATATATAATTATTTTCCTTATGAAAGATATGCATTTTCTTTTCAACAAGTTCCATCAATGCGAAACTGTTAATTCGCTAGATAGGTATATGCATAGTCACACAGAATCACACAACATATTCCAATTCACACAGTTCATCCTTAAAATGCTTTACATTTAGCAAATCAATATATTTGAGACATAATTATGGGTATCATATCCCCAGACACATAGCAGGGGGGACATATGTCGCCTCACATAGTAGTGACAATGTCTATCACACAGATATAAGAAGACTTATGGCCATAATCGAATTCCAGGCAACACTGATCAGGTGTGCGGGAACCCTATGCTTGGGGAGGCGGATTAACCATCCCTTTAGTTCATACTTAAATCACGACACATCGTACTTCATGGCTAACGCTCATGGTACATCGTGCTCTCGTGGATCCTTATCACCCATTTTCATTGTCTCAAAATCTCATGCGAGTAGGTTAGTGCAAGAGAAACAGTAGTACATGACGGCTTAAGCACGATTTTGTACTCATTACATCACATTCATAAACTATGTGTGAGCAGGTCAATCCAAGACACACGATAATACATGATAGCTCTAACACGGTTTTACTCAACACACAGCATAATCATAAAAACTTTGTGCGAGCAACTCAGCATAAGACACACAACATACCTGAGGCATCGAGCACGATATTACTAGGAAATTATATGTGAGCATAGTCAGAGCTAGACACACAATAATACTCGAAGGCTCCAGCATGATTCCAAAAAATCTAGTGTGAGTATCTCGAGTGGAACACACAGCATCACCCGAGGCATCGAGCGCTTTTTTGTTTTTCTCAAAATCCCTTTGAAAATAACGTGCGAGCAGGGCAGGTAAATCCACTGTTGCCACTCATGCTCTAGCACAATTTCACACTAAAAAGGAATAGAAGGGGCTTCATGTGCTGTCATGAATGAGAGGGAAAATCTCCTTTCAATCACTCGTTAGAAGCATTTCATGCAAATGGTTAAACGAGAAGCCCGTCTATTATTATTCTTTCTCAAAACGTTTGCAAAACCTCTTTTCACAACAATAAAATAGAAGTCATGCAACTCAGACATATAGACTTATTCTTATATGTAGTTTTCACCTAGATAAATCAATATCTATGTATTTTTCGCATACATTCGCACAAAGTAGGTAGGAAAACATATGTATAGCTATCTTTAATAACTCGCATAAGTCTCTTACCTCGAATCACGCTTGAATCACTTTCCTTCAATTTTCACTTCTTATGATCCGTCCTATCGACTCCAATGATATCTTCTAGAGCTAAAATCGTATACTACACACATTAGTATACTTCATTTCACTTGCATGATATTCCAAATCAATTCATTTAGCCATTTATATCTCATTTGGCCTTGTTACATCATTATCGAATCTTACACTTTCATAGGACCAATTCGAGTATATAACTCATTTTTGAGAATCTTTTAGATTCCTTAAGTCTATTGATTCGTATTAAATCGGCCTTAAGGTTACAATGCCTCAAGTTCATTATTTCAGTTCATTTTTGCATTTCATTGAATACCTCATATATTTACTTTCAATCATCATTATTTCTATCACATGAATTTCACCAAACTATTATACAAGCATATATACATTCTCAATAACATCAATGCATACTTAATTCATCATTTAATCCTTGCCTACTAATCCTTTTCTCATTTTGACACATTAAACCATTTATACATCTCGAAGGATTAGGCATAAATTAGGATGTTTCCACCATAAATCTATATACCAATAAACTTATACCAGTGTATAGATCAACATATATGAGATTTGTGCATTGAAATCTTATCAATCTCAGCTTTTTTTTTTCACAACTTTGAGGAAAAACTCCTTTTCTCCTTCGATTTAACGATTCTACCTCTCGTTTCCAACTATGCTGCTCTTCTCCATTCTATGAACAACTTTGATGTAATAAACTTTTCTCCAAAAATAGTGGAGGGTGTTGATACTTTGGAGAGGGAACTAGGCCACTTTACTTTAAAAAATGGAAGCTTTGAGTTGTTTCTCGTGAAATGCAATTCAACTACCCAATTTTTATAGAAATTGCTTGATGAGATCGATCTCCATAAGTGAGGGATCGATCTTCTTCTGGTTTTTAGCCTCTCAACATTCAGTTTTCAAGCATGAGAGATCAATCTGTCGAAGAGCATGAGATCTATCTTATCCAGGCAAAGAGCTTCAGAGATCTATCTGACAAGGGAATGAAATCGATCTTCTTCTGGTCGAGACATAAGGAGATCGATCTGCTTGAGGATGAGATCTATCCTTACTTAGCAGAGGCTTACCGAGATCGATTTGGCTTGAAGGAGAGATCGGTCTCCCTTTGCTCTGTCACACACTTAGCTGAATTTCATCCCAAATTCTCAAAGTTAACTTCATATCAATTTACCTCACTACTCATTTTGCATTCAATACACATTTATCACTTCAAAAGGTCCATTTCTTATAATTCATACTTAATGAAACATGGGTGTACATCACGAACTCATATAACAAGTGTGTAAATCAAATCTACAAACCTTACATCACTTATGATTCATATTACATAACAAGTGTATACTTAGGGAATCATAAGGATTACATAAGAAAATACAGGCCTTACATTTTATGCCTAAGCTTTATAATGATTTACTTTATATTTTAACTTGAAAATACGAGTTTTGAGGTGGCTTTTGAAATGAAGTGTAAATCATACGTATTTGAAAGCTCAAAACTATTTTAAATCATTGTTTTATTATTGTGGGAGCTACCTCTAGAATCTTAAGGGACCTATGTGCTATATGTGTACCTCTGAGACCATGGAAGCTACCTTAAAAATCCTAAATGACCTAAATGCTACACGAGAAATCTATTTTTTTAGCTTTGTTTTTGAGTGTAAGCAGATTTATTGACCTTCGGGTCACCTGAGCATATCGAGCTGCGCTCTAGGTTCCATTACCTATTTGTGAGCTCTGAAAACTGTCCGAGTGGTATGCGAACCCAACTAGAGTAAGGTGATCGGTTTAAGAGCCCTAAAATCAATAACACTAGCCCTCAACATAGCCTCTGAAGTCTTAATTGTTCGCTTGGATTGACTATCGATCTAAGGATGGAAGGCAGTTCTGAACTATAATCAGGATCACATGTCTTATTGAAAATGTTCCCAAAATCTAAAAGTAAACCGAGAATCTTTATCTGATGCAATGCTAGTTGGAACACAATGCAGCCTAATTATCGCTTTAACTTACAACTCGACTAGTACATTAAGGGAATCTATGACTCTCATCGGTAGAAAGTGGGCAGACTTAATGAGTCTATCGACTATCACCCATATAGTGTCATACACTCCCCGTGTATGGGGAAATCCCATAATGAAGTCTATAGTAACATGCTTCCATTCCTAAGTCGGGATTGGTAAAGGCTTAAACAACCTCGTAGTTCTATGATGTTTAACCTTAGCTTGTTGACAAGTGAGATATCTCAACATAAAATCTGCTATATCTCTCTTCATTCTAGCTCACCAATATAGATCTCTCTGTTCAAATACTTCTTAGTGCTGCTTAGGTATATCATATATCTTGAACTGTGAGCCTCTTCCAATATCTGGTTCTTGATGGTATCATGATGCGAAACACATATTCGGTTCCTGTATTTGAGAATATCATCCTTATTGATCTTGAACTCTAGTTTTTGACCCAGCTCAGATTGACTAGCCTACTGAACCATAGTTAGATTCTTCTCTGAACCTGTCTGGACTGATCAATAAGTGATAGCTCGATATATAAACTATAAGGCCCATACTTTTATATGTATTCCTTATGATTCCATGATATACACACTTGTTACATGTTATATGAATCATAAGAGATGTAAGGCCCATGAATTCTATGTACCCTTTATGATTCCATGTTGTACACACAAGTTACATAATATGTGAATCATACGAAATGCACTTTTTTTGTGCTCTAAGTGTGAATAGAGTGCAAAATGATTAGTGAAGCATTTAAATGCAATCTTTCCTATGAAATTCTAGAAAAATTAGTAGTTAAAATCCTGCAGATGAATGCCAGATCGATCTTCTTACATGATAGGATCGATCTTGTAATTCCAGAATAAAATCACAAAGGTTTTCTAGGCAAACAGATCGATCTCGATTTGATTCTGCCTAGAAAGGATCGATCCCTTCCCAAAAATAGATCGATCTCGATTTGATTTTGGCTAGAAAGGATCGATCCCTTCCCAAGAGCAGATCGATCCCACAGTTTACTTAGTAAATACTTTTGTAGTTCAACCAAAGGAAGATCGATCTCTCACCATTAGAGATCGATCTCCCAATACCTAATTCTATTAAAGCTCGACAGTCGAGTCTATAAGACCCATACTTTTTACATTGTACCACTTATGATTCAACATTTTAAACATGGATATAGGTTATTGGAATCATAAGAAGGAGGGTATTACAATTCCAAGTTCAAGTGAAAGTAGAAAATGCTTTAAAAGCATTAAAGAGCCAAATGTGCGCTAAAGTGAGCTCAAGCTAAACACGATAACAAATCGATCCAAATACTGGTGAAACACCTCATTCGTCAATGACATAAAGGCTGTGGGAGCATTCATCAACTCGAATGGCATAACCATAAACTCATAATGACCATATAAAGTGCGAAAAGCTATTTTGGGTACATCTCCTTCTCAAACTCTCAACTGATGGTACCCAAATCTCATATCTATCTTAGAAAAGACGTGTGCCCCTCGAAGCTGATCTAACAAGTCATCGATGCATGGAAGGGGGTACTTATTCTTGATGGTCACCTTATTCAACAACCTATAGTTAATACACAGTCGGAGGCTCCCATCATTCTTCTTTACAAATAGAACTGGTGCTCCCCAAGGCTATACATTCGGTCTAATGAACCCCCTTTCCAACAACTCTTGTAACTGCTTCTTTAGTTCCTACAACTCAATCAGAGCCATTCTGTACAGTGGCTTAGATATCAGCTCTGTACTAGGTGTCAAATCTATACAAAACTCCATCTCTCTATCCGGCGGTAACCCTGGTATATCATACGAAAAGACATCTGGAAATTCCCTAACCACTAGGATGTCTCTCAATTCCAGACGTGCCTTATCCGCCTCAACCACGTATGCAATATAAGCTTCAAAATATTAATCATTTAGTCAACATAGAAATTCATCCATTTCGCTTACAACAATAAATGCTTTCATTACTTTTCAAGGGAACTTTACAATACATTATTCGGGGAAACTTACGGTAATGCTATCTACCGCTAAAAATATTACCGTCTTAGAAAAACAATCTACCACAATACGATTTGTAGCCAACCAATCCATTCCTACGATTACATCAAAGTCTCTTATATGCATTAAAATGAGGTCGGCTGACATTTCCTTTTCCCATACTTTCAACTTGCAATCCCTAAATACATATTCCACTAGCTAACTATTGTTCATGGGTGTGCTTATCAGCATCTTCCTACTTAACGAGGTAAGCTTCACATATTTAAACAACTTATATGCAAATGAAGGCGATAAAAATGAATGTGTGTCACCAAGATCTATCAAAACATAAGCTTCAAGATCAAAAATTAAGATGGTACTTTTCACCACATTTGAAGACTAATCCACAATATCCTAGTCCAGAGCGTGTACTCGCCCTCTGCCAACTACCTGCTTCCCCTTCTCTTTAGTTGTCACCCTTCGTCTCAGAGCAGGAGTATCAGTAAGAGCTCTCTCAAGCTCTTTGCCCTTCTGTGGGGTACTCTCAGTCATCTCTGGGTAATTTCGGATCATATACTCTAGCTTTCCACATCGAAAACATGTTGCAGGAGATCCATAACATGGTCGCGTACCATGGTATCTACCACACTTACTGCACTACTTTGTAGTAGGTCGTGGCCTTCCAATCACTACGCCTTTCACTGGAGCTATGGCCGGATACACGAGAGGCTTAACTATCCTCTCTCGGATCTCCTCAATCTTCACCCTCTTCCCAGATAATCTCCTGCTCCCTCTATAACTGAAGCCTCTATCCACTGTCGGTCTCTTCCTATCTCTGTCCCTCACTCTACCAACCTTCCCAAACTCTGAGGCATTCCCAAACTCATAAGTTGGTATATCTAAGGGAACCAATTGGGATCTGATGGCTGGTCTCAGTTCTTCCTCAAACTTTTGAACCTTCTTGACCTAACTACCCATCGTGTCAAGATCATACCTGCCCGGGGAGATAAATAACGTCTCATACTCATCCACCAATCTGCTCCCCTGGGTCAATCTCAAGAACTCCATCTGCAGCTTTTGCTGCATAGTATCAGAAGCATACTGAGTCTAGAAGACCTTTAAAAATATATTCCAACTGATTTTTACATGTCAGGCTTTCAAAATAGGTATGGTGGACTTCCACCAATGCTCTGCCGATCTCTTTAGCATGAATGCGGCAAAAGCAACCATCTCTTTATTAGTGCACTCGAAAAACCCATATAACTTCTCGATCTCATTCACCCAATCCTCTGCAGCTACTGCATCTTTAATCCCACTAAAAAATGATGGTCTAAAATTTTGGAACTGCTGTAATCTATCCAGGTCACATCCATAACCCCAACCTCTACTGCCTTGTCATTGAGCAATAAGAGAAGGTGTATCCTGTACTGGTGGGAGTGTAAGAGTATATATAGTATGGGGTCTCTAGGCTGGCTGTACAAGCATCTCAAGAGCAGTTGCCTGTTCAACATCACCCTGTGTGGTCAGACCCTAGCTGTCCGCAGCTCCATGTATCGACTAGGTAAACATCTTTAAAATTATCTATATGTTTCACACTATCCTCGCGATGCGTGCCTCAGTACTCTCCGATCTCTTTGTCGAACACTGTATGGTATGCTTAACATCAGCCTCCACCTCCATCTCCTTTTGAGTCTCATGTAATGACGGCTCAACACGACTCTCAGGTCTTCCCCTACAGCCTCTAGCTCATGCTCTCGCCCCTCAACTGTGACTAGTATTAGGTATAATGCCCTGATTCCTACATTCACAACAATTTTTTAGTTAAACCCATCTCGATATACACAGTTGTATCTAAACAAGCACAGTAACATTGGGAAGTAATTTTCCTAATTATTGATACCGACACACATCAGACCAACTTGGCTCTAATACCACCTCTATCACGACCCCTAATTTATCAAAAATTGCTACAATTGTTTTTGATCCATTACTCTTACCTTCCTCCTATCGTGAACATTTTCACCACCAACAGTTAGGCTGCGCATTGGTGTTAGTTTCATCCAACCATGCCATTTCAATTCACATTTTATTTAAACGTAAACACTTGTATTTTATAGTCAGAGTTGCGATTTTACACGTGTTTATAATTTTTTACATCCCCAAATGTTACATTCAAAATATTATTGTGCTATTGCATGTCTACATACCAAACTGTACAAATGTGTATACCTTTATGTGATGGGATGCAGCTGTAATGCCTGTAGTTTTACATGTACTTCTTAAGAAGCTATGGTGTATGTACACATTGTTACATATGTATAGACATTGAAGGATGTAGGGAATTATGAAATTTAATGTACAATCCATGATTTCAAATTATGTTCACAAGTTTTTTATTACCTATAAATTATATGGAATGGATATTACTATACGTGGGTTATGTATGGAATGTAAAATGAGGTATTAGGCAATTAAAGATAAATTATACATTAGAAATTTATAGAAAACTACAATAATAAGGGTGCCGGGGAAGAGCAGATCAATCTCCCATGAAGGAGAGATCGATACCCTCTAACGAAATATCAAGTATCAGGCAATTGGAAAAGAGCAGATCGATCTCATACCAAGGTAGATCGATCTCCTTAAGCTTATATATGGAAGAAATCGATCTCTCACAAGGAACAAATCAATCTCCAAATGTCTCGAGTTGAAGCAGATTGATCTCCCCTTTGCTAACAAATCGATCCTCAAGAAAATTTTGCTTGCAACAGATTGATCCCCCCCTTTTCACTAACAGACCGATCTCTTTTCTCTAACAGATAGATCTCCCCTTACTAGCAGATCGATCTGGTAGTAATTATATTAGGTAAAAGGACTACCAAATCATGCAGAGATAGATCACCATAAGGGACCAGATCGATCTCATGTCTTTGCATCTATAAAAAGAGCACGAGATAAGACTGAAAATCAGATTTTCTTCGTACCAAACCCACACCTATTCTTCTCTCTCAAAGAATCAAGCTTTCTCACTTTAAATATCACTAAATTCCAGCCAGATTTGGAAAAAGCTCAATAAGGGAAAGTTGTTCCTTGAAGTAAGGAGAACAACATACCTAAAAATCACACATTGGTTTGATCAATAGAAGGAGAATAGACTTACACAAGTTTGGCTAAGGAAAAAGCTAAGTTAGGTAAGTTCTTTAACCCTCAAGCTTTAAATGTGAGTTTTTAGACACTTTATGGATTGAATGGTATGTGAAATATATATAGAAATGATGATTGTAGTGATGAGTGAGTAATATTAAGAGGGAATTCATGAAGAAATACTTATGGAGAAGTGATGGAAAACTTAAGAGAAGATATAGTGATACTAGTAGAAAATGGTGAAATATGATAAAAGGCTTGAGAAGTATAAATAGATAAATAACTTCCAATGTGAATGTTTGGGAGAAGGAAAGGAAAATAACTTAATGATTTACATATGTTGATTGGAATACGTCGGAACAAGATTAACCTGGATCACGAACGGAGTAAAAGAAACGAAGGAGAATACAAGTGCGATTCGAGGTAAGGGATTGTATGTTACCGATAGAGATATTCGTACGTATTTTACAGCGATTTTAGTAGTTATGACATTAGTAATATTATGTTTAGCTATTAAGCCATAAGTGATATGAAATGTACTATAGTATGAATTGTGAAATGGGATGTGGGATGTGGGAAGGAAAACAGCTTGACATGCAAGTTTTTAATGTTTTTACAACTATACATTATTTTGTGACTGAGAAATGATGATGGATAGGCTGGCTAGTTTTACATGTTTAGCATGGAACGACATGCTACGTTAATAAACATGATTTAAGTTTTAAAAGAAAAAAGATAGCCACCTATCAAAGTTGAGATGTGAAATGGTGTTAGAGTCTTAGCTCACAACTACTTTGATGATTTTGACTATGCTGGAGTTTACTCGCATATGTTTACATGTTTTGATAAATCATGTTGGAGCATAGCTCGCACATGGTTTTATGATGATGATGATGATGTGCTGAAGGCTAGCTCGTACAACGATTTTTGAGATGATACAACGCTAGAAGCTATTGCTCGCACTGAGAGATACTGCGCTGGAGCCCTGCAATGACTGTGTGTCACGCTGGTTGTGTCGCTTGCTATATGAGACATGGTTAAGGATGATAAGTCCATCGGTGTAGGGTAGATGGACTGGGTCCATGGGCGTACATTGGACTGTGTAGTTATCCGTGGAATAGTATGTACCGTGCTGGGTACACGTGGGTATGAGTATCACATAGATGATACATGGCGTACATTATACCGTGAGTATATGTGATATGATGAGGAAGATAATGATGATGATTGAGATGAGCCGAAGGGTAAGATTAACCTATTCCCCTTCAGGTAAGTGTTGCCCTGTGCACACCTGGTTAGTGATACCGGGGATCACTGAATATAACCATATGTCATGGATATTTGTTTGCCTAAATTCCCTACCTGTCTTAGAGATAAGAGAAATTGAGAAAATCAAAAAAGTGAGAAACTTGATGAGATGAAATGATTTGTGAAAAGAAAAGAGATATTATGATTTGATAAATATCTTGATTTATATGCTTGTGCTGTGATAGCACTGTTTTATGACATGTTTTCAAATGGAAGCATTGAGCATTGGTTTTTATGAAAATGCCCATGAGAGAAGAATGTTTAAATGCATTTTCCTTTTGATATTTTCATTTATAATGAAAGATGATTTTGATGATCATGCAGGGGCTATGTAGATAGTGCAGTATCTACCTATTGGCATCCTTTTCCTTACTGAGCTATGGTTTGCTCATCCCACTATTTTTCCCCTTTCAGATACTAAGAAGTAGATCCATGCGGTGGTCTCTAGATCTTTTGTATTGGTCAGCTCCTACCAAGTGCTAAGGTATAAGAAATGTATACACATAAGCATTTTGTATCTATCATATTGTATCGCATAATCATATATTGAAAATGAGAAAAATATGTATGGGGATGTTATGTAAAGATATTTCATTATATAAATGATTTTGTATATTTACACACATTCTTGAGAGTGTGTGTTTTAAATTTCAAATATTTCCATTATAAATGTATGGAACTAGTAGTTACATCGCCTCACAGCCCAACCGTGAGTGGTATATGTATGAATGAAGGGCACTCAGAGACGGGGTGTGACAAAAATTTGTATTAAAGCAAGGTTGGTCTGATGTGAGTCGATGTTTAGGAATAAGAAAATGTACATCCCCAAGTTACTGCGCGATATTTAGATACAAGTGTGTATATGGAGCTGGTAGTGATCTAAGAGTTTGTTATAAATGTAGGAAAATCAACAAGCCTGTGAGCTATGCTTGAGAGATACCGCAAGAGGGGAGCGAGCTCACGAGCTCAGGGGCAGAATGATATGACTGAGAGGCATAGTAAATCATCCTTGTAAGACCCAATTTTATTTAAAAACACAAAATAAATGAGTATTCGTGAAGGGAAGTCGGGTTAAATTAATCCCGAACACGTGCAAGGGCAAAACGATCAAAAGATCGAAAGCCGAAATAAATTCGATAAGAAAATTTAATTAAAAATAATGGATTTGAGAATCTTGATCAATAACGAAGAAATAATTAAATTTCGAGTCCAGTTGATCAAGATCTGGAATTTTTAGAAATATCAAAAAGTTACTCGGGACAATATCTCGAAAATACGAAGAAATTATACCGAAAAAAATGATTAAAAATATAATAAATTAAATTAAATTAAATTAAATTAATTGGAATAAATTAATAGATTTTGTAGATATTTTAGAATATATTTGAATATTTTAATGAATATTTTAATAATAAAATAATTTATAAATAATAATAATAATAATAATAGAAAAAAATCGAGAAAAACCCGAAATTGGAAACCTAAAGCGAAGCCCGAAAATGACCCGCGAGAACCGATGAGCCCGAGGACACACCGGCGATCCTTGACCTTCGACGAGTAGCCGAGGAGAAAGAGGAGAGGCCGACGATCTTCAGGACACCGGAGACGCGCCGTGTAGTGGCCGGAGGACACCGATCGGAGGAGAGGAAAAGCCGAAGAGAAACGGGCCGATTCCCGGTGAACCACCATGACTGGGCTTGAACGGAAGCCACCGACGTGTTCAGGGGGGAACCAATTTTTTTGAGACCGATATCGACCGGCAAGACCATCGGAAACCTCGGCGACGGGAAAGTGACAGAAACGGCACGTTTGGCCGAAAGGAAAGGGAAGGTTGGAAGGAAAAAGGAAGGAAAGAGGAAAGGAAAAGAAAAGAAAAGAAAAGAAACGAAACGAAAGGAAAAAGGGAAAAGGAAAGAAAATTTACCGAGGACGACTCGAGATTCGGGTAAGTTGACCAAGGGTCGAGATTGACGTACGAGTAAATTCTGAAAATTTATTTAATATTATTTTAATCGAAAAGTAACTCGAGATTAAATATATAATTGTGCAATTGTACGACAAAACCCGAGCGAGAGCCGATTGAGCTCCGATTTTCATACCCCGCATCATATTGGGTAAGTATATTTTAATTACGATAATTAGAGTCCTCAATATAGAGTTTCGATTATTTTACGGAATTTATGGATTAACTCTGTATAAAAAAGGAATATTTATCGAAATTGCAACGTAATTACCATAAATAGTATACGGGCTATCCAATGAGTTTGGAATGAAGCACAATGATTATTGATAAGCTGAATGAGCCTAGTAAACCCGAAGAAGGGATTTAAATAGTATAAACGGGCTGAAAACGGGCTCGAGGCCCATTAAAGTGCAATTGGACCTAATAAAGTAAAACGGGCCCAGTACGTTAGATTCGATCAGTAAATGTGATATACTGAAAACAAATAAGTGAATTAACCCAAAATATGTGGTTATATGTAGCTTTGTAGACTTGGTTGACGTGTAGTTGGAGTGAGAGATCGGATATTATCGAGACGAGATAAGTTTACACGTGAATCGAGGTAAAGAAATTTTATAGGTGCATAGAGATTTCATACATATTTATTGAGGGGATTTAAAGGGCCTAAAATTTCTTTAAGTATCTAGAAAATGAAATAATAATTTCTGCGAAAACCGGGGCTTAGGTGAATAAAGAAAAAGATGATTTTGCCCCTGAGAGTAAAATTTACAAAAAGGGTAGTAAGGCAGATAAATTGCATGATTTTCATATTTTGATGAATGTATTGCTTTGGTTTAAGCAAATTTACACATAGGTTGGCTGTTGATTTTAAGAATTATACGAAAGGATGCTGGTTTGTACCGGTTACGATTTTAAAAGATGTTTTATCAAGATTGAGCCACCTATCATATTTACATGAATAAAAGGAGTGCTAGAGTCTTTCTCGCACTCAAGTTTACTGATTTATTACTCATGAAAAGTCGTACTGGAGCATTGCTCGTACGAGAAATTTGTGTGTGCACAAAATCGTGCTGGAGCTTCGCTCGCACGAGATTTTAGATATCATGATATGCATAGCGTGGCGCTGGAGCTTCGCTCGCACTAGACGTGAGTTGACATGCATATAGTCGTGCGGAAGCCTCTTATAGACTGTGTGTCACAGAGAGTTGAGATGCTCGCACGTATACTTTGAGATATGGGTTGGTTATTGACATGGCATTGGGGTGGATGAGCTAAAAGCGATAAAAGACTCAAGAACACCTTGTCCTTGCTTTTCATGATCTTTTCTAAAATTCTAATTTTTGACCTTCCCAAGGGTAAAATGGTTACCATTCTGGACCCCTTAAAATATTATTTTCTTTCTATGACCCTTAGACATTTTATGAAATTGTAAATGCGCCCAAAAACACGAACAAATATCTCAGAGAGCCAACAAAATTCCCTTACCTCAAATCACTCGGAAGCTGCTTCTTCCTCCTTTCCAGCTTTTCGTGATTGGGTCTAATTGGCTCCGGATATATCCTGAGGAGCTGTAAATATTCATCAATCACATTAGTCAGCACTGATAACTCATTATTTAGACTTCATCATAGTCAATATATCTTATTGGGCCTATTTGCTCGTATTGGGCCCAATTACACCTTAATGGCCTTACCCCTTTTTAAGCCCATTCACATAATACTATTCATTTCACCTAGACCGATTATGCTCCTTAGGCCCATTATTTCTCATTCAATTGAATTTTAGGCCCATTGACCTTATTAGGTTAATTGCATCAAGCTTGGCCCATGATCACATTCGGTCATGGCATGGTGGCCAAACACCCATCACGCCACCATGGCCGAATGCTGGCCATCATTATGCCATTCTTGACCAATTTGGCTAGCAAACTCACTTAGTTATTTTATCAAGCATTTGGCGTGCATGCTTTAAACTTAGTTTTTCATTCATTCATGCATTTTCACAAACTCCTTATATGCACACTTCATAACTTCATCAAATTCCATAAACTGATTTCACAAAACCATCTCAAAATCATGCATATAACATCACCAACACCATAGTATAATCAATCCATCATTAAATCAACCATAGCTCACTTTCTCACACTAAAGCCATATTCGGTCATGGATGATTTAGCATGCTCAAGGATGTTTTAGCCAACCATACATACACCATTCAACTCATAAAAATGTCTAGATTAACATAATTGAAGTTGGTGTATTGAAAACTCACCTAGCTTAACCTTTCTCTTTCGATCGAAATTGGGGAAACATTTTACTCCTTCAATCTAAAAATTTAAATACATGTTTTTGACTATGTTGTTCTCCTCATAACTAGGAACAACTTTGCTAAAAGTAACCTTTCTCAAATCTGTTTGGAAGGTGATGATATTTTAGAGAGAGAAAACTTGTTCACTTTGCTAAAATGGAGAGGTATTTACTATTCTGGGGAAGAAGACTCAGCTATCGGGCTTTTAAATAGAAATGGGTATTGTGAGATTGATCTCCAAGGGAGAGAGATCGATCTTTCTTTGGTTGAACTATACAAGTATTCAGTAAATAAGCTATGGGATTGATATGCTCTTGGGAAGGGATCGATCCTTTCTACCCAAAAACCATTCGAGATCGATCTATTTTTGGGAAGGGATCGATCTTTTCTATGTAGAATCACATCAAAATCGATATGCTTTTGGGAAGGGATCAATCCTTTCTATGAAAAATCACATCGAGTTCGATCTGCTTGTTTATAGAACCTTTGTGATTTCATTATGGAATTACAAGATCGATCCTGTCATATAAAAGGATCGATCTGACATTCATTTGCAGGATTCCAACTACTAATTTTTCCAAAATTTCAAAGGAAAGATTGCATTTAAATGCTTCACTAATCATTTTACATTCTATTCACACTTATAGCATAAAACAGTCCATTTCTTATGATTCACATATTATGTAACTTGTGTGTACAACAAGGAATCATAAAGGGTACATAGAATTCACAGGCCTTACATCTCTTATGATTCATATAGCATGTAGCAAGTGTGTACATCATGGAATCATAAGGAATACATTTAAAAGTACGGGCCTTACATTATTATTTTGTGTTTTAAGTCCTTATATTCAGTCAAAATGGTTTAAATTTCATTCTTTTAGTCAGTGGCCACTTTAGCCCTTATTTAGCCATTACATGGATTCATGAATATTCATTCATTCTCTTTGCGATTTCATTCAAGCAAAAGCTCTTCTTATGATTAAATTAACATATGGAATTGTGTACATCATATGAATCATAAGGAATACATCACCAAAAGTGGGTCTTACATTCCACCAGTGCTCTGCCACTCCTTTCAGCATGAATATGGCGAAAGTAACCATCTCAGAAGTTGTACATTGAAAGAATCTGTACAACTTCTCGATCTCCCCTATCCAATCCTCTGCAACCACTAGATCCTTAACCCAACTAACAGACGGTGGTCTAAACTTCTAAAATTGTCGTAATCTATCAAGCTCACAACCGTACCCTAGTCCACTACTGACCTGCTACGGGCCAACAAGAGATGACATACATTGAACTAGTGAAGGTGTAGGAGTATCTGTAGGTTGTGGGGTTTTTGCAGCCTGTGCAGGCGTGTCAGGAGTAACTACTTATCCAATAGCAGTCTCTGCATCTGAACCCTGCCTCCCATTCATAGCCTGTGTGAACATCTCCTTCATCGTCTCTAGACTACGTTCTAACCTTATGAAGCGTGCCTCAGTACTCTTAAGTACCTCAATGAGACCTTGTGACTCATGGTCAGAAAAAGACTTCTCTCGGCTCTTAGGCCTACCTCTACGGCCTCTAGCCCGGCCTCTCGCCCCACTACCACGACTGGTATTAGCCATAATGGCTCGATTCTTGCATTCACAACCATTACTTAATAACTTCCCATCTCAGAATACACGCTTGTATCTAAACAAAGCACCGTAATATGGGGATGCAAACTTTCCTAACCACTAACACCGACTCACATCAAACCAACTCAACTCTGATACCATTCTGTCATGGCCGACTTTTACCAAAAACCACTATAATGTTTTTTCTCTACATTTTTCGTACCTTTCTTTTTATCATAACTCGACCACCAATAGTTGGGTTGTGATTCGGCATTAGTATCATCACGTTTACTTACCATATCATCCATTCATATCGATGCATACATGTCAATATAAACTATCTATTGACTATAATTAACTTTTGTACCATAAGTGAACTCACTATATTAATCTATAAATACATCTCCAATATTACATACGTTTACCTTACTGTGCTATTAAATTGTTCAGATACAAAATCGTACGTATGTATGTATACCTTTCTGATATACGCGTACAAGAGTATGATTTAGGACAATAAAGGGAATGTGTGGATTGGGAATGGAAGCTGCTAAAAACGCAAGCTGGGCGAAAATAATGATGGTAGACTTTGAATGGAAAACAGAATATCAACCTAGACACGAAGTCAAAAGAGACTCGAAGCAAAGGTATTGGACCTCGACCCTACGAATATAAAATTCGAGAACCTAAAGTATAACAATGGTGATTGGTGAAGAGGGAGACGCCACAAGGAAGAAAACTTTGATAAGCCTAGTTGAGAGGGAACCCTAGAAAGAGGCACACTCATATTTCTCAAAATTTAATTTGATATGTTCTGTTTTATTCAAGAGCGTTTACGATGTATTTATAATAATATCTAACACTTAAGCCCTTAAACAAGTGGGTGGAATTAACACCAAACAGAAAATACGACTAAAACCTAAATTCACGCCTAAGCATAGTTACATAGAATAATTGGTTTAAAACGCAATAAAACTCAAATGCGGGCTATTTAAACACTTAATCCAACTTATTACTAAACCAAGACTCATGTCATTTGGGCTTCCAAACAAATCTAGATGGCTAGGGACTTTTCATAGAAGCTTCCTTGACAAACCAATGAGGCTAGGGCTTGTTGCATCTTCTTAGCTCGAGCTCGGGTAATTGGACCTCCTTGGATGACCTATGGATCCTAGGCATCACGATCATCATAAGCATCACGAGCAAGTGGACCTTCATCATTCGCCTTGTCATCAAGAACATCACGAGCAAGTGGACCTTCATCGTTCCCCTTCTCCTCAAATGGATTTATCCTCAAATCGCATGTACCTTCATCAAAATAAAAGGGAGAAAGATCAAAAACATTAAAAGTAGCAAATACACCATACCCAGTAGGAAGATCCAATCGGTAGGCATTATTGTTGATCTTCTCAATGACTTGGAATGGTCCATCTCCTCGAGGATGCAACTTAGTTCATCCCTGAATAGGGAACCTCTCCTTTCTCATATGGACCCAAACCCAATCACTAAGTTCAAAGACTACTTTCTTGTGGTGCTTATTGGCTTGGGTAGTATACTGCTCAGTCTTCCTTTCAATAGCTTGATGTACTTTCTCATGGAGTTGCTTCACAAACTTAGCCTTCTGTTCTCTATCCAAGTTACTCTGCTCGGTACTATGTAATGGCAATAAATCCAAAGGAGTAAGAGGATTGAAGCCATAAACAACTTCGAATGGAGTACAACTCGTAGTGGAGTGGACACTGTGATTATAGGCAAACTTAACATATGGCAAACATTCTTCCTAATTTTTCAAATTCTTCTGTAGGATAGACCTTAATAATGTAGATAGGGTTCGATTGACCACCTCAGTCTGTCCATCAGTTTGAGGGTGACAAGTGGTGGAGAATAACAATTTAGTTCCCAATTTTCCCCATAACGTCTTCCAAAAGTAACTAAGGAACTTGACATCATGATCAGAGACAATAGTACTCGGCACACCATGTAGATGTACTATCTCTTTGAAAAAAAGGTCAGCAACATTACTCACGTCATCCGTCTTATGGCAAGCAATGCAATGAGCCATCTTGAAGAACCTGTCAACCACAACAAAAATAGAATCTCTACCACATTTTGTTCTAGGCAAGCCCAAAACAAAATCCATAGAGATATCAGTCCATAGAGTAGTAGGAATGGGTAAAGGAGTATATAAGCCATGATTATGAACTCTAGATTTAGCTTGCCTACATGAAATGCATCTATCACATAACTTCTCTACATCTCTCCTCATGTTAGGCCAAAAGAAGTGCTCATACAAAACATCTAGGGTTTTCCTAACTCCAAAGTGACCCATTAACCCTCCACTATGGGCTTCTCTAACTAACCGCTCACGCAAAGAACTCCTAGGCACACATAACTTATTCTCTCTAAATAAGAACCCATCATACCTATAGAACTTGCCAAAACTAGATGTAGCACATACATCATAAACATTACTAAAATCAGCATCATCAACATACTAGTCTTTGATATACTCATATCCTAAAAGCTTAGCATCAAGAGTTGTGATAAGAGTATACCTATGAGATAACGCATCAGCTACGACGTTCTCTCTACCTTGTTTGTACTTGATCATGTACGAGATCGCCTCAATGAACTCCATCCACTTGGCATGACGCTTGTTCAACTTACTCTATCCTATCAGATGCTTCAAGGACTCATGATCGGTATGGATAACGAATTCTTTGGGCCATAGGTAATGTTGGCATGTCTCTAAGGCCCTCACCAACGCGTACATCTCCTTGTCATATGTGGGATAGTTAAGTGTTGTCCCACTCAACTTCTCACTGAAAAAGATAATTGGGTATTTTTCCTGCATAAGCACAGCTCCAATTACTACACCTGAGGCATCACACTCAATCTCAAAAGTTTTAGTAAAGTCAGGCAGAGTTAACAAAGGAGCAGAATAAAGTTTATCCTTGAGCAAATTAAAAGCATGCTTTTGTGCAAGACCCCAATGAAATGCAACATTCTTTTTGACCACTTCGGTCAAAGGTGCAACTATAGTGCTAAAGTCTCTAACGAATCGACGATAGAAACTAGCTAAGCTATGGAAACTACACACCTCAGAAATAGACTTAGGTACAGACCAATCTATAATTACTTTTACCTTTTCATCATCGATAGAAATGCCATGTGAAGAAACTACATACCCAAGGAAAACAACCTTATCAGTGCAGAATGTACATTTCTTAGAATTGGCACACAAACTTTCATTCCTCAAAACAGTAAGGACATTCCTAAGATGCTCAACATGCTCATGCAGACTCTTACTGTAAATCAGAATGTCATCGAAATAGACAACCACATATTAACAATGAAAGCATGTCAAACATGGTTCATTAAGAGCATGAAAGTACTAGGTGTGTTAGTCAAGCCAAAAGGCATAACTAACCACTCATAAAGACCATGTTTAGTCTTAAATGCGATTTTTCGTTCATCACTTTCTTTCATACGAATTTGGTGATATCCACTCTTTAAATTAATCTTAAAAAATATGCATGCACCATACAACTCATCGAGCATGTCATCTAGCCTAGGAATAGGATAGCGATACTTTACAGTGATTTTGTTGATGGCTCGACAGTCAATGCACATCCTTTACGTCCTATCCTTTTTGGGACAAGCAATACGGGCATGGCTCATGGACTTATTCTCTCTCTCACGTAACCTTTCCTAATGAGCTCCTCAACCTGCCTTTGAAGCTCTTTCATCTCCTCTGGATTACTTCTGTAGGTTGGGCGATTAGGTATGGTAGCTCTGGGGACAAGGTCAATTTGATGTTCGATCCTAAGAATCAGTGGTAGTCCATTTGGGATCTCCTCAGGGAATACATCCTCGAACTCCTGCAATAATGAGAAAACACCAGTAGGCAAAATATCATGGAGTTCAGTATCAATAAAACAAGAGTCTTTAAATAAAAGCAAAAGGATATGAGACTTAACAATAAATACAGTCTTCACATCTCGGGGGTTAGCATGGTAGCTCACTACTTTGCTTTCTTTGCTTCCCTTCTTTTCTTTAGCTAGCTTCTTTTACTTATCATGTTACTCCTTCAGCCTTAATTGATCCTCATAAATCTCCTTGGGGCCAAGGGGAGAAAGAGTGATTTTCTTGCCATCCATAAAAAGGAGTAACAATTAGTGTAACCGTCATGGATGATTGTCTGATCATACTGCCACGGTCTACCCAACAATAGGTGGCTAGCTTGCATGGGTACCATGTCACACAACACTTTATCCTGATACCTTCCAATAGGAAAAGGAGCCAAGACTTGCTTCACTACGTTCACTTCACCACAGTCATTAATCCACTGCAACTTATATGGGCAGTGATGCTTGGTAGTGGGCAACTTTAGCTTATCAACAAGGTATGTGCTAGAAACATTAGAACAGCTCCCACCATCAATGATCATAAAGCATACCTTGTCACTAATATGGCATCTCGCATGGAAGATGTTCTCACGCTGTACCTCATCCTCAAACTTCACATGAGTATTAAGAGCATGTCTAGTAATAAGGGGCCGTTTGGTATTAAGAAAATAATAACTTTGCATTGCAATTTAATTGGGCGCAAACTGATTACAACGTTTGTTATCAAGAAAATTGGATGTAAAGTGATTACAACTGCAAGCACTTTACATCCAAAAGCTGCAAAGTGATTGCAACTGCAATCACTTTACATCCAAAAGCTGCAAAGTGATTGCAGTCCAAATAGGCTGTAATCATTTTGCAGCCTTGGCTGCAAAGTTAATTTTACTCATTTTACCCCAATTACCCTTTTACCACAAAGGGTATTATCATGTATCAAAAAATTTTACATGGATTTGTATGAACTATTATAACTTTCATGGATGTTATAAGTACTATGTTGATGTCATGATAATTGAAAATTTACAATTGATACATTAAAATTTCGAATTACATTAATAATATATGAATTATTAATATTATACTAATTAAAATTTAAATTAATACTAATACATGACAATTTAAAATTACAAATGATGAGTAATATTAATAATACAACTTTTATTTTAATTAATTTTCATTAGAAAATTGTTTTTATAGTCAGAGGTATTTTTGAAATTTGCCACTACTTTCCCAACAAAGTAACTGCATACCAAACGCTGCGAAGTTACTTTTCCTGCAATTTAAACAGAATTTTACATTGTCATATCAAACGCTGCAAAGTTACTTTTCCAGCAATCACATTCCTTACAATCACTTTCCTTGCAATCACTTTCAACTACATCGCTTTCCTTACAAGTTACCAAACGCCACCTAATTGTTTCACCATAAGCAGCAAACTCAACATCTTCTTCTTCTTCAGCATCTTCTAATGCAGGTATCTCATCCTCAATACCAACATCAGAACCTTCACTCTCAACATCTCCATTCTCAAGGATGAGCATCACTCTAAGGTTGGGACACTGAGAGGTAACATGTCCACAACCTAAACACTTAAAACACTTAATGTCACGTGTTCTGTTCAGGATGCTTAGGCTAGCTTAGTCTTAGGCTTTGGAGGGTCCTCAGACTTGGGCTTAACAAAATTTTCTGACTTAGGCTTGAACACAGGCTTATAATCCCTACAAAAGGTGTTAGATTTCCAACCAGAAACTGAACTAGGAGTGAAACAGGATGTACCTTTCCTTTTGAGTTGCCTTTCCACTTTGATGGCCACATGGAGCATCTCCTCTAAATCCATGTAGTACTGTAACTCTACAACGTTGGCAATCTCACGGTTCAAGCCTTTGAGAAAATGAGCCATAGTAACTTCTGCATCCTCCTGGATATCGGCTCGGATCATGATTATCTTTATCTCCTTGTAGTAATTGTCAACACTTTTTGAACCCTAGGTAAGACTTTGGAGCTTCTAGTACAACTATCTGTAGTAATGGTTAGGCACAAATCTTTTCCTCATGATGCACTTCATCTCATCCCATGTAGACACTGGAGGATCACCACATCTTCTTCTACTGGAGACCAGTTGATCCCATCATACCATAGTATATTCTGTGAACTCTACTACAGCAAGTTTAACCTTCTTGACCTCAGAGTAGTTGTGGCAGTCAAATACCATGTCAATCTTCCTTTCCCACTCTAGACATGCCTCGGGATCATTCTTGCATTGGAAAAGAGGAATCTTCAATTTTATGCTGCCAAGGCTTCCATCCATCTTCTCTTTGCCTCTATTATGGGCTCTATCAACTCGATCTCTATCTCTATACTCATGATGCCTTCTATAATGTCTATTTGCCTCAGACTCTTCTTCCAAATCATACCCAACATTATCGTAATACTTTTTATTGGTAACAATCTTACTTTTCAGATGGAAAGAATCACCTTGTTGGATCCTTACAAATTGAGCTTCATGTCGATCCAACTTATCATGAATGTCATTGAATTTCACATCCATCCGTTTGAACTGCTGTTGTATTGTCGGGAGTATGAACTCAATTTTTTTAAAGTCTGACTTATCTCCATCAGAAAACATCCTTAACTTGCAAGAAATGTTAGTGATAACAGAAAATAAAGAACCTCACAAGTGATAAGCTTACATGTTTACACTCAATTCACTCAAGATGGGGCAATCACACTCGTGTTTCACACAAGTAATTCGACTTTTCTCTACTAATGTTTCTTATAAGATCATGCCTTTTTCTCTTACTCTACCTCGACTTTATAGGTTCACAATCGTACTATAGACTCAGTCAAAGATTCAACCTCAAAGGATCAACCAATTCACCAAGTATTTTCTCTTCTCTTTTTTTTTTTTTTTACTTTAGAAAGGTGCGGCTAAGGTGACAGAAGAAGAATCTCAAAGAAATAATCACCAGAAAAAAGGCCTAAAACTATAGGAAAACGATGGAATTTGGCTAAGAGAGGGTGGGGCCCGTGGATAAATTCCATGGGTTCGTTTTATTTTGTCATTTTAATTAAACGGGTACTTATGCATCTCGTAACTCAACATAATTTTTTTCTCTGAATAGTGCTTGAACAGTACACGATTTCTTTTTTTTTTTTTAACAAATACTAATCTTATTTGTGGCTAGGGTTGTGAGGAAGAGTTTTAGTGTGGATAAAAGACTAACTTGAAACAAAATTCAGAAGTCAAACTCAAACACAATAACTAAGTGTATAGTCCTACTCAAACACAACAACTAAGTGTAGAGTCCATCTCAAACACTACAACTAAGTATAGGATTTTTTTTGACACTGACTTAGTGTTAGGGATGAAGGGGAAGACGCACAACCAGGAAATCGAAACCTTGCTCTGATGCCAAACTAATATGCGTGTACAAGAGGATGATTTAGGATGATCAAGGGAATATGTGGATTGGGAATTGAAGAAGCTAAAAACGTAAGCTGGGCGAAAATAATGATGGTAGACTTTGAATGGAAAACAAAATATCAACCTAGACTTGAAGTCAAAAGAGACTTGAAGTAAAGGTATTGGACCTCGACCTTACAAATATAAAATTTGAGAACCTAAGGTATAACAATAGTGGTCGGTGAAGAGGGAGGCGCCACAAGGAAGAAGTGTTACAACCCAAATTACCTAAAAATCGGAGTAAATTTTTTATTTTTTCATTTATTATTTAATTCTTACCTTTCTCTCATCATGACCATCCTACAAACAGTTGGGCTATGATTTGGTGTTGTCACATCTCACATATTTACCATTCTATTTTCATATTTCATTCACATATCAGAGTTTACTATCCTTTGAATTTAAATAAATACATACACAATGGTATTTATAACTCTACATCCCCAACATCATATCTATTTACAGTACTATGCATTACATATTTAGATACAAAACTATACAAATGTGTATACCTGTCTCTCGATGGGAAGCAGCAAATACCAAGTATGCAAGTTCTCAGCCGCTCACTAACTATTGCGAGTGCTCTGAAAAGATGGGAAAATAAGGGGGTGAGCAAACCACACGCTCAGTACGGCAATTATGCAAGTAAGTAGATAGCTCCACTATCTACATGCTCATAATGCCATGCCCTTAAAATCCATTTCTTTTCATTAAAATCTCAAGCACAAATCTTTTATTTCATCAATGACTTAGTTTATAAAACTATTCGTGCATATCGAAATCATGTATCAATAGCATTTTATGTGACATCATTAAATCATAATAAGCATGAAGTAAATCAAGATCATGCATTCTTTCATGTTATGTATGACAAATCATGAATTTGAAATGAAAGCATGGAAAACATCATCATGCTACTGCATTCAAATCATTTAATTAAAATACAAAATAAAATAACCCCTTCCAAGGGTCAATCATCTCATAAAACAATTCATTACAAAACTTCAGTTATAAAATCACCCTTCTTTCAGGGTCACATATCATAAAATCATAAAATCGAGGGCCTGACCCCTCCCTCGGGTCTACCCTGGTCTATCGACCAATAGTTATATCATGTGAGACAAGTAGGTGACTATCAGTAACAACATAGGACTATGGCCATAACCTCGTGATCCCTGGCAACACGGTACCTAGTGTGTGGGGTATCACACCTGAAAGGGGAGGTGGGTCAGTCCTACCTACTAGAACAGCATATCAGGATTGCGAGGGCAAGGCTTGCTGCCTCGTGGCTAATGCCACTCCACTCCAACAATCCCCATGGTACAACGTACTCTGCATGACATACACGGTACAACGTACTCCGTGAACCCAAGCTCAGTCAGGGGTGCCAGCAATAGGTCTTATCCACCCATATCATCTATGTCTCAATATGCACGTGTGAGCATATCATCTCACTGTGACACACAGTCTACAAGAGGCTCCAACACGGCTATATGCACGTCATATAAATCCCTGTGCGAGCGAAGCTCAAGCACGGCTCCATGCATATTCATGGTATTAAAAAATCTCGTGCGAGTGAAGCTCTAGCATGGTTTCATAGAAATCAATGAAATTTGCATATGAGCAGCGCTCTAGTACGACTTAAAATAATTATAAATTCTAGTAAAATCCATGTACGAGCAATGCTCTAGTACGGATATGTATAAAAACTCAGTGAAAACCTCCTACGAGAAAAACTCTAGTATGGCATTCCAATGAATTATAAAAACCATATAAAACTTTGTACGAGCAACACTCCAGCACAAATGAATGCTCAAGTAAATTAAATCTCATGCGAGTTACACTCCAGCTCGGCTTTATGCATAATTAAATCAAATCTCGTGCGAGTTACACTCTAGCTCGGTTTTATGCATATTTAAATCAAATCTCGTGCGAGTTACACTCCAGCAAGACTTTTATGCAATTATCATATCAAAACTGGATGCGAGCTAAGCTCTAGCATCTCTCATGCATGTCAAATCATAAAAACTAGTGCGAGCAATCGCTCTAGCACCTTTTTATGCAAATAAATCAAAATAGTAAAAACCGTTAAAATAGTCAAAACAGGGTGCGAGCTAGGCTCCAGCACCTCTCATGCATTTCACAAGAATAAAAATCAGTGCGAGCAACTGCTCTAGCACATTTCATGCAAATGATGTCACACAAGTTGGTGCGAGCAACCGCTCAAGCACGTTTATGCACACTCACAAACGTAGATATAGTGCGAGCTATGTGCCGGCACTATCTGTTTCCATATAAACTTGACAGTTTGCCCATTTTCCAAGGAAATTTCCATTTAAATATAAATAACACTTACGTAGTGTTATCATGTATTCATGCAATTACTGGCCAATCTATCGATTTGCTTTGCTTAAAAACCAAGAAAATTCATTAATCGAAAATTCCTTAAATCATGCATTTCATGCATGTCATGCTTTCACCTTCCTTAGGTGAACTTCCCTCAATATGGGTAAAATAGTCTTTTACCTATTCGGGTCCTTAAAATCTTTAAACCATTTTTAGGACCTTTATACATAATCAGGGTATACATCCATATCCAGTGTATAGAGAAGTTATTAAAATACGCGTAGCTACCTCTAACTACTCACACAATTCCCTTACCTCATTTTCTGTACAGTCTGACATTTCCACTGATGACTCGTCACGCAGTCCGATTTGCTCCGAATCCAATCTCTGAAACTACGGATAAATGTTCATCAGGTCAAATACAATACAATTTAATTGTATTTCATATATTCTGGGCTTAATTTAAATCATTAGGCCCGTTTACCCATATTGGGCCCGATTGTACCATAAGTGTCTTAATCGGCCTTAAGGCCGTTTTCCACTTACTATTCACATAATCGAGGCTTATTGGGCTCACTAGGCCCATCAATATTTATTGAGCCTCGTTCTAAACTCTCGGATAACTCAATTCAGTATTTACGACAATTTATTCCAATTTCCAAAATATAATTCATTAAATGCGGAAATTAAATCCGTAATTTATACGGTAATTTTTATCATGCATAACGATGCAAAATTATCTTAAATAAGGGTTACTTACCCGAGATTCCATGATAGTATGCAAATCGAGGCTATCTCGAGCTTTCGTTTGACGTCAATTGTCGAGCTACACAATTTAAATATTTTTTCGGATAAACTTTCAGTCGGATATTAATCGAATTAAATATTTCAAAATTTAAATCGGTCAATTCGACCGCTTACCTACTTACCCATAGCTCGATTGCATCACTCAAATTTTTCTCAATTTTTCCTCTTTTTCTTTTTCCCTTTTTTTCTTCTTTTTTTCTTTTTCTTTTTGGCTGAACCGGTTCGATCCGGTTCAACCCGGTTCAGACTATCGGTTTAGTCCGGTTCGACCGGTTCAGTGACTCGTCAGTCAGTTCTCCACCGGTTTCCATCGCCGTGGCTCCGCTAGGCCATCCGATGCACGGATCTGGGATTAGTTTCGTTTAAAGTCGCCGGAATGTGGTCGGTCCAGCCTGTTCTCTCCTCGTAGTCAGTATCGTTTCATTTAGCCGCTGTTCTACTGGCCAAGGCTACCACCAATCGCACCGCCGGCGCCTAAGGAACGCTCAGCTGGTGGTGGCCGGCCTCGAATCGACGCCAGTCACCAGGAAACGCCTTTCTCCCTCTCGGTTCTCTTTTCTCTTCCGTCGGTCGCCGTTCGCCACTTCTTCGAGCCGCTGGTGGCTCGGCTGGGTTGCCGGTGATGGCCGCCTCTGGTCTGGGCCTCCGTCGATCGCCGGTGATCGGTGAGGCAGAGGGAAGCTCGGCTTCCTACTTCGTCCATTTTCGGTTTCACGTTTTGCGAAAAAAATCATTTTTTTCCTCTTTTATTTTGTTTTATTATTTTATTATTTATTATTTATTTTTATTATTATTTTAATTGATTAAAATATTATTATTTTACCAAAATATCTAAAAAAAATTATATTTAATTCATTTAATCCCTAAATGAATTTCTCAGTCCAATTTTACCTTTTTCGGTATATTTTTGAATTATTTTCGGGATTATTTTTCGAAGTGAAAATTTCGGTTTATTTCAATAAATCCATATCTTGATCAATTTAACCCAAAATTTAATTATTTCTTCGTTATTGATCAAGATTTGTCAATCCCCTATTTTTAATTAAATATTCTTGTCGAATTTATACCGACTTTCGATCTTTTGACCGTTTTGCCCTTTCACATTTTTGGGAATACCATTAAGTCCTTTGCATTTTTTAAATGCACTCGAAAATTTTTATTCATTCCCTTTTTGCTCTTACGATAAAATCAGGTCTTACAATCTCCCCCACTTAAGAAATTTTGTCCTCCAAATTAGAACCAAGTCAAATGGGTCCATACACTACTCCGGTACGTCTACCGCATCATACTCTTTAATTCTCATGTAACTTTTTTTCGGAGTGTAATACTACAAACATACTTAACTAGGGAGATCATCTTAAACCTCGACATTTTCTCCTTCCGTCTAATACCCGAATTGATTTTATACATTTTACTTTCATTGAGCTAAGTTGTTGAAGCTCATATCCGATCACATATGCTGGGTCCAGATAGTATTTCTGAAACATCAAAAGATAGGACACATTGTGGATGCCTGTTAATTCAAGTGGTAACGCCAACCTACAGGTCTTATCTCCCATTTGTCCAATATCTCTATTCGAATCTCGTTACGTCCTTAAGACAAGTAACTGCCAACAATAATGATTCACCCTCGGTGAATTCCAATGGTCTCTGTCTCTTGTCAGCATAGCTTTTCTGTCTACTCTGAGGTGTTCTTAATCCTCACAAATTAACTGAACATCCTCAGAGGTTAGTCTTACCAATTCGAAAGTAATTCTCTATTTGTCACCCACTTCTTCTTATCCAAGTCGGGGAACAACTCCCTACAGCCATAACATGTCTCAAAAATGTTATCCCGATACTCAAGTGACAACTGTCATTATTGGCGAATTCGATTAGTAACAACTGATCATCCCAGGAGCTCATAAAATCAATGGCACACACTCTCATCATATCCTCTAGAACTTGTACAGTCCTCTCTGACTGACCATCTGTCTGAGGACAGAAAGCTGTGCTAACACACAATCGGGTTCCCATAGCTTTCAAAAACAATATTCCCAGAAGTGGGAAGTGAAGTGGGAATCCCTATCTAATATCATGCTCACCGGAATGCTACAGAATGTTCCACAATCTTTCTTACACATAAATCCTCCTACACACTCAGAGTATCTGGGGATTTCCATAGCCAGAAGGTGGGTAGACTTAATCAATCTATCGACTATCACCTAGATAGCCTAGTGATCAATCTCGATCCTCTGTAACCTATCACAAAATTTTTGGTAACTTGTTCTCTTTTTCGTGTCAATTTAGGTAGAGGCTGCAATAACTCTGCAGACTTCTAGTACTCTACCTTACTTTGCTGACATACGAGACACCTTGCTACAACTCTACAATATCTCTTTTCATATCTGACCACCAATACCCTTTTCAAAGATTCTGATATATTTATTATTTCTCGGATGCACTGGATATTCCAAAGAGTGAGCTTCTAACAATAACATTGTCTCATCAACGTGGTCCTAGGGAGCACTTATACTATCTCTGAACCTCTGTAAGTTATCATCACTCACTGTGAACTCTATCACTATACCCTTCTGAATCTGACACACACTATCGACACCATGCTGATCATCACGCTAAGACCAACAAATTCGGTCACTCAAATTCGGTTCTAACCTCAGGGTAGCTGTCACAAAATCATCGTCATCATCAGAAGGATTACATCACTATTGAGGCTCACAACTGCTCTAGTAGCTCACACTCCCTGACCATCATATGTAATACCATCCCGAGGCTCTTTCTGTTTAAGGCATCAACTATTACATTAGCCTTTCCTAGGTGGTACAATGTTCACAATCATAATCCTTAAAAGCTCTAACCCTCTTGGTTATCTCATATTCTACTCTTTCTGTAAAAACAGATACTCGGGGCCTTTCATAATCAGTGCATATCTGAAATTTCTTACCATTTAAGTGGTGGCCCTATACTCTTAGTGTAAACGCTACGACTGTCAACTCTAAATCATGGGTCAGATAGTTTCTCTCATGATCCTTGAACTATATGGATCCATAAAGGACTATCTTCCCATTTTACATCAATGCACAACCCAATCCTTATTTTGATATCCATATACATTGAACCTCTTGAGCTATTGGGTATGGTGAGAAAAATTACGGTGGTCAGTTTATTACTTCAATATGCCAAAACTCACCGAAGATACTTTCATACTTATCATCCTACTAACATACAATCTTTTTCCGAACGATAATTGTCAACTGAGCAGCCCATTTCGAGAAACTCTTAACAACTCGTCTTTAAGACAATTTCTAATTGCTACTCATGCTCTTCCCTGGACTTTGAATACATCAAAATATCATCACTAAAGATGACAACCAATCGGTCTAGGTAAGGTTTAAATACCTCATCGTAATTGAGTTCCACTAAATATATCAATCATCGATATTCTTGACCTATGTACGCATAAACGTATAATATCATTTCGAATTCGCTTTCGCTCAAGGTACTAACCTGCGTCATTTCGTTTTTCTTATATTAACGGGTTTTATAAAATTTTAATTTTAAATCTTCATGATTAATCGTATTCTATACTTCTTTATCGTACCAGCAAAGGTACCCAAATTTTAAATGTATATATTACGACTGTTTATTTCAATCTATAGGTTATCTGCGCGCTTCTAGACGCTGTCAAATCTTCAGGTGGGGAAGTATTTTGAAATACCTTTATTAACCCTCAAACTTGACCACATGGACTGGGTGTAGATATATCCACCCCAATCCTTGGCCGCAATTCATATTCACTACATATCGCTTAATCCAAATTACTTTACATATCAAAGATGTTATTACCTTGCATACGTCTCTTATTCCAATATATCTCCTTTCATATATCACTATAACAAACTCTTTCATTACTTATTAAAACTTACAATACACTTTTCAGGGATGTTTTCACCCGTATTTTCAACTTACAATCTCTATACCCATATTCAGTTAGTGAAAATCAGCTAACCATCATCATCTTGCCTAAGGGTACAGGCTTTACATCTTTCACTAGCTTATGAGCAACTGAAGGCGATATGAATAAATACGTGGCACCAGGATCAATTAAAATAATTACTTCATTATTCACAACCCATGTGGTATCTTCCACCACATTATATGAAACATCAATAGTGTCCTAGTCCAAGGCATACTCTCGCCCTCGTCCAACATCTTATTTCCGTGGTAACTACCACATATCCTACATTGTTTACACTGCTTACACTATTACGAAGCAGGTCGGGGTCCTCCAATCTCAATACCCCTCAAAAGTATTGAAATTGAATACACTGGGGCTTTACCAATCATCTTACCTCGTGACTCATCAGCTCTAATCTTTTACCATACTACTTTTTTCCCGTTCTGACATCTCTGTCATTCTCTATTCTCTTTTTGTCTCTAATTTAGCCCTTACTACCTTTCCCTATCTCAGAGGCGTGCAACTCATGATCTTATTCACACAACTGTAGTTTGCGCACTGCCTCGACATAGGTAGTGATATCTAACGCGCTACTCAGACTCTAATTAACCATATGAGCCCTTCCATGAACTTTCAGACATCTCGACTCTCACTATTCCTATTGTCGGGGTCATACCCATACCTTCCCAGGGATATAAACTGAGATTCATACTCGTTAATCAACCAATTTCTCTGGGTCAGACTAAAGAATTTTATTTGTAATTTCATTTAAACAATATCTGGGATATTCTATCATCGGAATACATCTAGAATTACTTTCCATGTCTATTCTGGATGTCTAACTCTTAAGATGGGTCGAGTAGACTTCCACCAGTTCTCCAACTCGCCCTCAAATCTTTTGCAAACTCCGAGCAATTAGCTCTCAAAATATTCTCCACACTTCGCTCTTACCTCATGAAACGTGTCTTAATATTGTCCGGTCTCTCTGTCAGACTATGTCTGATCCCTCTGTCGGACTCTGTGGGGCATACTCAATACCAACCTCCACGTCAATCTCATCTTGAGTCTCAGGTGGCGACTAAGTACGACTCTTAGGTCTACCTCTACGGCCTCGAGCTCGTGTACTCGCCTCTCAACCATAGCGGTTATTAGTTAATAAGTCTATTCTTACATTTAAAAATCAAATTCTTAGTTGCACTTCCATCTCGATATACACAATTGTATCTAAACAATGCACAGTACATGGGGATGTAAACTTTCTTAACCACTAACATCGACTCATATCAGGCCAACTCAGCGCTGATACCATTAAACCTATCACAACCCAAATTACCTAGAAAACATAGTAAATTTTTTTCATTTATTATTTAATTCTTACCTTTCTCTCAACATGACCATCCTACAAACAGTTGGGCTATGATTCAGTGTTAGTCACATCTCACCTATTTACCATTTCATTTCCATAATTTCATTCACATATCAGAGTTTACTATCCTTTGACTTTAAATAAATACATACACAATGGTATTTATAACTCTACATCTCCGACATCATATCTGTTTACAGTACTGTACATTACATATTTAGATACAAAACTATACAAATGTGTATACCTGTCTCTCGATGGGAAGCAGCGGATACCAAGCATGCAAGTTCTCAGCCGCTCACCAACTATTGCGAGTGCTCTGAAAAGATGGAAAAATAAGGGCGGTGAGCAAACCACACGCTCAGTAAGGCAATTATGCAAGTAAGTAGATAGCTCCACTATCTACATGCTCATAATGCCATGCCCTTAAAATCCATTTCTTTTCATTAAAATCTCAAGCACAAATCATGTATTTCATCAATGACTTAGTTTATAAAACTATTCGTGCATATCAAAATCATGTATCAATAGCATTTTATGTGACATCATTAAATCATAATAAGCATGAAGTAAATCAAGATCATGCATTCTTTTATGTCATGTAAGATAAATCATGAATTTCAAATGAAAGTATGGAAAACATCATCATGCTACTGCATTCAAATCATTTTATTAAAATGCAGAATAAAATAACCCCTTTCGGGTCAATCATCTTATAAAACAATTCATTACAAAACTTCGGTTATAAAACCACCCTTCTTTCAGAGTCACATATCATAAAAACATAAAATTGGGGGCCTGACCCCTCCCTCGGGTCTACCTTAGTCTATCGACCAATAGTTATATCATGTGAGACAAGTAGGTGACTATCAGTAACAACATAGGACTATGGCCATAACCTTATGATCCCTAGCAACACGGTACCTACTGTTCAGGGTATCACACCTGAAAGAGGAGGTGGGTCGGTCCTACCCGCAGGAACAGCATATCAGGATTGCGAGGGCAAGGTTGCTGCCTCGTGGCTAATGCCACTCCACTCCAATAATCCCCATGGTATAGCGTACTCCGCGTGACATACACGGTACAACGTACTCCGTAAACCCAAGCTTCGTCATGGGTGCCTGCAATAGGTCTTATCCACCCATATCATCTTTGTCTCAGTATGCACGTGTGAGCATATCATCTCACTGTGACACACACTCTACAGGAGGCTCCAACATAGCTATATGCATGTTATATAAATGCTTGTGCAAGCGAAGCTCAAGCACGGCTCCATGCATATTCATTATATCAAAAAATCTCGTGCGAGAGAAGCTCTAGTACGGTTTCATAGAAATCAATGAAATCTGCGTATAAGCAGCGCTCTAGTACGACTTAAAATAATTATAAATTCAAGTAAAATCCACGTACGAGCAATGCTCTAGTACAAATATGTATAAAAACTCAGTGAAAACCTCGTACGAGAGAAACTCCAGTACAACATTCAAATCAATTATAAAAACCATATAAAACTTTGCGCGAGCAACGCTCCAGCACAAATGAATGCTTAAGTAAATTAAATCTCGTGCGAGATACACTCTAGCACGGCTTTATGCATAATTAATTCAAATCTCGTGCGAGTTACACTCCAGCACGGCTTTTATGCAATTATCATATCAAAACTGGATGCGAGCTAAGCTCCAGTATCTCTCATGCAGGTCAAATCATAAAAACTAGTGCGAGCAATCGCTCTAGCACCTTTTTATGCATATTAATCAACACAGTAAAAACTGTCAAAACAGTCAAAATAGGGTGCGAGCTAGGCTCCAGCACCTCTCATGTATTTCACAAGAATAAAAATCAGTGCAAGCAACCGCTCTAGCACATTTCATGCATATGATGTCACACAAGTTGGTGCGAGCAACCGCTCAAGCATGTTTATGCACACTCACAAACGCAGATATAGTGCAAGCTATGTCCGACACTATCTGTTTCCATATAAACTTGACAGTTGGCCAATTTTCTAAGGAAATTTCCATTTAAATATAAATAACACTTATGTAGTGTTATCATGTGAAATTCATGCAATTACTGACCAGTCTATCGATTTGCTTTGCTTAAAAACGAAGAAAATTCATTAATCAAAAATTCCTTAAATCATGCATTTCATGCATGTCATGCTTTCACCATCCTTAGGTGAACTTCCCTCAATAGGGGTAAAATAGTCTTTTACCTATTTTGGGCCCTTAAAATCTTTAAACCATTTTTAGGACCTTTATACATAATCAGGGTATACATTCATATCCAGTGTATAGAAAAGTTATTAAAATACGCGTATCTACCTCTAGCTACTCGCACAATTCCCTTACTTCATTTTCTGTACAGTCTGACATTTCCACTGTTGACTCGTCACGCAGTCCGATTTACTCCGAATCCAATCTCTAGAACTTTGGATAAATGTTCATCAAGTCAAATCAATACAATTTAATTGTATCTCATATATTCTGGGCTTAATTTAAAGCATTGGGCCCTTTTACCCATATTGGGCCCGATTGTACCATAATGGGCCTTAATCGGCCTTAAGCCCGTTTTTTCACTTACTATTCACATAATCAAGGCCTATTGGGCTCACTGGGCCTATCAGTATTTATTGATCCTCGTTCTAAACTCTCGGATAACTCAATTTACTATTTACGACAATTTATTCTAATTTTCAGAATATAATTCATTAAATGCGAAAATTAAATCTGTAATTTATGCAGTAATTTTTAACACGTATAACGATGTAAAATTATCATAAATAATGGTTACTTACTCGAGATTCCATGACAGTACGTTAATCGAGGCTGTCTCGAGCTCTCATTTGACGTTAATTGTTGAGCTGCACAATTTAAATATTTTTTCGGATAAACTTTCAGTCGGATATTAATCAAGTTAAATATTTTGAAATTTAAATCGGTCAATTCGACCGCTTAGCTACTTACTCGTAGCTCGATTGCATCACTGGAATTTTTGTCATTTTTCCTCTTTTTCTTTTTTCCTTTTTTTTCTTCTTGTTTTTTCGTTTTCTTCTTGGCTAAACCGGTTCGGTCCGGTTCAACCCGATTCAGACCACCGGTTCAGTCCGGTTCAGTCAGTTCAGTGGCTCGTCGATCGGTTTTCTGTAGGTTTCCACCGCCAGTGGCTCCGTTGGGCCGTCCGAAAAGTGGTCGGTCTGACCTGTTCTCTCCTCGTCGTCGGTATCGTTTCGGTTTGGCCGTCGTTTCCGGCGCTGGCCACCGTTCTACCAGCCAAGGCTACTACCAATCGCACCGTCGGTGCTTGGGGAACGCTTAGCTGGTGGTGGCTAGCCTCGAATTGGCGTCGGTCGTCGGGAAACGCCTTTCTCCCTCTCGGTTCTCTTTTTTCTTTCGTCGACCGCCGTTTGTCGCTTCTTCGGGGCGCTGGTGGCTCGGCTGGGCTGCCGGTAATGGCCGCCTCTGGTCTGGGCCTCTGCCATTCGTCGATGACTGGGGAGGCAGTGGGAAGCTCGGCTTCCGACTTCGTCTGTTTTCGGTTTCGCGTTTCGCAAAAAAAATCCTTTTTTTCTTTTATTTTCTTTTATTATTTTATTATTTATTATTTATTTTTATTTTTATTTTAAATGATTAAAATATTTTTATTTTGCCAAAATATCTGAAAAAATTAGATTTAATTCATTTAATCCATAAATGATTTTCTCAGTTCGATTTTGCCTTTTCGGTATATTTTTCGATTATTTTCGGGATTATTTTTCGAAGTGAAAATTTCGGTTTATTCCAATAAATTCATATCTTGATAATTTAACCTAAAATTTAATTATTTCTTCATTATTAATCAAGATTTCTTAATCCCCTATTTTTAATTAAATTTTCTTATTGAATTTATACCGACTTTCGATCTTTTGACCGTTTTGCCCTTGCACGTTTTCAGGAATACCATTTAAGTCCTTTGCATTTTTTAAATGCACTGAAAATTTTTTATTCATTCCCTTTTTGCTCTTATGATAAAATCGGGTCTTACAAGAAGACCTTGGTAAGCCTAGTTGAGAGGGAACCCTAGAAAATGGCACACTCAGATTTTTGAAAATTCAATCTGATTTGTTCTGCTTTATTCAAGAGTGTTTACAAGGTATTTATAATAATATCTAGCACTTAAGCCTTTAAACAAGTGGGCTGGAATTAACACCAAACAGAAAATAAGACTAAAACCTAATTCACGCCTAAGCCTAGTTACATAGATAATTGGTCTAAAACGCAATATGACTTAAATGTGAAACACTTAACCCAAATTTTTACTAAACCAAGATTCATGTCGTTTGTGTTTCCAAACAAATATAGATGGCTAGGGACTTTTCATGGAAGCTTCCTTGACAAACCAACCAGGCCAGGGCTTGTTACATCTTCTTAGCTCAAGCTCGGATAATTGGACCTCCTTGGATGACCCATGGATCCTTGGCATCACGATCATCATGAGCATCACGAGCAAGTGGACCTCCATCATTCGTCTTGTCATCATGAACATCACGAGGAAGTGGACCTCCATCACTTTCGCTCGATGGAAATGCAACAGACAAAAGGAATACAAATCCTCAGCTGTACTCTATCTACTGTGGATGCTCTATAGAGAGGGGAAAAATGAAAGGGGTGAGCTCAGTAGCTCAGTAAGGAAATCAGGCAAGCAAGTAGATAACCACACTATCTACATTAATATAATGCTATGGCTTAAAACATTCCTTTTCATTTCACATCTAAAGCATGTATCTTTCTTTGAAACATTTATGCAGGTATATATATATATATAAACATTCATTCGTGTATACTGAAATCATGTTTGTTTATAAGCATCAGTAAATCATGTAAAGTATTGCATTCTCACGTAAATCATATAAATCACATCATATCATGCCATTTCGATTAAATCAAAGTAAATATGGCATTTCTTCATGTTAAAACATGGAAATCGAGGCTTAACCCATCCCTCGGGTCTACCCAATTTCAGAAATATCAAGTGAGAATTCAAACAAGAAATATCAGGTGAGATTGGCGACTACTTGTATGGTTTCGAGGATTATGATCATATCCCTTTTTTGGTGATCCCTAGCTACATGGATCCTAGTGTGTGGGGCATCACTGCTGTAACGAGAGGTGAGTCAAATCCTCAATCGCTAGTTAACAACTCTATAACTCCACAACACCATATACTCACTGTATAGCGTACTCCATGTTTTGTACTCGGTATAAAGTACTCTATGGACCCAATTGCAGTTTCGATAATCCTCTGCCATATCTCAAAATGCACGTGCGAGTATATCAATCGATGCGACACACAGTCTGCACTAGGCTCCAGCACGGCTGTTTCATGTTATCTATTTCAAAATTGGTACGTACAACTAAACTCCAGCACGACCTCATGTACAATTCATAAAGATCTAGTGTGAGTAATGGTTAAGCACTATAACATGCATTATCATGTAAAACTGAGTACGAGAAATTCTCCAGTACTCTAACATGCATAAATCATATAAAAATCAAGTACAAGCAACGCTCTAGTACTTTGTTATGCAGAATACATGTAGAATCCAGTACGAGCAGTGCTCTAGCATGATTTATTTTCACACAACTTGATAGATGACTTATTTAAAAGATTCTTACTCAATTAAATTAAATCGGCACTATATTGTACTGTTTTCGCATTTAACATGAAAGTATCGGCCAATGTATCTATGCATCTGCCAAACAGCATTAAAAATAATTAAAAGCATGTTTTCCATGCTTTTTACAACTTTCCAAGCTTTCCTAATTTTACCCATAGTAGGGGTAAAATCATAATTTACCATTTCCAGGTTACTAAAATTTTTATTCACTTTCTCTGACCCTCAGACTTTTTAAGTGAATGTAAAAGCAGACAAAAATATGTGCAGATATCTCTAACTACCCGTAAAATTCTCTTACCTGGAATCACATTAAAAAATTCCAATTTCTCAAAGCTGCGCGATCTCGCAGTTCGATTCGCTCCCACTATAATCTTTGGAGCTACATATAACAATTTATTTTATTAATTATACTTTTTCATCTGTATTTCACTTTAAATACAGTCTATTTTGCTTAATGGGCCCATTTACTATTATTGGGCCTTAATGGACCTAGCACTGTTTTAAGCCCATTTCACTTTCTATTCATTTCTGTTGGGCCTATTGGGCTTGTGGGGCCCACCAACTATTATTAGGCTTGGTCTGAGGCCCATAATTGCTTATTGGACTGAGACCACATCGACAAGGCCCATTTGGCCTCTCGACTATGGCATGTGGTCGAGAGCCATCATGCCGCACCATGTCGAGCACCACACCACCCATGGCCATTTGGTTAGCCATTCTCTTAGGCATTTCATCAAACACCAAGTGTGCATGCCTTAGCCTTAGTTTATGTTCACTTAAGCATTTTATCAAACACCTTGGTGCCATCTTCAATTCATTAACCAATTGATCAAATTGATTAAAGTTAACTATGCCATAATCATGTACACATACATACCAACCTATACATGTCTTAAAATCAAGTGGTATTCATCAAAACATAAATACCCATTTTTGGCCAACATGGATTTATGGTGTTTTAATGTATTTCGATCCATAAAACATACACCAATCAACTTGAATTAATCCATAGATAAATATATATGTAGTTGGAAGCTTGAAATTATACCTAGCTTGGTGTTCCCTCTTTGGCCAAGACCTTTGAATAAATCCCTCTCTCTCAATATGGCTCCTTGATAGCCAATTCCAAAGTATGTTAATCCTCTCTCAATTTGGAATGACTTCCATGAAGATTGCAAGTTCCAAATATGTCTCTAGGTTAGTGATTTTTAGTGAGATAAAGCTTGAAACTAGGTTTGTTAATGGTTTCCTCTTGTTGTCGAGAATGAAAGGATGAAGATGATGGTGTGTTGGCTGATTTTTAAACTTGTAGACTTAGTCATTAAGTCACAAATTTCAGCTATTAATTTGGGCTAAATGGGTTTGGGGTCATAGTTTACCAATTGGGCTTTTAATTTCATTTACTAATGGGCTTGAGTTTTGGGCTATTAGGCTGAAATTTTTTCTATCAATTGGACCTTAAATTGACTTAATATTGGGCCCACCAATTGGCCCCTAATGGGCCTAAGAAATTTGGCCCACACTTGTTACACTTTAATGGGCTTTAAAACTTCCATCGTTAACTCATTGCGTTTTACCCATTTAATTTAATCCAGATTTCGACTAAATTAATTTTTCACGCTTAAGGGGATGAATATCGAGTGTTTTAACAAAAAATATTTTTTCCCCACTTTTTAACCCTAGATTAAATTTTAACCATGGTTAGTCAACAATGGTCAAAGTCTACTTTTCTTAAGTGCCATTGACTTTTCTTGACCATTGACCACGTTTGACTTTTTCTCAAAAATTTGAAATTATCATATTCTATGGTTTACACTTTCATCTTTATATTTTGGCCATTTTCGAAAGGAGAATATGTCAAAAACACCTCAAATGGACCATTTTGGACTCTTTTAGCACCTTTTTGGCGTTTCTTTTAGTTCAATGTGTTCGAGACCAAATCAAGCAGACTTTCCTTCATGACCCTTGTATATTTTCACATTTTAAGTTCTTATCTTTAGTCAGAATGATTTAGATCTATTCGGTTTAGCCTGTGGCTCTTATAACCCTTATTTGGCCTTTTCATAGCTTATGTGTGTTTAATCGCTTCACTTACAATTTCATTATAGTAAATACTCTTTTTATGATTCAACCAACATAATAAAATGCTTGTACATATAGGAATCATAAGGAATAAGCTACATCAAAATTTGGTTCTTACAATCCTCTCTAACTTAAGAAATTTGGTCCTCCAAATTAGAACCAAGTTAGCCATCAAATAACTGGGGGTGCTTCTCTCGTATTAGGCTCTCTAACTCCCAAGTAGCTTATTCTGAAGTGTGATGCTGTCAGAGAACCTTTACTAACCTGATAGTCTTTGATCTAAATACCTTCTACTTCCTATCAAGTATCTGAATCAGCTTCTCTACATATGACATGTCTTCTCCGAGCTCCAACAACTCCTATCTAATCACACGTGCCAGATCCGTCTAATACTTTCAAAAAATCAAAATGTGGAAGATGTTATGGACGCCTGATAAGCCCGGTGGCAACGCCAACCTATAGGTCTTCTCTCCCACTCGATCCAGTATCTCAACGGGTTCAATGTAGCGAGGACTTAGCTTACCTCTCTTCCTAAATCTCACTATACCCTTGGAAGGAGAAACTTTCAGCAATACTGACTTGCTAACTGTAAACTCTAGTGGCTTTTGTCTCTTGTCAGCATAATTCTTCTGTCTGCTCTGAGCTGTTCGCAGTTTATCACATATCAATCGAACATCCTCAGAGGCTTTCGTAACCAAATTAAGAGCAAAAATCTTTCGATCACCCACTTGTTCCTATCCAATAGGGAAACGACATCTACAGCCATACAAAGCTTTGTACGGTGCCATCCCGATACTCAAATGATATTTGTTGTTGTAGGCGAAATCGACTAGTGCCAAATGAACATCCCAAGAGCCTCTAAAATCTAGCACACATGCTCTCAACATGTCCTTCAGAGTCTGTATAGTCCTTTCTGACTGACCATCTATATGAGGATGGAAAGTGGTGCTCAAACTCAACTGGGTTCCCATGGCTTCCTGACAATATTCCCAAAAGTGGGAAGTGAAGCGGGAATCCCTATCTGAAACAATGCTCACTGGAACACTATGTAACCTCACTACCTCGCATACATACAACCTGCCAATGAACTTAGAGTATCGGTAGCTCTCATAGCTGGGAAGTGGGTTGACTTCGTCAGTCTATCCATGATCACCCATATCGCATCGTGATTCCTGCAGGTCTTTGGTAAACCCGTCATGAAATTGATGGTGATATGCACCAATTTCCATTCTAATATAAGTTGAGGCTGCAATAAACCTGTGGGCTTCTGATGCTATACATTCACCTATTGACATACGAGAAATCTCGCCACAAACTCTACCATATCCATCTTCATACCCGATCACCGATACAACTTTCAAAGATTCAGATACATCTTGTTACTCCCCGGATGTAAGTGTACTTCGAAGAATGAGCTTTCGACAAAATCAATCTCCTGAACTCTAGGTCCTCAGGAACACATACCATACCTCTGAACCTTAGTAGTCCATCAAAACACAACTTAAAATCGATCTCTGTCCCTGTTTGCATCTGACTAGTCATATCATCACACTGCTGATCAACATGCTGAGCCTATCGAATTTTGTCTACCAAATCTGGTTCCAATCTTAGGCTAGCAATCACGCAGTCCGTATCCATGTTAGAAGGCACAACACGTAAACTAAGGCTATTAAACTGCTCTAGCAAGTCGTGTTCCCTGACCATTATATACGATACCATCTTAATGCTCTTCCTGCTCAAAGCATCAGCTACAATGTTAGCCTTACCCAGATGATAAAGTATCTAATAGTCGTAGTCCTTCAGAAGCTGTAGCCATCTTTTCTATCGCATATTCAGCTCCTTCTACGAGAACAGATGCTTGAGGCTCTTTTGGTCGGTAAATATCTGGAACTTCTCATCGTATAAGTAGTGGTGTCATATCTTCAATGCAAACACTACTACTGCTAACTCCAAATCGTGGGTCGAATAGTTCTTCTTATAATCCTTCAGTTTTTTGGATCTATAAGCTACTACCTTCCCATCCTACATCAATACATAGCCCAGTCCTTGATGCGAAGCATCGGTATATACTAAAAAATCTCATGAGCTGGTAGGAATAGTTAGAATCGGAGCGATGGTCAATCGACGCTTCAATTACTATAAACTCCTCTCACAATCATCATCCTAAACGAATGCAACATTCTTTCGAGTGAGACGGGTTAACGGAGCAGGCAACTTCGAAAATCCCTCGATAAACCTCTGGTAATAACTAGCTAAACCCAAAAAACTCCTGATCTCGATGATTGTCCTTGGCTATTCCCACTGAACTACAACCTCAATCTGGGATGGATCTACTGTCATTCCATCATTCGACACAACGTGTCTAAAAAATGAGATATGTGCTAAACAGAAATCACACATACTGAGTTTAGCATACAACTCCTTCTCTCGGAGGGTCTGTAAAACAATCCTCAGGTGCTACCATGCTCTTCTTGAGACTACGAATACACCAAGATGTCATCAATGAAGACAATAACAAACTGATCCAAGTATGGCTTAAACACATCATTCATCAAAGTCAAAAAAGCTGCGAGAGCATTCGCCAATCTGAATAGCATAACCAAGAACTCATAGTGGCCATATCAGGTTCGAAACGCTGTCTTGGGTACATCTCCACTCTAAACTCTCAACTGATGGTACCCAAGCCTCAGATCAATCTTGGAAAAGACTTGCGCTTCCTAAAACTGATCCAACAAGTCATTGACTATAGGTTGTTGAATAAGGCTACCATCAAGAATAGGTATCCCCTTCTTCTTCACAAACAAAATCGTTGATCCCTAAGGTGAAACACTTGGTCTGATGAACCCCCTATCCAATAGTTCTTCACAAACAAAATCAATGATCCCTAAGGTGAAACACTTGGTCTGATGAACCCCCTATCCAATAGTTCTTGCAACTACTTCTTGAACTCCTCTAACTCAACTTAGGTTATGCGATATGGTGGTTTCGAAATAGGCTTGGTACCAGGCACCAAATCTATAAAGAACTCCATCTCTCAGTCTAGTGGTAAGCTTGGCAATTCATCCGGAAAGACATCTAGGAACTCCCTAACCACAGGGATATCTGCCAACTCTAGATGTACCTTATCCGTATCAACCACGTACGTAATGGAACCTTCAACATTTTTATTATTCAGTCAACATAGAAATTTTATCTTGTTTTAAATACTGTAACTACTGCTTTCATTTTTTTCAGTAATCTTTACAATATATTTTGCAGGGGTAGGAAACATAACCATCTTAGCATAACAATCTAAAATAGCATGGTTTGCAGCTAACCAATCCATTCCTAAGATTATTTCAAAATTGCTCATACTTAAACTAAATTTGATTGGCCGTCATATCCTTTTCCCCTACTCTTAGCTTGCAGTCGCTAAACACATACTCGACTAGTTGACTGTTATTCATAGGTGTACTAATCAACATCATCCTACTTAAAGGTGTATGCTCTACCTATTTCAATAACTTACTTGCAAAAGAGTCGATACAAATGAATATATGGCACCAAGATTAAATAATACATATGCTTCAAGATAAAAAATCAGGATGTTAGCTTTAATCACATCCGATGAAGCATCAGCTGTGCCCTGGTCTAAAGAATGTACTTAACCTTGACCAATCACCTGCTTCCCCTTCTCCTCAGTTGTCACTCTCCTCCTTTGAGTAGACGTATCAACTGGAGCTCTCTCTGGCTCCTTGCCTTTCTATGGGGCAATCTCTAGCATCTCTGAGCAAGCTCTCACCATATGCCCTAGCGTCTCACATCTGAAGCACAATCTAATAGTCGTCGAATAAGGTCTACCACCATGGTATCTACCACACTGCTCGGTAGTAGGCCTCTGTCCTCCAATAACAAGGCCACTAGCTGGAGCTATGGCTGGATATACAGGAGGTCTAATAGTCTTCTCCCGCACTTCCTCAATCCGTGGCCTCTTATCGAAGAATTTCCTCCCTCCTCAATAATCAAAACCTCCGCCACTATCACTCGTCAGCCTCTTCCTATCACTATCCCTGCTCCTGCTAACCTTCCTGAACTCAGAGGCATTCATCTTATAGTCTTACTCACATAATTGTGCCCTGTACACTGCCTCCTCATACGTAGAGTTATTAAGTGGGACTAATCTCGGCCGTAGTGATGATCTCAGTCCGTCTACAAATCTTCGGGCCTTCTTAGTCTCACTGATCAGAGTGTTGGGGTCGTACCTTTACAATGACATAAATCGTGTCTCATACTCATCTATTGACTGACTCCCCTGACTCAACCCCAAGAAGTTCATCTGCAGCTTTATCTGCGTTGTATTTGAGACATACAGCCTCCTAAAGGCAACAAGGAAAACATCTCAATTGATCTCCGAGTGTCGTGCTCTCAGTATCACTCTGGTCCCTTCAGTATGAATGCGGTGAAAGAAACCATCTTAAAAGTCATACATTGAGAGAATTAGAACAACTTCTCAATCTCCCTTATCCAATCCTCTGTAACCACTGGGTCTTTGACCCCAGTAAATCACGACGGTCTAAGCTTCTGAATCTACCGTAATCTATCAAGCTCACAACCGTACCCCTAGTCCAGTACTAACCAACTGTGGGCCAACAGGAGATGACGTACACTGAATTTATAGAGGTGTAGGAGTATATGTAGGTTGTGGTGTCTGTGCAGGCGTATCAGGACCAACTGCCTATCCAGTAGCAGTCTCTACATTCGAACCCTGCCTCTCATGTATAGCCTATGTAAACATCTCCATCATCGTCTCTAGACTACGCTCTAACCTCGTGAAGCGTACCTCAATACTCTCTAGTACCTTAGTGGGACCTTGTGACTCATGGTCAGACAAAGACTCATCTCGGCTCTTAGGCCTACCTCTACAACCTCTAGCCAGACCTCTCGTCCCTCTACCACAACTAGTATTAGCCATAATGGCTCGATTCCTGCATTCACAACCATTGCTTAGTCGATTCCCATCTCGAAATACACACTTGTGTCTAAACAAAGCACAGTAATATGAGGATGTAAACTTTCCTAACCACTAACACCGACTCACATCAAACCAACTCAGCTTTGATACCATTCTGTCACGATCGACTTTTACCAAAAACCACTACAATTTTTTTCTCACGTTTTTCTTACCTTTCTTTCTATCATAACTCCACTACCAGTAGTTGGGTTTTGATTTGACATTAGTTTCATCACCTTTACTTACCATATCATCCATTCATATCGATGCATACATCTCAATATAAACTATCTATTGACTGTAATTAACTTTTGTATCATAAATGAACTCACTATATTAATATATAAGTACATCCCTAATATTACATACGTTTACATCACTGTGCTGTTATATTATTCAGATACAAAATCGTATGTGTGTATGTATACCTTTCACTTGATGAGAGTGCAGCGGATAAAAGAAATGCAAATCCTCAGCCATATTCTATCGACTACGGATGCTCTGTAGAAAGGGGAAAAATGAAAGGGGTGAGCTCACTAACTCAGTAAGGAAATCAAGTAAGCAAGTAGATAACCACACTATCTACATGAATATAATGTTATGCCTAAAAACATTCATTTTTATTTCACATCTAAATGATGTATCATTTTTTGAAACATTTATACAAGTATTTATATACACACATTCATTCGTGTATGCTGAAATCATGTTTGTTTATAAACATAAATAAATCATGCTATCACGACCCATTTTCTTGATTTACCTTACTACCAACAATTGGGCTGTAAGTCAATATCCATAACCGCATCTCATCCATTTTATAATTCAGTTTCATTAAATGAAGTAGAAATTATACTTTTATTTATACGGAAGCATTTACATCAGTTTCTATTATATACATCCCACTTATACAAAAGATAGCTTTACTGTGAACTATTTTTACAGATACAAAATTTTCATAAGTGTATACCTTTACACCACTGGATAACTGGAGAACATGGTTGTTAGCACTGAATTTTATATATGTTTAGGACCCTTTTTACTTAGTTATTTAATCTATTCTTTGCAATATTAGGTATGTTTTATGTGTTTTGTGCACTTGTGGAGGAAACAGAACAATTTGGAGAAGTTAAGGTTTTTGAAACTGGTTCTGATGATTCCATGAAGAATTGAAGTTACAGGGTGCTGATCGTGACTTATGCTGTAGCAATAGAAGAAACTGGAGAGTGCAGAGCAAATTTGAAGAATTAATACCATTGCAGCAGCATAGCAATCTGATTAGGGTGACACTGTTTTGCCACGTGGCCTTCCGCGTTTTAGTATTTGAAAACCTTATAAATAGTCTTTTTATCAGAATTTCGAGGGAGGCTGCGACAGAAGACTTCAAGATTAATTTAGCTATATAGAAACTTTATCTTTTTCATCTTTTTCACCAATTTTTTTCTTGGGATGTTAAATGGGATTTCTTGGATGTTTATTATGATGTCTAGGAACTAAACTCCTTTTTCCTAGAATCGATGTAACCAACTTTGGGTATATTGCAATTACTTTATGATGTTCTTTGGATCATTTCAATTATGTTTATTTAATCTACTTGTTCTTAATGCTCTAGTTGATTGGCCACCAATTGGATGAATTAGTATAATAATCCGGCACTCGGGAGAGGGGATTGTTTATATGCACAAGAGTAGATTAACATAGGATATTGTTGAATCGGGAGGTTGACAATTCTTATGAGCTATAGAGAAACAAATTATTATTGCTTAATGAACTCTATTATTTAATTATGAATTGAGAGGTTAGGATTAGGTAAATTGGGTATGACTGTTTAAAACTCGGGAGAGATAAATAGGAAATAGTTTCGGCTATAAATAAATTGAATTCGAAAAAACAATTGATCAAAGGAATTGTATGAACCCTAGTTAGGTGAAATCGGTTTCTAGGAATATTTTTCTATTGATAATTTTCATTCGTAATTATTGTGATTTGTTTTAATTAATTTGTTTCGTAGTTAATAGTTAGAATAGTAAATAAGATTTTAACCAACATTCATTAATTTTCTAAATAAAGCTCAAGGTTATTGATTATAGTGATTAACGGTAGACACAGTTCCCTGTGGGACGATACTCATATTTACTCTATACTCGAAAACGGACTTGTGCACTTGCAGTAGTGTTCCATTTAAGGACAACAAGTTTTCTGGCGCCGTTGTCGGGGAGCTGTTGTTTAGTTTCTCATTGACACTGTTCCTCAATAGCCTTTACTTTAATTTAGATTTTTTTATTTTTATTTTTATTTTAATTTATTATCTACAAATTTTTTTTAGATGAATGGTAAAAACTCGCAGCAGAGGAAATAAAAATATAAAAGAAGAGTTAGATCCAAAACTTAAGAGAACCATCAGACAAATTCAATAGAACCGATTTGAAGAGAAAGATCGAAATTTAATCATGGCAGATGATAATCAGCAGTAGCGAGCTATACGCAATTATTTCACCCTTATTTTGAATCAAAATTTCGCTGCTATAAGAGAGATTCCTGTGAACTGTAACAACTTTGAATTAAAACCGGCATTGATCAACATAGTTATACAAAACCAATTTGGAGGTTCAGCCTTGGAGGATCCTAACACACATTTGACAAGTTTTCTATAGATTTGTTGTACAATTAAGATTAATGGAGCCTTTGATGATGCTATTCGACTAAGATTATTTCCTTTTTCTCTTCGGGATAAAGTATTGAGTTGGCATCAAAATCTACCAGCAGGAAGCATTCCGACATGGGCAGTGATGGCATAAAAATTCTTGGAAAAGTATTTCCCACCAGGAAAGACTATGCAGATGAGATTAGAGATTGCTCAGTTCACACAGTTAGACCAAGAGCCTTTACATGAGGCATGGGAGTGATTTAAAGAGTTATTGCATAGATGCCCTCAACATGGATATGATGAAGGAAACCAGATATATGTTTTCTATGGAGGCATGACTCTACAGACATGAGCTACTGTGGATGCCTCAGCAGGAGGTTCACTATGGTCTAAGACACCTGATCAGGCTATGCAGTTACTTGAGGAGATAGCTATAAACAACATCCAATGGCCAGGTGAAAGAGCTAATGTCAGAAAAGTAGCAGGTATGCATGAGTTAGATACGCAAACAACCGCTCTAGCAGGACTTGAGCAGATTTCAACACAATTTTTTTCAATGGGTATACAAGGGTCGCAAGCTATTATTCATCCTGACAACGCAAATCCTAACATGATGGGGACGTATTTGGAGCAAGTGAATTATGTTAATAATCGTAACTTTAGTATTCAGGGAAATCGGGTTCCTAACTATTGCCAGCTAGGATCCAGAAACCATGAGATTCTATCTTATGGTAATTCTAAGAATGTTCTAAATCCACCAGCAACAAGTAACAGAAATACAGGATTCAATAACTAAGGGAATTCCCAAGGTTATGGTGGAGTTAGAAGGAACAAATTTGAGGAGTTCATGGTTGAAACTAGAACACGATTTAGCAAAATTGATGCACGGTTAGATAATGTGGAAGCTAAAATGTTAAAGATGAATACTAGTCTTGGTGCACAGATGAAGTCTACTGAGACTACTTTGGGACAGTTAGCTGCAGCTGTCAGTTCTTTGAATGAAAGATGTAAGTTCCCTAGTGATACAGTGCTAAATCCAAAAGAACATTACAATGCTATATCTTTGAGAAGTGGGAACACCTATGAGCCACCAAAGGTAGCAGAGAAAAAAGAAACTACGCCAATCACTGAGATGCAGAAGAAGCAAACCGAACCTGTTATGTTAAAAGATGCAGAATCAGAAATGGTTAAACAGGGAGTTGATTTTAAACCTTTTAGTAAACTTTTTCATGATAATCCTCCTTTGTTGAAACCATCTATTCCTTATCCTCAAGCTTTGTATAAAAGGAAGATTGAATCTGAGTTTAAGAAATTTCTAGATATATTTAAGAAATTACATATTAACATTTCATTTGTTGATGCCTTGCAGCAGATGCCACATTATGCGAAATTCATGAAAGAGGTGCTGTCAAAGAAACGGAGACTTGAGGATTATGAAACTGTCAACTTGACAGAGGAATGCAGTGCGATTTTACAGCAGAAGTTACCACAAAAATTGAAAGACCATGCAAGCTTTACTATTTTGCGCGAGATTGGAGGATCAAAAGTGGGTAAAACATTGTGTGATTTAGGTCCTAGCATAAATTTAATGCCTTTATCTATTTTCAAGAGCCTAGGTCTTTGAGATGTGAAGTCGACCACCATAACACTAAAACTAGCGGATAGATCGATTACTTATCCCAGAGGCATAGTAGAAGATGTACTTGTTAAAGTTGATAAGCTAATTTTTCCTGTTGATTTTGTAGTCTTAGATTATGAAGAGGATAGAGAAATTTCACTTATACTTGGGAGACCATTCCTTGCCACTGGGAGAGCACTAATCGATGTTTAGAGAGGGTAATTAACCTTGAGGATGAATGATGAATCAGTCATGTTCAACATCTATAAGGCGATGAAATTTGCTGATGAACCAGAGACCTGTAAGTTGATTGAAGTTGTACAGAGTTGTATACGAGAAGTTGGAACAAAGGAAGCACCAACTGATCCTATGGCTCAGTGTCTGGTAAATTCAGTTTCTAATTTAGATGATGAATTATTAACTGATGAAATTAAAAGTTGCGTTGTTACTTTGGAAGCTAACCCATTAGAAAGTACGACTACAACAACTAAGGAAAAGATTGACAAGTCGCAGGTAAGTGAAAAAAAGGCAAAATTGAATTGAAAGAATTACCAAACCATTTGAGGTATGCTTTCTTAGGTGATGGTAGTACTTTTTCAGTGATTATTTCATCATCTTTATCTGTTGCAGAGGAAGACAAGTTGCTTAAAATTTTAAGAGAGCACAAATCAGCAATTGGATGGTCCATTGTCGACATCAAAGGAATTAGTCCCTCCGTTGTAATGCACAAAATTTGGTTCGAGGAAAATCATAAAACCTTTATCGAACCACAGAGAAGACTAAATCCAGCAATGAAAGAAGTTGTTAGAGCTGAGATTTTAAAATTATTAAATGCTGGTATTATATATGCAATATCTGATAGCTCTTGGGTGAGTCCTATGCAGGTTGTGCCTAAAAAGGGTGGAATGACAGTAGTTTCTGATACCAACAATTAAATCATATCGACCAGAATAGTAACGGGTTGGAGAGTCTGCATCGATTATAGGAAGCTAAATAAAGCTACTAGGAAAGACCACTTCCCGCTTTCGTTCATTGACCAAATGTTAGACAGACTAGCCGGGCACAGTTATTATTGCTTTTTAGATGGCTACTCGGGCTATAACCAAATTGTGATAGCCCCAGAAGATCAAGAGAAACCAACCTTCACTTGCCCATATGGAACTTTCGCATATAAGAGGATGCCTTTCGGTTTGTGTAATGCCCCAACAACTTTCCAGACATGCATGATGTCGATCTTCGCTGACATGAGGTGTGAAGAGACGAATCTCGTCTTAAATTGGGAGAAGTGTCATTTTATGGTGTAAGAAGGAATCGTCCTTGGACATAAAGTTTTAGCTCATGGCATTGAGGTGGATAGAGCTAAAGTCGCTGCTATTGAAAAGTTTCCCCCTCCAAAATCAGTTAAAGCCGTGAGGAGCTTTTTGGGACATGCAAGATTCTATCACAGATTTATTAGGGACTTTTCAAAAATCTCAAAACCTTTATGTAATTTATTAGAAAAAGATGTTGATTTTGTCTTTGATGATCTTTGCTTGCAGGCGTTCGAAAAGATCAAGAAGGAGTTTATTTCTGCACCTATTATGATCGCACTTGATTGGACAGAACCATTTGAACTGATGTGCGACGCGAGTGATTTTACAATTGGAGCAATCCTTGGGCAGAAAAGAGATAAGATTTTTCGGGCTATCTACTACTCAAGCAGGACCTTAGATGATGCTCAAAAAAATTACATAACAACGGAGAAGGAGATGCTTGCAGTTGTACACACATTTGATAAGTTCAGACCATACTTAATTGGGGGCAAGGTCATTGTCTATACAGACCATGCAGCTATTCGGTATCTATTTGCGAAGAATGATGCCAAACCCAGACTTATTAGCTGGATCTTGCTTTTGCGAGAATTTGATTTTGAGATCAGGGACAAAAAGGGATCCAAAAATGTTGTAGCTGATCATTTGTCTAGATTGGAGCAGTCTGTAATTCAGTAAGAACAGCCTATTCAAGAGGAGTTTCTAGATGAAACAACAATGAAGATTGATGCAAATCTGCCCTGGTTCGCAGACATAATAAATTACTTAGCAGGAGGATTAATGTCAAGTGGTTTAACTTATCAACAGAGGAAGAAATTCTTCTATGATGTAAACTCGTATTTTTAGGATGACCCTCTACTATTTAAGAAGTGTCCAGACCAAATTATAAGAAGGTGCGTACCAGAAGAAGAAGTTCAGGAAATTTTGCATCACTCTCATGCTGCAGCATATAGAGGTCATTTTGGTGCAGAACGTACAGCAGCAAAGGTGCTGTAATAAGGTTTCTATTGGCCTAGTGTGTTTAAAGATAGTTACATGTTTGTAAAAATATGTGACAAAAGTCAGAGGGTTGGAAACATTTCAAGAAGGCATGAATTACCTTTGAAAAATATTCAAGAAGTGGAAATCTTTAATGTATGGGGTATCGATTTTATGGGACTGTTTCCTCCATCTTTTGGGAAGCTATACATTCTCTTTACTGTTGATTATGTCTCCAAGTGGGTAGAAGCAATAGCAACACCAACAAATGATGTAAAAGAGGTGATTCAGTTTCTACACAAGAATATTTTGACAAGGTTCGGTACTTCAAGGGCCATCTTGAGTTATGAAGGCACTAATTTCTATAACAAATTCTTCAATGGTTTGATGTCAAAATATGGAATTCAACATAAAGTAGCTCTTGGTTATCATCCACAGACAAATGGCCAAGCTGAAATTTCAAACCGAGAAGTGAAGTTGATATTGGAAAAGACTATCAATCTGAATAGAAAAGATTGGGCTGACAAGTTAGATGATGCACTTTGGGCATATAGAATAGCCTATAAGACTCCAATTGGAATCTCACCCTATAGGTTGGTATTTGGTAAGATATGTCATCTACCTGTAGAGCTTGAGCATCGAGCTTACTAGGCCATTAAGAAGCTCAACTTTGACTATAATAAGGTTGGAGCAAATCGATTACTCCAATTGAATGAGCTTGATGAACTGAGAAATGAGTCCTATAACAATGCAAGGATTTATAATGATAAGACCAAGAGATGGCACGACAAGATGATAATGAGACGAGAATTCAGTCTTGGACAGCAAGTTCTCTTGTATAATTCACAGCTCAAATTATTTCTTTGTAAGTTGAAGTCAAGGTGATCAGGACCGTTTGTGATACATCAAGTTTTCCCATATGGAGCAATTGAGTTGAAGAAATCATATGGCAGCTTGTTCAAGGTCAATAGGCAGCGTTTAAAGCATTATTATGGAAAAAGGGGCGCATAAATTAGAAAGCATTCCCCTTGGTGAACCAAATTAAGGAAACTGGAAGAAGTCTGGCTGAAGACTTAAAATTTAGCGCTTTTGGGAGGCAACCCAATTTATATTTTTAGGATTTTTAGTTTTTAATTTCTTTTTATTTGATGTTAGTAGTGTGTTTTTGTTTTTATTTATTTGATTAGGTTGTGTTTCTATGTTGCAGGCACATGCATAAAAAAAAGCACTATTTGGAAGTCTAATTGTCATAGTTTTTCAAGAAAACATGCATGGGTGCGTGAATGGTGAAAGGAAAAGAAAAATTTTGCAAGGGCTTTAGTAGCTTCAGAATGGACGATTGGATAAGAAAAGTAAAGAACATGGTTTTTTAAGAAATAAAGTGAAGAGATACGTGAATAGTAACTAACCTGGAAGACTAAAATTTTTCAATAGAAGAAGTGAGGGCCGAATAATGTCAGCAATGGTAAGAGAAAGAACGTCAATAGTAAGAAAGTCTGAGATGAAATTCTATCAAAGAAGGAAACAAATGTTTACAATATTCAAAGATGGGGGAATGGAATACACATGGCAAGGCTTTATTGGCAGGTGGATTCCATTATCTTTTCAACCCCACTTACCATTCGGCTAAGGAAATAACCCTACCCATCCAATTAGAAAGAGGCGGTCGAACCTTTCCCACACTAAGACACTCTCTTTTTTTGGTTATTGCATCTTCCTTTGCTCTCTTGAAAGTACACCAACAAACTCCACACCCATTATTTTTCTCTCTTCCGATATTGTTGTTTTGTACTGATTTGTTAGTTTCGCCAACGAATTTTCGTGGATTAGACTCTTGGTGGTCCCGAAACCTTTTGGGGAAAGAAAAAAGTGTTTTCTTGTCGGATTGTTTAGGTGATAAAGACGTAAAGTGGTCAAATTCAATCTTACGTGGTTTCAGTTTCGGGTATTTTCCTTCTTTCTTCAATAGTTTTCAATCCTCTAGCGGCTATCCTTTTGGCTTTTGCAACTTGGATTTTTGAAGCCCTTCTCAGTTTGTTTAATCCTTGTTGAAGTAATTTTGGTCATGAAGAGATTTTTGGGTCTGTTTTGTGTGTTCGTTTGATTGGGTTTAGCTGAAAATTGTTCTTGTTAATTTATGAATCAATTGGTGGATAATGGCACCTAAAGCTCGAGCCAAACGAAACCTGAAAAGTTAGAGTCAAGCCACTGATAGTTCAGCCCCATCCTCACAGAGGGAAGAGCCAGTCATAACCGATTATGATCCCTCTCAGTTTATAAATAGCCAAGCAACATAAAATTTTAAGAAAATCATGGATAAAAACATGATTATTGAGAGGAGCTTTCGGCCTGACGTTGGTGGCTGGGATATGTACTCTAAGTATCTGAGGGATTTCGATTTGCTGAAATTAGCAGGGCAACCAAAAGGTGTCATCCTGGATGTGGTCCAGAAATTTTATGCTAATGCCATGGAGAGCACTCATTCTACTTCAGAAGTTAGGGGTGTTCTTATTCCCTATAATGCAAATGCCATTAATCTGTATCTAGACCTTCCGCAAAGGGTGCAAGATGAGTATGCCAACTATGTCGTAACCTTACACATTGATTATGATGATCTGGTCCGGGTCATTAACGAACTAACAGTCTCATACACCCATTGGCAGAAGAGGCTAGAAGCTAAATCTATGGCATTCCCGTCCAATCGACTTTAATATGGTCTTCATGAATGGTATGATTTTATTTGTTCTAGAATCATGCCTACCACCCATAAAAGTAGTGTAGATGTGGATAGAGCTGCTCTCCTTTATTGTATTATGACTGGAAAGATTGTTGATTTTGGAAACGTTATTTTTCGGTCCATGCAAGAGTTCATACGAAGAGAGAATATAAGGGATTTACCTCACCCTTCTTTGGTTTGTGGACTCTGATTTAGCGAGAAGCTGCTACTCCTGCTGCACCACCACCACCTTCTGTTGGCACTTCAGCTGGCCCATCAGCTGCATCGTCCACCACTTCAGGCTCCATAGAAACTATGCTTAATGAGATTAAAGCGTTGCGGATGGAGGTGCATAATAATGACTAAGATTATCGGACTTTCCTTGCGTATGTTACCAATTACATTGGTCATTGGTGCAATACCTCAATATGAGGGGTCATGAAGGAGAGGTGGAATTTTCCTTACTACCATAATGGTGTATGCCACAGTAGGGAAATGTAGCTGATGATGATGATGATGATATGGAAGAAGATGTATAAGAGGACGCTGATGCTGAGGTTGGCTTAGATAAGGATTAGGACAGTTAAACTACCCCAGGAAAGTCATCTTTAACACTTTTTCCTATCTTTTCATTGAGGACAATGAAAGTTTTAAGTTTGGGGGAGTTAAGGCTGTGGCTATGCTTTGTGCCTTATGCTTTCTTATGCTTTCTAGCCTTATGCTTTCTTATGCTTTCTGTGCCTGCTTCAATATTTTTAGCAGTTGTTATTTGTTTCAAATTTATATGTTTGTGTGACAATTATACTCAGTTTTAAAGGTTAGTTTTCTAGATTGTGGTCGAAGATGGATATTGTAAGAACTGATCAACTTTTACTTAAATGGATGATTTTATTGTTTGAGTATTGGTATGTGGATAGAAAGCTTCACTTGAATCTTTTCACTTAAACTTATGCACCAATCATATTCAGTTTATATACTTATTGTGTTAAAGTGTGAAACTAAAAGGACTCTAAAACTTGATTAGTTATTACTTGAGACGAAATTGATAGACCATGCATGATTAGGAAAATGATCTAGGCCATTTTTGTTTTGAGATTGAGTCTTTCAAGCCTACCCAATTATATTAAACTTTTGGAAAACCCTTTGAGCCTAATTTTTCCATTTTATTGTTATCTAACCATATTACAAACCATGACCTAATTGTTTGACTATCTTTTTCTTTTGGTCCCTTACTTGAAGTGCTATTAATCAAAATTTTTAGATTAGGGTATGAGCTCAAAAGAAAATGGGGTGGTTTGTAAATTATTAGTTATTAAATTGTTAGTTTGTGAACTTGATTATTACAAACATGGGTTTGTTCTTGGGTCTTGGTGTAAATTGAGTGTCATATGCAGTTACAAATAATGAAAAATCTTAAGTTCAGGGGTATGATACTATTCATTTAAAAAAAGAGAAGAAGAAGAAGAAATCAAACTCGAGAATGAATAAAGTTGGGTAGTGATTCATGAGCTCAAAACAAATTAAATCCAAAGGTGATTATAGTGCTTTAGGTGGATTGAACTTCATATTATATCCTTTATCCCACCTAAACTCGAGCCTTACGTTACAACCCTTGAAAAGTCCTTTTGATTCTTAGTTATGCATGAGTGTCTATTAGTGGAGAGTAGTAGTTAATTCAAGCATATGAAGTCTTGTGTTTAATTCTTATTTAAGTTTTGTATTAACACTTGAGTGTTTGAATTTGAGTAGATGATTGTACACACACACACAAGTGGAAAGTGAAGAGTGAAGGAGGATTGGTTTGTTTTGATTGGCTTGAACAATATAAATCTGAAATTTGTCTTAAGTTGAGAACCTTGTGAATTCTTGAGGAAAATCCCAATTTAGTATAACAAGCATATGAGTTGAGTATGGTTGAGAGTCTTTGATTGTTTCGAGTCTAGTATGTCTTTGCTTGAGGACAAACAAATTTCTAAGTTTGGGGGTATTTGTTAGCACTGAATTTTATATATGTTTAGGACCCTTTTTACTTAATTATTTGATCTGTTCTTTGCAATATTAGGTATGTTTTATGTGTTTTGTGCACTTGTGGAGGAAACAGAACAATTTGGAGAAGTTAAGTTTTTTGAAGCTGGTTCTGATGATTCCATGAAGAATTGAAGTTACAGGGTGCTGATCGTGACTTATGCTGTAACAATAGAAGAAACTGGACAGTACAGAGCAGATTTGAGGAATTAATACCATTATCGCAGCATAGCAATCTGATTAGGGCGTTCCGCGTTTTAGTATTTGGAAACCTTATAAATACTCTTTTTATCAAAATTTCGAGGGAGGCTGCGGTAGAAGACTTCAAGATTAATTTAGTTCCATAGAAACTTCATCTTTTTCATCTTTTTCACCAATTTTGTTCTTGGGATGTTAAATGGGATTTCTTGGATGTTAATTATGATCTCAAGGAACTAAACTCCTTTTTCCTAGAATCGATGTAACCAACTTTCGGCATATTGCAATTACTTTGTGATGTTCTTTGGATCATTACAATTATGTTTATTTAATCTACTTGTTCTTAATGCTCTAGTGGATTGGCCACCAATTGGATGAATTATTATAATAATCTGGCACACGGGAGAGGGGATTGTTTATATACACAAGAGTAGATTAACATAGGACATTATTGAATCGGGAGGTTGACAATTCTTATGAGCCATAGAGAAACAGATTATTATTGCTTAATGAACTCTATTATTTAATTCTGAATCGAGAGGTTAGGATTAAGTAAATTGGGTATGACTGTTTAAAACTCGAGATAGATAAACAGGAAATAGTTTCGACTATAAATAAATTGAATTCGAAAGAACAATTGATCAAAGGAATTGTATGAACCCTAGTTAGGTGAAATTGGTTTCTAGGAATATTTTGCTATTGATAATTTTCATTCTTAATTATTGTGATTTGTTTTAATTAATTTGTTCCGTAGTTAATAGTTAGAATAGTAAATAGGATTTTAACGAACATTCATTAATTTTTTAAATAAAGCTCAAGGTTGTTGATTACAGTGATTAACGATAGACACAGTTCCCTGTGGGACGATACTCATATTTACTTTATACTCGAAAATTGACCTGTGAAGTTGCAGTAGTGTTCCATTTAAGGACAACAACGATAATAGAAGCAACTGCAGAGGACTGACTACTACACAGAATCTTTAGAGGAGGAAATATGGGGGTGAGCTAACACGCTCAGTAAGGAAAATATGAATGTAAGTAGATAACTACACTATCTACAATGCTTAAAAACATATTTCTTTTCATTGTGAAATAATATGCATTTATTTAAAACTTTCATCTATGAGAAACCATTAATTAGCTAGCTGGGTATATGCATACTCATTTCAAAATCACACAGCACACACTTAGAAAACACTTTACAGTTAGCAAATTAATAGACTATGATGGGATATCATATCATACAACAGGGAAATATGGCCATAGTTGTTGGATTCCACGCAATCACGAATCTGGTGTACGAGAATTCCATGCTTAGGGAGGCGGATCAACCATCCCTTAAGCTCACTAAGATCTCTAAGATATCACTGCACATCGTACTCCGTGGCTAACACTCACGGTACAGCGTGCTCCATGGATCCTCATATATTGTGATATAGCTAAGAAGACCGAGTAATCTCGAGGTCTACCATCTCAGTATCACTATCACCCATTTTCATTGTCTCAAAATCACGTACGAGTAGATCTGTGCAAGAACACCCAGCAATACACGATAACTCAGCACGATTTTATACATCACATAGTAAAACTCATAAAACCATGTGCGAACAACTCAACATAAGATCACATAGCAATACCTGAGGGCTCTAGTTCAGTTTCACTTAAAATCACATTAAGCTTAGAAAATTTCATGCGAGCATAGTTAGAGTAAAGACACTTACCAGTACTCGATGGCTCTAGCATGATTTCAAAATCTAATGCGAGCTCTTTAGTGTATCGTACAACTTAAACTTAGCTCCAGCATTGTTTGCTTTCTTATAATCCTTTTAAAACAAATTGGCGAACAAGGCTGGTAAATCTATTGTTACCACGTTGGCTTCAGCACAAGTTCATACAGAAATTCGATAGATGACTCCATTCAGGTGAAAATGGTATCGCTGATCGAGTTCGCTTTGACAAATCATAAAGGATGAGGGAGAGAGCAATTTCCCTTCAATCACTCATTAAATGCTTTTAATCTTAGTCAACAATGCATTTTTTTATGGAAAATAGCTAAATCGGGAGCTAGTCTATGATTATACACTTCCAAAATAACTTTTCACAATAAAGACACTGAAAGAATGCACCTTATGCATTTATGCTTTTTCGATAAACTTATAGTATAACTACTTCTGTAAATTTGGTCATTTGGGTATTTCCTTTCATTTGGTTTTCACATAGATATCTCAATATCTATATACTCTATAGTATTTATTTACATATAGAAGTTAAGAAATATACGTATAGCTATCTCTAACAGCTCGCATAAATCCCTTACCTCGAATCACACAGGAGTCACTTTCCTTCGATTTCCACTACTAGTGATCCAGTCTAATCAGCTTCAAATATATCTAAAGGAGCTGCAGATATTTACTAATCATATCAGTATAATTTAATATACTTAATTCTCACTTGAATTAAATTCAAATCAATGTATTAGGCTATTTACACCCATTTGGCCTTGTTACACTTTATTAGGTCTAATTCTCTCTTAAGTCCATTTTGATTGTACACATTTATGGAGAATTTATTGGACATATCAAGCCTACTAATTCATATTGGGTCGGCCTTAGGCCTACAATGTCTTATTGAGCCAAATACTAAACTCTTGGCCCACTTCACCATCCGGTCACACATGTTGCGTCACTCCTAGCCATTACTGACGCCATGGTTGTTTAGCCCTCTTGGATATTTCGACAAACACTCAGTGTGCCTACCTTAAAAATCATTACTGTCCTTCACTAAGACATTTGATCATACACCTCTTATGCCTACTTTAAATCATCATCTATTCCAAGATATTGATTTCACAAAACCATCTTCAAATCATGTATACATGCTTAATAACATCAATACATGTTTAAATCATCATTAAATCCATGCAAAATCAATTTTCTCTCACTTTCTCACATTAAATCCATTTTAGGTCATATAAGATGAAGTATGCTCAAGTATGTTTCAGCCAATAATACATACACCAATCAACTCATAACAATGTCTAGATTAACATAATTGAAGTTGGTGTATCAAAGACTTACCTAGCTTGACTTTTCTCTTTTGGTTAAAATTAGGGAAACACTTTGCTCCTTCAATCCAACAATTCAGCTTCTAGTTTTTAACTATGTTGTTCTCCTCATCACAAGGAACAACTTTGCTGCAAGCAGCCTTTCTTAAATCTTCTTGGAAGGTAATGATATTTTAGAGTGAGAAAGCTTGTTTTCACTTCACTATAATGGAGAGTATTAGCTATTCGTGGAAGACAACTTGGCTGTCGGGCCTTTAATAGAGTTAGGTATAATGAGATCGATCTCCATGGGTGGGAGATCGATCTTCCCTTTGGTTGAACTACATTAGTATTCAGTAAATAACTTGTGAGATCGATCTGCTCTTGGGAAGGGATCGATCCTTTTTTGGTAGAATCAAATAGAGATCGATCTGCTTTATGGAGGGATCGACCCTTTCTAGGCAGAATCAAGTAGAGATCGATCTACTTTGAATGAGGGATCGATCTTCCTTTTACAGAATGATTTGGCACTAACATTTCGAGAAGATGAGATCGATCTCCCGTGTACTGAGATCAATCTCCCATGTACTAAGATTGATCTACTTGCCTAAAAAACCTTTATGATTTCATTCTGGAATTACAAGATCGATCTTGTCGTGTAAGAAAATCGATCTGACATTCATCTGCAGATTTACAGCTGCTACTTTTTCTAGAATTTCAAATGAAAGATTACCTTTAACTGCTTCACTAATCATTTTGCATTCTATTCACACTTAGAGCATAAAAGGGTTCATTTCTTATGATTCACATATAATGTAACTTGTGTGTACAAGATGGAATCATAAAGAATACATATAAAAGTATGGGCCTTACACATGTAAAGTATTGCATTCTCATGTAATTCAAATAAATCACATCATATCATGCCATTTCGATTAAATCAAAGTAAATATACATTTCATCACTTTAAAATATGAAAATCGAGGCTTAACCCATCCCTCGCGTTTACCCTTTATAAAACACAGAGTCACATGTCAAGGCTCAACGCATCCCTTAGGTTTACCCAATTTCATAAAAAATCATGTGACAATTCAAACAAGAAATATAATGTGAGATTGGTGACTACTTGTATGGTTTCGAGGATTATGATCATATCCCTTTTTCGGTGATCCCTGGCTACACGGATTTAGTGTGCGGGGCATCACTGCTGTAATGGGAGGTGGGTCAAATCCTCAATCGCCAGCTAACAACTCTACAACTCCACAACACCATGTACTCACGGTACAGTGTACTCTATGTTCTGTTCATGATATAAAGTACTCCATGGACCAAATTGCAGTTTCGATAGTCCTCTGCCATATCTCAAAATGCACGTGCGAGCATGTCAGGACCCCAGTTTCAATCCTTGACTTTAACCAAAAACCACTATAAATTTTTCGCATTTTTAACTTACCTTTCCTCTCTTCAATGGTTGGGCTGTGATTCGATGTCAGAGTCTTCACTTACCACATCATCCATTATCATACATGTCAATATATTATTACTGACTGTAACTGCTTTTATTATACATGTAAGATTATATAAAATCTCATATAAATACATTCCCCATATAACGTATACATCACTGTGCTGTTTCTATGTTTAGATACACAACTGTACAATATAAGTATACCTGGCGATCGATAGGAACTAGCAGTGGACTCTGGAACACTATCCCTTGATAGCTCTTGCTCTACTGACGCTCTGTAGAGAGATATAAAGAAAAGGGGGGTGAGCATAATGCGCTCAGTAAGGAAATCAGGCAAGCAAGTAGATATCCACACTATCTACTCAAAATAGTGCTATGCCTTGAAAACATTTATTTCCTTACTCACTTTAAAAGCATGTCTTGAAATATAATATATATACTTGTACAGAATAAATCCCATGTACAGAAATCATGCTTTATTTCTCAAATGTAGGCATGTAATGCAAAACAATACATTGTATATAAATCATGCCTTTATGTAAATCATGCCATGTATATTTAAATCACAATAAATATGGCATCAAATGATTCACAACACAAATCGGAGTGCGACCCATCCTTCAGGTCTGTCCGCAGTTTAAATCAGTCAATCAATGTGATATATCAAGTGAGACTCTGTGGTAAATGCAAATAGTATCCTGGATTATGATCATATCCGAAAAGTGATCCCATGCAACACAGTACTCGGTGTGCGGTAATCACTGCTGTAACGGGAGGATGGTCAGTCCAATGTCAACCGCCAGCTACGTAACACACGGTACAGCGTACACCTCGTCTCCCAAACACGGTACAAAGTACACCCGTGGACCCTCACAGCCAGGGTGCCTCTCATAGGAGTTAGCCCTCGAAACAATGGAAATAAGTATACCACGTCTATATCAACCTCATGCGGATATGCTCTCTAGCTATGACACACAGTCACACAAGGACTCAGGCATGGGTTTTAACATGTATTACATATCACATACAGTGTGCGTCTTGAGTGCGACTCACAGTCGTCACTCCGCTCAACACTGTTTCACATCACAAAACTCAACTCTAGTGCGAGCAATCTCTAGCAACTAGGTCAATGCATAGTTTATGTATTAAATCAAGTACGAGCAATAGCTCCCAGTACTATGCTATGCACAATATCAAAATCAAGTACGAGCAATAGCTCCCAGTATTATGTCATGTATAAACCATGAAGAATCGAGTACGAGCAACGCTCTAGCACTCTGTCATGCATATATCATTCAAAGCTGAGTACGAGTGAGAACTCCAGTACTCTATCATGCATGTGATGAAAATCTAGTGCGTATCAAAATCCAGCACTAATATTATGTGGAAAACATATGAATCCCAGTGCGAGATATGCTCTAGCACGATTCATTCTCACAAAATATGATAGATGGCTATTTAAAAGGGATTGTTTACAAAATAGTAAAATCAGCACTAAAAGTGTGCTTAAGTCATATCAACCTTAAAATCATTAGCCCATCTATTTATTTTCATGCTAATAGCAATTAAACACTCACAATAGTATTTTCCATGCTTTTTGCAACTTCTCATAAAAGTTGACTTTTTGACTAACTAGGGGCAAAATCATAATTTGCCACTATCGGGTCGCAATAATTAATATTCACTTTCTCTGACCCTCAGAGTTTTTAAGTGAATGCAGAAGCAGTTGAAAATACGTGCAGGTATCTCTAACTACTTGCAAAAGTCCCTTACCTCGGATCACGTCACGTGACCTCACTTCCTCGATGCTGCTAATTCCCGCAGTTCGATCAGCTCTCAATGTAAACTCCGGAGCTGTAAATAACCGTTCCTCAAGTTAATTATACTTTTCCTACTGTATTACACATTAATACAGTTTAATTTCCCTTAATGGGCTTTAAAATCCTTAATGGGCCTAACTAGGCTTTAAGTCCATTTTCATTTTACTATTCACTTTTGTTGGGCCTATTGGGCTTGTGGGACCCACCAACTCTTATTGGGCTTGTCTTAGGCCCATTACACCCTATTGGGCCTAAAAATATTGGGCTTGGCCCATTGGGCCTCTCGGCCACATGCCATGGCCGAGAGCTAGCCATTCTCGATTTTCCACCATGGCATGCCATACATGCCTATTTCCTAGCCATTTTCACTTAGGTATTTTCACAAACACTTGGTAGGCAACATTACCAATCATCATATTGTTCATTTAGGCATTTTATCAAACACCTTGATTGCCAACAATTTACATGTATTAATTAATCAATTTGATTAATTCTAATTATACCATTAATATTAATACATGTGTACTAATCCATTTATGTCTTAAAAATCAAATTGATATATTTCAATATCCCATTGATCACTCTCGGCCTAACCCTCTTCATGGTGATTTAATATGTTTCAATGCTTAAAACATACATCAACATACTTAAAATCATTCATACATTAACATATATGAAATTGGAAATTAGAAAATATACCAATTGTTGTGTTCACCCTTTGGCCGAAACTTTGTAGGCTCTCGGTTTGCACTCTATGGCTCCTTGATAGCCAATTCCAACATATGTTAATCTCCTTTCAATTTGGAACAACTTCCATGAAGAATGCAAGTTCCAAATATGTCTAATTCCTAGTGATTTCTAGTGAGAGAAAGCTTGGATGGTTATGGTTTCAATGGTTTCTTCTCTAGCCGGAATTGGTGTGGTGAAGATGACAATGGTGTGGCTGCATTTATAAGCCACTTACTTAGCCATTAAGCCTTACTTTTCAGCCATTATGCTTGACTTTCCAAATCTGAACCATGAGTCACCTTATGAGTCATAGTTAACTTTAACTATAGTTAGATATTTATCTCATGGGCTTTTCCAATTGGGCTTCTCGGTTTGGGCTTTCCTAATGGGTTTTCGGGCTGAAATTTTTACTACACCTCGGACCTTTTATTGTCTCAAAATTTGGCCGATCAATTGGTCCAACAATTCGGTTTAAAGGACCTAAAAATATCGATATACGTTTAGTATACTTTAATGGGCTTTAAAATTTTCACCTTAGGTCCATTACGTTTTTAACCATTAAATTTATTCCGGAATCCTCCCGAATAAATTTTCCTTACTTTCGGGGATGATTATCTTGTATTCTGGCCAAGAATATTTTTCCCCAAATTTTTCTCCACACTTAGGTTAATTTTAACCATGATTAGTCAACTATGGCAAAAGTCCACTTTCTTAACTATAGTTGACTTTTTCCTTAACAATTGACTAAGTTGACTTTTTCTCCAAATTTCGAAAGTGTCATATACTATGTCTTACACTCTCGTCTTTATATTCCAACCGCTCCCGGTGGATAATTTCACCCGAAACTCCTTTTCTCGCCAAAAAGGTCCATTTTACTCTTTTTAGCTTTTACTCTCGTTTTTGTATGTTCGGGTCTAAATCAAGCTGACTTTCCTTCATGAGTTCTCTACGCACTCTTATTTTAAGTTCTTATTTTCAGTCAGAATGATTTAGAATGACTCGGTTTAGCCTGTGATACCCATCGTCCACATTAGGCATTTTATGTAGCTTTTGCGTGTTAATTCATTTCACTAACACTTTAAATCTAGTAAATACTCTTCTTATGATTCAACCATAATTACATAATGTTCATACACATAGGAATCATAAGAAAATAAGCTACAAAAATCCGGGTCTGACAGAGCATATCAATCGGTGTGACACAGTCTGCACTAGGCTCCAGCACTGTTGTTTCATGTTATCTTATTTAAGCCAAAGTCATTTGATAAAGTGTGACGTCGCATCCCTAACGTTTCAAAAATTGGCAATGTCATTTCAGAGTGATTTCAAGGCGACAACCACAAAGCTGATAATTTCACTAAGTGTTAAAGCACAAAAAATGTGATCGAATAAGGTTTTGTGCAAATCTTCAAGAAATGAATTCCTCATTCACGCCAAATTCATTCGACAAAGTGTGGCGTCACCCCATAAATAAATGAAAGATTGGCTACATAGTTTCAGAGCGATTTCAATGCAGAAGCTTCAAAGTTGAAAGTTTGGTAAAGTGATGAACCACCAAACTATGACCCAGTGTGATAGTGTGCAAAGCTTCGAGAAAGGAAGCCCTCATTCAGGCCAAAGTCAATTGACAAATGTGGTGTTGTTCCCCTAACGACCGAAAATTTGACAAAGTCATTTCAGAGCAATTTCAAGGTGAAAGCTTCAAAACTAAAAAATTCGGATAAGTGTTAAAGCACAAAATGTGACCAAGTAGGGTATTGTGCATATCTTCAAGAAACAAAGTCCTCACTCATGCTAAAGTCATTTGAAAAAGTATGGTGTCACGCCCTAAAAGGTCAAAAAAGTTGCCTAAGTCTTTTCAGAATATTTCAGGGCAAAAACTTTATAGCTGATAGTTTGGCTAAGTGTTAAAGCACAAAAAATGTGACCAAGTAGGGTAGTGTGCAAATCTTCAAGAAATGAATTCCTTATTCACGACAAATTCAATTCATAAAGTGTGGCATCACCCCTTAAAGAACCAAAAATTTGGTTACATCATTTCAGAGCCATTTTAATGTGAAAGCTACAAAGTTGAAAATTTGGCAGTGTTGACCCAACAAACTATGACCAAGTGTGATTGAGTGAAAGTCTTTAAGAAAGGAAGTTATAAGACCCATTTTTTTGTAGCTTGTTCCTTATGATTCCTATATGTACGAACAATTTATTTCGTTAGTTGAAGCATAAGAAGAGTATTTACTTGAATAAAAGTGTAAGTAAAATGATTTAACACTTATAAGCTACATAAAAGTTGAATAAGGGCTATAAGAGCCACAAGCTAAACCGAGAGGATCTGAATCATTCTGACTAAAGAGGAGAACTTAAAATGAGAAAATATAGGGAGTCATGAAGGAAAGTCGGTTTGATTTGGTTCCGAACACAGAGAACCAGAGTAAAAGCCAAAAAGGGGCTAAACAAGTCTGAAATGGTCCGTTTAAGGTGTTTTAGGCATATTCACCTCCTGAAAATGGCCAAAACGTAAAGACAATAGTGTGAACCATGGAATATTACACTTCCCAAATTTTGAGAAAAAGTCAAACATGGTCAATGGTCAAGAAAAAGTCAAAGGTAGTTAAGAAAAGTGGACATTGACCATAGTTGACTAACCATGGTTAAAATTTAACCTAAGTATCGTTAAAAATTGGGGAATAAATATTTTCGGTTAAAATACAAGATAATCATCCCTAGAAATAGGGAAAATTAATTTAATCAAATTGTGGATTAAATTAAACGGGTAAAAACATAATGGGCCAAAGTTGAAGATTTTAAAGCCCGTTAAGGTGTAACATGTGTGGGCCAAATTTTTTAGGCCCATTAGGCCAAATTGTTAGGCCAATTTGTAGGCCCAATATTTAGAAAATTTAAGGCCAAATAGCTAGTAAAAATTACAGCCCAAAAGCCCATTAGGAAGGCCCAAACCGAGAGGCACAAAATCTAGGCCCAATTGTTAAATTTCAAGCCCATTAGTAAATGGTAAGAAAAGTCAATTTGGTAACTATCACCTAAACCCATTCAAGTCAAATTAGATGGATGAAATTCATGACTTAATAACTAAATCTTTAGCTTATAAAATCAGCCAACACCACATCATCTTCTTCCTTAAAGCATTCGGTAAAGAGAGGAAACCATTAACAAACACATAGTCAAGTTTTCTCTCACTAGAAATCACTAGGATAAAGGCATATTTTGAACTTCCAATCTTCATGAACGTTGTTCCAAATTGAGAGAGGATAAACATAGGTTAGAATTGGCTATCTACGAGCCAAAGTGAGCAACCCGAGAGGCTACAAAGTTTCGATCAAGTGTTAAAGCGCAAGCTAGGTATAATTTCAAGTTTCCAAATTCATATATGTTAATCTATGCATTATCCTATGTTGATTGGTATATGTTTTATGCATTGAAACACATGAAATCACCATGAACTATGGTTGGCCGAAAATGAGTGATTGTAAATTGATGAATACCCAATTGATTTTAATGCCTGAATAGGTTGGTAAACATGTGTTTATGATTATGGCATAGTTAGTTTTAATCAATTTGATCAATTTGTGGATGAATTGAAGTTGGCAATCAAGGTTTTTGATAAAAATTCTAAATGAACTAAGTAAGCTTAAGACCATTGCCAACCAAGTGTTTGTTGAATTGCCTAAGTGAATTAGCTAGCAAGATGGCATGTTAGGCTTGACTGGCGACATGGTTAGGTATGACGGCTCTCGGCCACATACCATGGCCGAGAGGTCAAATGGGCCAAGCCTAATTGGTTTCGACCTAATGTGATGTTATGGGCCTCAGACAAGCCCAATAAGAGTTGGTGGGCCCCACAAGCCCAATAGGCTTAATGTGAATGAATAGTAAATGAAAATGGCCTTAAGATAGTGTTCGACCCATTAAGGTTTATAAAGGCCCATTAAGTGAAATAGATTGTATTAAATGTCAAAATACAGTAGGAAAAGTGAAATTAATATGATGAATTGTTATATGCAGCTCCAGAGATTAGTGGAGGAGTAAATCGACTGCTGGATCGAGCAGCGTTGAGAAAGTAAAATTTCTCGAGTGATTACAGGTAAGGGACTTTTGCGAGTAGTTAATGATATTTGAGCATAATTTCATCTGCTTTTGTATTCACTTAAAAACTCTGAGGGTCAGAGAAAGTGAATAATATTTATAACGACCCGATAATGTAAATTATGATTTTACCCCTAGTTAAGAAAAAAGTCAACTTTTGGGAAAAGTTGTAAAAAGCATGGAAACCACATTTTTAAGTGTTTTTACTGCTGTTTAGCAGAAGAGTAGGAAGATGGGCTAATGTTTTCATGGTTGATGAAAAATAGCACAATTTATAGTGCTGATTTTTATATTTTCAAAATCATCTCGTTCAAAGAACCATGTATCAAAATTATGTCAGAATAAATCGTGCTAGAGCACAGCTCGCACTTGAATTCATATGTTTTCCACATAAATGAGTGCTGAATTATGATTCGTACTAGATTTCTAAGACATGCATAAGAGAGTGCTGGAGCATTATTCGTACTCAATTTTATATGATTTATGCATGATAGAGTGCTAGAGTAATTTCTCATACTCGATTTGATGAGTTTTATGCATAGCATGGTACTGGAGCGATTGCTCGTACTTGATTTGAAACGTGATCTATGCATGACCTAATGTTGGAGGGTTACTCGCACTAGTGTTTGTTTTATAAGATGCATAAACAGTGTTTAAGCTGGGTATCCACTGTAAGTTGCACTTAAGGCACGCACTGTAGTTTTATTGTGTTATATAAGACATGTTTAAAACCATGCTGATTACCTCATGTAGACTGAGTGTCACACTGTTGAGATTTCTGCATGTGGATTTAGAGACGTGGTATTGATTATCCATTGAGATAGGATCCACGGGTGTACGTTGTGCCGTTTATGTGTCACGGAGTACATTGTACCGTGTGTTTTTGTGTTGTTGTGGCATTGAGAAGTTGATAGCTGGCGGTTGTGAGGATTTGACCCACCTCCCATTGCAGTAGTGATTGTCCCGCACATCGAGATCCGTGTAGCCTGGGATCACCTTATAGGATATGGCCATAGTCCAGGATATTATTGCATTTAGCCGCCGAGTCTCATATGATATATCACTTGATTTTATGATACGAATAGACTTGAGGGATGGGTCGAAATCTGATTTTTGTTTTGTGAATGATTGAAATGCCATATTTACTGTGATTTGAATATAAATGGCATGATTTATCTAAAGGCATTACAAAATTATAAAGATGCATTATCTTGTATAAAATGCCTAAATTTAAGAACTCAACATGATTTTTGTACATGGGATTTAATCTGTACAAGTATATATATATTTTAAATTCTTGCTTTTAACATGAGTTAATGAAATAATATTTTAATGCATAATATTGTTTTCAGCACATAGTGTAGATGCTTACTTGCTTGCCTGATTTCCTTACTGAGCTAGTGAGTTCACCTCTTTCATTTTCAACCTCACTACAGAGCATCCGCAGTAGAGCCAGTACAACTGTGGGTTAGCATTCCTTTTTTTCGCTGCCATTTCCTATCGAGCGAAAGGTATACACATTACGTACTATTTTGTATCTAAACATATAAACAGCATAGTGATGTAAACGATGTAAATTATAGGGGATGCATTTGTATTAAATTTTATATGAGCTCACTTAAGGTATAAAAGAAATTATAATCAGTAGATAGTATATTGACATGTATGTATGATAATGAATGAATGGTATGGTAAGCGAGGATACTAATATCGAATTGTAGCCCAACTGTTGATAAGGAGAAAGGTAAGTAAAAAGCAAAAAAATTATAGTGGTTTTTAGTGAAGTCACGGTCGTGACAGAATGGTATCAGAGCAGAGTTGATCTGATGTGAGTCGGTGTTATAATTAGGAATATGTACATCCCAATATTATTGTGCTGTGCTTAATACAATTACGTATACAAGATGAGAATCAGACTAATTAATGGCTGTGAATGCAGGAATCGAGCCTTTATGGCTAATACCAGCTGTGGTAGAAGAGCTAGAGGTAGGGCTCAAGGCCATAGTGGTAGGCCTATAAGCCGACCTAATTCTGAGTCTTCATCTGTCTATGAGACTCCAGATCCTACTGAGGAACCAGAGAGTATAGAGACACGCTTCACGAGATTAGAGCGTAGCCTAGAGACGATTGTGGAGATGTTGGCACAAACTATTTCAGGTAGACAAGGGTAGGATGCAGGGACTACGACTGGACAGGCAGCTGTACTTGACACACCTGCACAACTGGCACAAATGCCACAGCCTATGGATACTCCTACACCCCCACCAGCTCAAGATACGCTTTCTCTTATTGCTCTGCGAGTGAGTAGTAGTGGTTTAGGGTACGGATGTGAGATGGATCGATTATGATAGTTCCAGAAGTTTAGACCTCCATCTTTTAGTGGGGTCAAGGACCCGGTTGCTGCTAAGGAGTGGATCAGAGAGATGGAGAAGCTATATGGGTTTTTCAAGTGTACGACTTCGGAGATGGTTACGTTTGCTGCGTTCCTACTAAAGGGATTGATAGAGCATTGGTGGAAGTCCACCAGACCCATATTGAGAGCCCGAAATATAGATATTAGTGTCTTTAGGAGGTAGTTTGTTGCAGATAGCGCAGCAGAGATTACAAGCTGAGTTTCTAGGGTTGAGCTAGGGGAGTTTGTCGGTGGATGAGTATAAGACTAGATCCATATCCCTGTGAAGATATGACCCTAACACCATGTATAGTGAGACCAGGAAGGTCCGCAGATTAGTTGATGGATGAATACCAGTACTACGGTCTAGATTAGTCCCATTTGGATGTAGCCACATATGAAGAGGCAGTGCATAGGGCACAACTGTGCAAGCAGGACTATGAGAGGAATATCTATGAGTTTCGAAAGTTTAGTCGGAGCTGAGATAAAGAGAGGAAGAGGTCAGATAGAGATAGAGGTTTCAGTTATCGAGGAGGGAGGAGACTCTTCGGTAAGAAACCATGAATAGAGGAGGTGCGAGGGAGACCTAATTGACCTCCTGCTTATCCGGCCATAGCTCTAGCTAGAGGTAATGTTATTGAAGGATAGAGGCCCACTACTGAGCAGTGTAGTAGATGTGGCAGACATCATGGCAGTAGACCTTGTCCGATGACTCCTATAGCATGTTTTCGTTGTGGGAAACCAGGGCATATTGCTAAAGCTTACCCAGAGTGGATTGAGCCTTCCCCATAGAAGGGCAAAGAGCCAGAGAGAGCTCCAGTTGATACGTTTGCTCTGAGGAGGAGAGCGACATCTGAGGGGAATGGAAAGTAAGTGATTGGTCGAGGGCACGTACATGCTTTGTACCAGGGCACAACTGATGCTTCATCGGATGTGATTAGAGGTAACATACTGATTTATGATATTGAAGCATATATTTTATTTGATCCTGGTGCCACGTATTCATTTGTATCGCCTTCATTTACATGTAAGTTAGCAAGATATGTAGAGCGTACACCTTTAAGTAGGATGATGTTGATTAGTACGCCTATAGATAACAGTCAGATAGTTAAGTATGTATTTAACAATTGCAAGTTAAAAGTAGGGGAAAAGGATATGACAACCAATCTAATATTGCTAAGTATGAGCGATTTTGATGTAATTTTAGGAATGGATTGGTTATCTGCAAACCATGTTGTTTTAGATTGTTATGCTAAGACAGTTGTGTTTCCTAACCTTGAAAAATATATTGTAAAGTTTATTAAAAAGAAATGAAAGTAGTAGTTATAGTTTACAATAAACAATATATTATGCTTACTGAGAATCAATATGTTGAAGGTTTTATTGTGCACGTGGTTGATACGGATAAGGCACATCTAGAGTTGGCAGATATTCCTATTGTTAGTGAATTCCCATATGTCTTTTTGGATGAACTGTCAGGGTTACCACCAGACAGAGAGATGGAGTTCTGTATAGATTTGGTGCATGGTACAGAGCCCATATTAAAACCACCGTACAGCATGGCCTTAGTTGAGTTGGAGGAGCTCAAGGGACAGTTGCAAAAGATGTTGGATAGGGGTTTCATTAGACTGAGTGTTTCACCTTACAGAGCACCAATTTTGTTTGTGAAGAAGAAGGATGGAAACCTTTGATTGTGTATTGATTACAGATTGTTGAATAAGGCTATCATCAAGAATAAGTATCCTCTTCCACGCATCGATGACTTGTTGGATCAGCTTCAGGGAGCACAGGTCTTTTCCAAGATTGATCTGACGTCTGGGTATCATTAGTTGAGAGTTAAGAGTAGAGATGTACCTATGACAGCGTTTTGGACCTGATATGGCCATTAGGAGTTGTTGGTTATGACATTCGGATTGAAAAATGTTCCCGCTGCTTTTATGGCTTTGATGAATGCTGTGTTTAAGCCATACTTGATTAGTTTCTTATCATCTTTATCGATGACATCTTGGTCTATTCGAAGACTTAGGAGGAGCATGAACAGCACTTGAGGATTATATTACAAACTCTCCTAGAGGAGTTGTATGCTAAACTCAGTAAGTGTGACTTCTAGTTGGCAGAGATCTTGTTCTTAAGACACGTTGTGTCGAGGGATGGTGTATCTGTAGATCCATCCAAGATTAAGGCTTTAGTTAAATGGGAACAGCTGAAGACAGTCACCGAGATCAGGAGTTTCTTAGGTTTAGTAGGATACTATCGGAGATTCGTTGAGAGATTTTCAAAATTAGCTGCTCTGTTGACACGTCTCACTCGGAAGAGTGTACCATTCGTCTAGGATGAGGATTGTGAGAGGAGTTTTCAAGAGTTGAAGCTTCCAAATTCATATATGTTAATCTATGCACTATTCTAAATTGATTGGTATATGTTTTATGCATTGAAACACATGAAATCACCATGAACTAAGGTTGGCCGAAAATGAGTGATTGTAAATTGATGAATACCCAACTGATTTTAAGGCATGAATAGGTTAGCATACATGTGTTTATGATTATGGCATAGTTAGTTTTAATCAATTTGATCAATTGGTGGATGAATTGAAGTTGGCAATCAAGGTGTTTGATAAAAAGTCTAAATGAACTAAGTAAGCTTAAGACCGTTGCCAACCAAGTGTTTGTTGAATTGCCTAGGTGAATTGGCTAGCAAGATGGCATGTTAGGTGTGATCGACGGCATGGCTAGGCATGATGGCTCTCGGCCACATGCCATGACCGAGAGGTCCAATGGGCCAACCCCATTTGGTTTCAGCTCAATGTGATGCTATGAGCCTTGGACAAGCCTAATAAGAGTTAATGGTCTTGGACAAGCCCAATAGGTCCAATGTAAATAAATAGTAAAATAAAAATAGGCTTAAGACAGTGTTACGCCCATTAAGGTTTATCAAGGCCCATTAAGTGAAATAGACTATATTAAATGTGAAATACAGTAGAAAAAGTGAAATTAACCTGATGAATGGTTATATACAGCTTGAGAGATTATCAGAGGAGCAAATCGGGCCGCTGGATCGAGCAGCGTTAAGAAAGTAAAATTTCTCGAGTGATTGCAAGTAAGGGACTTTGTGAGTAGTTAAAGATATACGTGTAATTTCATCTACTTTTGCATTCATTTAAAAACTATGAGAGTCAAAGAAAGTGAATAATATTTATAGCGACCCTAAAATGGCAAATTACGATTTTACCCCTAGTTAGGAAAAAAGTCAACTTTTGGGAAAAGTTGTAAAAAGCATGGAAACCACATTTTTGAGTGTTTTTACTACTGTTTAGCAGAAGAGTAGGTAGATGGGCTAATGTTTTCATGGTTGATGAGAAATAGCACAATTTATAGTGCTGATTTTTATATTTTAAAAATCATTCCTTTCAAAGAACCATCTATCAAAATTATGTGAGAATAAATTGTGCAAGAGCATAGCTCGCACTTGATTTCATATGTTTTCCACATAAATTAGTGCTAAAGTATGATTCGCACTAGATTTCTAGGACATGCATGACAGAGTGCTGGAGCATTGCTCGTACTCAGTTTTATATGATTTATGCATGATAGGGTGCTAGAGTAATTTCTCGTACTCGATTTGATGAGTTTCATGTAAGACCCTGTATATGTATAATGGTAATGTGTGTAATTGGATCAAATAATATGAATGGACTTGTAATGTAAAGTATGATTGATGTAAGTCCATGGATTCAATGTATGTATGTGTAATATGAATTGTAACATACATACAAGTTTCATTGAGTACGAATATGAAGAAATGAGTTCTGGCAAGTGATGGATGTGATTGAAACTCAAGATGAGTAGTGTGGTAAAATGGAATGGAGTTATGCTTCCATTTGGTTTTATATAGCATACCTTTGGACATACAATGAATGCACATAAGTTTCAATGTGCGTAAGGTATGAATAGGTGCCATTTTCAAGTTATACAGGTGGATGGATGAGAAAATGGCCATGGCAACAGATCAAGAATGTGTTGGTATGAGTTGCAGCAAGGAAACTGCAAGAAATCTGGAAAGTATGAAGGCCAGATCGATCTCATAGGATGAGAGATCGATCTGGAAGAGCCAGAATGCTCTTATTTGGGCAATGGAATAGAGCAGACCGATCTCCAATGGGGCCAGATCGATCTCCTAAGCATTCTGTGATGAAAAGATCGATCCTCAAGCACCCAGATCAATCTCCTTAGCTCTATGTTTGGGACCAGATCGATCTCATGCTTCGACAGATCGATCTCATGCTTCAACAGATCGATCTCATGCTTCGACAGATCAATCTCATGCTTAAAAATGTCGTGAAAAAGAGGGATTTAAAGGGACCAGATCGATCTCCTCTTGGACCAGATCAATCTCCTCAAGCTATTTCTATATAAGGAGGGCTGAAAATCAAGAAATCTCGAGAAAAACATTAACCTTCCACTTTCAACCCAAAAACCTAACTTTCCCTCTCTAAAATCAGCCATTTCCAGCAAGAATTAAAGAGAGACCATTAGAGGCAAAGTTGTTCCTATTAAAGAGAAGAACAACATAGTGTGAAGGCATTTTTCTATTGTTGGTATTGAAGGAGTTAAGGGCATTGCCATTTGGAGCAAGAAGAAAAATCATATTTGGTAAGATTCTAACACTCCAATCCAAATACATTGTCTATTTAATTGATTTTGGAGTTGTTTGGCATAACTATTGATGGATAAATTATCTAGGGATGTGGTGGAATTGGTGTGACCTAGAAAACCTAGAATGGGTATGATGTGAGAATATATGGGTTGAATGAGTTTATGATTTATGGGTATGCTAAAGTTGTTAGTGAGGTAATGCTTATGATTTTAGATGGTTAAATGAGATTACATTGTGAGTTTGGAGGAATTGTGGAAATGAGTATGTATATGCTTGATAAAATGCTATAGTGAGCGAATTCATGAAATATGAACACTATGAGCTTAATGTCGATTTAATATCGATTTGGAATAAGTTAATAGGCCTAAGAAGATCCATAGACTCGAGTTATGGGTAAAGTAATGAAACGAGGCCATATAAGCGTTAATAGAGGCTATAGATTAAATTGACTAGCAAGCACAAGGGTTGCATTATATGGATCGAATATAATGCGAGATACGATTTTGTGCAGTCCCGAAGAGTTTGTTGAAGACGAATCGAACCGTACGAGTAAGCAGCTTAAGGAAGTGGAATCACGCATCGTGATTCCAGGTAAGGGAATTTTGTGAGTATATAGAGGTAGCTGCTCGTACTTTGAACTTGTCGGTGAATATTGGGTGTTTTATGAAATGCATGGTTGCTCAAATAAATGATTGATGGTATTCGTGAATGATGAGGAGTATATGCGTGGTTTTGGATTTGAAGTGGATTTTATGAAATGGGATAGTAAGGCTAATAATTGCATAAATCTAATGTTTTGATGCTTTTCAAAATGAAATTGCTTGGTTTTAAGCAAGCTAGTAGATGGGTCGGCTAGTATTGTATGGTTGTTGTGGAAAAGCATTTGTGAGTGCTAAACCCGATTGTCGGGATGGTTTGATTGTGTATGAGCCGCCTATCGTATTTGTATGACATAAATCGCGCTAGAGCCTCGCTCGCGCTGGATTTCTATGTTTTCATTTGTATGAAACATGTTGGAGCTTAGCTTGCACCTTGATTTGGAAGCTATGATGATGTTTATAAACCGTACTGGAGCTTCTGCTCGTACGTGGATTTTGAGTGGTTGTCTTATGAGTATAACCGTACTAGAGCTATGCTCATACGCGTCTCTGTATGAGAGGATGCCTGAGTCGTGCTAGAGCTTTACTCGCACAAGTTTGCTCATTGTGACACGTATAAGGTTGTGAAAGTTGGTAAGATCCTTAAGCCTTACATCCTTAAGCCCAAAGAGGCGGGGAGGCTCTGTTAGGCGGGGAGGCTCTGTTCGGTGTGGAGGCTCTCTTACGGTGGGATCCTTAAGCCAACATCCTTAAGCCCTGGAGGGGCGGGGAGGCTCTGTTAGGTAGGGAGGCTCTCCTACATGGGTACGGTAAGATCCTTAAACCCTACATCCTTAAGCCAACATCCTTAAACCCAAAGAGGCGGGGAGGCTCTGTTCGGTGGGGAGGCTCTCTTATGGAAGGATCCTTAAGTCCTACATCCTTAAGCCCGAGGAGGCAGGGAGGCTCTGTTAGGCGGGGAGGCTCTGTTCGGCAGGGAGGCTCTCCTTCACGGATATGAAAAACTCTTGGTATGGGGTCGGTAAGACCTAGGAATGGCGCCCCAATCACGATATGAGTCTGCGGAGTACGCTGTACCGTGTATATCACATGGAGTATGATGTATCGCATGATGGTTATGTGTTGAGAAAGTCTGGTGAGGGATAATCCATCTTCATGCCAGCGTGATACCCCGCACACCTGGATGCGTGTGGTCTGGGATGATTTATGATGTAATGGTCCACATAGGCACTTTTGATATAGTGACCTAGTTTTTATACACATGCATAAATTGTGAAATGAAAATGTGGTTGTGATTGTGAATTGATTTGGTGGTAATTATGTGTTGAGAAAGAGGTTTATGATGTTGGTTTAAAAAGGAGGTTTCTTAATGAATTGCCCTTTTTATGAATTTAAATGAGATTGAGCATGAGATGATTTATACATGATGTTTCTACCAAGTTTTATATGCCAATGCACATGATTTTGATATATGATATATATGTATATTCACATGGCATAGTTTTATTCCTCATGCTCCTACCATAAATGATTTATGCATAACACTATCAGCATGTAGATGAGTAGTTATCTACCATGCTTGCATTATTGCCTTACTGAGCGTGTGGTTGCTCATCCCACTCTATTTTCCCCCTACAGAGCGTGCATAGTAGCCCAGTAAGGACTGAGGCGTGGTATTTTGGACTCTGCTGCATCTCCATTGCTAAGAGGTATATACACAGTGATTCTTTTTGTATCTAAACAATGTAAAAGCACAGTATTCTTTTGAGTTGTAATTATGGGGGATGTAGATGTCAGTAAAACATGTATTCGTATAAGTACACGATTAAATGCAAATGTATGACATCGTTTTAATTAATTGAGAATGAATGAGACCTGGTGTTTATTATTGACTCACAGCCCAACAGTGTGTGGTGAGTTTAGTTCACGACCGGGTAAGGTAACAGTAAAATGCAAAAAATTTTCAGTGATTTTCGGTTAAAGAGAATGGAATTGGGTCGTGAAAGAGATTGGTATCAGAGCTGTATTGGCCTGATGTGAGTCATTAATAAAACGTAGGAAAGTACATCCCCATAGTACTGTGCTTTTGTTTAGATATAACTGTGTATACCGTGATGGATTGAGCTTAATGAATTACTATAATACAGGAAGTTGGGAACTATGCCAGTTACACGCAAAGGTAGAGGGGCGAGAGCACGTGCTAGAGGCCGTAGAGGTAGGCCTGAGAGCCGTGCGGAGCCACAGACTGAGCAGGCTCCACAGAATCCTACTGAGAGAGCAGAGGATACTGAGGCTCGCTTCGCTAGGTTAGAGTGGAGTATTGAGAATTTGGTGGAGATAGTCACGCAGGCATTGGGTGTCGGTGATAGACGAGGTCTCGCGGCACAGCCTACTACTGAACAGGCAGCTGCAGAGGTGGAGAGACCTCATGCTACTGAGACAGCTACAGTTACACCACCTCCAGCCCAGGACACAGATTCTCCTATCGCTCCACAGCAGAGCGGTAGTGATTTAGGTTATGACTGCGACTTGAGCAGGTTGCGAGAGTTTCAAGCGCTGAAACCCCCAGTGTTTAGAGGGGTGAAGGACCCAGTGGTTATGGAGGATTGGGTGTATGAGATGGAGAAACTATATAGGTTTTTCCGATGCACTTCAGCTGAAAAGGTAGCCTTTGCCGTGTTTATGTTGAAAGGCGAGGCCGAGCATTGGTGAAGGTCCACCGAGGTTATTTTGAGGGCCAGACACTCTGAGATCTCGTGGGAGATATTTCTAGAGGCCTTCAGGAGACAATATATCCCAACCACCGCACAGAGGAAATTACAGATGGAGTTTATGAATTTGGTTCAAGGACACCATACTGTGGACGAGTATGAGTCCAAGTTTATGTCCTTGGGGAGATATGACCTGGACACGATGGGTAGTGAGACCAGAAAGATACAAAAGTTCATGGATGGATTGAGATTGGCCATCCGGACTAAGCTAGCTCCCTTCGACAATGTGACCTATGAGGAGGTTGTACATAAGGCTCAGTTATGTGAGCAAGACTTTGAGCGAAATGCCTTCGAGCTTGGGAGGATTAGTGTCAGGAAGGACAGAGACCGTAAGAGATCCGGGTTTGGAAGAGTGGCCAAGAGAGATGGCCAAAGATTGAGGAGGTGCGGGAGAGAGCCGCTAGACCTCCCGTATACCCAGCCTTGACTGCGCCGAAGGGCATGACTATTAGAGGACCACGGCCTACTACTGACCAGTGTAGGAGATGTGGGAGATTTCATGGGAATAGGCCCTGTCTGATGACCCCTATGGTGTGTTTTAGATGCGAGAGACCAGGACATATGGCTAAGCATTATCTCGAGAAGATGGAGATTGCCCCACAAAAGGGCAAGGAGCCTGAGGGAGCTCCAGTTGAGACAGCAGCCCCGAGGAGGAGGGCTACAGCTGAGGAAAAAGGGAAACAGGCTGTGGGTGTGAGCAGAGGAAGGGTGCACGCGCTGGACCAGGACACTGTAGATGCATCGACGGATGTGATTAAAGGTACCATCTGAATCTTTGATTTAGAAGCATTGGTATTATTTGATCCTGGTGCCACGCATTCTTTCATATCACCTTCCTTTGCACATAAATTATTGAAGCATGTGAAACCAACATTGTTGGATAAAATGTTAATGATTTCCACACCCATGAATGATAGTCAATTGACTGAGCATGTATGTAAAGATTGTAAGTTAAAGATAGAGGGGAAGGAAATGATAGCCAATCTGATTTTATTGAATATGAATGATCTTGATGTAATTTTGGGAATAGATTGGTTGGCTACCAATCGTGTTGTGATGGATTGTCATGCCAAAACATTGATGTTTTAAGGATTAGACAATCTTATTGTAAACATAGATGAAAAGAAATGATATGAAAATAGCATGGTTGTTGTAAATAAAGGAGTATGATTTCAAATGCATATTGCTTAAGAGATAAATTATTGTTTATGATAAATGTTGAATGTGGAGTGATGGTTATGTTACTAACGATGGAGAGGATAATGTGAAGGGTTCATTGCATACGTGGTTGATATAGATGAGGCACACTCGGAATTAAGGGACATAGCCGTAATTACGGATTACCCTGATGTCTTTCCGGATGAATTACCAGGATTACCACCTGAAAGGGAAATGGAATTTCGCATTGAGCTAGTGCCTGGTACAGAGCCGATATCAAAACCACCCTATAGAATGGCTCCGATAGAATTGGAAGAGCTGAAGAAACAGCTGCAAGAGTTGCTGGAGAAGGGGTTTATTAGACCGAGTGTCTCACCTTGGGGAGCACCGGTTCTATTTGTAAGGAAGAAGGATGGAAGCCTCCGACTGTGTATAGATTACCGGTTGTTGAATAAGGCCACCATTAAGAACAAGTACCCCCTTCCAAGAATCGATGATTTGTTGGATCAGCTCCAGGGAGCTGAAGTATTTTCTAAGATAGATCTGCGGTCAGGGTACCATCAGTTGAGGATCAGGAGTGGAGATGTACCCAAGATATCATTTCGTACCCGTTATGGCCACTACGAGTTTTTGGTGATGCCATTCGGATTGACGAATGCTCCCGCAGCATTTATGGCGTTGATGAATGATATATTCAAGCCATACCTGGATAAGTTTGTAATAGTGTTCATTGATGACATTTTGGTGTATTCCAAGTCCAGGGAAGATCATGAGGAGCACTTGAGGATAGTTCTGCAGACCCTCCGAGAGAGAGAATTGTATGCCAAACTCAGCAAGTGTAACTTTTGGTTGGAACATATCTCATTTCTGGGGCATGTTGTGTCAAAGGATGGGGTATCGGTGGATCCATCCAAGATAGAGGCAGTTGTACAGTGGGAACAGCCCAAGACAGTAACTGAGATCAGGAGTTTTCTGGGATTGGCAGGATATTATCGGAGGTTTGTAGAGGGTTTATCCAGACTAGCTGCTCCATTGACATGCTTCAAGCATAAGGATGTTAAGTTTGTGTGGGTTGAGGCATGTGAGAGGAGTTTTGAGGAGCTTAAGCGTCGATTGACGGCTGCTCCAGTTCTCACCATTCCTACCAGCTCAGGAGGATTCTCAGTGTATACGGATGCATCACACCAGGGACTGGGCTGTGTGCTTATGCAGGATGGGAAGGTAGTTGCCTATGGATCTAGACAGTTGAAAGATCATGAGAGGAACTACCCGACACATGATTTGGAGTTGGCGGCTGTAGTATTTGCTTTGAAAATATGGCGCCACTATCTCTATGGTGAGAAGTTTCAGGTGTTCACAGATCATAAGAGCCTTAAGTACCTGTTCTCGCAGAAAGAGTTGAATATGAGACAGAGGAGATGGCTCGAACTCTTGAAAGACTATGATTGTGAAATCATGTACCAACCAGGTAAGGCAAATGTAGTTGCCGATGCTTTGAGTAGAAAGAACCTTGGGTTGGTATCTTATATGATGGTACGGGAACATGAATTGTTAGAACACTTTGCGAACCTCAGTTTGGATGTAACCCCACCTGGATCTGAGAGACTTGAGATCATGGCTAGTTTGAGACTAGAGCCAGAGTTGATTGGCCGTATTCGGCGAGCCCAGCAGAGCGATCGACGATGCATCGATTGGCTGAGGCAGATACAGACAGGTGTGGGTATTGATTTTGAGCAGAGTGCTGATGGCTTATTGAGGTTCAAAGGCAGAGTATGCGTTCCCAGGGATCCAGAGATCAAGAGAATGATTTTATCAGAGGCTCACTCATCGAAGTATACGATACATCCGGGAAGTACCAAGATGTATCAAAACCTTTGGAAGGTTTACTGGTGGTCTGGAATGAAAAGAGATATTGCTGAATATGTCGCTAAGTGTCTCGTGTATCAGCAAGTGAAGGTAGAGCATCAGAAGCCTGCAGGATTATTGCAGCCTCTACCGATACCGACTTGGAAGTGGGAGCATGTCACCATGGATTTTGTGATGTGGTTGTCGAGGACCCGCAGAGGTCATGATGCCATATGGGTTATTGTGGACCGGTTGACTAAGTCCGCCCATTTCTTGGCTATGAGAGCTACCGATACACTGAGTCAGTTGGCAAACCTGTATATTCGAGAGATAGTACGGCTACATGGTGTACCAGTGAGCATTGTTTCTGATAGGGATACCCGCTTCACTTCCCATTTTTGGGAACATTTTCAGGAAGCGCTGGGGACCCGACTGAGTTTTAGCACCGCTTTTCATCCTCAGACAGATGGGCAGTCAGAGAGGACTATACAGACCCTCGAGGATATGTTGAGAGCGTGTGTACTGGATTTTAGAGGCTCCTGGGATAACCACCTGCAGTTAGCCGAGTTCGCTTATAATAATAGCTATCATGCGAGTATCGGGATGGCACCCTATGAGGCATTGTACGGGCGTAGATGCCGTTCCCCCATTAGATGGGAAGAGGTTAGTGACAGATAGATTTTTGCTCCGGACTTAGTCCAGCAGGCATCTGAGGACGTCCAGTTGATATCTGAGAGATTACGGACAGCTCAGAGCCGACAAAAGAGTTATGCTGACAAGAGACGAAGACCACTGGAGTTTGATGAGGGTGAGTCGGTGTTTCTGAAGGTATCACCATCGAAGGGTATTATGAGATTTGGTAAGAAGGGCAAGCTGAGCCCTAGATATATCGGACCCTTCGAGATTTTGGAGAGAGTGGGAGATAAGGCGTATAGATTGGCATTACCACCGGACTTGGCAAATGTCCACAACATCTTCCACGTCTCGATGCTTCGGAAGTATCGCCCGGACCCAGCACACGTGATAAGATATGAGCCGTTGGAGCTCCATGAGAGTATGACGTATGTTGAGAAGCCGATTCGGATATTGGACAGAAAAGAGAAAGTGTTGCGGAATAAGACAATTCCCTTGGTGAAAGTTCTTTGGCAACACCACATGGCGGAAGAGGCCACGTGGGAATTGGAGAACTTGATACTGGAGAAGTACCCCCAACTTTTTGAAGAGTGACTTGGTTCTAATTTGGAGGACCAAATTCCTTGAAGGAGGGGAGAATGTAAGACCCCGTATATGTATAATAGTAATGTGTGTAATTGGATCAAATAATATGAATGGACTTGTAATGTAAAGTATGATTGATGTAAGTCCATGGATTCAATGTATGTATGTGTAATATGAATTGTAACGTACATACAAGTTTCATTGAGTACGAATATGAAGAAATGAGTTCTGGCAAGTGATGGATGTGATTGAAACTCAAGATGAGTAGTGTGGTAAAATGGAATGGAGTTATGCTTCCATTTGGTTTTATATAGCATACCTTTGGACATACAATGAATGCACATAAGTTTCAATGTGCGTAAGGTATGAATGGGTGCCATTTTCAAGTTATAAAGATGGATGGATGAGAAAATGGCCATGGCAACAGATTAAGGACGTGTTGGTATGAGTTGCAGCAAGGAAACTGCAAGAAATCTGGAAAGTATGAAGGCCAGATCGATCTCATAGGATGAGAGATCGATCTGGAAGAGCCAGAATGCTCTTATTTGGGCAATGGAATAGAGCAGATCGATCTCCAATGGGGCCAGATCGATCTCCTAAGCATTCTGTGATGAAAAGATCGATCCTCAAGCACCCAGATCGATCTCCTTAGCTCTCTGTTTGGGACCAGATCGATCTCATGCTTCGACAGATCGATCTCATGCTTAAAAATGTCGTGAAAAAGAAAGATTTAAGGGGACCAGATCGATCTCCTCTTGGACCAGATCGATCTCCTTAAGCTATTTCTATATAAGGAGGGCTGAAAATCAGGAAATGTCGGGAAAAACATTAACCTTCCACTTTCAACCCAAAAACCTAACTTTCCCTCTCTAAAATCAGCCATTTCCAGCAAAAATTAAAGAGAGACCATTAGAGGCAAAGTTGTTCCTATTAAAGAGAAGAACAACATAGTGTGAAGGCAATTTTCCATTGTTGGTATTGAAGGAGTTAAGGGCATTGCCATTTGGAGCAAGAAGAAAAATCATATTTGGTAAGATTCTAACACTCCAATCCAAATACATTGTCTATTTAATTGATTTTGGAGTTGTTTGGCATGACTATTGATGGATAAATTATCTAGGGATGTGGTGGAATTGGTGTGACCTAGAAAACCTAGAATGGGTATAATGTGAGAATATATGGGTTGAGTTTATGATTTATGGGCATGCTAAAGTTGTTAGTGAGGTAATGCTTATGATTTTAAATGGTTAAATGAGATTACATTGTGAGTTTGGAGGAATTGTGGAAATGAGTATGTATATGCTTGATAAAATGCTATAGTGAGCGAATTCATGAAATATGAACACCATGAGCTTAATGTCGATTTAATATCGATTTGGAATAAGTTAATAGGCCTAAGAAGATCCATAGACTCGAGTTATGGGTAAAGTAATGAAACGAGGCCATATAAGCGTTAATAGAGGCTATAGATTAAATTGACTATAGCAAGCACAAGGGTTGCATTATATGGATCGAATATAATGCGAGATACGATTTTGTGCAGTCCCGAAGAGTTCGTTGAAGACGAATCGAACCGTATGAGTAAGCAGCTTAAGGAAGTGGAATCACACATCGCGATTCCAGGTAAGGGAATTCTGTGAGTATATAGAGGTAGCTGCTCGTACTTTGAACTTGTGGGTGAATATTGGGTGTTTTATGAAATGCATGGTTACTCAAATAAATGATTGATGGTATTCGTGAATGATGAGGAGTATATGCGTGGTTTTGGATTTGAAGTGGATTTTATGAAATGGGATAGTAAGGCTAATAATTGCATAAATCTAATGTTTTGATGCTTTTCAAAACGAAATTGCTTGGTTTTAAGCAAGCTAGTAGATGGGTCCGCTAGTATTGTATGGTTGTTGTGGAAAAGCATTTGTGAGTGCTAAACCCGATTGTCAGGATGGTTTGATTGTGTATGAGCCGCCTATCGTATTTGTATGGCATAAATCGAGCTAGAGCCTCGCTCGCGCTGGATTTCTATGTTTTCATTTGTATGAAACGTGCTGGAGCTTAGCTCGCACCTTGATTTGGAAGCTATGATGATGTTTATAAACCGTACTGGAGCTTCTGCTCGTATGTGGATTTTGAGTGGTTGTCTTATGAGTATAACCGTACTAGAGCTATGCTCGTATGCGTCTCTATATGAGAGGATGCCTGAGTCGTGCTAGAGCTTTGCTCGCACAAGTTTGCTCATTGTGACACGTATAAGGTTGTGAAAGTTGGTAAGATCCTTAAGCCTTACATCCTTAAGCCAACATCCTTAAGCCCAAAGAGGCGGGGAGGCTCTGTTAGGCGGGGAGGCTCTGTTCGGTGGGGAGGCTCTCTTACGGAAGGATCCTTAAGTCCTACATCCTTAAGCTAACATCCTTAAGCCCGAGGAGGCAGGGAGGCTCTGTTAGGCGGGGAGGCTCTGTTCGGCAGGGAGGCTCTCCTTCACGGATATGAAAAACTCTTGGTATGGGGTACGTAAGACCTAGGAATGGCACCCCCAATCACGATATAAGTCTGCGGAGTACGCTGTACCGTGTATATCACATGGAGTACGATGTACCGCATGATGGTTATGTGTTGAGAAAGTCTGGTGAGGGATAATCCATCTTCATGCCAGCGTGATACCCCGCACACCTGGATGCGTGTGGTCTAGGATGATTTATGATGTAATGGTCCACATAGGCACTTTTGATATAGTGACCTAGTTTTTATACACATGCGTAAATTGTGAAATGAAAATGTGGTTGTGATTGTGAGTTGATTTGGTGGTAATTATGTGTTGAGAAAGAGGTTTATGATGTTGGTTTAAAAAGAAGGTTTCTTAATGAATTGCCCTTTGTATGAATTTAAATGAGATTGAGCATGAGATGATTTATACATGATGTTTCTACCATGTTTTATATGCCAATGCACATGATTTTGATACATGATATATATGTATATTCACATGGCATAGTTTTACTCCTCATGCTCCTACCATAAATGATTTATGCATAACACTATCAGCATGTAGATAGAGTAGTTATCTACCATGCTTGCATTATTGCCTTATTGAGCGTGTGGTTGCTCATCCCACTATATTTTCCCCCCTACAGAGCGTGCATAGTAGCCCAGTAAGGACTGAGGCGTGGTATTTTGGACTCCGCTGCATCTCCATTGCTAAGAGGTATATACACAGTGATTCTTTTTGTATCTAAACAATGTAAAGGCACAGTATTCTTTTGAGTTGTAATTATGGGGGATGTAGATGTCAGTAAAACATGTATTCATATAAGTACACGATTAAATGCAAATGTATGACATCGTTTTAATTAATTGAGAATGAATGAGACTTGGTGTTTATTATTGACTCACAGCCCAACAGTGTGTGGTGAGTTTAGTTCACGACCGGGTAAGGTAACAGTAAAACGCGAAAAATTTTCAGTGATTTTCGGTTAAAGAGAATGGAATTGGGTCGTGACATTTTATGCATAGCATGGTACTAGAGCTATTGCTCGTACTTGATTTAAAACGTAAACTATGTATAACCTAGTACTGAAGGGTTACTCGAACTAGTGTTTGATTTTATGAGATGCATAAACAGTGTTCGAGCGGGGTGTCGACTGTGAGTCGCACTTAAGACGCGCATTATAGTTTTACTGTGATATATAAGACATGTTTAAAACCATGTTGATTACGTCCTGTAGACTGAGTGTCACACTATTGAAATGTTCACATGTAGATTTAGAGATGTGGTATTGATTATCCATTGAGATATGGTCCACAGGTGTACGTTGTACTGTGTATGTGTCACGGAGTACGTTGTACCGTGTGTTGTTGTAGAGTTGAGGAGTTGATAGCTGGTGATTGTGAGGATTTGACCCACCTCTCATTGGAGCATTGATTGCCCCGCACCCTAAGATCAGTGTAGCTTAGGATCACCTTATAAGATATGGCCATAGTTTAAGATATTATTGCATTTAGCCACCAAGTCACATGATATATCACTTGATTTTATGATACGGATAGACCTGAGGGATGGGTCGGAATCTAATTTTTGTGTTGTGAATATTGAAATGCCATATTTACTATGATTTGAATATAAATGGCATGATTTATCTAAAGGTATTATGAAACTATAAAGATGCATTGTCTTGCATAAAATACCTAAATTTGAGAACTCAACATGATTTCTGTACATGAGATTTAATCTATACAAGTATATATAATATATATATATATATTTTTTAAATTCTTGCTTTTAATGTGAGTTAATGAAATAATATTTTAAGACATAGCATTATTTTCAGTAGATGGTGTAGATATCTACTTGCTTGCCAGATTTTCTTACTCAGCTAGTGAGCTCACCCCTTTCATTTTTCACCTCTTTAAAGAGCATCCGCAGTAGTGTGAGTACGGCTGACGGTTAGCATTCTTTTTGTCCGCTACCATTTCCTATCGAGTGAAAGGTATACACATTACGTACTATTTTCTATCTAATCATATAAACAGCAAAGTGATGTAAACGATGTAAATTATGGGGGATGTATTCATATTAAATTTTATATGAGCTCACTTATGGTATAAAAGAAATTACAGTCAGTAGATAGTATATTGACATGTATGTATGATAATGAATGAATGGTATGGTAAGTGAGGATACTAATATCGAATCACAGCCTAACTGTTGATAAGGAGAAAGGTAAATAAAAAGCAAAAAATTTGTTGTGGTTTTTGGTGAAGTCACGGTCGTGACAAAACTCTCATTCCAGCCAAAGTCATTTAACTATTGTGGTCTCGTTCCCCTAATGACCGAAAATTTGACAAAGTAATTTTAGAGCGATTTCAAGGCGAAAGCTTCAAAACTGAAAATTTGGCTTAGTGTTAAAACACCAAAACATGACCAAGCAGGGTAATGTGCAAATCTTTAAGAAATGAAGTCCTCACTCATGCCAAAGTCATTTAACAAAGTACGATTTGACACCCCAAAAGGGCAAAAGAATTGCCTAAGTCTTTTCTGAATATTTCAAGGAAAAAACTTCATAGCTGAAATGTGGCAACGCGTTCAAGCACCAAAATGTTACCAAGTAGGGTAGTGTGCAAATCTTCAAGAAATGATGTCCCCATCCATGCCAATTTTATTTTACAACGTGTGTGCCACACCTAAATGGTAAAAATTTAGCTAAGTCATTTTAGATCGATTTCAAGGCGAAATCTTCCAAAGCCAAAATTTGGCTAAATGTTCAACCACCAAGCTATGACCGAATTTGGAACTATGCAAATCTTCAAGAAATAAAGTCCTCATTCTGGACAAAGTCATTTAACAAAGTGTGGCGTCACGTCCTAAACGATTAAAAAATTAGCCAATCATTTTAGAGTGATTTTAAGGGGAAAGCTTCAAAGATGACAATTTGGCTAACTGTTAAAGCACCAAAAAATTTGATCGAGTAGGGTAGTGTGTAAATGTTCTAGAAATGAATCCCTCATTCACATCAAATTCATTTGACAAAGTGTGGCATCACCCCCTAAATAACCGCAAATTTGGATACATTGTCTCAGAGCAATTTTAAGGCAAAAGCTTTAAAGTTGAAGGTTAGGCAAAGTGTTTTCCCACCAAACTATGACCAAGTATGGTTGTGTGCAAATCTTCAAGAAATGAAGCCCTCACTCAGGCTAAAGTCATTTGACAAATTTGGTGTCATTCCCCTAACGATAAAAAATTTGACAAAGTCATTTCTGAGCGATTTCAAAGCAAAAGCTTCAAAACTGAAAATTTGGCTAGGTGTTAAAGCACCAAAACGTGACCAAGCAGGGTAATTTGCAAATCTTCAAGAAACAAAGTCCTCACTCATGCCAAAGTCATTTGACAAAGTATGGTGTCATGCCCCAAAAGGGCAAAAAAAATTCCTAAGCTTTTTCTGAATATTTCAAGGCAAAAATTTCATAGCTAAAAATTTAGCTAAGCGTTCAAGCACCAAAATGTGACGAAGTAGGGTAGTGTGCAAATCTTCAAGAAATGATGTTCCTATCTATGCCTAAATCATTTGACAATGTGCGGTGCCATGCCCAAATGGGTAAAAACTTAGCTAAGTCATTTTAGAGCGATTTCATGGTGAAATCTTCCGAAGCAAAAATTTGGCTAAGTGTTCAACCACCAAACTATGACCAAATGTGGAAATATGCAATTCTTCAAGAAATAAAGTCCTCATTCAGGCCAAAGTCATCTGACAAAGTGTGGCGTTGTCATGAGCCATTTCCATGACTTACCTTACTACCAATAGTTAGGCTGTGAGTTAATATCCATCAGCACATGTTATCCATTTTATAATTCAATTTCATTTAACGGAGTAGAAACTGTACTTTTATTTATATGGAAGCGTTTACATCAATTTCTATTATATACATCCCTCGTATACAAAAGATAGCTTTAGTGTGCACTATTTTACAAATACAAAATTTTCACAAGTGTATACCTCTACAATGCTGGAGGATTAAAGAACACGGTAGAAGGAGCAATTACAGTGGACTCACTACTGCGCAGAATCTGTAGAGAAAGAAATAAAAGGGGTGAGCTAACACGCTCAGTAAGGAAAATATGAAAGTAGTTAGATAACTACACTATCTACAATGCTTAAAACATACATTTATTTCCCTTATAAAACCTATGCATTCATTTAAAACAACATCCATCTATGCGAAACCATTAATTCACTAGATGGATATATGCATACTCATTTCAAATCACACAGCACACACTTAGAAAACACTTTACCCTAGCACATAAATATACATGAGACTAGGATGGCATATCATATCATAAAACAGGGGACGTATGGCTATAGTCACTGGATTCCAGGCAATCACGGATCAGGTGTGCGGGAATCCCAAGCTTTGGGAGTCGGATCAACCATCCCTTCAGCCCACTAAGATATCACGGCACATCATACTCCGTGGATGTCACGACTGTGACTTCTACAAAAAACCACTACCAATTTTTTCGCTTTTTACTTACCTTTTTCTTCACCAACAGTTGGGCAGTGATTCAACATTAGTCACCTCTTCCGCATTATCTTATCATTCATACATGTCAACATAACTATCTATTGACTGTAATTACTTTTCTCTCATAGTGAGCTCACATATTTTAAATACAAATACATCCCCCATATTACATACGTTTACATCACTGTGTTGTTACATGTTCAGAGACAAGATCATACGTGTGTGTTCATACTATTCGCTTGATTGGAATGCAGCAAACAGAAGGAATGCTAGTCCTCAGCCGTACTCTATCTATTGCGGATGCTCTGTAGAGAGGGGAAAAAAGGGGGTGAGCTCACTAACTCAGTAAGAAAATCAGGCAAGCAAGTAGACATCCACACTATCTACTGAAAATAATGCTCTACCTTGAAAATATTATTTCCTTAACTCACTACAAAAGCATGAATTTTAAATACATATATATATATAAATATATATAATTGTACACATTTAAATCCCATGTATAGAAATCATGCTGAGTTATCAAATATAGGCATTTCGTGCAAAACAATGAATCTTTATAATTTCATAATGCCTTTAGATAAATCATGCCATTTATATTCAAAACGCAGAAAATATGGCATTTCAAAAATCACAACACATCAATCCGGGTTCTGATCCATCCCTCAAGTCTACTCGTATTATAAAATCAAGTAAACTCTTGTGATATATCATGTGAGACTCAATGGCTAAATGCAATAATATCCTGGACTATGGTCATATCCTATAATGGTGATCCCAGGCTACACAGGCCTCGATGTGCGGGGAAATCACTGTAGCAACAGGAGGTGGGTCAAATCCTCACAATCGCCAGTTATCAACTCCTCAACTCCTCATACACACCACAACAACACACGATAAAACGTACTCCGTGACACATACACGGTACAACATACACCTGTGGACCCTATCTCATGGTTGGGGGTACCTTTCGTAGGTTTTATCTGCCCCATACCATGTATAATCAATGCCCCGTCTCTAAATCCACATGCGAACATCTCAACAGTGTGACACTAAATCTACATGAGGAAATCAGCATGGTTTTTAACATGTCTTATATATCACAGTAAAACTATAGTGCGCACCTTGAGTGTGACTTACAGTCAACACCTTGCTCAAACACTGTTTATACATATCATTAGTGTGTGCCTTGAGTGCGACTCACAGTCAACACTTCGCTCAAACTGTCACGACCCTCCATGACTTAACCAAAACCACTACAAATTTTTTGTATTTTAACCTACCTTTCTCCTTATTAATGGTTAGGCTGTGATTCGATGTCAGCATCCTCGCTTACCATATCATTCATCCATTTTCATACATACAAGTCAATACACTATCTACTGACTATAATTTCGTTTATAATACATGTGAGCTCATATAAAATCTGATACAAATACATTCCCTATAATATATATCATATACATCACTGTGTTGTTTATATGTTTAGATACAGAACCGTACAAAATATGTATACATGTCGATTGATAGGAAATGGCAGCGGACAATAGGAATATTATCCTTCAAACGCTCTCACTCTACTACTGATGCTCTGTAGAGAGATGTAAAAGAAAAAGGGGGTGAGCTCACAGCTCAGTAAGGAAATCAAGCAAGCAAATAGACATCTACACTATCTACTCAAAAAAGCTATGCCTCAAAATATCATTTCCTTAACTCATTTTCAAAGCATGTCTTTAAAATATATATATACTTGTACAGATTAAATCCCATGTACAGAAATCATTCTTTCATTCTCAAATGTAGGCATGTAGTGCAAAATAATGCATCTTTATAATATCACAATGCCTATAGATAAATCATGCCATTTATGTTTTAAATCACAATAATTATGGCATTTAAATCATTCACAACACAATAATCAGATTCCGATCCATCCCTTAGGTCTATCCGTATCATAAATAAATAAGTCAGGTGATATATCATGTGAGAGTTTATGGTGAAATGCAATAATATCTTGGATTATGGCCATATCTTATAATAATGATCCCAGGCAACACAGATCTTGTTGTGCAGGGCATCACTGCTGCAATGGGAGGGGGGTCAGCCCATCACAACTGCCAGCTATAAACTCCTCAACTCCACAACACCACATGATACAGTGTACTCCATGCCACTCGCACTGTACAACGTACTCCGTAGACCCTACATCACAATCGGAGTGCCTGCCATAGGTCTTAGCCCTCATACCATGGAATATAAATACCACGTCTCTAAATCCACATGAGAACATCTCATAGTGTGACACTCAGTCTACACGAGGAAATTAAGCATGGTTTTCAACATGTCTTATATATCACATAAAATACAGTGCGCGCCTTTGAGCGCCACTCACAGTCGACACTCCGCTCAAACACTATTTCACATCACAAACTCAACTGTAGTGCGAGTAAACCTCCATCAACTGGGTCATGCATAGTTCATGTATCAAATCAAGTACAAGCAATAGCTCTAGTACCATGTTATGCTCAAAACTCATCAAATCAAGTACGAGCAATAACTCAAGTACTATGTCATGTATAAATCATGAAGAATCAAGTACAAGTAATAACTCTAGCACTCTGTCATGCATCTCATGTAAAATTCGAGTAAGAGTTAATCTCTCCAGCACTCTATCATGCATAAATCATATAAAACTGAGCACGAGTAATAACTTCAGCACTCTATCATACATGTCATGAAAATCCAATGTGAATCATACATCAGCACTAATATATGTGGAAAATATATGAAATCAAGTGCGACCTGTGCTCTGGCACAATTTATTCTCACATAATATGATAGATGACTCTTTAAAAAGGGATGATTTTCAAAATATCAAAATTAGCACTATAAAGTGTGCTTAATTCACATCAACCTTAAAAACATTAGCCCATATATTTATTCTTCTGCTAAACAGCAATAAAACACTCAAAATGGTGGTTTCCATGCTTTTTACAACTTTTCCCAAAAGTTGACATTTTTCCTAACTATAGGTAAAATCGTAATTTGCCACTACCGGGTCACAATAATTATTATTCACTTTCTCTGACCCTCAGAGTTTTTAAGTGAATGTAAAAGCAGATGAAAATGCATGCAAGTATCTCTAACTACTCATAAAAGTCCCTTAACTGTAATCACTTGAGAAATTTTACTTTCTCAACGCTGCTCGATCTAACAGTCCAATTCTCTCCTCTAAAAATCTCTAGAGCTGCATATAACAATTTATCAGGTTAATTATATTTTTCCTATTGTATTTCACATTAAATACAGTCTATTTCACTTAATGGGCTTTAATAAACCTTAATGGGCCTAACTATGCCTTAAACCCATTTCCATTTTACTATTCATTTTCGTTAGGCCTATTAGGCTTGTGGGGCCCACCAACTCTTATTGGGTTTATCCGAGAGCCATTACATCACATTAGGCCGAAACCAATTTGGCTTGGCCCATTGGACCTCTCGGCCACATGCCATGGCTGAGAGCATCCCATGCTGTCGGTCACCCCATGGCATGCCGTCTATGTCCATTTATTTAGCCAATACACTTAAGTATTTTCACAAACACTTGGTTGGAAATGTTCTTAACTTCACTTAGTTTATTTAGGCATTTTATCAAACACCTTGATGGCTAAATAATTCATATATTAATTAATCAGATTGATTAATTTTTAACTATACCAAAATCATGAACATTTGTACATTAACTCATTTATGCCTTAAAATCATATGGGCATTCATCAATATATCACTACTCACTCTCAGCCTAACCATGTTCATAGTGATTTCATATGTTTCAATGCTTAAAACATATACCAATATACTTAAAACCATTCAGACATTAACATATATGAATTTAAAAGCATGAAATTATACCTAGAATTTGTGTTCACACTTGGCCGAAATTTTGGATCTTCACGGTTTGCACACTATGGCTCCTTGATAGCCAATTCCAACATATGTCACTCTCCTTTCAATTTGGAATAACTTTCATGTGATTGCAGGTTCCAATATGCCTAAATCCTAGTGATTTCTAGTGAGAGAAAGCTTGGATAATTGTATTTCAATGGTTTCCTTGTGTAGCCGAGAATTGTATGGTGAAGATGACAATGGTGTGGCTGATTTTATAAGCCATTTACTTAGCCATTAAACCTTATTTTCCAGCCATTATAATTGACTTCCTAAGGCTTAGTTATGAGTCAACTAATGAGTTATAGTTAGCTTTAACTAAAGGGTTAGATATTTAATCCATTTGGGCCTTACAATTGGGCCTCTTAGTTTGGGCCTTCCTAATGGGCTTTCGGGCTAAACTTTTTACTATAATTCGGGCCTTTAATTGTCTAAATGTTTGGCATATCAATCGGTCCAACAATTCAGTCTAAGGGAGCTAAGAAATTCAGTCTACGTTTAGTATACCTTAATGAGCTTTAAAATCTTTACTTTGGCCCATTACATTTTTAAACATTAAATTTAATCCGAAATCCATCCGAATAAATTTTCCTTACATCCGGGGATGATTATCTTGTATTCTGACAAAAAAAATTTTTTTCCAAAGTTTTTCTCCATACTTAGGTTAATTTTTAACCATGGTAAAAGTCCACTTTTCTTAACTATAGTTGACATTTTCTTTAATCATTAACCAAGTTGACTTTTTTCTCAGAATTTTAAAAGTATCATATCTTATGTTTTACACTCCCGTCTTTGTGTTTTAGCCATTTTCGGTAGGTAGATATGCCTTAAATACCTTAAATACCTTAAACCATTTAAAAGGTCTGTTTACCCTTTTTAGCGTTTACTCTTGTTCTCTATGTTCGGGACTAAATCAAACCGACTTTCCTTCATGAGTTGTCTATATTTTCTCATTTTAAGTTCTTCTCTTCAGTCAGAATGATTAAGATCCACTCTGTTTCACCTGTGGCTCTTATAGCTCACATTAGTCTTTTTTATAGCTTTTTAAGTGTTAAAGCATTTCACTAACACTTAAATCTAGTAAATATTCTTCTTATGATTTAAATAACTTAATATATGTCTATACATATGTAAATCATAAGGAACAAGCTACAGAAAAATACAGGTCTGACAATCCTCCCTAACTAAGAAAATTTGGTCCTCCAAATTAGAACCAAGTTAGTCATCGAACAGATGGGGGTGTTTCTCTCACATCAAACTCTTCAGCTCCCAAGTAGCCTCCTCTGAAGTATGATGCTGCCAGAGAACCTTCACTAATCCGATAGTTTTCGATCTCAAGACCTTCTCCTTCCTATTTAGTATCTGAATCGGTCTCTAACATATGACATGTCCTCTCTGAGCTCCAATGGCTCATAATTAAGCACATATGTCAGATCCGGGTGATACTTTCGAAGCATCGATATGTGAAAGACGTTATGGACACCTGATAAGTCCGGTGGCAATGCCAACCTATAGGCCTTATCTCCCACTCGATCAAGTATCTCAAGAGGTCCAATGTAGCGAGGACACAGCTTCCCTCTCTTTCCAAATCTCTATATGCCCTTGGAAGGAAAAACTTTCAGAAACACTGATTCACCAACTGTAAAATCTAGTGGCCTTCGTCTCTTGTCAACGTAACGCTTCTGTCTACTCTGAGCTGTCCACAGTCTCTCTACAATCAAATGGATATCCTCAGATGCTTGTGTAACCAGGTTAGGAGCGAAAATCTTAAGGTCACCCACTTCTTCCCATCCAATAGGGGAACGACATCTACGGCCATATAAAGCCTCATATGGTGCCATCCCGATACTCGAATGATAGCTGTTGTTGTAGGTAAACTTGGCTATTGGCAAGTTATCATCCCAAGAGCCTCTAAACTCTAGCACACATGCTCTCAACATGTCCTCTAGAGTCTCTATAGTCCTCTCTGACTGACCATCTGTCTGAGGATGGAAAGCAGTGCTCAAACTCAACTGGGTTCCCATGGCTTCCTGAAAATGTTCCCAAAAGTGGGAAGTGAAGCGGGAATCCCTATCAGAGACTATGCTCACTGGTACACCATGTAACCTCACTACCTCGCGTACATACAACTCTTCCAATGAACTTAGAGTATCGGTAGGTCTCATAGCTAGGAAGTGGGCTGACTTCGTCAGTTTGTCGACGATCACCCATATAACATCCTGATTCCTACGGGTTCTCGGTAAACCCATCACAAAATCCATAGTGATATGCTCCCATTTCCATGTCGGTATAGGTATAGGTTGCAATAACCCTGCAGGCTTCTAATGCTCTACCTTCACCTGCGGACATACGAGACATTTTACCACAAAATCTGCTACATCTCTCTTCATACCCGACTACTAGTACACCTTCCGAAGATTCTGATACATCTTGTTACTTTTCGGATGTAATGTGTACCTCGATGAATGAGCTTCCGCCAATATCAATCTCCTGAGTCCTGGATCCTCGGGAACACACAATCTGCCTCTGAACCTCAGCAGTCCACCAGAACTTAACTCAAAGTCAGTCACTGTGCCCCTCTGCATCTGACCACTCACATCAATGCAAAACGGATCAGTCAGCTGAGCCACTCTGATCCTGTCTAATGGATCCGGCTCCAAGCGTAGACTAGCTATCACATAGCTTATATCCATGTCAAAAGGCACAACTCCCAAACTGAGGCTAGCAAACTGCTCTAGCAACTCATGTTCCCTAACCATCATATACGATACCATCCCTAGGCTCTTCCTACTCAAAGCATCAGCTACAACGTCAGCCTTACCCGGATGATAAAGTATCTTGCAATCGTAGTCCTTCAGAAGCTCTAGCCATCTTCTCTGTTTCATGTTCAATTCTTTTTGTGAGAACAGATACTTGAGGCTCTTGTGGTTAGTAAATATCTGGAACTTCTCACAATACTATTAGTGGCGCCATACCTTCAACGCAAACCCTTCCATCCTGCATCAATACACAGCCCAGTCCCTGATGCGAAGCATTGGTATACACTGCAAATCCTCCTGAGCTAGTAGGGATATTGAGAATCAGAGCGGTGGATAATCGGGACTTCAGCTCCTGAAAAATCTTCTCACAATCCTCATTCCATACGAACGGTATACTCTTCTGAGTGAGATGTGTCAACAGAGCAGCCAACTTCAAAAATCCCTCAACGAATCTTCGATAATATCTAACTAAACCCAAAAAACTCCTGATCTCGATGACTATCCTCGGCTATTCCCATCGGACCATAGCCTCTATCTTGGATGGATCAACCGATACACCAACCCTCGATACAACATGTCCTAAAAGTGAGATCTATGACAACCAAAAGTCACACTTACTGAGCTTAGCATATAACTTCTGCTTTCGTAGAGTCTGTAATACAATCTCGAGGTGCTCCTCATACTCCTCCTTGGATCTCGAATACACTAATATGTCATCGATAAAGATGGTAACAAACTAATCCAAATATGGCTTGAACACATCATTCATCAAAGCCATGAAAGCCGCGGGAGCATTCGTCAATCCGAATGGCATAACCAAGAACTCATAATGACCATATCGGGTACGAAACGCTGTCTTGGGTACATCTCAACTCCGAACTCCTAGCTGATGATACCCAGACCTCAAATCAATCTTGGAAAAGACCTGAGCTCCTCGAAGCTGATCCAATAATTCGTTAATGCATGGAAGGGGATACCTATTCTTGATGGTGGCCTTATTCAACAATCGGTAATCTATACACAATCGAAAGCTTCCATCCTTCTTTCTTACAAATAAAACTGGTACTCCTAAGGTGAAATACTCGGTCTAATGAAACCCCTATCCAACAGCTCCTGCAACTGTCTCTTAAGCTCTTCCAGCTCAACTAAGGCCATGCGATAAGGTGGTCTCGAAATAGGCTCCGTACCAGGCACCAAGTCTATATAGAACTCCATCTCTCTGTCTAGTGGTAACCCTGGCAACTCATCCGAAAAAGCATTTGGGTACTCACTGACCACAGGAATATCTAACAACTTCGTATGCACCTTATCCATATCTACCACATACGCAATGAAACCTTCAACATATTCGTTCCCAGTCAGCAGAGTATATCATTATTGTAATCATAACTACTACTTTCATTTCTTTTCATTAAACTTTATAACATATCTAGTAGGGTTAGGAAACATAACTATCTTAGCATAATAATATAAAATAGCATGGTTTGCAGATAACCAATCTATTCCTAAGATTACATTAAAGTCACTCATACTCAGTAATATTAGATTGGCTGTCATATCTTTGTTTCCTACTGTCAACTTGCAATCAGTAAATGCATACTCTACAAGCTGACTACTAATTATAGGCGTACTAATCAACATCATCATACATAACGGTGTATGCTCTACATGTCTTGCTAATTTACATGCAAATGAAGGTGATACAAATGAATACGTGACACTAGGATCAATTAAAATATATGCTTCAATATCATAAATCAGGATGTTACCTCGTATCACATCCGATGAAGCATCAGCTGTGCCCTGGTCCAAAGCATGTACTTGCCCTTAATCGATCACTTGCTTCCCCTTCTATTCTGTTGTCGCTCTCCTCCTTGAAGCAGAAGGATCAACTAGAGCTCTATCTAGCTCCCTACCCTTTAGTGGAGCAGTCTCAACCATCTTCGGGCAAGATCAAACAATATGCCCTGGTTTCTCGCATCGAAAACACACTATAGGAGTCAGAGGACAAGGTCTATCCCCATGATGTCTATCGCATCTACTGCACTGATCGATAGTAGGTTTCTGTCCTCCAATGACAATACCCTTCGCTGGAGCTACAGCCGGATAAGTAGGAGGTCTAGCAGGTCTCTCTCATGCCTCCTCAATCTGTTGTCTCTTACCGAAGAGTCTCATCCCTTCTCGAAAATTGAAACCTCTATCTCTAGCCGATCTCTTCCTCTCTATATCATGGCTTCGACTAAACCTCCCAAACTCGAAAGCATTCCTCTCAAAATCCTACTAGCACAGTTATGCCCTACGCACTGCTTCCTCATATGTGGCTATATCAAATGGGACCAACCTGGACCGTAGAACCTGTCTCAGTCCATTAATGAACCTGTAAACCTTCCTAGTCTCACTATCCATGGTCTCTGGGTCATATCTCCTCAGAGATAAGAATCTAGTCTCATACTCGTCCACGAAAAAACTCCCCTGGTTTAGTCCCAAAAACTCAGCCTGTAGTTTTCGCTATGTGGTATCGGGAACAAACTGCCTCCTAAAGGTATCCCGAAATATCTCCCAACTAATATCTATATTTTGGGCTCTAATTATGGGTCTGATGGACTTCCACTAATACTCTACAGCCCTCTTCAGTAGGAATGCAGCAAATGTGACCCTCTCCGATGTCGTACACTCGAAGAATCCATAGAGTTTCTCTATCTCACCAACCCACTCCTCAGCAGCAATAGGGTTATTGACCCCACTAAAAGATGGAGGTCTAAACTTCTAGAATTGTGGCAACCGATCCAGATCACATCCGTACCCTGATTCGCTACTACCCGAAACTGGTGGGGGTGTAGGAGTATTTGTAGTCTGTGGTGCATGAGCTGTTTATGTAGGTGTATCAGGAGCAACTGCTTCTCCTGTCGCAGTTCCTGCCTCCTGTTCCTGCATACCTGGCATCATCTATGCCACCATCTAAACTATCGTCTCTAGGCTACGCTCTAACCTCGTAAAGTGCACCTCAGCACACTCTGGTACCTCAGTAGCACCTGGAGTCTCATGGGTAGGTAATGGCTCAGTAGCAGCTCGTCTCTCAAGCCTATCTGTAAGGCCTCGAGCCCTACCTCTCGTCTCTCTACCACTACGAGTATTCGCCTCATAGGCTAACTTCCTACATTCACAATCATGAATTAGTCTGTTTCCCATCTAGTATACATAGTTGTATCTAAACACAACACAGTACTATGGAGATGTACACTTTCCTATTTTCTAACACCGACTCACATCAGACCAACCTCTGCTTTGATACCATTCTGTCATAACCCTCCATGACTTAACCAAAACCACTACAAATTTTTTGCATTTTAACTTACCTTTCTCCTTATTAATGGTTGGGCTGTTATTCGATGTCAGCATCCTCGTTTACCATATCATTCATCCATTTTCATACATACAAGTTAATACACTATCTACTGACTGTAATTTCATTTATAATACATGTGAGCTCATATAAAATCTGATACAAATACATTTCCCATAATATATATCGTATACATCACTGTGTTGTTTATATGTTTAGATACAGAACCGTACAAAATATGTATACCTATCGATCGATAGAAATGGCAGCGGACAATAGGAATACTATCCTTCAAACGCTCTCACTCTACTGCTGATGCTTTGTAGAGTGATGTAAAAGAAAAAAGGGGGGTGAGCTCACAACTCAGTAAGAAAATCAGGCAAGCAAGTAGACATCTACACTATCAACTCAAAATAATGCTATGCCTCAAAATATCATTTCCTTAACTCATTTTCAAAGCATGTCTTTAATATATATATTTATACAGATTAAATCCCATGTACAGAAATCATGCTTTCATTCTCAAATGTAGGCATGTAGTGCAAAATAATGCATCTTTATAATATCACAATGCCTATAGATAAATCATGCCATTTATGTTTTAAATCACAATAATTATGGCATTTGAATCATTCACAACACAATAATCGGATTCTGATCCATCCCTTAGGTCTATCTGTATCATAAATAAATCAGTCAGGTGATATATCATGTGAGACTCTGTGGTGAAATGCAATAATATCCTGGACTATGGCCATATCCTATAATGGTGATCCCAGGCAACACAAATCTCGGGGTGCAGGGCATCATTGTTACAATGGGAGGGGGTAAGTCCATCACAACCCACCAGCTATAAACTCCTCAACTTCACAACACCACACAGTACAGTGTACTCCATGCCACTCGCACGGTACAACGTACTCCGTGGACCCTGCATCACAGTCGAGGTGCCTGCCAAAGGTCTTAGCCCGCATACCACGTCTCTAAATCCATATGCAAACATCTCATAGTGTGACACTCAGTCTACACGAGGAAATCAAGCATGGTTTTCAACATGTCTTATATATCACATAAAATACAGTGCACACCTTTGAGCACGACTCACAGTCGACACTCTGCTTAAACACTGTTTCACATCACAAACTCATCTCTAGTGCAAGTAAACCTCCAACAACTAGGTCATGCCTAGTTCATGTATCAAATCAAGTACGAGCAATAGCTCCAGTACCATGCTATGCACAAAACGCATCAAATCAAGTACGAGCAATAGCTCAAGTACTATGTCATGTATAAATCATGAAGAATCGAGTACAAGTAATAACTCTAGCACTCTCTCATGCATCTCATTTAAAATTTGAGTACGAGCTAATCTCTCCAGCACTCTATCTTGCATAAATCATATAAAACTAAGTACGAGTAATAACTCCAGTACTCTATCATGCATGTCATGGAAATCTAGTGTGAATCATACATCAGCACTAATATATGTGAAAAATATATGAAATCAAGTGCGAGCTGTGCTCTAGCATGATTTAGTCTCACATAATATGATAGATGGCTCTTTAAAAAGGGATGATTTTCAAAATATCAAAATCAGCACTATAAAGTGTGCCTAATTTACATCAACCTTAAAAACATTAGCCCATCTATTTATTCTTTTGCTAAACAGTAGTAAAACACTCAAAATGGTGGTTTCCATGCTTTTTATAACTTTTCCCAAAAGTTGATTTTTTTCTAACTAAGGGTAAAATCGTAATTTACCACTATCGGGTCACAATAATTATTATTCACTTTCTCTGACCCTTAGAGTTTTTAAGTGAATGTAAAAGTAGACGAAAATACATGCAGGTATCTCTAACTACTCACAAAAGTCCCTTACCAATCACTCGAGAAATTTTACTTTCTTAATGCTGCTCGATCCAGCAGTCCAATTCGCTACTCCAATAATCTCTGGAGCTGTATATAACCATTTATCAGGTTAATTATATTTTTTCTACTATATTTCACATTAAATACAGTCTATTTCACTTAATGGGCTTTAATAAACCTTAATGGGCGTAACTATGCCTTAAACCAACTTCCATTTTACTATACATTTTCGTTGGGCCTATTGGGTTTGTGGGGCCCACCAACTCTTATTGGGCTTATCCGAGACCCATTACATCACATTGGGCTGAAACCAATTAGGCTTGGCCCATTAGACCTCTCGGCCAAATGCCATGGCCGAGAGCATCTTATGTCGTCGGTCATCCCATGGCATGCCGTCCATGTCCATTTATTTAGCCAATTCACTTAGGCATTTTCACAAGCACTTGGTTGGAAATGTTCTTAAGCTTCACTTAGTTCATTTAGGCATTTGATCAAACACCTTGATTGCCAACTAATTCATATATCAATTAATCGAATTGATTAATTTTTAACTATACCAAAATCATGAACATATGTACATTAACTCATTTATGCCTTAAAATCATATGTGCATTCAACAATATATCACTACTCACTCTTGGCCTAACCATGTTCATAGTGATTTCATATGTTGGAATGCTTAAAACATATACCAATATACTTAAAATCATTCATACAATAACATATATGAATTTAAGAGCTTGAAATTATACCTAGAATTTGTGTTCACACTTGGCCGAAACTTTGGAGCCTCACGATTTCATGAAGATTGCAAGTTCCAAATATGCCTAAATCCTAGTGATTTCTAGTGAGAGCAAGCTTGGATAATTATATTTCAATGGTTTCCTTGTGTAGCTGAGAATTGTATGGTGAAGATGACAATGGTGTGGCTGATTTTATAAGCCATTTACTTAGCCATTAAGCCTTACTTTCCAACCATTATAATTGACTTCCTAAGGTTTAGTTATGAGTCACCTAATGAGTCATAGTTAGCTTTAACTAAAGGGTTAGATATTTAATCCATTTGGGCCTTACAATTAGGCCTCTCGGTTTGGGCCTTCCTAATGGGCTTTCGGGCTGAAATTTTTACTATACTTCGGGCTTTTAATTGTCTAAATATTTGGCCTATCAATCGGTCCAACAATTCGGTCTATGGGACCTAAGAAATTCGATCTACGTTTAGTGTACCTTAATGGGCTTTAAAATCTTTACTTTGGCCCATTACGTTTTTAACCATTAAATTTAATCTGAAATACATCCGAATAAATTTTTCTTACATCCGGGGATGATTATCTTATATTCTGACCAAAAATCTCCCCAAATTTTTCTCCATACTTAGGTTAATTTTTATCCATGGTTAGTCAACTATGGTAAAAGTCCACTTTTCTTAACTATAGTTAACTTTTTCTCAAAAATTTCGAAAGTGTCATATCTTATGTTTTACACTTTCGTCTTTACATTTTAGCCGTTTCTAGTAGGTAGATATGCCTCAAATACCTTAAATACCTTAAATCGTTAAAAACGTCTGTTTTGCCATTTTTAGCGTTTACTCTTGTTCTCTGGTTCGGGACTAAATCAAACTAAGTTTCTTTCATGAGCTCTATATATTTTTCTCATTTTAAGTTCTTCTCTTCAGTCAGAATGATTCAGATCCACTCGGTTTAACCTATGGCTCTTATAGCTCACACTAGTCTTTTTTGTAGCTTTTAAGTGTTAAAGCATTTCACTAACACTTAAATCTAGTAAATACTCTTCTTATGATTTAAATAACTTAATATATGTCTGTACATATGTAAATCATAAGGATCAAGCTATATAAAAATACGGGTCTGACACAAACACTGTTTCACACATCACAAACTCAAACTCTAGTGCGAGTAACACTCCAGCATTAGGTCATGCATAGTTCATGTTTCAAAACAAGTACGAGCAATCGCTCCAGTACCATGCTATGCACAAAACTCATCAAATCAAGTACAAGAAATCGTCCCATTACATGTCATGTATAAACCATGTAAAACTGAGTACGAGCAATAGCTCTAACACTCTATCATGTATAAAACATATAAAACTGAGTCTGGGCAACACTCTAGTACTCTATCATGCATGTCATAGAAATCTAGTGCGAGTTATACTCTAGCACTAATTTATGTGGAAAACATATAAAATCAAGTGCGAGCTGTGCTCCAGCACGATTTATTCTAACATAATTCGATAGATGGCTCTTTAAAAGGGATTTTTCTCAAAACATAAAAACCAGCACTATAAATTGTGCTGTTTCTCATCAATCATGAAAACATTAGCTCATCTATCTACTCTTCTTCTAAACAGCAGTAAAAACACTCAAAATTATGAATTTCATGCTCTTTAGGACTTTTCTAAAAGTTGACTTTTTTCCTAACTAGGGGTAAAATTGTAATTTACCATTATCACGTCACTATAAATATTATTCACTTTCTCTGACCCTCAAAATTTTTAAGTGAATGTAGAAGCAGACGAAACTATGCGCAGATATCTCTAACTACTCGCAAAACTCCCTTACCTGCAATCACTCGAGAAATTTCACTTTCTCGATGCTGCTCAATCTCGCAATCCAATTCACTTCTATTACAATCTCCAGAGTTGCATTTAACCATTTATTATGCTAATTAATTTCCTACCGTATTTCACATTAATACAGTCCATTTCACTTAATGGGTTCGTTTACACTTATTGGGCCTTTACAACTCTTAATGATCTTAACATTGTCTTAGGCCCATTTCACTTTACTATTTATTTTAATTGGGCCTATTGGGCCTATAGGGCCCACCAACTCTTATTGGGCTTGTTCGAGGCCCATCATTGCTTATTGGGTGGAAACCAAGTCGTCTTGGCCCATTTGGCCTCTCGGTCATGGCATGTAGCCGAGAGCCATGCATGTCGTCGGTCACACCATACCACGTCATTCATGGCCATTTGCTAGCCAATTAACTTAGACATTTTTTCATACACTTGGTTAACATGTCTTAAGCCTTTTCTCTAGTTCATGTTGGCATTTTATCAAACACCTTATATGCCAACATCATACAGCCATCCATATGAACAAATTGATTAAAACTAACCATGTCATAATCATGTATACATCCATATCAACCTATACATGTCTTAACATCACATGGGTATTCATTAAAACTCATATACCCCTTTTCGACCATCACTTGTTTATGTTGATTTCATGTTTCAATCCACAAAACATATACAAATCAACTCTATATAACTCATAGATCAACATATATGAAGATAGAAGCTTGAAAACTCATCTAGCTTATACTTCCCACTTTGGCCGAAACTTCCTTAATTTTTGGGTTACTAAATATGACTCCTTGATGGTTGATTCCAAGATATGTTATTCTTCTCTTAATATGGAACAACTTTCATGAAGATCACTTGTTCCAAATATATCTCTAACCTAGTGGTTTCTAGTGAGAGAAAGCTTGAAATATGGTTTGGTAATGGTTTCCTTAAGCTTGCCGAAAATGAAAGGATAAAGATGATGTTGTGTTGGCTGATATTTAAGCTTAAAGACTTAGTCAATAAGTCACAATTTCAGCCACCTTATTTGACTTTAAAGGGTTTAGGTGATGATTACCAAATTGGATTTTGTAACCTTTTCTAATGGGTTTTAAATTTAAACTAATGGGCTTTAACTTTGGGCCTCTCGGTTTGGGCCTTCCCTTTGGGCTTTTGGGCTGAAATTTTGTCTACAATTTGGGCCTTAAATGGACTTCATATTAGACCCACCAAATGGCCTAACTATTCAGCCCATTGAGCTTTCCAAATTCGGCCCACACTTGTTTATACCTTAATGGGCTTTAAAAATTCCAACTTTGGCCCATTGTGTTTTACCCGTTTAATTTAATCTAGATTTTGATTAAATTAATTTTTCATACTTTGAGCGATGATTATCTAATATTTTAACCAAAACTATTTCTTCCCCACTTTTTAACCATACTTAGGTTAAATTCTAACCATGGTTAGTCAACTATGGTCAAAGTCCACTTTTCTTAACTACCATTGACTTTTCTTGACCATTGACCACTTTTGACTTTTTTTCAAAAATCCAAAAGTGTCACTTTCCATGGTTCACACTCTCATCTTTATGTTTTGACTGCTTTTGGGAGGTGAATATACCTAAAACACCTTAAACGGACCATTGTGGACTCGTTTAGTCCCTTTTTGGCGTTTCCTCTAATTCAATGTGTTCGGGACCAAATCAAACCGACTTTCCTTCATGAACCCTATATATTTTCTCATTATAAGTTCTTCTCTTCATTCAGAATGATTTAGATCCACTCAGTTTAGCTTGTGACTCTTATAGCCCTTATTCGGCCTTTACGTAGCTTATATGTGTTTAGTCACTTTAGTTATAATTTCGTTGTAGTAAATACTCTTCTCATGATTCAACCAACATAATAAATGATCGTACATATATGAATCATAAGGGATAAGTTACATAAAAAATTTAGGTCTTACAATCCTCCCCAACTTAAAAAAATTTGGTCCTCTAAATTAGAACTAAGTCATACCTCAAATAACTAGGGATACTTCTCATGCATCAGGTTCTCTAACTCTTAGCTAGCCTCTTCCAAAGTGTGGTGCTACCGAGAAGCTTAGCCAAAATGATCATCTTCGACCATAATACCTTCTCCTTCCTATCCAATATCCGAATCGACTTCTCAAGATATGACATATCCTCTCTAAGCTCCAATGTCTCATAAGTAATCACATGTGCCGGATCCAGGTGATACTTCAAGAGCATCGAAATGTGGAAGACATTATGGAAACCTGATAAGTCCAGTGGCAATGCCAACCTATAGGCCTTATCTCCCACTCGATCAAGTATCTCAAAGGGTCCAATGTAGCAAGGACTCAGTTTACCTCTCTCCCCGAATATCGCTATACCCTTGGAAGGAGAAACCTTTAGAAACACTGACTCGCCAACTGTAACTCTAGCGGCCTCCGTCTCTTATCAGCATAACTCTTATGTCTGCTCTGAGTTGTTCACAATCTCTCAAATATCAACCAAACATCCTCAGAGGCTTTCGTAACCAAATTAGGAGCAAAACTATTTCGTTCAGCCACTTCTTCCCATCCAATACGGGAATGACATCTACGACCATACAAACCCTCGTATGGTGCCATCCCGATACTCAAATGATAACTGTTGTTGTAGGCAAATTTGGCTAGTGGCAAATGATCATCCCAAAAGCCTCTAAATCTAGTACACATGCTCTCAACACATCCTCCAAAGTCTGTATAGTCCTCTCTGACTGTCCAGATATCATTTCCACAATGATTAATTAGATTGTTTCGTTAAGCACTAAAATTGGTCTTCAAAGTTTATTAAAAAAAAATCAAAATGCCCTTAAATTAAATTAACTACCAAAACAATTAAAATAATTAACAAAAATAAAAAATAAAAATAAAAATAAAGAACATGAAAATTTAAAATGCATTATTAAATTACCTAAGCATAATAAAAATAACTAATTACCTAAAGCTAATTCTATTTAAACTATAGAAACTATTAAACTAATGAATTAATGAACTAATAAACTAGTTAATACCTAAACTATTTTAACATAAAATAATATAACCTCAAACTAATAATATATCTCATCAATTAAAATAGTAAAGCTTTAACTAAATAAACGAATTAAACCTATACTGAAAAATTGGCAATACAGTGAAGAACCAGCCCTAAAGCAAACTCGTTGCCACGCTTACTGTGACGCCCCGGAAGCGTGGAAAACAGGGCAAATTTAAAATTTATTTACATCATTTCACAATTCTAGGTGCATTCCTGTGCAATGTCATGCATCATCATATATATATATGTTATAAAACATTAACCTCAGGATCTCATCATCCAATTTACATGTCACATCATATACATTCCTCAGTTTCGAATTAATAAATCCTAATACATCCCATACATCATTATTCATCAAATGTCTATAAATACAACTTTAGTCTGGGTATATGAAATATTAAAATATACCTCAAGCACAATATGTGGCCTGGAGCTCAAGTCCTCCACTAGCCACTACTCTGTACGTCGCATGAAAACTCTCTTCACTTGAAGAAATCTGCGGGGAGATAAAACAGGGTGAGCTTCTAAATCGCTCAGTAAGGGAGTAAGGGATTCATTAACAAAATAATGATTTGTACAGCACAATCATTTTATCTCATAGTTGAAACTTAATAAAAGTGTAGCATGAAAACAGTAAAACATCATTATCATCTCATTTCTCTAAAATCATGTAAAAACATGAGAGTACATGACTCATGTACAAATCACAGTCACAAGCATGCGGAGATCAGGATGCGATAATGGCTTTTCTCGTAAAAACACGATAAAAATCACCTCAATAGTAATGCACGTGGCGCAGCAACCAAACACAATCTCATGTGTAAAATGAGACTAGGCAAATAAAACTCAGATAAAATATTCGTCATGGCACATCAACATAATTCTCCTTTGGGTGCGCATCCCAGGCATCCTTAAAAAATGGAACGCCAACAATATGGTCGTGTACATGGTATATTGGATATACGTGTTACCAGAACAAGGCCTAGCCTTACATGCTACCAAAGCAAAGCCTCTCCTCATGCACACTATCAGTCTTACATGCTGCCAAAGCAAGGCCCAGACTTACATGCTACCAAAGTAAGGCCTCCCAGCACTACCAAAGCAGGGAAAAATATCGAACTTACATGCTACCAGAGCAATGCCCGGACTTACATGCTACCAGAGCAAGGCCATCTAGTGCTACCAGAGCGGGGGTCATCTCACGTTACCAGAACGGAGGCATCTCTCGTTACCAAAACGGAGGAATATCGGACTTACATGCTACCAGAGAAATGCCCGGACTTACATGCTACCAAAGTAAAGCCCGATGTGTATTCAACTTGACACGCCTAAGTCTCAGTAATATCCATTATCATATAAAACCGTTTTGCCTTCACGTAGCGCTCAAAATGGTTTTTCTCATAAAACTCATCTCAAAACCGTTTTGTACTCAACACCAAACATGTCAAAATCGAGCTCAAATCGATAAAACCACACACACATTTCTCAAATCTCAGTACGCCTTAACATAGAGCCCAAATCACTTTTCACTTCTTAAACTCAAAATGGTTGTAAAAAAATTTCACATTTAGTTTATAACTCATAAAAATTGGGCCCCAACTGGCTATCAAACCATGTGTAATAACTCATTCACAACTCATAAAAACATGCTTGTTTTCTCAAATCACATTTCATGCTACAATATCATCACAAAATCGCATACACAAATGAGTTTAAGTTTCCCTTACCTCGTTGCACCTCGTATAGTGCAATCGTTCCCCCAAATGACGGACTAGCCTCGTATTCCTCTTTGGAACTCTCGGGCTATCCAAACGATGCTAAAACATCAATAATTCATCTAAATCACATCATTGAGCACATATTTGCTCATATTCTCGTTAAATACTACAAACATCATTTTTCTCATATTCCTATCATAATCCACATTCTCATCCACTACATTTCAAATCCTACATTTTTCATGCATAATATCCATGCCAAAATCACCTCATTGCCTCGACTCCAATTTATAGCCAAAATCTTAAAATTACCACAAACTGTATAATATCATCATCACTCCAACAAAATCACAATTTCATCAACTCTAATAATTTCCTAGCTATTTTATCACAACACCCATAGTCACAATCACCAAAATCACCTCAATATCAAAGATTAAAGCTTAGAAATTGACCTAAAACTTATGGAGAGCTCTATTCACACCTCGATTCAATTCGTCCTTTGATTCCTAAGTATGTTGTTCTCCTTTGGATGAGGAAAAACTTTCCTTCTTGTCTCTATCTGAGATTTGGATGAAAATGAGGGTTTTGAAGGAGAGAGACAGCTAGGGTTACGAAAATGGCAATTTGGGGAGAGAGAGATCGATTTCTAAAAAAATAAAAGGGTCTTTATATAGGTCGAAGGTAAAACATCGATCTGGTCCTTGATGAGATCGATCTCTCTTTGAATTTGGAAACGTTTTTGGGGTAATTTTATGCCTAGGAGATCGATCTATCGTGGGGTGAGATCGATCTCATAATTGCTTCATGAGATCAATTTGTTCCTTGAGGAGATCGATCTTCTGTTTACAGAATACTTCATGAGATCGATCTGCTCCTTGAGGAGATCGATCTTCTCTTTACAGAAAAATTTAGAGATCGATCTGCTTGCATATGAGATCGATCTGCCTATCAGTTCTTACACATTTTCTGCATTTCGGAGCCATGAGATCGGTCTCTCATCCTTGGAGATCGATCTGGCCTTTCACAGATTGTACTGCTGCTGCATCAATTTGCAGAAAATTCAATGTAAGACTTCCCAAAATCTACCCCATAGTCCATATTTCAATCCACACACATTCAAGACTTAAAAACCTCATCTTCTTATATTTCATCATATTTAAAACTTGTGTGTACATTAACATATCATAATTACATACACCAAACTACAATTCTCATAACTGGGGTATACAGAATTCTCAGTTCTCACACCTACCTACTACATAGACCATGTCCAGCTGCCGCTCTATCCCGTGCCACCTCCTGCTTCTTGCACCGCTCTCCAAACACAGCATCTGCTCAATTCCAACCTACAACGCATAGCCATATTCCAGCCTTTCTGCCTAGACGACCACGTCCTGCTTCGTTTCCTGTATCTTCCTTACCATGTCCTGCGCCAGCCACATTTCTTACTTGGCCACCTTGAAATACTTCAAGCAGCCTACAACAAAGAAGATACAACACAAATAACTTCAGAAGACGCAAATACAGAACACTGGCCACGCTTCAGCTGCCACACCTCAATAAAAGTAGTCTTTTACTGCTCGACCCCAGAAATTATAACCGGATTAATGCAGATATAGTGCATAAACCCAAAAATAGTGTATACCCGATTGTGCTGGAGGATGACGTAAACTTATAATGCAGATCAATGAAAAAAATAAGATAGAAAGCAGCAACACCAATGCAGTGCAGAATTTTTAACCTATAAATTTAAATTTAAGCAAGAACTAGAAGAAGTTATAGAATTCAAGATCAAATAAAAATTAAAATAGAACTCGAAACAGGGAATATAAAGAAATATATAAAGACTGTCATTCATTTAATCTAAATATGGAAGAAAGATTAAGTTTTTAAAGTAAACGTTGAAATAACTGATTCAAAATTAAACTGAATCCTAAAACTAAAACTAAGGAGACTAAGAAACATGGGAGAATAACATTGAAGATGATGGCTGTTGTCACCGACCCTTTCTCCCTTTTTGGCTGCTTCCCTTTTTTTCTTTTTATACAGGGCACCTTTTTCATTGGCAGCAGAAAAAATTCATAGGCTGGACTCTTCATTGCATATGGACTTTTCTTTGGAGCTTGGGCTAAGACTTTGGGTTGCATGAGATATGACTTAAGGTTTTAGGTTAAAGATGTTTTATGTTTTAGAGGGTTTAAAGTGTTTGAGGGTTTTAGTGATATGAGGTAGAGTTAAATTTAATTTAAAGTTTAGGGTAGTGTAAGGTATGGTTTTGTATGTTTAGTTGAGGGTTTTAGTGATGTGAGGCGAGGTTAAATTTAATTTAGAGTTTAGGGTAGTGTAGGGTATGGTTTGGTTTAGGATTTAAAGACTTAAGGGTACGTTTGGGGTTTTAGGATTTAGAACACTAAAATTGGCCACTTCTGTTAATTTTTGAATTATTTTTTCAACTTTCTCATATTTCTTGAATTTCCTACACATGAAGAAAAATTAAATAAATAGGAAGAAAATTAAATAAAAATTCCAAAATTAAATCAGAATTTATGTAATGAAGTACACTAAAATATGACATTTTAGAGACTTTTCACACCCCTAAACTTAATATTTTGCTGGTCCTCAAGCAAAACAATCTCAAAACATGCAAGAGATAACATGTGTTTGATAGATTTATTCTCCACATATGCCTTAGAGAAAGTGTATCAATTTAATCTAAGAAAAATCACAAATATTAATCAACATAAAGTTTCTTACAATCACATGCCTTAGTCCTAATTAGATTATCTGTGTGTATGTAAAGTGTCCATCACATATCAAACCATACATATCCGAATGAGATTATGCAAACATGAAGAACAAAGTCAATAAAGCTTGAACAATCCCATAGGTTTGCTTTTCACTTCTCTCTCCACGACTCTTAGTGAAGAATCAATAGGACTTCATTAAGCTTATAATGTAGGGCTAGGGTTAACGTATGATAAAAGACAATTTAGGCTCACCAACCCCTAATCACACATTACACTCTACGATCTTTATGTTTAAAGCTTCAAGTAACTCCTATAAACTTATTTTCTTTTTTCTTTCCCATACACTTTATTTTATTTTTGTATTTTTCTCATTTTCCATTTTTTATTTTTTTCTTTTATATATTTTTTCTCTTTTTTTTTCTAATTTTCTAATTTCTTTTTTTCTTTTATTTCTTTCTCATTTTATCTTTTGTTAATCCTATCTCTCTACCCAAATATGTACATAACTCATAATATATCTTAGTAAATCACATGCTTTTGCGGTAAAGGATAGGAAAAGTTATTTCAAACTAAGGAAATATGCTATGTAGGTGTGCACGCAAAGAAAAACTTATTTGGCTTAGAGAAGTGACTAAGGACAAATGTGTACATGGTTAGCTTGAAAGACTTCAACGATCCATGGATGACCTAAATTACTTTCCTAACAAAGCATGGTTTAAAAATTTCGGCTCGAAAAAAGATCAAACAAATTTTAGGATATGCTCATAACTTCAAAGATAATCACAATCCTATATTCGCATAATCTTTCTCTAAACATGCACACAGATCCATGATCATGATATAGTGCATTAAGATGGAAAAATCACAATCAAAATAAGGCAAGTTCGAGAATTCAACTCATGCATCTCAATAATCATGTTTTTCCAAATATCAAAATCAATCCCAATCATAGACTTAATCATGGGAGATGGGAAATAATCAAATCAAGCACAATATATCTCAAGGTAAAACATTTAAAACCCAAAATGTTTGAAAAATTTTTAAAAATTTGAAAATATTAACTCAAATTTCCTTCCTCTCAAACTTAAAATGTACAATGTCTTTAATGAGCAAGAAACTCAAGAATTCAAGAAAATGATAATGGAAACTCCCCAAATTTTTCGTTGAACCTCAACTGTATGCCTACAAGGTTCCTTTACTGCTCCTCCAGACTTAGACTCAAACCTGCAAAATAAAAAGGAAAAAAAATCGAAGACTCAAACTAAAACTAAAAAGAAAGAAACAACTAATAGACTAATAAATAGTTGGGGTTGCTTCCCTAGAAGCACTTGATTATAGTCATCAGCTTGACTATCTTTATCATCCTTCATGGTGTTATGAATAATCTGAAGATCAATGGCTGCAAATAATTTACCACCCTGGAAGGTGGCTTCATCAAATACTTTGCTTCCAGGAACTTGACCCCACAATCTTCTAAGATATAACCACTTTAGAATCCTATGGAAAGTTCAATGAAGCAACAATGAAGGATGCCTCTCTGTATTTCTTATCAGCCTTCAGAGTTAGGACCTTTATCTTGAACACATCTTCTTTGATTTCCTCTTCATCTTTAACTTTACTATTTTCCATTTCTATCACTTCAAACACACCTTCTTCTTATTCAATAAGCTTCATTGGTTTAAGCTCTTCAACTTCTTGAATTAACACCTCTTCAAGTGGTGCTTGCAGTAGAGCTCGATACATATCATCAATAGTGTCTAGAGGCTCCAAAGAAGATAATAGTTTCCTTTCACATACACTTAAATCATCAACCAAGTTCACACACTCTTCATTACTAAGCTCAGGTGGTGAAGGCTTTTAAACATCTTCACTCAACACCTTTTCAAGTGGAGCTTGCATTGGAATTTGATATGCACAATCAATGATATCCCCTAGCTCCAAAAAAAGTGAGGAATACCTCTTATGGTCGCTTGAAGTATAGATAAAATGATTCTCCACCCTTAGATTCTCAATGATAATTGGTGTGATATAATCCAAGCTGATAAGACATCTCTCTCTAACATGGTTCCTTTTGTCATAACCCTTTTTCATCCATTTCATGTAAAATTACCATAAATGTTTTTGCTTTTTCATTACCTTTCCCAGTCGTGAACAACTCTCACCGATAACAGTTGGGCTATAAGTCAGTATTAATCGTCATTACCATTCATCTTTCAATAAATCAAGAGCAAACACATGCATTTAAAAGTTTAAGTTCTACATTTATACATGTTTGCTAACACTTACATCCCTCATATTACAATTCAAAATGATTACTGTGCTATTACATGTTTAGATACAAAAGTATTCCTGTGTGTATACCTTATGGCGATGGAGAGCAGCGGATATTCGATTACACCACCTCAGTCCTTCACTAGGCTACTATGTGCGCTCTGTAGATGGGGTAAATGATAGGTATGAGCAACCACACGCTCAGTAAGGCAATAATGCAAGCATGGTAGATAACTACACTATCTATATGCTTATAATACCATGCATAAAGGTCTTTAATATCTAGAGCATGAGGAAATAGTAAAACTATGCCACATGTATATACATAAATCATGTACTGAAAAACCTACAAATAGGCATGTAAACATGGAAAACCATCATGTAAAACTTCTCAAGCTCATTATAATAAAACTCGTCATAAAACCGTTCCTTAAAGTTTAATATCAATTAAAACTCGATAAAACTCATTGCAACAACTTATCATCCTTTATAAATCATCCCACAAGGTTCAACCCCTCCCTCGGGTCTACCTTGGGCAACACAAATCATGCACAATATATAAAACTATGTGATATCATGTGAGACAGGTGGTCATTATAAAATCGAGGACTCTGTTGGTCTACTATTTCATTATCATCTCAGACCACACGGATCTCGGTGTGCGGGGTATCATGCTGGAACGGAGGTGGGTTAGTCCTACACCAGACTTTTGAATCAACATCATAACCTCACGGTACAGTGTATTCCATGTGATATACACAGTATAACGTACTCTGTGGACCCATATCATGATTGGAGGTGCCTGTTATAGGTCTTATCTACCCTATGCCATGTATAACCTACTCAGTCTCAAGTGCACATGCGAGCATCTCATCCATGTGATTAGCAGTCTACACGAGGCATCCAACATGACTCATTGCATATCACAGTGTGAAAAGCCTAATGCGAGAAAAGCTCTAGCACGATTTCATACATCATCATTAAACCCCCTTGTACGAGCAACGCTCTAGTACCATTTTATGCATAACAAGTAATGAGAAAATCACGTGCGAGCATAGCTCCACTACGGTTATATACATAAGGAAATCAATGGAAACCCACGTACGAGAAAAAGCTTCAGTACGACTCATAAAACATCACATAAATCTGATAGGTGGCTTTATTTCTACAAAACACATTCAAATTCATGGTTAGCACTAGACTCGTGCTTTTTCACAAAGTTATGAAATCAAATAGCCAGCCTATCAATAGATTCATTTAAACCAAAGGAATGTATTTCCTAAAAATGTCAAAACGTGATGTTTATGCAATTATTAGCCTTACTATCCCTTTTGTAATATTCATTTCCAAAACCAAAATCATCTATATCTGAACTCGTTCACGCAAACCATTATTTCTTTTCTTGGTAACCAACACAATTTTAATACCCCATAATTACCCTCAAAATATGTGCAACTACCTTTAGATACTTATAAAATTCCCTTACCTTATATCAAGTCGAGTGATTCCACTTCCTTAGAGCTGCTCGATCTTGCAGTTCGATTCGCTTCCAGTGAAATCTCCGGAGGTGTACAAATTACTTATCACATTAATTTAACCCAATATAATACAATTCTCGCATGTATTATAGTCAATTCTACTTATTGGGTTCATTAACACTTATAAGGCCTCACTTTCTCTTAAGTACTTTCTCGTTTGTACTATTCATTTCTCGAGAATCTATTAGTTTCATCAAGCTTATTGGTTCACACTAAATCGACATTAAGCTCTTAATGCCTCTAGTTCATCATTTCATTCACTATTACAATTTATCAAACACCTCTTATGTCCATTTTCAATCATCATCCATTTCAACATATATATTTCACAAAACGACTTTCAAATTATCTATACATGCTTATTGTAAGACTCAAAATTTTAAATGTAACCTTTATGACTTGTGATGTATGAGCAAGTCACATTTAATGTAAATTATGAGGAATGGATATTTGAAGTTTGTGAATGTGTATGGAATGAATACATACAAGTTTCATTATATATGAATAAAAAGAAATGGACTTTTGTAGGTGAGGAATGAGAATATATGGAAATTTGGGTAGGGTGGCAAAATGGATGGAAGATTACATGAGTACATGAATCTTTATACTTCCATTTAGTGTTGTATTGTATACTTTTGGTTATACAATGAATGCACATAAGTTTTAATGTATATAAAGTATGAATGGATGTCATTTTCAAGCCTTAAAGGTAATTGGATGAGAAAATGACTATGGTAGCAAAATAAGTGAAGTTTGGTGTATGTTTACTGCAAAAAACTACAGTAAAATCTGGAAAATATGAATGAGAGATCGATCTCATGGGATGAGAGATCGATTTGAAAGAGAAAAAAATGCTCTTAATTAAGCGATGGAACATGTCAGATCAATCTCCAAAGGGGTCAGATCGATCTACTAAACATTTTATGTTGAAGGAATCGATCTCTGAAGGGTCAGATCGATTTTCTTAAGCTACTGACTTGCAATAGATCGATCTCATGAAAAAGAAGATCGATCTCTTTAAGGTTTTGTGTTGCAATAGATCGATCTCATGTAAGAGCATATCGATCTCATATGGTCTGCAAGGTCAGTTTCAAGAGGAAAAATATAGAGCAGATCGATCTCCTAGGGTAGTAGATCGATCTCATCAAGATAATTCTATAAATATTGGGCTTCTGCACTTCATTTTCCTGAGAGTTACTATTTCATTCAATAACCAAAGTGTAACCTAGCCAAGAAACACTAAAAAACTTCAGTTTGTGATCAGTTTTGAGTGAGATACAGTTGAGCAAAGTTATTCTTAGCAAGAAGAGAGCAACATACTTGGAAACAAAGGATTGAAAACAAGAGTTCAAGGAGTAAGAAGGATTTTACTATTTTAGAGAAAAATAAAGGAAAGTACAACTTCTAACGAGTGATTGAAGGGAGATTTGCCCACTCACTCATTATAGTACATGAAGCCCCTTCTATTTCTTTTTTATGTGAAATTGTGCTAGAGCCTAAGTGGTAACGGTAGATTTACCAGCCTTGCTCACACATCATTTAAAAAAAATAGATTTTGACAAAAAGTAAAAGAGTGCTCGATGCCTCGGGTGATGTTGTGTGTTCCACTCGAGATGCTCGCATTAGATTTTTAGGAATCATGCTAGAGGCTTCGAGTATTACTATGTGTCTTGATCTGACTATGCTCACATGTAATTTCCTAGTAATACCATGCTCAATGCCTCAGATATGCTGTGTGTGTCTTACGCTGAGTTGCTCGCACGAGGTTTTCATGATTATGATGTGTGTTGAGTAAAACTGTGCTAGAGTCGTCGTGTATTGCTATGTGTCTTGCATTGAACTGCTTACACGTGGTTTATAAATGTGATGTAAGGAGTACAAAACCGTGCTGGAGCCATCGTGTACTGCTGTGTGTCTTGCACTGACCTGCTCGCACGAGATTTTGAGACAATGGAAATGGGTGATAAGGATCTACGGAAGCACGATGTACCATGAGCGTTAGCCATGGAGTACGATGTGTTGTGATTTTAGTATGAGCTGAAGGGATAGTTGATCCGCCTCCCCAAGCGTAAGGTTCCCGCACACCTGATAAGTGTTACCTGGAATCCGACTATGGCCATGAGTCTTTTATTTATCTGAGTGATATGACATTGTCACTACTGTGTGTGGTGACATATGTTTCCCTTACTGTGTGTCTTGGGATATGAAACCCATAATTATGTCTCATATACGTTGATTTACTGAGTGCAAAGTGATTTCTAAATGTGTACAATGTGATTCTAAATATGAGCTATGTGAAAAGAATGTGTTGTGTGAATATGTATATACCCATCTGGTGAATTAATGATTTCGCATCGATGGAAGCTATTTTAAAGAATGCATATGTTTTATAAGGAAAATGAAAATTTATATTTTTAGAATGTAGATAGTGTAGTTATCTACCTCCTTTCATATTTTCCTTACTGAGCTTGTTAGCTCAGCCCTTATTTCTCCACACAGATTCTATGTAATAGTGAGTACACTGTAGTCATCCTTGCTATCGTGTTTATTCAGTAATCCAACAGTATAGAGAGGTATACACTTGAGATGAAAAATTTTGTATCTTGTGAATTAAATGCACGGTAAAATTTGTATTTTGTATTTAGGGGATGTATTGTCAGACCCGAAATTTTTTGTAGCTTGTTCCTTATGATTTCTATGTGTATGAACACTCTATTATTATAGTTGAATCATAAGAAGAGTATTTACTAGATTTAAAGTGTTAGTAAAATGGTTTAACATGCAAAAGCTACATAAAAAGCCTAATGTGAGCTATAAGAGTCACAGGCTAAACCGAGTGGATCTTAATCATTCTGACTAAAAATAAGAACTTAAAATGAGAAAGTATAGAGAGCTCATGAAGGAAAGTCAGCTTGATTTAGTCCCAAACACAGAAAACAAGAGTAAAAGGCTAAAAAGGGTAAATTGGACCTTTTTGGCGAGTTAAGGTAATCAAGGTGTTTCGGGTATAATTATCCATCGGGAATGGTTGAAACATAAAGACAAGAGTGTAAGACCTAAGATATGACACTTTTGGAATTTTGAGAAAAAGTCAACTTGGTCAATGGTTAAGGAAAAAGTCAACTATAGTTAAGAAAGTGGACTTTTACCATAGTTGACTAATCATGGTTAAAAATTAACCTAAGTATGGAGAAAAAAATTAGGGAAAATATTCTTGGACAGAATACAATATAATCATCCCCGAAAGTAAGGAAAATTTATTCGGAAGGATTCCAGATTAAATTTAATGGTTAAAAACGTAATGGGCATAAGGTGAAAATTTTAAAGCCCATTTAGGTATACTAAATGTAGATCGAAATTATTAGGTCCCTTAGACAGAATTGTTGGACCAATTGATCGGCCAAATATTTAGAAAATTAAAGGCTCGAGGTATAGTAAAAATTTCAGCCCAAAATCCCATTAAAAAAGCCCAAACCGAGAAGCCCAAATGGAAAGCCCATGAGATAAATATCTAACCATAGTTAAAGCTAAACATGACTCATAAGGTGACTCATGAGGTGACTCATGACTAAGGCTTAGGAAGTCAACTTTAATGGCTGGAAAGTAAGGCTTAATGGCTAAGTAAGTGGCTTATAAAATCAGTCACACCATTGTCATCTTCATCACACCATTTTTGGCTAGAAGAAGAAACCATTGAAACAAATATCCAAGCTTTCTCTCACTAGAAATCACTAGAAATTAGGCATATTTGGAACTTGCATTCTTCATGAAAGTTGTTCCAAATTGAAAGGAGAGTGACATATGTTGGAATTGGCTATCAAGGAGCCATAGAGTGCAAACCGTAAGCCTCCAAAGTATTCGGCCAAGTGTGAACACAACTATCGGTATATTTTCAAGTTTTCAATTTCATATATGTTCATGTATGAATGATTTTAAGTATATTGGTATATGTTTTAAGCATTGAAACATATCAAATCACTATGATCTTGGTTAGGCCGAGAGTGGGTAGTGAAATATTGATAAATGCCCATATGATGTTAAGGCATAAATAGGTTAATATACATGTGTTAATGATTATGGTGTAATTAGAATTAATCAAATTGATTAATTAATACATGTATTAAGTTGGCAATCAAGGTGTTTGATAAAATGCCTAAATGAACTATGTGATGTTTAAGAATGTTGCCAACCAAGTGTTTGTGAAAATGCCTAAGAGAATTGGCTGAGGAAAGGGACATGGCCGGCATGCCATGGTGTGACCGACGACATGGATAGCTCTCAACCATGGCATGTGGCCGAGAGGTCCAATGGGCCAAGCCAAAATATTTTAGTCCCAATATGATGTAATGGGTCTAGGATAAGCCCAATAAGAGTTGGTGGGTCCACAAGCCCAATAGGCCAAATGAAAATGAATAGTAAAATGGAAATGGGCTTAAGGCATAGTTAAGCCCATTAAGGTTTATTAAAGCCCATTAAGGGAAATAGACTGTATTTAGTATGAAATATAGTAAGAAAAGTGAAATTAACTTGATAAACGGTTATATGCAGCTCCAGAGATTATTGGAGAAGCAAATCGGACTGCTGGATCGAGCAGCGTTGAGAAAGTGAAATTTCTCGAGTGATTGCAGGTAAGGGACTTTTGTGAGTAGTTAGAGATACCTGCACGTATTTTTGTCTGCTTTTACATTCACTTAAAAGCTCTGAGGGTCGGAGAAAGTGAATAATAATTAGTGACCCGATAGTGGCAAATTACGATTTTACCCCTAGTTAGTCAAAAAGTCAACTTTTGTGAAAAGTTGTAAAAAGCATGGAAACCACCATTTTGAGTGTTTTACTACTGTTTAGCAGAAGAATAAATAGATGGGCTAATGATTTTAAGGTTTATGTGAATTAAGCACACCTTATAGTGCTGATTTTGATATTTTATAAATCATCCCTTTTTAAAGAGCCATTTATCATATTATGTGAGAATGAATCGTGCTAGAGCACAGCTCGCACTGGATTTCATATATTTTCCACATACATTAGTGCTGGATTGTGATTCACACTAGATTTCCATGACATGCATGATAGAGTACTAGAGTTATTACTCATACTCAATTTTATGTGATTTATGCATGAGAGAGTGCTGGAGCGATTTGCTCGTACTCAAATTTTACATGAGATGCATGACAGAGTGCTGGAGCGTTGCTCGTACTCTATTCTTCATGATTTATACATGACATAGTACTGGAGCTATTACTCGTACTTGATTTGATGATATTGTGCATAGCATGGTACTGGAGCTATTGCTCGTACGTGATTTAATACATGAACTATGCATTGACCTAGTTGCTGGAGATTTACTGTAAGACCCGAATTTAATTAAAATACGAAATGAATGAGTATTCGTGAAGGGAAGTCGGGTTAAATTAATCCCGAACACTTGTAAGGGCAAAATGGTCAAAAGATCGAAAGTCGGTATAATTTCGATAAGGAAATTTAATTAAAAAATTAATGGATTGAGAAATCTTGGTCAATAAAGGTGAAATAAATTTATTCCGGGTTAAATTGATCAATATATCAATTTATGGAAATTAATCGGGATTTTTAGTTCAAAAAAATAATTCCAAAAAATAATCAAAAATTATACCGAGAAGCCGAAATAATACCGAGAAATTAATTTATAGACTAAATGAATAAAATATAATTTTTTTAAAGACATTTTGAATATTTTAGACTAATTTAATCAACTAAACAATATTAAAATAAATAAAACAAAAAAAAAGGAAGCTGCTGAAAAAAAAAAAAGGGGATCGAAAATCGCGAAAAACGCAAAACGGAAACGAAGCAAACGGAGGCTGAAGTCCGACGAGCCACCGACGACCGTTGAGCCAAGGCGAAGGTCGAAAAACGTAGAACAACGCCCGGCGAGCAAGATGGTACCGGCGGTGCAGCCTACCGACGCCGGAATCCGACGGATTGGGGGAGAGAAGCCGCGGGAAAAGAAATGGCCACCGGCGGCGAACGGCGACGAATCGGCCGGAACCAAGGCCCGATTCCAAAAGCCCAGGCGACAGCGGTCTTTTCTGCACCGGTATCAGCCGACGAAACGACGGGAAACGTCGACGACGGCCAAGAGGAGGAAAATGGGTCCGACGGTCGAGGGAGAAGAGCCGGACCGACGGCGTTCCGGCGAGCTTGACCCAAATCGAGGGCAGATTCGAGTTGCGGACGACCCAACTGAGCTGCTGGCGGTGGAAGCCGACGGAGAACCGGTCGACAAGGCAGTGAACCGACGGTGAACCGACCAAACCGGAGTGAACCGATGGTCTGAACCGGTCCGAACCGGACTGAACCGGTTCAGCCAAAAAGAGAGGAAAAAAGGAGAAAAAAGGGCAAAAGAAAAGAGAAAAAAATTGGGAAAATTCCTGTGAGGCAATCGAGCTTCGGGTAAGTCAGTAGTGGTCGAAATTGACTCGATTTAAATTTCGGAGTATTTAATTAATTAATTTTAGGCTGAAAACTTACCCGACAAATTGTGAAATTGTGTAGCTCGACGATTGGCATCCACCGAGGGCTCGAGACAGCCTCAATTTACGTCCTAGTATGGAATCTCGGGTAAGTGACCCCTATTTATGACAATTACCTCATTATGCGTGATATTGATTTAATTTTCGCATATATTGAATAAAATTATGGAAATTTAGATAAATTGTCGTAAATAATGAATTTAGCTATTCGAGAGCTAGAACGAGGCCCAATAAATTATTGGTGGGCCCAATGAGCCCAATAGGCCTCGATAAAGTGAAAATTAAGTGGAAAACGGGCTTAAGGCCGATTAAGGCCCATTAAGGTGCAATCGAGCCCAATAGGGGTAAACGGGCCCAATGATTTAAATTAAGCCCAGAAAAGATTAAATAGAATTAAATTGTATGTTATCTGACCTGAGGAATAATTATATGCAGTTTCGGGTATTTGATTGGGAGCATAACGGACTGCGCAATGAGACAACAGTGGAAAAGAAAAGGTCAGACTCGACAGGAAAATAAGGTAAGGGAATTCTGCGGACTGCTAGAGGTAACTTTACGCAATTTTAAGTTCATCTGCAGTCTTTAAAATTTATCTGTAGGGTCTAGAGGTCGAATAATAATTTTAGTGCCCCGAATGGGCAAATTACTAAAATACCCTTTGTTAAGGGTAGAACTTACAAATTAGGAAAAATTGGGAGGAGCAAGGACAAGAGGTTCCTGCTCGTTCTGGAGGTATTTTAACACATGCACGAGTAGGCTGGCTCACTTTTAAAGAAAAATGCATAGCATTGCATACCTTAAACGATGTAATTTCTGTGACTATTTTGAGATAATCGAGCCGCCTACGTGTTTTTATTTACATGTGACGTGCTAGAGCTCAGCTCGCACGATGTTTGATTTGTGTGATGCATGCATTAGTGCTGGAGCGAGAGCTTGCACTAGAGTTTTACATGCATAGGTGCTAGAGTATAACTCGCACCAGATTTCACATGCTTTTTCGTGACACGGTGCTAGAGTCTAACTCGCACCAGATTTTACATGATTTTCAAGACAGGGTGCTGGAGTTTAACTCGCACCAGATTTTATAAGATTTTCATATGATTTATATACAGAGTGCTGAGCCTAACTCGCACTAGTTTTACTGGATTTGTGGAGTAGCGCTGTCTGCCCTTGGAGTCAGCCAAAAGGCCCAACAGGCTCAAAAGACCTCTTAAGTAGGGTGAGAGTGAGGGATGAGGTTGGCGGCCCTGTGGAGATGTAAAGCGGGCTCTGCCAATTTTACTTGATTTGATGAGAGTGCTGAGCATCGCTCGCACTGATTTTTATGAGAACATACGATGAGCCGTGCTTGGAGCATCGGGTAGACTGTGTGTCACCGATTTAATAGGCTCGCACGTGCATTTTGAGACATGGCAATGAGTATTGAGAAACAAAACCTCTCTGTGGGAAGCAGGCCATTTGGGCTGGAGTACCTAGAGTGATATGGGTCCATGGAGTACGATGTACCGTGCAAGTAGCATGGAGTACGATGTACCGTGGGGTATCTTCGGATACGATATCTTTGTGATACAGGGTATCTTTGTGATACGGTATCTTTGTGATACGGGGTATCTTCGGATACGGCATCTTCGGATGCGTGAGATCGGATAAGACTAACGGGTTGGATTGACCCACCTCCCGGGCGGTTCCCGATCAGGGTGAAACCTCGCACACTGGGATCCGTGAAGCTAGAGGGACTCACGAGGACACATATTGGCCAGTCCTGGTTATTACCGATATACAGTTATTGCCTAGTCTCGTATCTTGTATATATATACATATGTTTTCGGATATCGATGCTTTCGAGAAACTCAATTTTCATGATTTTGTGTGAGACAGGATCACCCGAAGGAGGGGTCGAGTCCTGACTTTATTGTGAAATTTTTAAAGAGAAAGAAATGATTTAAAATAATTGCATGTTAAATTTTTCGTGCAAACTCGATTTACATAACATCATAAGCTCATGTCATTTGTTTTAAAATGTGTGGAGAAAGGGTGGTTTATGCATGGCACCACGTTCATGTAGGTAGTATGGTTACCTACTTGTTCGTAGGATTGCCTTACTGAGCTTGATGTGCTCACCCCTTTCATTTTCTCCCACAGATAATCTCCAGTTGAAGTTGAGGCGACTCAGTACTGCATTCTGGATATCCGCTGCTGCCCATCAACATAAGGTATATACACTTGTACATATTGTGTCTACATAAGTATATCACAGTAACATGTTTGTAAGTAACTTTAGGGGATGTATAAATAACGTAAACAATTATAAATGACTGGAGAATAAATAAGTTAGATGGTAATGGTATGGTGGGACTGGCATTGACCCACAGCCCAATTTGTTGGTTGAGTGTGGTCACGATTCGAGGACAGGTAAGAATTTAAGTAAATAAACAAAACGCGAAAAAAATTAACTTTGATTTTTGGGTAATTTGGGTCGTGACATATAAAGGTGGTATCAAAGCACAATTGGTCTGATGTGTGTCAGTGTCAGTAATTAGGAAATTACATCCCCGTGTTACTGTGCTTGGTTAGATACAATAGTGTATATCAAGATGGGCTTTAACTAAGAAATGGTTGAGAATGCAGGAATGCCTAATATGAGTCGCGTTAGATGAGAAAGTACACGAGGCAGAGGTCGTAGAGGTAGACCTGAGTCTGCTAAGTCGTGCTGAATTTGACTATGAGAATCAGTATGAAATTGAAATGGAGGCTAATGTTAAGCATGCCCCACTGAGTCCGATAGAGAGATCGGACAGTATTGAGACACGCTTCGCGAGGTTGAAGCGGAGCATGGGAATTATTTTGAGGAGCTAATTGCTCAGATTATGAATGAGATCAGAGGGCGCAGCGGAACATTGGTGGAAACCCGCTCGACCCATCTTAAGTGTTAAACATCCATAGCTAAGATGAGAAATCTTATTGGATGTATTCTGGTGACAGGATATCCCAGACATGATTTAAAGGAAAAATTTCTTACACTGCCCAGGAATACTAAATTGATTATGAGTATGAAACTCAGTTATATTCTTTGGTAGATATTACCTCGACACTATGAACAAGTGACAGTCGAGATGTCTAAAAGTTCATGAAATGGCTCAACTTCTTAATTTGAGTCTGATTGGCCAGTGAGATACTACCTATACCGAGGCAGTGCACAGATTTACAGTTGGGTAAATAAGAACATGAATTGCACGCCTCTGGGATTGGGAAAGGTAGTGAGGGCTGAAATAGAGATAGAAAAGAGAATCGAGAAATGACAAAGATGTTAAAACGGGAAAATGGAAATTGGTAAAAGATTTAATTTGACGAGTCATGGAGTAAGATAATTGGCAAGGCCCCAGTGCATCCAATTTTGGCACTCTTGAGGGGTTTTGTGATTGGAGAACCCCGACCTACTACGAAGCAGTGTAGCAGTGTAAGTGCTGTAAGCAGTGTGGGATGTGTGGTGGATACCTTGAAAGGAGGGTCTATACCTACACTGTATTGATGAAAATGGCTGTTAAGTGTGGTAAGACGGACCATTAATTTTGATTACATAGAATTGAGCGAGATCGTCCCACAGAAAAGTAAAGAGAGAAAAACTTCGTTGGTATAGCTGCAACGAAAAGGGAGGCCATAGCCGAAAAGAAAAAGGAAAGTAGGTGTTGGACGAAGGCGAAATGACGTCTTGGACCAAGACGCTATTGATGTTTCATGGATGTGGTGTAAGATACCACACTTGTTATGAATAATGAAGTACATATGTTCATTGATCCTGGTGCCACACATTTATTCATACCGCCTTCATTCGCATATAAGTGAGTAAAAGGCATGAATGCCTACATCATTGGGCAAATACAGATAAATGAGTACCCCAATAAAGGAGAATTAAGTAACGGAATATGGATATAGAGGTTTTAAGTTGAAAATAGGGGTGAAAACATCCCTGAAAAGTATACTGTAAGTGTTGACAGGTGATAAAAAGGGATGCAACAGTTGAAATTAAAGGAGTAAAGGATTGTACTCACGAAATGAATAATGATAAGAGTTTCGTTATAATTGACATACGAAGGAGATAATCTTTAAGATAAGATAGATTCTGAATACAAGATGTATGGGAGTGAGAGATATATGCTAGGTAAGGAATACCCTAATATATGAAGTCATTAGGATTAGAGCAATTAGTAGCGAATATAAATTGTGACCACAGAGACTGAGATATAACGTAGTTGTGGTTAAGTCTGAAGGCTAATAAAGGTATTTCAAAATACCTCCCCGCCTGAAGACTTGACAGCGTCTAAAAGTATACATATATATAACTTATAGCGTGAATCGATCGTCGTAATAACTACCTTTAGCATTAGGATACCTTTACTAAGACGATAAGAATATTAAAATTTGACAAATCATAAAGGTTAACATAGTAAAAAAAATTTAATAAGAGCGGTTAAGATAAGAAAAGGAAATGACGCAGTTTAGTACCTGAAGACGTAAGCGATTTTGAAGGATCTTATACGCTTACGCATAGATAAGCCAAGGATTGGACCGATTCGTAATCATCAGTATCGATGATATGTTGGATGTAGTTAAAGTCTAGGGCGATTTATAAACAACAATTGGAAAATTGCTTTTACAAATGGGTTGTTGCGACTTCAAAAAAAAAGGATATACCTTGATGACACGTTTAACTAAGAAAACGTGGTCTTTGAGTAAGACGATAAATAAAATGATAGATGTGACATGAATTTCGGTGTAGTGAAGTATGAACTGACCACCGTGATTAATTTCACCATACCCAACAGCTCAAGAGGTTCTCAGTGAGTATGGGTACCTCAAAATTATGAAGGAGCTGTGTATTGATGTATAATGGGAAGATAGTCAATTATGGAGTCAGACAACTCATTGATCATGAAATAAACTATCTGACTCATGATTTTAAGTTAGCAATGGTAGTGTTTGTACCGAGGATATGGTACTATTATGTACATGGTGAGGAATTGTGGATATGCACTGATCATAAAGCCCCACGTATCTGTTTTCACAGAAAGAGGCGAATATGAGAATACATAGTGGGATAGAGCTTCTGAGAGGTTTTGATTTGTGAAAATTGTACCACCCAGGAAAAGCTAATGTAATGGCTTATACCTCAAGCAGAAAGAGCCTCGGGATGGTGTTACATATGACGGTCAGGGAGCGTGAGCGGCTAGAGCAGTTGTGAACCTCAGTATTGATGTGATCCCTTCTGATGATGACAGTGATTGTGTGACAGCTAGCCTGAGACTAGAACCGGATGAGAGTGCCCAGATTTGACAGGCTTAGCGTGATGATCGACAAGATGTCGATAGTTTGGGTCAGATTCAGAAGGGTATAGTGATAGAGTTCACAGAGCATGATAATGATTTACAGAGAGGTTCAGAGACAGTATAAGTGCTCCCCAGGACCACAGTTGATGAAATAATAATATTGTCAGAAGCTCACTCTTCGGGATATACAGTGCATATGGAAGGTAATAAAAATATATAAAATATCTGAAAAGGGTATGGGTGGTCAGATGTGAAAAGTGACACGGTAGAGATTATGGAAAAGTGCCTAGTATGGCAGTAGAATAAGGTAGAGTATTAAAAGTCTGCAGAATTATTGCAGTCTCTACCTATATCGACACGGCACGAAAATGAGAGCAAGTCTCCATGAATTTTATGATGGGTTACAAAGAACCCAGGTGAATTACGAGGCTATTTGGATGATAGTCGATAGAGTAACTAAGTCTACCCACCTTCTGGATTACGAACTCCCCAGATACTCAGAGTGTGTATGAGGATTTATGTATAAGGAAGATTGTGGAACATTAAGTAGCGTTCCAGTGAGCATGGTATCATATAGGGATTCCCGCTTCACTTCCTACCTCTGAGGATATTTTCAGGAAGCTATGGGAACTCGACTGAGTATTAGCACAGCTTTCCATCCTCAGACAGATGGTCAGTCAGAGAGGACTGTACAAGTTCTGGAGGATCCGATGAAAGCGTGTGCCATTGATTTTATAAGCTCCTGGAATGATCAGTTGATTTCTAATTGAAGTTTCCAATAATGACAGTTGGCAGTTGAGTATCGGGATAACAAGATATGAGGCAATGTATGGCTGTAGGGGTTGTTCCCCAAAATTGGATAAGAAAAAGTCGGTGACAAATAGAATTATTTACGACTTTGGATAATAAGTCTCTGAGGATGTTTAGTTAAGGATGAGAGATTAAGCACAACTCAGAGCAGATAGACAAGCATCGGAATTCACCCTTGGTGAATTAGTATGATTGAAATGTTTCTTGTCCTAAGGGAATAAGGACATAGCGAACTTTTGAAAGAAGGTAAATTGAGTTACGCTGGATGAAATATTTTGAGAGATTGGACAAGTGGGAGATAAGACCTGTAGGTTGGCGTTATGACTTGAATAAGCAGGCACCCACAATGTGTCCCAGCTTTTGATGCTTCGAAAATACTATCCGGATCCAGCGTAGGTGATCGAATATGAATTCCAAAAGTTCAGTTTAATGAAAATATAAGTATATTGAAAAAGTTGATTCGGGCATTAAACAAGAAAGAGAAAATATTGAGGTTTAAAATGATCTCCCTAATTAAAGTCTTTTGGTAGTGTTACACTTCGGAAAAGGTCACATAAGAATTAAAGAAGTATGATACGATTGATGTACCCGGAGTAGTTTATGGACTCATATGAATTGGTTCTAATTTGGAGGACCAAATTCTTTAAGTGGGGGAGAGTTGTAAGACCCGAATTTAATTAAAATACGAAATGAATGAGTATTCGTGAAGGGAAGTCGGGTTAAATTAATCCCGAACACGTGTAAGGGCAAAATGGTCAAAAGATCGAAAGTCGGTATAATTTCGATAAGCAAATTTAATTAAAAAAATAATGGATTAAGAAATCTTGGTCAATAAAGGTGAAATAAATTTATTCTGGGTTAAATTGATCAAGATATCAATTTATGGAAATTAATCGGGATTTTTAGTTCGAAAAAATAATTCTGAAAAATAATCAAAAATTATACCGGGAAGCCGAAATAATACCGAGAAATTAATTTATAGACTAAATGAATAAAATATAATTTTTTTAAAGACATTTTGAATATTTTAGACTAATTTAATCAACTAAATAATATTAAAATAAATAAAACAAAAAAAAGGAAGTTGCTGAAAAAAAAAAAGGGATCGAAAATCGCGAAAAACGCGAAACAGAAACGAAGCAAACGGAGGCTGAAGTCCGACGAGCCACCGGCGACCGTTGAGCCCAGGCGAAGGTCGAAAAATGTAGAGCGACGCCCGGCGAGCAAGATGGTACCGGCGGTGCAGCCTACCGACGCCGGAATCCGACGGATCGGGGGAGAGAAGCCACGGGAAAAGAAATGGCCACCGGCGGTGAACGACGGCGAATCGGCCGGAACCAAGGCCCGATTCCGAAAGCCCAGGTGACGGCGGTCTTTTCTGCACCGGTATCAGCCGACGAAACGGCCGGAAACGTCGACGACGGCCAAGAGGAGGAAAATGGGTCCGACGGTCGAGGGAGAAGAGCCGGACCGGCGGCGTTCCGGCGAGCTTGACCCAAACCGAGGGCAGATTCGAGTTGCGGACGACCCAACGGAGCTGCTGGCGGTGGAAACCGGTGGAGAACCGGTCGGCAAGGCAGTGAACCGGCGGTGAACCGGCCAAACCGGAGTGAACCGGTGGTTTGAACCGGTCCGAACCGGACTGAACCGGTTCAGCCAAAAAGAGAGGAAAAAAAGGAGAAAAAAGGGAAAAAGAAAAGAGAAAAAAATTGGGGAAAATTCCTGTGATGCAATCGAGCTTCGGGTAAGTCAGTAGTGGTTGAAATTGACCCGATTTAAATTTCAGAGTATTTAATTTAATTAATTTTGGGCTGAAAACTTACCCGAAAAATTGTGAAATTGTGTAGCTCGATGATTGGCATCCACTAAGGGCTCGAGACAGCCTCGATTTACGTACTAGCATGGAATCTCGGGTAAGTGACCCCTATTTACGACAATTACCTCGTTATGCGTGATATTGATTTAATTTTCGCATATATTGAATAAAATTATGGAAATTTAGATAAATTGTCGTAAATAATGAATTTAGCTATTCGAGAGCTAGAACGAGGCCTAATAAATTATTGGTGGGCCCAATGAGCCCAATAGGCCTCGATAAAGTGAAAATTAAGTGGAAAACGGGCTTAAGGCCGATTAAGGCCCATTAAGGTGCAATCGGGCCCAATAGGGGTAAACGGGCCCAATGATTTAAATTAAGCCCAGAAAAGATTAAATACAATTAAATTGTATGTTATCTGACCTGAGAAATAATTATACGCAGTTCTGAGTATTTGATTGGGAGCATAACGGACTGCGCGATGAGACAACAGTGGAAAAGAAAAGGTCAGACTCGACAGGAAAATAAGGTAAGGGAATTCTGCGGACTGCTAGAGGTAACTTTACATAATTTTAAGTTCATATGCAGTCTTTAAAATTTATCTGAAGGGTCTAGAGGTCGAATAATAATTTTAGTGCCCCGAATGGGCAAATTACTAAAATACCCTTTGTTAAGGGTAGAACTTACAAATTAAGAAAAATTGGGAGGAGCAAGGACAAGAGGTTCCTGCTCGTTCTGGAGGTATTTTAACACATGCACGAGTAGGCTGGCTCACTTTTAAAGAAAAATGCATAGCATTGCATACCTTAAACGATGTAATTTCTGTGACTATTTTGAGATAATCGAGCCGCCTACGTGTTTTTATTTACATGTGACGTGCTAGAGCTCAGCTCGCACGATGTTTGATTTGTGTGATGCATGCATTAGTGCTGGAGCGAGAGCTTGCACTAGAGTTTTACATGCATAGGTGCTAGAGTATAACTCGCACCAGATTTCACATGCTTTTTCGTGACACGGTGCTAGAGTCTAACTCGCACCAGATTTTACATGATTTTCAAGACAGGGTGCTGGAGTTTAACTCGCACCAGATTTTATAAGATTTTCATATGATTTATATACAGAGTGCTGAGCCTAACTCGCACTAGTTTTACTGGATTTGTGGAGTAGCGCTGTCTGCCCTTGGAGTCAGCCAAAAGGCCCAACAGGCTCAAAAGACCTCTTAAGTAGGGTGAGAGTGAGGGATGAGGTTGGCGGCCCTGTGGAGATGTAAAGCGGGCTCTGCCAATTTTACTTGATTTGATGAGAGTGCTGAGCATCGCTCGCACTGATTTTTATGAGAACATACGATGAGCCGTGCTTGGAGCATCGGGTAGACTGTGTGTCACCGATTTAATAGGCTCGCACGTGCGTTTTGAGACATGGCAATGAGTATTGAGAAACAAAACCTCTCTGTGGGAAGCAGGCCATTTGGGCTGGAGTACCTAGAGTGATATGGGTCCATGGAGTACGATGTACCGTGCAAGTAGCATGGAGTACGATGTACCGCGGGGTATCTTCGGATACGATATCTTTGTGATACAGGGTATCTTTGTGATACGGTATCTTTGTGATACGGGGTATCTTCGGATACGGCATCTTCGGATGCGTGAGATCGGATAAGACTGACGGGTTGGATTGACCCACCTCCCGGGCGGTTCCCGATCAGGGTGAAACCTCGCACACTGGGATCCGTGAAGCTAGAGGGACTCACGAGGACACATATTGGCCAGTCCTGGTTATTACCGATATACAGTTATTGCCTAGTCTCGTATCTTGTATATATATACATATGTTTTCGGATATCGATGCTTTCGAGAAACTCAATTTTCATGATTTTGTGTGAGACAGGATCACCCGAAGGAGGGGTCGAGTCCTGACTTTATTGTGAAATTTTTAAAGAGAAAGAAATGATTTAAAATAATTGCATGTTGAATTTTTCGTGCAAACTCGATTTACATAACATCATAAGCTCATGTCATTTGTTTTAAAATGTGTGGAGAAAGGGTGGTTTATGCATGGCACCACGTTCATGTAGGTAGTATGGTTACCTACTTGTTCGTAGGATTGCCTTACTGAGCTTGATGTGCTCACCCATTTCATTTTCTCCCACAGATAATCTCCAGTTGAAGTTGAGGCGACTCAGTACTGCATTCTGGATATCCGCTGCTGCCCATCAACATAAGGTATATACACTTGTACATATTGTGTCTACATAAGTATAGCACAGTAACATGTTTGTAAGTAACTTTAGGGGATGTATAAATAACGTAAACAATTATAAATGACTGGAGAATAAATAAGTTAGATGGTAATGGTATGGTGGGACTGGCATTGACGCACAGCCCAATTTGTTGGTTGAGTGTGGTCACGATTCGAGGACAGGTAAGAATTTAAGTAAATAAATAAAACGCGAAAAAAAAAATTAACTCTGATTTTTGGGTAATTTGGGTCGTGACATTTACTTGCACTAGAGTTGAGTTTGTGATGTGAAAAAGTGTTTAAGCGGAGTGTCGATTGTGAGTCGCGCTCAAAGGCGCGCACTGTATGTGATATATAATACATAGAAAGAGCACAGTGATGTATACGATATATATTATGGGGAATGTAATTGTAGTAGACTTTGTGTAATCTCACATGTATTATAATAGAAGCTACAGTCAGTAACAGTATGTTAACATGTATGTATGATAATGGATGATATGGTATGCGAGAAAGCTAACATCGAATCACAGCCCAACCATTGATGAGAGGAAAGGTAAGTTAAAATGCGAAAAATTTGTAGTGATTTTGGTTAAAGTCTTGAATTGATATGAGGTCCTGACAGAATGGTATCAGAGCTGAGGTTAGTCTGATGTGAGTCGGTGTTAGGAAATAGGAAAGTGTACATCCCCATAATATTGTGCTGTGTTTAGATACAACTGTGTATACCAGATAGGAGACGGACTAATTCATGATTATGAATGCAGGAACTTTGCCTATATGGCAAATACGCATCGTGGTAGAGGTATGAGAGGTAGGGCTCGAGGCCGTGGAGATAGGCCCGAGAGACGAGCTACTGCCGAACCATTACCTACGCATGAGACTCCTGGTGCTACTGAGGCACCCGAGTGTGTAGAGACGCGCTTTACAAGATTAGAGCGTAGTCTAGAGACAATTGTAGAGATATTGGCATAGACGATGCCAGGTAGGCGAGGGCAGGAGGCATGAGCTGCGATAGGAGAGGCAGTTACCCCTGATACACCAATACAGACAACTGATGCACCGAGGACTGTAGATACTCCTACACTCCCACCAGTTTCGGGTGGTAGTGGATTAGGGTACGGATGTGATCTACATCAGTTGCGAGAGTTTCAGAAGTTTAGACCTCCATCTTTTAGTGAGGTCAAGGACCCTGTAGCTGCTGAGGAGTGGGTGGCGGAGATGGAGAAGCTTTATGAATTCTTCGAGTGTACGACATTGGAGATGGTCGCATTTGCTGCGTTCCTACTGAAGGGAGCTGCAGAGCACTGGTGGAAGTCCACCCGACCCATATTGAGAGCCCGACACACAGACATTAGTTGGGAGATATTTCGGGAGGCCTTTAGGAGGCAGTTTGTTCCCGTCACCGCACAGTGGAAACTACAGGCAGAGTTTTTAGGACTGAACCAGGGGAGTTTGTCAGTGGATGAGTATGAGACTCGATTCCTATCCCTAGGGAGATATGACCCCGATACCATGTATAGTGAGGCCAGAAAGGTCCATAGGTTTATCGACGGATTAAGACCATTCTATGATCCAGGTTGGTTCCATTAGATATAACCACTTATGAGGAAGCAGTGCGTAGGGCGCAATTGTGCGAGTAAGATTATAAAAGAAATGTTTTCGACTTTGGGAAGTTTAGCTGGAGCTAAGATATACAGAAGAAGTGGCCGGTTAGGGATTTTAGTTATCAATGAGGGAGGAAAATCTTCGGTAAAAGATCGCAGGTTGAGGAGGCATGAGAGAGATTTGCTAAACCTCCTGCTTATCCGACCGTAGCACCAGCAACGAGTATTGCCATAAGAGGATAGAGACCTACTGCCGATCAATACAGAAGATGCGGTAAACAACATGGAGGTAGACCGTGCCCGCTGACTCCTATAGTGTGTTTCCGATGCGGTAGACAAGGGCATATTGCTAGAGTTTGACCAGAGATGGATAGTACTGCGCCACTGAAGGGTAGGGAGCCGGATAAAGCTCCAGCTGGTACGTCTGCTCAGAGAGGTAGAGCGACGGCAGAAGAAAAGGGGAAACAAGTGATGGGTCGAGGGCGCGTACATGCTTTGGACCAGGGGACAGCTGATACTTCATCGGATGTGATACGAGATAACATCCTGATTTATGATATTGAAGCATATGTTTTAATAGATCTTGGTGCCATGCATTCTTTTGTATCGCCTTCATTTGCATGTAAATTAGCAAGACATGTAGAGCGTACACCATTATGTATGATAATGTTAATTAGTACGCTTATGAATAGTAGTTAAGTTGTAGAACATGTATTTAATGACTACAAGTTGAGAGTAGGGAACAAGGAGATGACAGCCAATCTAATATTACTAAGTATGAGTGACCTTGATATAATCTTAGGAATGGATTGGTTATCTGCAAACCATGCTATTTTAGATTGTTATGCTAAGACAGTTATGTTTCCTAACCCTACTAAATATGTTGTAAAGTTTAATAAAAATAAATGAAAGGAGTAGTTATGATTATGATATGATTTACTAACTTAGAAAACCTTCAACATATCAAGGTTTCATTACGTACGGGGTAGATATGGATAAGGCACATCCAGAGTTGTTAGATATTACTGTGGTCAGTGAGTACCCAGATGTTTTTTCGGATGAGTTGCCAGGGTTACCACTAAATAGAGAGATGGAGTTCTATATAGATTTGGTGCCTAGTACGGAGCCTATTTCGAGACCACCATATCGCATGGCCTCAGTTGAGCTAGAGGAGCTCAAGAGGCAGTTGTAGGAGCTGTTGGATAGGGATTTTGTTCGACTAAGTCTTTCACCTTGGGGAGCACCGATTTTATCTGTGAGGAAGAAAGATGGGAGCCTCTGATTGTGTATAGATTACCGATTGTTGAATAAGGCCACCATCAAGAATAGGTATCCCCTTCCACGCATTGATGATTTGTTAGACCAGCTTCAGAGAGAACAGGTCTTTTTCAAGATTGACCTAAGGTTTGGGTATCATCAGTTGAAAGTTCAGAGTGGAGATGTACCCAAAACAGAATTTTGTACCTGATATGGCCATTATGAGTTCTTGGTCATGCCATTCAGATTGACGAATGCTCCAGCTACTTTCATGGTTTTGATGAACGATGTATTCAAGCCATATTTTGACCAGTTTGTTATCGTCTTTATCGATGACATATTGGTGTATTCGAGATCCAAGGAGGAGCACCTCAAGATCGTATTACAGACTCTACAAGAGCAGGAGTTATATGATAAGCTCAGTATGTGTGACTTTTGGTTGTCATAGATCTCATTTTTGAAACATGTTGTATCGAGAGATGGTGTATCAGTTGATCCATCTAAGATAGAGGCTGTAGTTCAGTGGGAACAGCCAAGGACAGTCACCAAGATCAGGAGTTTTTTGGGTTTAGCTAGATACTATCAGAGATTCGTTAAGAGATTTTTGAAGTTGGTTGCTCCGTTGACACGTCTGACTCGAAAGAGTGTACCGTTCGTATGGAATGAGGATTGTGAGAAGAGTTTTTAGGAGTTGAAGCGTCTATTGACCATCACTCCGATTCTTACTATCCATACCAGCTCAAGAGGATTTACAGTGTATACTGATGCTTCTATCAGGGACTGGGCAGTGTATTAATGTGGGATGGGAGGTTAGTTGCTTATGGATCCAAATAGTTGAAGGATCATGAGAAGAACTATCCGACCCATAATTGGAGCTAGCAGCAGTAGTGTTTGCGTTGAAGGTATGGCGCCACTTCTTGTATGGCGAGAAGTTCCAGATATTTACCGACCACAAGAGCCTCAAGTATCTATTCTCACAGAAAGAGCTGAACATGAGACAGAGAAGATGGCTAGAGCTTCTGAAGGACTAAGATTACGAGATACTTTATCATTCGGTTAAGGCTAACGTTGTAGCCGACGCCTTGAGCAGGAAGAGCCTAGGGATGGTATCGCATATGATGGTTAGGGAACATGATTTGCTAGAGCAGTTTGCTAGCCTTAGTTTGGGAGTCGTGCCTTCTGACATGGATACAGGCTATGTGATAGCTAGTTTACGCTTGAAGCTGGATCTGTTGGACAGGATCAGAGTGGCTCAGTAGATTGATCCATTTTGTATGGATGTGAGTAGTCAGATGCAGAAGGGCACAGTGACTAACTTTGATTTGAGTTCTGATGGACTATTGAGGTTCAGAGGCAGATTATGCGTTCCCGAGGATCTAGGACTCAGGAGATTGATATTGGCGAAAGCTCATTCGTCGAGGTATACGTTACATCCGGGGAGTAACAAAATGTATCAGAACCTTCGTAAGGTATACTGGTGCTCGAGTATCAAGAGAGATGTAGCAAACTTTATGGCAAAGTGTCTCGTATGTCAGCAGGTGAAGGTAGAGCATCAAAAACCTGATGGGTTATTGTAGCCTCTACCTATACCGACATAGAAATAAGAGCATATCACCATGGATTTCGTGATGGGTTTACCGAGAACTCGTAGGAATCATGATGCTATATGGGTGATCGTCGACAGATTAACGAAGTCAGCCCACTTCCTAGCTATGAGAGCGACCGATACTCTGAGTTCATTAGCAGAATTGTATGTACGCGAGGTAGTGAGGTTACACGGTGTACCAATGAGCATAGTCTCTGATAGGGATTCCCACTTCACTTTCCACTTTTCGGGACATTTTCAGGAAGCCATGGGAACCTAGTTGAGTTTGAGCTCCGCTTTCTATCCTCAGATAGATGGTCAGTCAGAGAGGACTATACAGACTTTGGAGGATATGTTGAGAGCATGTGTGCTAGATTTTAGAGGCTCCTGGGATGACCACTTGCCACTAGCCGAGTTCGCCTACAACAACAGTTATCATTTGAGTATCGGGATGACACCGTATGAGGCTTTGTATGGCCATAGTGTTGTTCCCCTATTGGATGGGAAGAAGTGGGTGACCGTAAGATTTTCGCTCTTGACATGGTTACGCAAGCATCTGAGGACGTCCATTTGATTGTAGAGAGACTAAGGACATCTCAGAGTAGACAGAAGAGTTACGCTAATAGGAGACGTAGGCCACTAGAGTTTGCAGTTGGTGAATATATGTTTTTGAAAGTTTCTCCTTCCAAGGGCATAGCGAGATTTGGGAAGAGAGGGAAACTAAATCCTCGCTATATTGGACCCTTTGAGATACTTGATCAAGTGGGAGATAAGGCTTATAGGTTGGCATTGCCACAAGACTTATCAGGTGTCCATAATGTCTTCCACATATCGATGCTTCGAAAGTATCACCCGGATCCAGCACATGTGATTAGTTACGAGCCTTTGGAGCTCCGAGAGGACATGTCATATGTTAAGCGACCGATTCGGATATTGGATAGGAAGGAGAAGGTATTGAGATCGAAGACCATCGAGTTAGTGAAGATTCTCTGGCAGCATCATACTTCAGAGGAGGCTACTTAGGAGCTAGAGAGTCTGATGCGAGAGAAGTACCCTCACCTATTTGAAGATTGACTTGGTTCTAATTTAGAGGACCAAATTTTCTCAGTAGGGGAGGATTTTTAGACCCAAAAATATTTATAGCTTGTTCCTTATGATTCCTATGTGTATGAATACTATATTATTATAGTTGAATCATAAGAGAGTATTTACTAGATTTAAAATGTTAGTAAAATGATTTAACATGCAAAAGCTACATAAAAAGCCTAATGTGAGCTATAAGAGTCACAGGCTAAACCGAGTGGATCTGAATCATTTTGACTGAAAATAAGAACTTAAAATGAGAAAGTATAGAGAGCTCATGAAGGAAAGTCAGCTTGATTTAGTCCCAAACACAGAAAACGAGAGTAAAAGGCTAAAAAGGGTAAATTAGACCTTTTGGCGAGTTAAGGTAATCAAGGTGTTTTAGGTATAATTATCATCAGGAACGGTTGAAACATAAAGACGAGAGTGTAAGACCAAAGATATGACACTTTCAAAATTTTGAGAAAAAGTCAACTTGGTCAATGGTTAAGGAAAAAGTCAACTATAGTTAAGAAAGTGGACTTTTACCATATTTGACTAATCATGGTTAAAAATTAACCTAAGTATGGAGAAAAAAATTGGGAAAAAATATTTTTGGACAGAATATAAGATAATCATCCTCGAAAGTAAGGAAAATTTATTTGGAAGGATTCCGGATTAAATTTAATGGTTAAAAATGTAATGGGCCTAAAGTGAAAATTTTAAAGCCCATTTAGATATACTAAACGTAGATCGAAATTCTTAGGTCCCTTAGACCTAATTGTTGGACCAATTGATCAGCCAAATATTTAGACAATTAAAGGCCCGAGGTATAGTAAATGTTTCAGCCCGAAAGCCTATTAAGAAAGCCCGAACCTAGAAGCCCAAATGGAAAGCCCATGAGATAAATATCTAACCATAGTTAAAGCTAAACATGACTCATAAGGTGACTCATTAGGTGATTCATGACTAAGGCTTAGGAAGTGAACTTTAATGGCTGGAAAGTAAGGCTTAATGGCTAAGTAAGTGGCTTATAAAATCAGTCACACCATTGTCATCTTCATCTCACCATTTTCGGCTAGAAGAAGAAACCTTTGAAACAAATTATCCAAGCTTTCTCTCACTAGAAATCACTAGGAATTAGGCATATTTGGAACTTGCATTCTTCATGGAATTTGTTCCAAATTGAAAGGAGAGTGACATATGTTGGAATTGGCTATCAATGAGGCATAGAGTGCAAACCGTGAGCCTCCAAAGTATTCAGCCAAGTGTTAACACAACTATTGGTATATTTTCAAGTTTTCAATTTCATATATGTTCATGTATGAATGATTTTAAGTATATTGGTATATGTTTTAAGCATTGAAACATATGAAATCACTATGATCTTGGTTAGGTTGAGAGTGAGTAGTGAAATATTGATAAATGCCCATATGATGTTAAGGCATAAATAGGTTAATATACATGTGTGTAATGATTATGGTGTAATTAGAATTAATCAAATTGATTAATTAATACATGTATTAAGTTGGCAATCAAGGTGTTTGATAACATGCCTAAATGAACTATGTGATGTTTAAGAATGTTGCCAACCAAGTGTTTATGAAAATGCCTAAGTGAATTGGCTAAGGAAAGGGACATGGCCGACATGCCATGGTGTGACCGACAACATGGATAGCTCTCGGCCATGGCATGTGGCCGAGAGGTCCAATGGGCCAAGCCCAAATATTTTAGGCCTAATATGATGTAATGGGTCTAGGACAAGCCCAATAAGAGTTGGTGGGCCCCACAAGCCCAATAGGCCCAACAAAAATGAATAGTAATATGGAAATGGGCTTAAGGCATAGTTAAGCCCATTAAGGGAAATAGACTGTATTTAATATGAAATACAGTAGGAAAAGTGAAATTAACCTGATAAATGGTTATATGCAGCTCCAGAGATTATTGGAGAAGCAAATCGGACTGCTGGATCGAGCAGCATTGAGAAGGTGAAATTTCTCGAGTGATTGCAGGTAAGGGACTTTTGTGAGTAGTTAGAGATACCTGCACATATTTTCGTCTACTTTTACATTCACTTAAAAACTCTGAGGGTCAGAGAAAGTGAATAATAATTATTGTGACCCGATAATGGCAAATTATGATTTTGCCCCTAGTTAGTCAAAAATTCAACTTTTGTGAAAGTTGTAAAAAGCATGGAAACCACCATTTTGAGTGTTTTACTACTGTTTAATAAAAAGAATAAATAGATGGGCTAATGATTTTAAGGTTGATGTGAGTTAAGCACACTTTATAGTGCTGATTTTGATATTTTATAAATCATCCCTTTTTAAAGAGCCATCTATCATATTATGTGAGAATGAATCGTGCTGGAGCACAACTCGCACTGGATTTCATATATTTTCCACATACATTAGTGCTGGATTGTGATTTGCACTAGATTTCCATGACATGCATGATAAAGTACTGGAGTTATTACTCGTACTCAGTTTTATGTGATTTTTGCATGAGAGGGTGCTGGAGCGATTAGCTCGTACTCGAGTTTTACATGAGATGCATGACAGAGTGCTGGAGCGTTGCTCATACTCGATTCTTCATGATTTATACATGACATAGTACTAGAGCTTTTGCTCGTACTTGATTTGATGATGTTGTGCATAGCATGGTACTAGAGCTATTGCTCGTACGTGATTTAATACATGAACTATGCATTGACCTAGTTGCTGGAGGTTTACTAGCACTAGAGTTGAGTTTGTGATGTGAAACAGTGTTTGAGCGGAGTGTCGACTGTGAGTCATGCTCAAAGGCGCGCGCTGTATGTGATATATAATACATGTTGAAAACCATGCTTGATTTCCTTATGTAGACTGAGTGTCACACTGTGAGAGGATTCGTATGAGGATTTAGAGACGTGGTATGATATTCCATGGTTTTGAGGGCTAAAACCTATGGCAGGCACCCGGACTGTGATGTAGGGTCCACGGGTGTACGTTGTACCATGCATGTGGCATGGAGTACACTATACCGTGTGTTGTTATGGAGTTGAGGAGGATATAGCTGGCGGTTGTGATGGACTAACCCCCTCCCATTGCAGCAGTGATGCCCCACACACCGAGTACTATGTTGCTTGGGATCACATTGTCAGATATGATCATAGTCTAGGATACTATTTACATTTTCACCACAGAGTCTCACATGATATATCACCTGATTGATTGATTTAATTGCAGACAGACATGATGGATGGGTCGGACTCTGATTTTGTATTGTGAATGATTTAAATATCATATTTACTGTGATTTAAACATACATGGCATGATTTATCTAAAGGCATTATGATATTATAAAGATTAATTGTTTTGCACTACTTGCCTACATTTGAGAAAGAAAGCATGATTTCTGTACATGAGATTTAATCTATACAAGTATATATATATATATATTTAAAGATAAGCTTTTAAAGTGAGTAAAGGGAACGATGTTTTCAAGGCATAGCATTATTTTGAGTAGATAGTGTAGATATCTACTTGCTTGCCTGATTTCCTTATTGAGCGCGTTGTATGCTCACTCCCCTTTCTTTACATCTCTCTACAGAGCATCAGCAGTAGAGTGAGAGCTATTGAGGGATAGTATTCCTGAGTCCACCGCTATTTCCTATCGATCGACAGGTATACATATTTTTTATGGTTATGTATCTAAACATAGAAACAACACAGTGATGTATACGATATATATTATGGGGAATGTAATTGTAGTAGACTTTATGTAATCTCACCTGTATTATAAAAGAAGCTACAATCAGTAACAATATATTGACATGTATGTATGATAATGGATGATATGGTATGCGAGGAAGCTAACATCGAATCACAGCCCAACCATTGATGAGAGGAAAGGTAAGTTAAAATGCGAAAAATTTGTAGTGATTTTGGTTAAAGTCATGAATTGAGATGAGGTCCTGACATGTATATAATAGAAACTGATGTAAATTCTTCCGCACATATATATATAGAAGTCCAATTTCTATTCTAATTTATTTGTATAAATTTATTAAACTATAATGGATGAGATATGGAGTGGATGTTGACTCACAGCCCAACTGTAAGTGGTAAGGAAAAAGTCACAGATAGAGAGAGAGGGTCGTGATAGAATTAATTGTATCAGAGCAGAGTTGGTCTGATGTGAGTCAGTATCCATAGTTAGGAAAATATACATCCCGAAAGTACTGTGCATTATTAAGATATAATTGTGTATACCAAGCTAGAAAATGTGACTGAGACACTTATTTTGAGTTACGAGATGTCTGATAGACGACGTACTGGTAGAGGAGAGGGTTCGCACTCTCAAGGGCATAAAGATAAGCTCGAGGGACGCAGTGGCTCTAGTTCTAGTAGAGATCCACCCGGTCTTAGTGAGGCCACTGAGGAAAGAATAACTCAATTACAACGCAGTGTAGACACGGTCATAGAGATGTTTACACAGGCAATGGCTAGATTTAAGGGTTGATAGGAGAACCTTGTTGGCCAGGCTACTGCACCTAAAAGATAAGAGCCAGCACCGCCTGCATCGAGACCTTTGGATGCAGAGGCGAAGATTCCTGCGCCCCTCTAGTTCAAGACATTCCCCCACCAGTTCAGGATCCTGTAGCTCCATAACAAGTTAGTGGTAAAGGAGTGTATGATTGTGATCTGGGTAGACTGAGAGAGTTTCAGAAGTTTGGACCACCTTCATTTAGTGGGGTGAAGAACCCAGTGTTAGCTGAGCATTGGATACATAGTATGGACAAGCTATATCAATTCTTCCATTGCTCTGCCACAGAGAAGGTCACCTTTGCAACTTTCGTATTAGAGGATGAGGCCGAGCATTGGTGGATGGCCACACAACCGATGTTGAGTGCACTGCACCTATTTTTCTTGGATGCCTTTAAAAGGCAATACATTCCAACTACTGCTCAGGGAAAGATGCAGATGGAATTTATGATATTGACTTAAGGGAACCAAACAGTGGATGAGTATGAGTCTGGATTCACATCCAGGGCAGATATGATACAATCACTACGAGCCTTGAGGACAGAAAGGTTCAAAAATTTCTTGAGGGACTGAGACCTTCCATTAGAGCTTGATTAGCTCCATTGGACATTACCACCTATGATGAGGTAGTACGCAAAGCTCAGCTATGTGAGTAAGATTATGAGTTGTATGGCTCAAAATTGAGCAGGAGTGATAAAAGCAGAGATAGAGACCGGAAGAGGTCAGTTGATGATAGAGTGTTTAGAAAGGGCCGAAGGTTATTCAGTAAGGGACCTAAGATTGAGGAGGTATGAGAGAGGCTTGCGAAGCCTCTAGTTCATCCAGCTTTATCTCCAGCTTCGAGAGGTATAGTTATTGGCGGACATCAACCTACCACAGAGTAGTGCAGGTTATGTGGTAGATATCATGGGGGTAAACCATGCCCGTTATCGATGAGATCATGTTATAGGTGTGGTAAACCAGGGAACATAGCTCGTGAATGCCCATAGTTGATTGTTACAGCCCCTAGAAGGGAAAAGAGCCAGAAAAGGCTACAGTTGAGAAACCTACACCTAAGAGGAAGGCCACAACTGAAGAGAAAGGAAAGCAAGCTGTTGGTCAAGGGTGAGTGTTTGCATTGGACCAGGCATTTGCAGAGGCTTCCTCGGATGTTATTAAGGGTACCATCCTTGTCTTTGATTTTGAAACATTAGCATTAATTGATACTGGTGCCACACATTCATTCATATCGCCTTCATTTGTATGTAAACTATGTGAACATGTGAAACTTGTACCTTTAGGTAGAGTTTTACTTATTAGCACTCCAGTGAGAGACAATGTAATGACAGAGTATGTATGTAAGAGCTGTAAGTTAAAAGTAGGCGAAAAGGACATGTCGGTCGATCTCATCCTATTAACTATGAAGGATTTCAATGTAATACTAGGAATGGATTAGTTTGCTGCAAACCATGCTGTTTTAGACTGTTATGCTAAGACAGTAATGTTTTCCACCCATGAAAAGTATGTTGTAAGATGTGAAAAGTAATGAAAGAAATAGTAAATTATTTTCGAGGATGAATGATTTTTGCTAACGAATGTAATAATAATGTGTTGAAGGTTTTATCGCCTATGTGGTTGACTTGGATAAGGTGTACCTGGATATAGCTGACATCCCAGTGGTTAGAAAATCCCCCGATTTCTTTTCGAAAGAATTACTAGGGTTGTCACTAGACAAAGAAATGGCATTCTGTATTGATTTGGTTCCTTTAATGGAACCAATATCCAAGCCACTATATAAAATGGCTCCGATTGAATTGGAGGAGCTAAAGAAGCAATTGCAAGAGTTGTTGGATAAGGGGTTCATCAGACCAAGTGTATCACCTTGGGGAGCACTGGTTTTGTTTGTAAAAAGAAAGATGGGAGTCTCCGATTGTGTATAGTTTATCGGTTGTTGAATAAGGCTACCATCAAGAATAAATACCCCCTTCCATAGATAGATGATCTATTGGATCAGTTGCAAGGAGCACAGATCTTTTCAAAAATTGATCTGAGGTCTGGGTATCATCAGTTGAGGTTTCAGAGCAGAGATGTACCCAAGACAGCGTTTCAGACCCGTCATGGCCATTATGAGTTGGTTATGCCATTTGGTTGAAGAATGCTCCAACAGCGTTTATGGCTCTAATGAATGATGTGTTTAAGTCATACTTGGACAGATTCGTGATTATCTTCATGGATGACATATTGGTGTACTTGAAGTTTAGGGAAGAGCATGAGCAGCATTTGAGAACAATGTTACAGACCCTCTGAGATCAGGAGTTGTATGCTAAACTCAACAAGTGTGATTTTCTGGCTGAGTGAGATATCGTTTTTGGGTCATGTAGTCACGAGAAACGATGTATCAGTGGATCCGTCCAAGATAGAGGTTGTGATACAGTGGAAAAGACCCAATACAGTTATAGAGATCCTCAGTTTCCTGGGTTTAATAGGTTATTACCGACGGTTTCTCAAGGGATTCTCTAAGCTGGCTGCTCCATTGACACGTCTCACTCGAAAGAATGTGGCATTCGAGTGGGATGATAAATGTGAAAGTAGTTTCTGAGAGTTAAAGCATAGACTGACCACCGCACCTATTCTCACTATACCCACTAGCTCAAGAGGTTACTCAGTGTATATAGATGCCTCGGGACAAGACTGAGCTATGTGTTGATGTAGGACGAGAAGGTAGTAGCCTATGGATCTAGACAGCTTAAGGACTAGGAGAGGAACTACTCGACCGATGATTTGGAGTTAGCAGCCATGGTATTTACACTGAAAATTTGGTGCCACTACTTGTACGGTGAGAAATTCCAGGTGTATACAGATCATAAGAGCCTCAGATATTTGTTTTCATAGAAAGAGTTAAATATGAGGCAGAGATGATGGATAGAGCTTCTAAAGGATTATAAGTGCGAGATATTGTACCATCCAGGGAAGGATAATGTTGTGGCTGATGCCCTGAGTTGAAAGTGCCTCAGAATGGTATCGCACATGATGGTCAGGGAATATGAACTGCTCGAGCAGTTTGCTCACCTCAGGTTGGATATAGACCCTCTTGATGTTGACAGAGACCATGTGATAGCTAGCATGCAAGTGGAACCAGATTTGATTGATCGGATACTCCAAGCTTAGTATGTCGATCTACTATATGAGGATCGTGCTAGTGAGATTCAGAGGGCTGATGTGGTCGATTTCTTAGTGAGTGATGATGGCCTACTGAGGTTTAGAGGCAGAATTTGCGTTCCCAATGACCCAAAGTTAAAGAGATTGATTTTGACAAAAGCTCATTCATCGAGATATACATTGCATCCGGGGAGTAATAAAATGTATCAAGACCTCCGAAAAGTGTAGTAGTGGTCAGGGATGAAAAGAGATATCGCAGAGTTTGTGGCAAGATATCTCGTTTGTCAGCAAGTGAAGGTAGAACATCAAAATCCTGCAGGATTGTTGCAGCCTCTACCTATACTAACTTGGAAATGGGAGCATGTCACCATGGATTTCATCATGACATTGTCGAGAACTAAGAGGAACCATGTTGCTATCTGGGTAATGGTAGACAGACTGACAAAATCTACCCACTTTCTAGCTATGAAATCTACAGATACTTTGAGTAGTTTGACAGAATTGTATGTTCGAGAGATAGTGAGGCTACATGGTGTTTCAGTAAGCATCGTATCAGATAGGGATTTTCGCTTCACTTCTCGTTTTTGGGAACAATTTCAAGAAGTTATGGGAACCCGATTGACTTTTAGTACTGCTTTCCATCCTCAGACTAATGGTCAGTCAAAGAGAACCATCCAGATGTTAAAGGATATGCTAAGAGCGAGTGTTATGGATTTTAAAGGCTCCTGGGATGATCACCTACCGTTAGTCAAATTTGCATACAACAATAGTTTCCACTCGAGTATCGAGATGGCACCATATGAAGGCTTGTATGGCAGAAGGTGTCGTTCCCCTATTGGTTGGGAAGAAGTGGGTGAAAGGAAAATTTTTGCTCCTGATTTGGTACAGCAAGCCTCTAAGGTTATTCAGTTGATATGTGAGAGATTGAGAACAGCTCAAAGCATGCAGAAAAGTTACACTGACATGAGACGGAGGCCACTAGAGTTCACCGTGGGTGACTCAATTTTTTTGAAAGCCTCTCCCTCGAAAGGGATTATGAGGTTTGATAAGAAGGGTAAATTGAGCCCTCGTTATATCAGACCGTTTGAGATACTGGAGCCTGGATAAATTGAGCCCTCGTTATATCAGACCGTTTGAGATACTGGAGCCTGTGAGAGATAAGGCTTATAAGCTAGCATTGCCACCAGAGCTAGCAGGCATACATAACGTCTTCTATGTGTCTATGCTTCGGAAATACCATCCAAATCCAACCCATGTGATTCGGTATGAGCCATTGGAGCTCAATAATGATTTGTCATATGTAGAGAAACCGATTTGGATACTGGAAAGAATGGAAAAGGTGTTACAAAATAAGATGATTCCGTTTATTAAGGTTCATTGGTAGCACCATACTTTAGAAGAAGCTACTTAGGAGTTGGAGAACTCTATACGGAAAAAGTACCCTTGACTTTTTGAGGAGTAACTTGGTTCTAATTTGGAGGACCAAATTTCTTAAAAGAGGGGAGGAATGTAAGACCCATATTTGTATGTGTAATCCTTATGATTCCCTAAGCATACACTTGTTTATGTAATATGAATCATAAGTGATTTAAGGTCTGTAGACTGGATGTACACACTTGTTATCTGAGTTGTGATGTACATGCAAGTTTCATTAATTATGAATTATAAGAAATGAGCTTTTTAAGTGATAAATGTGGATTGAATGCAAAATGAGTAGTGAAGTAAATTGATCTGAGGTTAACTTGAAAAATTTGGGATGAAATTTCGCTAAGTATGCTGCAAAACAAGGGGAGATCGATCTCTCCTTTAAGCGAGATGGATCTCGGTAAGGCTCTCCCCAGTAAGGATCGATCTTATCCTCAAACAGATTGATCTCCTTACTCGACCAGAAGCGGATTGATCTCATCCCTCTAGCAGATCGATCCCTGAAGCTCTCTTCCTGGCTAAGATCGATCTTACCCTTCATAACAGATCGATCCCTCATGCTTGAAAATTGAACACCAAAAGACTTAAAAACAGGAGAAGATCGATCCCTCACTTATGGAGATTGATCTCATCAAGCCATTTCTATAAAAACTGGGCAGCTGAACTGTATTTCACGAAAGCAACTCAAAACCTTTCATATTTGAAGCAAAGTAACCTAGTTTTTCTTTCTGCACTCTCAACACTTTCCTTAGAGATTTAAGAGAAGTTCATTTTAGCAAAGTTGTTCCTAAATAGGAGGATAAAACATAGTTGAAAACGGGAAGACGAATCATTGGATGAAAGAGGAAAAGAGGTTTCCCCCAATTTTGGTGAAAAATGAGAAAAGATGAGATCGGTAAGATTTCAATATAATAATCTCATGTATGTTGATCTATACACTTGTATGAGTGATTTGGTATACAGATTGATGGTTGAAACATCTTAGTTCATGCCTAATCTTCCAAGACATATAAGAGGCTTGATGTACCAAAATGAGAAAAAGATTAGTAGGAATGGATTTAATGATGAATTAAGTGTGCATTGATGTTATTGAGCATATATATATATATATATATATGCTTGTATAATAGTTTTGGTGAAATCCATGAGTTATAAACAATAATGGTTGAAAATAAGCATAGGAGGTATTTGATGAAATGCCAAAATGAAATGAAATGATGAACTAAAGGCATTGTAAGCTTAATGTCGATTCAGTATGAATCAATAGACTCGAGGAGTCTGAGAGATTCTCGAGAAATGATTTCGATAATGAAGTAACGAAGCCAAATAAGATATAAATGGCCCAATGCATTAATTTGAATATCATGCAAGTAAAATAAAAGTATACTGATATGTGTAGTACACAATTTCAGCTCCAGAAAATATAGTTAGAGTCGATAAGATCGGATCACGAGAAATGGAAATCGAAGGAAAGTGATTCAAGCGTGATTCAAGGTAAGAGATTTATGCTAGTTATTAGAGATAGATATAAGTAAGTTTTCCTACCTGCTGTGTGCGAATGTATGCAATAAGTATATAGATATCGATATATCAAGGTAGAAAACTACGTATGAGAATAGGTCTATAAGTATGAGATGCATGACTTCTATATTATTGTTGTGAAAAATAAGTTTTGTAAATGTTTTGAGAAAGAATAATAGACGGGCTCCCGGTTTAACCAATTGCATGAAATGCTTCTAACAAGTGTTTGGAGGGAGATTTTCCTTCCCACTCATAATAGTATATGGAGCCCCTTCTATTTATTTTTTGTGTGAAATTGTGCTAGAGCCTAAGTGGCAACGGTAGATTTACCAGCCCTGCTCGCACATCATTTTAAAAAAAGAGATTTTGAGAAAAAGACATAGAGTGCTCGATGCCTCAGGTGATGTTGTGTGTTCCACTCAAGATACTTGCACTAGATTTTTAGGAATCATGCCGGAGCCTTTTAGTATTGTTATATGTCTTGCTTTGACTATGCTCTCATGTAATTTCCTAGTAATACCGTGCTCGATGCCTCAGATATGTTGTGTGTCTTGTGCTGAGTTGGTCGCATGAGGTTTTCATGATTATGATGTGTGTTGAGTAAAACTGTGCTAGAGTCGTCGTGTATTACTGTGTGTCTTGCATTGATCTGCTCGCACGTGGCTTTTGAATGTGATGTAAGGAGTACAAAACTGTGCTGGAGTCGTCGTGTACTACTATGTGTCTTGCACTGACCTGCTCGCATGAGATTTTGAGAAAATGGAAATGCGTGATAAGGATCCACGAAATCATAGTGTACCATGAGCGTTAGCCATGGAGTACGATGTGTCGTGATTTCAGTATGAGCTGAAGGGATGGTTGTCTGCCTCCCCAAGCGTAGGGTTCCCGTACACCTGATCAGTGTTGCCTGGAATCCCACTATGGCCATGAGTCCTTTATTTATCTGAGTGATATGACATTGTCACTACTATGTGTTTCCCTTGCTGTGTGTTTGGGGATATGAAACCCATAATTATGTCTCATATACATTGATTATGAGCTGTGTGAAAAGAATGTGCTGTGTGAATATGCATATATCCATCTGGCGAATTAATGATTTTGCATCGATGGAAGCTATTTTAAAGAATGCATATGTTTTATAAGGAAAATGAAAATTTATATTTTTAGAATGTAGATAGTGTAGTTATCTACCTGCTTTCATATTTTCCTCATATGTTTTATAAGGAAAATGAAAAATTATATTTTTAGAATGTAGATAGTGTAGTTATCTACCTGCTTTCATATTTTCCTTACTGAGCATGTTAGCTCACCTCTTATTTCTTCTCACAGATTCTATGCAGTAGTAAGTACACTGCAGTCATCCCTGCTATCGTGTTTCTTCGGTCATCCAGCAGTATAGAGAGGTATACACTTGAGATGAAAAAATTTGTATCCTATGAATTAAATGCTCAGTAAAGTTTGTATTTTGTATTTTGGGGGATGTATATAATAGAAACTGATGTAACGCTTCCGCACATATATATATATATATATAAGTCCAGTTTCTATTCTACTTTATTTGTATAAATTTATTAAACTATAATGGATGAGATATGGAGCAGATGTTGACTCACAGCCCAACTGTAAGTGGTAAGGTAAAAGTCATGGATAGAGAGAGAGAGGGTCGTGACATGGACCTCGGACAAGCCCAATAAGAGTTTGTGGGCCCCACAACTCCAATAGACCCAATTTAAATGGATTATAAAGTGTAATGGGCTTAAGATGGTGTTAGGTGCATTAAGAGTTGTTAAGGCCCAATAAGAGTAAAAAAGGCCCATTAAGTGAAATACAGATGAAAAAGTATAATTAACCTAATGAGTGGTTATTTACATCTTCGGAGTTTATATTGGGAGCTGATCGGACTGCGAGATTGAGCAGCACCGAGGAAGTGAGGTCACATGACGTGATCCGAGGTAAGGGACTTTTACGAGTAGTTAGAGATACCTGCACGTATTTTCATCTGCTTTTACATTCACTTAAAAAGTCTGAGGGTCAGAGAAAGTGAATAAAATTTTAAGAGACCAGGAAAAATGTAAATTATGATTTTACCCCTACTAAGGGTAAAAAGGTCAAAAATTAGGAAGTTAAGAAAAGTTGTAAAAAGCATGAAAAGTTTTTTTTTTGAGTCGTTTTAATGTTGTTTAGCATATGCATAGATAGATGGGTTGATGTTTTCATGTTAAATACGAAAACAACATAATATAGTGTCGATTTGATTTATTTGAGTGAATCTATTTTAAATAAGCCATCGATCGAGTTGTGTGAAAAAAAATAATGCTGCAGCATCGCTTGCACTAGATTTTATATGTTTTCTACATAAATTAGTGCTGGAGTATTACTCGCACTAGATTTTCATGATTTGTGCATGATAGAGTACTAGAGTAATACTCGTACTCAGTTTTATATGATTGTGAATAAGATAGTGCTAGAGCACCGCTCGCACTAGATTTTACATGAAATGCATAACATTGTACTAGAGCATTGCTCGTACTTGATTTTAATATGGTCTATGCATGGCAAAGTACTGGAGCACTGCTCGTACTTGATTTTATATGATTGATGCATGATAGAGTATTGGAGCATTGCTCGTACTCAGTTTTACATGACATAGTGCAGAGCATTACTCACACTAGATCTTTATGAAATGTGCATGAGGTCGTGCTGGATTTTACTTGCACGTACTAGTTTTGAAAGAGATAGCATGAAACAGTCCTGCTTGGAGCTTTATGCAAACTATGTGTCACATCGATATACATGCTTGCACGTGCATTTTGAGATATGACAGAGGGCTATTGAAACTATTATCCATGGTATGAGGGCTAAGACCTATGGTAGGCACCCCAACCTTGATATTGGGTCCATGGAGTACTTTTACCGTGCATAACACACAGAGTACACTGTACCATGAGTACTTAAAAGTACTTGGAGTTGTAGGACTAGTTAGCAGTGGGAGCGGGGCCCCCCAGAGGGGTTTGACATGCTCCGGGGCCAGGTCCTCAGTTGTTTGCTGGCGGTTTCGAGGATTTAACCCACCTCCCATTACAGCAAGTGATTCCCTCGCACACTAAGATCTGTGTAGCCTGGGATCACCGAAAAAGGGATATGATTATAATCCTCAAACATGTAGTTGCCTATCTCATCTCATCTCACCTGATATTTCTTGAATCATCACATGATTTTATAAATTGGGTAGACTCGAGGGATGGGTTGAGCCTCGACATGTGACTTTGTGTGTGAAAAAGGGTAAACTCGAGGGATGAGTGAAGCCTCGATTTCCATGTTTTTAACATGACGAAATGCCATTTTTACTTTGATTTAAATGATATGGCATAAAGAAATGTGATTTACAGTATTTACATGAGAAAGCAATATTTTACATGATTTGCTGAGGTTATTAAACCAACATGTTTTCAGTATACACTAATGATGTCAGGACCCCATTCTCAATCCATGACTTAACCAAAAACCACTACAAATTTTTCGTATTTTTTAACTTACCTTTCCTCTCTTCAATGGTTGGGTTGTGATTCGATGTCAGACTCCTCGCTTACCATAATATCCATTACCATACATACATGTCAATATACTGTTACTGACTGTAACTGAGATTATATAAAATCGAACACAAATAGATTCCCCATAATATATATCGTATACATCACTGTGCTGTTTCTATGTTTAGATACATAACCGTACAAACTTTGTATACCTAGCGGTCGATAGGAACTAGCAGTGGACTCAGGAATACTATCCCTCGATAGCTCTCGCTCTACTGATGCTCTGTAGAGAGATGTAAAGAAAGGGGGTTGAGCATACAACGCGCTCAGTAAGGAAGTCAGGCAAGCAAGTAGATATCTACACTATCTACTCAAAATAATGCTATGCCTTGAAAACATTATTTCCTTAACTCACTTTAAAAGCATGTCTTTAAATATATATATATATATGTATAATTGTACAGATTAAATCCCATGTACAGAAATCATGCTTTCTTTCTCAAATGTTGGCATGTAGTGCAAAATGCATTTTTATATAAATCATGCCTTTAGATAAATCATGCCATGTATATTTAAATCACAATAAACATGGCATTTAAATCATCCACATCACAAAAGTGGAGTTCGACCCATCCCTCAAGTCTGTCTATAAATTTAAATCAGTCAATCAATGTGATATATCATGTGAGACTCTGTGGTGAAATGCAAATAGTATCCTAGACTATGATCATATCCGACATGTGATCCCAAGCAACACAGTACTCGGTGTGCGGGGCATCACTGCTGCAACGGGAGGGTGGTCAGTCCATTACAACCGTCAACTATACAACAACACACGGTACAGCGTACTCCCATACCCCGGGCACGGTACAAAGTACACCCGTGGACCCTACATCATAGTCGGGGTGCCTGCCATAGGTCTTAGTCCTCAAACCATGGAATATCATACCACGTCTATATTACCCTCATGCGGATATCCTCTCACAAGATGTGACACACAGTCACACAAGGACTCTGGTATGGGTTTTAACATGTATTATATATCACATACAGTGCGCGCCTTGAGTGCGACTCACAGTCGACACTCCGCTCAAACACTGTTTCACATCACAAACTCAACTCTAGTGCGAGTAAACCTCCAGCAACTAGATCAATGCATAGTTCATGTATTAAATCAAGTACAAGCAATAGCTCCAGTACTATGTCATGTATAAACTATGAAGAATCGAGTACGAGCAACGCTCCAGTACTCTGTCATATATCTCATGTAAAACTCGAGTACGAGCTAATCGATCCAGCACTCTCTCATGCATATATCATATAAAACTGAGTACGAGTAAGAACTCCAGTACTCTATCATGCATGTCATGGAAATTTAGTGCGAATCAAAATCCAGCACTAATGTATGTGGAAAATATATGAAATCCAGTGCGAGCTGTGCTCCAACACGATTCAGTCTCACAAAATATGATAGATGGCTCTTTAAAAAGGGATAATTTACAAAACATCAAAATCAGCACTATAAAGTGTGCTTAATTCACATCAACCTTAAAATCATTAGCCCATCTATTTATTCTCCTGCTAAACAGCAGTTAAACACTCAAAATAGTGGTTTTCATGCTTTTTACAACTTTTCACAAAAGTTGACTTTTTGACTAACTAGGGGTAAAATTGTAATTTGCCACTATCGGGTCGCAATAATTATTATTCACTTTCTCTGACCCTCAGAGTTTTTAAGTGAATGTAAAAGCAGACGAAAATACGTGCAGGTATCTCTAACTACTCACAAAAGTCCCTTACTTGCAATCACTCGAGAAATTTCACTTTCTCTGTGCTGCTCATTTCAGCAGTCCGATTTACTCCTTCAATACTCTCTGGAGTTGCATATAACCATTTATCAGGTTAATTACACTTTTCCTACTGTATTTCACATTAAATACAGTCTATTTCCCTTAATGGGCTTTAGAAATCCTTAATGGGCCTAACTATGCCTTAAGCCCATTTTCATTTTACTATTCATTTTCGTTGGGCCTATTGGGCTTGTGGGGCCCACCAATCTTATTGGGCTTGTCCTAGACCCATTACATCATATTGGGCCTAAAATATTTGAGCTTGGCCCATTGGGCCTCTCGGCCACATGCCATGGCCGAGAGTTATCCATGCCATCGGTTATGCCATGGCATGCCATCCATGCCTATTTCTTAGTCAATTCACTTAGGCATTTTCACAAACACTTGGTTGGCAACATTCCTAACCATCATATAGTTCATTTAGGCATTTTATCAAACACCTTGATTGCCAACTAATTACATGTATTAATTAATCAATTTGATTAATTTTAATTACACCATAATCATTAACATATGTACATTAATCCATTTATGCCTTAAAATCATATGGACATAAATCAATATCCCATCACTCACTCTCGGCCTAACCAACTTCATGGTGATTTAATATGTTTCAATGCTTAAAACATATATCAACATACTTAAAATCATTCATACATTAACATATATGAAATTGAAAATTAGAAAATATACCAATTGTTGTGTTCACCCTTTGGCCGAATCTTTGAATGCTCTCGGTTTGCACTCTATGGCTCCTTGATAGCCAATTCCAACCTATGTCACTCTCCTTTCAATTTGGAACAACTTCCATGAAGGATGCAAGTTTCAATTATGCCTAATTCCTAGTGATTTCTAGTGAGAGAAAGCTTGGATAATATGTTTCAATGGTTTCTTCTTCTAGCTGAATTTGGTGTGATGAAGATGACAATGGTGTGGCTGATTTTATAAGCCACAAACTTAGCCATTAAGCTTTACTTTCCAGCCATTAAGCTTGACTTTCCAAGCCTTAGCCATGAGTCACCTAATGAGTCACCTTATGAGTCATGGTTAGCTTTAACTATGGTTAGATATTTATCTCATGGGCTTTTCCATTTGGGCTTCTCGGTTTGGACTTTCTTAATAGGCTTTCGGGCTGAAATTTTTACTATGTCTGGAGCCTTTAATTGTCTCAAAATTTGGCCAATCAATTGGTCCAACAATTCGGTCTAAAGGACCTAAGAATTACGATATACGTTTAGTATACCTTAATGGGCCTTAAAATTTTCACCTTAGGCCCATTACATTTTTAACCATTAAATTTAATCCGGAATCCTTCCGAATAAATTTTTCTTACTTTTGGGGATGATTATCTTGTATTCTGGCCAAGAATATTTTTCCTCAAATTTTTCTCCACACTTAGGTTAATTTTTAACTATGATTAGTCAACTATGGTAAAAGTCCACTTTCTTAACTATAGTTGACTTTTTCCTTAACCATTGACCAAGTTGACTTTTTCTCAAAATTTTGAAAGTGTCATATCTTATGTCTTACACTCTCGTCTTTATGTTTCAACCGTTCCCGGTGGATAATTATACTCGAAACACCTTTTCTCGCCAAAAAGGTCCATTTTACCCTTTTTAGATTTTACTCTTGTTTTCTATGTTTGAGACTAAATCGAGCTGACTTTCCTTCATGAGCTCTCTATGCTCTCTCATTTTAAGTTCTTATTTTTAGTCAGGATGATTTAGATTTACTCGGTTTAACCTGTGACGCTTATAGTCCACATTAGGCTTTTTATGTAGCTTTTGAGTGTTAAATCATTTCACTAACACTTTAAGTCTAGTAAATACTCTTCTTATGATTCAACTATAATAATAGTGTTCATACACATAGGAATCATAAGGTATAAGCTACAAAAAATTCGGGTCTGATAAATGATTTGTATCTATACATATATATACACTTGCATAAGTTTTACAAAGAAAGACACATGCTTTAGAATTAGCATAGCATTATTTTCAGTAGATAGTGTGGCTATCTACTTGCTTCCCTGATTACCTTACTGAGCTGTAAGCTCACCCCTTTTATTTTCCCCCTCTACAGAGCCTACTCAATAGATAAAGTACGACTGAGGACTTGCATTCCTGTTGTCCGCTGCATTCCCATCGAGTGATAGGTATACATACACGTACGATTTTGTATATGAACATATAAACAGCACAGTAGTGTAAACAATGTAAATTATAGGGGATGTATTTGTATTTAATATATGTGAGCGTACTTTGAGATAAAAGAAATTTCAGTTAATAGATAGTTGATATTGACATGCATGCATCGTATTGAATGGATTATATGATAAGATAATGTGGAAGAGGTGACTAATACCGAATCACAGCCCAACTGTTGGGGAAGAGAAAGGTAAGTAAAAAGCGAAAAATTTGAAGTGGTTTTTGGTAGAAAAATCACGGTCGTGATAGAATCGTATCAGAGCAGAGTAGGTCTGATGTGAGTCGGTGTTAGCGGTTAGGAAAGTGTACATCCCCATATTACTGTATTGTGTTCAGCTACCAGTATATGTACAAAGATGGAAATTGCATAATTAGTAGTTATGAATGCAGGAATCAAGCCATTATGGCTAATACCAGTCATGGTTGTCATGCCCCGCTTTCGGGAACCCTTCTATCCATACATTCTCTACTACGGTTGGGCTGTGAGAAGATGCAATTACTAAAAATTTATTTATTTACAGCGGAATATTTAAAACTTAAATTCACACTCCCAGGTGTGTGTGTAAATACACAAAATTAATTGTATAAATACCAAGTGTTTACATATAATCCCCATAATACTGATTACAATTTCAAGATATAACTGTGCGATACGATATATTAGATACAAAATACTCGTGTATACAAATCTTATACCTTTGCGGATTGTGGGAGCTGTTCAACACAAAAGAGTTAGAGATCACCGCTCTCTTACTTCTCAGTACCTGGAGGGGGAAAAATAGTGGGATGAGCAAACCACGGCTCAGTAAGGAAATGTATGCTAGCAGGTAGATATCGTACTACCTACATAGCCCATGCATGCATAAACCAAAACCATGTTTTCGTTATAAATGGAAATATCATACGAACAATGCATTTAAATTCATATTTCTCAAGAGCATTTTCGTGTAAATCAAATATCAAACTTCCATTTAAAACATGTTCATAAATAGTGCCCCCATGGCACGAATGTGAAATCGGAGATTTATTGAAACCCAAAATCTCTTTCACTTCTCAAATCATTCTCTTTCACAAATCTCTTTCTTTTTCTGAGATTGTCTCTGTTTCTCGATTCTCTGAGACAGGCATGAAATTTTAGGTAATGAAATATCCACGACTTATGGTCACAGTCAGTGATCCCAGGCCTCACTGATCGGGTGTGCACAGGGTATCACTTCGCCTGAAGAGGGATGTGTCAGTCCTATCCTCCGGCTCATCTCAATCCACCTCATCTCCTCGTATACTCACGATGAAGATACGTCGTGTGTCATCTACGCGATACTCGTACTCACGTGCACCCAGCACGGTACATAGTATACCAACGGGTGACTACACTGTTCTACGTACAACCGTGGACCCAAGTCCATACTCCAACTCCGATGGACTTTTTATCCTTGAACCATGTCTCATATACCAAGCGAGCAAGCAGCGTGACACACAGTCAACGCAAAGCTCCAGCGCGGTACGATCTATCGTTAAGGCCCAGCCCGTTCAATTGGCCGTCGGCTGGTATCCCCTTGGGTCCCAGACCCCCAGGTTTACCTTAACTCAACAAAACAGGTACGAGCATAGTTCTCGCACTTTCTCAAAACCCCCGTGCGAGTTAAAACTCCAACACGGTACATCAAGGCATTAAAACAGGTGTAAGCTAGCGCTTCAACACTAAATCACATCTCAAAATTGATAGAAGGCTATTTTCTCTTTTTAAAAATTCAAAACATCTTTATTCATACAGCATGCTTCTTCATGCTAAAACATGTAAAATTAGCCAACCTATCATCAACATTTCTCAATCATCAATCACAATATAAAATTGAGAATTTCATTGAAAACATGCATATCATGCTATTTCCTTACCCTATCCCATTTCTCAATACATATATATACATCATAGTACTTTTCATATTTCCACATCATTTCATAAACTTATAATATCGTACTAGTCCTAGCAATATATCTACGAAATTGCTGTAATTACGTACGAACATCTCTATAGCTAACACACAGTCCCTTACCTCGTTCTACTTGTGTGCAACTATCCGCCTTTATGCTTCTTGCGTTCTCATCTCGACTTGCTCCGGCGTATCATCCGAAACTGAAATTCATCCATCAACATTAGAGTTAATGTTTCTAACTCTTATTCAACTAAGCATTTATCCAATGCCTTAATTATACATTTTTACCCTTTGTGGTAAATCTCCCAATTTGTCCTAATATCAACATTTCCAAACCATTTCCACAACATACTCATCCACTCAAGATATCCCATTCATCAAAATACTCCCACATTCCACTTTCTCACACTTGACTATTTCTAAGCTATATGCATTTCATACCGTCCTAGGTAGTTCTATCCACAATATGCACACCCAAATATCTTTATAAGCATTAACTAAACCAATGTACTTGGATTTGTGCATTAGAACTTACCTCATTGGATTTCCTCTTGCTCCAATTAGGATTGCCCTCTATTTCTTCAATCCTTCAAATGGGAAAATGCCTCTAGACTATGTTGTTCTTCTCTTTGATGTGAACAACTTTGTCTCTAATAGCCTCTCCTTAAATCTCTCTGAAAATGGCTGGATTTAGGAGTGAGAAACTAGATTTCTTTGAGTTGAAGTGAAATGGAATTGTTTTCCCCGAAATTCTGATGATCCAACTGCTCCCATTTATAGATTTGACTTGATGAGATCGATCTTCCTTGGGTGGAGATCGATCTGTTCCTCAAAAATCCCTCTTTTCTGAGACGTTTTAAAGGTAGGAGATCGATCTGTCGAGACTGGAGATCGATCTGCTGTCAAACAGAAGCTTAAGGAGATCGATCTGGTCTTAGGGGAGATCGATCTTCTCCCAACCCGAGAGCTAAAGAGATCGATCTGCTTCCTTTGGAGATCGATCTGTTCCCTTCCATTTCTCACATTAGAGCATTCTGGCTCTCCCAGATCGATCTCTCATCCTATGAGATCGATCTGGCCTTCACAAATTCCAGATTTCCTGCAGTTTTTCTACAACAACTCTTACCAAACACCCTTAATTTACTACCATGATCATTTCCTCATTCATTCATCTTTGAGACTTGAAAATGGGATTCTTCCTTACTACATACACATTAAAATTTGTGTAGAATCTTTGTATGACCAAATATATACAATATTACTCGAATGGAAATATACACTTATGTAAATCTTTCCTTCCATTTTACTATACTTCTCATATTCCATTTCGATCACATTCTTCTTGTTTTAAGTTCATTTCCGCCTACTCACTCATAATGCAACTTGTACGTATAATCACAATTCTTACTACAAGTGCGTACATAATCTTATGAACTTACATTGTATACACTTCACATTACAATACATCATCTTACTTATGATTTTATTTACATTCCCACGTTCCTATATACATAGCTATACATGTACGGGGTCTCACATTCTCCCCCACTTAAAGAATTTGGTCCTCCAAATTAGAACCAATTCAATCTGTGAATAACTCGGGATACTTTTCCCGCATCAAACTTTCCAGTTCCCATGTGGCCTCTTCCACAGTGTGATGTTGCCACAAAATCTTAACCAATGAAATCGTCTTGTTCCGCAACACCTTCTCTTTCCTGTCCAACACCCTGATCGGTCTCTCGACATACGACATATCTTTCTTGAGCTCCAACGGCTCATAACTAATTACATGTGTCAGATCCGGGTAGTACTTCCGAAGCATAGAAACGTGGAAGACATTATGGACTTCTGCTAGCTCAGGTGGTAAGGCTAGCCTATATGCTCCTTCTCCCACTCTATCCAAAATCTCGAAGGGAACAATGTAACGAGGACTTAATTTTCCTTTCTTCCCAAACCTCATTATTCCCTTAGAAGGAGATACTTTCAAAAATACAGACTCGCCAACATTAAACTCAAGTGGTCTCCGTCTCTTGTCAGCATAGCTCTTTTGTCGACTTTGAGCTGTTCGCAGCCTCTCGCATATTATCTGAACATCCTCGGAGGCTTGCTTAACCAAATCGAGAGCGAGCAATTGTCTGTCACCAACTTCTTCCCAACCAATGGGCGATCGGCATCTACGACCGTATAGTGCCTCATAAGGGGCCATACCAATACTTGAGTGATGACTGTTATTGTAGGCGAACTCAATCAATGGTAAGTGATCGTCCCATGAGCCTCTAAAATCCAGCACACACGCTCTCAACATATCCTCCAGGGTCTGTATAGTCCTCTCTGACTGACCATCTGTCTGAGGATGAAAAGCGGTGCTAAAACTCAACTGGGTCCCCATCGCTTCCTAGAAATGTCCCCAAAAGTGGGAAATGAAGCGGGCATCCCTATCCAAAACAACACTCACTGGGACTCCATGCAATCTCACTATTTCTCGCACATACAGATTCGCCAGTGCACTCAATGTATCTGTAGATCTCATGGCTAAGAAATGTGCCGATTTCGTTAACTGATCTACTATCACCCATATCGCATCATGGTTCTTACGGGTTCTCAGTAACCCCATCACAAAATCCATTGTGACATGCTCCCACTTCCATGTTGGTATCGATAGAGGTTGTAATAATCCTCCTGGTTTCTGATGTTCGACTTTTACTTGCTGACAAATGAGACATCTAGCGACATACTCAGCTATGTCTCTCTTCATTCCAGACCACCAATATACTTTTCAGAGGTTTTGATACATCTTACCACTCCCCGGGTGTATCGTGTATCTCGACGAGTGTGCCTCTGATAAGATCAGCTTTCTCAGCTCTACATCCTTAGGAACACATATTCTATTTCCAAACCTTAGTATTCCATCTGGACTCAATATAAAATCAGCACCCTTCCCTTTTCGGATTTGGCTAATCATGACAATACACCATTGATCGATTTGCTGAGCTTGTCGGATTCTCTCAATCAACTCCGGTTCTAATCTCAAGCTAGCAATGATCCCATAGCTACCAATCTCAGGTAGGGTCATATCCAGACTAAGGTTCGTGAATTGTTCCAACAACTCGTGCTCTCTAACCATCATATGTGATACCAACCCGAGACTCTTCCGACTCAATGCATCGGCAACCACATTTGCCTTCCCCGGGTGGTACAAGATCTCACAATCATAGTCCTTGAGGAGTTCCAACCACCTCCTCTGTCTCATGTTTAACTCCTTTTGTGAGAATAGATATTTCAGACTCTTATGATCCGTAAAGATCTGAAATCTCTCACCATACAAGTAGTGGCGCCATATTTTCAACGCAAACACTACGGCCGCTAACTCCAAATCGTGAGTGGGGTAGTTCTTCTCATGATCTTTCAGCTGTCTAGATCCATAAGCTACTACCCTTCCATCTTGCATCAAAACACAGCCTAGTCCTTGATGCGAAGCATCAGTATACACCGAGTAATTCCCTGAACTGTTAGGGATGACAAGAACTGGCGCGGTAGTTAATCTGCGCTTAAGTTCCTGAAAACTTCTCTCACAAGCTTCGTCCCATGAAAACTCCACACTTTTCCTCGTAAGACGTGTCAATGGAGCAGCTAATCTAGAGAAACCCTCTACAAATCTTCTGTAGTAACCAGCCAAATCCAGAAAACTTCTGATCTCTGTGACTGTCCTAGGTTGTTCCCATTGAACAACTGCCTCAATCTTTGATGGATCTACTGACACCCCATCCTTCGATATAACATGGCCTAGAAAAGAAATCTGTTCTAGCCAAAAGTCACATTTGTTAAGCTTGGCATATAACCTTTTCTCTCGAAGGGTTTGCAAAATAATCCTTAAGTGCTGCTCATGCTCTTCTCTGGACCTTGAATACACCAATATGTCATCAATGAAAATAATTACGAATTGGTCCAGGTATGGCTTGAATACTTCATTCATTAGAGCCATAAAAGCTGCCGGCGCATTAGTCAACCCAAAAGGCATCACTAAGAATTCGTAATGGCCATAGCGGGTACGAAATGCTGTCTTGGGCACATCCTCCTTCCGAATCTTCAATTGATGATACCCAGACCTCAGATCTATCTTGGAGAAGATCTGTGCTCCCCGAAGTTGATCTAATAAATCGTCAATGCGTGGCAAGGGGTACTTATTCTTGATGGTAGCCTTGTTTAACATCCGATAGTCAATACACAATCTGAGGCTCCTATCTCTCTTCTTCACAAACAATACCGGGGCTCCCCATGGTGAGACGCTCGGTCTTATGAACCCCTTCTCTAACAACTCTTGCAGCTGTTTCCTCAATTCCTCTAACTCAACTGGGGCCATCCTATATGGTGACTTCGATATTGGTTCGGTTCCAGGCGTCAAGTCTATATCGAATTTCGTTTCTCTATCAGGTGGCAATCCTGGTAGATCGTCTGGAAAGACATCAGGGAATTCTCTGACCACTGAGATGTCCTCCATATCCGGATGTACTTTGTTCAAATCCACCACATAAGCAACAAAACCTTCAAAACAACACTCAAGCCATTTATACCAAAGTACTTTACTTAATACAAAATTTAAGATTTCATTTCTTCTCTTAAAATCTTACAACACATTCTTCAGGTAGAGAAAACTTAATGGTCTTAGAACGACAGTCTATGACAGCATGATTGGCGGCTAACCAATCCATTCCTAAGATTACATCAATGTCATACATATTCAACAAAATCAAGTTGGCTGTCATGCACTTATCTCCCACCCTCACTTTACAATCTTCATACACTTGTTCAACTAATTGGCTAACTCTCATGGGAGTACTTATTAGTAAAGTCCTACTCAAGTATGTGGGTTCTACAAAACCTTTTAACTTAGATGCACATGCAGGTGATATGAAGGAATGCGTAGCACCAGAATCAAACAAAGCTATAACCTCTAAATTGAAAATCAAGATTGTACCTTTTATCACTTCAGAAGAGGTATCAGCCGATGCCTGGTCTATCGCATACACCCTGCCTTGTCCCACAACTTGTTTTCCTTTCTCTTCAGCCGAGGCTTTCTTTCTTGCAGGAGGTGCAACTGTAGGAACCCTCTCTGGCTCTTTACCCCTCTGTGGAATTGCCTCAACTATCTCCGGGCACTCTCTGGCATAATGTCCAAATTTACCACATCTGAAACATCGGGTACCCTGAAGATGACATGGCCTACCACCATGGTATCGACCGCATAGCCTACACTGATCTGTAGTCGGTCGGGGTCCACCAATCACTATACCCCTGGCTGGTGTTTGAGTCGGAGGCATAAAAGGTCTAGCAACCTTTTTCTGGAAATCATCTACCTCTCTCCGACGTTTACTCATGAATTTTCGACTAAATTTGGCACTCTTGCCATCTCCCATCTTCCTCGGACCCTTGTCCTTACCCCAACTAAACTCAGAAATCTGCAAGTCATGATCTTGCTCACATAACTGGGCCCGTCGCACGGCCTCTCTATATGCAGCGACATCAAATGGGGCCAACTTCGCTCGGATCGAAGGCCTCAGTCCATCCACAAATCTACGGACTCTGATAGCTTCACTCCTGATCGAGTCCGGATCATATCGACCCAGTGAAGTGAATCGTGACTCGTACTCATCAACTGTTCGATTCCCTTGAGTCAGATTCAGAAATTCCATCTGTAGTCTCCGTCGAGCAGTATCTGGGATGTATTGCTCTCTGAAAACGTCCAAGAACATATCCCAAGTGATAACCATTTCTTGAGCTCTTAACATCGGCCTGACGGACTTCCACCAGTGCTCTGCTTCGCCTCTCAATACAAAGGCCGCAAGCGCTACTCTCTCCGTAGCTGAACATCTACAGAAGTCGAATAACTTCTCCATTTGACTGATCCAGTCCTCAGCCACCGTCGGATCCTTTACTCCGCTAAATGAAGGAGGCTTAAAGTCCATAAAGTGCCTCAATCTCTCCATATCACACTCATATCCATACCCCAATTCATCATCATGTTGATGTGGGGTACCGGAGGAGGTACCGGTCGAATATGAGGTTCCCGTGGCCTAGCCGGTTCAGCTTGCGCAGGTGCAACATTCTCAGGTTCAGGTGCAGCTGCTGGGGGATTCGGTGCAGCCTGTCCCGCTGTACCAGGTGTACCCTCAAACCTAGCCATGATCTGACCCATCATGGTCATCATCGTGCACATGTCTTCCTCCAATCGAGTGATTCGAGGATCAGAAGCCTCTATTTGTTCCTGGGGCTCATGACTAGAGGATGATCTACTGTGCCTCTCAGTCCTGTCATTTTGCCCTCGAGCCCTCGAGCTCTCTCCCCTCTTGCGGTGTCTCTCAGGCATAACTCACTAGCCTGATAACTTTCCTGCGTTATAACAAACATTTAATTTACTACCAGCTCCGTATACACATTTGTATCTAAATATCGCACAGTAACTTGGGGATGTATGTTTTCTTAGTCCTAAGCATCAACTCACATCAGACCAACCATGCTCTGATACCAAGCTTGTCATGCCCCGCTTTCGGGAACCCTTCTATCCATACAATCTCTGCTACGATTGGGCTGTGAGAAGATGCAATTACTAAAAATTTATTTATTTACAGCGAAATATTTAAAACTTAAATTCACACTCCCAGGTGTGTGTGTAAATACACAAAATTAATTGTATAAATACCAAGTGTTTACATATCATCCCCATAATACTGATTACAATTTCAAGATATAACTGTGCGATACGATATATTAGATACAAAATACTCGTGTATACAAATCTTATACCTTTGCGGATTGTGGGAGCTGTTCAACACAAAAGACTTAGAGATCACCGCTCTCTTACTTCTCAGTACCTGGAGGGGGAAAAATAGTGGGATGAGCAAACCACAGCTCAGTAAGGAAATGTATGCTAGCAGGTAGATATCGTACTACCTACATAGCCCATGCATGCATAAACCAAAACCATGTTTTCGTTATAAATGGAAATATCATACGAACAATGCATTTAAATTCATATTTCTCAAGAGCATTTTCTTGTAAATCAAATGTCAAACTTCCATTTAAAACATGTTCATAAATAGTGCCCCCATGGCACGAATGTGAAATCGGAGATTTATTGAAACACAAAATCTCTTTCACTTCTCAAATCATTCTCTTTCACAAATCTCTTTCTTTTTCTGAGATTGTCTCTGTTTCTCGATTCTCTGAGACAGGCATGGAATTTTAGGCAATCAAATATCCACGACTTATGGCCACAGTCAGTGATCTCAGGCCTCACTGATCGGGTGTGCACAGGGTATCACTTCGCCTGAAGGGGGATGGGTCAGTCCTATCCTCCGGCTCATCTCAATCCACCTCATCTCCTCGTATACTCACGGTGAAGATACGTCGTGTGTCATCTACGCGATACTCGTACTCACGTGCACCCAGCACGGTACATAGTATACCAACGGGTGACTACACTGTTCTACGTACAACCGTGGACCCAAGTCCATACTCCAACTCCGATAGACTTTTTATCCTTGAACCATGTCTCATATACCAGGCGAGTAAGCAGCGTGACACACAGTCAACGCAAAGCTCCAGCGCGGTACGATCTATCGTTAAGGCCCAGCCTGTTCAATTGGCCATCGGCTGGTATCCCCTTGGGTCCCAGACCCCCAGGTTTACCTTAACTCAACAAAACAGGTACGAGCATAGTTCTCGCACTTTCTCAAAACCCCCGTGCGAGTTAAAACTCCAACACGGTACATCAAGGCATTAAAATAGGTGTAAGCTAGCGCTTCAACACCAAATCACATCTCAAAACTGATAGAAGGCTATTTTCTCTTTTTAAAAATTCAAAACATGTTTATTCATACAGCATGCTTCTTCATGCTAAAACATGTAAAATTAGCCAACCTATCATCAACATTTCTCAATCATCAATCACAATATAAAATTGAGAATTTCATTGAAAACATGCATATCATGCTATTTCCTTACCCTATCCCATTTCTCAATACATATATATACATCATAGTACTTTTCATATTTCCACATCATTTCATAAACTTATAATATCGTACTAGTCCTAGCAATATATCTACGAAATTGCTATAATTACGTACGAACATCTCTATAGCTAACACACAGTCCCTTACCTCGTTCTACTTGTGTGCAACTATCCGCCTTTATGCTTCTTGCATTCTCATCTCGACTTGCTCCGGCGTATCATCCGAAACTGAAATTCATCCATCAACATTAGAGTTAATGTTTCTAACTCTTATTCAACTAAGCATTTATCCAATGCCTTAATTATACATTTTTACCCTTTGTGGTAAATCTCCCAATTTGTCCTAATATCAACATTTCCAAACCATTTCCACAACATACTCATCCACTCAAGATATCCCATTCATCAAAATACTCCCACATTCCACTTTCTCACACTTGACTATTTCTAAGCTATATGCATTTCATACCGTTCTAGGTAGTTCTATCCACAATATGCACACCCAAATATCTTTATAAGCATTAACTAAACCAATGTACTTGGATTTGTGCATTAGAACTTACCTCATTGGATTTCCTCTTGCTCCAATTAGGATTGCCCTCTATTTCTTCAATCCTTCAAATGGAAAAATGCCTCTAGACTATGTTGTTCTTCTCTTTGATGTGAACAACTTTGTCTCTAATAGCCTCTCCTTAAATCTCCCTGAAAATGGCTGGATTTAGGAGTGAGAAACTAGATTTCTTTGAGTTAAAGTGAAATGGAATTGTTTTCCCCGAAATTCTGATGATCCAACTGCTCCCATTTATAGATTTGACTTGATGAGATCGATCTTCCTTGGGTGGAGATCGATCTGTTCCTCAAAAATCCCTCTTTTCTGAGACGTTTTAAAGGTAGGAGATCGATCTGTCGAGACTGGAGATCGATCTGCTGTCAAACAGAAGCTTAAGGAGATCGATCTGGTCTTAGGGGAGATCGATCTTCTCCCAACCCGAGAGCTAAAGAGATCGATCTGCTTCCTTTGGAGATCGATCTGTTCCCTTCCATTTCTCACATTAGAGCATTCTGGCTCTCCCAGATCGATCTCTCATCCTATGAGATCGATCTGGCCTTCACAAATTCCAGATTTCCTGCAGTTTTTCTGCAACAACTCTTACCAAACACCCTTAATTTACTACCATGATCATTTCCTCATTCATTCATCTTTGAGACTTGAAAATGGGATTCTTCCTTACTACATACACATTAAAATTTGTGTAGAATCTTTGTGTGACCAAATATATACAATATTACTCGAATGGAAATATACACTTATGTAAATCTTTCCTTCCATTTTACTATACTTCTCATATTCCATTTCGATCACATTCTTCTCGTTTTAAGTTCATTTCCCCCTACTCACTCATAATGCAACTTGTACGTATAATCACAATTCTTACTACAAGTGCGTACATAATCTTATGAACTTACATTGTATACACTTCACATTACAATACATCATCTTACTTATGATTTTATTTACATTCCCACGTTCCTATATACATAGCTATACATGTACGGGGTCTCACAATGGTAGAGGGCCTAGAGGAAGGGCTCGAAGTCGTAGAGGTAGGCTTGAGAGCCAACATGAGTCTTCACCTACTCATGAGACTCCAGGCCCCACTAAGGTACCAAAGAGTACTGAGGTAAGTTTTACAAAGTTAGAGTGTAACCTAGAGATGATAGTGGAGTTGATGGCACAGACTATGCCAGGTAGATAGGGACAGGATGCAGGGACTGCTACTGGACTGAGAGTTGCTCCAGATACACCTGTATAGCCTGCACAGACGCTACAACCTACGAGTACCCCTATACCTCCACTAGTTCAGGTTACACCCTCTCCTGTTGACCCACAACAGGTTAGTAGTGGATTGGGGTATGGTTGTGAGCTTAATAGGTTACGGTAGTTCCAGAAGTTTGAACCGTCATCGTTTACTGGGGTTAATGACCCAGTGATTGAAGAGGATTGGATTGGAGAGATCGAGAAGTTGTACAGATTCTTTCAGTGTATGACTTCAGAGATGGTTTCTTTTATCGCCTTCATGTTGAAGGGAGCGGCAGAGCATTGGTGGAAGTCCACCAGGGTGATACTGAGAGCACGACACTCAGAGATCAGTTGAGATATTTTTCTAAATTCCTTTAGGAGGTAATATGTCCTAGATACAGTGCAGCGAAAGCTACAGATGGATTTCTTGGGGTTGAGCCAAGGGAGTCAGTCCGTGGATGAGTATGAGACACGGTTTATATCCCTGGGTAGGTATGACCCCGATACTATGAGTAGTGAGACTAGGAATATCTGCATATTCATTGATGGATGGAGACTAGTACTATGGTCTAGATTGGTTCCACTAGATATCTCTATCTATGATGAGGCAGTTTGTTGGGCGCAACTCTGTGAGCATGATTATGAGAGGAATACCTCTGAGTTCGAAAAGATTAGCAGGGGCTGAGATAGAGATAGGAAGATGCCGACGAGTGACAGTGCTAAAGGGTTCAATTATCGAGGAAGGAGGTAACTCTTTGGTAAGAGACCACAGATTAAAGAGGTACGAGAGAAGACTATTAGACCTCCTATAATTTCGACCATAGCTCCAGCAAAGGGTATTATTATTGGAGGACAAAGGCCTACTACTGACCAATGTGGTAGATGTGGTAGATACCATGGGGGTAGACCTTGTCCGATGACTATCATATTATTTTTTCATTGCGGGAAACGAGGGCATATCGTGAGAGCTTGTCCAAAGATGATAGAGACTACCCCACAAAAAGGAAAGAGCCAGAGAGAGCTCCAGTTGATACTTTTGCTCCGAGAAAGAGAGCAACAACTTAAGAGTAGGGGAAAAAGATATGACAGCTAATCTAAATTTTCTAAATATGAGAGAGTTTGATGTAATCCTAGGAATGGATTGATTAGCTACTAACTATACTATTTTAGATTGTTATGCTAAGACGGTTATACTTCCTACCCTTGAAAACTATATTAAAAAGTTTATAGAAAAGAAATAAAAGAAGTAGAAGCAGTATTTAGTAAAATGAATTACTATGCTGACTAAGAAATCAAAATGTTGAAAGTCTCATTGCGTACGTGATTGATACAGATAAGGCACATCTGAAGCTAAAAGATATCCCTGTGGTTACCATCCAATTGTATATTGACTACAGATTGTTGAATAAGACTACCATCAAGAATAGGTATCCCCTTCCACGTATTGATGATTTGTTGGATCAACTTCGGTGATCGCATGTCTTTTCTAAGATTGATCTAAGTTCTGGGTACCATTAGTTGAGAATTCGAAGTGGAGATGTATCCAAGACAGCATTTCGGACCCAATATAGCCATTATGAGTTCTTGGTTATGCCATTCGGACTGACGAATGCTCCCGCAGCTTTCATGGCTTTGATGAATGATGTGTTCAAGCCATACCAGGATTAGTTTGTTATCGTCTTTATCGATTAGATCTTAGTGTATTCGAAGTCCCAGGAGGAGCATGAGTAGCACCTGCGGATTATATTAGAGACTTTATGAGAGAAGGAGTTGTATGCTAAACTCAGTATGTGACTTTTGGTTAGAGGATATCTCCTTTTTGGGACACGTTGTGTCGAAGGATGGAGTGATAGTATACCCATCCAAAATAGAGGTTGTAGTTCGGTGGGAACAGCCGAGGACAACCACTGAGATCAGAAGTTTTCTTGGTTTAACTAGGTATTATAAAAGATTCGTTTCACTCAGAAGAATGTTGCATTCGTGTGGGACCCTGATGGTGAGATACTTTATTATCCAAAAAAGGCTAACATTGTAGTTGATGCGTTAAGTACGAAGAGCCTTGGGATGGTATCGTATATGATGGTTAAGGAACATGAGTTGCTAGAACAATTTGCTAGCCTCAGTTTGGGTGTTGTGCCATCTGATAAGAATACGGACTACGTGATAGCTAACCTGAGGTTGGAACCTGATCTGTTGGAAAGGATCAAATAGGCCTGAGTGATCCATATTGCATTGATATGACTAGTCAGATACAAAAGGGCATAGAGACTGACTATGAGTTGAGTTCTGATGGACTACTAAGGTTCAGAGGTAAGATGTGTGTTCTCGATGATCTAGAGCTTAAGAAAGTGATTTTTCTGAAGCTCATTCTTCGAGGTACACATTGCATCTGGGGAGTAACAAGATGTATCAGAATCTTCGAAAAGTGTATTGATAGTCGGGTATGAAAAAGGATGTTGAACGTTATGCGGTGAGATGTCTTATATGTTAGCAGGTGAAGGTAAAGCATCAGAAGCCTGTAGGATTATTGTAGCCTCTACCTATACCGACATGGAAATAGGAGCATATCACCATGGATTACGTGATAGTTTTATCGAGGACCTGCAGGAATCACGATACGATATGGGTGATTGTAGATAGATTGACCAAGTCAGCCCATTCCTTAGCTATGGGAGCTACCGATACTTTGAATTCATTGGCAGAGTTGTATGTATGCGAGGTAGTGAGGTTACATGGTGTTCCAGTGAGCATAGTTTCGGATAGGGATTCTCGCTTCACTTCCCACTTTTGGGAACATTTTCAGGAAGCCATGGGGACCCAGTTGAGTTTGAGCACCGCTTTCCATCCTCAGACAGATGGTCAGTCACAGAGAACTGTACAAACTCTGGAGGATGTGTTGAGAGCATGTGTTCTATAGTTTAAAGGCTTCTAAGATGATCATTTACCACTAGCCAAATTCGCCTACAACAACAGTTATCATTCGAGTATCAGGATGGCACCGTATGAGGCCCTGTATGGCTGTAGATGTCATTCCCCTATTAGTTGGGAAGAAGTACGTGACCGAAAGATTTTTGTTCTGATTTGGTCATGAAAGCCTCTGAGGATGTTCGGTCGATATGCGATAGATTAGGAACCACTCAGAGCAGACAAAAGAGTTATGCTGATAAGAGACGGAGACCACTTGAGTTACAGTTGAGGAGTTAGTGTTTCTGAAGGTTTCTCTTTCCAATGGTATGCGAGATTCGGGAAGAGAGGTAAACCGAGTCCTCGCTACATGGGACCTTTAGAGATACTTGATCGAGTGGGAGACAAGCCCTATAGGTTGGCGTTGCCACCGAAGTTTTCAGGCGTCTACAACGTCTTTCACATTTCGATGGTTCGAAAGTATCACCCGGATCCAGCACATGTGATTAGCTATGAGCCGTTGGAGCTTAAAAAGGATATGTCATATGTTGAGAGGTCGATACAGGTACTGGATAGAAAGGAAAAAGTCTTGAGGTCGAATATCTTGTATAATTTAATCATAAATTCAATTAAATTAATTTTCCATACTTCGAGGGATGAATATCTTATATTTTAACCAAAAATATTTCTTCCCCAAATTTTCTCCATACTTAGGTTAATTTCTAACCATGGTTAGTCAACTTTGGTCAAAGTCCACTTTTTCTCAAAAGTCCAAAAGTGTCACTTTCCATGGTTCACACTCTTATCTTTATATTTTGACCATTTTCGAAAACCGAATATATTAAATACCCCTCAAACGGACCATTTCGGACTCATTTAGCCCCATTTTGGTGTTTCCTCTACATCAATGTGTTCGGGACCAAATCAAACTGACTTTCCTTCTTGAGTTCTCTATATTTTCACTTCATAAGTTCTTATCCTCAGTCAGAATGATTTAGATCCATTCGGTTTAGTCTATGGCTCTTTTAGCCCTTATTTGGCCTCTATGTAGCTTATGTGTGTTTTACCACTTTACTTACAATTTCCTTGTAGTAAATACTCTTTTTATGATTCAACCAACATAATAAAATGTTTTTACATAAAGGAATCATAAGAAATAAGCTACATAAAACATCTGGGTCTTACAATCCTCCCCAACTAAAAAAATTTGGTCCACCAAATTAGAACCAAGTCAATTGTTAAACAACTGGGGGTACTTTTCATGCATCAGGCTCTCTAACTCCCAACTAGCCTCCTTTGAAGTATGATGCTGCTAGGGAACCTTCACTAACTTGATAGTCTTCGACCTCAAGACTTTTTCCTTTCTATCCAGCCATACAAGGCCTCATACGGTGCCATCTTGATACTCAAATAATAACTATTGTTGTAGGCGAATTTGGCTAGTGGTAAATGATCATCCTAGAAGCCTTTAAACTATAGAACACATGGTCTCAACACATCCTCCAGAGTCTGTACAGTCCTCTCTGACTGACCATCTGTCTGAGGATAGAAAGCGGTGTTCAAACTCAACTGGGTCCTCAATAGCTTCCCGAAAACGTTCCCAAAAGTGGCAAGTAAAGCGGGAATCCCTATCCGAAACTATGCTCAGTGGAACACCATGTAACCTCACTACCTCGCTTACATATAACTCTGCCAATGAATTCAGAGTATCGGTAGCTCATATAGTTAAGAAGTGGACTGACTTCGTCAGTCTATCTACGATCACCTATATCGCATCATGATTCCTGCGGGTCCTTGGCAAACCCATCACGAAATCCATAGTGATTTGCTCTCATTTCCATTTCTATGTCAGTATAGGTAGAGGCTGCAATAACCCTGCAGGCTTCTTATGCTCTACCTTCACCTATTGACAGATGAGTCACCTCGCCACAATTCTGCTACATCTTTTTTAATGCCTGACCACCAGTACACCTTTCGGAGGTTCTGGTACATCTTGTTACTCCCAGATGTAACGTGTACCTCGATGAATAAGATTCTAAAAAATTACTCTCCTTACCTTTAGGTCCTCGAGAACACACACCCTATCTCTAAACCTTAATAGTCTATCAAAATTCAACTCATGCTCGGTCACTGTGCCAGTCTACGTCTGACTAATCATATCAATGCAATACAGATCACTCTGTTGAGCCTATCTGATCCTGTCCAATGGATCAGGTTCCAACCTCAGGGTAGCTATCACACAATTCGTATTTGTATCAAAAGGTACAACACCCAAACTGAGGCTAGGAAATTGTTCTAGCCACTCATGTTCCCTAACCATCATATACGATACCATCCCAAGGCTCTTCCTACTAAACACATCCATGATAACATTAGCCATACCCGAATGATAAAGTATCTCACAATCATAGTCTCACATGAATGCAACATTCTTCCTAGTGAGACTGGTCAACAAAGCAGCTAACTTCGAAAATCGCTCAATGAATCTCTGATACTACCTACTAAACCCAAAAAACTCCTGATCTCGGTGGCTATCCTCGGCTGTTCCCTCTTAACTACAGCCTTTATTTTGGATGGGTCTATTGACACTCCATCCTTTGACACAACATGTCCTAAAAACGAGATATGCTCTAACTAGAAGTCACACTTACTGAGTTTAGCATACAATTCCTTCTCTCAGAGAGTCTGTAATACAATCTTCAGATGCTGCTCATGCTCCTCTTGAGACTTCGTATACACCAAGATGTCATCGATAAAGACGATAACAAACTGATCTAAGTATGGCTTGAACACATCGTTCAATGAGCATTCATCAGTCCGAATGGCATAACCAAAACTCATAATGGCCATATCGGGTCTGAAATACTGTGTTGGGTACATCTCCACTCTAAACTCTCAACTGATGGTACCCAGACCTCAGATCAATCTTAGAAAGGGCCTACGCTCTCAGAAGCTAATCTAATAAATCATCAATCCGTGAAAGGGGATGCCTATTCTTGATGGTATCCTTATTCAACAATCTGTAATCAATACACAATCGAAGGCTTCCATCCTTCTTTTTCATAAACAAAACCGATGCTCTCTAAAATGAAACACTCGGTCTGATGAGCCCCCTATCTAGCAGTTCTTACAACTGCCTCTTGAGTTCCTCCAACTTAACTAAGGCCATGCGATACGGTGGTTTCGAAATAGGCTCGATAACAGGCACCAAATCTATACAAAAATCCATATCTCTATTGGTGGTAATCCTGGCAATTCATCCGAAAAGACATCTGGGAACTCCCTAACCACAGGGATATCTTTCAACTCTGGATGCACCTTATTTGTATCAACCACGTAAACAATGGAACCTTCAACATTTTGATTTCTTAGTCAGCATAGTAACTCATTTTACTAAATACTGTAACTAGTTCTTTTATTTCTTTTCAGTAAACTTACAATATAGTTTCACATGGGTAGGAAACATAACTGTCTTAGCATAACAATCTAAAACAATATGGTCTGCAGCTAACCAATCCATTCCTAGGATTACACAAAAATCGCTTATACTTAGTAAAATTTGATTAGTTGTCATATCCTTTTCCCATACTCTTCAGCTGTTGCTCTCTTTCTCGGAGTAGATGTATCAACTGGAGCTCCTCTGGCTCCTTGCCCTTCTGTGGGACAATCTCTATCATCTCTGGGCAAGCTCTACCGATATGCCATGGTTTCCTCCATCGAAAACATAATCCGATAGTCATTGGACAAGGTCTACTACCATGGTATTTACAACATCTTCTGCACTGCTCACTGGTAGGCCTTTTTCCTCTAATAGCAATGCCTCTAGCTGAAGCTATGGTCGGATATGCAGGAGATCTAATAGTCTTCTCCCGCACTTCCTCTATCTGTGGTCTCTTACCAAAGAGTCTCTTCCCTCTTCGATATCTAAATCCTCTAGCACTATCACTGAACGGCTTATTCCTATCTTTGTCTCTAGCCTTGCCAACTATCCTAAACTCGGAGGCATTCCTCTCATAATCCTGTTCACAAAGTTGCGCCCTGCGCACTGCCTCATCATATGTAGAGATATCTAGTGGAACCAATCTAGACCGCACTACTGGTATCAGTCCATCAATGAATCTACGGACCTTCTTGGTCTCACTACTCATAGTATCGGGGTCATACGTACCTAGGGATATAAATCGTCTCTCGTGCTCATCCACAGGCTGACTCCCCTGGCTCAATGCCAAGAAATCCATCTGCAACTTTCGCTGTGCTGTATTCGAGACATACTGCCTCCTGAAGGCATCCAAAAAGATATCCCATGTGATCTTTGAGTGTCTTGCTCTCAATGTAACCCTGGTGGACTTTCACCAACGCTCTGCCGATCCTTTCAGTAGGAACGCAAAAAACGCGACCATCTCAATAGTCGTACACTCTAAGAATCCATAAAGCTTCTCTATCTCTCCCAGCCAATCCTCTGCAACCACGGGGTCTTTCACCCCTCTAAACGATGGAGGTCCAAACTTCTAGAACTGTCACAATCTATCAAGCTCACAACAATACCCCAATCCACTACTACCCTGCACTGGAGCTGTAGGAGTATTTGTATGTTGTGGTGTCTGAACTGCCTGTGCAGGTGTATCAAGTGCAGTTGCCTCTCCAGTCGTAGTCCCTGTATCCTGTCCCTGTCTACAGGGCATAGTCTGTGCCAGTTACTCCACTATAATCTCCAAGCTATGCTCTAATCTAGTGAAGCGCACCTCAATACTCTTTGGTACCTTAGTAGGACTTGTCGACTCATGATTAGACGAAGACTGGTCTCTACTCTCAGGCCTACCTCTACAGCCTCTAGCTCAACCTCTCATCCCTCTATCGCGGCTGGTATTAGCCATAACGGCTAGATTCCTGAATTCACAACCATTAATTATGTAATTCCCATCTTGGTACACACACTTGTAACTGAACACAGCACAGTAATATGGGGATGTACACTTTCCTAATTACTAACATCGACTCACATCAAACCAAGTCGACTCTTTTACCATTCTGTCACGACCGCCCGTGACTTACCAGAAACCACTATTGATTTTTCGCATTTTACTTACCTTTCCTTTTGTCATAATTCAACCACCAAACTGTTAGGCTGTGATTCAGTATTAGTCACCTCTTTCACATTATCTTATCATTCAGACATGTCAATATAACTATCTATAGACTGTAATTACTTTTGTCTCATAGTGAGCTCACATATATTAAATACAAATACCTCCTATATATTACATACGTTTACATCACTGTGCTGTTTATATGTTCAGATACAAAATCGTACGTGTGTATGTATACCTTTCGCTCGATGGGAGTGCAACAGAGAAAGGAATACCAGACCTCAGCCGAGCTCAACTACTACAGACGCTCTGTAGAGAGGGGGAAAATGAAAGGGGTGAGCTCACTAGCTCCGTAAGGAAATAAGGCAAGCAAGTAGATGACCACACTATCAACAAAATATAATGCTCATGCCTTGAAATCATTTCCTCTTTGACTCACCTCTAAAGCATATATCTTTCTTGAAACATTTATGCAAATATATATATATATACAAATCGTCAGTATAAACTGAAGACATGCTGGTTTAATAACCTCAGCAATTTATGCAAAAGATTGCATTGTCATGTGAAAACTGTAAATAAAATTTCATTATGCCATATCAATTAAATCAAAACAAAGATGGCATATTATCATGTAACAACATGGAAATTTGGGTCTCACCCATCCCTTAGGTTACCCATATCACACACAAGGTCACATGTCCAAGCTCAACCCATCCCTCATGTCTACCCAATTTATAAACATCATGTGACAATTCAAATAAGAAATATCAGGTGAGGTGAGATATGTGATCATATCCCATTTTTCCGTGATCCCAGGATACACAGTACTCGGTGTGCGGAGCCTCACCTTTGCTGTAACAGAGGGTGGGTCAAATCCTCCACCATCAACCAAGAACTCTATATCATCATGTACACACATGGTACAACATACTTCATGTGACATACACGGTACAAAGTACTCCATGGACCCAAACCTCATAGTCAGGGTGCTTGCCATAGGTCTTAGCCCTCACACCATGGATAATAGTTTCGATAGCCCTCGGCCATATCCTAAAATGCACGTGCAAGCATATAATCGATGCGACACACAGTCTGCACAGGCTCCCAGCACGGCTGTTTCATGCTATCTCTTTCAAAACTGGTACGTATGAGTAAACTCCAGCACGAACTCATCCATAAGTCACATAAATCTAGTGCGAGCAATGCTCCTAGCACTATGTCATATAAAACTGAGTACGAGCAATGCTCTAGCACTCTATCATGCATCAATTAATAAAACTGAGTACGAGCAACGCTCCAGTACTTTATCATGTACAAATCACATTAAAATCAAGTACGAGAAATACTCAAGTACTATGTCATGCACATCAATGTAAAATCTAGTGCGAGTATCACTCCAGAACTAATCAATGTGGAAAACATATAAAATCTAAAGTGAGCTGTGCTATAGTACGATTCGTTTTCACACAAATTGATAGATGACTTATTCCAAATGAATTCACTCAATTTAAACATCGGAGCTGCATATAACCATTCACCAGGTTTATTACATTTTTCTTACTATATTACACATTTAATACAATTATTTCACTTAATGGGCCTATTTACTCTTAATGGGCCTAACACTATCTTAAGCCCATTTCTATTTTACTATTCATTTTAGTCGGACCTATTTGGGTTGTAAGGCCCACCAACTCTTATTGGGCTTGTCCGAGGCCCATAAAACCTCATTGGATCGAAACCAATTGGGCTTGGCCTATTGGCCTTATCGGCCATGGCATGTGACTGAGAGCTATCATGTCGTCGGTTATGCTGAGCACCACGCCTCTCATGGCCATTTACTAGCCAATTCACTTAGGCATTTTATCAAACACTTAGTTGGCATGTCTTAAGCCTTTCCATACTTCATGTTGGCATTTTATCAAACACCTTATATGCTAACATCATACAACTATCCATATGAACAAATTGATTAAAACTAACTCACACGCCCTAAAGGTAATGTCCGCAAGTGCACGGGTCATACAAGTAATAATGGGATTTGAGTCCCGAGTTATCATCCCTTAGAGAAGTTGACTAGCCTAATTAACTACCGGTTAATCTTACCCTAAGTATATCCTAGCAAATTATGAAATTAAAGGGAATGATCTATATGGTTAAATTAAAAATACTGAAAGGAATAAAATAATAAAACTATAAAATAAAGAAAATAAAACCGAGCAAAATTACTTATAGTGCTCCACGCAATTAAAATAAAAAAAAAAACCTACAAAAGAAATTAAAACAGTTACAGCTAATTAACGCAATAAAATGCAAATATGACAATAACAAAGCAAGATTAATTAAACTACAATTAAACTAACCTAAAATGTAATTTAAATTACTCAATCAAAATGCAATTTAAACTAAACTAAAACTTAATGAAAATAAAGACTAAATTAAAAATGCATGAAAAACCTTTAATCTAAATTAATTCTAAATGCATCTAAATTAAAATAAAATCCTAAAACATTTAATATAAAATTAACTACTAACTAAAAATTAACACTACAAATTAACATGCAAAAATAATAAAACTAACCTATCATTATAATTGACTAAACTAACTAACTAATAACTGACAAATGCATGAAAATGGATTAATTGCTACAATGCACTAGCCAAACAAGCCTTAACCATATTTAAATCAACAAATTGTCCTTCCAAACACTATTCACATGTCTTCTAAAACATTTTCAGTCCAGGCTTTCACGGTTTTGGCAACAGTCTCGCTGCACTCTGCTTGCTCTCGGGTCTGACTAGACACTGCTCCCACTACTGCAAGGTGCTCCAGGCTACTCTCGATAATCTGTTATAACACTGCTGCTCCAGGCATGCAATCGGTCTAATCCAGTCCTGCAATCAGTCTGCTCTCGTTCTGCTCCAAGCTGCTGTTCCATTGTTCCTGCCCTGGTGTCTCTCGATTCCAGGTGCTCACGGGTTGTCCTCTGCCCAGCTACTGCATACAGCCTGCACAAGTCCACTTGTTGTCCTGCATCTGCCATGCTTTCTGTTGGATCCATTACCCAGGCGTGTCCAGCTTGCTGACTGCAACTCTCACCAACTCTGCCTCGGTTCTGTGTGCTCCTTCCTGCAACAAGCTTAGCACGTCTCCAACTGCTTCAGCTTCATCAGCCTACTACATTTGCATTTATCTGGCTACTGGACTGCACCCGACCTGTTGTGCCCACGGTACCAACTTGTTTCTTACTCCCGATTCTGTATAACACATTGGCTTTAGAACAGAGCAGAGCAGAGAGGGATGATAATCCTTATCTACTGCAGTAATGGAACCCGGCCAGCTTCTGTTCTGCTCAGTTGCCTTCTCATCATCCCTCTTATAAAGTCTTGCACTAATAAAATAGCTTGAAACAAAGTAAATTGAATCAACTAATTACTACTAAACCGAGGAATGAGAGAGCAACATGGGCTATACCTTGCTTCATTTTTCGCTTAGCCTACCGTTCCACTGTGCGAGTAATGCAAGAACAGAATCTGATGTTGAACTTGTACCACTGTACCAGAACAAGGTAAGATGAGAACAACGTGCTTCTGCTAGGCAACCCTCAAATGTTTCTCACTAAATTAAGCTAAAGCAAACATTAAAAAAAAAAAAAAAAGAAGAAACAATTACCAACAGCATGTAAAAGGATGAAGAGGGAGTCATAAAACAAAAAAAATAGTGAATAAAACTAGCAACCCAAGAATGAAACCAATCAAGCAAGTAAAACCAAGAACTAGAAGTAACAAAAGCTTACTTTTCATAAAGAAAATGTGAATTCCATGAACAATAACTAGAACAACTTTAAAAATGCTAACCGAAAAAAATACTTGGAAAATTAAACTAAAAACAAACTTAAAAACTAAAGCTACTTTAGAATTTTAACTACTTCTAATTTACTCTACACTACTCCTAACTACACTACATTACATACTCCTAAATTTACATACTCTTTCAATTGTCATCCTTTCCTAGTTATAAACACACTAGGGGTAAAATTATAATTTCTACATCCTTGATGAGTTGGCATTTTTTTGGCCACTTGTCTTCACACCATTGGCTCCTTGAAAAGATATTTCCATGTCATCGGTCTTCTTGTCCAATTGGATGTGCTAGGTGGCATGACTCGTGTTGTCCGTGTGGCTCAATCTCGATTTTAGGCCATTTTCGGTCCATTTTCTACTGAATTATTCAAAATTCATCCGGATTTAATTTATCTGCAAACATGAGATTTTTAATTAAATAAAGGGGATAATTAACAAAATAAATTAGGGATTTAAATAATTAATTAAGAAATTAAGCATAAATAATTCTAACAATATAGAATTATCACACCCCCAAACTTGAGCTTTTGCTTGTCTTCAAGCAAAAAAAAATGATAATAGGAATGATAAGTACAAAACACAATAATTTCCCCAATATCATCCTCAAAGAAAAAGTACAGACTATGAAATCAAAGACTCACACTTACAAGTCCAGCACTTAGAATTATTCAATTATAAGTCCTAACCCAAATTGGACTCCTTGTGAGTGTGTGAAAAATATTTAAGTCACTTCTCAGTACATTATCCGGATCAGATTATGCAAACACAGTGAATGCAAAGTCAATGACATGTGGTCATTCCCATAAGTTTGCTTTTCACTTCTCTCTCCACTAATGTAGTCACACTTAACTAAAGATCATTAGGACTTCATTAGGCTTGTAATGTAAGGCTGGGGTTAAGGTATGATAAAGTCGATTTAGGTTTAATTACCCATAAACATGCATTACTTCTAGGATCTTAATGTAAGAGCTCAAATCATTTCCCCTAAACTTATTTATTTTGCTAAACATTTTTTTTATTTTTTCTTCTTTCTTCTTTTCTTTTTCTTTTTCTTTCTTTTTCTTTCTTTTTCATCATTTTTTTCGTACTCTTTCACTATCACTTAATACCCATATAGCTCACAATATATCCCAATGACTTTTCATGCTTTTGGGGTAAGGAATATGAATAAAGTATTTAAGCTAAGGAAAATAACGTAAGTATATTTACAGAGAAAAGCTTATTTGGCCTAGATGGGTGACTAGGGGTAGAATATGTACAAGGAAGGCTAGAAAGGCTCAAACGATCCAAAGATGGCCTAAATCATCTCCCTAATCAAGTGTGATCTAATATTTCACCTCGAGATTAGATCAAACAAATTCTAGAATATGATGCATAAAATCAACTGAACAAATGCAGTCCATGTACACATAAGCTTTCTCTAAATAAATATACTGATTCATGACATGACATGTGCATAAGATGAGGAAATCACAATCAGAATCAAGATAAATTCAAGAACTCAACTTCATGCTTTTCCTATAATCATGCTTCTCATTCAATCATAGTCAGACTAAATCATAGGGTCATATCATCGGAATATGGGAAAACTACATGCTTAGCACTCAATCATCCCAAAATCAAGCAATTTAAGCTCATTTTATCGAAAGAATTTTGAAAATTCTTTCTCAGATTTTCGAAAAAAATTTTAAAATTTTTCCAATTTTTCCAAACTAGCTCAAGTGATATCCCCTTCCCCAAACTTAAAGTGCACAGTGTCCTCAATGTGCAGATAATATAAGAATTTAAGCTCAAGAACAGAGTACTCCCCTTTCTGATGATGATGAACAATCGAAGCTTGATTGAAAGCATAAAACTAGAAAACAAACCTGCAAAATAAACAAAGAAAGACACAACAGAAAAGAAAAAGAAAAATGAACTATATACAAAGTGCAAAGGAAAACACAGCCACTTCAAATGCAGCTGAAGAAGATAACACTCAGCAGCAGGGCGAAGAGTAGGAGGATTAGCCAAAGTGGTGACAAAATGTTAACAATTAAATCCTCCTGAACCCTATCTACTTCCTTCTTTCTCTCAGATATTATATGCTTAAGCCTTATATTCTCCTCAATCTCCATCTTAAAACACTCTTGAGAGTCATCAGGGAGCTTCAAAGGTTTAAAAACATTAAACTTTACTTCCTGATCTTGGACTCTCATCGTTAACTCCCCCTTTTGCACATCAATTATCGACCTACCAGTAGCTAGGAAAGGTCTGCCTAAAATAATGGGGACTTCCCTATCTTCCTCCATTTCTAGTACAATAAAATCTGCAGGGAAAATAAACTTGTCCAGCTTTACTAAGACATCTTCAATGACCCCCTTCGGATATTTAATGGATCGATCCGCTAGCTGAAGGGTCACTGTGGTGGGCTTGGCATCCCATATTCCTAACTTATGATAGATATATGATGGCATCGAATTTATACTAGCTCCTAAATCGCACAGGGCTCTACCAAAGAATAAATTTCCAATAGTGCATGGTATGGTAAAACTCCCTGGATCCTTGAGCTTGGAGGGTAATCTTCTCTGGATAATGGCACTACATTCCTCAGTTAAGGCCACCGTCTCATAATCTTCCAGTCTTCTCTTCCTCAAGAGGATATCCTTTAGAAACTTCACATATCTTGGCATTTGCTCTAAAGCATCTGCGAAAGGAATGTTGATGTGAAGTTTCTTAAAAACCTCAAGAAATTTAGCGAATTCTTGTTCTAGTTTATTATTTTGGAACCTCTGAGGAAAAAGTACTTGTGGTCTAACTAGAGGCAATGTAGTGGTAACATGTATAGCATCAGGGGATGAGGAAGGTTGTGAAGAAGAAGGTATAGATGAAGAAGTGCCTAGCTTCGATTGTTTTGCAGCCTAATCCTAATGTTCCTGCTCTTTCTGAGCTGCTTCTTTAGAACTTACGGATTCTTCAACTATGGGCTCAACGGGATTGGACTTACTTTGTGGATCATCTAGCTCTCGGCCACTCCTAAGGGTGATAGATCTAACATGTTCCTTACCCTCCCTTTGCTTAACAGGATTAACTTCAGTGTTACTAGGAAGGGTCCCTTGAGGACGTTAGCTAAGAGCATTTACTATTTGTCCTACCTGAACCTCTAAGTTCTTAATTGAAGCAGCTTGATTTTGTAAGATAGTCGTGAATATTTCCTCAAGCGAGGGCTTCTTCTCAGTTGCTGGTGCATGGTAATGTTGTGGTGGTGGTGGTGGTTGATGGAAGTGAGGTGGAGTGATGTTGAAAATGAGGTGGCGATGGTTGATGAGGCGGGTGATATGAAAATTGCGGTTGTGGTGGTACATGAACCGGTGGAGCTTAAAAACTAGGGGGTCCTACAATTCTAGAATTAGAAGTTTATCCTTGGTTTTGGCTCCAGGAATAGTTATGATGGTTCCTCTACCCTGGGTTGTAGGTGTTTGACAAAGGGTTGTTCTGTTGCTTCTAAAGTGGAGAAACATACTGAACCGATTCTAAGTTAAGTGGACACCTATCTACAGAGTGGGTACCACTGCACAGCTCACAGGAAAGGAAAGGGCTTTAGATAGAATACACAGGGTTTGGACTAGTGGGAGGATTATGTTGGGTACTAAGCGACTCTACCTTCTTTGTAAGGTTAGCGATTTGAGAGGTTAAGGTAGACAGTGTGTCGAGCTCATAAATACCCACCGACTTCTTTGGCAATTGCCTCTCCGAGGACCATAGATAGTTATTAGCCGCCATCTTTTCTAACAACTCGTAAGCTTCCTCCTCTATTTTACACATTAGCGCTCCACCCGCTATAGCAACAATGTCTTATTTGGGTTTGTAAGTCCGTTATAGAAGGTCTGGACTTGCAACCACAAAGGTAAGCCATGGTGAGGGCACTTCCTAAGAAGCTCATTATATAGTTCCCATGCTTCGTAAAGAGATTCAGAGTCGTACGGGGCAAAGGAAGATATATTACTACGGAGTTGGGCCATTTTATTGGAAGGGAAAAACTTAGCTAGAAATTGATGGGCTAACTCGTCCCATGTAGAAATGGATCCTGGAGGCAGGGAGGTTAACCAGTGTCTTGCCCTATCCCTAAGTAAGAAGGGGAATAATCTAAGCCTAAGTGCATCATCAGATAATCCATTATGTTTGAAGGTGTTGCACAAGTCTAGGAGTTGCCCAAGGTGAGCATGTGGGTCATCGTGTGGAAGCCTACTGAACTACAATGAAGTCTGGATCATCTGGATGATGGAAGGCTTAATTTCAAAATTGTTTGTATGGTCAGCTGGTGGCCTAATGCCGATATAATAACCTCTAATAGTCAGCATTGCATAATCTCCAACGGTCTTAATTTCCCTATTTTCTATCATGATGCTTTGCAGCGGAACTATAAATTTCCTAGAATCCTTACGAATTTTTCTAAGAGTGCGTTTGATTTTAGGATCTGGAGGAAAGCAATCAAAACTTCTGGTTCTACGCATGCAATCATCGAAAAGTCCATAGAAATTTTTTGAATTTTTAAATTTTTAAATTTTTTTATTTTAATTTTTCTATTAACTAATCTAGATTGAACTTCTAAATATTTACAAACTAGAATTACACCTAAGCATAATTTCATCAATATTAATTAACGACTAATTAAGACTTCCTCGGCAACGGCACCAAAAACTTGACACGCCCTAAAGGTAATGTCCGCAAGTGCACGGGTCGTACAAGTAATAATGGGATTTGAGTCCCGAGTTATCGTCCCTCAAAGAAGTTGACTAGCCTAATTAACTACCGGTTAATCTTACCCTAAGTATATCCTAGCAAATTATAAATTAAAGCGAATGATCTATATGGTTAAAATTAAAAATACTGAAAGCAATAAAATAATAAAACTATAAAATAAAGAAAATAAAACCGAGTTAAATTACTTACAGTGCTCCACGTAATTAAAATAAAAAAAAACCTATAAAAGAAATTAAAACAGTTACAGCTAATTAACGTAATAAAATGCAAATATGACAATAACAAAGCAAGATTAATTAAACTACAAATAAACTAACCTAAAATGTAGTTTAAACTACTCAATCAAAATGCAATTTAAACTAAACTAAAACTTAATGAAAATAAAGACTAAATTAAAAATGCATGAAAAACCTTTAATCTAAATTATTTCTAAATGCATCTAAACTAAAATAAAATCCTAACACATTTAATATAAATTTAACTACTAACTAAAAATTAACACTACAAATTAACATGCAAAAATAATAAAACTAACCTATCATTATAATTGACTAAACTAACTAACTAACAACTAACAAATGCATGAAAATGGATTAATTGCTACAATGCACTAGCCAAACAAGCCTTAACCATATTTAAATCAACAAATTGTCCCTCCAAACACCATTCACGTGTCTTCTAAAACATTTTTAGTCCAGGCTTTCATGGTTTTGGCAACAGTCCCGTTGCACTCTGCTTACTCTCGAGTCTGACCAGACATTGCTCCAACTACTACTAGGTGCTCCAGGCTACTCTCGATAATCTGCTACAACACTGCTGCTCCAGGCATGTAATCGGTCTGCTCTAGTCCTGCAATCGGTCTGCTCTCGTTCTGCTCCAGGTTGCTATTTTGTTGTTCCTGCCCTGGTGTGTCTCGGTTCCAGGTGCTCACGGGTTGTCCTCTGCCCAGCTACTGCATACAGCCTGCACAAGTCCACTTGCTGTCCTGCATCTGCCATGCTTTCTCTTGGATCCATTGCCCAGGCGTGTCTAGCTTGCTGTCTGTAACTCTCACCAACTTTGCCTCGGTTCCGTGTGCTCCTTCCTGCAACAAGCTTAACACGTCTCCAACTGCTTTAGCTTCATCAGCATAATGCATTTGCATTTATCTGGCTCCTGGACTGCACGCGACCTGCTGTGCCCACGGTACCAGCTTGCTTCTTACTCCTGATTCTGTACAGCACATTGGCTTTAGAACAGAGCAGAGCAGAGAGGGATGATAATCCTCGTCTACTACAGCAATGTAACCCGACCAGCTTCTGTTATACTCAGTTGCCTTCCCGTCCTCCCTCGTGTAAAGTCTTGCACTAATAAAATAGCTTGAAACAGAGTAAATCGAATCAACTAATTACTGCTAAACCGAGGAATGAGAGAGCAACATGGGCTATACCTTGCTTCATTTTTCGCCTAGCCTACCGTTCCACTGTGCGAGTAATGCAAGAACATAATCTGATGTTGAACTTGCACCACTGCACCAGAACAAGGTAAGACGAGAACAACGTGCTTCTGCTAGGCAGCCCTCAAATGTTTCTCACCAAATTAAGCTAAAGTAAACATAAAAAAAAGAAACAATTGCCAACAGCATGTAAAATGATGAAGAGGGAGTCATAAAACAAAAAAAAAAAATAGTGAATAAAACTAGCAACCCAAGAATGAAACCAATCAAGAAAGTAAAATCGAGAACTAGAAGTAACAAAAGCTTGCTTTTCATAAAGAAAATGTAAATTCCATGAACAATAACTAGAACAACTTTAAGAATGCTAACCGAAAAAAATACTTGGAAAATTAAACTAAAAACAAACTTAAAAACTAAAGCTACTTTAGAATTACAACTACTTCTAATTTACTCTACACTACTCCTAACTATACTACATTACATACTCCTAAATTTACATACTCTTTCAATTGTCATCCTTTCCTATTTATAAACACACTAGGGGTAAAATTATAATTTCTACATCCTTGATGAGTTGGCATTTTTTTGGCCACTTGTCTTCACACCATTGGCTCCTTGAAAAGATATTTCCATGTCATCGGTCTTCTTGTCCAATTGGATGTGCTAGGTGGCATGACTCATGTTGTCCGCGTGGCTCAATCTCTATTTTAGTCCAATTTCGATCCATTTTCTACTGAAATATTCAAAATTCATATGGATTTAATTTATCTACAAACATGAAAATTTTAATTAAATAAAGAGGATAATTAACAAAAATAAATTGGGGATTTAAATAATTAATTACGAAATTAAGCACAAATAATTCTAAAAATATAGAATTATCACTAACCATGGTATACATGCATATCAATCTATACATGTCTTAAAATCACATGGGTATTCATCAAAACTCATATACCAACTTTCGGCCATCACATGTTCATAGTGTTTTCATTTGTTTCAATCCATAAAACATATACCAATCAACTCCATATAACTCATAGATCAACATATATGAAGTTGGAAGCTTAAAAACTCACCTAGCTTATACTTCCCACTTTGGTCGAAACCTCCTTGATTTTTGGGTTGCTCAATATGGCTCCTTGATAGTTGAGTCCAAGATATGTTATTCCTATCTCAATATGGAACAACTTTCATGAAGATCACTTGTTCCGAATATGTAAGACCTGGATTTTTGATGTAGCTTTTTTCTTATGATTCCTTTATCTACAAACATTTTATTATGTTGGTCGAATCATAAGAAGAGTATTTATTGCAAGGAAATAGTAAGTAAAGTGGTAAAACACACATAAGCTACATAAAAGCCAAAAAAGGGCTATAAGAGCCACAGGCTAAATCGAGTGGATTAGAATCATTCTGACTAAAAGATAAGAACTTATAATGAGAAAATACCGAGAACTCATGGAGGAAAGTCGGTTTGATTTGGTCCCGAACAGGTTGAAGTTGAGGAAACATCAAAAAGAGGCTAAACGAGTCCGAAATGGTCCGTTTGAGGGGTATTTGATATATTCGCCTCCCAAAAATGGTCGAAACATAAAGATGAGAGTGTGAACCATGGGAAATGACACTTTTGGATTGTTGAGAAAAAGTCAAGCGTGGTCAATGTTTAAGAAAAAATACACTTTGACCAAAGTTGAATAACCATTGTTAGAATTTAACCTAAGTATGGTTAAAAATTAGGGAAGAAATATTTTTGGTTAAAATACTAGATAATCATCCCCCGAAGTATGAAAAATTAATTTAATCAAATTTTGGATTAAATTAAACAGGTAAAATGCAATGGGCCAAAGTTGGAATTTTTAAAGCCCATTAAGGTATAACAAGTGTGCGTCGAATTTGGAAAGGCCAAGGTGCCGAATTGTTGGGCCATTTTGTGGCCTAATATTGAGACAATTGAAAGCCAAATAGGTAGTAAAAATTTGAGCCCAAAAGCTCCAAAAAAATCCCAAATCGAAAGCCCAATTGGAAAGCCCATTAGTATAAGTTAAAGCTCATTAAAAAAAAAGTAGCAAAATCCAATTTGGTAACCATCACCTAAACCTTTTAAAAGTCAAATAAGATGCCTGAATTTCTAACTTAATGATTAAGTCTTTAAGCTGAAATATCAGCCAACACAACATCATCTTTATCCTTTCATTTTCGGCAAGCTTAAGAAAACCATTACCAAACCATATTTCAAGCTTTCTCTCACTAGAAATCACTAGGTTAGAGACATATTTGGAACAAGTGATCTACATGAAAGTTGTTCCATATTGAGAGAGGAATAACATATCTTGGAATCAGCTATCAAGGAGCCATATTGAGCAACCCGAAAATCAAGAAAGTTTCGGCCAAAGTGGGAATATAAGCTATGTGAGTTTTCAAGCTTCCAACTTCATATATGTTGACCTATACGTTATATGGAGTTGATTTGTATATGTTTTATGGATTGAAACACATGAAATCACCATAAAAAAGTGATGGCCAAAAGTTGGTATATGAGTTTTGATGAATACCCATATGATTTTAAGACATGTATAGGTTGATATGCATGTATACATGATTAGGGCATGGTTAGTTTTAATCAATTTGTTCATATGGATGGTTTTATGACATTGACATATAAGGTGTTTAATAAAGTGCCAACATGAACTATAGGAAAGGCTTAAGACATGATAACCTAATGCTTGATAAAATGCCTAAGTGAATGGCTAGGCAAGTTGGTGTGGTGTAGCATGGTCTCGACCATAGGCGGCATGCATGACTCTCAGCCACATGCCATGGTCGAGAGGCCAAATGGGCCAAGTCAACTTGGTTTCGACCCAATAAGAAATGATAGGCCTCGAACAAGCCCAATAAGAGTTGGTGGACCCACAAGCCCAATAGGACCAACTGAAATGAATTGTAAAGTGAAATGGTCTTAAGACAGTCTTAGACTCATTAAGAGTTGTTAAGGCTCAATAAGAGTAAAAAGGGCCCATTAAGTGAAATACAGATGAAAAAGTATAATTAACGTAATGAATGGTAATTTACAGCTACGGAGTTTATATTGGGAGCTGATCGGACTGGGAGATTAGCAGCACCAAGGAAGTGAGGTCACGTGACATGATCCGAGGTAAGGGATTTTTGTAGGTAGTTAGAGATATCTGCATGCATTTTCATAAGCTTTTACATTCACTTAGAAAATTTGAGGGTCAGAGAAAGTGAATAATATTTATAGTGACCTGATAGTGGCAAATTACGATTTTACCCCTAGTTAGTAAAAAAAGTCAACTTTTGGGAAAAGTTGCAAAAAGCTTAGAAAGCATGTTTTTAACTGTTTTAAATGTTACTTGGTAGTTGCATGGATAGAATGGCTGATGTTTTCATGTTATATGCGAAAACAACACATTATAGTGTCGATTTGATTTAATTGAGTGAATTCATTTGAAATAAGCCATCTATCGATTTGTGTGAAAAAGAATTGTGCTAGAGCATAGCTCGCACTGGATTTTATATATTTTCCACATTTATTAGTGCTGGAGTGACACTCGCACTAGATTTTACATGATATGCATCACATAGTACTTGAGTATTTCTCGTACTTGATTTTTAATGCAATTTGAGCATGATAGAGTACTGGAGCGTTGTTCATACTCAATTTTATTGATTGTTGCATGATAGAGTGATGCAGCATTGCTCGTACTCAGTTTTACATGACATAGTTCTGGGAGCATTGCTCGCATTAGATTTATGTGACTTATGCATGAGGTCGTGCTGGAGTTACCTCATACGTACTGATTTTGAAAGAGATAGCATGAAATAGTAGTGCTTGGAGCTTGTGCTGACTATCTATCGCATCGATTATATGCTTGCATGTGCATTTTGAGATATGATTAAGGGCTATCAAAACTATTATCCATGGTATGAGGGCTAAGACTTATAGCAGGCACCCTGATTGTGAGGTTTAGGTACATGGAGTACTTTGTACCGTGTATGTCACATGGAGTATGTTGTACCGTGTGTACATGATGATATAGAGTTATCAGCCAATGGTTGAGGATTTAACCCACATCTTATTACAGCAATTGTAGGCCCGACACACAAAGATCTGTGTAGCTTAGGATCACCGAAAAAGGGATATGATCATAATCCTCGAACAAGTAGTCGCCTATCTTATCTCATCTCACATGATATTGCTTGTTTGGATCGTCACATGAATTTATTAAATTGGGTAGACCCGAGGGATGAGTTGAGCCTCGACATGTGACTTTGTGTGTGAAAAAGGGTAAACCCAAGGGATGGGTTAAGCTCGAATTTTGCGTAAATTGTTGAGGTTATTAAACCAGCATGTTTCCAGTATACACTATTGATTTATATCTATATATATACATACTTTGCATAAGTTTTACAAAGAAAGATACATGCTTTAGAATTGAAATGAAAGGGAATGTTTTAAGGCATAGCATTATTTTTGGTAGATTGTGTGGTTATCTACTTGCTTGCCTGATTTCCTTACTGAGCTGTGAGATCACCCTTTTTATTTTTCCCCTCTCTACAGAGCCTACGCAGTAGATAGAGTATGGCTGAGGACTTGCATTCCTATTGTCCGCTGCTTTTCCATCGAGCGAAAGGTATACATGCACATGTATGATTTTATATCTGAACATATAAATAACACAGTGATGTAAACAATGTGAATTGTGGGGGATGTATTTGTATTTAATATATGTGAGCTCACTATGAGATAAAAGAAATTTCAGTCAATATATAGTTTATATTGACATGTATGCATCGTATTGAATAGATTATATGATAAGATAATGTGGAAGAGGTGACTAATGCTGAATCACAGGCCAACTGTTCGTTAAAAGAAAGGTATGTAAAAAGTAAAAAGTTTGTAGTGGTTTTTGGTAGAAAAGTCACGGTCGTGATAGAATGGTATCAGAATAGAGTTAGTCTGATGTAAGTCGGTGTTAGTGGTTAGGAAAGAGTACATCCCCATATTATTGTGTTGTGTTCAGTTACAAGTGTGCGTACCGAGATGAGAATTGTATAATTAGTAGTTGTGAATGCAGGAATCGAGCCATTATGGCTAATACTAGCCGTGGTAGAGGGGCTAGAGGAAGGGCTTGAGGCCGTAGAGGTAGGCCTAAGAGCTAAAATGAGTCTTCATCTGCTCATGAGACTCCAGGTCCTACTGAGGTACCAGAGAGTATCGAGGCATGTTTCACGAGGTTAGAGCATTGCCTAGAGATGATAGCGGAGTTGTTGGCACAAACTATGCCATGTAGATAGGGACAGGATGCAGGGACTGTTACTGGACAGGGAGTTGCTCCAAATACGCCTGTATAACCTGTATAAACGCCACAACCTATGGATACCCCTACACTCCACCAGTTCAGGTTACACCCTTTCCTGTTGACCCGCAGCAGGTTAGTAGTGGACTGTGGTACGGTTGTGAGCTTGATAGGTTACGACAATTCTAGAAGTTTGGACCGCCGTTATATTGGGGATAAAGACCTAGTGATTGTGGAGGATTTGATTGGAGAGATTGAGAAGTTGTACGGATTCTTTCAGTGTATGACTTCAGAGATGGTTGCTTTTGTCACCTTCATGCTTAAGGGAGCGGCAGAACATTAGTGGAAGCTCACCAGAGTGATATTGAGAGCATGACACTCAGAGATCAGTTGGGATATTTTTCTGGATGCCTTTAGGAGGTAATATATCCCAGATACAGCGTAGCAGAACTTACAGATGGATTTCTTGGGGTTGATCCAGGGGAGTCAGTTTATGGATGAGTAAGAGACACGAATTATATCCCTGGGTAGGTATGGCCCCGATACTATGAGTAGTGAGACTAAGAAGGTTTGCAGATTCATTGATAGACTGAAACCAGTACCACGGTATAGATTAGTTGCACTAGATATCTCTACCGATGATGAGGTAATGTGTAGGGCGCAACTCTGTGAGCATGATTATGAGAGGAATGCCTTTGAGTTTGACAAAATTAGCCAGGGCTGAGATAGAGATAGGACGAGGTCGACGAGTGACAGTGCCAAAGGGTTCGACTATCGAGGAGGGAAAAGACTCTTCGTTAAGAGACTTTCGGCCATAGCTCCAGTAAGAGGTATTATTATTGGAGGACAGAGGCCTTCTACTGACCAGTATGGTAGATGTGGTAGATACCATAGGGGTAGACCTTGTCTGAAGACTATCGAATTCTGTTTTCGATATGGGAAACCATGACATATCGCGAGAGCTTGTCCAGAGATGATAGAGACTGCCCCATAGAAGGACAAGGAGCCAGAGAGCTCTCCAATTGATACTTCTGCTCTAAGAAAGAGAGCAACAGCTTAAGAGTAGGGGAAAATGATATGACAGCTAATCTAAATTTTCTAAGTATGAACGATTTTGATGAAATCCTAGGAATAATTGATTAGCTGCAAACCATACTATTTTAGATTGTTATGCTAAAACGGTTATGCTGCTTAGCCCAAAAAACTATATTGAAAAGTTTATAGAAAAAAATAAAAGTAGTAAAAGTATTTAGTACTATTGAATTACTATATTGACTGAAAAAATAAAAGTAGTAAAACTATATTCAATTACTATGCTGACTAAGAAATCAAAATGTTGGATGTCTCATTGCGACGTGATTAATACGAATAAGGCGCATCCAGAGTTGAAAGATATCCTTATGGTTAGAAGTTCCCAGATGTCTTTTCGGATGAACTGCCAGGGTTACCACCAGACAAAGAGATGGAGTTCTATATAGATTTGGTACTTGGTATCGAGCCTATTTCGAAACCACCGTATCACATGGCCTTAGTTGATTTGGAAGAACTTAAGAGACAATTGTAAGAACTGTTGCATAAGGGGTTCATCGAACTAAGTTTTTCACCTTGGGAAGCACCGATTTTGTTTATGAAAAAGAATGATGGAAGCCTCTGATTGTGTATTGACTACAGATTGTTGAATAAGGCTACCATTAAGAATAGGTATCCCTTTCCACATATTGATGATTTGTTGGATCAGCTTCAGGGATCACATGTCTTTTCTAAGATTGATCTGAGTTCTGGGTACCATTAGTTGAGAATTCGGAGTGGAGATGTACACAAGGCAGTATTTCTAACCCGATATGGCTATTATGAGTTCTTGGTTACGGCATTCGTACTGACGAATGCCCCCGTATCTTTCATGGCTTTGATAAACGATGTGTTTAAGCCATACCAGGATTAGTTTGTTATCATCTTTATCGGTGACATCTTAGTGCATTCGAAGTCTCAGGAGGAGCATGAGCAGCACCTGCGAATTATATTAGAGACTCTCCGAGAGAAGGAGTTGTATGCTAAACTCAGTAAGTGTGACTTTTGGTTAGAGGAGATCTCATTTTTAGGACACGTTGTGTCAAAAGATGGAGTGTTAGTAGACCCATCCAAAATAGAGGCTGTAGTTCAGTGGGAACAACCAAGGACAGTTATCGACATCAGAAGTTTTCTGGGTTTAACTAGGTATTATCAGAGATTCGTCGAAAGATTTTTTAAATTGGCTGCTCCATTTACACTCTCAGTCGAAAGAATGTTGCATTCGTGTGGGACGCTGATTGTGAGATACTTTATCATCTGAAAAAGGCTAACGTTGTAGTTGATGCGTTAAGTAGGGAGAGCCTTGGGATTGTATCGTATATGATGGTCAAGGAACACGAGTTGCTAGAGCACTTTGCTAACCTCAGTTTGGGTGTTGTGCCTTCTGATTCGAATATGGACTGTGTGATAGCTAGCTGAAGGTTGGAACCTGATCTGTTGGACAGGATCAAACAAGCATAAGTGATCCGTATTGCGTTGATATGATAAATCAGATGTAGAAGGGCACAGAGATCGATTATGAGTTGAGTTCTGATGGACTACTAAGGTTCAAAAGTAAGATGTGTGTTCCCGATAATCTAGAGCATAGGAAAGTGATTTGTTGCAAGCTCATTCTTTGAGGTACACGCTGCATCCAAGGAGTAACAAGATGTATCAGAATCTTCGAAAAGTGTATTGATGGTCGGGTATGAAAAAAGATGTTTCAGGTTATGTGGCGAGATGTCTCGTATGTCAGCAGGTGAAGGTAAGGCATCAGAATCCAGCAGGATTATTGCAGCCTCTACCTATACCGACATGAAAATGGGAGCATATCACCATGGATTACGTGTTAGGTTTACCGAGGACATGTAGGAATCACGATGCGATATGAGTGATTGTGGATAGATTAACGAAGTCAACCCAGTTCTTAGCTATGAGAGCTACCGATACTTTGAATTCATTGGCAGAGTTGTATGTACGCGAGGTAGTGAGGTTACATGGTGTTCCAGTAAGTATAGTTTCGGATAGGGATTCCCACTTCACTTCCCACTTTTAGGAACATTTTCAGGAAGCCATGGGACCCAATTAAGTTTAAGCACCGCTTTCCATCCTTAGACAGATGGTCAGTCAAAGAGGACTGTACAGACTCTGGAGGATGTGTTGAGAGCATGTGTGTTATAGTTTAAAGGCTCTTAGGATGATCATTTGCCACTAGCAGAATTCGCCTACAACAATAGCTATCATTGGTTGGGAAGAAGTGGGTATGGTCGTAGATGTTGTTCGTAGATGGTCGAAGAAGTGGCTCTTAGGATGGCACCGTATGAGGACTTGTATGGTCGTAGCTGTTGTTCCCCTATTGGTTAGGAAGAAGTGGGTGAATGAACGATTTTGCTCCTGATATGGTCATGAAATCCTCTGAGGATGTTCGGTCGATATGTGATAGATTAGGAACCACTCAGAGCAGACAAAAGAGTTATGCTGGCAAGAGACGAAGACCATTTGAGTTACAGTTGGCGAGTTAGTGTTTCTGAAGGTTTCTCCTTCCAAGGGTATAGCAAGATTCAGGAAGAGAGGTAAACTGAGTCCTCGCTACATGAGACCCTTTGAGATACTAGATCGAGTGGGAGATAAGGCCTATAGGTTGGCGTTACCACCAGACTTATCAGGTGTCCACAACGTCTTCCACATTTCGATGCTTCGAAAGTGTCACCCAGATCCGACACATGTGATTAGCTATGAGCCGTTGAAGCTCAAAGAGGATATGTCATATGTTAAGAGGATGATTCGGGTACTGGATAGAAAGGAAAAAGTCTTGAGGTCAAAGACTATCGAGTTAGTGAAGGTTCCCTGTCAGCATCATACTTCAGAGGAGGCTACTTGGGAGTTAGAGAGCCTGATGCGTGAGAAGTAACCCCAACTGTTTGACGATTGACTTGGTTCTAATTTGCAAGACCAAATTTTTTAAGTTTAGGAGGATTGTAAGACCTGAATATTTGATGTAGCTTATTTCTTATGATTCTTTTATGTAAAAACATTTTATTATGTTGGTTGAATCATAAGAAGAGTGTTTACTGCAAAGGAAATTGTAAGTAAAGTGGTACAACACACATAAGCTACATAAAAGCCAAATAAGGGCTATAAGTGCCACAGGCTAAACCGAGTGGATCAAAATCATTCTGACTAAATATAATAACTTATAATGAGAAAATACAGAGAACTCATGGAGGAAAGTCGGCTTGATTTGGTCCCAAACATGTTGAAGTAGAAGAAACGCCAAAAAGGGGTTAAACAAGTCCGAAATGGTCCATTTGAGTGGTATTTGATATATTCACCTCCCGAAAATGGCCAAAACATAAAGATGAGAGTGTGAACCATGGTAAATGACACTTTTTGATTTTTGAGAAAAAGTAAAAAGTGGTCAATGGTTAATAAAAAATGGACTTTGACCAAAGTTGACTAACCATGGTTAGAATTTAACCTAAGTATGGTTAAAATTGGGGAAGAAATATTTTTTGTTAAAATACTAGATAATCATCTCCTGAAGTATGGAAAATTAATTTAATCAAATTTCTGATTAAATTAAACGGGTAAAACACAATGGGCCAAAGTTGGAATTTTTAAAGCCCATTAAGGTATAGTAAGTGTGGGCCGAATTTGGAAAGCCTAGTGGGCCAAATTGTTTGGCCATTTCATAGGCCCAATATTGAGACAATTGAAGGCCCAATCAATAGTAAAAATTTCACCACAAAAGTCAAAAGGAAAAGCCCAAACCGAAAGCCCAATTGGAAAGCCCATTAGTATAAGTTAAAACCCATTAATAAAAGGTAGCAAAATCCAATTTGGTAACCATCACCTAAACCTTTTGAAAGTCAAATATGATGGCTGAATTTGTGACTTAATGACTAAGTCTTTAAGCTTAAATATTAGTCAACACAACATCATCTTCATCCTTTCATTTTCGGCAAGCTTAAGAAACCATTACCAAACCATATTTTAAGCTTTCTCTCTCTAGAAATCATTAGGTTAGAGACATATTTGCAACAAGTGATCTGCTTGAAAGTTGTTCCATATTGAGAGAGGAATAACATATCTTGGAATCAGCTATCAAGGAGCCATATTGAGCAACCCAAAAATCAAGGAAGTTTTGACCAAAGTGGGAAGTATAAGCTAGGTGAGCTTTCAAGCTTTCAACTTCATATATGTTGATCTATGAGTTATATGGAGTTGATTTGTATATGTTTTATGGATTAAAACACATGAAATCACCATAAACAAGTGATAGCCGAAAGTTGGTATATGATTTTTGATGAATACCCATGTGATTTTAAGACATGTATTGGTTGATATGCATGTATACATGATTAGGGCATGATTAGTTTTAATCAATTTGTTCATATGGATGGTTGTATGATGTTGGCATATAAGGTGTTTGATAAAATGCCAACATGAAATATGGGAAAGGCTTAAGACATGCTAACCAAGTGTTTGATAAAATGCCTAAATGAATGGCTAGGCATGTTGGTGCGGTGTAGCATAGTCTCGGCCATGGGCAACATGCATGGCTCTCGGCCACATACCATGGCCGAAAGGCCAAATGGGCCAAGTTGTCACGACCCTCTTTACCAGTCTGTGACCTTTACCTTACCACTTACCACTAATAGTTGGGCTATGAGTCAACATCCAATCCATATCTAATATACATTCATTTTAATTAAATAGAATAGAAACTAGACTTTTTATAAATATGCAGAAACGTTTACATTAGTTTCCATTATCTATACATCCCTTTTGTACAAAATATCACTAGATTGTGCATTAATTTACAGGATACAAATTTTTTTTTCTCAACACAAGTGTATACCTCTCTATACTGTTGGAGAACTGGAGAACACATTAGCTAGGACGACTGCAATACTCACTACTACGTAGTATCTGTGGAGGAGGAAATGAGGGGGTGAGCATAACACGCTCAATAAGGAAAATGTGCAAGCAGGTAGATAACTACACTATCTACATGCTAAAATACATATATGTTCATTTTCCTTATAAAACAATATGCATGTCCGTTAAAACAACTTCCATCAATGCGAAATCATTAATTCGCTAGATAGGTATATGCATATTCACACAGTAGCACAAAGCTTTTCACAGTATAGTCTATTCACACAGTTCATATATAGAAAATGTTTTACTTAAAACGACACAGGTTTATTTCAAAATCACTTTACACATAACAAGTCAATGTTCATATGAGACATAATCATGGGTTAACACATTCCGCAAACACACAGCAAGGGAAGATATCTGTCACCTCATACAGTAGTGACAATATCATATATCACATATCCCCAGACACACATCAAGGGAAGATATCTATCACCTCACACAGTAGTGACAATATCATATCACACGGATATAGAAGACTTATGGCCATAGTCAGATTACAGGCTACATTGATCAGGTGTGTGGGAACCCTACGCTTAGGGAGGCGAATCAACCATCCCGTCAGCTCAACTCAATTCATAGCACATTGTACCCCACGGCTAACGCTCAAGGTACATCGTGCTCCCGTGGATCCTAATCACCCATTTCCATTGTCTCAAAATCACGTGTGAGTATGTCAGTGCTAGACACACAGTAGTACACGACGACTCTAACACAGTTTATCCATCACACAGTAATTTCACAAACTCTCGTGAGAGCTCTTGAGTGAAACACACAGTATCATCGAGGCATCAAACATGGTTTTACTTATCACACAGAAGCTCAAGAGACTACGTACGAGCACTCAGAGGAAGGCACACATCATATCTGAGGCATCGAGCACGGATACGAGCTCTCGAATGAAACACACTGTATCGATCATGGCATCAAGCACCGTTGTCCCATCACTTTAAATCGAGAGGGTCACATGCGAGCAAAAATTAGAGCAAGGTCACTAAGAAGTACTCTATGGCTCGAACATGATTCCCTAAAATCTAGTCCGAGCAGCTCGAGTGGAATCACACAGCGTCACTCGAGGCATCGAGCACTCTTTAGCTTTCTCAAAAATTACTTTGAAAGTAACGTACGAGCAAGGCTGGTGAATATACCATTGCCTCTCATTCTCTAGCACGATTTCACACAAAAAAGAAATAAAAGGGCTCAATGTATAGTTATGAGTGAGAGGGTAAATCTCCCTTGAATCACTCTTTATAAACATTTCATGCAAATTCATACTATCGACTTATTCTCATATGTAGTTTTCTATCTAGCCATATCAATATCTATGTATTTATCGCATACATGTGCATTCAACAGGCAAGAAAACATATGTATAGCTATCTCTATAGCTCACATAAGTCCCTTACCTCGAATCACACTTGAATCGTCTTCCTTGATTCCAATAGCTTAAGATCCGATCTTGTCAACTCTGACTTTATATCCAGGAGCTACAAGTGTTCACAATTCTCATCAGTATATTTTCATATACTTCATTCCACTTGCATGATATTTAGATCAATGCATTTTGGCCATTTATATCTCATTTGGCCTCTCTATACCATTATTAGACTTTATTCTTCCTTAAGTCCATTTCACTCATTTTATTTATTTCTCGGGAATCCATTAGACTCCTCAAGTCCATTGATTCCATATTGAACCGGCATTTAGCTCCCCATGCCATTAGTTCATCATTTCATTTCATTGAGGCATTTCATCGAACACGTCATATACTCCAATTTCAACCTTTATCCATTCTAACGTATGGATTTCACCAAACCATTTTACAAGCATCAATACATGCTTAATAACATCTATGCATGCTCAAATCATCCTCAAATCCATGCTTACTCAACAAATCCTCATTTTGGCACATTTAACCATTTTATAGGTCATGGAGAGTTTAACATGTTCTAAGATGTTTCAATCAGCATTCTATATACCAATCTACTCACACAAGTATATAGATTAACATATATGAGATTGGGGTATTGAAATCTTACCAATCTCAGCTTTTCTCCTTTTTGCACAATTTGGGGGAAAACACCTTTTCTTCTCAATGGCTCAACTCAGCTTCTAGCTTCCAACTATGTTGTTCTCTTACTCTATAGGAACAACTTCACTCAAATGAGTTTCTCTCAAATCTGAATGGAAACTATTGAGAATCTTTAGAGAAGTTTTTGGTTACTTTGATTCAAAAATGGAGGGGTTTATGTTTCTCCTGAAATCTGCAGTTTAGCAGCTCTGTTTATATAGAAATTGCCTTGATGAGATCGATCTCCCTAGGTTAAGGATCGATCTTCCCCTGTTTTAAGCCTTTCAGAATGCAATTTTAAGCCTATGAGATCGATTTGTCAAGGCATGAGATCGATCTACTCATTGCTATGAGATCGATCTAATCTAAGTGATGAGATCGATCTTCTCCAAGTAGAGAGCTAAACAGATTGATCTGGCACAAGGATGAGATCGATCTGCTCTTGCTCGAGAGCTAAGGAAAATGATATGCTTAAATTAAGGATCGATCTCCTCATTCCAGAATCATTCTCTTCATTTTGGGCAATGAGATTGATCTCCCTTGCATTGAGATCGATCTCCTCTTATTCTGTAGCACACTTAGCTGTATTTTTTCCAAATTTCAACAGAATACTTGCATTCAATTTGCTGCATTGCTCATTTTACATTCTATCCACATTCATCACTTACAAAAGTCCATTTCTTCTCATTCACATAAAATGAAACCTGTGTGTATATCACAAACTCATATTACAAGTGTGTACATCGATTTTATGGACTTTACATCACTTATGATTCATATTACATGTACATATACATACTTATGAAATCATAAGGTTACATATAAAGATACGGGTCTTACACAAACTGACTTGGTTTCGGCCCAATAAGCAATGACGGGCCTCGGACAAGCCTAATAAGAGTTGGTGAGCCCCACAAGCCCAATAGGCCCAACTAAAATGAACAGTAAAGTGAAATAGGTTTAAGATAGTGTTAGGTCCAATAGAGTAAAATGGGCCCATTAAGTGAAATACAGATGAAAAAGTATAATTACCCTAATGAATGGTTATTTACAGCTCTAGAGTTTATATTGGGAGCTGATCAGACTGCGAGATTGAGCAGCACTGATGAAGTGAGGTCACGTGACGTGATCCGAGGCAAAGGACTTTTGCGGGTTATTAGACATATCTGCACGTATTTTCATTTGCTTTTACATTCACTTAAAGAGTTTGAGGGTCATAGAAAGTGAATAATATTTATAGCGACCCGATAGTGGTAAATTATGATTTTGCCCCTAGTTAGTCAAAAAAGTTAACTTTTGGAAAAAGTTGTAAAAAGCTTAGACAGCATGTTTTCGACTGTTTTAAATCTTGTTTGATAGTTGCATGGATAGACTAGCTGATGTTTTCATGTTATATGCGAAAACAACACATTATAGTACCGATTTGATTTAATTGAGTGAATCCATTTGAAATAAGTCATCTATCGATTTGTGTGAAAACGAATCATGCTAGAGCACCATTCGCTCTGGATTTTACATTTTTTCCACATTTATTAGTGCTTGAGTGTCACTCGCACTAGATTTTACATGATATGCATCACACAGTACTTGAGTATTTCTCGTACATGATTTTTAATGCGATTTGAGCATGATAGAGTACTGGAGCGTTGCTCGTACTCAGTTTTATTGATTGATGCATGACTCGTACTCAATTTTACATGACATAGTGTTAGGAGCATTGCTCACACTAGATTTATATGACTTGTTCATGAGGTCGTGCTGGAGTTTACTCGCACGTACTAGTTTTGAAAGAGATAGCATGAAACAGTCGGGTTGGGAGATTCTATAGACTGTGTGTCGCACTGATTATATGCTCGTACGTGCATTTTGATATACGACCGAGGGTTATCAAAACTATTATCCATGGTATGAGGGCTGAGACCTATGGCAGGCACCCCAACCTTGAACTGTGTATGTCATATGGAGTACAATGTACCGTGAGTACATGATGATATAGAGTTGTTGGCTAATGGTTGAGGATTTGACCAACCAACCGTTACAGCAAATGTGAGGCCCCGCATACTGAGTACTATGTAGCCTGGGATCACGAAAAAATTGGATATGATCATAATCCTCGAATATGTAGTCGCCTATCTCATCTCATCTCACTTAACATTTCTTGTTTGAATCGTCACATGATTTTATAAATTGGGTAGACTCGAGGGATGGGTTGAGCCTTGACATGTGACATTGTGATATGAAAATGGGTGACCTGAGGGATGGGTGAGGCCCAGATTTCCATGTTTTGCATGATGATATGCCATCTTGGTTTTGATTTAATTGATATGGCATAATGAAATGTGATTTACAGTATTTACATGACAATGCAATGTTTTGCATAAAATTACTAAGGTTATTAAACCAGCATGTTTTCAGTTTATCTTGACGATTTGTATCTATATATACATACTTGCATAAATGTTTCAAAGAAAGATAAATGCTTTAGATGCAAATCGAAAAGGAAATGATTTTAAGGCATGAGCATTATATTTTATAGATAGTGTGGTTATCTACTTGCTTGCTTTATTTCCTTACTGAGCTAGTGAGCTTACCCCTTTCATTTCCCCCTCTCTACAGAACGTTTGTGGTAGTTAAGTACGACTAAGGACTAGTATTCCTTTATCCACTGCACACCCATCACACGAAAGGTATACACATTTGAAACTTTTTGTACTGAACAATGTAAAAGCATAATTATGTAAACAAATGTACTGTTGGGGATGTATATGTATACGAATATGTATTTGAAATTAATATATGTAAGTTCAGTTTTAGCATGTATATGTCACCATGTATGCATAATATGAAAATAATTGTAAGGCATCTGTGGTTGAGGTGACGAATACTGAATCTCAGCCCAACGATTTGGTGATTGAATTAAGATAGAAAGAATGGTAAGTAAAATGTGAAAAATTTGTAGTGGTTTTTAGTAAGTCATGGGCGATCGTGACAGAATGGTATCAGAGCTAAGTTGGTCTGATGTGAGTCAGTATTAGTAATTAGGAAAGTGTACATCCCTATATTACTGTATTTTGTTTAGTTACAATTGTGTATACTAGATGGGAGTGTTATGACTGAGGGGTGAGAGGTCGAGCTAGAGGTCGTAGAGGTAGGCTTGAGAGTACATACGAGTCTTCGTCTAACCATGAGTCGACAGGTCCTACCGAGGTACCAGAAAGTACCGTGGTGCACTTCATGAGATTAGAGTGTAGCTTGGAGACTATAGTGGAATTATTGGCACAGACTATGCCTGGTAGATAGGGACAGGATGTAAGGACTATGATTGGAAAGGCAATTGCACCTGGTACACCTGCACAGCCAGCTCAGACGCTACTACAAATACTCCTACACCCCCACCAGTTCAGGATACGCCTTCTTCTGTTACTCCACGACAGGGCGGCAGTGCTTTGGGGTATGGTTATGAGCTTGATAGATTGCGACAGTTTCAGAAGTTTGGACCTCCATCATTTAGTAGGGTAAAAAGGCCTCGTTATTGCAGAGGATTGGCTGGGAGAGATAGAGAAGCTTTATGGATTCTTTGAGTGTACGACTATTTAGATGGTCGCATTTTCTACGTTACTGCTAAAGGGATCGGCAGAGCATTAGATGAAGTCCACCAGGGTTATATTGCGAGCACGACACTCAGAGATCACTTGGGATATCTTTTTGGATGCCTTTAGGAGGCAGTATGTCCTGAACACATCTCAACGAAAGCTACAGATGGATTTCTTGGGGTTGAGCCAGGGGACTCAGTCAGTGGATGAGTATGAGACACGATTTATATCCCTAGGTAGATAAGACCCCGATACTAAATAATCTGTTTTTCCTAAGCATGATAATTCACAATTGTTCTTACATTCTTTGGTATGAATTCCTTTATTGGACACAAAACAATAAGTAAGACAATCCATAGAGACATTTACGTTATCTTATAACACGATTCTGCTTAACATTGCGCATTTACGTTTATGGTTAGGTCACTGGGTGTGACAACTTATTTTGGTATCAGAGCGGCCTGTTATTAGGCCGTGTCAATGTAGGTTAGCTAGTCTAGAGGTACGTCTCACAACCGTGCATGTCTAAACTGTATATATATGTTTGCATATACTTTCGATTGTTATTAACTTTGTTTGGGTCTTTGGTATAGGAATTATGAGTCAGTATGAGTGGGAGACGAATAAGAGCCAAAGGTAGGGAAGCTCAGTCGCCTTTAGTACCTCCCCCACAGCCAGAGAGTCCAAACTACAAGATTGAGAGACTCGAGCGATCAATGGCAGAGATGTTTGCCACATTCACTCAATTCATGGCTAACTTCACTAATTTCGTGAATGCACCTCAAGCTCCCCTACCTCTAGAGCCTCAACCACCACGAGAACCACCACTACCAGTTCCAGAAGAACCCGTACCTCCACCACAGCCACCGGTAGTGTAGACACCAGTTCAAGACTTGGTGGAAAGGAATATGGAGCGGGTAAGACAGTTTCAGAAGATGAATCCACTAGTGTTTAAGAGAGATAAGGACCCCAATGCAGCTGAGGAGTGGGTTTTGAAGTTGGAGAAGATATTCAAGATCATGAACTACAGTAGCACGGAGAATGTGGCATTGGCTACCTACATGTTAGAGGGAGAGGTAGAACGATGGTGGACTTCTGCCAAGACCATTCTGTTGGCAAAGCACACGAAGATCACTTAGGAGACTTTCCTCGAGACTTTTAATGATCAGTACATCCCAGAGTGTCCACAGAGGAAGAAAGAGGCAAAATTTCTAAGCTTTGTCAAGGGCAACATGACGGTGGACCAATACGAATCGAAGTTCACTGCACTGCTTTGGTATGAACCTAATATAGCTAGAAATGAGTTAAAGAAGATGGTTAAGTTCATCCACGGGCTGAAGCCGATAATTTGAAGCAAGTTAGCACCTCTGAACATACGGACCTATGATGAAGCCATCCAGAGGGCGCAGTTTGTAGAGCATGACATGGATTTGTCCCAAACTGAGTTTCACTCATGACTGAGGAGTCATGGTAAGAGGTATGATAACAGGAGGTCCTTTCAAAATAGGTGGCAGAACAAGAAGCAGAAGGTTGGAGCCTCTCATGCCATGGTGACTAAGCCGAGGCCTTTTCCTACACATAATGCTCATGTACCCTATCAGATTCCCACGTGTAGCCAATGTGGGAGGAGACACCATGCCAACCAGCCCTGCGACCGAATCTATGAGACTTGTTTTCAGTGTAGAAAAGTGGGACACATGAAAAGAAATTGTCCTAAGTTGACTACCATGCTAGCCCAACCTGTAAGAGCTATTCCTCCACTACCACCAGCTTTGGTGGACAAAAGCAAGAAAGTTTTCAGTCAGGGGAGAGTGTTTACATTGGACAAAGAAGCTACAAATGCCTCGACATCGGTGGTGAAGGGTAATCTTCTCATCTCAAATGTTAAAGCTTTTGTATTAATAGATTCTGGATCAACACACTCTTTTGTATCACCTATTTTTACTAGGAAGTTACCAATAGAACCTGAGCCTCTAGATTATATACTTCGTGTAAGAACACCCATGAAAGAATCGCAAATTACTAAGGTAGTGTATAGGAACTGTGAAGTAAGGATAGATGACAAGGTCGTACCAACTAACTTGATATTGCTAGATATGTTGGACTTTGATGTGATACTAGGAATAGATTGGTTAGCTACACATAAACTTAATTTGGATTGTTTTAGGAAGGTTATGACCTTGTACTTACCCGAAAAGTGTGTAGTAACTTTTGGAGATAAATGAATGAAAAAATAAACATTTTATTCGTTAAATGTTGTCTTGATAAGTTGATTTCAAATGATGAAGGTTTTATAGCTTTTGTGTAATGTAATGAGAAGTCGAAGCACAGCCTTCAGGATATCCCAGTAGTGAAGGATTTCCCCGACGTATTTCCCGAAGAGTTCCCAGGATTACCCCGTGATAAAGAGTTAGAGTTTTGCCATCTACTTGGTGCCTGGAACTGAACATATGTCTAAACCTCTTTATAAGTTAGCACCTATAGAGTTGGAAGAATTGAAGAAACAACTCCAAGAGCTATTAAATAAGGGATTCATCAGCCCGAGTATGTCACCTTGGGGTGTACCTGTGCTCTTTGTGAAGAAGAAGGATGGTAGCTTGAGGTTGTGCATTGATTACCGGATGCTCAATAAGGCTACTATCAAGAACCGGTACTCGTTACCGAGGATCGATGACTTATTCAATCAGTTGAAGGGTGCCAAAGTGTTATCGAAGATAGACCTAAGGTCGGGATATCACCAGATAAGAGTTAGAGGCGAGGACATCCCAAGATTGCCTTTCGAACTCGCTATGGTTATTACAAATTCCTGGTCATGCCATTAGGCTTAACGAATGCTCCTGCTACATTCATGAACCTGATGAACGAAGTCTTCAAAGAGTACCTGGATAAGTTTGCGATTATCTTTATAGACGACATCCTAGTGTATTCTTGTTCTTCGAAGGAACATGAACAACACCTGTACCTAATCCTTCAAACCCTTATAGAAAGGAGGTTGTATGCTAAGCTGGACAAATGTGAATTCTGGATGAATAAGATTGGCTTTCTAGGCCATGTAGTGAACAAGGATGGAGTGTCTGTTAACCCGTCCAAGGTGGAAGCTATAGTGAATTGGAAAAGACCAAAGACAGTGATAGAGATACGAAGCTTTCTTTGATTAGTTGGGTACTACAAAAGGTTTGTAGAAGGATTCTTAAAAATTACAGCTCCTTTGACACTTCTCACCCATAAGGATGTCAAGTTTGAGTGAGTGATGTCTGTGAGCGCAGTTCTCAAGAGCTCAAGCATCGATTAACTTCTGCATCGATCCTTACCATACCAGATAGACCCAGAGGATTCACAGTGTATAGTGATGCTTCACTAAATGGATTATGGGGTGTGCTTATGTAGAATGGCAAAGTGGTAGCATATGGATCTTAGCAACTGAATGAGCATGAAGGAATTACCTTATGCATGATCTAGAGCTTGTAGTGATAGTTTTTGCCTTGAAAATATGGAGGCACTACCTTTATGGAGAAACATTTCAATCTATACAGATCACAAGAGCCTCAAATACCTATTCTCCCAGAAGGAGCCGAACATGAGGCACCGTAGATGGATAGAGTTGTTGAAAGACTACGATTGTGAAATCTTGTATATCCTGGGGAAAGTAAATGTGTAGCTGACGCATTGAGTAGGAAGAACATGAGTATGGTGTCTAGTATGATGTTAAAGAGTCAGAATTACTGGGACAGTTCACAAGCTTAGTTATTGATGTAACACCATCTGATCAAAGTCCTTTAGTTGCTAGCCTCTAGATTGAACCGACATTAATCGAGCAAATTAGGCAGGCATAGAACATAGATCAGAAGTTGCTTGAGGTGTCCGGGCAGATCCAGGAGAGTAGAGATTCTGAGTTTGAGATTGGTTCAGTTGGATTGCTTAGATTTTGAGGTCGGATATGTGTGCTAAAGGATGAGGACCTCAAGAGATTGATTTTGATCAAAGCTCACTCTAGTAGATACACATTACATCCCGAGAGCACCAAAATGTACAACAACGTACGTAAGGTGTATTGGTGGCCTGGAATGAAATGCAATGTTGCCAAGTTTGTAGCTAAGTGCTTGGTATGTCAGTAAGTGAAGGTAGAACACCAGAAACCAGCAAGTTTACTTCAACCCCTACCCATACCAACTTGAAAGTGGGAACACATAACTATGGACCTTGTTACGGGTCTACCTAGAACTCAATGGAAGCATGATGCAATCTGGGTGATCGTGGATAAGCTCACCAAGTTAGCACACTTCATAGTCGTTAGCTCCACTACTCCTTTGCATGCATTGGCAGAATTGTTTGTCAAGAAGATAGTGAGACTGCAAGGAACCCCAGTAAGTATCACTTCAGATAAGGACTCTAGGTTCACATCTCGGTTTTGGAAGCAAATTCAAGAGTCCTTAAGTTCCTGGATACAGTTTAGCACGACATACCATCCTCAGACTGATGGACAGTCTGAACGGACGATACAAACTTTAGAGGACATGTTGCGTGCTTGTGTTATTGATTTTGGAGGTTCATGGGACAAGCACTTGCCATTAACAAAATTTGCTTACAACAATAGCTACCATGCCAATATAGGATGGCCCCGTACGAAGCCTTTTATAGGCGAAAATGCAGATCACCAATTAGTTGGGAAGAGGTTGGTGACAGGAAGATCTATGCTCCGAATTTGGTCGAACAAGCATCAGAGAAGGTCCGCATGATTTGTAGTAGGCTCAAAGTGACACAAAATCGACAAAAAAGTTATGCTGACCATCTAAGAAGGGATTTGGAGTTTGCAGTGAGAGATCATGTGTTCTTGAAGGTTTATCCAACAAAAGGCGTTATGAGGTTTGGAAAAAGGGGCAAGTTGAGTCATCAATAAATAGGACCATGCGAGATATTGAAGTATGTCGACGAGGTAGCATACCGACTAGCCTTACCTCTAAAGCTAGCCGAGGTACATAATGTATTCGATGTGTCTATGCTTCACAAGTATCAGCCTAATCCATCTCACATCCTAGCTGATGAGCCGTTGGAGTTAAGAAGGGATTTGAGTTACGAGGAGAAACCAATCCAAATTCTTGACAGGAAGGACAAAGTTTTGAGATCCAAAACCATTCTTTTCGCCAAATTTCTCTAGCAATACCACTCTATTGAGGAACCAACGTGGGAGTTGGAGAGCTTGATGTGAGAGAGATACCCGCATCTTTTTAACCTGGCTCGAAATTCGGAGGATCAAATTCTATAAAGAGGGGAGAAATGTAAGACCACAAATATCTTATACCAAATGTCTCATCTGTGTATATATATTAGAATTTAAAAATTTGGAGTTCTTTGTTTTAGGAATGTAGGGAGTGAGAATACACTAGATTTTATCTTTTATAGTTAAGTCGGATTGTGAGTCCGAATTAATAACATTAAGCTTAAACTCAAAGCTAGCCGAATTTTAATATAGAATTATTAATAAGGTCCAAATTAACATAATTAGAATAAACGAATATAATATTAATATACTTAAAATAATAGAACGAAGGAACATAAAAATTTAGATGAAGAGCTAAATTCAATTAACTTAGAGTAAACACATCTTAAATGCATAATGTATATGCATGAATGTGTTCATGAACTCAATTCATTAAGTAGTAAATAGATTCATGTGACCAGATTAGGATAGATTGAGTTAATCTACCCTTAGTTATTATGTTAAACGTACATGAATGTAGAATTAAAGCAAATTCATGGAAGTAAACTTAGGTAAGTGTACCAAAAATTTAATAGAAACATAGGCTAATTCGGTTAAATAGAATTTATCAAGGATAAATTAATTAGGATGATTAAAATTTAGGTAATTTAACCAAGTTAATTAAGTGATAAAGTAAATTTAATAAGGTAATATAATAAAACAGAAATTTTAAAGTTAATGACAACATTAGAGAAGAATTAAGCCTATGTACACATTGTAAATTGGAAATATATGTATATAAAACCATATATTTAGTAATTTTTGAAATATATATATATAAATAAATATATAAATATTTATTATATTTTATAAATATAAATATAAATTTACAAATATATAAAAAAAAGTGCAAAGTCATGTTACAACCAAAGAAGAAATTTGGTTCCCCTTTGCTTTTCTTTACCTCTCACGATACCAACCCCCTTGCTCACCATCAGATTATCCAACAGCCAACAAAACCTACAAAATTCAGTTTTCATGTTAGAATTAAGTGATTTTCATATAGTCTTAGAGTTAGATTACTAGTTTTTACACCTAAAATTCATGCTTCCCATGAAATTATGTTCAACCAAGAGACCAAAGCCTACCTTCCCCAAACCGTGAGCTTCCAAAGATAAAGAGGAGAGAATAGCCGAACCTGTAAAGGAAGATTACACCAAACAAAATTGAATTGGTGCATAGGCTTAGGATTACATGAAATTTTCTAGAAATTCAAGAAAAGAATTTGGGGATTTTAGCTAGGGTAGTTTGGCTATTGACAATTAAGGTAAGTGACGATTAATTTTTGGAATTTCATGTTTGATTACTGTTATTGTCAGACCCATATTTTTATGTAGCTTGTTCCTTATGATTTATACATGTACAGACATGTATTGAGTTATTTAAATCATAAGAAGAGTATTTACTAGATTTAAGTGTTAGTGAAATGCTTTAACACTTAAAAGCTACATAAAGGCCTAATGTGAGCTATGAGGGCTACAGGTTAAACCGAATGGATCTAAATCATTCTGACTGAAGAGAAGAACTTATGATGTGGAAATATAGAAAGTTCATGAAGGAAAGTCAGTTTGATTTGGTCCCGAACACATAAAGGTAGAGTAAATGCCAAAAAAAGGGCAAAACAAACCTTTTAAGCCGTTTGAGGTGTTTTCGGTATATTCACTTCCCGAAAAAGGCCAAAACGTAAAGACGAGAGTGTAAAATATAAGATATGACACTTTCAAAATTTTGAAAAAAGTCAACTTGGTCAATGATTAAGGAAAAAGTCAACTATAGTTAAGAAAAGTGGACTTTTACCATAGTTAACTAACCATGGTTAAAAATTAACCTAAGTATGGAGAAAATTTGGGAAAAAATATTTTTGATCATAATACAAGATAATCATCCCCGAAAATAAGAAAAATTTATTTGGATGAATTCCGATTTTAATTTAATGGTTAAAAATGCAATGGGCCAAAGTTGAAAATTTTAAAGCCTATTAAGGTATCATAAGTGTGGGCCGAATTTGGAAAGCCCAATGGGCCGAATTGTGGGGCCAATTTGTGGGCTCAATAGTGAGACAATTGAAGGCCTAATAGGTAGTAAAAATTTCAGCCCAAAATCCCAAAGGAAAAGCCAAAACCGAGAAGCCCAATTGAAATCCCATTTGGATGAGTTAAAAGCCATTAATGAAAGGTAGCAAAGTCCAAAATGATAACCATTACCTAAACTTTATGGAAGTCAATTAAGGTGGCTGGATTTTCGGTTAATGACTAAGTAATGGACTTATAAATACCAGCCAACACATAATCATCTTCATCCTTTCATTTTCGGTAAAGTGAAGAAACCATAACCGAAAAGTTTTCTAAGCTTTCTCTCACTAGAAATCACTAGGAAAAAGGCATATTTGGAACTTGCAATCTTCATGAAGGTTGTTCCAAATTGAGAGGAGAGTGACATATGTTGGAATTGGCTATCAAGGAGCCATAATGTGCAAACCGTGAGGCTTCAAAGTTTCGGCCAAGTGTGAACATTTCAAGCTTCCAAATTCATATATGTTAATGTATGAATGATTTTAAGTATATTGGTATATGTTTTATGGATTGAAACACATGAAAACACTATGAACATGTGATGGTCGAAAGTTGGTATATGAGTTTTGATAAATACCCATGTGATTTTAAGACATGTATAGGCTGATATGCATGTAGACATGATTATGGCATGGTTAGTTATAATCAATTTGTTCATATGGATGGTGGTATGATATTGGCACATAAGGTGTTTGATAAAATGCCAACATGAGCCATAGGAAAGGCTTAAGACATGCCAACCAAGTGTTTGTGAAAATGCCTAAGTGAATTTGGCTAAACAAATGGACATGGACGACATGCCATCATGTGGCTGACGGCATGGGATGCTCTCGGCCATGGCATGTGGTCGAGAGGTCCAATGGGCCAAGCCCAATTATTTTAGGCCCAATGTGATGTAATGGGTCTCAGATAAGCCCAATAAGAGTTGGTGGGCCCCACAAGGTCAATAGGCCCAATGAAAATAAATAGTAAAATGGAAATGGGCTTAAGGCATAGTTAGGCCCATTAAGGTTTATTAAAACTCATTAAGGGAAATAGACTGTATTTAATGTGAAATACAGTAGGAAAAATATAATTAACCTGATAAATGGTTATATGCAGCTCCAGAGATTATTGGAGGAGCGAATCGGACTGCTGGATCGAGCAGCATTGAGAAAGTAAAATTTCTCTAGTGATTACATGTAATGGACCTTTGTGAGTAGTTAGAGATACCTGCACATATTTTCGTCTGCTTTTACATTCACTAAAAAAACTCTGAGGGTCATAGAAAGTGAATAATAATTATTGTGACCCAGTAGTGGCAAATTACGATTTTGCTCTTAGTTAGGAAAAAAGTCAACTTTTGTGAAAAGTTGTAAAAAGCATGGAAACCACCATGTTCACTATTTTTGCTATTGTTTAGCAACAGAGTAGGTAGATTGGCTAATGATTTTAAGGTTGATGTGAATTAAGCACACTTTATAGTGCTGATTTTGATATTTTGAAAAACATCCGTTTTTAAAGATCCATCTATCAAATTGTGTGAAAATAAATTGTGCTAGAGCATAGCTCGCACTAGATTTCATATATTTTCCACATATATTAGTGTTGGATTGTGATTTGCACTGGATTTCCATGACATTCATGATAGAGTGCTGAAGTTATTACTCGTACTCGATTTTATATGATTTATACATGAGAGAGTGTTGGAACGATTAGCTCGTACTTAAATTTTTCATGAGATGCATGACAGAGTGCTAGAGCATTGCTCGTACTCAATTCTTCATGATTTATACATGACATAGTACTGGAATTATTGCTCGTACTTGATTTGATGAGTTTTGTGCATAACATGGTACTGGAGCTATTGCTCATACTTGATTTGAAATATGAACTATGTATCACCTAGTTATTGGAGGTTTACTCACACTAGAGTTTGAGTTTGTGATGTGAAGCAGTGTTTGAGCGGAGTGTCAACTGTGAGTCACGCTCAAAGGTGCACATTGTATTTTATGTGATATATAAGACATGTTGAAAATCTGTTCTTGATTTCCTCGTGTAGACTGAATGCCACACTATGAGATGTTCGTATGTGGATTTAGAGACGTGGTATGTATATTCCATGGTTTGAGGGCTAAGACCTATGGCAGGCACCCCGACTGTGATGTAGGGTCCACGGAGTACGTTATACCGTGCGACTAGCATGGAGTACACTGTAACGTGTGGTGTTGTAGAGTTGAGGAGGTTATAGCTGGCAGTTGTGATGGACTGACCCCCCTCCCGTTGCAGCAGTGATGCTCCACACACTAGGACTCCATGTAGCCTGGGATCACCATTATAGGATGTGGCCATAGTCCAGGATATTATTGCATTTCACCACAGAGTCTCACATGATCTATCACTTGATTGATTTAATTATGATACGCATAGACCTGAGGAATGGGTCGGAATCCGATTTTGTATTGTGAATGATTTAAATGCCATATTTACTGTGATTTAAATATACATGGCATGATTAATTTATCTAAAGGCATTGTGATAATATAAAGATCATTATTTTGCACTACATGCCTACATTTGAGAACGAAAGCATGCTTTCTGTACATGGGATTTAATCTGTACAAGTATATATATATATATATATTTAAAGACATTCTTTTAAAGTGAGTTAAGGAAATGATGTTTTCAAGGCATAGCATTATTTTGAGTAGATAGTGTAGATGTCTACTTGCTTGCCTGATTTCCTTACTGAGTGTGTTGTATGCTCATTCCCCTTTATTTTCCCTCTCTACAAAGCATCAACAGTAGAGCGAGTGTGCTTGAGGGATAGTATTCCCGTTGTCTGCTACTATTTCCTATCGATCTACAGGTATACATTGTACGGTTATGTATCTAAACATAGAAACAACATAGTGATGTATACGATATATATTATGGGGAATGTATTTGTATTGGATTTTATATGAGCTCACATGTATTATAAAAGAAATTACAGTCAGTAGATAATGTGTTGACTTGTATGTATGAAAATGGATGAATGATATGGTACGCGAGGAAGCTAACATCAAATCATAGCCCAACCATTGATGAAAGGAAAGGTAAGTTAAAATGCGAAAAATTTGTAGTGGTTTTGGTTAAGTTAAGGAAGGGTCTTGACTGTTATGTTTGTATAATCTTGTGAAATTTTGATTTAATTTCATATTTTGGTGCATGCATGACAATTAGGGTTCTTAGTTAGGACAAATTGGGGGATTTCAAAATTGGGAATTTGACATTAGTATGTCTAACTAAATTATAAACATGCATGTGAAAATCAAATGTATGAATTGATAAATTTTAACAAATATGGGAAAAAAAATTTATGAGCATGAGGAATAGGGCATTCGGCCATTTAGGAAAGTTAAGAAAGTTGTTGTATTGAGAATTTAAGGTAGAACTATTAAATTTGTAATTTGTTTAAAGCAAATGGTAGGTTTGCATGATTTAAATTTTAGCCAAGAAGGTATGAATGATGTGGTATAGTTTCGGCTACAAACAAGCACAAGGGTAAACTGATTCTTATATATATGTAAATTTATATGCAATTTAAAATTTTGAAAATACATAATGTGATAATTTAATTAAAAATGTAGAATTTAAATGTTGAAAGGTCTAGGATTCATGAAATTGGGGGAAATCTGAATTGAGGGTAGGATTTTGATAACATAGGTAAATTTATAATGCTTAGGTGATGAATTAACTGTTTCACATGAGTAATTGCAAACAAGTGCTAGAAATAACATATAGATGGTGAGAATGGAGTACTCGGCCAAGGGGGGAAATTTGAGGATTTTAAGTTAAATTGGGTTTTATGAGTTAGATTCTAAAAATTACAAGAAATCAATACACCCATTCAGTTTGCATGTGGTGAATAAGGATAACAAATCAGAATTTAGACTTACCTTGGCTGAGATTATAAGAATTCTAGTAAAGAATTTACTAGTTCATATAGCAAAGTTAATAAATTGTTGGAATCTTAAATGAATATTGAAGAGTAATTTCGGTCAAATTGAGATGTGTAGAAACCTGTCACGACCCAAAAATCAGAGTAAATTTTTCATTTTTCTTTCATACTTACCTGTCCTCTGATCGTGACCACACTCCACTAACAATTGGGTTGTGCGTCAATGCCAGTCCCACCATTCAATCACCATATAACTTAATTCCTTATTACAGAAAAAGGTAAACACATACGTTTTTCATTTATTCTTTTCCATTCATTTATAAGTGTTTACATTATCTATACATCCCCGACAGTTACTTGCAAATAAGTTACTGTGCTATTCTTATTTAGATACATTATGTACAAGTGTATATACCTCAAAATGATAGGTAACAGCGGATATCAGGAATGCAGTGCTCAACCGCCTCAAAGTCTAGTAGAGGAAATCTGTGTAGGAAAATGAAAGGGGTGAGCACATCAAGCTCAGTAAGGCAATCCTACGAACAAGTAGGCAACCATACTACCTACATGAACGTGGTGCCGTGCATAAACCACCCTTTCTCCACATATTTCAAAACTGATGCTACAATTCATGATGTCATGTAAAACAAGTTCACATATGGATTTCAAAAGCATGGAAAACTCGACATGCAAATCCATTTAAACCATTTCATTCTTGTTAAAATTTCACAACACATTCAGGACTCAACCCCTCCCTCGGGTGTTCCTGACTCACACAAAACCATGAAATCAAATGCTTTTCAAAGCAAAAGTACCATGCGATATAATGAATATCATGTAAAACCAGTTTACATCATTCATGGGTTTAAATAGTAGGGAAAATAACATCATGCAAGTTTTCCAGTTTCATTCTCATCAAAATCATGTCTTCGTCAGGATCCAACCCCTCCCTCGGGTGATCCAAACTCACACGAAAATCCACAAAACGTGTTTCTCAAAAACATCAATATGCGAGACTAGACAATATATGTATATCTCAGGCAAATAACTAGGACTATGGCCATATGTCCTCGTGATCTCCACTGCTACACGGATCCTAGTGTACGGGGTCTAACCACTATCGGGAACTGCCCCGGGAGGTGGGTCAGTCCATCTCGTCGATCCTGCCCGATCACTCGCATCTAAAGATGCCACTCTCATCCGAAGATGCCACGCATTCGAAGATGGCATGCATCCGAAGATGCCACGCATCCGAAGATGCCACGCATCCGAAGATGCCACATAATCAATCCCAGCACGGTACAGCGTAGTCTATGCTACTTGCATGGTACAACGTATTTTGTGGACCCTTATCTCATATCCATACTCATGCCTTGTCTCAAAATGCAAGTGAGACCCTATTTAATAGGCGTGACACATAGTCTACCCGACGCTCCAAGCACGGCTCAACGCATGTTCTCATAAAACCAGTTCAAGCGATGCTCTAGCACTCTCATAAAATCAAGGAAAATCTCGTGCGAGCCAAGCTCCAGCACGCGTTTTATAAAATTTCATAAGATTAGTGTGAGCTAAGTCCAGCACTATGTCAAAATCATGTAAAACTAGTGCGACCTAGGCTCCAGGACTCTGTCATAACAATTCAAGTGAAAGTCTGGTGCGAGTTAGACTCTAGCACCCTTCACGAAAATCATATGAAAATTTGGTGCGAGTTAGACTCCAGCACCAATGGATGTAAAACTCTAGTGCGAGCTCTTGCTCTAGCACTAATGCATGCAACAGACAAATCAAAACTCGTGCGAGCTGAGCTCTAGTACGTCACAATTCTATAAAATCACGTAGGCGGCTACATTTCTCATATCAATTTCAGAGAAAAATAACAGTGATTAAAGTTATGCAATGCTATGCATTTTATTTAAAGGTTAGCCAGCATACCTATGCATGTGTCAAAACACCTTAAGAACAAGCAGGGACCTCTTGTTCTTGCTCCTCCAAACTTTTCCTAAATTTGGAAATTTTACCCTTCACAAGGGTATTTTGGTAATTTGCCCATACGGAGCACTAAAATTTTTATCTTAAATCTAGACCCTTCAGACATTTTAAGAGACTGCAAATGAAGTTGAAATTGCCTAAAGTTACCTCTAGCGGTCCGTAAAATTCCCTTACCTGAAATCACGCGCAAGTTTATCCCGTCTCGATGATAGCAGGTCTCTTAATCCAAATTCGCTCCAACCATGTCTACGGAGCTGCATATAACCATGTATTTGGGTCAGTTCTAATATACTTATCAGTATTTCACTTATACTGATCGAATCTAAAACACTGGGCTCATTTTACTTTATTGGGCCTGATTGCATCTTAATGGGCCTCGACCCATTTCCAACTCATTTCCACTTATTAAATCCCTTCTTCGAGTCTATTGGGTTCTCAATACCCATTGTGTATCGTTCCAAACTCTTTGGATAGCCCATATATCATTTACGACAATTAATTCAAAAATCCAATATAATTCACTAAATGCGAAATTAAATCTGAAATTTGTAAAATAAATCTTTAATACGTAAATAATTACATAAATTATCGTAAATGAGCTATACTTAACCGAGATTATACGATGGTGCGTAAATCGAAGTTCGATCGGGCTCACGTACACGATTTATCATCGAACTGCACAATTTTATATTTAATTCTGGGTAAATTTTTTATTAAATATAATTTAAATAAATTTCTCAAAAATCAAATCGGTCACTTTTGACCTCTTACCAACTTACCTGAAGTTTGGTGTATACCCGAAAATCTTCCCCTTTTTCCTTTTTCTCTTTTTCTTCCTTTTTCTAACTTTTTCCTCTCTTTCTTGGCTGAATCGGTTTGGTCCGATTCAACCTGGTTTAGACCGGTCCGGTTCAACCGGTTCAGTCCAGTTCAATTTTCTTCTTCACCGTTCGGAGCTCTGTCGGCCTGTTCTTCACGGGCTTTCGCCTCCTGCAGCTCCGCGGGGTAGTCCGATTCACGAATTTGGCCTCGGGTTTGCCAACGGTGGCCAGAAAGTGGTCGGTCCGGCTCTTCTCCCTTACGGCGTCGGTACCCATTTTCCTTTCTCGCCGTTATTGGCGTTGGCCTCCGTTTCCCGGGCTATTTTTGCCACCAATCGGCTCTGCATCATGTGGGGGTCCCTCGGCTGGCGGTGGTCGGGGTCGAATCAGCACCGACCACGATGAATTTTCTTTTCCTCTCTCGGCTGTCTCTTTCTCTCTCTTCCTCTCTCTCAGCTGCCAATCGCCGCCTCCTTAGGCCTCCACCAATGTAGGCGATGGCTCGATTGTCCGATGGCTTCGACCACCTCGCCTGGGTCCATCGCCAGTGGCTCTGTCGGTGTGGCAGCCTCAGTCTTCATTTTCGCTTCTGTTTTCATTTCCCAGAATTGCAAATTCTGCGATTCTTTTTTTTTAAATTTTATTTTATTTTATAATTTATCATATTATTAGTATATTCATTAAAATAATATAAAATTACAAAATATCCACCAAAAAAATATATTTTATTTAAATTAATTTATTTAATTAATTTATTGTATTTTAACCCTTTTTCGGTATATTTTCTCCGTATTTTCGGGATATTGTTTTGAGTGAATTTTTGGTAAACCTTAATAATTCCGGATCTTGATCAATTGGACTTGGAATTCGATAATTTCTCCTTCATTGATCAAGATGTCCTAAATCCCTATTTTTAATTAAAATTTTCTTATCAAATTTATACCGAATTTCGATCTTTTGACCGTTTTACCCTTGTACGTGTTTGGGATCAATCCAATCCAACTTCCCTTCACGAACACTCACTCATTTTGTATTTTAAATCCTTATATCCAGTCTGAATCCCATTCGTTTAAATTTGTTGCCATTTCAGTCCTTCATTTGATCTTACGATAAAAAATCGGGTTTTACATAATCTCCCCCACTTAAGAAATTGGGTCCTACAAATTAGAACCAAGTCAAATGGGTCTATAAACAACTCCAGGTACGTCTATCGCATCTTACTCTTTAATTCTCATGTGACTTTTTCGGAGTGTACTACTACCAAAGGACTTGACTAGGGAGATCGTCTTAAACCTCAACACCTTCTCCTTCCTATTTAATATTTGAATCGACTTTTCAACATACGTTATACTTTCATTGAGCTCCAACAGCTCATATCTGATCACATATGCTGGGTCTGGATAGCATTTTCGAAGCATCAAAAGATGGGACACATTGTGGATGCTTGCTAATTCAGGTGGTAATGCTAACCTACAGGCCTTATCTCTCACTTTATCTAATCTCTCAAAGGATTCAATCTAACGAAACTCAATTTGCATTCTTTTCGAATCTCGTTATGTCCTAAGGGCATGTAACTTCCAACAACACTGATTCACCCTCGGTGAATTCCACTGGTTTCTGTCTCTTGTCAAAATAGTTTTTCTGTCTGCTCTGAGGTGTTCTTAATCTCTCACATATCAACTGAACATCCTCAAAGGTTTGTCTTACCAATTAGGGAGCAATTCTCTATCTGTCACCCACTTCTTCCTATTCAAGTCAAGGAACAACCCCTACGGCTATACAATGCCTCATATAAAATCATCTCGATACTCAAGTGATAATTGGTGCTATTGGCGAATTCAATTAGTAGCAACTGATCATCCTAGGAGCTTATAAAATCAATGGTACACACTCTTATCATATCCTCTAGAACCTGTACAGTCCTCTTTGATTGACCATCTGTCTGAGGATGGAAAGCTGCGCTAACATTCAATCGGGTTCCCATAGCTTCCTGAAAAATATTCCCAGAAGTGAGAAGTGAAGCAGGAATCCCTATATGATATAATTCTCACTGAAAAATACATGGTGCTCCACAATCTTCCTTACACATATAGCTGCCTACACACTCAGAGTATCTGGGGATTTCATAACCAGAAGGTGGGTAGACTTAGTCAATCTATCAACTATCACCCAGATAGCCTTGTGATTCCTATGGTCTTCTATAACACATCACGATATCCATGGTAACTTGCTCCCATTTTCGTATCGATATTGGTAGAGGCTGCTATAACCCTGCAAACTTCCAGTACACTACCTTGATTTGCTGACATATGAGACACTTCTCCACAATCTCCACAATGTCTCTTTTCATATCTGACCACCAATACCCTTTTATAAGATTTCGATATATATATTACTTCTCGGATGCACTGTATATCCCAAAGAGTGAGCTTCTGACAATAATACTATCTCATCAACTGTGGTCCAAGGGAGCACTTATACTATCTCTGAACCTCAGTAAGCCATCATCACTCTCTGTGAACCCTATCACTATACCCATCTGAATCTGACCCACACTATCGACACCCTGCTGATCATCACGCTAAGCCTGTCAAATTTGGTCACTCAAATCTGGTTCTAATCTTAGGCTAACTGTCACACAATTCACTGTCATCATCAAAAGGGATCACATCACTACTGAGGCTCACAACTGCTATAGCAGCTCACGCTCCCTAACCATCATATGTGATACCATCCCGAGGCTCTTTCTGCTCAAGGCATCAGCCATTTCATTAGGCTTTCCTGGGTAGTATAATTTCCATAATCATAATCCCTCAGAAGCTCTAACCCACTATGTTATCTCATATCTGACTCTTTCTATGAAAATAGATACTTGGGGCTTTTTATGAGTAGTGCATACCCAAAATTTCTAATCGTGTACATAGTAGTGCCACATACTCAATACAATCGCTATCGCTGCTAACATTAAATCATGGGTCAGATAGTTTCTTTCATGATCCTTGAGTTGTCTGGATCCATAATTGACTATCTTCCCATTTTGCATCAATACACAGCCCATTCATTATTTTGAGGTATCCATATACACTGAAACCTCTTGAGCTGTTGGGTATAGTGAGAATAAATGCGGTGGTCAATTCATACTTCAATACATCAAAACTCCTGTCATATCTATCATCCCATTCAAATACGACTTATTTTCTTAGTTAAACGTGTCAATAAAGTAGTCCATTTTGAGAACTCTCAACAAACCATCTGTAAAACCAATTTCCAATTGTTGCTTAAAATTTTGCCTAGACTTTAAGTACACCCAAAATATCATCAATAAGGATGATAACAAATCGGTCCAGTTAAAGTTTAAATACCTCATTGTAGTTAAGTTCCACTAAATATTTCAATCACTCATATCTTTGACCTATGTCCGAAAAAACGTATAATGTCATTTCGAAATCGCTTCCGTTCATGATACTAACTCGCATCATTTCCTTTTTCTTATATTAACGGCTTTTATAAAATTTTAGTTTTTAAACCTTCATGATTAATCGAATTCTATATTTCTTTATCGTACCAATAAAGGTACCCTAATTTTAAATGTATATATTACGACTGTCAATTTCAATTTATAGGTTAAGTGTACTTCTAGACGCTATCAAGTCTTCAGGCCGGGAGGTATTTTGAAATACCTTTATTAACCCTCAGACTTGACCACATGGACTGGTTATAGATATATCCTCCCCTTATCCTTGGTCGCAATTCGTATCTACTACATATCGCTTAATCCAAATTACTTCACATATCAGAGATATTCATACCTTGCATACGCCTCTTATTCCAATATATCTCGTATTCAGGATCTATCACATCTCAAAGCTTATCTCCTTTCGTATATCAATTATAACAAAACTCTTTCATTACTCATTCCGTGAGCACAATCAATTTACTCCTTTAATTTCAATTGCTACACCCCTTTTATTACTTGTCAAAACTTACAGTATATTTTTCAGGGGTAAAACATCACTATGTTAGGATAGAAATCTGAACAGCATAGTTTGCAGCCAACCAATTTATTCTCAAATATTACTTCAAATTATTTATATTCCATTGAATAAAATCGGGTTACTTATACTTCTTCCCCCGTTTTCAACTTACAATCTCTTCATAATTATTCCGTTAGTTAACCCTCCTTCATTGGAATGCTAACTATCAGCCTTGTGCCCAAGGGTGTAGGCGTTCACGTCTTTCACTAACTTATATGCAAATGAAGGCAGTATGAATAAATGCGTGGCACCAGGATCAAGAAACATAATTACTTCATTATTCATAACCAGTGTGGTATCTTTCACCACATCATATGAAATATCAGTAGTGTCCTGGTCCAAGGCATACACTCGCCCTCATCCAATAGCCTATTTTCCCTTTTTCTTCAGCTGTGGCCTCCCTTTTTGGTGCAGAGATATCAACAGGGTTTTCTCTGTCTCTTTGCCTTTCTGTGGAGTAGTCTCACCTAACTCTAAGCAATCATTATATAAATGGCCCGTCTTACCACACTTAACACCTATTTTAGTCAATAAAGTGTAGGTGTAGGCCCTACTTCCATGGTATCTACCACACATCCTACACTACTTACACTGCTACGAAGCAGGTCGAGGTCCTCTAATCATAATACCCCTCAAAAGTGCTGAAATTGAATATACTAGGGCCTTACCAATCATCTTATCCCGTGACTCATCAACTCTAATCTCTTACCAAACTACCTTTTTCCCATTCTGACATCTCTATCATTCTCTATTCTCTTTTGTCTCTATTTCAGCCCTTACTACCTTTCCCAATCTCAAAGGCATGCAACACATGATCTTATTCACACAACTGTAGTCTACACACTGCCTTGGCATAGGTAGTGATATCCAACAGGGCCAATCAGACTCAAATCAACAATCTGAGCCCTTCCATGAACTTTTGGGCTTTCCAACTCTCACTGCCCATAGTGTCGGGGTAATACCTACCCGAGGATACAAATTGAGTTTCATACTCGTCAATCAACCAATGCCTCTGGGTCAGTGTAAGAAATTTTACCTGTAATTTCTTTTAAGCAGTGTCCGGGATATTCTGTCACCGGAATACATCTAAAAATATTTCTCATGTCAACTCTGGATGTCTAACTCTTAGGACGGGTCGAGCGGACTTCCACCAATGCTCCGACTCGCCCTTAAATCCTATGCATGCTCTAAGCAATTATCTCTCAAAATATTCTTGACACTCCATTCCAACCTCGCGAAGCGTGTCTCAATATTGTCCGATCTCTCTATCAGACTCTGTGGGGCATGCTCAATATCAGTCTCCATTTCAATCTCATCCTGGTTCTTATAGGTCAACTCAGTATGACTAGCAAACTCAGACCTACCTTTACGACCTCTGCCTCGTGCTCTATCTCACCTATCGCAACTAATATTAGGCATAATGCCTATATTCCTGCATTCTCAACAAATTCTTAATTAAAACTAATCTCGATATACACTATTTTATCTAACCAAGCACAGTAACACGGGGATGTAATTTCTTAATTAGTGACACTGACACACATCAGACCAATTTCGCTTTGATACCACCATTTGTCACGACCCAAAAATCTTAGTAAATTTTTCATTTTTCTTTCATACTTACCTGTCCTCTGATCGTGACCACACTCCACTAACAATTGGGTTGTGCGTCAATGCCAGTCCCACCATTCAATCACCATATAACTTAATTCCTTATTACAGAAAAAGGTAAACACATGCATTTTTCATTTATTCTTTTCCATTCATTTACAAGTATTTACATTATCTATACATCCCCGACAGTTACTTAGAAACTTGTTACTATGCTATTCTAATTTAGATACAATATGTACAATTGTATATACCTCAAAATGATGGGTAGCAGCGGATATCAAGAATACAGTACTCAGTCACCTCAAAGTCTACTGGAGGAAATCTGTGTAAGAAAATAAAAGGGGTGACCACATAAAGCTCAGTAAAGCAATCCTACGAACAAGTAGGCAACCATGCTACCTACATGAATGTGGTGTCGTGCATAAACCACCCTTTCTTCATACATTTCAAAATCAATGCTACAATTCATGATGTCATGATGTCATGTAAAACAAGTTCACATATGGATTTCAAAAGCATGGAAAACTTGACATGCAAATCCATTTAAAACATTTCATTCTCGTTAAAATTTCACAACACAATCAGGACTCAACCCCTCTCTCGGGTATTCCTGACTCACACAAAACCATGAAATTAAATGCTTTTCAAAGAAAAAGTACCATGCGATATAATGAATATCATGTAAAACCAGTTTACATCATTCATGGGTTTAAATAGCATGGAAAATACATCATGCAAGTTTTCATTTAAAACCCAGTTCCATCTCATCAAAATCATGTCTCAGTCAGGATCCAACCCCTCTCTCAGGTGATCTAGACTCACATGAAAATCCACAAAACGTGTTTCTCAAAAACATCAACATGCGAGACTAGGCAATATATGTATATCTTAGGCAAATAACTAGGACTATGGCCATATGTCCCCGTTATCCCACTGCTACACGGATCCTAGTGTGCGGGATCTCACCACTATCGAGAACCGCCCTGGGAGGTGGGTCAGTCCATCCCGTCGGTCATGCTCGATCACTCGCATCTGAAGATGCCACTCACATTCGAAGATGCCACGCATCCGAAGATGCCACAAAATCAATCCCAGCATGGTACAACGTACTCCATGCTACTTGCACTGTATAACGTACTCCGTGGAGCCATATCTCATATCCATACTCATGCCCTGTCTCAAAACGCACGTGCGAGCCTATTCAATAGGCATGACATAGTCTACCCGACGCTCCAAGCACGGTTCATCACATGTTCTCATAAAACCAGTGCGAGTGATGCTCCATCACCCTTATAAAATCAAGGAAAATCTCGTACGAGCCAAGCTCTACCATGCGTTTCATAAAATTTTATAAGACTAGTGTGAGGTAGCTCCAGCACTATGTCAAAATCATGTAAAACTAGTGAGAGCTAGGCTCTAGCACTCTGTCATAACAATTCAAGTGAAAATCTGGTGCGAGATAGACTTTAGCACCCTGTCACGAAAATCATATGAAAGTCTGGTGCGGTTAGAATCCAGCACCAATGCATGTAAAACTCTAGTGCGAGCTCTTGCTCCAGCACTAATGCATGCATCACACAAATCAAAACTCATGCGAGCTGAGCTCTAACACGTCACAATTCTATAAAATCACGTAGGCGGATAGATTTCTCAAATCAATTTTAGAGAAAATCAACAGTGATTAAAGTTATGCAATGCTGTGCATTTTATTTAAAAGTTAGCCAGCCTACCCATGCATGTGTCAAAACACCTCAAGAACAAGCAAGGCCCTCTTGTTCTTGCTCCTCCCAACTTTTCCTAAATTTGGAAATTTTACCCTTCACAATGGCATTTTGGTAATTTGTCCATACGAGGCACTAAAATTTTTATCTTAAATCTAGACCCTTCAGACCATTTTAAGAGACTACAAATGAAGTTGAAATTGCGTAAAGTTACCTCTAGCAGTCTGTAAAATTCCCTTACTTGGAATCACGTGCAAGTTTAACCTGTCTCAATGATACCAGGTCTATCAATCCAAATTCGCTCAAACCAAGTCTACGGAGCTGCATATAACCACGTATCTAAGTCAGTTCTAATATACTTATCAGTATTTCACTTATACTGATCGAATCTAAAACACTGGGCCCGTTTTACTTTATTGGGCTCGATTGCATCTTTATGGGCCTCGACCCATTTCCAGCCCGTTTCCACTTATTAAATCCCTTCTTCGAGTCTATTAGGTTCTCAATACCCATTAGGCTTCGTTCCAAACTCTTTGGATAGCCCGTATACCATTTACGACAATTAATTCAAAAATCTCAATATAATTCACTAAATGAGGAATTAAATCCGAAATTCGTAAAATAAACTTTAATATGTGAATAATTACATAAATGGTCGTAAACGAGCTTTACTTTCCCGAGATTATGCGATGGTGCACAAATCGAAGTTCGACCGGGCTCACGTACACCATTTATCGTCAAACTGTATAATTTTATATTTAATTTTGGGTAAATTTTTGATTAAATATAATTTAAAAAAATTTTCTGAAAATCAAATCGGTCACTTTTGACCTCTTACCGACTTACCCGTAGTACGGTGTATCCTCGAAAATCTTCCCATTTTTCCTTTTTTCTCCTTTTTCTTCCTTTTTCTCCTTTTTCTTCCTTTTTCTCCCTTGTCCCTCTCTTTCTTGGCTAAACCGATTCAGTCCGGTTCAACCCGATTCAGACCGGTCCGGTGCAGTCGATTTAGTCCGGTTCAATTTTCTTCTTCACCGTTCGGAGCTCTATCGGTCGGTTCTTCATCGGTTTCCACCTCCAGCAGCTCCGTGGGGTAGTCCGATTCACGAATCTGGCCTCGGTTTCACCAACAATGGTCGAAAAGTGGTCGGTCTGGCTCTTCTCCCTTTCGACGTCGATACCCATTTTCCTTTCTCACCGTTGCCGTCATTGGCCACTGTTTCCTGAGTCGTTTCCACCACCAATCGGCTCGACATCACATGGGGGTCCCTCAGCTGGCGATGGTCGGGGTCGAATCGACACTGACGGTGATGAATTTTCTTTTCCTCACTCGACTTTCCCTCTCTCTCTCTTCCTCTCTCTCAGCCGTCGATCGTCGCCTCTTTCGGCCTCCACCAACGTCGACGATGGCTCAGCTGTCTGATGGCTTTGGGCACCTTGCCTGGGTCCGTCGTCAGTGGCTCCATCGGTGAGGCAGCCTCGGTCTTCATTTTCGCTTCTGTTTTCATTTCCCAGAATCGTGAATTCTGCGATTCTTTTTTTTTATTTTATTATATTTTTATAATTTATTATATTATTATTATATTAATTAAAATAATATAAAATTACAAAATATCCACCAAAAAATTATATTTTGTTTAAATTAATTTATTTAATTAATTTATTATATTTTAACCCTTTTTCGGTATATTTTCTTCGTATTTTCGAGAGATTGTCCCGAGTGAATTTTCGGTAAACCTTAATAATTCCGAATCTTGATCAATTGGACTCGAAATTCGATAATTTCTCCTTCATTGATCAAGATGTCCTAAACCCCTATTTTTAATTAAAATTTTCTTATCGAATTTATACCAAATTTTGATCTTTTAACCATTTTACCCTTGTACGTGTTCGGGATAAATCCAATCCAACTTCCCTTCACGAACACTCACTCATTTGTATTTTAAATCCTTATCTCCAGTCCGAATCCCATTCGTTTAAATTTATTTCCATTTCAGTCCTTCATTTGATCTTACGATAAAAAATTGGGTCTTACAAAACCATTTGCTTTGCTACAAATTTAAGGATTGAGTCAACAAATTAAAGTATAAATAACAAAGTTTCGTAATTGTAAAACTAGAATTTAAGCCAATGAATAGGGATGGTTTATAGGAAGTTTCAGCCACAAAGAAAGGTTAGAAATATTCATTGCTCGAAATTTCAGAATTTAAAATAGAACTTAGTTGTGAAAAATATGTGATTATAGGGTTGCATGCTTTAATGTAAAGTTGGGAATGCTACTTAAGGCATTCGGCTATTTTGAAAATACAAAGGAATTGATAGCTAGTTGGATTTTAAATATTATACCAGAAATATATGGTGCGAATGAGGTGATTCCATGAATTTGCAAGAAATAAGCTTATGATATACAAGTAGGAACACCCGGGGTGATATTTTGGCCATGACAAAATGATTGGGGATTTTCAGTCTAAATAGTTGTTGAGCTTGAAACTAGTAAATCACATTAGTGCTAGCTTAGCTTTTAAAATTTTCATAGCTGAATTTGTAGTGAAACAAGGTAAATTGGCTTGACGAACTTATAATAAACCGAAATAGATAAGTAGAGGGCATAAACTGAACCTCTTAGTTTAATTCAAAATTTCAGAAACAAACTTTGAAATATGTTACGTGATATGTTCAAAGGATGATAATGATAATTGGAGAGGTGAAAACCGATTTAGACAACTATGGACACAAGTGAGAAGGATAAACTATAATATTGAAAATGGACCTTGTGCGTGTTGAATGTCCTAAAATTTTATTTGTTCACGTATGAATGTTAAATGACACTTTACCTTTAAATGTTAATTTGCAGCGACTACTTCATCAGGTGCCAAGGAAGCTTAGGCGCATATATACACGCCTAAGGTAAAATGGGTAAAGTTGTGCACGTCGCTATTGTGTGGTAAAGGGGTTTATGTGGTTGTTGTTAGTGGAATGCCTTAGGATTGGTTAGATCCATTTTTGAAAGATAGGCTATAGTTTGGTTGATTTGCCAGGATAGTCTAGAATAGAAATTTCCTTACCTTATACTATTGATTTCTACAACATGTTCGTTCTGAAATTACCATGGTCTAAAACTTTGCCACAACATGTGAGCTCATTGTTTTATATAATATGTTTTGAAATGTTAATATCATGTACGTGTGAGCATTACACCATGATTTTTGTACCTCTATTCAGCTTGTTTGACATTCGAAGCTGGTTTGCATGGGCTATTTTAACCACGTTTTGAGAAAGCTTAAATTGATATTTTCTGAATTGTGGATATGACAATACAAGTTGTTTTTAAATTGATAGGTTATTTTCTCATACTAGTAAATTGAGAAATTGGGATGATTTATGATTTATTTGAGTATACCCATCATGATGATATTTTTGAGATTGTTGGAGATCTTGTTTATGCCTGTGTGGTAGTCATGTCCTGTGAGAGCCATCTCTAGCACCCGGTAGGAGGTTTTGTGTGATTGCCCTACAGTGCCAAGTGCTTTACAAGGATGCCTTTGTGGCATTGAGATGTTATTTCTACCTAATACTGTTAGACCCTGATCTCGTCTTCAGTACCCTAGTCCAGAACTTGATCAGTTAGGATAGGGCGGTAGTCACTATGGCCATAGGTGTTTTCATGGATATTGGTGATATTGTTTGAGTACTTAGTTCCATGACAGGTTACGAAAATTGCCACATTCTCATCCTGTTGTATTAAATTATTTAAGCTTTGCCTATGCTTATATTTTGATAGAATTGCACATTTTTTACTAGTGTGTTGGATTTCAATAATTTCTAATTATTTCTCTTGAAAATTAAATTTGCTCAATGATGCATAAATTTTAGCTATGCAAACATGTTTCAATTGAAGCATAAGAAATATTTTCTTTAATAAAATGTGCATGACGTCTATACATAATTACCATAATTTACCACTACATGGTGTGTTTGCATGGTATTTTACTAGCTTTGGTTATGTAAATTTCTTACTGAGTGTGTAGTTGCTCACCCTTCTTTTCCAAACACTTTTCAGATTAGATTCGCGGGGCGAGCTTTAAGTTCTTGCTAACTCCATCAGCCTAGTGAGCAGCTTTTTTTTTTGGTCTACCGAGGTAAATGCGACAGTGACATATATATATATATATATGCATGTTATTTCAGATCACGTACGCATGGATGTATTTTGTGGGAGGTGCCAGTTGGATGATGTATTGTAGAGTCATTAATGTAATGGACTTTTTTTAGGCTACTCCTTTCAGTTTCAAGAAACTAACTGACTTATGTGATCTATGTGTTGGGAATGTATATAAGTTATGGTTATGTGTTTCCAACTGAGTTGAGTTTTGACAATACTATGCTATAGTATTTATTTAATTGTGGTTGTGTAGTAGGCAACTCGAATTTGGCAGGAGAGTTTAGTTTTCGAATTATACCATTCTGCTGTCAGATTTTTGGTCGAAATCTATTTTTCCCAAGCATGATAATTCACAATTGTTCTTACATTCTTTAAAGAGTGGAATGAATTCCTACATTGGACACAAAACAACAAGTAAAATGATCCATAGAGACATTTACGTTATCTTATAACACGATTTTGCTTAACATTGTGCATTTACATTTAAGGTTAGGTCACAGGGTGTGACACTTGGGGAGCACCGATTTTTTTGTGAAGAAGAAGGATGGAAGTCTTTGATTGTGTATAGATTACAGGTTGTTGAATAAGGGATCTTATAACACGATTCTGCTTAACATTGCGCATTTACGTTTAAGGTTAGGTCACGGGGTGTGACACTTGGGGAGCACCGATTTTGTTTGTGAAGAAGAATGATGGAAGTCTTTGATTGTGTATAGATTACAGGTTGTTGAATAAGGCTACCATCAAGAATAGGTATCCCCTTCCACACATTGATGATTTGCTGGATTAGCTCTGGGAGCACAGGTCTTCTCTATGATTGATTTGAGGTTTGAGTATCATTTACCCAAGATAGTATTTGGGACTCGATATGGCCACTATGTGTTCTTGGTTATGCTATTCGGATTGACGAATGCTCTCACAGCTTTTATGGTTTTGATGAATGATGTGGTCATGCCATATTTGGATCAGTTTGTTATCGTCTTCATCGATGACATATTGATATACTTGAGATCCGAGGATGAGCATAAGCAGCACCTCGAGATTATATTACAGACTCTATGAGAGCAGAAGTTGTATGCTAAACTCAGTAAGTGTGACTTTTGGTTGACACAAATCTCATTTTTGGGACATGTTGTGTCGAGGGATGGTGTATCAATAGATCCATCCAAGATAGAGGCAGTAGTTCAGTGGGAACAGTCGAGAAACTTAAAAGTTTTCTAGGTGTAGCTGGATATTATCGGAGATCTGTTAAAGGATTTTTGAAGTTAGCTGCTCCGTCGACATGTCTCACTCGGAAGAATGTTGCATTCGTGTGGGACGATGATAATGAGATACTTTATCATCCAGGTAAGACTAATGTTATAAGGGATGCGTTAAGTAGGAAGAACCTTAGGATGGTATCGTAAATGATGGTCAGGGAACACGAGTTGCTAAAACAGTTTGGTAGCCTCAATTTGAATGTTGTGCCTTCTGATACGAATACGAATTGTGTGATAGCTAACCTGAGGTTGGAACCTGATTTGTTGGGCAGGCTCAGTAGAGTGATACGTATTGCGTTGATATGAATAGTCAGATGTAGAAGGGCATAGTGACTGATTTTGAGTTGAGTTCTGATGGACTACTGATGTTAAGAGGTAGATTGTGTGTTCCCGATGATCTAGAGCTCAAGGGATTGATATTGTCAAAATCTCATTCATCGAGTTACATGTTACATCTGAGGAGTAACAAGATGTACTAGAACCTCCGAAAGGTGTACTGGTGGTCGGGTATGAAGAGAGATGTGGCGAATTTTATGGCGAGATGTCTCGTATGCTAGCAAGTGAAGGTAGCGCATCAGAACCCTGCAGGGTTATTGCAGCCTCTACCTATACCGACATGGAAATGGAAGCATATCACCATGGATTTCGTGATGGTTTTATCGAGGACCCGGACGAATCACGATGCTATATGAGTGATCGTTGATAGGTTGACGAAGGCAGCCCACTTCCTATCTATGAGAGCTGCCGATACTCTGAGTTCATTGGCAGGGTTATATGTAAGCGAGGTAGTGAGGTTACATGGTGTTCCAGTAAGCATTGTTTCGGATAGGGATTCCCGCTTCACCTCCCACTTTTGGGAACATTTTCAGGAAGCCATGGGAGCCTAATTGAGTTTTACCACTGCTTTCCATCCTCAGACAGATAGTCAGTCAGAGAGGACTATACAGACTCTGAAGGATATGTTGAGAGCATGTGTACTGGATTTTAAAGACTCCTGGGATGATCATTTGCCCCTAACCGAATTTGCCTACAACAACAATTATCATTTGAGTATCGAGATGGCACCTTATGAGGCTATGTATGGTCGTAGATGTTGTTCCCCTATTAGTTGGGAAGAAGTGGGTGATCGAAAGATTTTTGCTCCTGATTTGGTTACGCAGACCTCTGAGGATGTCCGGTTGATTGTTGAGAGATTAAGGACAGCTCAGAGTAGAGAAAAGAGTTATGTTGTGTCACACCCGGAAATGCGAAAAATGGGCAATTTTTAAAACTTTTTAACCTATTTAACTGAGTTGTGTTCCTGTCTATGTCAGTTTCTTAACTTTTATCACTTTATAAAAATTCGGCAGTATAACGACTGCATTTTGACTTAACCCAACCTGTAGAGTTTAAAACACAGTTTATAATTTTCAACCCACATCCGCAACACCATTTTTAATTCTATTCCAGGATCTCATAACATCCACAACATATATTTATTCTGCGTAATAAAAACTCTGTACATAAATATAATCACTTACAACTATTACATCCCGACTGTAATATACATTAGTGTCTATGTTGTACATTGTGTCTGGAACAAAAGTAAAGCTATACCTCGTTGTTACAAGTGATTTGACGAAAGGTCGGACTGTCTTGTCCACGACCTCTAGCGCGTGAGTGCAGTAGAATCACTGTAGGAAATCTGGAAGATGGAAAGGAAGGGGGGGTGAGCTTTTCAGGCTCAATAAGAGATACATTTAAAGTAACCTTAATACTTAAAACAAGTAAAACACGTGGTTTTACAAATCAGCATAAACATGTACTGGAGTAAAGATGCTTGAATTCATCAAAGTAGTAAAAACATGCTTAAATCATAAGTTTACACATTTTGCATCTTTTTGATAAAACTCATATATAGTATGCATATCATGTAGTGTAAACAAGTGAAAAGCATCTCAAAACTCAATCATGCATATCATAACATGCTTATCAATTTGAAAGTGAAATCGTACTATCATATGCACATTTCATAAAACATAACTCATAAGCTACCTTTAAAATCACATCATAAAAAAAACATGTGCTAAAAAGCAAATAACACATAAGGTAGCATGAAATGTGTAAAAACATATTTCGTTTCTCTTGGAGACATGGCTTCATCATAACTGGTCCCAAAGGACATCATTAACATAACTGGTACATATGGCCATAGTACAGGGAACTGTAAGACTGGATCAGGGTCATACAGTGCCCTACTGGACTGTGTGGTATAGGGCTATGGTGGGGTGACTCATTACGTGCCTGCAAAGGACTCGCAGTCTCTAAGCAGTCTCAACGCACGAACTTTAAATGGTTACATGGTACCACAAGTCATCTCATCTCGTCAGAGTTGTCAGACCCGGATATTTGTAGCTTATTTCCTTATGATTCCTATGTGTATGAACACTATGTTATTATAGTTGAATCATAAGAAGAGTATTTATTAGACATAAAGTGTTATTAAAATGATTTAACACGCAAAAGCTACATAAAATGCCTAATGTGAACTATAAGTGTCACAGGCTAAACCGAGTTATTCTAAATCATTCTGACAGAAAATAAGAACTTAAGATAAGAGAACGTAGAGAGCTCATGAAGGAAAGTCAGCTTGATTTAGACCCGAACATACAAAACGAGAGTAAAAGCTAAAGAGGGTAAAATGGACCTTTTTGGCGAGAAAAGGAGTTTCGGGTGAAATTATCCACCGGGAGCGGTTGGAATATAAAGACGAGAGTGTAAGACATAATATATGACACTTTCGAAATTTGGAGAAAAAGTCAACTTAGTCAATGGTTAAAGAAAAAGTCAACTATAGTTAAGAAAGTGGACTTTTGCCATAGTTGACTAATCATGGTTAAAAATTAACCTAAGTGTGGAGAAAAATTTGGGGAAAAATATTCTTGGCCAGAATATAAGATAATCATCCCCGAAAGTAAGGAAAATTTATTCGGGAGGATTCTGGAATAAATTTAATGGTTAAAAACGTAATGGGCCTAAGGTGAAAATTTTAAAGCCCATTAAGGTATACTAAACGTATATCGAAATTTTTAGGTCCTTTAGACCGAATTGTTGGACCAATTGATCTGCCAAATTTTGAGACAATAAAAGGCCCGAGGTGTAGTAAAAATTTCAGCCCGAAAGCCCATTAGGAAAGCCCAAATCGAGAAGCCCAATTGAAAAAGCCCATGAGATAAATATCTAACCATAGTTAAAGTTAACTATGACTCATAAGGTGACTCATAAGGTGACTCATGGTTCAGATTTGGAAAGTCAAGCATAGTGGCTGAAAAGTAAGGCTTAATGGCTAAGTAAGTGGCTTATAAATGCAGCCACACCATTGTCATCTTCATCACACAATTCCGGGTAGAGAAGAACACCATTGAAACATAACCACCCAAGCTTTCTCTCACTAGAAATCACTAGGAATTAGTCATATTTGGAACTTGCATTCTTCATGGAAGTTGTTCCAAATTGAAAGGAGATTAACATATGTTGGAATTGGCTATCAAGGAGCCATAGGGTACAAACCGAGAGCCTCCAAAGTTTCGACCAAAGGGTGAACACAACAATTGGTATATTTTCTAATTTCCAATTTCATATTTGTTGATGTATGAATGATTTTAAGTATGTTGATATATGTTTTAAGCATTGAAACATATTAAATCACCATGAAGAGGGTTAGGCCGAGAGTGATCAATGGGATATTGAAATATGTCAATTTGATTTTAAGACATAAATGGATTAGTGTACATGTATTATTGTTAATGGTGTAATTAGAATTAATCAAATTGATTAATTAATACATGTAAATTGTTGGCAATCAAGGTGTTTGATAAAATGCCTAAATGAACAATATGATGATTGGTAATGTTGCCTACCAAGTTTTTGTGAAAATGCCTAAGTGAAAATGGCTAGGAAATAGGCATGTATGGCATGCCATGGTGGAAAACCGAGAATGGCTAGCTCTCGGCCATGGCATGTGGCCGAGAGGCCCAATGGGCCAAGCCCAATATTTCTAGGCCCAATAGGGTGTGATGGGCCTAAGACAAGCCCAATAAGAGTTGGTGGGCCCCACAAGCCCAATAGGCCCAACAAAAGTGAATAGTAAAATGAAAATGAACTTAAGACCTAGTTAGGCCCATTAAGGATTTTTAAGGCCCATTAAGGGAAAATAAACTGTATTAATGTGTAATACAGTAGGAAAAGTATAATTAACCTGAGGAATGGTTATTTACAGCTCCGGAGTTTACATCGAGAGCTGATCGGACTGCGGGAATTAGCAGCAACGAGGAAGTGAGGTCACGTGACGTGATCCGAGGTAAGGGACTTTTGCGAGTAGTTAGAGATACCTGCATGTATTTTCAACTGCTTCTGCATTCACTTAAAAACTCTGAGGGTCAGAGAAAGTGAATAATAATTATTATGACCCGATAGTGGCAAATTACCATTTTGCCCCTAGTTAGTCAAAAAGTCAACTTTTGAGAAGTTGCAAAAAGCATGGAAAATACTATTGTGAGTGTTTAATTGCTATTAGCATGAAAATAAATAGATGGGCTAATGATTTTAAGGTTGATATGACTTAAGCACACTTTATGGTGCTGATTTCAATGTTTTGTAAACAATCCCTTTTAAATAGCCATCTATCATATTATGTGAGAATGAATTGTGCTAGAGCACAGCTCGCACTGGGATTCATATGTTTTCCACATACATAGTGCTGGATTTTAATACGCACTAGATTTTCATGACATGCATGATAGAGTACTGGAGTTTTACTCGTACTCAGCTTTGAATGATATATGCATGACAGAGTGCTAGAGCGTTGCTCGTACTCGATTCTTCATGGTTTATACATGACATAGTACTGGGAGCTATTGCTCGTACTTGATTTTGATATTGTGCATAGCATAGTACTGGGAGCTATTGCTCGTACTTGATTTAATACATAAACTATGCATTGACCTAGTTGCTAGAGATTGCTCGCACTAGAGTTGAGTTTTGTGATGTGAAACAGTGTTTGAGCGGAGTGACGACTGTGAGTCGCACTCAAGACGCACACTGTATGTGATATGTAATACATGTTAAAACCCATGCCTGAGTCCTTGTGTGACTGTGTGTCATAGCTAGAGAGGATATCCGCATGAGGTTGATATAGACGTGGTATACTTATTTCCATAGTTTTGAGGGCTAAGTCCTATGGGAGGCACTCTGGCTGTGAAGGTCCACGGGTGTACTTTGTATCGTCTTTGGGACACGAGGTGTACGTTGTACCGTGTGTTACGTAGCTCGCGGTTGACATTGGACTAACCATCCTCCCGTTACAGCAGTGATTGCCGCACACCGAGTACTGTGTCGCATGGGATCACTTTTCAGATATGATCATAATCCAGGATACTATTTGCATTTACCACAGAGTCTCACATGATATATCACATTGATTGACTGATTTAAACTACGGACATACCTGAGGGATGGGTCGGACTCCGATTTGTGTTGTGAATCATTTGATGCCATATTTATTGTGATTTAAATATACATGGCATGATTTACATAAAGGCATGATTTATATACAATGCATTGTTTTGCACTACATGCCTACATTTGAGAAATAAAGCATGATTTCTGTACATGGAATTTATTCTATACAAGTATATATATTATATTTCAAGACATGCTTTTAAAGTGAGTTAAGGAAATAATGTTTTCAAGGCATAGCACTATTTTGAGTAGATAGTGTGGATATCTACTTGCTTGCCTGATTTCCTTACTGAGCGCGTTATGCTCACCCCCCTTTTCTTTACATCTCTCTACAGAGCGTCAGTAGAGCGAGAGTTATCGTGGGAGAGTGTCCCAGAGTCCACTGCTAGTTCCTATCGATTCATCAGGTATACTTATTATGTACAGTCATGTATCTAAACATAGAAACAACACAGTGATGTATACGTTATATATTATGGGGAATGTAATTGTATTAGATTTTATAAAATCTTACATGTATAATAAAAGCAGCTACAGTCGAATTAATATATTGACATGTATGTATGAGAATGGATATTATGGTAAGTGAAAACTCTGACATCGAATCACAGCCCAACCATTGAAGAGGAGAAAGGCATGTTAAAATGCGAAAAATTTATTGTGGTTTTTAGTTAAAGTCAAGGATTGAAACTGGCGTCCTGACAGGATGGTATCAGAGCAGAGGTTGGTCTGATGTGAGTCAGTGTTAGAAAAATAGGAAAGTGTACATCCCCATAGTACTGTGCTGTGTTTAGATATAACTATGTATACCGGATAGGAGATGCACTAATTCATTATTATGAATGCAGGGACTTTGCCTAAATGGCAAATACGCGTAGTGGTAGAGGTATGAGAGGTAGGGCTCGAGGTCGGGGAGATAGACCCGAGGGACGAGCCGCTGTCGGACCATTACCTACGCATGAGACTCCAGGTGCTACTGAGGCACCCGAGTGTGCTGAGACGCGTTTCACGAGATTAGAGCGTGGTCTCGAGACTATTATTGAGATACTGGCACAGACGATGCCAGGTAGGCAGAGACAGGAGGCAGGAGCTGCTACAGGAGAGGCAGTTGCCCCTGATACACCTACTTAGACAGCTGATGCACAGAGGACAGTAGATACTCCTACACCCCCACCGGTTTTGGGTGGTAGTGGATTAGGATATGGATGTGACCTGCATCGGTTGAAGGAGTTCCAGAAGTTTATACCTCCATCATTTAGTGGGGTCAAGAACCCCGTGGCTGCCGAGGAGTGGTTAGCAGAGCTGGAGTTGCTCTATGGATTCTTCGAGTGCACGACCTCGGAGATGGTCGCGTTTGCTGCGTTCCTACAGAAAGGAGCTGCAGAGCATTGGTGGAAGTCCACCCGACCTATATTGAGATCTCGACACACGGATATCAGTTGGGATATATTTCGGGAGGCCTTCAGGAGGCAGTTTATTCCAGACACCGCACAGCAGAAACTACAGGCAGAATTTTTGGGACTACACCAGGGGAGTTTATCTGTGGACGAGTATGAGACTCGATTCCTATCCCTAGGAAGATATTACCCGGATACCATGTACAGTGAGACCAGGAAGGTCCATAGATTTATCGACGGGTTGAGACCAGTGCTGCGGTCCAAGTTGGTTCCGCTGGACATAGTGACTTATGAGGAGGCAGTGCGCAGGGCGCAACTATGTGAGCAGGACTACGAGAGGAATGCTTTCGAGTTTGGGAAGTTTAGCCATAGCCTAGACTTGCAGAAGAAGAGACCCGCTAGAGATTTTAGTTATCGAGGGGGAAAGAGATCCTTCGGTAAGAGATCACGGATAGAGGGGACACGTGATAGATATGCTAGACCTCCTTCTTATCCGACTGCAGCCCCAGCGAAGGGCATTGTCATGGGAGGACCGCGACCTGCTGCAGATCAGTGTAGAAGATGCGGCAGATCACATGGAGATAGACCGTGTCCACAGGGTGCTATGGTATGTTTCCGATGTGGGAAACAGGGGCACATGGCTAGAGAGTGCCCAGCACCGTATGTGACTGCACCACAGAGGGGCATGGAGTATGATAGAACCCCAGCTGGTACGTCTGCTCAGAGAGGTAGAGCGACGGCAGAGGAGAAGGGGAAACAAGTGATGGGTCAAGGGCGAGTACATGCTTTGGACCAGGGAACAGCTAATGCTTCATTAGATGTGATTCGAGGTAACATCCTGATTTATGATATTGAAGCATATGTTTTAATTGATCCTGGTGCCACGCATTCTTTTGTATCGCCTTCATTTGCATGTAAATTAGCAAGACATGTAGAGCGTACACGTTTATGTATGATGATGTTAATCAGTACGCCTATGAATAGTAGTCAAGTTGTAGAATATGTATATAATGACTGTAAGATGAGTGTAGGGGATAAGGAGATGACAGCCAATCTAATATTACTAAGTATGAGTGACTTTGATATAATATTAGGAATGGATTGGCTATCTGCAAACCATGCTGTTTTAGATTGTTACGCTAAGACAGTTATGTTTCCTAACCCTACAAGATATGTTGTAAAGTTTAATAAAGATAAATGAAAGGAATAGATATGGATAAGGCCCATCCGGAGTTGACAGATATCACTATGGTCAGTGAGTACCCAGATGTTTTCCCTGATGAATTGCCATGGTTACCACCAGACAGAGAGATGGAGTTCTGTATAGATCTAGTACCTGGTACGGAGCCTATTTCGAGACCACCTTATCGCATGGCCTTAGTCGAGCTGGAGGAGCTCAAGAGACAGTTACAAGAGTTGTTGGATATGGGCTTTGTACGACCGAGTGTTTCACCTTGGGGAGCACCGGTTTTGTTTGTGAGGAAGAAGGATGGGAGCCTCCGATTGTGTATAGACTACCAATTGTTGAATAAGGCCACCATCAAGAATAGATATCCCCTTCCACGTATTGACGACTTGCTAGATCAACTACAGGGAGCACAGGTCTTTTCCAAGATTGACCTAAGGTCTGGGTATCATCAGCTGAAGGTTCGGAGTGGAGATGTACCCAAGACAGCATTTCATACCTGATATGGCCATTATGAGTTCTTGGTCATGCCATTCGGATTGACAAATGCTCCAGCTGCTTTCATGGCTTTGATGAACGATGTGTTCAAGCCATACTTGGACCAGTTTGTTATCGTCTACATCGATGACATATTGGTGTATTCGAGATCCAAGGAGGAGCATGAGGAGCACCTCGGGATCATGTTGCAGACATTACAGGAGCATGAGTTATATGCTAAGCTCAGCAAGTGTGACTTTTGGTTGTCACAGATCTCGCTTTTGGGACATGTCGTATCGAGAGATGGTGTATCAGTTGATCCATCTAAGATAGAGGCGGTAGTTCAGTGGGAACAGCCGAGGACAGTAACCGAGATTAGGAGTTTTCTGGGTTTAGCTGGATACTATCGGAGATTCGTTGAGGGATTTTTGAAGTTGGCTGCTCCGTTGACACGTCTTACTCGAAAGAGTGCACCGTTCGTATGGAACGAGGATTGTGAGAAGAGTTTTGAGGAGTTGAAGCGTCGATTGACCATCGCTCCGATTCTCACTATCCCTACTAGCTCAGGAGGATTTGCAGTGTATACCGATGCTTCGCATCGGGGACTGGGCTGTGTATTGATGCAAGACGGGAAGGTAGTTGCTTATGGATCTAGACAGCTGAAGGATCATGAGAAGAACTATCCGACCCATGATTTGGAACTAGCAGCAGTAGTGTTTACGTTGAAGGTATGGCGCCACTACTTGTATGGCGAGAAGTTCCAGATATTTACCGACCACAAGAGCCTCAAGTATCTGTTCTCGCAGAAGGAGCTGAACATGAGACAGAGAAGATGGCTAGAGCTTCTGAAGGACTACGATTATGAGATACTTTATCATCCGGGTAAGGCTAACGTTGTAGCCGATGCTTTGAGCAGGAAGAGCCTGGGGATGGTATCGTATATGATGGTTAGGGAGCATGATTTGCTAGAGCAGTTTGCCAGCCTCAGTTTGGGAGTCGTGCCTTCTGACATGGATATAGGCTATGTGATAGCTAGTCTACGCTTGGATTAGAGTGGCTCAGCAGACAGATCCATTTTGTATAGATGTGAGTAGTCAGATGCAGAAGGGTACCGTGACTGATTTTAAGTTGAGTTCTGATGGACTACTGAGGTTTAGAGGTAGATTGTGTGTTCCCGAGGATCCAGGACTCAGGAGATTGATATTGGCGAAAGCTCATTCGTCGAGGTATACGTTGCATCCAGGGAGTAACAAGATGTATCAGAACTTCTGGAAGGTATACTGGTGGTCGGGTATGAAGAGAGATGTAGCAGACTTCGTGGCAAAGTGTCTCGTATGTCAGCAGGTGAAGGTAGAGCATCAGAAACCTACAGGGTTATTGCAGCCTCTACCTATACCGACATGGAAATGGGAGCATATCACCATAGATTTCGTGATGGGTTTACCGAGGACCCGCAGGAATCACGATGCTATATGGGTGATCGTTGATAGACTGACGAAGTCAGCCCACTTCCTAGCTATGAGAGCTACCGATACTCTGAGTTCATTAGCAGAACTGTATGTACGCGAGGTAGTGAGGTTACACGGTGTACCAGTGAGCATAGTCTCTGATAGGGATTCCCGCTTCACATCCCACTTTTGGGGACATTTTCAGGAAGTCATGGGAACCCAGTTAAGTTTGAGCACCGCTTTCCATCCTCAGACAGATGGTCAGTCAGAGAGGACTATACAGACTCTGGAGGACATGTTGAGAGCATGTGTGCTAGACTATCGAGGCTCCTGGGATGACCACCTGCCACTAGCCGAGTTCGCCTACAACAACAATCATCATTCGAGTATCGGGATGGCACCGTATGAGGCTTTGTATGGCCGTAGATGTCGTTCCCCTATTGGATGGGAAGAAGTGGGTGACCGTAAGATTTTTGCTCCTGACTTGGTTGCGCAAGCATCTGAGGACGTCCGCTTGATAGTAGAGAGACTGAGGACAGCTTAGAGCAGACAGAAGAGTTACGCTGACAGGAGACGTAGGCCACTAGAGTTTGCAGTTGGTGAATCCGTGTTTTTGAGAGTTTCTCCTTCCAAGGGCATAGCGAGATTTGGGAAGAGAGGGAAACTAAATCCTCGCTATATTGAACCCTTTGAGATACTTGATCGAGTGGGAGATAAGGCGTATAGGTTGGCATTGCCACCGGACTTATCAGGTGTCCACAACGTCTTCCACATATCGATGCTTCGGAAGTATCACCCGGATCCGTCACATGTGATTAGTTACGAGCCTTTGGAGCTCCGAGAGGACTTGTCATATGTAGAGAGACCGATTCGGATATTGGATAGGAAGGAGAAGGTATTGAGATCGAAGACCATCGGATTAGTGAAGATTCTCTGGCAGCATCATACTTCAGAGGAAGCTACTTGGGAGCTAGAGAGTCTGATGCGAGAGAAGTACCCTCACCTATTTGAGGACTGACTTGGTTCTAATTTAGAGGACCAAATTTTCTGAGTGGGGGAGGATTGTCAGACCTGGATATTTGTAGCTTATTTCCTTATGATTCCTATGTGTATGAACACTATGTTATTATAGTTGAATCATAAGAAGAGTATTTATTAGACATAAAGTGTTATTGAAATGATTTAACACGCAAAAGCTACATAAAATGGCTAATGTGAACTATAAGTGTCACAGGCTAAACCGAGTTATTCTAAATCATTCTGACTGAAAATAAGAACTTAAGATAAGAGAACGTAGAGAGCTCATGAAGGAAAGTCAGCTTGATTTAGACCCGAACATACAAAACGAGAGTAAAAGCTAAAAAGGGTAAAATGGACCTTTTTGGCGAGAAAAGGAGTTTCGGGTGAAATTATCCACCGGGAGCGGTTGGAATATAAAGACGAGAGTGTAAGACATAATATATGACACTTTTGAAATTTGGAGAAAAAGTCAACTTAGTCAATGGTTAAAGAAAAAGTCAACTATAGTTAAGAAAGTGGACTTTTGCCATAGTTGACTAATCATGGTTAAAAATTAACCTGTGTGGAGAAAAATTTGGGGAAAAATATTCTTGGCCAGAATACAAGATAATCATCCCCGAAAGTAAGGAAAATTTATTCGGGAGGATTCCGAAATAAATTTAATGGTTAAAAACGTAATGGGCCTAAGGTGAAAATTTTAAAGCCCATTAAGGTATACTAAACGTATATCGAAATTTTTAGGTCCTTTAGACCGAATTGTTGGACCAATTGATCTGCCAAATTTTGAGACAATAAAAGGCCCGAGGTGTAGTAAAAATTTTAGCCCGAAAGCCCATTAGGAAAGCCCAAACCGAGAAGCCCAATTGAAAAAGCCCATGAGATAAATATCTAACCATAGTTAAAGTTAAGTATGACTCATAAAGTGACTCATAAGGTGACTCATAAGGTGACTCATGGTTCAGATTTGGAAAGTCAAGCATAGTGTCTGAAAAGTAAGGCTTAATGGCTAAGTAAGTGGCTTATAAATGCAGCCATACCATTGTCATCTTCATCACACAATTCCGGCTAGAGAAGAACACCATTGAAACATAACCATCCAAGCTTTCTCTCACTAGAAATCACTAGGAATTAGTCATATTTGGAACTTGCATTCTTCATGGAAGTTGTTCCAAATTGAAAGGAGATTAACATATGTTGGAATTGGCTATCAAGGAGCCATAGAGTGCAAACCGAGAGCCTCCAAAGTTTCGGCCAAAGGGTGAACACAACAATTGGTATATTTTCTAATTTCCAATTTCATATATGTTGATGTATGAATGATTTTAAGTATGTTGATATATGTTTTAAGCATTGAAACATATTAAATCACCATGAAGAGGGTTAGGCCGAGAGTGATCAATGGGATATTGAAATATGTCAATTTGATTTTAAGACATAAATGGATTAGTGTACATGTATTATTGTTAATGGTGTAATTAGAATTAATCAAATTGATTAATTAATACATGTAAATTGTTGGCAATCAAGGTGTTTGATAAAATGCCTAAATGAACAATATGATGATTGGTAATGTTGCCTACCAAGTGTTTGTGAAAATGCCTAAGTGAAAATGGCTAGGAAATAGGCATGTAGGCATGCCATGGTGGAAAATCGAGAATGGCTAGCTCTCGGCCATGGCATGTGGCCTAGAGGCCCAATGGGCCAAGCCCAATATTTTTAGGCACAATAGGGTGTGATGGGCCTAAGACAAGCCCAATAAGAGTTGGTGGGCCCCACAAACCCAATAGGCCCAACAAAAGTGAATAGTAAAATGAAAATGAACTTAAGACCTAGTTAGGCCCATTAAGGATTTTTAAGGCCCATTAAGGGAAAATAAACTGTATTAATGTGTAATATAGTAGGAAAAGTATAATTACCCTGAGGAATGGTTATTTACAGCTTCGGAGTTTACATCGAGAGCTGATCGGACTGCGAGAATTAGCAGCACCGAGGAAGTGAGGTCACGTGACGTGATCCGAGGTAAGGGACTTTTGCGAGTAGTTAGAGATACCTGCACGTATTTTCAACTGCTTCTGCATTCACTTAAAAACTTTGAGGGTCAGATAAAGTGAATAATAATTATTGCGACCCGATAGTGGCAAATTACGATTTTGCCTCTAGTTAGTCAAAAAGTCAACTTTTGTGAGAAGTTGCAAAAAGCATGGCAAATACTATTGTGAGTGTTTAATTGCTATTAGCATGAAAATAAATAGATGGGCTAATAATTTTAAGGTTGATATGACTTAAGCACACTTTATGGTGCTGATTTTAATGTTTTGTAAACAATCCCTTTTAAATAGCCATCTATCATATTATGTGAGAATGAATCGTGCTAGAGCACAACTCGCACTGGGATTCATATCTTTTCCACATACATAGTGCTGGATTTTAATACGCACTAGATTTTCATGACATGCATGATAGAGTACTGGAGTTTTACTCGTACTCAGCTTTGAATGATATATGCATGACAGAGTGCTAGAGCGTTGCTCGTACTCGATTCTTCATGGTTTATACATGACATAGTACTGGGAGCTATTGCTCGTACTTGATTTTGATATTGTGCATAGCATAGTACTGGGAGCTATTGCTCGTACTTGATTTAATACATAAACTATGCATTGACTTAGTTGCTAGAGATTGTTCGCACTAGAGTTGAGTTTTGTGATGTGAAATAGTGTTTGAGCGGAGTGACGACTGTGAGTCGCACTCAAGACGCACACTGTATGTGATATGTAATACATGTTAAAACCCATGCCTGAGTCCTTGTGTGACTGTGTGTCATAGCTAGAGAGGATATCCGCATGAGGTTGATATAGACATGGTATACTTATTTCCATAGTTTCGAGGGCTAAGTCCTATGGGAGGCACTCTGGCTGTGAGGGTCCATGGGTGTACTTTGTACCGTGTTTGGGACATGAGGTGTACGCTGTACCGTGTGTTACGTAGCTGGCGGTTGACATTGGACTGACCATCCTCCCGTTACAGCAGTGATTGCCGCACACCGAGTACTGTGTCGCATGGGATCACTTTTCGGATATGATCATAATCCAGGATACTATTTGCATTTACCACAGAGTCTCACATGATATATCACATTGATTGATTGATTTAAACTGCGGACAGACCTGAGGGATGGGTCGGACTCCGATTTGTGTTGTGAATCATTTGATGCCATATTTATTGTGATTTAAATATACATGGCATGATTTACATAAAGGCATGATTTATATACAATGCATTGTTTGGCACTACATGCCTACATTTGAGAAATAAAGCATGATTTCTGTACATGGGATTTATTCTGTACAAGTATATATATTATATTTCAAGACATGCTTTTAAAGTGAATTAAGGAAATAATGTTTTCAAGGCATAGCACTATTTTGAGTAGATAGTGTGGATATCTACTTGCTTGCCTGATTTTCTTACTGAGCGCGTTATGCTCACCCCCCTTTTCTTTACATCTCTCTACAGAGCGTCAGTAGAGCGAGAGTTATCGTGGGAGAGTGTCCCAGAGTCCACTGCTAGTTCCTATCGATTCATCAGGTATACTTATTATGTACAGTCATGTATCTAAACATAGAAACAACACAGTGATGTATACGTTATATATTATGGGGAATGTAATTGTATTAGATTTTATAAAATCTTACATGTATAATAAAAGCAGCTACAGTCAGAATTAATATATTGACATGTATGTATGAGAATGGATATTATGGTAAGTGAAAACTCTGACATCGAATCACAGCCCAACCATTGAAGAGGAGAAAGGTATGTTAAAATGTGAAAAATTTATTGTGGTTTTTGGTTAAAGTCAAGGATTGAAACTGGGGTCCTGACAAGAGTCCTGCCCGTTCCCTGGCCGTCGGCTAGGAAGATCCTTGATCGTCTTTGTACCCTTTTCTCAACGTACAAGATCGACCCCAGATCACTCTGACCTCATAACATCAATAATTCGTGCCATAGTCTCAAAACATTAAGCATGTTTTTCATAAACACATATATCTCGAGTATATATGTACCCCATATAACGAAAACATAGTTTCGTAAAATATTCCCGGGACTTTAACCCGTAAACTCATGGAAAACATACTATGTTTTTATTTCATAAGTGAAAATCACTTTTATATACATAAACATATATACTAAAATGTATCTCATGCAATAAAAGTCATTTTGAAAAGCTTGGATAAGTTTATTTCGGTTTTGAGTGAATAATACTCTTTTCAACTTCCGAGAAAGCTCTTTTTCATGGAAACTCAACTAACTATCCTCATAAACATTTGGTAGGGTTGAGGAGTACTAATGCTACTCTAAATTATATCCCTTACCTCTTAACGTCGAAGGTAGTGCACGTTCCTTGATTTTTGAGCTCACCTCGAAATGCGTGCCGATAACCCGAGCTGTCACATACCAAGTTATCTCATCACATATAGCTCAAATTCATGTTAATATATTCAATATGTGATTACATCTAAAATGTTGACCAAAAGTTGACTTTTTGCTACTATGCTCGTTTTGCTCGATTTTATCGGTTTAAGCCTCGGTTTTAAACTTTCTTAACATATTCGACACCTTTAAACTTATTTTCAATACCTCTACATCATGTCTTACCTTCCAGCAACTCATTCCACTTCAAACAAGACCTTAAAGTATCGATTCTTGCATTATTTCGATAATTCACCTAGTTAAATGCTAAACCGAACCTTTACAGTATAATTTTAACTGTAAATTCATTTTAATTGCATCCAAATTCATCATTCCAGTCGCTAAATCATGCTGGAAGTAATTGAACTTAATCATATAAATTAATTCATCAATTTCCTTTAACTAAAAATCATCCACAATCACTAAATAACAACCTATCTCATAGTCATCACTATACCTCAACTTCTTCACTCCTTTGACCAAGTTTGACTTCGGTTTTAGGTCTCCAAATTGCCACTCAGATGTAACACAACATGTATAGATCTTAGAAGTGTTCAGAATCATCCAAGAACCTCATCAAATTCATCCAAAAATCAAATTTTTGCTTACCTCGGAACAGGGCAGTTTTCTGTCCTGTTCGTCTCTCTAACTTTTCAGGGGGTAAAAGACTTCGTTTAGGTCTGAATTTTTTTATATGTGCTATATGGAAGGAAGAGGAAGATTTCATATGAAGGTAACGTTGCCTGAAAATGGCCGGAAGGTGGCCGGAAAATTCACGCCAGTCTGGAACAGGGGTAACATCTGCGGCAGAATAGGTGAGGCACAACTCTCGGGTTTTGCAAGGGTTCGGGATGGTTCTTAGCTTTTTAGAAATCTTATCCAGTTGAATTTCAATCTGGAAAATATCAGAGTCAAAGAAAATCGGGAAGGTCATCAAATGGGATTGTTTTCATTGGCTGACAGTTTACTAAGTGCAGGGGAAATGACTATTCTGTTTTGTAAAATTTACCAAAATTAATCCTGATCAGATTTCTTCAAAATTCCAATTCTCACTTGTTATAATATGTCTATAGTATGTCCCATAAAAATTTTGGGGTCACTTGTTTAAGAAAAATTTCACGAACGAGCTCATTTTACGCGATTTGGTCAATACCGAGCAAAATGAAAATAAGCTTTCGGTTAGCTTTAAAAATTTATTTGAACCCCTAAATCTCCATATTTCTTCATGATTTTTATTTCCCATGTCAATTTCACCTTATAATAATTTTCTATGGCCTCGGAATAATTTTCACGAATTTTTAAAATTTTATTCGAATTTATTTCCCTTATTAGGTCCGTTTTCTTGATTTAATTTAAAACCCGAGTTTAACTAATTTTTGCATTTCCAATCACTTAGTTTTCCCTTCTACACATCATTCCATGCATGAACATGACATTTTTAAGAAATTCTCGGGTCTAGGACCTTACCTCGGTTTGCATGCCATTAGGTCCCACGCTACAACCGAGTGCTTTAATCATCTACGGACCTGTAAAATGTTACATTGAGCTATAATTTACTTCTCGTAAGCATCATAATATGGAAAAATATCGGGTTTCACATGTTGACAAGAGACAAAGGCCACTTGAGTTCATAGTTGGTGAGGCAGTGTTTCTGAAGGTTTCTCCTTCCAAGGGTATAGCGAGATTTGGGAAGAGAGGAAAGCTGAGTCCTCGCTACATTGGACCCTTTGAGATACTTGATCTAGTTAGAGATAAGGCCTATAGGTTGACATTGCCATCGGACTTATCTGGTGTGCATAACGTCTTCCACATTTCGATGCTTCGAAAGTATCACCCGGATCCAGCACATGTGATCAGTTATGAGCCGTTGGAGTTAGATAGGACATGTCATATATTGAGAGGCTGATTCGAATACTGGATAGGAAGGAGAAAGTCTTGAGGTTGAAGACCATCAAGTTAGTGAAAGTTCTCTGGCAGCATCATACTTCAGAGGAGGCTACTTGGGAGCTAGAGAGTTTGATGTGAGAGAAGCATCCCTAGCTGTTTGATGATTGACTTGGTTCAAATTTAGAAGACCAAATTTTCTTAGTTGGGGAGGATTGTGAGACCCGTATTTTTATGTAGCTTATTCCTTATGATTCCTATATGTGTATGAACACTTTATTATTATAGTTGAATCATAAGAAGAGTATTTACTACAATATAATTGCTATGATGAATAGAAATGAGTATAAGTTACATAAAAGCCAAATAAGAGCAATAAGAGCCACAGACTAAACTGAATGGATTTGAATCATTCGAACTAAGGATAAGAACTTATGAAATGAAAATACATAGAGCTCATGAAGGAATGTCAGTTTGATTTTGTCCCGAACATATAGAAGTAGTGAAAATGCCAAAAAGGGGCTAAACGAGTCCAAAATGGTCTGTTTGAGGTGTTTTAGGCAATTCACTTCCCGAAAATGGCCAAAACATATTGACGAGAGTGTGAACCATAAGATATGATACTTTCAGAATTTTGAGAAAAAGTCAAACGTGGTCAATGGTAGTTAAGAAAAGTGGACTTTGACCATAGTTGACTAACCATGGTTAGAAATTAACCTAAGTATGGAGAAAAATTGGGGAAGAAATATTTTTGATTAGAATACAAGATATTCATCCCCCAAAGTAAGGAAAATTAATTTAATCAAATTTCAGATTAAATTAAATGGGTAAAACGCAATGGGCCAAAGTTGGAATTTTTAAAGCCCATTAAGGTGTAACAAGTGTGGGCCGAAATTGTTAAGCCCATTAGGCCAAATTTTTTGGGCCAATTTGTAGGCCCAATATTGAGATAATCGAAGGCCTAATTAGTAGGAAAAATTTCAGCCCAAAGGGAAGGCCCAAACTGAGAGGCCCAAAAGCTAGGCCCATTAGTAAAAGGTTGCAATTTGGTAACTATAACCAAACCCATTAAAAGTCAATTAAGGTGGCTGAAATTGTGACTTAATGACTAAGTCTTTAAGCTTAAATATCAGCCAACACACCATCATCTTCATCCTTTCATTTTTGGCAAAGTGAAGAAACCATAACCAAATAGTTTTCAAGCTTTCTCTCACTAGAAATCACTAGGGTAAATGCATATTTAGAACTTGCAATCTTCATGAAAGTTGTTCCAAATTGAGAGAGGATTAACATATGTTGGAATTGGCTATCAAGGAGCCAAAGTGAGCAACCCGAGAGGCTATAAAGTTTTGTCCAAGTGTGAAAGTGCAAGCTAGGTATAATTTCAAGTTTTCAAATTCATATATGTTAATCTATGAATTTTCTAAGTTGATTGGTATATGTTTTAAGCATTGAAAAACATGAAAACACCATGAACACAAGTTGTCCGAAAATGGGTAATGAGTTTTGGTGAATACCCATGTGATTTTAAGACATGTATAGGTTGATATATATGTATACATGATTATGGCATGCTTAGTTTTAATCAATTTGTTCATATGGATGGTTATATGATGTTGGCATATAAGGTGTTTGATAAAATACCAACATGAACTATAGGAAAGGTTTAACACATGCCAATCAAGTGTATGACAAAATGCCTAAGTGAAGTGGCTAGCAAATGGCCATGAGTGGCATGGTGTGGCATGACCGATGACATGCCATGACCGAGAAGGCCAATGAGCAGAGCCTAATTGGGTTTAGCCCAATGAGGTGTTATGGGCCTCGGACAAGTTCAATAAGAGTTAGTGGGCCTCACAAGCCCAATAGGCCCAACTAAAATGAATAGTAAAATGGAAATGGGCTTAGGATAGTTTAGGCCCATTAAGAGTAAACAGGCCCATTAAGAGTAATAAACTGTATTAAATGTGTAATACAGTAAGAAAAGTGTAATTAACCTGATGAATGGTTATATGTAACCCCAGAGTTTATATTGCGAGCTGATCGGACTGTGAGATTGAGTAGCACCGAGGAAGTGAGGTCACGGGACGTGATCCAAGGTAAGGGACTTTTGCGGGTAGTTAGAGATATCTGCACGTATTTTCGTCTACTTTTACATTCACTTAAAAAGTCTGAGGGTCAAAAAAAGAGAATAATATTTATAGCGACCCGGTAGTGGTAAATTATGATTTTACCCCTAGTTAGTTAAAAAGGTCAACTTTTGGGAAAAGCTGTAAAAAGCTTAGAAAGCATGTTTTCGACTGTTTTAAATGTTGTTTGATAGTTGCATGGATAGACTGGCTAATGTTTTCATGTTATATGTAAAAATAGCACATTATAGTGCTGATTTGATTTAATTGAATGAATTCATTTGAAATAAGCCATCTATCGATTTGTGTGAAAACGAATCATGCTAGAGCATAGCTCGCACTGGATTTTATATGTTTTCCACATTTATTAGTGCTGGAATGACACTCGCACTAGATTTTACATGATATGCATAACATAGTACTTAAGTATTTCTCGTACTTGATTTTTAATGCGATTTGAGCATGATAGAGTCCTGGAGCGTTGTTCATACTTAATTTTATTGATTGATGCATGATAGAGTGTTGGAGCTTTGCTCTACTCAGTATTACAGGACATAGTGTTGGGAGCATTGCTCGCACTAGATTTATATGTCTTGTGCATGAGGTCGTGCTAGAGTTTACTCGCACGTACCAGTTTTGAAAGAGATAGCATGAAACAGCCGTGCTGGGAGCTTGTGCAGACTGTGTGTCGCACTGATTATATGCTCGCACGTGCATTTTGAGATACGACTGAGGGCTATCAAAACTATTATCCATGGTATGAGGGGTAAGACTTATGGCAAACACCCCAACCTTGATATTGGGTCTATGGAGTACTTTGTACCGTGTTTGTCACATAGAGTATGATGTACCATGAGTACACGATGATATAGAGTTGTTGGCTGTCGATTGAGGATTTAACCCACCTTCCGTTACAGCAAATGTGAGGCCTTGCACACCGAGTACTGTGTAGCCTGGGATCATGAAAAAATGGGATATGATCATAATCCTCGAACATGTAGTCGCCTATCTCATCTCATCTCACTTGATATTTCTTATTTGAATCGTCACATGATTTTATAAATTGGGTAGTCCTGAGGGATGGGTTGAACATCGACATGTGACATTATGATGTAAAAAAGAGTAACCCGAGGTCTAGGTGAGGCCTGGATTTCCATGTCTTACATGACGATATGCCATCTTTGTTTTGATTTAATGGATATGGCATAATGAAATGTGATTTACAGTATTTACATGACAATGGAATGTTTTACATAAATTCCTGAGGTTATTAAACCAACATGTTTTCAGTTTATACTGACGATTTGTATATATATATATATATATATATACACTTGCATAAATGTTTCAAAGAAAGATACATGTTTTAGATGCGAATCAAAAAGGAAATGATTTCAAGGCATGAGTATTATATTTTGTAGAGAGTGTAGTCATCTACTTGCTTGCATGATTTCCTTACTGAGCTAGCGAGCTCACCCTTTTCATTTTCCACCTCTCTACGAGCATCCGCAGTTGATAGATACGGCTGAGGACTAGCATTCCTTATGTCTACTGCATTTTCCATCAAGTGAAAGGTATACACGTCACGTACGATTTTGTATTTGAACATATAAACAACACAGTAATGTAAAGAATGTAATAATGGAGGATGTATTTGTATTTATATATATGTGAGCTCACTTATTGTATAGAAGTAATTACAGTCAGTGGATAGTTATATTGACATGTATGTATGATAATGAATGAATGACATGGTAAGCGATGATACTAATACAGAATCACTTCCCAACTGATGTTTGGAATTGTGTAGAGGGAAAGGTAAAAAAAATTGAAAAATAGTAGTGGTTTTTGGAAAAAGTCGGTCGTGACATGATCAACAGTGTATTGATATGACTAGTCAGATGTAGACTGACACAGTAGCGAAGTATGAGTTGAGTTCTGATGGACTATTGTGGTTTAGAGGTATGGTATGTGTTCCCGATGATCCAGAGCTCAGGAGATTGATTTTGTCGAAAGCTCATTCTTCGAGATACACGTTGCATTTGAGGAATAACAAGATGTATCAGAATCTCCGAAAAGTGTATTGGTGGTTAGGTATGAAGAAGGTCGTGGCAAATTTTGTGATGAGATGTCTCACTTGTCAGTAGGTGAACGTAGAGCATCAGAAGCCTATAGGGTTATTGCAGCCTCTACCTATATCGACATGTAAATGAGAGCATATCACCATGGATTTCGTGATGGGTTTATCGAGGACCCGCAGGAATCACGATGTGTCATAACCTGCTTTCCCTAAAAACACTACAAATTTTTTACTTTTCACGACCAATTACAGTTAAATAGTTGGGCTATGAGTCGATATCAATGTAGTCACTTTACTTATCTTACCATCCATTGTCTATAGCAGTTTACCAGTAGGATCGACAATCAGTAAACTTTATACGGAAGCATTTCATAACTATAGACACATATGTTTACATCCCGTAAATATTACATCCATGTACATTACTTTGCTATTACATGTCCAGATACAAAAGCTAGATAATTGTGTATACCATCTCGTATGATGGGAAGCTGCAAGCGATAGGAATGCAAAACTGGCGCTGACTCTCTATCTATGACAAGTGCTCTGTAGAGAGGGGAAAATGAAGGGATGAGCTCAACTTGCTCAGTAAGGCAATTATGCAAGCCAGGAGATAACTACACTATCTACGTGTTCATAATGCCATGCAGTAAAACAGTTCAGTTCAATGCAGTCAATCAGTTTAGTTCAGTTCAGTTGGTGAAACAGTTCAGTTCAGTGCAGTAAAATCAGTTCAGTTCAATTCAGTATGTCTGTTCAATTCAGTATTTCAGTAGATCAAGGTTCCAATCCATCCTTAGGGTTTACCTTGTCTCAGTATAAAACATGTTCAGTTTTATCAGTACAATAATATATGAGATCATGAGAGCATAGGCAGGATTTGGTAAACAGTAGGAAGTATGATCATATCCAGTGGATTCCAGGCATCGCGAATTAGGTGTGTGGGATATCCAATTGCTTAGGGAGGTGTGTCAAATCCTACCCATCATCTAATAAGTTCAGTAGTCTGAAGATTTAAGCACGGTACAGCGTACTCCGTGTTACTTAGACGGTACAACATACACCATGGACCCCAGTATTTAGTATCCAGTGCCATGTCTCAAAATCCAGTGTGAGCAAAGTCAATATGACACATAGTTTACACGAGGGCTCCAACATGATTTTACTCATCTCATTATTTCAAAATCCAGTGCGAGTTCTTGAGTGTGACTCTCAGTCAACACCCTACTCCAACACGATTTCATTTACAGTTCATGTCATAAACACGACAGATGGCTCAATTCTAGTGAAAACAATACTCAAAATCGAATTCAGTACGTAAAATGGTACAAAACGGTGCGAAACGATGCATGAGGGATAACTTCTCGTATGGTCACCCATCATGGAATTTCTCCCACTCAAGCACGCTTAACTTTGAAAAACGTGTAATTTAATGCAGATGGTAAAATCTTCAGCCAGTCTATCATTACACTATTATAAAACAAATTTTCACGCTGAAAACACAGAAATATGCACTTTATGCATTTATGATTTTTTTGTAAATTTCATAGTGGTATTTTAGTAATTTTCCTATAATTTGGTTTTCATTTAGATATTTCAATATCTATAAACTCTATAGTATTTATTTGCATACGGTAGGTAAGAAAATACATGCAGATATCTCTAATAGCTCGTATAAATCACTTACCTGGATTTCAGTCGAATACACTTTTCACCTTTTCGTATATCGATTTATCCGGCTCCCGATGTGTCTCCTGAAGCTGCAGATAGTTATCTATCATGTCGATCCATCTTTATAACCCGTATTTTACTTTCACTATGGCATATTTAAACTATTAGGCCCGAATACTCTTACTAGGCCTTATTTCTCTTTAATAGGCCTAACTCTATCTTAAGCCCATTTTCAATTTACTATTCATTCTATCAAAGCCCATTGGGCTTACCAGGCCCATTAAAACTTATTGGGCTTTATCCGAGTTCCATTGGCCTTATTGGGTCGATTACACCATGTGCTTGGCCCATGAAACCTCTCAGCCATGGATAGTGTGCCGAACACTATCATGCCTAGCCATGTTGACTGGCCAACACTGTGGCTTTCCATGCTTGCCTAGCTCACTTAGGCATTTTGGTAAACACTTGGTTTTCTTGCCTTAAGCTTTTCACTTTATTCATTAAGGCATTTCATCAAACACCTTATATGCTTAAGTCATAAACCTATCCAATTCATCAAATTGAATGAAACTAAGCATGCCATAATTATGTATACATGCTTACCAACCTATTCATCACATGCTTACCCATCAAAACACAAATACCAACTTTTGGCCAACATGTGTTCATCACCTTAGGTGACGTTTCACCATACAATTCATACACCAATCAACTCTATATAATTCATAGATCAACATATATGAAGTTGGAAGATTGAAAACTTACCTAACTTATAGTTCTTCACTTGGCTGAAACCTTCCTTAATTTTCTCCCCCTTCAATATGGCTCATCTATGGCTGGTTCCCAGATATGTTATTGCTCTCTCAATATGGAACAACTTTCATGCAGATCACTTTTTCCAATTATGTCTCTAGGTAGGTGATTTCTAGAGAGAGAAAGCTTGAATATGGTTTGGTAATGGTGTTTCCTTGTTTGCCGAAAATGATGGGGTGAGAAAGATAATGTGTTGGCTGATTTTATAGTCTAAAGACTTAGCCATTAAGTCATGAAATTCATCCATCATATTTGACTTGTAATGAGTTTAGGTTATGGTTACCAAATTGGATTTTGCAACCTTTTACTAATGGGTTTTAACTTAAAATAATGAGTTTTAACTTTGGGCTTTCGGTTTGGGCTTTTCTTTTGGGCTATTGGGCTGAAAATTTTTCTACCAATTGGGTCTTAAATTGACTTAATATTGGACCCACCAATTGACCTAACAATTTGGCCCAATGGGCCTAAGAAATTCGGCCCACACTTAGTATACCTAAATGGGCTTTACAGTTTCCAACTTTAGCCCATTGCGTTTTACCCGTTTAATTAAATTTGGATTTCATCCAAATAAATTTTCCTTACTTTAGGAGATGATTATCTCCTATTTTGACCAAAAATATTTCTTCCCCACATTTTAACCTTACTTAGGTTAAATTTTAACCATGGTTAGTCAACTATGGTCAAAGTCCACTTTTCTTAACTACTATTGACTTTTCTTGACCATTAACCATGTTTGACTTTTTTCTCAAAAATCTAAAAGTGTCATTTTTCATGGTTTACACTCTCTTCTCTACGTTCTGGCTATTTATGGGAGGCGAATATGTCTAAAACACCCCAAACGGACTATTTCCAACTTGTTTAACCCCTTTTTGACAATTTCACTTCTTCAACCTTATCGGGACTAAACCAAACTAACTTCCCTTCTTGGACCCTCTATATTTTGATGTTCTAAGTCCATTTCTTTAGTCAAAATGGTTAGAATTCCTATGGTTTAGCCTGAGCTCACTTTAGCTCACATTTGGCTCTTTAATGCTTTTAAAGCATTTTCTACTTTCATTTGAACTTGGAATTGTAATACCCTAGTTCTTATGATTCCTATAACCTCTATCCGTGTTTAAAATGCTAAATCATAAGTGGTACAATGTAAAATTATGGGTCTTACATGATACAACATGGGTGATCGTAGACAGACTGACGAAGTCAGCCCACCTCATAGCTATAAGAGCTACTGATACTCTGAGTTCATTGGTAGAGTTATATGTATGCGAAGTAGTGAGGTTACAAGCTGTTCCAGTGAGCATTGTTTTGGATAGGGATTCCCACTTCACTTCTCACTTTTAGGAACATTTTCAGGAAGCCATGGGAACATAGTTGAGTTTAAGCACCGCTTTCTATCCTTAGACAGATAGTAAGTCAGAGAGTACTATATAGATTCTAGAGGACATGTTGAGAGCTTGTGAGCTGGATTTTAGTGGCTCTTTGGATGATCACTTGTCACTAGTCAATTTTTCCTACAACAATAGTTATCATTCGAGTATCGGGATGGCACCATATGAGGCTTTGTGTGGCCGTAGATGTTGTTCCCCTATTGGGTAGGAAGAAGTGGGTGACCAAAAGATTTTTTTCTCCTGATTTGGTTACGAAAGCCTTTGAGGATGTTCAATTGATATGCGAGAGATTGTAAACAGCTCAGAGCCAACTAAAGAGCTATGTTGATAAGAGACGGAGGCCACTAGAGTTTGCAGTTTGTGAGTAAGTTTTCTTGAAGGTTTCTCCTTCCAAGGGTATAATGAGATTTGGGAAGAGAGGTGAGCTGTGTCCTCACTACATTGGACCCTTTAAGATATTGGATCGAGTGAGAGATAATACTTATAAGTTGGCATTGCCACCGAACTTGTTAGGTGTCCACAACGTCTTCCATATTTTGATGCTTCAGAAATATCACTCGGATCTGGCACATATGATTCAATATGAGCCATTGGAGCTTAAAGAGGACATGTCATATGTAGAGAAGCCGATTCAGATACTGGATAGGAAGGAGAAGGTATTGAGATCGAAGACTATCGTGTTAGTGAAAGTCTGGCAGCATCACACCTCAGAAGAAGCTACTTGAGAGTTAGAGAGCCTAATTAATGACTGAGAAGCACCCCAGCTATTTAATGACTGACTTGGTTCGAATTTGGAGGATCAAATTTTTTAAGTTGGTGAGGATTGTAAGACCCAAATTTTATGTAGCTTATGCTTTATGATTCTTATATACACAAACATTTTATTATACTGGTTGAATCATAAGAATAGTATTTACTAGAATGAAATTTTAAGTAAGTGTTATTGAGGTGTTTTTAATATATTTGCCTCTGAGAAACGGCCAAAACATAAAGACGAGAGCGTAAACCATGGAATATGACATTTTCATATTTTTTAAAAAAGTCAAACGTGGTCAATGGTCAAGAAAAGTCAATGGTAGTTAAAAAAAGTGGACTTTAATCACAGTTGACTAACCATGGTTAAAATTTAACCTAAGGTTAAAAAGTAGGGAAGAAATATTTTTGGTTAAAACACTCAATATTCATCCCCTGAAGTGTGGAAAAGTAATTTATTCAAAATCCAGATTAAATTAAATGGGTAAAATGCAATGGGCTAACGATGGAATTCTTAAAGCCCATTAAGGTGTAATAAGTGTAGGCTGAATTTCTTAGGCCCATTGGACCGAATTGTTAGGCTAATTGGTAGGCCCAATATTAAGTCAATTTAAGGCCCAATTGATAGAAACATTTTCAGCCTAAAAGCCCTAAATAGAAGCCCAAATCGAAAAGCCTATTAGTTAAACTTAAGCCCATTAGTAAATGAATTAAAAACCCAATTCGTAAACTATAACCCAAACCTATTGTCACGACCGTGACTTTATCAAAAACCACTACTAATGTTTCGCTTTTTACTTACCTTTTTCTTCACCAAAAATTAGGTTGTGATTCGACATTAGTCACCTCTTCCACATTATCTTATCATTCATACATATCAAAATATCTATCTATTGACTATAATTACTTTTGCCCCATAGTGAGCTCACAAATATTAAATACAAATAAATCCCTCAATATTACATACGTTTACATCACTGTGTTGTTCTATTGTTCAGATACAAAATCGTACATGTGTATGTACACCTTTTGCTCGATGGGAATGCAGCCAACACAAGGAATGCTACTCCTTAGTCATACTCTATCTACTGCGGATGCTCTATAGAGAGGGGGAAAAAGGGGTGAGCTCACTAGCTCAGTAAGGAAATCAAGTAAGCAAGTAGACATCCACACTATCTACTGAAAATAATGTTACCTTGAAAATATTATTTCCTTAACTCACTTCAAAAGCATGAATTTAAAAAAAAAATATATATAATTATACATATTAAATCCCATGTACAAAATCATCTAAGTTCTCAAAAGTAGACATTTCGTACAAAATAATGCATCTTTATAATTTCATAATGCATTTAGATAAATCATACCATTTATATTAAAATCACAGTAAATATGGCATTTCAAAAATCACAACACATCAATCTGGGTTCCGACCCATCCCTCAGGTCTACCCGTATCATAAACTCACTTAAACTCATGTGATATATCATGTGAGACTCGGTGGCAATATGCAATAATATCCTGGACTATGGCCATATCCTATAATGGTGATCCCAAGCTACACAGGCCTCAGTGTACGGGGAAATCACTGCTGCAACAGGAGGGGGGCCAGTCCATCACAACCTTCAGCTATCAACTCCTCAACTCCTAATATACATCACAACAACACACGGTACAGTGTACTCCGTGAAACATACATGGTATAATGTACACCCATGGACCCTATCTCACGGTTGGGGTGCCTGTCATAGGTCTTATCTACCCTATACCATGTATAATCTATGCCACGTCTCTAAATCCACATGTGAACATCTCAACAGTGTGACACTCATTCTACACGAGGAAATCGACATGGTTTTTAACATGTTTTATATATCACAGTAAAACTACAGTGCGCGTATTGAGTGTGACTCACAGTCAACACCCCGCTCAAACACTGTTTTTACATATCATCAGTGCGCGCCTTAAGTGCGACTCACAGTCGACACTCCGCTCAAACACTGTTTCACACATAGTAAACTCGAACTCTAGTGCGAGTAACACTCCAACACTAAGCCATGCATAGTTCATGTTTCAAAACAAGTACGAGTAATCGCTCTAGTACCATGCTATGCATAAAACTCATCAAATCAAGAATGAACAATCTCTCCAGTACTATGTCATGTATAAACCATGTAAAATTGAGTACGAGCAAAAGTTTCAGCACTCTGTCATGCATAAAACATACAAAACTGAGTACGAGCAATAGCTCTACAACTCTGTCATGCATAAAACAAATAAAATTGAGTATGAACAACACTTTAGTACTCTATCATGCATGTCATGAAAATCTAGTGCGAGTCATACTCCAGCACTAATTTATATGGAAAACATATAAAATCAAGTGCGAGCTGTGCTCCAGCACGATTTATTCTCACATAATTTGATAGATGGCTCTTTGAAAGGGATGATTTTCAAAACATAAAAATCAACACTATAAATTGTGATATTTCTCATTAATCGTGAAAAACATTAGCCTATCTATCTACTCTTCTGCTAAATAGTAGTAAAAACACTCAAAATTATGATTTTCATGCTCTTTAGGACTTTTCCTAAAAGTTGACTTTTTTCCTAACTGCCATTATCAGGTCTCTATAAATATTATTCACTTTCTCTGACCCTCAGAGTTTTTAAGTGAATATAAAAGAAGACGAAAATACGTGCAGGTATCTCTAACTACTTATAAAAGTCCCTTACCTCGAATCACGTCAAGTGATTTCACTTCCTCAGCATTGCTTAATCATGCAGTCCAATTCCAATATAATCTCTGGAGCTGCATATAACCATTTATTTGATTAATTATACTTTTCCTACTATAATATTACATATTTAATACAGTCTATTTCACTTAATGGGCCCGTTTACACATATTGGGTCTTAATGACTCATAATGGGCCTAAAATTATCTTAAGCCTATTTCACTTTACTATTCATTTTTGTTGGGCCTATTGGGCTTGTGGGGCCCACCAACTCTTATTAGGCTTGTCAGAGGCTCATCATTGCTTATTAGGCTGAAACAAAATCGGCTTGGCCCATTGGCCTCCTCGGCCATGGCATGTGGTCGAGAGCCATCATGTCACCGATCATGCCACACCACGCCACTCATGGCCATTTGTTAGCTAATAGACTTAGGCATTTTATCATACACTTGGTTGGCATGTCTTAAGCCTTTCCTATAGTTCATGTTGGCATTTTATCAAACACCTTATATGCCAACATTATACAACCATCCATATGAACAAATTGATTAAAACTAACCATGTCATGTGTTGGCTCTACCGAGAGGGGGGTGAATCGGTTTTCTAATGTTAATGGCAAATTTAAACTAATTTGAACTTAATTAACAAATAATGAATAAACAATATAATGTATTGAACCAAATTAAAGCAAGATAAGGAAGAGAATATCAAACACAGTCGTTTATAGAGGTTTGGCCAATCTCTTACCTACGTCCTCTCTCCTTGACCTTCTTGTCAAGTGCTTTCTTTCTCACTTTTAACGAAAGTTACACACTCCCTTTTTCAGGTTAAGGAATAACCTCTCTACCCTTTTTATACAAAGATGTATTCACCTTTTTACAAAGATTATCTCACTGAGGAATAATCCTCTTCTCTCTTAAAGCAAGGATGAATATAATATCAAGCTTTTTATGTGGGTAGGACAAATACAGCTTTTGCACACAAGCTTATACAATAAACTCAATAAATGAGGATTGAAGACAATTGGAATGAAAGAATTAAACTCTTGAGAATATAAAGAATGTGCAGCAATAGTGTCTCATCTCTCAGTGTCTTCAATGCTAGATTATATACTGAAGGATTGGTAGTTGGAACATTTAATGCTGTTTTTCCCGTTGAGATTTTGCAGAAAGAGCCGTTGGGAACCTCCAGTAGAATGCCAGATCGATCTGCCATGTTGACCAGATCAATCTCTTAGATATAGTTCCTGTAAGATCAAGGCAAAAAGAAGCAAGGAGATCGATCTCATATATGAGCAGATCGATCTCATAATTTGAAAATATTAGAGCAGATCGATCTGTCGAATAGGCAGATTGATCTTTCAATCTCTCTGTTTGAGGCATGATCGATCTATAGATCGATCTGCCAGGTAATCTCGTAGTGAGGAGATCGATCTCTCATTAACCCAGATCGATCTCCTTAGCTCTCTGACTTTGAGGAGATCGATCTCTTCCTATACCAGATCGATCTCATGAGCTCTCTGTTTGAGTATAGATCGATCTTATAGATCGATCTACTGCCTTTACCTTTGTTTTAAGGGAGATCGATCTCTTCCTAGACGAGATCGATCTTCTCAACATCCTGTAGTAGGCAGATCGATCTTATAACCCTTATAGATCGATCTTAGCTTCCTCAATACCTTTGTACAGGTTTAAACCTTAGCAGATCAATCTCATATCCTCATGAGATCGATCTCTCATCCTAGAAAACCCAGGAGATCGATCTCTCATATCACCAGATCGATCTCTCATCTCCAGGAACTTAATTTCTGGTACTGATAGCTTCTAAACATATTTTTATATCGTCTTTATATTATTGAATTTACTTGTTTTGTCATTTCAAAATATATTAACTCAACAATCTCCCCCTTTTTGATATGACAAAACCTATTCAATAAACATGTTTAGTTACCTATTTGCATTGTGCACAAACTCCCCCTTTTTGTAAGCTCCCCCTTTCTTTTAGCTTTTGACCTCGTTACTTTCTTAACTAACTCCCCCTCATTTTAATTATTCCTTTAAACCATTAGACATCTTTTCTCTCTTCTCCCCCTTTTTGGCATATCAATGGTATTAAAAGTTTAAATAGAACAATTTAACGTGCAACACATTTGTCATTTCAAAATAGCAATTCATTATAGCATATTGCAACACAGTAGCTCATATGTCATTCCATTCAAGCAAATATGGTTTTCAAACACCAACAAATAATATCAAAACATTAGCCAAAATAGTTCTATTAACTAAAGCCTAAGGTGCATGAGGGAAGCGATCCAGTAGTTCCTCGACGTGAGTACGAGTGACCTGTAGCTCATCATACATCACCCGCTGGGTGGCATGAAGGTTTGCAAAACCTTCATCTATCTTTCGGTTCAGCTTCATTATCATCGTCACAATGGACTCCATGCCAGCGGGTGATGGGGCATGTGCAGGGGGCTGAGCAGAGGAAGAGGATGGACCGTCAGTAGGTGCAGCAGGTGGAGTAATGGGCTTATCTGAGGGATCTTCCTCCATGGCTGCTGCAGGCTGTTGTTCCCGCTTCTTCTTCCAATCTCCTCGAAAGTTCTTGTAGTAGCCCATGTGGTGAAGTGTTTCGATGTTTAAGACGCTCTTTGGGGAGGGCACTTCACCCGTTTCACAACTGCAGTGCACTCCAAGTCGTTGTAGAAAATACGTCAACGGTTGCGGAAAAACTATCGTGGTGGCTTGGCCGCGTACGATCTTCAACCAATCTTCATAGATAAAATGGACAAGGTTGGGTTTTTGACTTGTGGAGTGGATGTGGTGGATCCAAAAATGATCTAACCTCCTAACGGTGGAATGATGGGTATCGAAAGGATGAAGATTCCATGAGATAATGAGGTGGAGTAACCGTGGGTGTATTGGTAGGTCACTCGCCTTATCCCCGAGAAGGTCAAAATCTAAGGGGACCTCCTCATCTTCATTGGTTAAGCCTTCATTGCTTATGTGGAAAGCTTGGGCTAAGACATCAGTGTCTATTGTAATTGACTTACCCATGACATACGTTGTAAACCCGAGAATTTTGCAAGCATCAGCAGGATCATAGGTGAGTTCGACATTAGAAAAGAATGCCCTGATGATGTTTGGGGGTATGGGAGTATTGATTTTGAGAAACGGAATCCAACCAAATTCTTCAAATTTGGGTAGATAAGGAAAATCAATACGGCTTAAGAAGGAAAAATCGATGGTTCGCCAATGTTTAATTGGCATGGTGGAAAAATACTCTTCATATCTCTTCCTTTTTGCAGGTGTTTTAAAACACCTGTTAAAGGTAGTGACTGAATGGGCAGAGGGTGGTTGGAGGAGGTTGGTCTAGATTCTCTATTGGCTGATCTCTTAATACGAGGATTTTTTTAGACACAAGACACTCTCTAGACACACTTAAAACTAGTTCTCGAAAAATCCTAACCAATGGAATAGTGCTATAATTGACCTAGGAAAAAAATTTAGCACAAAACAAAGAATTTTTAAGAAAAATGTAGCAATGTGGGTTACTGGAGCAAGAATTGAAGAAAAGATTTGACGAATACCTTACAGAGATCGATCTAATGGGAAGAATCAGCGGAAGAGGTGCGACAGAATTTAAGGATTTTGAGATTTTGGGATTTTGAAATTTGGGGATTTTTCGACAGTTTTTATAGTCCAGGGCACAGGAGATCTATCTGTCGGGGCGACAGATCGATTTGTTATTTCCAGAAGCTCGAAGAGATCGATCTATTGTACCACAAGATCGATCCTCAGAATACAGAAGCTTAATGAGATCGATCTTTCGAGGGCCCAGATCGATCTTCTGTTCAACAGAGGCTTAAGGAGATCGATCTGCCAAATGCATAGATCGATCTGCTGTTTAACAGAGGCTTAAGGAGATCGATCTTATGGGTGAGAAGATCGATCTGCCTAGCTTAACCTTTATGCTTTAGGCTCATTTGAAGTATGGAGATCGATCTATATTGATAGAAGATCGATCTCTCATACTCTTTGCCCAGAAAAATCATTGAAAAATTCTTTTAAAAACAACTTGAAATCAAGGTTATGAAGCATATACATCTTAGGGAACATTCATGAGTCCTAATTCACCTCTAAGGACACAAAACCTATCTCTATCAAGAGGTTTGGTGAATATATCAGCAATTTGATGTAAAGTGTCAATATACTCTAGAATTATATCTCCCTTTTGAACATGGTCTCTAAGGAAATGGTACCTAATCTCAATGTGCTTAGTTCTAGAGTGTTGAATAGGATTTTTAGATAGATTGATGGCACTGGTATTATCACATTTAATAGAGACTTGTTTCATGTCAATACCATAGTCTTTCATTTATTGTTTAATCCACAACACTTGAGCACTACAACTACCTGCTGCTATGTATTCAGCTTCAGTTGTGGACTGAGCCACACTATTTTTTTTCTTAGAGAACCAGGAGATTAATCTATTCCCTAAGAATTGACAAGTACCTGAAGTACTTTTCCTATCTATTTTGCATCCCCCAAAGTCTGCATCTGAAAATGCATGAAGTGTAAAAGTGGAGTCCTTGGGGTACCAAAGTCCTAGAGAGGGAGTGTCCTTAAGGTATCTAAAGATCCTTTTGGTTGCTAATAAGTGTGATTCCCTAGGAGAGGATTGAAATCTAGCACAAAGACATACACTAAATAAAATGTCTGGTCTACTTGCAGTTAAATAGAGCAATGAACCAATCATAAACCTATAGAGTTTAGTGTCTACATACTTACCACTTTCATCTTTATCAAGCTTGATGTTGGTGCCCATTGGAGTTGCTTGAGGTTTGCAATTGTCCATTCCAAATCGCTTGAGCAAATCCTTAGTATACTTTGCTTGATTGATGAAGGTTCCTTCCTTTGTTTGCTTCACTTGAAGTCCCAAGAAGAAAGTGAGCTCTCCCATCATGCTCATTTCAAATTCACCTTGCATGATCTTAGCAAACTCTTGGCATAAAGATTCATTAGTTGATCCAAAAATAATATCATCTACATACACTTGAACAAATAGTAAATCTTTATTTTTATTTTTGATAAATAAAGTGGTATCTACTTTTCCTCTTGAAAATCCTTTTTCTAGTAAGAATTTTGACAACCTTTCATACCATGCTCTAGGAGCTTGTTTCAAACCATAGAGTGCCTTAGATAGTTTGAAAACATGTTCAGGAAATTCATGATTTTCAAAGCCGGGAGGTTGTTCAACATACACTTCTTCATTAATGAAACCATTCAAAAATGCACTCTTTACATCCATTTGATATAACTTGAAGTTTTTATAACATGCAAAGGCAAGTAGCATTCTAATTGCTTCTAATCTAGCTACCGGTGCATAAGTTTCATCATAGTCTATTCCTTCCTCTTGTCTATAACCTTGTGCAACTAATCTAGCCTTGTTTTTTATGATCACACTATTTTCATCCATCTTGTTCTTGAATATCCATTTAGTTCCAATTATAGAGTAATCACTAGGCCTAGGGACTAGTTTCCACACTTTGTTTCTTTCAAATTGATTTAATTCTTCTTGCATTGCTAAGAACCAATTATTGTCATCTAAGGCTTCATTGACATTTCTAGGTTCTATTTGAGACACAACGGCTATATATTGACACATATTCCTTAGAGATGATCTAGTTCTAACTCCAAGAGTTGGATCTCCCACTATTTCACAATCTTTTACATATCCTAATTCTCTTGGTGCTCTAGACTCTCTCTCTAACATCTCTATTTCTTCTTCATCTTCTTTATTTATGTCAAGTTTTTCTAATATATCTTCTTCTAAGTTTGGAATTTCCTCTAAGTTTTCATCGAATATTCCTACATCCTCTTCATTGGTTGAATCTTTAGGTAAATCATTTGACTCATCAAATATTACATGAATTGATTCTTCAACCATCAAGTTCTTTTGTTATATACCCTATAAGCCTTTGAATTTAAGGAATATCCTAGAAAGATTCCCTCATCACTCTTGGCATCAAATTTTCCTAAATTATCTTTCCCATTATTTAAGACAAAACATTTGTAGCCAAAAGGATGGAAGTAGCTAATGTTAGGCTTCTTACCTTTGTAAAGCTCATAAGGAGTTTTCTTTAGCATGGGTCTAATCATGGCTCTATTAATGATATAGCAAGATGTATTTATAGCTTCAGCCCAAAAATATTTTGGTAAATTATTTTCACACAACATGGTTCTAGCCATTTCTTCCAATGTTCTATTTCTTCTCTCAACCACTCCATTTTGTTGTGGTGTCCTAGGGGCTAAAAAATTATGGCTAATTCCTTGATCATTGCAATACTCATCAAATCCTATATTTTCAAACTCCTTGCCATGATCACTTCTAATACTAGTTATTGTGTATCCTTTTTTCATTTTGAGTCACTTTTGTATAAGCTATGAACTTTTCTAAAACTTCATTTTTTACTCTAAAAAAGAACACCCAAGTGAACCTAGTGTAATCATCAACTATTACAAATTCATAGTGTTTCCCACCAAGGCTTGTTGTTCTAGTTGGTCCAAATAAATCTAGGTGGAGTAATTGAAGAGACCTAGTGGTGGATACACTATTCTTAGGCTTAAATGATGTCCTTTTATGTTTTCCTTTAACACAAGCTTCACATATTTTTTCATAGTCAAAGGACAACTTGGGTAATCCTATAACTAGATCCTTTCTAGCTAACTTAGATAACACATGCATGCTAGCATGACCTAGTCTTCTATGCCATAACCAAGATTCTTTTTCATTGTCTACCATTAGGCATATGTTTTCATTTTTGAGTTCATTAAGATAGACAATGTATATATTACCTTGCCTATGACCTAGAAAAAGAACTTTATTTGACTTAGGATCTATAACATGACATTTCATGCAATCAAAAATTACTTTGTAACCTTTGTCAAAAAGTTAACTTATGCTTAGTAAGTTATGCTTCAGACCCCTAACAAGCAATAATTTTTCTAATGAAAAATAGTCATTACCTATTGAGCCACTCCTTTCAACTTGGCATTTGGAGTTGTCCTCAAACGTGACTTCTCCACCAACCTTTGATTTAAATGAGTTGAAGTGGCTCTTCTCACCTATCATGTGCCTTGAGCATCCACTGTCCAAGTACCAAGCTTCCTTTGTTTTATCCTTGTGGTAATGCTCAGTCACCTACAATTAAAAAAGAAACTCATATCTTAAGTATCCAAATTCTCTTGGGTCCTTTGAGGTTAGTGAATGCAATTCTTGATCCCTTTGGGATCCATTTTGCCAATGCATTAAAATCTTTTGAGTTAATTACTTCTTTTGGAACCCACATTCTTTTTACTATTTTTCCTTTAAGAGTGGTCATCTTCATATTGCAATTATGTGATGCATGTCCCTTTCTATTACAATATGAACAAGTAGTTAAAGGTTTATTCATGCTCTTTCTAGCAATGAAGCTTTTGAGATGAGTCTCTCTACTTTTTGCATTATATCCTAACCCATTTTTATCAAAGAATGCCCTTTGAGTTTCTAACATGTTATCTAACTTTTGCTGACCCATATAAAATCTATTAAAGGAATTATGTAGATTACTATTTTTTTCTTTTAAGTCACAAATTTCAAGATTCGTGATTTCTAGTTTCTTTTCACATTCTAATTTGTCCTCTAGAATTAACTCATTTTCTTTCTTCAATTTAGATATTATCTTCTTATATTTCATACTCATGCATTCATATTCCAATGCAAGATCATCAAAGGCATCTTGCAATTCATCAAAAGAGTATTCATTGAGGTTTGAAGTTACCTTTTCATCCTCAATAGCCATGAAGCACAAGTTAGGAATGTCCTCATTTGAGTCATCATCTGAGCAGTCACTGTCGCTCCATGTAGCCACCATTGCCTTCTTTTTGTGGAACCTATCATTGGACCTTTTAAGAAGAGGGCAGTTAAACTTAATGTGTCATGGTTTTTTATATTCATAACACACAATTGTATCTTTTCTTCCTACCTCTTCTTGATCTCTCTTGTGGTTTCTCCTATTACTACCACTAGCTCTCATTCTCATGAACTTGTTAAATCTTTTGGCAAACATTGCCATCTCAAGATCTTCTTCACTACCACTCTCATTTTCATTTTTATTTTCCTCTTGAGTAGTAGATTTTAGAGCAACTCCCACTTTCTTAGGTGGCTCTTCATTTCTTCTTAATTTCATCTCATAAGTGAGCAGTGAACCTATTAATTCATCTAGTGACAATGTGTAAGGGTCCTTGGATTCCTCAATTGCAGTCACTTTAGCTTCCCATGATTTAGGTAGGCTATTTAATATTTTCTTGACCATTTCTATATTAGAGTAAGTTTTTCCTAATGATTTTAATCCATTAATTACATCAGTGAATCTAGTGAACATATCACTGATTGACTCTCCATCTTTCATCCTAAATAGCTCATAGTCATGTGTGAGCATTCCTACCTTAGTCTCCTTTACTTGGGTTGTACCTTCATGTGTGATTGCCAATTTGTCCCAAATCTGTTTGGCATTGTCACAATCGGAGATTTTATTGTATTCATTTGGCCCTAAAGCACAAAAAAGGGTGTCCATGGCCTTAGCATTTAGTTGAGCACATTTAACATCATTTGAATCCCATTCATCTTCTTCTTTAAGGATATCTCTTCGCTCTATTCTTTTTGTAGGGATTTAGGGTCCTTTAGTGATAATCCTCCATACTTCATAATCATTTGTTTGAATGAATAACATCATCCTAGTCTTCCAATAAGCATAATGTTCCCCATTAAATATAGGAGGCCTAACCGTAGAGTGCCCATCTCCTACTAAGCTAGTTGCTATTTTGTTGTGAGCCATTAGATCGTTTCTAACTCTTAGGAAGTTATTCCTATGTGATCAAAGAGTCCTAGCTCTTATACCAATTGTTGGCTCTATCGAGAGGGGGGGTGAATCGGTTTTCTAATGTTAATGGCAAATTTAAACTAATTTGAACTTAATTAACAAATAATGAATAAGCAATATAATGTATTAAACCAAATTAAAGCAAGATAAGGAAGAGAATATCAAACACAGTCGTTTATAGAGGTTCGGCCAATCTCTTGCCTACGTCCTCTCTCCTTGACCTTCTTGTCAAGTGCTTTCTTTCTCACTTTCAACGAAAGTTACACACTCCCTTTTTCAGGTTAAGGAATAACCTCTCTACCCTTTTTATAAAAAGATATATTCACCCTTTTACAAAGATTATCTCACTGAGGAACAATCCTCTTCTCTCTTAAAGCAAGGATGAATACAATATCAAGCTTTTTATGTGGGTAGGATAAATACAGCTTTTGCACACAAGCTTATACAACAAACTCAATAAATGAGGATTGAAGACAATTGGAATGAAAGAATTAAACTCTTGAGAATATACAGAATGTGCAGCAATAGTGTCTCATCTCTCAATGTCTTCAATGCTTGATTATATACTGAAGGATTGGTAGTTGGAGCATTTAATGCTATTTTTCCCATTGAGATTTTGCAGAAAGAGCCGTTGGGAACCTCCAGTAGAATGCCAGATCGATCTGCCATCTTGACCAGATCGATCTCTTAGTTATAGTTCCTGCAAGATCAAGGCAAAAAGAAGCATGGAGATCGATCTCATTTATGAGCAGATCGATCTCATAATTTGAAAATATTAGAGCAGATCTATCTGTCGAATAGGCAGATCGATCTTCCAATCTCTCTGTTTGAGGCATGATCGATCTATAGATCGATCTCCTATAGATCGATCTGCCAGGTAATCTCGTAGTGAGGAGATCGATCTCTCATTAACCCAGATCGATCTCCTTAGCTCTCTGACTTTGAGGAGATCGATCTCTTCCTATACCAGATCGATCTCATGAGCTCTCTGTTTGAGTATAGATCGATCTTATAGATCGATCTACTGCCTTTACCTTTGTTTTAGGGGAGATCGATCTCTTCCTAGACCAGATCGATCTTCTCAACATCCTGTAGTAGGCAGATCGATCTTATAACCCTTATAGATCGATCTTAGCTTCCTCAATACCTTTGTACAGGTTTAAACCTTAGCAGATCGATCTCATATCCTCATGAGATCGATCTCTCATCCTAGAAAACCTATGAGATTGATCTCTCATATCACCAGATCGATCTTTCATCTCCAGGAACTTAATTTCTGGTACTCATAGCTTCTAAACATGTTTTTATATCGTCTTTATATTATTGAATTTACTTGTTTTGTCATTTCAAAATATATTAACTCAACATCAAGTATACATGCATATTAACTTATACATGTCTTAAAATCACATGATTATTCATCAAAACCCATATACCCGTTTTCGGTCATCACATGTTCATGGTGTTTTCATGTGTTTTAATCCATAAAACATATACAAATAAACTCCATATAACTCATAGATCAACATACATGAAGTTGGAAGGTTGAAAACTCACCTAGCTTATACTTCCCACTTTGGTCGAAACTTCCTTGATTTTAGGGTTGCTCAATATGGTTCATTGATGGCTGATTCCAAGATATGTTATTCCTTTCTCAATATGGAACAACTTTCATGCAGATCACTTGTTTCAAATATGTCTCTAACCTAGTGATTTCTAGTGAGAGAAAACTTGAAGTATGGTTTGGTAATGGTTTCTTCACTTTGCCGAAAATGAAAGGATGAAGATGATAAAGTGTTGGCTGATTTTATAGACTTAATCATTAAGTCACAATTTCAGCCACCTTAATTGACTTTTAAAAGGTTTAGGTGATGGTTACCAAATTGGATTCTGCTACCTTTTATTAATGGGTTTTAACTTATACTAATGGGCTTTACTTTGGGCCTCTCAGTTTCGGCCTTCCCTTTGGGCTTTTGGGCTGAAAATATTTCTACAATTTGGGTTATAAACTAAATTCATATTGGGTCCACAAAATGGCCCAACAATTTGGCCCATTGAGCTTTCCAAATTCGACCCATACTTGTTTATACCTTAATGGGCTTTAAATTTTTCAACTTTGGCCAATTGCGTTTTACCCGTTTAATTTAATCCAGATTTTAATTAAATTAATTTTTCATACTTCGAGGGATGAGTATCTAGTATTTTAACCAAAAATATTTTTCCCCACTTTTTACCCATACTTGGGTTAAATTCTAACTATGGTTAGTCAATTATGGTCAAAGTCCATCTTTCTTAACCACCATTGACTTTTCTTGACCATTGACCACGTTTGACTTTTTTTCAAAAATCCAAAAGTGTCATTTTCCATGGTTCACACTCTCATCTTTATGTTTTAGCCGTTTTCGAGAGGTGAATATATTAATTACACCTCAAATAGACCATTTCGAACTTGTTTAGCCATTTTTTAGCGTTTCCTCTACTTCAATGTGTTCGGGACCAAATCAAATCAACTGTCCTTCACGAGCTATCAATATTTTCCCATTATAAGTTCTTATCTTTTGTCAGAATGATTTAGATCCTCTCGGTTTAGCCTGTGGCTCTTATAGCCCTTATTCGACCTTTACGTAGCTTATATTTGTTTAGTCACTATACTTACAATTTCGTTGTAGTAAATACTCTTCTTATGATTCAACCAACATAATAAATGTTCGTACATATATGAATCATAAGGGATAAGCTACATCAAAAATTCGGGTCTTACACCCATTTAAGCCCAAATTTATGGTTGAAATTGTGACTTAATGACTATGTCTACAAGCTTAAAAATCAGCCAACACATAGTCTACTTCAACCTTTCACTCTCGGCAAATAAGAGGAAACCATTAACAAACCTAGTTTCAAGCTTTATCTAACTAGAAATTACTAACCTAGAGACATATTTGGAACTTACAATTGATAATTTTATTTTTTATAGAATTATTTGTGCTTAAATTCTTAATTATTTATTTAATCTCCATATTATTTTATTAATAATCCCCTTTATTTAATTAAAATTCTTTAATGTGCAGATAAATTAAATCCGGATGAAACTCAGTCGTTTTAGACAAAATTGGGCTGAAAACGAGCTAAAGGAGACTGGACAACTTCCAATTTGCAGACCAAGTCATCAGTCGTCTGGTCACGCGTGATGCTAGGTGTCCGTATTTTATTTGCTCTAAAACAATAAGATCGAAGGACACCGTGCCAACCCTCTGGAAGACACACGCCGGGCCACATCGCATAGCTAATTGGACAAAAAGACTGATGACGTGGAAATATCTACTCTGCAGCAAATCAAATGAAGACAAGTAGCCAAACAATGCCAACTCATCTAGGATGAAAATTTACCATTGTACCCCTATGTTTGTGTATAAATAGAACATAATGGTAATTGAAAAATTAAGTTAGGAGTAAGGTAAGTAAGAGTAGGAGGTAGCTAGGTTAGGAGTAGTGTAGAGTAATTTAGGAGTAGTTTTTAGAGTAGGCTACGGTAGAATAGTTTTTAGATTAATTTTACAAGTTTTCTTTAAATTTCCGCATAGTTAGTTTTTACTAGTTTTTACTGTTCATTCCATTATCTTCATTACTCTTTGTTAAATTCCATTTCAATGAAAACTTACTCTCTTTTTCATGCTCTCGGTTTCTTTTGCAACTTGATTTCTTGATTGGTTTTTTTTTTTTTTTTTATTCTCGGGTTACTAGTCTTTCTCACTATTTTTCTGTGTTCTTTTACATACTGCTTGTATTTAATTTTGGCTTAGTTTGGAAGAAGCAATCGAGGGTTGTCTAGCTGAAGCACATCTTACCTGGTTCTGGTGCAGTGGTGTAAGATCAGCATCACTTTCTGCTCTTGCATTGCTCGCACAGTGGAACAGGAGGTTGAGCAGATAATGAAGCAAGGCATAGGCCATCTTGCTTTCTCATTTCTCGGTTTAACAGCAGTAGTTGATTCGGTTTACTCACCCTGATTTTTCCTCTCATGATTTCAGTTATTTAACTGCTTTGCACCTCTCTTCACTGCGTTTTCTAATGCTTCTTTAGTCCATTTTTTTTACCACATTTCATCTAAGCAATTGTAGCATGGGTTCATCTGAGGAGCACAGTTCACCATTGGCTTCATTTTTATCCTCTGTTTGTCTCTGCTTTAATCTCATTATGCTGTTCACGTTCTGCTCTGTGTTGTTTTAATCCAGTGTTGGTTTTCAAGTTCCTAATTATTAATCGCTGATTTACTATTAATGAGTTGTTGTTTGGATATTGTTATGTGTAGTTGACGGGGCAGAGCATGTGCAACCAGGAAAGGATTCACATATGTCATCGTGTCCTGTCTCATCTCCAGTTGCCGAGAGTGTCGGCCATGCGCTGCTGAGTGTTGCTGCATATTCTGGACTAACTGGGTAGCTGTAGATTGCTAAAAAATGATAAACTGCATGTAAGAGGATGGAGCCAAGCTAAGAGCCATGATTCACAATGCAGAACAGCAAGACGTGGTGATTGAGAATGTTCAGGATATTGGTTCGGGTACAGCAGTAGAGGTCTGGACTGGAGAGCTTGCAAGATGACAAGCGTGAAGCACGACAGAAGGGTAACAATACCTGCAGCAGCTTAGTATACCGTACAGCAGGAGCTCACAGCAGGACAAAGCAGCTTATCTGCACATTTGTATCACCTGAAGGCGGAGCAACAAATTGGAGAAGAAAATGAACAGGAGCAAAAATCGGGACCACACTATGCTATTAATTGATAAGGCCATGTTTGGCCGCTTCCTCTCTTGTTTATTTTATTAGTTATTCCATTTTTATTATTTTTATTGTTTTTATTAGTTGTTAGTTTAGGTTAGTTGTTAGTTGATAATTGTAGGATTAAATCTAGTGTCTTAGTTGTTAATTTAATTTTTTATTTTAATTTTGTAGTTAGTAGTTAATTTTATATTATATGTTTTAGGATTTAATTTAGTATTTTGTGAGTTACCTTTAGAATTAAGTTAGATTAAATTTGTTACATGCATTAGTTAGATTCTATTTTATATTTTATGTTAGTTTAATTAATCTTGTTTTGCTAATTTCATATTTGGTTTTTGATTTTAATTGCGTTAATAAATTTTTAACTGTTTTAATTTCTTTTGTAGGTTTTTTATTTTAATTGCTCGGAGTACTGTAAGTAAATTCTGCTCGGTTTCATTTCCTTTAGTTCTTATTATTTTATTGCTTTCCAGTATTATTTTTAATTAGCCTTAGTTGATCACCAATTTTAATCTCATAATTTGTTAGGATATACCATAGGGTAAGATTAAACGGTAATTAATTAGGCTAACCAACTTCTCTGAGGGACGATAATTCCGGGATTCAAATTCCATTATTACTTGGACGACCCGTGCACTTGCGGAACATACTCTTAGGGCGTGTCAACAATCTTCATGAAAGTTATTCGAAATTGAGAGAGGATTAACATACTTTAGAATTTGCTATCAAAGAGCCATATTGAGAGAGGGGAAATTCTTCCAAGGTCTCGGCCAAAGGGGGAACACCAAGCTAGGTATAATTTCAAGCTTCCAATTTCATATATGTGTATCTATGGATTAATTCAAGTTGATTGGTGTATGTTTTATGGATCAAAACACATGAAAACACCATGAATCCATGTTGGCCGAAAATGGGTATTTTTGTTTTGATGAATATCCACTTGATTTTAAGACATGTATAGGGTTGTATATGTCAGACCCAGATTTTTTGTAGCTTATTCCTTATGATTCCTATGTGTATGAACACTCCGTTATTATAGTTGAATCATAAGAAGAGTATTTACTAGACTTACAGTGTTAGTGAAATGATTTAACACGCAAAAGCTACATAAGAAGCCTATTGTGAGCTATAAGAGTCACAGGCTAAACCGAGTGGATCTGAATCATTCAGACTGAAAATAAGAACTTAAAATGAGAAAATATAGAGAGCTCATGAAGGAAATTCAGGTTGATTTAGTCCCGAACATAGAAAACGAGAGTAAAAGCTAAAAAGGGTAAAATGGATATTTTTGGTGAGAAAATGTGTTTCGGGTGAAATTATCCACAGGGAACGGTTGAAACATAAAGAGGAGAGTGCAAGACATAAGATATGACACTTTCAAAATTTTGAGAAAAAGTCAACTTGGTCAATGGTTAAGGAAAAAGTCAACTATAGTTAAGAAAGTGAACTTTTACCATAGTTGACTAATCATTGTTAAAAATTAACCTGTGTGGAGAAAAATTTGGAGAAAAATATTCTTGGCTAGAATACAAGATAATCATCCCCGAAAGTAAGAAAAATTTATTTGGAAGGATTCCAGATTAAATTTAATGGTTAAAAACGTAATGGGCCTAAGGTAAAAATTTTAAAGCTCATTAACATATACTAAACGTATATCGAAATTCTTAGGTCCTTTAGACCGAATTGTTGGACCAATTTATTGGCCAAATATTGAGACAATTAAAGGCCTGAGATATAATAAAAATTTCAGCCTGAAAACCCATTAAGAAAGCCCAAACCAAGAAGCCCAAATGGAAAGCTCATGAGATAAATATCTAACCATAGTTAAAGCTAACCATGACTCATAAGGTGACTCATTAGGTGACTCATGGCTAAGGCTTGGAAAGTCAAGCTTAATGGCTGGAAAGTAAGGCTTAATGGCTAAGTAAGTGGCTTATAAATTCAGCCACACCATTGTCATCTTCATCACACCAAATTCGGCTAGAAGAAGAAACCATTGAGACAAATTATCCAAGCTTTCTCTCACTAGAAATCACTAGGAATTAGGCATATTTGGAACTTGCATCCTTCATAGAAGTTGTTCCAAATTGAAAGGAGAGTGACATATGTTGGAATTGGCTAACAAGGAGCCATAGAGTGCAAACCGTGAGCCTCCAAAGTTTCGGCCAAGTGTGAACACAACAATTGGTATATTTTCAAGTTTTCAATTTCATATATGTTAATGTATGAATGATTTTACGTATATTGGTATATGTTTTAAGCATTGAAACATATTAAATCACTATGATGTTGATTAGGCCGAGAGTGAGTAGTGAGATATTGATTTATGTCCATATGATTTTAAGGCATAAATGGATTAATGTACATGTGTTAATGATTATGGTGTAATTAAAATTAATCAATTGGATTAATTAATACATGTAATTAGTTGGCAATCAATGTGTTTGATAAAATGCCTAAATGAACTATATGATGTTTAGGAATGTTACCAACCAAGTGTTTGTGGAAATGCCTAAGTGAATTGGCTAAGAAAGAGACATGACCGGCATGCCATGGTGTAACCGATGGCATGGGTAGCTCTCGGCCATGGCATGTGGCCGAGAGGCCCAATGGGCCAAGCGCAAATATTTTAAGCTCAATATGATGTGATGGGTCTAGGACAAGCCCAATAAGAGTTGGTGGGCCCCACAAACCCAATAGGCTCAACGAAAATAAATAGTAAAATGAAAATGGGCTTAAGGCACAGTTAGGCCCATTAAGGGAAATAGACTGTATTTAATGTGAAATACAGTAAGAAAAGTATAATTAACCTGATAAATGGTTATATGCAGCTCCAGAGAGTATTAAAGGAGCAAATCGGACTACTGAAACGAGCAGTGCAGAGAAAGTAAAATTTCTCGAGTGATTGCAGGTAAGGGACTTTTATGAGTAGTTAGAGATACCTGCACGTATTTTCGTCTGATTTTACATTCACTTAAAAACTCTGAGGGTCAGAGAAAGTAAATAATAATTATTGCGACCTGATAGTGGCAAATTACGATTTTGCCCCTAGTTAGTCAAAAAGTCAACTTTTGTGAAAAGTTGTAAAAAGCATGGAAGCCACTATTTTAACTGTTTAACTGCTGTTTAGCAGGAGAATAAATAGATGGGCTAATGATTTTAAGGTTGATGTGAAATAAGCACACTTTATAGTGCTGATTTTGATGTTTTGTAAACCATCCCTTTTTAAAGAGCCATCTATCATATTTTATGAGAATAAATCGTGCTGGAGCACAGCTCACACTGGATTTCATATATTTTCCACAAAAATTAGTGCTGGATTTTGATTCGCACTAGATTTCTATGACATGCATGATTGTGAGGTCTCGGCCCAGCCCAGCCTACACAGGCGCAACCCCTCATGGGCCCCTGGTCCGACTGCTGTGACATCGGTGCCCCTCACTCGACTGAATTGTCCTCTTTGGCAGCCCACAGGCCCCTCAAGCTTTTCTTTCGCGTCCCCAAGGGTTCGAACTCAGGACATCATGCCTGATTCGACACCCCTGGTACCATTGAGTTCGAACCCTTGGGGACGCGAAAGAAAAGCTTGAGGGGCCTGTGGGCTGCCAAAGAGGACAATTCGGTCGAGTGAGGGGCGCCAATGCCACAGCAGTCGGACCAGGGGCCCATGAGGGGTTGCGCCTGTGTAGGCTGGGCTGGGTCGGGACCTCACAATAAAACGCGAGCTCAATGGTACCAGGGGTGTCGAATCAGGCATGATGTCCTGAGTTCGAACCCTTGGGGACGCGAAAGAAAACCTTGAGGCGCTGGAAATGGGCTTGCCCCCTAGACCCAAAACCGGACAATACGTTGAGTTGCTGAGACCTGTAAGCCTGTGACCTGGTGTGGGGCGGGCAACAGGGTTCTCACAATGATAGAGTACTAGAGTTATTACTCGTACTCAGTTTTATATGATATATGCATGACAGAGTGCTGGAGCGATTAGCTCGTACTCGAGTTTTACATGAGATACATGACGGAGTGCTGGAGCGTTGCTCGTACTCGATTCTTCATGATTTATACATGACATAGTACTGGAGCTATTGCTCGTACTTGATTTGATAATGTTGTGCATAACATGGTACTGGAGCTATTGCTCGTACTTGATTTAATACATGAACTATGCATTGACCTAGTTGCTGGAGGTTTACTCGTACTAAAGTTGAGTTTGTGATGTGAAACAGTGTTTGAGCGGAGTGTCGATTGTGAGTCGCACTCAAAGGCGCGCACTGTATGTGATATATAATACATGTTACAAACCCATGCCCGCATCCTTGTTTGACTGAGTGTCACATTATGTGAGAGGATAGCCGTATGAGGGTATTAGAGATATGGTATGATATTCCATAGTTTGAGGGCTAAGACTTATGGTATACTGTACCGTGTGGTGTTGTGGAGTTGATGAGGATATAGCTGGCGGTTGTGATGGACTGACCCCCCTCCCGTTGTAGCAGTGCTGCCCCGCACACTAGGATTCCGTGTAGCTTGGGATCACATGTCGAATATGATCATAGTCCAAGATACTATTTGCATTTCACCACAGAGTCTTACATGATATATCACATTGGTTGACTGATTTAAATTGTGGACAGACCTGAGGGATGGGTCGGACTCTGATTTTGTGATGTGAATTATTTAATGCCATATTTATTGTGATTTAAATATACATGGCATGATTTACCTAAAGGCATGATTTATATAAAGATGCATTGTTTTGTACTACATGCCTACATTTGAGAAAGAAAACATGATTTCTGTACATGGGATTTAATCTGTACAAGTATACATATATATATATATATATTTAAAGACATGCTTTTAAAAGTGAGTTAAGGAAATAATGTTTTCAAGGCATAGCATTATTTTAAGTAGATAGTGTAGATATCTACTTGCTTGCCTAATTTCCTTACTGAGCGCGTTGTATGCTCACCCTCCTTTCTTTACATCTCTCTACAGAGCATCAGCAGTAGAGCGAGAGTTACCGAGGGATAGTGTTCCTGAGTCCACTGTTATTTCCTATCGATCGCCAGGTATACAGACTTTGTACGGTTATATATCTAAACATAGAAACAGCACAGTGATGTATACGATATATATTATGGGGAATGTATTTGTGTTAGCTTTTATATAATCTCACGTGTATTATAAAAGCAGTTACAGTCAGTAACAGTATATTGACATATATGTATGATAATGGAAAATGTGGTAAGCGAAGACTCTGACATCGAATCACAGCCCAACCATTGATGAGAGGAAAGGTAAGTTAAAAATACAAAAAATTTGTAGAGATTTTGGATAAAGTCATGGATTGAGAACGGGTCCTGACAGTATATATGTGTGCATGATTGTGGCATAGTTAATTTTAATCAATTTGATCAATTGGTTAATGAGTTTAAGGTGGCACATAAAGTGTTTGATAAAATTCTCAAGTGAACAAAAACTAAGGCTAAGGCATGCAAATTAGTGTTTGATGAAATGCCTAAGAAAAAGGCTAGCCAAATGGGCATGGGTGGCGTGGTGCTCGGCATGGTGTGGCATGATGGCTCTCGGCCACATGCCATGGTCGAGAGGCCAAATAGGCCTTGTCAATGTGGTCTCGACCCAATAAGCATTCGTGGGCCTCGGACCAAGCCCAATAGGCCCAACCGAAATGAACAGTAAAGTGAAATGGGCTTAAGACAATGTTAGGTCCATTAAGATTCATTAAGGCCCAATAAGAGTAAACGGACCCATTAAGTGTAATAGACTATGTTAAACATGAAATATTGTTGGAAAAATATAATTAACCTGGTAAATAGTTATATGCAGCTCCAGAGTTTATATTGGGAGCTAATCAGACTGTGTGATTGAGTAGCATCAGGAAAGTGGAAATCTTTGACATGATTTTAGGTAAGGGGATTTTACAAGTAGTTAGAGATATCTAGGCATAGTTTCATCTGCTTTTACATTCATTTAAAAATTCTAAGGGTCAAAGAAAGTGAATAATATTTATTGAGACTCGAAATGGGTAATTACGATTTTACCCCTACTAAGGGTAAAAAGTCAATGTCACGACCCTCCGTGACTTAACCAAAACTACAACAAATTTTTCGCTTTTTCTTACCTTTCTCCTTTCCAATAGTTGGGTTGTCATTCGATGCAACTATTCTCACTTACCATACTATTCATCCATTTTCATGCATATATGTCAATATACTATCTACTGACTGTAATTTCTTTTATAATATAAGTGAGCTCGTATAAAATCTAATACAATTATATCCTCTATAATTTACATCATTTACATCACTGTGTTGTTTATATGTTTAGATATAGAACCGTACAAAATATGTATACTTGTCGATCGATAGGAAATAACAGTGGAGAATAGAAACACTATCCCTCTCTCGAAAGCGCTCTATGCAAATGCTCTGTAGAGAGGTGTAAAAAAAGGGGTGACCTCACAGCTCAGTAAGGAAATTAGGTAAGCAAGTAGACATCTACACTATCTACTCAAAATAATACTATGCCTCGAAAATATCATTTTCTTAACTCACTTTAAAAGCATGTCTAGGAAATCAGGTAAGCAAGTAGACATCTACACTATCTACTCAAAATAATACTATGCCTCGAAAATATCATTTTCTTAACTCACTTTAAAAGCATGTCTTTAAATATATATATACTTGTAGAGATTAAATCCCATGTACACAAATCATGCTTTAGTTCTCAAATGTAGGCATTTCATGCAAAATAATGCATCTGTATAATTTCATAATGCCTTTAGATAAATCATGCCATTTATATTCAAATCACAGGAAATATGGCATTCAAATCATTCTCAATACAACAAATCGGATTTCGACCCATCCCTCAGGTCTATCCGTATCATAAAATCAATCAAGTGATATATCATGTGAGACTTTATGGTGAAATACAATAATATCTTGGACTATGGCCATATCCTATAATGCTGATCCTAAGCTAGACAGATCTCGGTGTGCGGGGCATCACTGCTGCAACAGGAGGGGGTCAGTCCATCACAACCGCCAGCTATACACTCCTCAACTCCACAAAAACACAACAACACACGGTACAATGTACTCCATGCCACTCGCAAGGTACAACGTACACCCGTGGACCCTATCTTAATGGATAATCAATACTATGTCTCTAAATCCACATGTGAACATCTCACAGTATGACACTCATTCTACACAAAGAAATCAGCATGGTTTTTCAACATGTTTTATATATCACATAAAATACAGTGCACGCCTTTGAGCGCAACTCTCAGTCGACACTCCGCTCAAACACTGTTTCACATCACAAACTTAAACTCTAGTGTGAGTAAACCTCCAGCACTAGGTCATGCATAGTTCATGTATCAAATCAAGTATGAGAAATCGCTCCAGTACCATGCTATGCACAAAATTCATCAAATCAAGTATGAGCAACAGCTCAAGTACTATGTCATGTATAAATCATGAAGAATCGAGTACGAGCAACGCTCTAGCACTCTTTCATGCATCTCATGTAAAATTCAAGTATGAGCTAATTACTCTAGCACTCTATCATGCATAAATCATATAAAACTAAGTACAAGTAAGAACTCCAGCACTCTATCTTGCATGTCATGGAAATCTAGTGCGAATCATACCTCAGCACTAATATATGTGGAAAATATATGAAATCAAGTGCGAGCTGTGCTCTAGTACGATTTATCCTCACATAATTCGATGGATGGCTCTTTAAAATGGGATGATTTTCAAAATATCAAAATCAGCACTATAAAAATGCTATTTCTCATCAACCATGAAAACATTAGCCCATCTACCTACTTTTCTACTAAACAGCAGTAAAAACACTCATAAAGGTGGTTTCTATGCTTTTTATAACTTTTCCCAAAAGTTTACTTTTTTTCTAATTAAGGGCAAAATCGTAATTTACCATTATTGGGTCACTATAATTATTATTCACTTTCTCTGACCCTCGAAGATTTTTAAGTGAATGTAAAAGTAGACAAAAATATGTGCAGGTATCTCTAACTACTCACAAAAGTCCCTTACCTGCAATCACTCGAGAAATTTTAGTTTCTCAACGCTGCTCGATCCAGCAGTTCGATTAGCTCCTCCAATAATCTCTGGAGCATCATATAACCATTTATCAGATTAATTATACTTTTTCTACTATATTTCACATTTAATACAGTCCATTTAACTTAATGGGCTTTAATAAACCTTAATGGTCCCAATCTGCCTTAAGCCCATTTCCATTTTACTATTCATTTTCGTTGGGCCTATTGGGCTTGTGGGGCCCACCAACTCTTATTGGGCTTATCCGAGACCCATTACATCACATTGGAACTAAACCAATTGGTCTTTTCCCATTGGACCTCTCAGCCACATGCCTTTGTCGAGAGCTCCCATGCCGTCGGTCACACCACATCATGCCGTCCTTGGCCATTTGCTAGCCAATTTCACTTAGACATTTGTCACAAACACTTGGTTGGCAATGTTCTTAAGCTTCACTTAGTTGATTTAGGCATTTTATCAAACACCTTGATTGCCAACTTAATTCATGTATCAATTGATCAAATTGATTAATTCTAACTATACCATAATCATGAACACATGTACATTAACTCATTTATGCCTTAAAATCATATGGGCATTTTCATCAATTTATCACTGCTCACTCTCAGTTAATTCATGTTCATAGTGATTCCATGTGTTTCAATGCTTAAAATATATACCAATCTACTTAAAATCATTTATACATTAACATATATGAATTTAAAAGCTTGAAACTATACCTAATATATGCGTTTACACTTGGCTGAATCTTTGAAGCCTCTCGGTTTGCACACTATGGCTCCTTGATAGCCAATTCCAACATATGTTAATCCTCACTCAATTTGGAACAACTTTCATGCAGATTGAAAGTTTCAAATATGCCTTTTTCCTAGTGATTTCTAGTGAGAGAAAGCTTGAATATGTGTGTTTTAATGGTTTCTTTGTGTAGCTGAGAATGATGGGTTGAAGACAATGTGGTGGCTGATTTTATAACCAGTTACTTAGTCATTATGCCTTACTTTTCAGCCAACAAATTTGAATGGAATTGATTTAGTTAATGGTTACCAAATTGGCTATGGTTACCTTTTACTAATGGGCTTGATTTTTATCAATTTGGGCCTAGCATTTGGGCTTCTCGGTTTGGGCCTTCCTAATGGGCTTTCAGGCTAAAATTTTTACTGTACTTCAGGTCTTCAATTGTCTAAATATTTGGCCTATCAATCGGTCCAACCATTCGGTCTAATGGACCTAAGAAATTCTATCTACATGTATTATACCTTAATGGGCTTTAAAATCTTCACTTTGGCCCATTACGTTTTTACCTGTCAAATTTAATCCGAAATCCATCCGAATAAATTTTCCTTACTTTCAGGGATGATTATCTTATATTCTGACAAAAAATATTTTTCCTCAAAGTTTCTCAATACTTGGTTAATTTTTAACCGTGGTTAGTCAACTATGGTAAAAGTCCACTTTTCTTAACTATAGTTGACTTTTTCCTTAATCATTAACCACATTGACTTTTTTTCCAAAATAAAAAAAGTGTCATATTTTATGATTTACACTCTCGTCTTTACGTTTTGGCTGTTTTCGGTAGGTAAATATACCTTAAATACCTTAAACAACTAAAAAGGTCTGTTTTACCCCTTTTTGGCTTTCACTCTTATTCTCTGTATTTGGGACTATATCAAACCGACTTTCCTTCATGAGCTCCCTATATTTTCTCATTTTAAGTTCTTCTTTTCAATCAGAATAATTCAGATCCACTCGGGTTAGCCAGTGGCTCTTATAGCCCTTTTTCGACTTTTATGTAGCTTTTAAGTGTTAAAGCATTTTACTAACACTTAAATCAAGTAAATACTCTTCTTATGATTTAATTTACTTAATAAAATGTCTGTACATATATAAATCATACAGAACAAGCTGCATAAAAATACGGGTCTTACAATCCTCCCCAACAAAGAAAATTTGGTCCTCCAAATTATAACCAAGTCAGTCATCAAATAGATGGGGGTTCTTCTTACGCATCAGACTCTCTAGCTCCCAAGTAGCCTTCTCTGAAGTGTGATGCTACCAGAGAACCTTCACTAATCAGATTGCCTTTGATCTCAAGACTTTCTCCTTTCTATCCAGTATCCGAATCAGTCTCTCAACATATGACACGTCCTCTCTGAGCTCCAACGGCTCATAACTAATCACATGTGCCAGATCCAGGTGATACTTTCAAAGCATCAAAATGTGGAAGACATTATGTACACCTGATAAGTCTGGTGGCAATGCCAACCTATAAACCTTATCTCCCAATCAATTAAGTATCTCAAAGGGTCCAATGTAGCGAGGACTCAGCTTTCCTCTCTTTCCAAATCTTGCTATACCCTTAGAAGGAGAAACTTTCAAAAACACTGATTCACCAACTGTAAACTCTTGTGGTCTTCGTCTCTTGTCAACGTAACTCTTCTGTCTACTCTGAGATGTCCTCAATCTCTCTACAATTAAACAGACATCGTTAGAGGCTTGTGTAACCAAGTTAAGAGCAAAAATCTTACGGTCACCCACTTCTTCCCATCTGATAGGGAAACGACATCTATGGCCATATAAAGCCTCATACAGTGCCATCCAGATACTCGAATGATAACTGTTGTTGTAGGCGAACTCAACTACTGGCAAGTGATCATCCCAGGAGCCTCTAAAATCTAGCACACATGCTCTCAACATGTCCTCCAGAGTCTGTATAGTCCTCTCTAACTGACCATCTGTCTGAGAATGGAAAGCAGTGCTCAAACTCAACTGGGTTCCCATGGCTTCCTGAAAATGTTCCCAAAAGTGGGAAATGAAGCAGGAATCTCTATCAGAGACTATGCTCACAGGTATACTATGTAACCTCACTACCTCGCGTACATATAGTTCTGCCAATGAACTCAGAGTATCAGTAGCTCTCATAGCTAGGAAGTGGGCTGACTTCGTCAGTCTGTCAACGATCACTTATATAGCATGGTGATTCCTGCGGGTTCTCGGTAAACTCATCACAAAATCCAATCGTGATATGCTCCCATTTTCATGTCGGTATAGGTAGAGGCTGCAATAACCCTGCAGGCTTCTCATATTCTACCTTCACTTATTGACATACGAGACATCTCGTCACAAACTTTGCCACGTCTTTCTTCATACCCGACAACTAGTACACGTTCCAAAGATTCTGATACATCTTGTTACTCCTTGGATGTAACGTGTACCTCGACGAATGAGCTTCAACCAATATCAATCTTCTGAGCTCTGGGTCATCGAGAACGTACAATCTACCCCTAAACCTCAGCAGTCCATCAGATTTCAACTCAAAATCTGTCACCGTGCCCTTCTGTATCTGACTAGTCATCTCGACACAATATGGATCAATCTATTGAGCCTGTCTGATCTTGTCCAACAGATCCAGCTCCAAGCATAGACTAGCTATCATATAGCTTGTATCCATGTCAGAAGGCATAACACCCAAATTGAGGCTGGTAAACTGTTCTAATAGCTCGTGTTCCCTGACCATCATATACGATACCATCCCCAGGCTCTTCCTACTCAAAGCGTCAGCTACAACATTAGCCTTACTCGGATGATAAAGTATCTCACAATCGTAGTCCTTCAAAAGCTCTAGCCATCTTCTCTGTTTCATGCTCAACTCCTTCTACGAGAAGAGATACTTGAGGCTCTTGTGGTCTGTAAATATCTGAAACTTCTCACTATACAAGTATTGGTGCTATACTTTCAACGTAAACACTACTACCGCTAACTCCAAATCGTGGGTCAGATAGTTCTTCTCATGGTCCTTTAACTGTCTAGATCAATAAGCAACTACCCTCCTATCCTTCATCAATACACAGCCTAGTCCCTGATGCGAACGATACACTCTTTCGAGTGAGACGTGTCAACAGAGCAGCCAACTTCGAAAAGCCATCAATGAATCTCCGATAATATCCTGCTAACCCCAAGAAACTTCTGATCTCAGTAACTGTCCCTGACTGTTTCACTGAACTGCAGCCTCTATCTTGGGTGTATCTACTGATACACCATCCTTCGACATAACGTGTCCCAAAAATGCGATCTCCACCAACCAAAAGTCACACTTACTGAGTTTAGCATAGAACTCCTTCTCTCGAAGAGTCTGTAATATGATCCTCAGGTGCTGCTCATGCTCCTTCTGAGACTTCGAATACGCTAAAATGTCATCGATAAAGACGATAACAAACTGATCCAAGTATGGCTTGAACACATCATTCATCAAAGCCATAAAATTTGCGGGAGCATTCGTCAATCCGAATGGCATAACCCAAAACTCATAATGGCCATATCGGGTCTGAAACATTGTCTTGGGTACATCTCCACTTCGAACTCTCAGCTGGTGATACCCAGACCTCATATCAATCTTGGAAAAGACCTGTACTCCCTGAAGCTAATCTAATAAGTCGTCAATGCATGGAAGGGGATACCTATTCTTGATGGTAGCCTTATTCAACAATCTGTAGTCAATACACAATTGGAGGCTTCCGTCCTTCTTCTTCAATAACAAAATTGGTGCTCCCCAAGGCAAAACACTATGTTTGATAAACCCTTTATCCAACAGCTCCTGCAACTGTCTCTTGAGCTCCTCCAGCTCAACTAAAGCCATGCGATACGGTGGTTTCGATATAGGCTTAGTATCAGGCACCAAATCTATACAAAACTCTATCTCTCTGTCTGGTGGCAACCCTGGTAGTTCATCCGAAAAGACATCTGGGTACTCATTAACCACAGAAATATCTGCCAACTCCGGATGTGCCTTATCCGTATCAACCACGTATGCAATAAAACCTTTAACATATCGATTTTTCTAAGTCAACATATCATATTGTTTATTTTTAATAGTAACTACTATTTTCATTTCTTTTCTATAAATTTTACAACATATGTTTCAGGGTTAGGAAACATAACTGTCTTAGCATAACAATCTAAAACAACATGGTATGTAGACAACCAGTCCATTCCTAATATTACATCAAAATCCCTCATACTTAGCAATATTAGATTGGTTGTCATATCCTTTTCCCCTACTCTTAACTTGCAATCCTTAAATACATACTCTACAAGCTGACTATTATTCATAGGCGTACTAATCAACATCATCATACATAACGATATACGCTCTACATGTCTTGCTAACTTATATGTAAATGAAGGTGATACAAATGAATGTGTGGCACCAGGATGAATTAAAACATATGTTTCAATATCATAAATCAGGATGTTACCTCAAATCACATCCAATGAAGCATCAGTTGTGCCCTAGTCCAAAACATGTACACGCCCTCGACCAATCACTTGCTTCCCCTTCTCTTCGACTATCGCTCTCCTCCTTGATGCAGAACTATCAACTGGAGCTCTCTCTAGCTCCCTACCCTTCAGTAGAACAGTCTCAACCATCTTTGGGTAAGCTCTAGCAATATGCCCTGGTTTACCACATCAGAAACACTATAGGAGTCACCGGACAAGGTCTACCTCCATGATGTCTATCGCATCTACTACACTGTTCAGTAGTAGGCCTCTGTTCTCCAATGATAATACCCTTCGCTGGAGCTACGGTCGGATAAGCAGAAGGTCTAGTAGGTCTCTCTCGTGCCTTCTCAATCCATGGTCTCTTACCGAAGAGTCTCTTCCCTCATCGATAACTGAAACCCCTATCTCTAGCCAACCTCTTCCTCTCTCTATCTCGGCTCCTACCAAAGTTCCCGAACTAGGAAGCATTCCTCTCATAGTCTTGCTTGTACAGTTGCGCCCTGCACACTGCCTCCTCATAAGTGGCTATATCCAATGGGACCAATCTGGATCGTAGTGTCGATCTCAGTCCATCAATAAATCTATGGACTTTCCTGGTCTCACTAGACATGGTATCGGGGTCATACCTTCCTAGGGATAAGAATTTAGTCTCATACTCATCCACCGACAAACTCCCCTAGTTCAGCCCCAAAAACTCAGCTTGCAGTTTTCGCTGCATTGTATCTGGAGTAAACTCCCTCCTAAAGGCATCCAAAAATATCTCCTAACTAAGATGTATGTAGGCTCTCAGTATGGGTCTAGTGGACTTCCACCAATGCTCTGCAGATCCCTTCAGTAGGAATGCAGCAAACGCGACCATCTCTGATGTTGTACACTGGAAGAATCCATATAGCTTCTCCATCTCTCCGATCCACTCATCAGCAGCAATTGGGTCATTGACCCCACTTAAAGATGGAGGTCTAAACTTCTGGAATTGTCGCAACTGATCCAGTTCACATCCGTACCTCAAAACACTCCTACTCTGTCGCGGAGCAATATGAGATTGCGTATCCTAAACTGGTGCGGGTGTAGAAGTATCCGTAAGCTGTGGAACATGTGTAGGTTGTACAGGTGTGTCAGGGGTAGCTGCCTGTCTAGTTGTAGTACTTATATCCCGTTCTTGTCTACCTGGCATTGTCTGTTCCAACATCTCTACTATCATCTCTAGGCTATGCTCTAACTTTGTGAAGCACGCCTCTACACTTTTTGGTACATCAATAGTACCTGGAGTCTTATGGGTAGGTAATGACTCAGTGGCATCTCGGCTCTCAGGCCCACCACTACGGCTTCGAGCCCTACCTCTAGTCCCTCTACCGCTACGAGTATTCGCCATATAGGCTCAATTCCTGCAATCACAATCATTAATTACTCTGTTTCCCATCTGGTACACACAGTTGTATCTAAACAAAGCACAGTACTCTAGGGATGTACCATTTCCTAATTACTAACACCGACTCACATCAGACCAACTCTCTCTGATACCATTTTGTCAAGACCCTCCGTGACTTAACCAAAACCACTATAAATTTTTCACTTTTCTTACCTTTCTCCTAACCAATAGTTAGACTGTGATTCGATGCTAGTATTCTCACTTACCATACTATTCATCCATTTTCATGCATACATGTCAATATACTATCTACTGACTATAATTTCTTTTATAATATAAGTGAGCTTGTATAAAATCTAATAGAACTACATCCCCCATAATTTACATCGTTTACATCACTGTGCTGTTTATATGTTTAGATACAGAACCATACAAAATATGTATGTTTGTCGATCGATAGGAAATGGCAGCAGACAACAGGAACACTATCCCTCTCTCGAAAATGCTATACTACGGATGCTCTATAGAGAGGTGAGAAAAAAAGGGTGAGCTCACAGCTCAGTAAGGAAATCAGGTAAGCAAGTCGACATCTACACTATCTACTCAAAATAATGCTATGCCTCAAAAATATCATTTCCTTAACTCACTTTAAAAGCATATCTTTAAATATATATATACTTGTACATATTAAATCCCATGTACAGAAATCATACTTTAGTTCTCAAATGTAGGCATTTCGTGCAAAACAATGCATCTGTATAATTTCACAACGCCTTTAGATAAATCATGTCATCTATATTCAAATCACAGTAAATATGGCATTTAAATCATTCTCAATACAACAAATCAGATTTCGACCCATCCCTCAGGTCTATCCGTATCATAAAATCAATCAAATGATATATCATGTGAGACTCTGTGGTGAAATGCAATAATATCCTGGACTATGGCCATATCCTATAATGGTGATCTCAGACTACATAGTTCTCGGTGTGTGCAACATCACTGCTGCAATGGGAGGGGGGTCAGTCCATCACAATCGCCAACTATAAACTCCTCAACTCCACAACAACACAATAACACACAGTACAGTGTACTCCATGCCACTCACACGGTACAACGTACACTTCTGGACCCTATCTCAATGGATAATCAATACCATGTCTCTAAATCCACATGCCAACATCTAACAGTGTGACACTCAGTCTACACGAGGAAATCAACATGGTTTTTTATCATGTCTTATATATCACATAAAATACAGTGCGCACCTTTGAGCGCGACTCTCAGTCGACACTCCGTTCAAACACTGTTTCACATCACAAACTCAAACTCTAGTGTGAGTAAACCTCCAGCACTAGGTCATGCATAGTTCATGTATCAAATCAAGTACGAACAATCACTCCAGTACCATGCTATGCATAAAACTCATCAAATCAAGTATGAGAAATAGCTCAAGTACTATGTCATGTATAAATCATGAAGAATCGAGTACGAGCAACGCTCTAGAACTCCGTCATGCACCTCATGTAAAATTTGAGTATGAGATAATCGCTCCAGCACTCTATCATGCATAAATCATATAAAATTGAGTACAAGTAAGAACTCCATCACTCTATCATGAATGTCATGGAAATCTAGTATGAATCATACCTCAGCACTAATATATGTGGAAAATATATGAAATCAAGTGCGAGCTGTGCTCTAGCATGATTTATCCTCACATAATTCAATAGATGGCTCTTTAAAATGGGATGATTTTTAAAATATCAAAATCAACACTATAAAATGTGCTATTTCTCATCAACCATGAAAACATTAGCCCATTAACCTACTTTTCTGCTATACAGCAGCAAAAACACTCATAAGGTGGTTTCCATGCTTTTTACAATTTTTCCTAACAATTAACTCTTTTCCTAACTAAGAGTAAAATCGTAATTTACCACTATCGGGTCAGTATAATTATTATTCACTTTATCTGACTCTCAGATTTTTTAAGTGAATGTAAAAGAAGATGAAAATACATGCAGGTATCTCTAACTACTCACAAAAGTCCCTTACCTGCAATCACTCGAGAAATTTTACTTTCTCAACGCTGCTCAATCCAGCAGTTCAATTAGCTCATCCAATAATCTGTGGAGCAGCATATAACCATTTATCAGGTTAATTATAATCGTCCTATTGTATTTCAGGTTTAATACAGTCTATTTCACTTAATGGGCTTTAATAAACCTTAATAGGCCTAACTCTGCCTTAAGCTCATTTCTATTTTACTATTTATTTTCGTTGGGTCTATTGGGCTGTGGGGCCCACCAACTCTTATTGGGCTTATCCGAGACCCAATACATCACATTGGGCCTAAACCAATTGGTCTTTGCCCATTGGACCTCTCGACCACATGCCTTGGCCGAGAGCTCCCATGACGTGAGTCACACCACACCATGTCGTCCATGGCCATTTACTAGCCAATTTCACTTAGGCATTTTCACAAACACTTGGTTGGCAATGTTCTTAAGCTTCACTTAGTTCATTTAGGAATTTTATCAAATACCTTGATTGCCAACTTAATTCATGTATCAATTGATCAAATTGATTAATTCTAACTATACCATAATCATGGACACATGTACATTAACTCATTTATACCTTAAAATCATATGGGCATTCATCAATTTATCACTACTCACTCTCGGCCAATTCTTGTTCATAGTGATTCCATCTATTTCAATGCTTAAAACATATACCAATCTACTTTAAATCATTCATACGTAAACATATATGAATTTAAAAGCTTGAAACTATACCTAGTATATGCGTTCACAGTTGGCTGAATCTTTGAAGCCTCTTAGTTTGCACACTATGGCTCCTTGATAGCTAATTCCAACATATGTTAATCCTCACTCAATTTGGAACAACTTTCATGAAGATTGAAAGTTTCAAATATGCCTTTTTCCTAGTCATTTCTAGTTAGAGAAAGCTTGAATATATGTGTTTTAATGGTTTCTTTGTGTAGCCAAGAATGATGGGTTGAAGAAGACCATGTGGTGGCTGATTTTATAAGCCAATTAATTAGTCATTAAGCCTTACTTTTCAGCCAGCAAGTTTGAATGGAATTGATTTAGTTAATGGTTACCAAATTGGCTATGGTTACCTTTTACTAATGGGCTTGATTTTTATCAATTTGGGCCTAGCATTTGGGCTTCTCGATTTGGGCTTTTCTAATGGGCTTTTGTGCTGAAATTTTTACTATACTTCGGGTCTTCAATTATCTAAATATTTGGCCTACCAATGGGTCCAACCATTCGGTCTAATGGACCTAAGAAATTGTATCTACATGTATTATACCTTAATGGGCTTTAAAATCTTCTCTTTGGCCCATTAGGTTTTTACCTGTCAAATTTAATCCGAAATCCATTCGAATAAATTTTCTTTACTTTCGGGGATGATTATCTTGTATTCTGATCAAAAATATTTTTTTCCAAATTTTTCTCCATACTTAGGTTAATTTTTAACCATGGTTAGTCAACTATTGTAAAAGTTCAGTTTTCTTAACTATAGTTGACTTTTTCCTTAATCATTGATCACGTTGACTTTTTCTCAAAAATTCAAAAGTGTCATATTTTATGGTTTACACTCTCGTCTTTACGTTTGGGCTGTTTCTGGTAGGTAAATATACCTTAAATACCTTAAACTGCTAAAAAGGTTCGCTTTACCCCTTTTTGGCTTTTACTCTTGTTCTCTGTGTTCGGGACTAAATCAAACCGACTTTCCTTCATGAGCTTCCTATATTTTCTCATTTTAAGTTCTTCTTTCTAGTCAGAATGATTCAAAATCACTCGGTTTAGCCATGTGGCTCTTAGCCCTTTTTTGACTTTTATGTAGCTTTTAAGTGTTAAAGCATTTTACTAACACTTAAATCAAGTAAATACTCTTCTTATGATTTAATTTACTTAATAAAATGTCTGTACATATATAAATCATAAGGAACAAGCTACATAAAAACATGGGTCTTACAGTCAAAGTTTAGAAAATATCCTAAAAAGCGTGGAAAACATATTTTGAAATGTTTTTACTGTTGTTTAGCAGAAGAATATATAGATTGGCCAATGTTTTTATGAAATACACAAAATAGCCCAATTATGGTGCTGATTTTACGGATTTGAAATATCCCTATTTAAAGGAGCCATGTTTCGAGTTGTGTAATAACAAATCGTGTTGGAGCACTACTTGCACTTGATTTTATATGTCTTCTACATGAAAAGTGTTGGAGTGATTACTCACACTTGATTTCCCATGACATACATGGCATAGTACTGGAGCGTTGCTCGTACTTGATTTAAATGAGTTTTGTTCATGACATAGTATAAGAGCGATTGTTCGTACTTGATTTGAAATGAGAAATATGCATGACCTAGTGCTACAGTGTTACTCGCACTAGAGTAAGATTTTGTGATATGTGTGAAATAGTGTTTGAGCGGAGTGTCGACTGTGAGTCGCACTCAAGGTGCACACTATAACTTTGATGTGATATACATGACATGTTAAAACTATGTTGATTTCCTCGTGTAGACTAATCGTCACACAGATGAGATGTTCGCATGTGGATTTAGAGACGTGGTATTGATTATCCATTGAGATTGGGTCCACGGGTGTACATTCTACCATGTATGGGTCACAGAGTACGCTGTACCCTGTGTTGTTTGAGAGTGATATGTGGAATTGAGAAGTTGATAGCTGGCGATTGTGAGGATTTGACCCTCCTCCTGTTGCAGTAGTGATCCCCCGTACAACGAGTATCGTGTAGCCTGGGATCACCATATAGGATATGGCCATAGTCTAGGATATTATTACATATAGCCATCGAGTATCACATGATTATATCACATGATTTTATGATTTCGGGTAGACCTGAGGGATGGGTTAAACCTGATTTATATGTTTTAATTGCTAAAATGCCATATTTTTCTATATTGAATTCAAATGGCATGATTTATGTCACGCCCTTCCCCCACACACGACCTACCTTATTCACCATAAATTTTTTGCATCTCTTACCTCTTCTTCTTTCATCTCTCACATCCAACGTTGGGCTGTGATTTGATATTAGCCACCTATTTACACTCATTCATAACATATATAGAATTTAACATTCGTTTCTATAATACAAACTCTTGTACATTAATAGATTTATCTGTACATATACATCCCGACTGTACGTTTAATACATAATTGTGCTTATATATAGTTTAGTACAAAATATCAAGTGTGTATACTCTAATAAGAAAAATCTACAGCGGATATCAGGGAATATCAGTCCTCAGCCGTGTCCACCTACTGTTGATGCTCTGAAAAGAGGGAAATAATAAAGGGGTGAGCTCACAGCTCAGTAAGGAAATCAGGCAAGTAAGAAGATAATCGTACTATCTATAAAGTACAATGTTTATGCCTTGACATAGTTTCTTTACCCTATCTGTATCTATAGCATACATCTCTCTCAAATCATTATGCAATATATATATATATATACATAGATACAAAACATCAATTATAAAACTGGTGGTATGCTGGTTTAACAACCTCAGCATTATATGCATAACACTGCATTTCTCATGTAATTTCATAAATCTCATTTATCATGCCATGCATTTAAATCAAATCATATGCCATTCATCATGCTTGAAAACATGGAAATCTGGGCCTCACCCATCCCTCGGGTTACCCTTTTTACAATTCACAAACTCACATTTTTATATCATAAAACCATGTGGTAATTCATTAAAGAAAACATGTTTTGACTGTATGATCATAACTCATTTTTCGTGATCTCAGGCAACACAGTACTCGGTGTGCGGGGTCTCACAATTGCTGTAATAGGAGGTGGGTCAAATCCTAGCCATCAACTCACAACAAACTCTTATCATGTATTCACGGTACAATGTACTACATGTGACATACACGGTACATAGTACTCCATGCACCCTATCTCAAGGTACGATGCTCGCCATGAGTCATAGTCCTCACACCTTAGATATGCCTCGTCGTCAAGATGGTCGCCATGAGTCTTAGTCCACATACTATAGGTATACCTCAAAGTTAGGATGCTCGCCATAAGTCTTAGTCCTCACACCTATGGGTTTTTTCGATAGCCCTCTGCCATAACTCAAAATAATGCACATGTAAGCATATATATATATATATATATATCAGTGCGACAAACAGTTACCATAGGCTCCCAACACGGCTGTTTCATGCTCTTTTCAAAACTGGTACATGTGAGTAAAACTCCCAACACGACCATATCACAATATCACAATCTCTAGTGTGAGCAATGCTCCCAATACTAGGTTATATAAAAACATGAGTATGAGCAAAGCTCCCAATACTCTATAATGTATAATATATCAAAACTGAGTACGAGTAAAGCTCCCAATACTCTATCATGTATAACTAAGTATGAGCATAGCTCCCAATACACTACAATGCATCAATCACAATCTGAGTACGAGCAATGCTCCCAGTACTCTAATATGCATAAATCATATTAAAATCTAGTACGAGTAAACAGTCAAGTACAATGTGATGCATATCTCAAAATATAGTGCGAGTAATCTCTAGTACTTATGGTTTTAACAAAAAACCTTATAGATGGCTATTCAAATCAAATAAGCACACAAATGTGCATGTTTTCGCATATAAAAGAAAACAATTGCCATTCTATCATGTAACTTATGAATTTTGGTCACAACATGCTTCTACGGTATTTTCATCCTATTTTTTTGGATAAATCACACTTATCCTCTTTATCCTCAATCATCAGAATATGCCTATTCATGGGATTTCATATAGCATATAATATCAAAATACTATTTAAAATACGTGGAGCTTTCTCTAGCTACTCATGAAATTCCTTTACATCGGATCACATCAAGTGACCTCTCTTCCTCGGTTCTGCTCACTCTTACTGTTCGATCAGCTTCCAATGTGATTCTCCAAAGCTGTTATACGTATTGACGTTAGTATATCGTAATATACTCGTTTCATTTGTCAATTCTCAACTTAACACATCCTTTTCATGATTTTCTTTCAATATGGTAGTATACCACATTTTCCTTATTTCCAGTTTATGCATTTCATAAGATTAACTTATAATCTTTCGTACATGCATATTCTATCATTAAATCCATGCCAACATCACTTCCTCATCATTTTCTCACTTTCAGGTTAAAAGCTAGGTCATGCTCATTTTTCATGATTATTTCATTTCCAACAATACATATATATACCAATAAACTCATCAATACATCTAGTTTAACATATATTAACTTGGTGCATTAAATCTTACCTAGCTAAGATTTCCTTCCTTTTCCACAAAATTGTTACAAATCCTCATTGCACTTGAAATCCTTGATTCTAATCTCTTGTTTCCAAGTATGTTGTTCTCCTCTTTGCCAAGAACAACTTTGCTCAACTATATCTCACTCAAAACTAATTGCAAACTGAAGTTTCCTAGCTTAGAAATGTTAGGTTACACTTTTGCTCTTGAATAAAATGGTAACTCTCATGCAAACTGAAGTACAGAAGTCCAGTATTTATAGAATTATCTCTATGAGATCGATCTGCTCTCAAATGAGATCGATCTGCCCTGCACTTTTTCCTCTCGAAATCGACCTTTCAGACCTGATGAGATCGATATATTCCCAGGCATGAGATCGATCTGAACAACCCAGAATCTTAAGGAGATCGATCTGCTCTCCAAATGAGATCGATCTTCTCGAAGTCAATAGCTTAAGGAAATCGATCTGACCCTCTAAAGATCGATTCCTTTTACACAGAATGATTAGCAGATCGATCTGGCCCTATTGGAGATCGATCTGCCCCTATTCCGTTGCTCGAACAAGAGCATTTTTTATTCTTCCAGATCGATCTCTCATCCCATGAGACCGATCCCTCATTCATATTTTCTAGATTTTATGCAGTTGTCTGCTGTAACTTACACCAATCTTCATACATTTTGCTGCCATAGTCATTTTCTCATCCAATCACCTTTAAGGTTTGAAAATGACATCTATTCATACTTCCTATACTTTGAAACTTGTGTGCATTGAATTTATGGACTTTACATTTTTTATGCCTCACATAGCATATACATGTATGTACTTATGAATTTAAGGGTCTTACAATCCTCCCCTCCTTAATAGAATTTGGTCCTCCAAATTAGAACCAAGTTACTCTACAAACAAATGGGGATACTTCTCTCGCATCAGACTCTCTAGCTCCCAAGTAACTTCTTCTGAAGTGTGATGCTACCAGAGAATCTTCACTAACCCGATAGTCTTATTCCTCAAGACTTTCTCTTTTATATCTGGTATCCATATCGATTTCTCTACATATATCAAATCATCTTTGAGCTCTAATGGCTCATACCGAATCACATGAGTTGGATTTGGATGATACTTCCTCAACATCTAAATGTGAAAGACATTGTGCACTCCCGATAAATCCGGTGGCAAAGCCAATCTATATGCCTTATCTCCCACTCTGTTCAATATCTCAAAAGGTCCAATGTAGCAAGGACTCAACTTACCTCTCTTCCCAAATCTCGCTATACCCTTGGATGGAGAAACCTTTAGAAGTACTAAATCACCAACAACGAATTCAAGTGGTCTCCGTCTCTTGTCAGCATAGCTTTTCTATCTACTCTGAGCTGTCCTCAATCTCTCAACAATCAATCGGACATCCTTAGAGGCTTGTGTAACCAAATCAAGTGCCAAAATCTTTTTGTCACCCACTTCTTCCTAACCGATAGGGGAACGACATCTACGACCATACAAAGCCTCATATGGTGCCATCTCGATACTCGCATGATAACTGTTGTTGTAGGAGAATTCGACTAGTGGCAAATGATCATCCCAGGAGCCTCTAAAATCTAGTACACACGATCTTAACATATCCTCTAGAGTCTGTATGGTCCTCTCGACTGACCATCTATTTGAGGATGATAAGCGGTGCTCAAACTCAACTGGGTTCCGATGGCTTCCTAAAAATGTTCCCAAAAGTGGGAAGTGAAGTAGGAATCCCTATCCAAAACAATGCTCACTAGAATACCATGTAACCTCACTACCTCTCGTACATACAACTCTGCAAATGAACTCAGAGTATCAGTAGCTCTCATAGCTAGAAAGTGGGCTAACTTTGCTAGTCTATCAACTATTACCCATATCGCATCGTGATTCCTCGTGGTCCTTGGTAAAACCATCACGAAATCCATAGTGATATGCTCCCATTTCCATGTTGGTATAGGTAGAGGCTGCAATAATCCTACAGGTTTCTGATGCTCTACCTTCATTTGCTAACACATAAAACATCTTACCACAAAATATGCCACATCTCTCTTCATACCTGACCACCAGTACACCTTTCGGAGGTTCTGATACATCTTATTACTCCCCGAATGTAGCGTGTACCTCGACGAATGAGCTTCTGTCAATATCAATCTCCTGAGCTCTGGGTCTTTGGGAACATACAATCTGCCTCTAAACCTTAAAAGTCTATCAGAACTTGTCTCAAAATCAACCAATATGCCCTTTTGTATCTAACTAATCATATCAATGCAGTACAAATCAATCTGCTGAGCCTATCTGATCCCGTCCAATAGATCCTGCTCTAAGCATAGACTAGCAATCACACAGTCTGTATTCATACTAGAAGGCACGACTCCTAAACTGAGGTTAGCAAACTGCTCTAGCAACTCATGTTCCCGGACCATTATATACGATACCATCTAAAGGTGTTTTCTACTCAATGCATCAGCTACAACATTAGCCTTACCTGGATGATAAAATATCTCACAATCATAGTCCTCCAGAAGCTCTAGCCATCTTCTCTGTCTTATATTTGGTTCTTTTTGTGAGAACAAATACTTAAGGCTTTTCTGATCGGTAAATATCTGGAATTTCTCTCCATATAAGTAGTGGCGCCATACCTTCAACGCAATCACCACTGCTGCTAACTCCAAATCATGGGTATGATAGTTCTTCTCATGATCCTTCAACTATCTAGATCCATAAGCTTACCTTCCCATCCTACATCAATACACAGCCCAGTCCTTGATGTGATGCATCGGTATACACTGAAAATCCTCCTGAGCTGGTAGGGATAGTGAGAGTCGGAGTAGTAGTCAATCGACTCTTCAACTCCTGAAAACTCTTCTCACAATCTTCATCTCATATAAAAGCTACACCTTTCCGAGTGAGACGTGTCAATGGAGCAGCTGACTTCGAGAATCCTTTTACGAATCTCCGATAATACCCTACTAAACCCAAGAAACTCTTGATTTTGACAACTGTCCCCGGCTAATCCCACTGAATTATAGCCTCAATCTTGGATGGATCCACTGATACACCATCCTTTGACACAACGTGTCCAAAAAATGAGATCTGTGACAACCAGAAATCACACTTATTGAGTTTAGTATATAGGTTCTGCTTTCATAGAGTCTGCAATACAATCCTGAGGTGCTTCTCATGCTCTTCCTCGAATTTGAAATATATCAAGATGTCTTCTATGAAAACGATAACAAATTGATCCAAATATTGCTTGAACACATCGTTCATCAAAGCCATGAAAGCTGCGGGAGCATTCGTTAGTCCGAATGGCATCACTAAGAACTCATATGACCATATCGAGTCCTAAATGCTGTCTTGGGCACATCTCTACTTCGAACTCTCAACTAATGATACACAGACCTCAGATCAATCTTAGAAAAGACCTGCGCTCCCCGGAGCTGATCCAACAAATCATCAATATATGGAAGGGGATATCTATTCTTGATGGCTGCCTTATTCAACAATCAGTAATTTATACATAATCGGAGGCTTCTGTCCTTCTTCTTTACAAACAAAATCGGTACTCCCCACGTTGAAACACTCGGTCTGATAAAACCCCTATCCAACAACTCCTGTAATTATTTCTTGAGCTCCTCTAGCTCAAATAAGGCCATGTGATAAGGTGGTTTTAATATAGGTTCAGTACCAGGCACCAAGTCTATACCGAACTCCATCTCTCTGTCTGGTGGTAACCCTGGCAATTCATCCAAAAAGACATCTAAAAATTCCCTAACCACATAAATATCTTTCAACTCTGGATGTACCTTACCCATATCAACCACGTATGCGATAAAACCTTCAACATGTTCATTTCTTAGTCAGTATAGTACATTATCAATCACAATCATAACTACTACTTTTATTTTTTTGCATCAAGCTTTACAACATACTTTTCAAGGTTAGGAAACATAACTGCCTTAGCGTAACAATCTAAAACAGCATGGTTTGATGATAACCAATCCATTCCTAAGATTACATCAAAATCCCTCATGCTTAACAGTATTAGATTGCCTGTCATATCCTTTTTCCCTACTTTTAGCTTACAATCATTTAATACATGTTCCACTAGCTAACTATTATCCATAGGCGTACTAATCAACATCATCCTACTTAAAGGTGTACGCTGTACATGCTTTTCTATTTTACATGCAAATGAAGGCAATACAAATGAATGTGTGGCACTAAGATCAATTAATACATGTGCTTCTAAATCATATATCAGGATGTTATCTCTAATCACATCTGAAGAAGCATCGGCTGTCCCCTGGTCCAAGGCATGCACTCGCCCTCGTCCCATAACTTACTTTCCTTTTTCTTCTGCTGTTGCTCTCCTCCTCAGAGCAGACGTACCAGCTGGAGCTCTCTTAGGCTCCTTACCCTTCTGTGGGGCAATATCCATCACTTCTTGGCATACTCTAGCCATATGTCCTGGCTTCCCACATCGGTAACATAGACGACTAATAAGAAAAGGTCTACCTCTATGGAATCTACCACATCGACTGTACTGCTTAGTGGTAGGCTTCTATCCTCCAATCAAAATTCCTCTAGCTGGAGCTATAGCCGAGTATGCAAGAAATCTCATAATTTTTTCCTGTACCTCCTCAATCTTTGGTTTCTTACCGAAGAGTCTCCTCCTTCCTTGATATTCGAAACCTCAAGCACTATCACTTACCGACCTCTTTCTATCTCTACCCTTTCTGACTAATCTGAACTCTGAGACATTTGTCTCATAATCTTATTCACAGGTTGTGCCCTATGCACTGCCTCATCGTAGGTAGAAATGTCGAATGAAACCAATTTAGACCGTAAAATTGGTCTCAGTCCATCGATAAACCTGCGGACCTTCCTACTCTCGTTGCTCATGGTGTCAGGGTCATATCTCCCCAGAGATAAAAATCTGGTCTCATACTCATCTACTGAATGACTCCCCTAACTCAACCCCAAAAATTCAGTCTGCAGCCTTCGTTGAGCCGTATCTGGAACAAACTGCCTCCTAAAGGCATCCAAAAATATCTCCCAACTAATATCTGTATGTCGAGCTCTCAAAATGGGTCGAGTGGACTTCCACCAATGCTTTGCAGTCCAAATCAGTACTAATATCTGTATGTCGAGCTCTCAAAATGGGTCGAGTGGACTTCCACCAATGCTTTGTAGTCCAAATCAGTAGGAGCGCATCAAATGCGACCATCTCTGAAGTTGTACACTCGAAGAATCCGTACAGCTTCTCCATATCTCCTATCCATTCCTCCACCAAAACTTGGTCTTTAATCCCACGAAAAGTTGGAGGTCCAAGTTTCTAGAATTGTCGGAGTCTGTCCAAATCACATCCATAAGCCAAAACATTACCGCCCTGTCGTGTAGTGACCTGTGAAGGCATATCCTGAACTGGTGGGAGTGTAGGTGTATCAAGTGCAATTGCCTCTCCAGGTGTAGTCTCTACATCCTGTCCCTGTCCTCTTGGCATCGTCTGCGCCAGTATCTCTACTATGGCCTCTAAGCGATGTTCTAGTCTCTCAAAACGTGCCTCAGTACTCTCTGGTACATCCGTCTGACCAATAGTCTAATCTCGAGTCTCTGGCCTACCTCTACGGCCTCAAGCCCTATCTCTAGCCCCTCTACCATAGAGAGCATTAACCATGATGGCTAAATCCCTGCATTTATAATCCTTAATTAGTCTGATATTCATCTCGTATACACAATTGTAATTGAACAAAGCACAGTACTATGGGCATGTATATTTTCCTAAATACTAATATCGATTCACATCAGACCAGCACTGCTCTGATATCATTTTTTCACGCCCTTCCCCCACATGACCTACCTTATTCACTACAAATTTTTTGCATTTTTCTTACATCTTCTTCTTTCATCTCTCACATCCAACGTTGGGCTGTGATTCGATATTAGCCACCCATTTACACTCATTCATAACATAACATATAAAGAATTTAACATTCGTTTCTATAATACAAACTCTTATACATTAATAGATTTATCTCTACATATACATCTCGACCGTACGTTTAATACATAACTATGCTTATACATTATTCAGTACAAAATATCAAGTGTGTATACCGCTAACAAGATGAATCTGTAGCGGATATTAGGGAATATCAGTCCTCAGCCATGTCCACCTACTGTGGATACTCTAAAAATAGGGAAATAATAAGGGGGTGAGCTCACAGCTTAGTAAGGAAATCAAGCAAGCAAGTAGATAATCGTACGATCTACAAAATACAATGCTTATGCCTTGACATCGTTTCCTTACCCTATCTGTATCTATAGCATGCATCTCTCTCAAATCATTATGCAATATATATATATACATAGATACAAACCATCAGTTATAAAACTGGTGGTATGTTGGTTTGACAACCTCAACATTATATGCATAACACTGGACTTCTCATGTAATTTCATAAATCTCATTTATCATACCATGCATTTAAATCAAATCATATGCTATTCATCATTCTTGAAAATATGGAAATTTGGGCCTCACCCATCCCTCGGGTTACCCTTTTTACAATTCACATACTCACATGTTTATATCATAAAACCATGTGGTAATTCATTCAAGAAATTCAATTAGCAAGAAAGGAGATAGGCGACTACATGTTTCGACTGTATGATCATAACTCATTTTTCGTGATCCCAAGCAACATAGTACCTGGAGTACGGGGTCTCACAATTGCTGTAACGGGAGGTGGGTCAAATCCTAGCCGTCAGGTCACAACTCACTCTTATCGTGTACTAACGGTACAACGTACTCCATGTGACATACACGGTACATAGTACTCCATGGACCCTATCTCAAGGTACGATGCTTGCCATGAGTCTTAGTCCTCACACCTTGGATATGCTTCGTAATCAGGATGCTCGCCATGAGTCTTAGTCCTTACACCTATGGGTTATTTCGAATGACCTCTGCCATATCTCAAAATAATGCACGTGTGAGCATATATATATTAGTGCGACACACAGTTAGCACAGGCTCCCAACACGGTTGTTTTATGCTTTTTTCAAAACTGGTACATGTAAGTAAAACTCCCAACACAACCATATCACAATATCACAATCTCTAGTGTGAGCAATGCTCCCAACACTAGGTTATATAAAAACATGAGTATGAGCAATGCTCTCAATACTCTATAATGTATAATATATCAAAACTGAGTACGAGCAAAGCTCCCAGTACTCTATCATGTATAACTGAGTATGAGCATAGCTCCTAATACTCTACAATACATCAATCACAATCTGAGTACGAGCAATGCTCCCAATACTCTAATATGCATAAATCGCATTAAAATCTTGTACGAGTAAACACTCAAGTAATATATGATACATATCTCAAAATATAGTGCGAGTAATCTCTAGCACCTATGGTTTTCACACAAAACCTGATAATGGCTATTTAAATCAAAGAAGCACTCAAATGTGCATGTTTTCGCATATAAAACAAAACAATTGCCATTCTATCATGTAACTCATGAATTTTGGTCACAACATGCTTCTAAGGTATTTTCACCTTATTTTTTGGATAAAACACACTTATCCTTTTTATTCTCAATCATCATAATATGCCTATTTTATATAGCATATAATATCAAAAAGCTATTCAAAATACATGGAGCCATCTCTAGCTACTCACAAAATTCCCTTACCTCGGATCACGTCAAGTGACCTATCTCCCTCAGTTCTGCTCACTCTTGCAGTCCGATCAGCTTCCAATGTGATTCTCAAAATCTGTTATACGTATTGACGTTAGTATATCGTAATATACTCATTTCATTTGTCAATTCTCAACTTAACACATCCTTTTCATGATTTTCTTTCAATATGGTAGTATACCACATTTTCCTTATTTCCAATTTATGCATTTCATAAGATTATCTTATAATCTTTCGTACATGCATATTCTATCATTAAATCCATGCCAACATCACTTCCTCATCATTTTCTCACTTTTAGGTTAAAAGCTAGGTCATACTCATTTTTCGTGATTCTTTCATTTCCAACAATTCATATATATACCAATAAACTCAACAATACATCAAGTTTAACAAATATCAACTTGGTGCATTAAATCTTACCTAGCTGAGATTTCCTTCCTTTTCCACTAAATTGTTACAAATCCTCCTTGCTCTTGAAATGCTTGATTTCAATCTCTTGTTTCCAAGTATGTTGTTCTCCTCTTTGCCAAGAACAACTTTGCTCAACTATATCTCACTCAAAACTGATTACAAACTGAAGTTTCCTAGCTTAGAAATGTTAGGTTACACTTTTGCTCTTGAATGAAATAGTAACTCTCATGCAAACTAAAGTGCAGAAGTCCAGTATTTATAGAATTGTCTCTATGAGATCGATCTTCTCTCCAATGAGATCGATCTTCCCTGAACTTTTTCCTCTCGAAATTGACCTTTCAGACCTAATGAGATTGACCAGCTCCCAAGCATGAGATCGATCTGCTCTCCAAATGAGATCGATCTTCTTCAAGTCAATAGCTTAAGGAAATCGATCTGGCCCTCAAAGGATCGATTCCTTTTACACAGAATGATTAGCAGATCGATCTGGCCCCATTAGAGAATGATATGCCCCTGTTCTATTGCTCGAACAAGAGCATTTTTAGCTCTTTCAGATCAATCTCTCATCCCATGAGATCTATCCCTTATTCATATTTTACAAATTTTACTGCAGTAACTTACACCAATCTTCATACATTTTGCTGCCATAGTCATTTTCTCATCCAATCACCTTTAAGCTTTGAAAATGACATCCATTCATACTTCCTATACTTTAAAACTTGTGTGCATTGAATTTATGGACTTTACATCTTTTATGCCTCACATAGCATATACATGTCTGTACTTATGAATTTAAGGGTCTTACAATTTACTTTCAAGGCATTGTGAGTTCACAAAGATGTAGGGTTCTGCATGAAATGCCTATATTTACGAACTCAGTATGATTTTAGTACATGAAATTAAATATAAACACATTATATGAGTTTTGCCAATTCATGTTTTAAATGTGAAAGTAAGGAAATAGTATTTCAAGGCATGACATTATTTTCAGTAGATAGTGTAGTTATCTACTTACTTGCCTGATTTCCTTACTAAGCTAATGAGCTCACCCCTTTCATTTTCCACCTCTTTACAGAGCCTCCGCAGTAGATAGCCACGATTAAGGACTTACATTCCTTTTATTTGTTGCAATCCCATCGAGCGAAAGGTATACACATCGTGTACAATTATGTATCTGAACATATAATAGCACAGTGGTGTAAACATTGTAATAATGGGGGATGTATTTGTATTTAACTATATGGGAGTTCACTTATGGTACAAAAGTATTTACAGTCAATAGATACTTTATATTAACATGTATGCTCATTTTAAATGGATGATATGGTAAGTAAAGGTGATGAGACTAGTACCGAATCATAGCCCAACTGTTGGTGTTAAATTATGATAGAAAGAAAGGTAAGAAAAGTGAAAAATTTGTAGTGGTTTTTGGTAAAAGTTATTCGTGACAGCGAATATGTCAAAAACACCTCAAACAGACCATTTCGGACTCGTTTAGCCCCTTTTTGTGTTTCATTTACTTCAATGTGTTCAAAACCAAATCAAACTGACTTTTCTTCATGAGCCCTCTATATTTTCACATTATAAGTTCTTATCATTAGTTAGAATGATTTAGATCCATTTGGTTTAGCCTGTGGCTCTTATAGCCTTATTTGGCCTTTTCGTATCTTATGTGTGTTTAATCACTTCACTTACAATTTCATTATAGTAAATACTCTTCTTATGATTCAACCAACATAATAAAATGTTTGTACATATTGAAATCATAAGGAATAAGCTACATCAAAATTTGGGTCTTACAATCCTCCCCAACTTAAGAAATCTGGTCCTCCAAGTAAGAACCAAGTCAGTCATCAAATAGTTGGGGGTTCTTCTCGCGCATCAGGCTCTTTAACTCCCAAGTAGCTTCCTCTGAAGTGTGACGCTGCCAAAGAACATTCACTAACCCGATAGTCTTTGATCTCAATACCTTCTCCTTCCTATCCAGTATTCGAATCGGCTTCTCTACATATGACATGTCCTATTAGAGCTCAAACGGCTCATATCTAATCACATGTGTCGGATCTGAGTGATACTTTTGAAGCATCAAAATGTGGAAGACGTTATGGATGCCTAATAAGTCTGGCGGCAACGCGAACCTGTAGGCCTTATCTCCCACTCAATCCAGTATCTCAAAGGGTTCAATGTAGCGAGGACTCAATTTACCTCTCTTCCTAAATCTCGCTATACCCTTGGAAGGAGAAACTTTCAGGAATACTGAATCGCCAACTGTAAACTCTAGTGGCCTCTATCTCTTGTCAGCATAATTCTTTTGCTGCTCTGAGCTGTTCGCAGTCTATCACATAGTAACCAAACATCCTCAAAGGCTTTCGTAACCAAATCAAGAGCAAAAATCTTTCGATCACCCACTTCATCCCATCCAATAAGGGAACGACATATACGACCATACAAAGCCTCGTACGGTGCCATCTCGATACTCGAATGATAACTGTTGTTGTAGACGAATTCGGCTAGTGGCAAATGATCGTCCCAAGAGCCTCTAAAATCAAGCACACATGCTCCTAACATGTCCTCCAGAGTATGTATAGTCCTCTTTGATTGACCATCTGTCTGAGGATGAAAAGCGGTGCTCAAACTCAATTGGATTCCTATGGCTCGTTGAAAATGTTCTCAAAAGTACGAAGTGAAGCGGGAATCCCCATATGAAACAATGCTCAATCAAACACCATGTAATCTCACTACCTTACGTACATACAACTCTGCCAATGAACTTAGAGTATCAGTAGCTCTTATAGCTAGGAAGTGGGCTGACTTTGTTAGTCTATCCACAATCACACATATCGCATCGTGATTCCTACGGGTCCTCAGTAAACCCTCACGAAATTCATGGTGATATTCTTTCATTTCTATGTCGGTATAGGTAGATGCTACAATAACCCTATAGGCTTCTGATGCTCTACCTTCACCTGCTGACAAACGAGACATCTCGTCACAAACTCTGCCACATCTTTTTTCATACTCGACCACCAATACACTTTTCAATGATTCTGATACATCTTGTTACTCCCCGGATGTAACATGTACCTCGAAGAATGAGCTTTCGAAAAAATCAATCTCCTGAGCTTTGGGTCCTTGGGAACACACACCCTACCTCTGAACCTCAGTAGTCTATTAGAACTTAACCCAAAATCAATCTCTGTGCCCATCTGCATCTGACTAGTCACATCAACACACTGTTGATCAACATGCTGAGCCTGTCGGATTCTATCTACCAAATTTGGTTCTAATCTCAAGCTAGCAATTACAAGGTCTGTATCCATGTCAGAAGGAACAACACCCAAACTGAGGCTAGCAAATTGCTCTAGCAACTCGTTTTCCCATATCATAATATACGATACCATCCCAAGGCTCTTCATACTCAAAGCATCAGCTACAATGTTAGCCTTACCCGAATGATAAAGTATCTCACAGTCGTAGTCCTTCAGAAGCTCTAGCCATCTTCTTTGTCTGATATTCAGTTCCTTCTGTGAGAACATATACTTGAGGCTCTTGTGGTCAGTAAATATCTGGAACTTCTCACCGTATAAGTAGTGGTGCCATATCTTCAACGTAAACACTACTGCTGCTAACTCTAAAATGTGGGTCAGATAGTTATTATCATAATCCTTTAGCTGTCTCAATCCATAAGCGACTACCTTCCCATCCTGAATCAATACACAGCCCAGTCCCTGATGCGAAGCATCGGTATATACTGAAAAACCTCTTGAGTTGGTAGGAATAGTGAGAATCAGAGCGGTGGTCAATCGATACTTCAATTCCTGGAAACTCCTCTCACAATTATCGTCCCACACGAAGGCAACATTCTTTCGAGTGAGACGAGTCAACGAAGCAGTCAACTTAAAAAATCCCTTGACAAACCTCTAGTAATAACCAGTCAAACCCCAAAAACTCCTAATCTCAGTTAATGTCCTTGAGTGTTCCCACTGAACTACAGCCTCAATTGGATGGATCTATTAACACTCAATCCTTCGACACAACGTGTCTCAAAAACGAGATCTGTGCTAACCAAAAATCAAACTTACTGATTTTAGCATACATCTCTTTCTCTCAAACGGTCTGTAAAACAATCCTTAGGCGCTGCTCATGCTTTTCTTGAGACTTCGAATACACCAAGACGTCATCGATGAAGACGATAACAAATTGATCCAAGTATGGCTTGAACACATCATTCATCAAAGCCATAAAAGCTGTGGCAGCATTCGTCAATCCGAATGGCATAACCATGAACTCATAGTGACCATATCAGGTCTGAAACACTGTCTTGGGTACATTTCCACTCCGAACTCTCAACTAATAGTACCCAGACCTCATATCAATCTTAGAAAAGACCTGAGCTCCTCAAAGTGTAGTTTTATTCAACAATCTGTAATCAATACATCGGAGGCTTCCATCATTCTTCTTCACAAACAAAACCGGTGCTCCCCAAGGTGAAACACTCGGTCTGATGAACACCCTATCCAATAGTTCTTGTAACTACTCCTTGAGCTCCTCCAACTCAACTAAGGCCATGCAGTACGGTAGTTTCGAAATAGGCTCGGTACCAAGCACCAAATCTATACATAACTCTATCTCTCTATCTGGTGGTAACCCTGGCAATTCATCCGAAAAGACATCTAGGAACTCCCTAACCATAGGGATATCTACCAACTCCGAATGTGCCTTATCCATATCAACCACATACGCAATTAAACCTTCAACATTTTTATTATTCAGTCAGCATAGAAATTTTATCTTGTTATAAATATTGTAAATACTACTTTCATTTCTTTTCAGTAAACTTTACAATATATTTTGCAGGGGTAGGAAACATAATCATCTTAGCATAACAATCTAAAACAGCATGGTTTGTAACTAACCAACCCATTCCTAAGATTACATCAAAATCGCTCATACTTAACAAAATTAGATTGGTTGTCATATCCTTTTCTCCTACTCTTAGCTTGTAGTCATTAAACACATACTCGACTATATGATTGTTATTCATAGGCGCACTAATAAGCATCATCGTACTTAAAGGTGTACGCTCTACATGTTTCGATAGCTTACATGCAAATGAAGGCAATACAAATGAATGCATAGCACCAGGATCAAATAATACATATGCTTCAAGATCAAAAATCAGGATGTTACCTTTAATCACATCCGATGAAGCATCAACTGTGCCCTGGTGCAAAGCATGTACTCGCCCTCGACTAGTTACCTACTTCCCCTTCTCTTCAGCTATCGTTCTCCTCATCTGAGCTGACGTATCAACTGGATCTCTCTCTGGGTCCTTGCCCTTTTGTGGTGCAATCTCTAGCATCTCTGCGGAAGCTCTCGCCATATGCCCTAGTTTCCCACATCTGAAGCATAATCCAATAGTCATCAAACAAGTTCTACCGTTATGGTATCTACTACATCTACCACACTGCTTGGTAATAGGCCTATGTCATCCAATAACAATGCCCCTAGCTGGAGCTATGGTCAGATATGCAGGAGGTTGAATAGTTTTCTCCCACACTTTCTCAATCTATAGCCTCTTACCGAAGAGTCTCATCCTTCCTCGATAACCAAAACCTATGCCACTGTTACTATTGACCTCTTCCTATCTCTATTCCTGCTTCTGCTAACCTTCCTGAACTCAGAGGCATTCCTCCATAGTCCTACTCACGTTATTTCACCCTGCGCACTGCCATATCATACGTAGAGATATCAAGTGGGACCAATCTCGACCGTAACATCGGTCTCAGTCCGTCTATAAATCTCTAAACCTTCTTGGTCTCACTAATCATAGTGTCAGGGCTGTACCTTCCCAGGGACATAAATCGTGTCTCATACTCATCTACTGATTGATTCCCCTGGCTCAACCCCAAGAAGTCCATCTATAGCTTTCGCTGCGCTATATCTGAGACATACTACCTCCAGAAGGCATCCAGGAAAATATCCCAACTCATCTCCGAGTGTTGTGCTCTCAGTATCACTCTTGTGGACTTTCACAAATGCTCTGTCGCTCCCTTCAGCATGAATGCGACGAAAGCAACCATCTCAAAAGTCGTACACTGAAAGAATCCGTACAACTTCTCGAACTCCTCTATCCAATCCTCTGCAACCACTGGGCCCTTGACCCCACTAAATGACGGCGGTCTGAACTTCTGAAACTGTCGTAATCTATTAAGCTCCCAACCATACCCCAGTCCACTATTGACCTGCTACGGGCCAACAGAAGATGACGTACCCTGAACTGGTGGAGGTGTAGGATTATTTATAGGTTGTGGTGTCTGTGCAGGCTAATCAAGAGCAACTGCCTATCTAGTAGCAGTCTCTACATCCAAACCCTACCTCCTATGCATAACCTGTGTGAACATCTCCATCATCGTCTCTAGACTACGCTATAATCTTGTAAAGCATGCCTCAACACTCTCTAGGACCTCAGTAGGACCCTGTGACTCATGGTTAGATAAAGACTCATCTCGCCTCTTAGCCTTACCTCTACGGCCTCTAGCCCGACCTCTCGCCCCTCTACTACAGCTGGTATTAGCCATAGTGGCTCGATTCCTGCATTCACAACCATTACTTAGTCATTTCCCATCTTGGAATACACACTTGTATCTAAACAAAACATAGTAATATGGGGATGTAAACTTTCCAACCACTAACACCGACTCACATCAAACCAACTTTGCTCTGATACCATTTTATCACGACCGACTTTTACAAAAAACCACTACAAATTTTTTTTTCGTGTTTTTCTTACCTTTCTTTCTATCATAACTCCACCACCAATAGTTGGGCTGTGATTCAGCATTAGTATCATCACCTTTATTACCATATCATCGATTTATATCGATGTATATATGTCAATACAAACTATCTATTGACTGTAATTAACTTTTGTATCATAAGTGAACTCACTATAATAATATATAAATACATCTCAAATATTACATATGTTTACATCACTGTGCTGTTATATTGTTCAGATACAAAATCGTACGTGTGAATGTATACCTTTCGCTTGATGGGAATGCAATGGATAAAAGGAATGCAAATCCTCAACCGTACTCTATCTACTGCGGATGCTTTGTAAAGAGGGGGGGAAATGAAAGAGGTGAGCTCACTAACTCAGTAAAGAAATCAGGCAAGCAAGTAGTTAACTTTTCACGACCCCTAATTTATCGAAAATCGCTACCATTTTTTTTATCCATTATTCTTACCTTCCTCCGATCGTGAATAGCTTCACCACCAACAGTTAGGCTATGCATTGGTGTTAGTTTCATCCAACCATATAATTTCAATTCACATTTTATTTAAACGTAAACACTTGCATTTTATAGTCAGAGTTGCAATTTTACATGTGTTTACTATTCTTTACATCCCCAAATGTTACATTCAAAATATTATTGTGCTATTAAATGTCTAGATACCAAACTATACAAATGTGTATACCTTTATATGATGGGATACAGTAGACATCAGGAATCAAATCCTCAGTCACTCTCAATCTACTGAAAGAGCTCTGTAGAGGGGGAAAATAAGGGGGTGAGCAACCACATGCTCAATAAGGAAATCATGCAAGCAAGTAGATAACTGTACTATCTACATGATAGTGATGTCATGCACAAAACCCCGCAGTTACACGTCATACCCAAAAACATCAGTTCATGCACGTGTTCATAGTATATAAAGTAGTTCATGTTATTCAAATCAATGCACAAATTAGTAAATAAAGCATGGAAAATCATCATGCGAGGTGCACTTAAAACAGTTCATGCTCGACACAAATCAATACCAAATCACCATCCGTCAGGACTCAACCTCTCCCTTAGACTGTCCTGACCCATAAAATAGTTTTAATCATGCAATCATCATAAACCAGGTGACATGTGAGATTAGGCACATAATAAGGGTAATATCTAGGATTATGGCCATATCCTCTATGATCCCAAGCTACACGGATCCTAGTGTACGGGGTATCACACCTATCTACTTCAGCACGGGAGGTGGGTCACGTCTTACCCACCGATCCATAGCGATTACCCCTCATCTGAAGACGGTATATATAAGATCTAAGCATGGTACAACATACTCCATGCTAAATGCACAGTATAACATACTTCATGGACCTATATCATCACATCAAATCATGCCACATCTCAAAAGGCATGTGCGAGCTTATTTAATCGGTGTGACACAAAGTCTACCTGAAGCTCCCAGAACGGCTCCCAACATGTCATAAAATCACGTGCGAGCAAAGCTCTAGCACCGCTGTAAATGTATAGTGAACATCTAGTGTGAGCAACGCTCCAGCACTATGTCATAAAATCCATGTTAAAACTAGTGCGAGCTAGGCTCCAACACTCATGTATGTAAAACTCTAGTGCGAGCACCGCTCCAGCACTAATACATGTATGAATATATCAAATCTCGTGTGAGCAGCGCTCCAACACGCTTTATTTCCACAAAACCCATGTAGGTGGCTAATTTATTTATTTTTTGCAAAGAATGATTATTATAACCAAATCAAGCTATTTTCTTACAAACCATTTAAATGTTAGTCAGTCTACCTATCCACATGCTAAAAGCAGTAAAAGACTCAAGAACAACATGCTCTTGCTTTTCATGATCTTTTCTAAAATTCCAATTTTTGCCATTCCCAAGGGTAAAATGGTTACCATTTTAGACCCCTTAAAATATTATTTCTTTTTTATGACCCTCAGACATTTTAAGAAATTGTAAATGCACTCAAAAAATGCATACAGACATCTCTAAGAGTCAACAAAATTCCCTTACCTTAAATCACTCGGAAGCTACTTCTTCCTCTTTTCCCTCTTTTCGTGATTGGGTCTAATTGGCACTGGATATATCCTCGGGAGCTTTAAATATTCATCTATCACATCAGTCAACACTGATAACTCATTATTCTGACTTCATCATAGGCAATATATCTTATTAGGCCTATTTTCTCTTATTGGGATCAATTACGCCTTAATAGCCTTACCCCATTTTAAGCCCATTCACACCACACTATTCATTTCACCTAGGCCCATTGGGCTCTTTAGGCCCATTATCTCTCATTGGATCGAATTCTAGGCCCATTGACCTTATTAGGTCGATTGCATCAAGCTTGGCCTATGATCACATTCGACCACGGCATGGTGACCGAACACCCATCACGCCACCATGGCCAAATGTTAGCCATCATCACGCCATTCCTAGCCAATTTGGCTAGCAAACTCACTTAGTTATTTTATTAAGCACTTGGCATGCATGCTTTAACCTTAGTTTTCCATTCATTCATGCATTTTCACAAACTCATTATATGCATACATCATAACTTCATCCAATTCCATAAACTAATTTCATAAAACCATCTCAAAATCATGCATATAACATCACCAACACCATAGTATAATCAATTCATCATTAAATCAACCATAGTTCACTTTCTCACACTAAACACATATTCGGTCATGGATGATTAAGCATGCTCAAGGATGTTTCAACCAACCATACATACACCAATCAACTCATAAAAATATCTTGATTAATATAATTGAAGTTGGTGTATTGAAAACTCACCAATCTTGACCTTTCTCTTTTGGCCGAAATTGGGGAAACACCTTGCTCCATCAATCCTGAAATTTAAGTACTTGTTTTTAACTATGTTGTTCTCCTTATCACTAGGAATAACTTTGCTAAAAGTAACCTTTCTCAAATCTGCTTGGAAGGTAATGATATTTTAGAGTGAGAAAACTTGTTCACTTTGCTATAATGGAGAGGTATTTTCTATTTGGGGAAGAAGACTCGGCCGTTGGGCTTTTAAATAGAAATGGGCATTGTGAGATTGATCTCCAATGGTGAGAGATCGATCTTCCTTTGGTTGAACTATATAAGTATTCAGTAAGTAAACTGTGGGATCGATCTGCTATTGGGAAGGGATCTATCCTTTCTAGCTAGAAACCATTCGAGATCGATCTATTTTTGGGAAAGGGATAGATCCTTTCTAGGAAGAATCAAATCGAGATCGATCTACTTTTGGGAAGGGATCAATCCTTTCTATGCAGAATCACATCGAGATCAATATGCTTGCCTATAGAACCTTTGTGATTTCATTCTGGAATTACAAGATCGATCCTGTCGTGTAAGAAGATTGATCTAGCATTCATCTGCAGGATTTTAATTGCTAATTTTTTTTAGAATTTCAAAGGAAAGATTGCATTTAAATGCTTTACTAACCATTTTGCATTCCATTCACACTTAGAGTATAAACAGGTTCATTTCTTATGATTCACATATAATGTAACTTGTGTGTACATCATGGAATCATAAGGAATACATATAAAAGTACGGGCCTTACATTATCATTTTGTATTTTAAGTACTTATATTCAGTCGGAATGGTTTAAATTCCATTCGTTTAGTCGGTGGCCACTTTAGCCCTTATTTAGCCATTACATGGATTCATAGATATTCATTCATTCTCTTTGCAATTTCATTCAAGCAAAAGCTCTTCTTATGATTCAATTAACATATGAAAATGTGTACATCATATGAATCATAAGGAATACATCACCAAAAGTGGGTATTACATAACCACACTATCTACATGAATATAATGCTATGCCTTAAAACATTCCTTTTTAATTTCATATCTAAAGCATATATCTTTTTCTGAAACATTTATGCAAGTATATATATATATATATACACATCCATCCGTGTATACTGAAATCATGTTTGTTTATAAACATCAGTAAATCATGCAAAGTATTGCATTCTCATGTAAATCATATAAATCACATCATATCATGCCATTTCGATTAAATCAAAGTAAATATGGCATTTCATCATGTTAAAACAAGGAAATCAAGGCTTAACCCATCCCTCGAGTTTACCCTTTATAAAACACAAAGTCACATGTCGAGACCCAACCTATCTCTCGGGTCTACCCAATTTCATAAAAATCACGTGACAATTCAAACAAGAAATATCAAGTGAGATTGGTGACTACTTGTATAGTTTCAAGGATTATGATTATATCCCTTTTTTGGTGATCCCAGGCTACATGGATCCTAGTGTGCGGGCATCACTGTTATAACGAAGGTGGGTCAAATCCTCAACCGCCAGCTAACAACTCTACAACTCCACAACACCATATACTCACAGTACAGTGTACTCCGTGTTCTGTACATGGTACAAAGTACTCCATGGACCCAATTATAGTTTCGATAGGACTTTGCCATATCTCAAAATGCACGTGTGAGCATATAAACTGGTGCGATACATAGTCTGCTCTAGGCTCCAGCACAGCTGTTTCATGTTATCTCTTTCAAAATTGGTACATGCGAGTAAACTCCAACACGACCTCATGCACAATTCATAAAGATATAGCGCGAGCAATGCTCCAGCACTATATCATGCACAACTGAGTACGAGCAATGCTCTAATACTCTATCATGCATAAATCATATAAAATTAAGTACGAATAATGCTCCAGTACTTTGCTATGCAGAATAATGTAAAATCTAGTGCGAACAATGCTTCAGCATGATTTGTTTTCACACAGCTTGATAGATGGCTCATTTAAAAAAGATTCACTCAATTAAATCAAATCGGCACTATATTGTGTTATTTTCGCATATAACATGAAAACATCGACCAATCTATCAATGCTTCTGCTAAACAACATTAAAAACAATTAAAAACATGTTTTTCATACTTTTTACAACTTTTCCTAGCTTTCCTAATTTTACCCTTAGTAAGGGTAAAATTGTAATTTACCCTTTCAAGGTCGCTAAAATTTTTATTCACTTTCTCTAACCCTAAGACTATTTATGTGAATGTAAAAGCAGACAAAAATACATGCAGATATCTCTAACTACCTATAAAGTTCCTTTAACTGGAATCACGTCGAGAAATTCCACTTTCTCAAAGCTGTCCGATCTCGTAGTCCGATTCGCTCCAACTATAATCCCTGGAGCTACATATAACCATTTATCTAGTTAATTATATTTTTTCATCTGTATTTCGCTTTAAATATAGTCTACTTCACTTAATGGGCCTATTTACTCTTATTTGGCTCTATGGGCCTAACACTGTCTTAAGCCCATTTCATTTTACTATTCATTTCAGTTAGGCTTATTGGGCTAGTGGGGCCTATTGGGCTTGGTCCGAAGCCCATGATTGCTTATTGGGCTAAGACCATATCGACAAGGCCCATTTGACTTTTGGCCATGGCTTGTGGCCGAGAGCTATCATGACACACCATGCTGAGCACCATGCCACCCATGGCTATTTGGCTAGCCATTCTCTTAGGCATTTCATCAAACACCAAGTGTGCAAGCCTTACCTTTAGTTTATGTTCACATAAGCATTTTATCAAACACCTTGTGTACCATCTTCAATTCATTAAGCAATTGATCAAATTGATTAGAATTAACTATGCCATAATCATACACACATATATACCAACCTATACATGTCTTAAAATCAAGTGGGTATTCATCAAAACACAAATACCCATTTTTGGCCAACATGGATTTATGGTGTTTTCATGTGTTTTAATCCATTAAACATACACCAATCAACTTGAATTAATCCATAGATGTTTATATGAAGTTGGAAGCTTGAAATTATACTTAACTTGGTGTTCCCTCTTCGGTTGAGACCTTTGAAGAAATCCCTCTGTCTCAATATGGCTCCTTGATAGCAAATTCCAAAGTATGATAATCCTCTCTCAATTTAGAACAACTTCCATGAAGATTGCAAGTTCCAAATATGTCTCTAGGTTAGTGATGTAAGACCCAAATTTTTTATGTAGCTTATCCCTTATGATTCATATATGTACAAACATTTATTATGTTGGTTGAATCATAAGAAGAGTATTTATTACAACGAAATTGTAAGTAAAGTGACTAAACACATATAAGCTACGTAAAGGCCGAATAAGGGCTATAAGAGCCACAGGCTAAACCGAGAGGATCTAAATCATTCTGACAGAAGATAAGAACTTATAATGAGAAAATATAGATAACTCATGAAGGAAAGTCGGTTTGATTTGGTCCCGAACACATTGAAGTAGAGGAAACATCAAAAAAGGGCTAAATGAGTCCAAAATGGTCCGTTTGAGGTGTAATTGATATATTCGCCTCCCAAAAAAGGCCAAAACATAAAGATGAGAGTGCGAACCATGGAAAATGACACTTTCAGATTTTTGAGAAAAAGTCAAACGTGGTCAATGGTCAAGAAAAGTCAATGGTGATTAAGAAAGGTGGACTTTGACCATAGTTGACTAACCGTGGTTAGAATTTAACCTAAGTATGGTTAAAAAGTTGGAAAGAAATATTTTTGGTTAAAATACAAGATATTCATCCCTGAAAGTAAGGAAAATTAATTTAATCAAAATCCGGATTAAATTAAATGGGTAAAACGCAATGGGCCAAAGTTGGAAATTTTAAAGCACATTAAGGTATAATAAGTGTGGGCCGAAATTCTTAGGCCCATTGGGTCGAATTATTGGGCCATTAGGTGGGCCTAATATGAATTCAGTTTAAGGCCCAAATGGTAAAAAAAAGTTCCAGCCCAAAAGCCCAAAGGAATGCCCAAACCGAGATGCCCAAAGTTAAAGCCCATTAATTTAAATTTAAAACCCATTAGTAAAAGGTCGCAATATCCAATTTGGTAACCATCACCTAAACCCTTTAAAGTCAAATAAGATGGCTAAATTTTTTACTTAATGACTAAGTCTTTAAGCTTAAATATCATCCAACACATCATCATCTTCATCCTTTCATTTTGGGCAAGCTTAAGGAAACCATTACCAAACCATATTTTAAGCTTTCTCTCACTAGAAATCACTAAGTTAGAGACATATTTAGAATAAGTGATCTTCATGAAAGTTGTTCCATATTAAGAGAGGAATAACATATCTTGGAATCAGCCATCAAGGAGCCATATTGAGCAACTCAAAAATCAAGGAAGTTTTAGGCAAAGTGGGAAGTATAAGCTAGATGAGTTTTCAAGCTTTCAACTTCATATATGTTGATCTATGAGTTATATGGAGTTGATTTGTATATGTTTTGTGGATTTAAACACATGAAATCACCATAAACAACTGATGTTCGGAAATGAGTATATGAGTTTTGATGAATACCCATGTGATTTTAAGACATGTATATGTTGATATGGCATGGTTAGTTTTAATCAGTTTGTTCATATGGATGGTTGTATGATGTTGGCATATAAGGTTTTTGATAAAATGCCAACATGAACTATAGGAAAGGCTTAAGACATGCCAACCAAGTGTTTGACAAAATGCCTAAGTGAATGGCTAGGCAAGTTGGTGTGGTGTAGCATGGTCTTAGCCATGGGCGGCATGAATGGCTCTCAGCCACATGCCATGGCCGAGAGGCCAAATGGCCCAAGCCGACTTGGTTTCAGCCCAATAAGCAATGATAAGCCTCGGACAAGCCCAATAATAGTTAGTGGGCCCCACAAGCCCAATAGACCCAATTGAAATGAATAGTAAAATGAAAATGGGCTTAAAACAGTGTTAGGCTCATTAAGAGTTGTTAAGGCCCAATAAGTGTAAACGGGCCCATTAAGTGAAATGGACTGTGTCACGACCCTCAACTTACCAAAAATCATCACAAATTTTTCGCTTTTCATACATTATTTGTTATTCGTTCTTACCTTACCTCGATCGTGATCAGCTACACTCTCAACAGTTGGGCTATGTGTCGATATCTACCTCATCCAACCATAACAATTTAATTTGCATTATAATTTAGAAGTAAACACTTGTATAAATCAATCAGAGTTGCTGTTTAAATCTGTTTACATTGTTTTACATCCTCAATAGTTACATTCAAAATGCTACCATGCTATGCTAAGTTTAGATACAAAATTATACAAGTGTGTATACCTTTCGTGATAGGGTGCAACGGTACAAAAAGAAACCTCCAGTCGCCCTCAGTCCAAACTCAATGCTCTGTAGAGAGGGGAAAATAAGGGGGTGAGCAAACAACATGCTCAGTAAGGCAATCATGCGAACAAGTAGATACTGTACTATCTACATGATCGTGATGCCATGTTCATAAACCACACATTTCATCGTCACACCTTAAATCAATAGTTCATGCTTGTGTTAATGGCATGTAAAGCAAATCATGCTATTTAGTTCAGTGTATAACTTAAATTTAAAGCATGGAAAACCATCATGCGTATTTCATAAGTAAGGCATGGAAAATCATCCTGCATAAGTGCACTGTAAAGCATTATCATACTTTCTCATCTCAATAAAATCAACACTTGTCAAGATTCAACCCCTCCCTCGAACTGTTCTGACTCACAAAAACATTTCAAATATGGATTCATTCATAAAATAAGAGACATGTGAGATAGGCAATATAATAGGGAAATCTCTTTTAGGACTATGGCCATATCCTCTGTGATCCCAGGCTACATGGATCCAAGTGTGCAGGGTATCACGTCTATCTGCTTTCGCACGGGAGATGGGTCATGTCCAACCCGTCGATCCATAGCAGACCCCAAACATCGTCCGAAGATGACATATCACAATCTCAACATGGAACAACGTACTCCGTGGACCCATATCATCACATCATTTCATGCCACATCTCAATATGCACATACGAGCCTATTTAATTGATGCGACACCCAGTCTACCCGAAGCTCCTAGCATGGCTATCTACATGTCAAAAAACCATGTGCGAGTAATCTCAAGTACGGTAACAAGTATGGCGGACATCTAATGTGAGCTATACTCCAGCACCATGTCAAAACCAGTATAAAAATCTGTGGGAGCTAAGCTCCAGTACAACATCTTAGAAATCCATGTGAAAACTAGTATAAGCTAAGCTCTGACACTCATCCATATAAAAACACATCAAATCTAGTGCGAGTCATGCTCTAGCACGCTTTCGTTCTCACAAAATCCATGTAGGTGGCTCAATTCTTTGCAAAGCATGGTTATAAACCAAATTAGGTCATTTCTTTTGCAAAATTATTTCAAATGTTAGCCAACCTACCAATCACTTGCTAAAAAGCAATAAAACAGGATTTTTAAAGCATCATGCTTTTCTTTTCATGCACATTTCTCAAAACCCAACTCATTGCCTTTCAAATACTCATTTCATTCCTATACCACATATATTCTATAGAGCATAATGCGCCCAAAATGCACACAGATATCTCTAAGAGTCCACACAATTCCCTTACCTCGATTTATTTATGAGCGACTCTCTTTCTTTTCATTTCTCGCACTTTTGGTTCAACTTATTCTGGTTGTATCCTCGGGAGCTGTAAATCATTCACCAATCACTTGAGTTAATGTTACTAACTCATATTTTGACTTCAACTAGTCAATATATTTCATTGAGCCTATTTCATTAAGTTTGGCCCATTTTTGCATTTGGCCATCATCAAGCCATTTCTAAACAGTTTATCTAGTCACTCACTTAGTTATTTATTTCAGACTTGATGTGTAATGCTCTACCCTTACTCTCTCATTTCATTTATGCATTTTACCTTTTTTGCTAAATCTCACAATTCATTCCATACACCATCTTAAAATCATACTCATAACACCATCATCATCTTGAAATATCTCATTCATCATTAATTCCAATACATTTCACTTTCTCACACTAACTTATTTCTAGGTCATTATGGATTCATTAAATTCTAGGTAGTTTCAACCATTTAAATGTACACCAATCTATCCATAATAACGTTTAGATAAACACATTTAGAGTTGGTGTATTGGAAACTTACCTAGCTTGACTTTCTTCCTTGCTCCAAATGGAAATGCACCTTTGCTCCTCCAATCAACCAATGTAAGCTTTGTTTCCAAAGTATGTTGTTCTTCTCTTTATAATAAACAACTTTGCTCTAATGATATTTTCTCAAATCTCTATGAAAATGGAATGATTTTGGAGTGAGAAAGCTAGCTTTTGGATTGAAAATGGAAAGATGGAGTTGTTTACCGTGAATTACAGATCCAACTGCTCCATATTTATAGAATTAGCTTAATGAGATCGATCTGTATAGAGGGGAGATCGATCTTCCTTGCTTAAATTCCTTATTTTCACGACATTTTAAAGGCATGAGATCGATCTATCGAAGGCTTGAGATAGATCTGCTTTAGTGAATGAGATCGATCTACTTCAATGGAACAAGATCGATTTGTCTCAGGCAAAGAGCTAAGGAGATCGATCTAGCTTTAAGGGGAGATCGATCTGCTCTAACCCGAGAGTTAAGGAGATCGATATGCTTGAGTAAGGGTTCGATCTCTCTCTTCCAACATGCTTGATTTTGAGTTTTTCAGGCCATGAGATCGATCTCTCCTTTCATGGGATGGATCTGACCTTCATCTCACATCATTTTTACTGTAATCTCCTCATTCAAACTCATTCTTAATCACTTCCACATTTCCAATCACACTTAGAACTTCAAGAAAAAATATATATTTCTTATGATTCATACATAATTCAATTCACATATATTACAAAAATATACATATATGGGGTCTCACAGACTGTATTAAATGTGTAATATAGTAGGAAAAATGTAATTAACCTTATGAATGGTTATATGCAGCTCTAGAGTTTATATTGGGAGCAAATCGGATTGCGAGATCGAGCAGTATCGGGAAAGTGAAATTTCTCAAGTGATTGCAGGTAAGGGACTTTTGCGAGTAGTTAGAGATACCTACACGTAGTTTCATCTTCTTTTACATTCACTTAAAAAGTCTGAGGGTCAGAGAAAGTGAATAATATTTATAGTGACCCGATAATGGCAAATTACGATTATACCTCTAGTTAGGTAAAAAGTCAACTTTTGAAAAAAGTTGTAAAGAGCATGGAAACCACATTTTTTAGTGTTTTACTGTTTTTTAACAGAAGAGTGGATGGATGGGTTAATATTTTCATGATTGATGAGAAATAGCACAATTTATAGTGCTGATTTTTATGTTTTGAAAATCCAAGGCCTGTAATGTAGTTTTAATGTGATATATAAGACATGCTAAAAAACCATGCCAATTTCCTCTTATAGACAGAGTGTCACACTGTTGAGATGTTCGCATGTGGATTTAGAGATGTGGCATTGATTATAAATGGTATGGGGTAGATAAGACCTACGACAGACACCCCCAACTGTGAGATAGGGTCCACGGGTGTACGTTGAACCGTGTATGTGTTACGGAGTACGATGTACCATGTGTTATTGTGATGCGTATGAGGAGTTGAGGAGTTGATAGCTGGCGGTTGTGAGGATTTGACCCACCTCCCATTACACCAGTGATTACCCCGCACACTAGGTACCGTGTAGCCTGGGATCACCATTATAGGATATAGCCATATTTCAGGATATTTTTGCATATAGCCATCGAGTCTCACATGATATATCACATGATTTTATGATACAGGTAGACCTGAGGGATGAGTCAAAACCCGATTGTTGTGTTATGAATGATTGAAATGCCATATTTACTGTGATTTGAATATAAATGGCATGATTTATCTAAAGGCATTATGAAATTATAATGATGCATTTTTTTGCACGAAATGCCTACTTTTGAGAACTCAGCATGATTTTGTACATGCGATTTAATTTGTACAATTATATATATATATTTTAAATTCATGCTTTTGAATTGAGTTAAGGAAATAATATTTTCAAGGCAGAGCATTATTTTTAGTAGATAGTTTGGATGTCTACTTGCTTGCCTGATTTTCTTACTGAGCTAGTGAGCTCACCCCTTTCATTCCCCCCTCTCTACAGAGCATCCGCAATAGATAGAGTACAGTTGATTACTAGCATTCCTTGTGTCCGCTGCATTACCATTGAGCGAAAGGTATACATACACACGTATGATTTTGTATCTGAACAATAGAACAACACAGTGATGTAAACGTATGTAATATGGGGGATGTATTTGTATTTAATATATGTGAGCTCACTATGAGATAAAAGAAATTACAGTCAATAGATAGTTGATATTGACATGTATGCATCATATTGAAAGGAGAATATAGTAAGTAAAGGTGATGATACTAAACCAAATCATAGCCCAACTGTTGGTAAAGTGAAAGGTAAGTAAAAAGTGGAAAATTAGCAGTGGTTTTTGGTAGAAGTCACGGTCGTGACAAGTGATTTCTAGTGAGATAAAGCTTGAAACTAGGTTTGTAAATGATTTCCTCTTGTTGCCGAGAATGAAAGGATGAAGATGATAGTGTGTTTAAGCTTGTAGACTTAGTCATTAAGCCACAAATTTCAGCCATTAATTTGGGCTAAATGGGTTTGGGTCATAGTTTACCAATTGGGCTTTTAATTCATTTACTAATGGGCTTAAGTTTAACTAATGGGCTTTTCAATTTGGGCTTCTCATTTTGGGCTTTAATTTTAGGCTTTCCTGCTGAAAATGTTTCTATCAATTGTGCCTTAAATTTACTTAATATTTAGCCTACCAATTGGCCCAATAATTCAGCCCAATGGGCCTAAGAAATTCGGCTCACACTTATTATACCATAATGGGCTTTAAAAATTCCATCGTTGGCCCATTTCGTTTTACCTGTTTAATTTAATCTAAATTTTGATTAAATTAATTGTCCACGTTTAAGGGCATGAATATAGAGTATTTTAACCAAAAATATTTCTTCTCCACTTTTTAACCTTACTTAGGTTAAATTTTAACCATGGTTAGTCAACTATTGTTAAAGTCCACTTTTCTTAACTGTCATTGACTTTTCTTGACCATTGGCCACGTTTGACTTTTTCTCAAAAATCTGAAAGTCTCATATTCTATGGTTTACACTCTCGTCTTTATGTTTTGACTGTTTTCAGGAGGCGAATATGTCGAAAACACCTCAAACAGACCATTTCGGACTCATTTAGCCCATTTTTGGCGTTTCCTTTACTTCAATGTGTTCGGGACCATATCAAACTGACTTTCCTTCATGAGCCCTCTATATTTTCACATTATAAGTTCTTATCTTTAGTCAGAATTATTTAGATCCATTCGGTTTAACCTGTGGCTCTTATAGCTCATATTTGACCTTTTCGTAACTTATGTGTGTTTAATCACTTCACTTACAATTTCATTATTGTAAATACTCTTCTTATGATTCAACCAACATAATAAAATGTTTGTACATATAGGAATCATAAGGAATAAGTTACATCAAAATCTGGGTGTTACATGAGCTCACTAGCTGTCACGACCTCAATCCGTGACTTACCCAAAACCACTACAAATTTTTTCGCTTTTTACTTTACTTACCTTTCTCTCCTCAACAGTTGTGCTGTGATTCGATATTAGTCACCCATTCAAATTCATTCACATTATACATAAAATTTAGTATTCTTTTCGATAACATAAACTGTTATACAATATTTGTACATATACATCCCGACCGTACAATAGTTTACATAACTGTGCTTATACATTGTTCAGTACAAAATGTTCAAGTGTGTATACCTCTCGTAAGATGGATAGGCAGCGGATATTATGAATGCTATACCTCAGCCGGACTCAATCTACTACAGATGATATGTAAAGAGTGGAAAATAAAGGGGGATGAGCAAACAACGCGCTCAGTAAGGAAATTAGGCAAGCAAGTAGACAACCGCACTATCTACTAAAAATAAGGTTTTGTCATTCCTTCTCTCATCTCAAGCATGTATTAAATGATATAATAGTAGTACAGAATAATTTCCATGTACTTAAAATCACGCTGAGTTATCAAATGTAGGCATTCATGCAAAATAATGCATCTTTATAAAATTAGGAATGCCTTTATCTCAATCATGCCATTTACATTTAAATCGCATTAAATATGGCAATTCACAACACAACACAATTATCGGTTTTCGACCTATCTCTCTCAGGTCTAACTGTATCATGAAAACAAGTGATATATCATGCGAGACTCAGTGGCTAAATGTAATACTCTCCTGGACTATGGCCATATCCTATAATGTGAAATCCCAAGCAACACAGATCTCGATGTGCGGGTATCACTACTGTAACTGGAGGGGGGTCAGTCCATCACAACCGTCAGCGATCAACTCCTCAACTCCACAACTCCACCACACGGTACAGTGTACTCCATGCCACTCTCACGGTACAACGTATACCCATGTACCCTCTCCTCATGGTCAAGATGCCTGCCATAGGTTTTAGTCCTCACACAATGGAAATACATCATAGTCGGGGTGCTTACCATAAGTCTTAGCCCTCATACTATGGAATAAATGCCATGTCTCTAAATCCATGTGCGAACATCTCAACAGTGTGACACTCAGTCTACACGGAGGAAATCGTCACGGTTTTGCTAACATGTCTTATATATCACATAAAACTACAATACGCGTCTTAAGTGTGACTCTCAATCAACACTCCGCCTCTTAAACACTGTGTATGCATCTTAAAATATCAAACACTAGTGCGAGTAACCTCTAGCACTAGGTTAATGTATAATTCTCTTTTCAAATCAAGTACGAGTTATTACTCAAGTACTATATCATGTATAAATCATGAAAAGTCGAGTACGAGTAATGCTCCCAGTACTCTATCATGAAAAACTGGGTATGAGCATAGCTCCCAATACTATATATGCATCAAATCACAAATTGAGTATGTGAGAGCCCCTAGCCTCCGCAGGCGAGCCCACTGGCCCCCTGGGCCGACTAGGCCTCGTCACCATAGCTACGTATTGTCCGCTTTTGGTCCCACTGGACCAGCACGGATTTGCTCACCCAGGACACGTCCCCCAGGTTTCGAACTCAAGACATAGTCCTTTGTCCGACACCCCTGGTACCATCGAGCTCGACGCGTCCTGGGTGAGCAAATCCGTGCTGGTCCAGTGGGACTAAAAGCGGACAATACGTAGCTATGGTGATGAGGCCTAGTCGGCCCAGGGGGCTAGTGGGCTCGCCTGCGGAGGCTAGGGGCTCTCACAGAGTACGAGCAATGCTCCCAGTACTCTAACATGCATAAAATAGCATTAAAATATAGTACGAGTATATCCTCTAGTACTATGTTATGTATATCTCAAAATATAGTGCGAGTAGTCTCCAGCACTTATGGTTTTCACACAAAACCAGATAAATGGCTAATCAAATCACATTTCACTCATTTCAAATCAAATTAGCACTTAAATGTACTATTTTTGCATACACATGAAAACATTAGCCATTCTATCATGCAACTCAGGAATTTTGCTTTACAACATGCTTCTTAGGCTTTTTATCCTATCTTTGGATAAAACACACTTTATCTCATTTGTCTCTATCACACATTAGGCCTATTCATGGGAATTCATATAGAGTATAATATTAAAACTCTATTTGAAATACGTGTAGCCATCTCTAGCTACTCACGAAATTTCCTTACCTCGGATCACGTCAAGTAACCTCACTTCCTCGGTTCTGCCCACTATTGCAGTCCGATCAGCTTCCACTGTGATTTTTGAAGCTGTTATAAATACTGGCGTTAGTATATCACTCTATACTCATTTCATTTGCCAAATCTCAATTAAAAACATCAATCTCACTATTTTCTCCCAATATAGTGAAAAATCCCATTTCACATAACTATCTTTATTTTTCCTTATTTCCAATTTATGTATTTCATAAGATTATTTTATAATCTTCCATACATACATATTCCATCATTAAATCAATGTTAATACCATTTCCTCATCACTTTTCTTACCAATATCTAGGTTATGGTGATTTTTCATTCTCTTTTCAGTTCCATCATTTTATAAGTATACCAATCAACTCATCAATACACCTAGTTTAACATATATCAACTTGGTGCATTAAATCTTACCTAGTTGAACTTTCTTTCCTTTTTCACCAAAATGGTAAAAGCCTCCTTGCTCCTTGAACTCTTGATTTCAATCCTTTGTTTCTAAGTATGTTGTTCTCCTTTTTGCTAAGAACAACTTTTCTCACTTATATCTTACTCAAAACTGATCACAAACTGAAGTTTTCTAGTGTTTCTTGGCTAGGTTTACGTTTAGTTCTTGAATGGAATAGTAACTCTCGAGAAAATGAAGTACAAAAGTCTAGTATTTATAGAACTGTCTTGAACAGATTGATCTACTACCCTAGGAGATCGATCGGCTCTGCATTTTTCCTTTTGAAACCGACCTTCCAGACTACATGAGATCGATCTGTTGCAACACAGAACCTTAAGGAGACCGATCTGCTCTTACATGAGATCGATCTGTTGCAAGTCAGTAGCTTAAGGAAATCGATCTAGCCCTTCTGAGATCAATTCCTTCAACACATAAAGTTTAGCAAATCGATCTGCTCTCCAATGAGATCGATCTGACCTGTTCCATCTCTCAAATAAGAGCATTTTTTGCTCTTCCAGATCGATCTCTTATCCCATGAGATCGATCTCTCATTCAAATTTTCCAGATTTCACTGCAGTTTTCTGTAGTAACTTATCTCAAACTCTTTTAATTCTGCTGCTATGGTCATATTCTCATCCAACCACATTTAAGGCTTGAAAATGACATCCATTCATACTTTATACACATTGAAACTTGTGTGCATTCTTTATATAGCTATAGGTATACAATATAAGCCCAAATGGAAGTATAAACTCATTCCATTTTACGTAACTACTCAAAACTCAATATAGTCTCATTCCACTCATAGAAATATACTTCTTACACTTACTATACACTTTAAAACTTGTATGTATTCATTCCATACACATTTACATTATCTGTGACTTATATACACATCACAAAGTCATAAGGTTACATATACAAAATTGTGGATCTTACACTAGCTCAGTAAGGAAATCAGGCAAGCAAATAGATAACCACACTATTCACATGAATATAATGCTATGCCTTAAAACATTCTTTTTCATTTCACATCTAAAACATGTATCTTTCTTTGAAATATTTATGAAAGTATATATATATATATATATACACACATTTATTCGTGTATACTGAAATCATGTTTGCTTATAAACATCAGTAAATCATGCAAAGCATTGCATTCTCATGTAAATCATATAAATCACATCATATCATGCCATTTCGATTAAATCAAAGTAAACATGGCATTTCATCGTGTTAAAACATGGAAATCGAGGCTTAACTAATCCCTCTGGTTTACCCTTTATAAAACACAGTCACATGTCGAGGCTCAACCCATCCCTTGGGTCTACCTAGTTTCATAAAAATCATGTGACAATTCAAACAAGAAATATCAGGTGAGATTGGCGACTACTTGTATGGTTTCGAGGATTATGATCATATCCTTTTTTTAGTAATCCCTGGCTACACGGATCCTAGTGTGCGGGGCATCACTACTGTAACGGAAGGTAGGTCAAATCCTCAATCGCCATCTAACAACTCTATAACTCCAGAACTCCACAACACCATGTACTCATGGTACAATGTACTTCGTGTTTTGTACACAGTACAAAGTACTCCGTGGACCCAATTATAGTTTCAATAGGCCTTTACCATATCTCAAAATGCACATGCTAGCATATCAATTGATGCGACACAAGTCTGCACTAGGCTCGAGCATGGCTGTTTCATGTTATCTCTTTCAAAATTGGTACGTGCGAGTAAACTCCAGCATGACCTCATGCACAATTCATAAAGATCTAGTGCGAGCAATGCTCCAGCACTATAACATGCACTACCATTTAAAACTGAATGCGAGCAATGCTCCAGTGCTCTATTATGAATAAATCATATAAAAATCAAGTACGAGCAACGCTCCAGTACTTTGTTATACAGAATACATGTAAAATCCAGTGCGAGCAGTGCTCCAACACGATTTGTTTTCACAAACTCGATAGATGACTTATTTAAAATAGTCTCGCGTAATTAAATCAATTCGGCACTGTATTATGTTGTTTTCGCATTTAACATGAAAACATCGACCAATCTATCCATGCATCTGCTAAACAGCATTAAAAACAATTAAAACATGCTTTCCATGCTTTTTATAACTTTTCCTAGCTTTCCTAATTTTACCCTTAACAGGGGTAAAATCGTAATTTACCCTTTACAGGTCATTAAAATTTTTATTCACTTTCTCTGACCCTTAGACTTTTAAGTGAATGTAAAAGCGAATGAAAATATTTGCAGATATCTCTATCTACCCGTAAAATTTCATTACCTGGAATCACGTCGAGAAATTCCACTTTCTCAAAGCTGCCCGATCTCGCAGTCCGATTCACTCTCACTATAATCTCTGGAGCTGCATATAACCATTTATTTTGTTAATTATACTTTTTAATTTGTATTTCACTTTAAATACAGTCTATTTCACTTAATGAGCCCATTTACTCTTATTGGGCCTTAATGGGTCTAACAATGTCTTAAGCCCATTTCACTTTACAATTCATTTCAGTTGGGCCTATTGGCCTAGTAGGGCCTACCAACTTTTATTGGGCTTGGTCCGAGGCCCATGATTGCTTATTGGGTCAAGACAACTTTGGTAAGGCCCATTCGGCCTCTCGGCCATGACATGTGGTCGACAGCCATCATGCCATACCATGCCACCCATGGCTATTTGGCTAGCCATTCTCTATCACACCCTATTTCACGCTTAATTCTTATTATTTATCCATACCATAATGGAGTAGACAACACTTGGATGGTTGGGCACATGAGCCGATACTTATCTTACACGCGTAATACACAGCATTCATAGCAATTGATATTGTTTCCCTATGATTCGACTGATTCTTTATTCACATATATTATACGTACCTATGTTTACATCCCAGTATCCTTTTAAATACATAACTGCGCCTCAAACGTTTAGATACAAACTCAAAATAGGTGTATACATTTGCGCACTACGATGTGTGGGCTATCAACCGCTCAGGAAAATCCACAACACTCACTGTTGAGGTAACTCTATGGAGAGGACGGGGAAAAGGGTGAGTTATAACACGCTCAGTACGAAAACATGCAAACAGGTAGGTAACCATACTATCTATATGCTCACACTCCATGTCATGCAGAAATACATAATTCCTTAAACAAATCACGCTTTCAGAAAACGAAAAATATGCATTTCTCTTTGAAATCGCATCAAATCAATCGACTTCCAAAATCACATGTATATCAGTGTTTCAAAACACAAAACGGGAAGTTAGATGCAAAATCGATACAAAAAAAATCAAGATCTCAGAAATAGATCAAATTTCAAATATGGAGACAAGCCGAGCATGCAGTAATGTAACAAACAGACACATGGCCATGGTCAATGGATTTCATGCAATCACTAGCTAGGTGTGCATGAATATCCCCAGATGGTTGAAGGCAAAAGGGGTACTCAACTCATTAGACACAGATCGGAGTCTGAAGACCCAGCATCACGGTACAATGTACTTTATGCTTTCCACACTTTACTACGTACTCTGTGAACCCCAATTCCAGATCGAAAGACTGAGAGTGGCTGAAAGATTTTCAGGGGTTATAGTCCCATCTCCAACTATGCTTGCGCTATGTCTGAAAATACACGTGTGAGCATCTCATATCAATGTGACACACAGTCTACACGAGGCTCCAGCACGGCTTATCAAATCATGTGCGAGGATCAGTGTAGCCTACATAGCCTACATGATGTCTCCAAACACGGTTTGTGTATAGCACACAATAAAATCTAGTGCCAGCAAAACAAGGCTCCAACACTATGTCATGTGAAAACAATATCAAATTAAGTGCGAGCAAGCTCCAGCACTATTTGTTTTCACATAAATCTGATAGATGGCTCAATTCTGATGAAAATGGTACTCAAAACTGAGTTCAGCATGAAAAACGATGTAAAACGGAGCAAGAGGGATAACTTCCCATATGGTCACCCATCATGGAATTTCTCCCACTCAAGCACGTTTAACTTTGGAAAACGTGCAATTTAATGCAGACAGTAAAATCTTGAGCCAGTCTATTATTATACGCTTACAAAATAACTTTTCACGACAAAGACACTGAAAGCATGCACTTTATGCATTTTTGCTTTTTCGATAAATTTACAGTTAATTTCATCTGTAAATTGGTCATTTTTGGCATTTCCTATAATTTGGTTTTTAGGTAGATATATCAATACCTATATACTCTACAATATTTATTTGTATACAGAAGGTAAGAAATATAAATACAGCTATTTCTAATAGCTTGCATAAATCCCTTACCTTGTATCAGGTCGAGAAATTTCACTTTCTTAGAGCTGCCCGATCTCGCAATCGATTCGCTCCTACGATAATGTCTGGAGATGCATATAACCATTTATTTGGTTAATTACACTTTTCCTACTGTATTACACATTTAATACAGTCTATTTCACTTAATGGGCTCGTTTACACTTATTGGGCCTTAATAACTCTTAATGGGCCTAACACTGTCTTAAGTCAATTTTTATTTTACTATTCATTTACGTTGGGCATATTAGGCTTATGGGGCCCACCAACTCTTATTGGGCTTGTCTGAGGCCCATAACATCTCATTAGGCTAAAACTAAATCGGCTTGGCCCATTGGCCTTCTTGGCGGCGGCATGAGAGCCATCATGCCGCTGGTTATACCACACCACGCCACTCATGGCCATTTGCTAGCCAATTCACTTAGGCATTTTATTAAACACTTGGTTAGCATGACTTAAGCCTTTCCTATAGTTCATGTTTGCATTTTATCAAACACCTTATATGCCGACATCATACAACCATCCATATGAACAAATTGATTAAAACTAACCATGTCATAATCATGAATACAAGCATATAAACCTATAAATGTCTTAAAATCGCATGTGTATTTATCAAAACTCATATACTAACTTTCGGCCATCACTTTTTTATGGTAATTTTATGTGTTTCAATCCATAAAACATATACCAATCAACTCCATATAACTCATAGATCAACATATATGAAGTTGGAAGCTTGAAAACTCACACAGCTTATACTTCCCACTTTGGTTGAAACTTCCTTGATTTTTGGGTTAGTCCATATGGTTCCTTAATGGCTGATTCCATGATATGTTATTCCTCTCTCAATATGGAACAACTTTCATGAAGATCACTTGTTCTAAATATGTCTCTGACCTAGTGATTTCTAATGAGAGAAAGCTTGAAATATGGTTTGATAATGGTTTCCTCAAGCTTGCTGAAAATGAAAGGATGAAGATGATGATGTGTTGGCTGATATTTAAGCTTAAAGACTTAGTCATTAAGTCACAAATTTAGCCATCTTATTTGACTTTTAATGGGTTTAGCTTATAGTTATCAAATTGGATTTTGCAACCTTTTACTAATGGGTTTTAAATTTAAACTAATATGCTTTACTTTGGGCATCTCGGTTTGGGCCTTCCCTTTGGGATTTTGGGCTGAAAAGTTTTCTACAATTTGGGACTTCAATTGTCTCAATATTGGACCCATAAATCGGCTCAACAATTTGGCTTATGGGCCTAATAAATCCAGCCCACATTTGTGATACCTTAATGGGCTTTGAAATTTCCAACTTTGGCCCATTGCGTTTTATCCATTTAATTTAATCCAAAATTTGATTAAATTAATTTTCCATACTTAAGGGGATGAATATCTTGTATTTTAACCAAAAATATTTCTTCCCCATTTTTTAACCATACTTAGGTTAAATTTTAACCATGGTTAGTCAACTATGGTCAAATTCCACTTTTCTTATGTATCATTGACTTTTCTTGACCATTGACCACATTTGACTTTTTCTCAAAAATCCAAAAGTATCACGTTCCATGGTTCACACTCTTATCTTTATGTTTCGGCTGTTTCTGGGAGCTGAATATGCCTAAAACACCTCACACGGACCATTTCAGACTTGTTTAGCCCCTTCTTGGCCTTTTCATCACTTCTACATGTTCAGGACCAAATCAAATTGACTTTCTTTCTTGAGCTCTCTATATTTTCTCATTATAAGTTCTTATCTTTAGTCAAAATGATTCTGATCCACTCGGTTTAGCATGTGGCTCTTATAGCCCTTATTTGGCTTTTATGTAGCTTATATGAGTTTAATCACTTCATTTACGATTTCTTTTAGTAAATACTCTTCTTATTATTCAACTAACGAAATAAAGTGTTCGTACAATTAGAAATCATAAGGAACAAGCAACATAAAGTACGGGTCTTACAATTCTCGCCAACTAAGAAAATTTGGTCCTTCAAATTCAAATCAAGTCAGTCATCAAACAGCTGAGGGTGCTTCTCTCGCATCTGTCTCTCTAACTCCCAAGTAGCTTGCTCTGAAGTATGATGTTGCCAGAGAACCTTCACTAACCCGATGGTCTTCGACCTCAAGACCTTCTGTAAGGCCTGCTTTTGGTGATGTATTCCTTATGATTCATATGCTGTACACATTTCCATATGTTAATTGAATCATAAGAAGAGCTTTTGCTTGAATGAAATTGCAAAGAGAATGAATGAATATTCATGAATCTATGTAATGGCTAAACAAGGGCTAAAGTGGCCACCGACTAAACGAATGGAATTTAAACTATTCTGACTGAATATAAGGATTTAAAACATGAAATGATAATGTAAGGCTCATACTTTTTTATGTATTTCTTATGATTCCATGATGTACACACTTGTTACATGCTATAGGAATCATAAGAGATGTAAGGCCCATGAATTCTATGTACCCTTTATGATTCCATGCTGTACACACAAGTTACACAATATGTGAATCATAAGAAATGGACCTTTTTATGCTCTAAGTGTAATAGAATGCAAAATGATTAGTGAAGCATTTCAATGCAATCTTTCCTCTGGAATTTTTTAAAAATTAGCAGCTGGGATCCTGCAGATGAATGCCAGATCGATCTCTTTCACGACAGGATCTATCTTGTAATTTCAGAATGAAATCACAAAGGATCTATAGGCAAGCAGATCGATCTCGATGTGATTCTACATAGAAAGTATCGATCCCTTCCCAAAAGCAGATCGATCTCGATGTGATTCTGCCTAGAAAGGATCGATGCCTTCCCAAAAATAGATCAATCTCGAATGGTTTATGGCTAGAAAGGATTGATCATTTCCTAAGAGCAAATCAATTCCACAGCTTACTTACTGAATACTTGTATAGTTCAACCAAAGGAAGATCGATCTCTCACCCTTGGAGATCGATCTCATAATACCCATTTCTATTTAAAAGCCCGACAGCCGAGTCTTCTTCCCCAGAATAGCAAATACCTCTCCATTTTAGTAAAGTGAACAAGTTTTCTCAGTCTAAAATATCATCACCTTAAAAACAGATTTGAGAAAGGTTACTTTTTACAAAGTTGTTCCTAGGGATGAGGAGAACAACATAGTAAAAAACTAGTAGTTAAATTTTTGGATTGAAAGAGCAAGGTGTTTCCCCAATTTCGACCAAAAGAAAAAGGTTAAGCTAGGTGGGTTTTCAATACACCAATTTCAATTATGTTAATCTAGACATTTTTATGAGTTGATTGGTATATGTATGGTTGGCTGAAACATCCTTGAGCATGCTTAATCATCCATGACCGAATATGGGTTTAGTGTTAGAAAGTGAGCTACGGTTGATTTAATGATGAATTGATTATACTATGGTGTTGGTGATGTTATGTGCATGATTTTGAGATGGTTTTGTGAAATCAGTTCATGGAATTGGATGAAGTTATGAAGTGTGCATATAAGGAGTTTGTGAAAATGCATGAATGAATGGAAAAATAAGGTTAAAGCATGCATGTCAAGTGCTTGATAAAATAACTGAGTTTGCTAGCCAAATTGGCTAGAAAAGGCATGATGATGGCTAGCATTCGGCCATAGTGGCAGGATGGGTGTTCGGCCACCATGCCATGGTTGAATGTGATCATGGGTAAAGCTTGATGCAATCGACCCAATAAGGCCAATGGGCCTGGAATTTGGTCTAATGAGAGATAATGGGCCTAAGGAGCCCAATGGGCCTAGGTGAAAAGAATAGTATTATGTGTGTGAGCTTAAAATGAGGTAAGGACATTAAGGTCTAATTGGGCCTAATAAGAGTAAAAGGCCCAATAAGATATATTGACTATGATGAAGTCATAATAATGAGTTATCAGTGTTGATTGATGTGATTGATGAATGTTTGCAGCTCCCGAGGATATATCTAGAGCCAATTAGACCTAATCCCGAAAAGCGAGAAAGGAGGAAGAATCAGCTTTCGAGTGATTTGAGATAAGGGAATTTTATTGGCACTTAGAGATATTTTTACGCATTTTTGGGCACATTTACAATTTCTTAAAAATATCTGAGGGTAATAGAAAAGAAACAATGTTTGAAGGGGTCCAGAATGGTAATTTATCATTTTTCCCCTGGGAAGGGCAAAATAAATAGAGTTTCAGAAAAGATCATGAAAAGCAAGAACAAGATGTTCTTGAGTCTTTTACTACTTTTAGCATGCAAATATGTAGGTTGGCTTGCATTTAAATGGTTTGCAAGAAAATAGATTGAGATTTGACATGGATTTTGTGGAAATAAAGCATGTTGGAGCACTGCTCGCACAAGATTTGACATATTCATACATGCATCAGGACTGGAGCGGTGCTCGCACTAAAGTTTTACATACATGAGTGCTGAGCCTAGATCGCACTAGTTTTCACATGGATTTTATGACATAGTGCTGGAGCATTGCTCGCACTAAATGTTCACTATACATTTACAGTCATGCTAGAGATTTGCTCGTACATGATTTTATGACATGTCAGGAGTCGTGCTCAGAGCTTCGGGTAGACTTTGTGTCACACTGATTAAATAGGCTCGCACGTGCGTTTTGAGATGTAGCATGATTGAATGTGATGATGAGTCCACGGAGTACGTTGTACCGTGCATGTAGCATGGAGTACATTCTATCATGCTTAGATATTATATATATTGTCTTTGGACGAGGGATAATCTGCTATGGACCGGCGGGTAGGATGACACGCCCAAAAGGTATAGTCTACAAGTGCACGGTTCGTACAAGTAATAATGGTATTTGAATCCCGAGTTATCATCCCTCAGAGAAGTTAGTTAGCCTAATTAACTACCGGTTAATCTTACCCTAAGTATATTCTAGCAAATTATAAAATTTAAGTGGGTGATCTACTAAGGCTAATTAAAATTACTGAAAAACAATAAAACAATAAAATAATAAAAACAAATAAACCGAGCTGAGATTTACTTACCGAGCTCCACGCAATTAAAATCAAATACCTACGAAAAGAAATTAAAACAGTTAAAACTAATTAACGCAATTAAAATAAAATGCAAATATGAAAATAACAAAGCAAGATTAATTAAACTACAATTAAACTAACCTAAAATGCAATTTAAACTACTTAATCAAAATGCAATTTAAACTAAACTAAAACTTAATGAAAATAAAGATTAATCTAGACTAAATCTAAAGGTAACTTGTAAAATGCTAAACTAAAATTAAATCCTAAAACATAAAATATAAAATTAACTATTAACTAAAAATTAAGACTGAAAATTAAATTAACAAATTAAAAAACTAGAACTAATCTAAATTGACAACTAACAACTATCCTAAACTAACATTAATTAAACTATACTAAAAATGCAAGAAAATGGATTAATGCAAGAGTTGAATGCCAAACAAAGCCTTAGATTTAAATCAACCAATAAACCCTTCCAAACACTGTTCATGCTTCATTTCATTTTCTGGTTTCTAGGTGTGGTGTGCTCTCGGTCTGCTTTGTCCGGTCCTACAATCTGCTACTGTTCTCGATCTCTGCCCAGCAAAAGCACAAATGCTCCAGTTACTGTCCGTGCTGCTCTCGGTCTGCCTCCTTACATCCATTGTCTTTCCAAAATGCATTTCCAGCAAAATTTGTTCCAGCATGCTCCCGGTTTATGCCTCTGGTCTACTGTCCTGGCATGCTCAGATTATCCTTTGCTACTAGTGTCCTGCACTCTCGATTTTGTGCCTCTGCTCCTGCCATGCTCCAGGCTCTAGACGTTGCTGCTGCTCTCAGTTTTGTCCACTTATGTACAGCTTTAGCCTCCTGCACATGCTTAAATTTTTCTACTAGCACATTCAGCAAGCACACCTCGATGCAGCGGCATGCAACACCTCCTGCAATGTAAAACAACAACAAAATCTGGAGAAACGGTTATGGCACTCAATATAAAGTAGGAAGAATCAATGCAAAAATATGAGATGATGAATCAAGATTTAAAACAACAACTAAACAAAAATAAAATAGCAAACTGAAATATTTTAATGCAATGACTGCGGACTGCAACATCAAAATTCTCTAATCTTTCTGCTTGTATTGCGCCTCTTGTTCTGCCTTCTGTTTGTTCACAGTAGCTGCTCCAAGCTGTCCAAAGACACGCATCCACACTTCATCGCTCCATGCAGCAGTGATTGCAGCATATCCAACACCATTTAGTTGGCCAGCAAATGGAAGAAACAACCGCAAGATTGCTCAGCTCACTCCTGCATAAATGAACAGTATGGGGGCAGCAAAACAGAGCAAAACAGAGGTGGCTACTGGATGGTTAAAGAAACAGTACAACTAAACATCATAAACATTGAAAAATAAAAGGAATGACACTGATAGAAACGAAAGCAGTGATTGTAAAGTAAGCAAACTAAAATGACGAACACAACAAGAAATTGAAAAAGAAAAAGGGAGGATCAAAACAGTACCGAATTGGTGTCATGACCCTCAACTTACCAAAATACGTACAAATTTTTCGTATTTTCATGCGTCAATCTTTAATCATCCTTCCTCGATCGTGAACAACCACACTCATAACAGTTGGGCTGTGTGTCGACGTCTAACTCACTCCACCATACCAATTCAATTTGAAATATTATTTATGAGTAAACACTTGTATAAATGTATATATATATATATATATATATCAGAGTTGTTACATGTGTTTACATTGTTTTACATCCCCAGTAGTTACATACAAAATGCTACTGTGCTATGTCTAGTTTAGATACAAAATAATCCAAGTGTCTATACCTTTAGCGATGGGATGCAGCGGATTACCAAAAAGGGAACGCCTCTAGTCACGCTCAATCTATACTCAAATCTCTGTAGAGAGGGGAAAATAAGGGGGTGAGCAAACCACACGCTCAGTAAGGCAATCATGCGAACAGGTAGATACTGCACTATCTACGTGATCGTGATGCCATGCTCAAAAGCATTTCATTCATTATTTATCTCAAAACATGAGTGTATGATTGTGTTAATGGTATGTAAAGCATTCATGCTATTAAAATCAAGTGCACATTTCAACTCAAAGCATGGTATAAATCATCATGCATAATTCACAATAAAAGCATGGCATTACCCATCATGCATTTTTCTCAAATAGCATGGCATTAACCATCATGCATTTTCACAATAAAGCATGGCATTAAACATCATGCATCCGTGCACTTTAAAACCATTAACAAATCAATTCAACACTGGTCAGGTCTCAGCCCATCCCTCGGACTTTCCTGACCCACAAATCATTTCAAACATGGATTTATTCTCAAATAGCATTAGACATGTGAGATAGGCAGTTCAACAATAGGTAATAACCTCAAGGCCTATGTACATAACCTGTGATACCGGCTACACGGATCAGGTGTGCGAGATATCACCACTATCTGCTTCCACACGAAAGGTGGGTTAAATCCTACCCGCCGGTCCATAGCAGATCTCGTCCGAAGACGGCACATCACAACTCAACACGGTACAATGTACCCCATGCTACATGCACGGTACAACGTACTCCGTGGACCCAATCAACACATCATATCACGCCACATCTCAAACACACGTGTGAGCCTATTTAATCGGTACGACCTCTTGTCTACCCGAAGCTCCTAACACGGCTAATTAATCATGTCAAAACAATGCACGTGTGAGCCTATTTAATCGATGTGACACCCACTCTACTCGAAGCTCCAAACACAGCAACATGCAAGGTGGGCATCCAGTGCGAGACAAACTCGAAGCACAATGCCAAAACAATTATGAAATCCATGTGAAAACTAGTGCCTCTTGCACTCATGTGTATAAAACACGTCAAATCTCGTGCGAGTCATACTCTTCCACGCTTTCATATTCACGAAATCATGTAGGTGGCTCAAAACTTTGCAAAGTATGGTTAACAAAACCAAAACACACTCATTTCTTTTGCAAATCATTTCAATGTTAGCCAACCTACCAATCATTTGCTAAAAAGCAATAAAACATGATTTTCAAAGCAATATGCTTTTGTTTTCATGTACATTTCTCAAACTCCCAACTTTTACCCTTCAATCACCCAACAACATTTCCTAATCTCATGCATTCTAGCAATACATTTAAGCACCCAAATTGCGCACAGATATCTCTAAGAGTCCACACAAATCCCTTACCTCGATTCACTTGGTGTGACTCCTTTCCTTTTAGCTTCTCACGCTCTTGGCTCAACTCGCCTCAGCGTATCCTCGAAAGCTGCGATTTATTCATTAAATCAATTGAGTTAATGTATTTAACCCATAATTTACCTCACTAGTCAATATTATTCACTTGTGCATTTTACCAATGCCTTAATCCACATTTTACCTCTTTTAGGTAAATCTCATAATTTATCCACTAACCACATCTTAAAATCATACCACAACACTATCAATAACTTCTACATATCTCATTCATCATTAATCTCCATACATTCCACTTTCTCACTCTAGACCATTTCTAGGTCATAATCATTCCAATGCATTTTAGATAGTTTCTAACCATCCATACTCATGCCAAACAACTCTAAAATCAATTATATAAACAATGTACCATAGTTGGAGTGTTAGAATCTTACCCAATTTGATTTCTCTTCTTGCTCCAAATGGCAATGCCCTTAACTCCTTCAATACCAACAATGGGAAAATGCTTTCCAACTATGTTGTTCTTCTCTTTGATAGGAACAACTTTCCCTCTAATGGTCTCTCTTCAAACCTCACTGAAAATGGCTGATTTTAGAGAGAGGAAGTTAGGTTTTTTTGGGTTGAAAGTGGAAGGTTAGTGTTTTTCCCGAAATTTTTTGATTTTCAGCACTCCTTATATAGAAATAGCTTGAGGAGATCGATCTGGTCCAAGAGGAGATTGATCTAGTCCCCTTAAATCCCTCTTTTTTTCACGGCATTTTAAGCATGAGATCGATCTGTCGAAGCATGAGATCGATTTTCTCCCAAACAGAGAGCTGAGGAGATCGATCTGGGTGCTTGGGGATCGATCTTTTCACTACAGAATGCTTAGGAGATCGATCTGGCTCCATTGGAGATCGATCTGCTCTATTCCTTTGCCCAAATAAGAGCATTCTGGCTCTTCTAGATCGATCTCTCATCCCATGAGATCGATCTGCCCTTCACAATTTCCAGATTTTCTGCAGTTCTTCTGCAGCAACACTTACCAAACATCCTTAATTTTCTACCATGATCATTTTTTCATCCATTCATCTTTGAGACTTGAAAATGGCATCCATCCTTCATACACATTAAAACTTGTGTAGAATATTTGTATGACCAATGGTACTTAATATAAACAAAAATGGAAGTGCACATCTTATGCAATTCTACTTCCATTTTACCAAACTACTCATAATCCATTCTACACACATTCTCCACATGTTTAATTCCATTTCTTCACACTCATACTTAATGTAACTTGTATGTACAATTACCACTTTCATTACAAGTGTGTACATTACTTATGGACTTACATCACATATACTTCACTCATGAATTCATAGTACAACTCTATTTACATTTCTATGTACATATATACCATTATACATATACGGGGTCTCACATTCTCCCCCACTTAGAAAATTTGGTCCTCCAAATTAGAACCAATTATTCTGTAAACAACTCGGGATACTTCTCCTGCATCAAACTCTCCAATTCCCATGTGGCTTCTTCCACTGTGTGATGTTGCCAAAGTATTTTCATCAAGGGAATTGTCTTTGTCCTCAATACTTTCTCTTTTCTGTCCAATACCCGAACTGGCTTCTCAACATATGTCATACCCTCGTTGAGCTCCAATGGCTCATACCTTATTACATGTGCCGGCTCCGGGTGATACTTCCTCAACATGGATACGTGGAAGACATTATGCACACTTGCCAACTCTGGTGGCAATGCCAATCTATAAGCCTTATCTCCCACCTTACCAAGTATCTTAAATGGCCCTATATATCGAGGGCTCAACTTTCCTTTCTTCCCAAATCTCATAATTCCCTTCGAAGGGGAAACTTTCAAAAACACTGACTCACCCACATCAAACTCTAGTGGTCTCCGTCTCTTGTCAGCATAACTCTTTTGCCTGCTCTGAGCTGTCCGTAACCTCTCACATATCAATTGGACGTCCTCAGAGGCTTGTCTAACCAAGTCGGGAGCAAAAATCTGTCTGTCACCAACCTCTTTCCATCCAATAGGAGAACGGCATCTACGCCCATACAATGCCTCATATGGTGCCATCCCGATACTCGCATGAAAACTGTTATTATACGCGAACTCTGCGAGTGGCAAATGGTCATCCCAGGAGCCTCCAAAATCCAATGCACACGCTCTCAACATATCCTCCAGGGTCTGTATAGTCCTCTCTGACTGACCATCTGTCTGAGGATGAAACGCGGTGCTAAAATTCAACTGGGTCCCCATCGCTTCCTGAAAACGTTCCCAGAAGTGGGAAGTGAAGCGGGCATCCCTATCAGAAACAACGCTCACTGGAATTCCATGTAGCCTCACTATCTCGCGCACATATAGGTTCGCTAACTGGCTCAGAGTATCGGTAGCTCTCATAGCTAGAAAATGGGCTGATTTCGTCAACCGATCCACAATTACCCATATGGCATCATGACCTCTCCGGGTCCTCGGTAATCCCATCATAAAATCCATGGTGACATGCTCCCACTTTCATGTCGGTATCGGTAGAGGCTGCAATAACCCTGCAGGCTTCTGATGCTCTACCTTCACCTGCTGACAAACGAGACACTTAGCAACATATTCAACAATGTGCTTTTTCATTCCAGACCACCAATAAACCTTTCGAAGGTTTTGATACATCTTGGTACTCCCTGGATGTATCGTATACCTTGATGAGTGAGCCTCTGTCAAGATCAACCTTCTGATCTCTACATCATCAAGAACACATATCCTGCCCCTAAACCTCAACAATCCGTCCGAACTCAATCCAAAGTTCGTGTCTGTACCCCTCTGTATCTGCCCGACAATATCACTACACTGCTGATCAACTCGCTGAGCCTGTCGGATTCGATCTACCAGATCCGATTCCAACTGTAGGCTAGCTATCATAAATCCACTATCAGCGTCAGGCGGGGTCATATCCAAACTGAGGTTCGTGAACTGTTTCAACAGCTCGTGTTCCCTGACCATTATAAATGATACCATCCCGAGATACTTCCTACTCAAAGCATCAGCAACCACATTTGCTTTACCCGGGTGGTATTGGATTTCACAATCATAATCCTTTAACAGCTCGAGCGATCTACTTTGTCTCATGTTCAACTCTTTCTGTGAGAATAGGTACTTAAGGCTCTTATGGTTTGTATAAATCTGAAATCTCTCACCATAGAGGTAGTAGCGCCATATCTTCAGCGCAAATACTACCGCTGCCAACTCCAAGTCATGGGTCGGGTAGTTCCTCTCATGGTCCTTTAACTGCCTTGATCCATAGGCTATTACCTTCCCATCCTGCATCAATACACAGCCCAGTCCCAGATGTGAAGCATCCGCATACACCGAAAAACCTCCTGAGCTGGTAGGAATGGTGAGGATCGGAGCTGTGGTTAATCTCCTTTTCAGCTTCTCAAAACTTTCTTCACACTTATTGTCCCACACAAACTCCATATTCTTTCTTGTGAGGCGTGTCAAAGGAGCAGCTAACCTCGAAAATCCCTCTATAAACCTTTGATAATATCCAGCTAAACCCAGAAAACTCCTGATCTCTGTCACTGTCTGGGGTCTCTGCCACTGAACTACGGCCTCAATCTTAGGTAGATCCACTGATACTCCATCCTTTGATACTATATGACCCAAAAAAGAGATCTGTTCTAACCAAAAGTCACACTTACTGAGTTTAGCGTACAACTTCTTCTCTCGAAGGGTCTGTAGCACTATCCTTAGATGCCTCTCGTGCTCCTCTCTAGACCTTGAATACACCAGTATATCATCAATAAACATAATAACAAACCGATCCAAATACTGGTGGAATACCTCATTCATTAAAGACATAAAAGCTGCAGGAGCATTCGTCAACCCGAATGGCATAACCATAAACTCATAATGTCCATACCGGGTGCGAAAAGCTGTCTTGGGTACATCTCCATCTCGTATCTTCAACTGATGGTACCCTGATCTCAGATCTATCTTGGAAAAGACCTGCGCTCCCTTAAGCTGATCCAACAAATCATCGATGCGTGAGAGGGGATACTTATTCTTGATGGTGGCCTTATTCAACAACCGATAATCTATACACAGTCGGAGGCTTCCATCCTTCTTCCTTACAAACAGAACCGGTGCTCCCCAAGGTGAGACGCTCGGCCTGATGAACCCCTTCTCCAGCAACTCCTGTAACTGTTTCCTTAATTCTTCCAACTCAACTTGAGCCATTCTGTATGGTGGCTTGGACATCGGCTCTGTACCAGGTGCCAAGTCTATACCAAACTCCATCTTCCTATCTGGAGGTAACCCTGGTAACTCATCCGAAAAGACATTTGAAAATTCCCTAACCACTGGTATGTCTTCCAATTTCGGACGTGCCTTATCCGTCTCAAATCCTTCACATTATTCTTTCCACCATTAGTATCATAAATCATCACATCACATACATAAATGAAATCAAATTTATCTTTCATACATCATGTATCAAGATTGTACTCATCACACTTATAATAATCATGTTCCTAAATTTCATTTCACAAAATTTACTACAAGATTGTCTATCTTTGGAAACATCAAAGTTTTTGCATGACAATCCATAATAACATGATTGGTAGACAACCAATCCATTCCTAGGATCACATCAAAATCATTCATATTTAATAAAATTAAATCGGCTGCCATCTCTGTACCTCCTATCCTCATCTTACAATCCCTATATATATGCTCAGTCAACTGACTATCATTCATAGGGGTAGATATCAACAACATCTTATCAAGCAGCGTGGATTTTACATGCTTCAACAATTTACATGCAAAGGATGGCGAAATAAAGGAATGCGTGGCACCAGGATCAAACAGTACATAAGCTTCTAAATTAAAGATTTGGATGGTACCTTTTACCACATCCGATGACTGATCTGCAGTGTCCTGGTCCAGTGCGTGCACTCGTCCTCTGCTTACACCCACTGCTTGCTTCCCCTTTTCCTCAGCTGTAGCCCTCCTCCTCGGAGTAGCTGTACCAACTGGAGCTCTCTCTGGCTCCTTGCCCTTCTGTGGGGCTCTCTCTATCATCTCTGGGTAATCTCTGATTATGTGCCCTGGCTTCCCACATCTGAAGCATACTACAGGAGGTCCATAGCATGGTCGAGTTCCATGATACCTGCCACACTTGCCACACTGTTCTGTAGTAGGCCTGGCCCTCCAATCACGATTCCCTTAGCTGGAGCAATGGTCGGATACATGGGAGTATCCGCTGTCCTCTCCCGGATCTCATCAATTCTCGACCTCTTTCCAGAGAATCTCTTGCTTCCTTTATAGTTGAAGCCTCTATCCATCATAGGTCTCTTCTTATCTCTGTCCCTCATCTTACCAACCTTTCCAAATCTGAGGCGATTCTATCAACATCTTGTTCACATAATTGCGCCCTGCGCACTGCCTCCTCATAGGTCGGTATATCCAGAGGAACCAATCTCGACCTGATGGTTAGTCTCAATCCATCCACAAACTTCTGGATTTTCTTGACCTCATTACTCATCGTGTTAGGATCATATCTGCCCAGGGATATAAAAGCAGTCTCATACTCATCCACAGTCCTGCTCCCTTAGGTCAGTCCCAAAAATGCAATCTTTAGCTTTCGCTGTGCGGTATCTGGGACATACTGTCTCCGAAAGGCATCTAGAAATACATCCCAGCTGATCTCAGTATGTCGGGCTCTCAAAATAGGCCTGGTGGACTTCCACCAATGTTCTGCTGACCCCTTCAGCATAAAAGCGGCAAACGCTACCATCTCGGTAGTAGTGCACTCAAAGAACCCATATAATTTCTCGATCTCATTGATCCAATCCTCAGCCGCTACTGGGTCCTTTACTCCACTGAAAGACGGCGGTCCAAACTTTTGGAACTACCGCAGTCTATCCAAATCACATCCATATCCCCAACCTCTACTGCCTAGCATAGCAACCGGCGTAGGCACATCCTATGTGGGTGGGGTATCTGTCGTCTGTGGCCTCTGGGCTTCCCTTGCCCGTGCCTCAGGAGCTGTCGCCTGCTCGGCATCACCCTGTGTAGCGGGACTCTGTCTACCGCCAACTCCAGATAAAGATTGGGTGACCAACTCCACAATCATCTCAATGTTCTGCTCAATCCTCGCGAAGCGAGCCTCAGTACTCTCGGGTCTCTCCTCTGGACCCTGTGGAGCGTGCTCAACATCGACCTCCACCTCAACATCCTCCTGAGCCTCGTGCGTTTTTGGCTCAACACGACCCCCAGGCCTACCTCTACGGCCTCGAACCTGTGCTCTCATCCCTCTACCGCGACTGGTATTAGGCATACTTACTCAATTCCCTACATTCACAACCAATTACATAGTCAACCCATCGACACACACAATTTGTATCTAAACAAGCACAGTAACTTAGGGATGTAATTTTTCACTTATTAAGTATTTTAGACACGACACATGTCAAACCAACTCGAGCTCTGATACCAACTTCTGTCACGACCCTCAACTTACCAAAATACGTACAAATTTTTTGCATTTTCATGCGTCAATCTTTAATCATCCTTCCTCGATCATGAACAACCACACTCATAACAGTTGGGCTGTGTGTCGATGTCTAACTCACTCCACCATACCAATTCAATTTGAAATATTATTTATGAGTAAACACTTGTATAAATGTATATATATATATATATATATCAGAGTTGTTACATGTGTTTACTTTGTTTTACATCCCCAGTAGTTACATACAAAATGCTACTGTGCTATGTCTAGTTTAGATACAAAATAATCCAAGTGTCTATACCTTTAGCGATGGGATGCAGCGGATTACCAAAAAGGGAACGCCTCTAGTCACGCTCAATCTATACTCAAATCTCTGTAGAGAGGGGAAAATAATGGGGTGAGCAAACCACACGCTCAGTAAGGCAATCATGCGAACAGGTAGATACTGCACTATCTACGTGATCGTGATGCCATGCTCAAAAGCATTTCATTCATTATATATCTCAAAACATGAGTGTATGATTGTGTTAATGGTATGTAAAGCATTCATGCAATTAAAATCAAGTGCACATTTTAACTCAAAGCATGGTTAAATCATCATGCATAATTCACAATAAAAGCATGGCATTACCCATCATGCATTTTTCTCAAATAGCATGGCATTAACCATCATGCATTTTCACAATAAAGCATGGCATTAAACATCATGCATCCGTGCACTTTAAAATCATTAACAAATCAATTCAACACTGGTCAGGTCTCAGCCCATCCCTCAGACTTTCCTGACCCACAAATCATTTCAAACATGGATTTATTCTCAAATAGCATTAGACATGTGAGATAGGCAGTTCAACAATAAGTAATAACCTCAAGGCCTATGTACATAACCTGTGATACCGGCTACACGAATCAGGTGTGCGGGATATCACCACTATCTACTTCCACACGGGAGGTGGGTCAAATCCTACCTGTCGATCCATAGCAGATCTCGTCCGAAGACAGCACATCACAACTCAACACGGTACAATGTACCCCATGCTACATGCACGGTACAACTACTCCGTGGACCCAATCAACACATCATATCACGCCACATCTCAAACACACGTGTGAGCCTATTTAATCGGTACGACCTCTTGTCTACCCGAAGCTCCTAACACGGCTAATTAATCATGTCAAAACAATGCACGTGTGAGCCTATTTAATCGATGTGACACCCACTTTACTCGAAGCTCCAAACACGGCAACATGCAAGGTGGGCATCCAGTGCGAGACAAACTCGAAGCACAATGCCAAAACAATTATGAAATCCATGTGAAAACTAGTGCCTCTTGCACTCATGTGTATAAAACACGTCAAATCTCGTGCGAGTCATACTCTTGCACGCTTTCATATTCACGAAATCATGTAGGTGGCTCAAAACTTTGCAAAGTATGGTTAACAAAACCAAAACACACTCATTTCTTTTGCAAATCATTTCAATGTTAGCCAACCTACCAATCATTTGCTAAAAAGCAATAAAACATGATTTTCAAAGCAATATGCTTTTGTTTTCATGCACATTTCTCAAACTCCCAACTTTTACCCTTCAATCACAAAACAACATTTCCTAATCTCATGCATTCTAGCAATACATTTAAGTGCCCAAATTGTGCACAGTTATCTCTAAGAGTCCACACAAATCCCTTACCTCGATTCACTTGGTGTGACTCCTTTCCTTTTAGCTTCTCACTCTCTTGGCTCAACTCGCCTCAGCGTATCCTCGGAAGCTGCGATTTATTCATTAAATCAATTGAGTTAATGTATTTAACCCATAATTGACCTCACTAGTCAATATTATTCACTTGTGCATTTTACCAATGCCTTAATCCACATTTTACCTCTTTTAGGTAAATCTCATAATTTATCCACTATCCACATCTTAAAATCATACCACAACACTATCAATAACTTCTACATATCTCATTCATCATTAATCTCCATACATTCCACTTTCTCACTCTAGACCATTTCTAGGTCATAATCATTCCAATGCATTTTAGATAGTTTCTAACCATCCATACTCATGCCAAACAACTCTAAAATCAATTATATAAACAATGTACCATAGTTGGAGTGTTAGAATCTTACCCAATTTGATTTCTCTTCTTGCTCCAAATGGCAATGCCCTTAACTCCTTCAATACCAACAATGGGAAAATGCTTTCCAACTATGTTGTTCTTCTCTTTGATAGGAACAACTTTCCCTTTAATGGTCTCTCTTCAAACCTCACTGAAAATGACTGATTTTAGAGAGAGGAAGTTAGGTTTTTTTGGGTTGAAAGTGGAAGGTTAGTGTTTTTCCCGAAATTTTTTGATTTTCAGCACTCCTTATATAGAAATAGCTTGAGGAGATCGATCTGGTCCAAGAGGAGATCGATCTGGTCCCCTTAAATCCCTCTTTTTTCACGACATTTTAAGCATGAGATCGATCTGTCGAAGCATGAGATCGATCTGCTCCCAAACAGAGAGCTAAGGAGATCTGGGTGCTTGGGGATCGATCTTTTCACTACAGAATGCTTAGGAGATCGATCTGGCTCCATTGGAGATCGATCTGCTCTATTCCTTTGCCCAAATAAGAGCATTCTGGCTCTTCCAGATCGATCTCTCATCCCATGAGATCGATCTGCCCTTCACAATTTCTAGATTTTCTACAGTTCTTCTGCAGCAACACTTACCAAACATCCTTAATTTGCTACCATGATCCGTTTCTCATCCATTCATCTTTGAGACTTGAAAATGGCATCCATCCATCATACACATTAAAACTTATGTAGAATATTTGTATGACCAATGGTACTTAATATAAACAAAAATGGAAGTGCACATCTTATGCAATTTTACTTCCATTTTACCAAACTACTCATAATCCATTCTACACACATTCTCCACATGTTTAAGTCCATTTCTTCACATTCATACTTAATGTAACTTGTATGTACAATTACCACTCTCATTACAAGTGTGTACATTACTTATGAACTTACATCACATATACTTCACTCATGAATTCATAGTACAACTCTATTTACATTTCTATGTACATATATACCATTATACATATACGGGGTCTTACAATTGGAGAACCATAACTAAACTATTGAATCATTAACTAAAGAAAAATACAGCAAAGTGGATGAAGAAGGAACCGCTTGTCACTTGGTATCTTCCCCTCTGCTCAAACCCGATCCACGGTGAAGAATGTAAAAAGAAAAAACTAAAAGAAACTGAAACTAGGAAGGGAACAACTATTAATCTAAAATGATGATTTTCATTCAAAGAGCTTAAATGTGCTAAATCTAATAAGGAATGAAACTTACAAATCTTAAAAATGGTGGCTGCTGTCACCAGTCGAAAGAAAATTAAAAGAAAACCTAAAAAAATAAAGCCTAACAATAAATGTTTAACCTAAAAAAAAACTAAAAAACTGCCCTTTCAATTGCCATCCTTTTCTTATTTATATACACACTTAAGGGTACAATTGTAATTTTTTCATCCTAGATGAGTTGGCATTGTTTGGCCACTTGTCTTCACACCATTGGCTCCTTGAAAAATAATATTTCCATGTCATCTGTCTTTTTGTCCAATTGGATGTGCTAAGCTCATGTTGTCCACGTGGTCCAATCTCGATTTTAGCTCAATTTCGATCCATTTTCTATCGAAATATTCAAAATTCATCCGGATTTAATTTATCTGCAAACATGAGAATTTTAATTAAATAAAGGGGGTAATTAACAAAATAAATTGGGGATTTAAATAATTAATTAGGAAATTAAGCATAGGACGTGACCCACCTCTCGTGCGGACTCAGATAGGCATGATACCCCATACACTCAGATCTGTGTAGCTTGGGATCACAGAAGATATGGTCATAGTCCTAGATATTACCCTTATTATTTTCCTAATCTCACAAGTCACCTGGTTTATGATGATTGCATGATTTAAATTATTTTGTGGGTCAGGACAGTTCGAGGGAAGGCCTGAGTCCTGACGGATAGTAATTTGGTACTGATTTGTGTCGAGCATGAACTATTTTAAATGCACCTCGCATGATGGTTTTCCATGCTTTATTTATCGAATTGTACATTGATTTGAATAGCATGAACTATTTTACATACCATGAACATGTGCATGAACTGATTTTTTAGTTATGACGTGTAAATGCGCGGTTTTATGCATGGCATCATGATCATGTAGATAGTACAGTTATCTACTTACTCGCATGATTACCTTACTAAGCGTGTGGTTTCTCACCTCCCTTATTTTCCTCCTCTATAGAGCACTTTCAGTAGATTGATAGTGATTGAGGATTTGATTCCTGGTGTCCACTGCATCCCATCATATAAAGGTATACACATTTATACAGTTTGGTATCTAGACATGCAATAGCACAATAATATTTTGAATGTAACATTCGGGGATGTAAAGAATTGTAAACACATGTAAAATCGTAACTATGACTATGAAATGTAAGTGTTTACGTTTAAATAAAATTTAAATTGAAGTGGTATAGTTGGATGAGATTAACACCAATGCACAACCCAACTATTGGTAGTAAAGCTGTTCACGGTCAGAGGAAGGTAGGAATAATGGATTAAAAAAATGGTAGTGATTTTCGATAAATTGGGGGTCGTGATAGAGGTGGTATCAGAGCCAAGTTGGTCTGATCTGTGTCGGTGTTAATAATTAGGAAAATTGCATCCCCATGTTACTGTGCTTATTTAGATACAATTGTGTATATCAAGATGGGCTTAACTAAGAAATGGTTTTAAATGCAGGAATCGGGGCATTATGCCTAATACCAGTCGCAGTAGAGGGGCGAGAGCATGAGCTAGAGGCCATAGGGGTAGGCTTGAGAGCCGTGCTGAGCCGTCATCACATGATACTCAGGAGGAGATAGAGGTGGAGGCTAATGTTGAGCATGCCCATAAGGTCCGAAAGAGAGATCGAAGAGTAAGGAGGCACGCTTCGCTAGGATAGAGTGAAGCATAGAGAGGATTTTGGAGTTGGTTACCCAGTCCATATTGGAGCTAGGGGCGGCCAGGGTCCAACTGCGCAGGGTGATGCTGAACAGGCAGCTGCTCCTATGATGCTTGCACAGTCAGCCCAGAGACCCCAGACTACAGAGACTCTAACACCTCCACCAGTATAGGATACACTTTCTCCTGTTACTCCACCACACGACAGTAAAGGTTAGGGTTATGGATGTGACCTGGATAGACTATGACAGTTCCAGAAGTTTAGACCACCGTCTTTCAATAGGATTAAAAACTCAGTAGCTGTAGAGAACTGTGTGAATGAGATTGAGAAGTTATATAGTTTTTTTGAGTGCATTAATACAGAGATGGTTACTTTTACCGCATTCATGCTGAAGGGATCGACAGAGCATTGGTGGAAGTCCAGTACGTTTCATACAAATGAAAACATTGAAATCTAGCGCGAGCGAGGCTCCAGCGCAAATTAAATCACATACACACTATAGGCGGCTCACATACATTCAAAGCATCCCAAAACATGTTTAGTGCCTCACATGGGCTATTTCACAACATCATTCAAGTACTAGCCAGCTTATCCTTTTATTTGCTCAAATCAAAGCATTGTGTTTTGTGAAAACATTTATGCAATTATTAGCCTTACTATCCCTTTTTATACATCCATATAAACCAAAATCATATACGCACTCATAATTATTCACATACATCATCAACCACTTTTCCAAACCATCATGCAAATTTACAACACCCTATATACCCATAAAATACGAGCAGCTACCTCTATATACTCACAAAATTTCCTTACCTAGAATCGTGACACGTGATTTTGTTTCCTTAATGATGCTCACTCGTACGGTCCGATTTGTCTTCAACGAACTCTTCGGGACAAATATGGTTTCTCTTCTTGCTCCAAAGGAAAATGTTCCTTGCTCCTTCAATACCAACAATGAGGTTTTGAGTTTCAACTATGTTGTTCTCTTCCTCAAGACCCTTAATTCTTATTACTGAAAATGGCTGATTTTAGAGAGATAAATCTAGGTTTTGGGTGAAAAATGGAAGGGTGATGTTGTTTTCCTCGAAATTTTAAGATTTCAACACTCCTTTTATAGAAATAACTTGAGGAGATCGATCTACACTAGGAGGAGATCGATTTGGTCCCCTTAAGTCCCTCTTTTTCACTGCATTTTAAGCATGATATCGATCTGTCGAAGATTGAGATCAATTTGTTCCCAAACAGAGAGTTAAGGAGATCGATTTGTATGCTTAAGGATCGATCTTTTCATTACAGAATGGTTAGGAGATCGATCTAGCCCCATTGGAGATCGATATGCTCTATTCCATTGCTCAAATAAGAGCATTATGGCTCTTTCAGATCGATCTCTCATCCTATGAGATCGATCTGGCCTTCATATTTTTTAAATTTTTTGCAGTTTCTTACAGTAACTTACACAAAAACATCCTTAATCTACTGCCATGGTCATTTTCTCATCCATCCACCTTTATGACATGAAAATGGCATCCATTCATACCTTATTCACATTGATACTTGTGTACATTCCTTGTATATCCAAAGGTATACTATATAAAACCAAATAGAAGCATTTATATTCATGCAACTTCCTTCCATTTACCACACTACTCATTTTGAGTTCCCGTCACATTCATCATTTATAAGAACTCATTTCTTTATATTCATACACAATGAAACTTGTATGTACATTATAAATCATATTACACATATGTACATTGAATCCATGGAATCACATCAATTACACTTTACATTACAAGTCCATTAGCATTCATTGATCCAATTACACACATTACAACTATACATATACGGGGTCTCACAGCTTCAAAGTAAGAATGATACCAACAATGAGGTTTTGGGTTTCAACTATGTTAATCTCTTCCTCAAGATGAACAACTTTGTGTCTAATGACCTCCCTTCAAATCTTACTGGAATGGGTGGATTTTAGAGAGAAAAATTTAGGTTTTGGATTAGAAATGGAAAGGTGTTGTTGTTTCCCGAAAATTACAAATTTTAGCGTTCTTTTTATAGAAATCACTTGATGAGATCGATCTGCACTAAGAGGAGATCGATCTGGCTCCCTTAAATTCCTCTTTTTCACGGCATTTTAAGCACGAGATCGATCTATCGAACCTTAAGATCAATCCACTCCAAGCAGAGAGCTAAAGAGATCGGTCTGTATGCTTGAGGATCGATCTTTTTGTTACAAAATGTTTAGGAGATTGATCTGACCCCGTTGGAGATCGATATGCTCTATTCCATTGCCCAAATAAGACTATTCTGGCTCTTCCAGATCGATCTCTCATCCCATGAGATCAATCTGACCTTCATATTTTTTAGATTTTCTATAGTTTTTCTGCAGCAACTCACACTCAAACATTCTTAATTTGCTGCCATAGTAATTTTCTCATCCAACCACCTTTAAGACTTGAAAATGGCACAAATCATTATATCAAAAATTGGGGAAAACCACTCATCGAAAATAAAACATATATCAACTGTATAAAACCAGCATGTGAATAAATCATGCAACTTCATGCTTATTCAAAATATAGTTAAAATAGTGCCCATGCAACATCTTTAAAAATTAGCGATCACAATGGAGTTACAAAAATAGTGAAATGTTCATAAGCACATGCTACTGTATGTAAAAATCATGGCTTATAACTGGTAACTCCAAGTTATGACAGAAATTTCAAATCAAGGCAATTTATAATAAAAAAAAAAACGATCGGTAAGGGATTTTAAACTAGGCTACTCTATTTAAATTGGTTAACTTATAATCCTACTTTAAAATATGAAATCTAGTCTATCCTAAGTATTTTGCTAACGACAACTATATAAAACCCCTTACCACACAAGTTATACGCCCGATTTAACCTTTTTCGCCTATCGCCTTAGACGCGCATATATCCATCTAAGCTTCCTTGGCGCCTTCTGACGTGCTTGCTACGAAATACCATTAAGACTTACGTTATTTATCATTTGCACATCAACGAATTTAATTTTTTTTCAACACACGCACATTCTCAAAACAATTCTAGGCTAACTACCATTAACGCAGTTATCGGTTTTAAGCCTCATGCTTATTTATTTCCAATTTTACTCTCATGGCCATAATTTCTACAATTCCTATTTGTTATTTATTCTCAATCTATATAAATTGGCCAAACGCCTTGAGCATAATTTTAATTTCACACTACATTTACACAATACATATTTTTATACAATATTCTTCACCTATATTGTATTTAATTTCTGTAATTTAAATCAATTTATCACATTATGTATTTCCAGAATTTAAAATTGCATAAAAATTTACCTATGTATAAAAATCAGTTTACCCTTGTGCTTGTTTGTAGCCGAAACTATATCCCATTATTTATACTCCATGACTAAATTTAAATCATGCAAGCCCACTATTTATTTTAAACATGTTACAAATTTATGATTAACCTTAAATTTTTAAGTATAACAATTTTCTTTAATATTTTGTAATAGCCGAATGCTCTATTCCTTATGCTCATTGAAAATTGTTGAGTTAATGTATTTTGAAATGACAAAACAAGTTAATACAATAATGTTAAAATGGTATACAAACATGTTTAGAAGATATCAGGATCAGAACTTAGAGTTCTGCTGATGAGAGATCGATCTGGGGTATGAGAGATCGATCTCCTGGGTTTATACTTGATGAGAGATCGATCTCATGATGGAAGAGATCGATCTGGCAAGCCTTAAAACGGTGTAAAGGGTTTAAGGTAAAAAGAGATCGATCTGCCAGGGTTAAGAGATCGATCTCCTCTAAGTCAGAGAACTTAGGAGATCGATCTGGTAAGGAAGAGATCGATCTGCTCAAAGTCAGTGAGCTTAAGAGATCGATCTGGTGTATTGAGAGATCGATTTTGCCTCAAACAGAGAGGATAGGAGATCGATCTGCCTATTCGACAGATCGATCTGCCTCTGCCTATTCAAACTAACAGATCGATCTGGTAATGTATGAGATCGATCTCCCTGTGTATTTGTGCTTTGTCATTGCAGGATTTAAAACTAGGAGATCGATCTGGCCAAGATAGGAGATCGATCTGTCTGACCACTGGAGGTTCCCAACGGCTATTTTCTTCAAATCTCAACGGGAAAAACTGCATTTAATGCTCCAACTACCCAACCTTCAGTATATAACCAAGCATTGAAGACAAAGAATAAAGAGAGACTATTGCTGCATATTCCAAAGATTCTCAAGCTTTAATTCTTTCATTCTTTGTGTCCTTATTGCTCATTGATTGAGAATCATTGTAAAAGCTTAAGTGCAAAATAGCTACACTTGTCCTACCACTTTAAAGCATTAAATTGTATTCAATCTTATCTTAAAAGAGAAGAGGATTGTTCCTCAGTGAGAGTATATTGTAAGAGGCTGAATACTTTTTCTGTATTATCAAAGGTAGTGAGGTTATTCCTTAACCTGTAAAAGGAAATTTGTAAGCTCTATTGAAAGAGAGAAAGAAAGCACTTGACAAGAAGGTCAAGGAGAGAGGACGTAGGCAAGAGTTGGCCGAACCTCTATAAGTGACTGTGTTTGTTTCTCTTCCCTTCTCTCTGCATTAAATTGTTATATTGCACTGTTTTATTCATTATCATTTGTGTTTAAATTGGGATTAATTTAAAATCTGCCATAGTTGTTAGAAAACCGATTCACCCCCCCTCTCGGTAGAGCCAACAATTGGTATCAGAGCTAGGACTCTTTAATCACGTAGGAACAACTTCCTAAGAGTTAGAAAACGATCAAATGGCTCTTAACAATGTTGCAACTAGTTTGATAGGAGAGGGGCACTCCACGGTTAGACCTCCCATGTTCAATGGTGAACATTATTCATATTGGAGGACTAGGATGATGCTATTCATTCAAGCAAATGACTATGAAGTATGGAGAATTATAGTTAAGGGACCTCAAATCCCTACAAAGAAAATAGAGGGAAGAGATATTCCCAAAGAAGAAGATGAATGGGATTCTAATGACATTAAATGTGCACAACTAAATGCTAAAGCTATGCACACATTATTTTGTGCTTTAGGTCCTAATGAATATAATAGAGTATCCGGGTGTGATAATGCCAAGCAAATATGGGATAAATTGGCAATAACTCATGAGGGTACAACCCAAGTGAAGGAGACAAAAGTAGGTATGCTCACACATGATTATGAGCTTTTTAGAATGAAGGAAGGAGAATCGATTAGTGATATATTCACTAGATTTACAGACGTAATTAATGGACTAAAATCCTTAGGAAAAATATATTCTAACATTGAAATGGTAAAGAAAATTTTAAATAGCTTACCTAAGTCATGGGAAGCTAAAGTAACAGCAATAGAGGAATCTAAGGATCCACACACATTGTCCTTAGATGAATTAATAGGTTCCTTGCTAACTTATGAGATGAAGCTTAAAAGAAATGAAGAGCCACCCAAGAAAGTGGGTGTTGCTCTAAAATCCACTGCTGAAAAGGAGATTAAAAATGAGAGTGGCAGTGAGGAGGATATTGAGATGGCAATGTTTGCCAAAAGATTTAATAAATTCATGAGGATGAGAGCTAGCAATAGCAATAGGAGAAACAATAGGAGAGAACAAGAGGAAGTAGGTAGAAAAGACTCTATTGTGTGTTATGAATGTAAAAAACCTGGACACATAAAATTTAACTGCCCTCTTCTCAAAAGATCCAATGATAGGTTTCATAAAAAGAAGGCAATGGTAGCAACATGGAGTGACAGTGACTGCTCCGATGATGAATCAAATGAGGACATTGCCAACCTATGCTTCATGGCAATTGATGATGATGAAAAGGTAACTTCTAATATCAATGAATACTCTTTTGATGAACTGTAAGATGCATTTGATGATTTAGCATTAGAGTATGAATCTATGAGCATGAAGTATAAAAAGTTAATATCGAAATTAAAAAGGGAAAATGAGATAATGTTAAAAGATAAATTGGAATGTGAGGAGAAACTAGAGATTGCAAATCTAGAAATTGGTGATCTTAAGGAGAAAAATAGCAATTTACATAACTCCTTTAATAGATTTCACATGGGGCAACAAAAGCTAGATAGCATGTTAGAAACCCAAAGGGCATTTTTTGACAAAAATGGCTTAGGGTATAATGCACAAAGTAGGGAGACCCATCTTAAGAGTTTTATTGCTAGGAAGAGCATGAATAAACCTGAAATTACTTGTTCATATTGTAATAAGAAGGGACATAAGTCACATTATTGCAATATAAAGATGAGGAATCTTAAAAGAAAAATTGTAAAAAGGATATGGATTCCAAAAGAGGTAATTCATTCCAAGGACTGCAATGCATTAGCAAAATGGATCCCAATGGGATCAAGAATTTCATTTACTAACCTCCAAGGACCCAAGAGAATTTGGGTACCTAAGACTTGAGTGTGTTTATTTTTTTTGTTATAGGTGATTGAGCATAGCCACAAAGCTAAAACAAAGGAAGCTTGGTACTTAGATAGTGGATGCTCAAGGCACATGACGGGTGATAAAAGCCATTTCAATTCCTTCAAATCGAAAATTGGTGGAGAAGTCACTTTTGGGGACAACTCCAAAGGCCAAGTGGAAGGAAGTGGCTCAATAGGTAATGATCACTTCTCTTTAGAAAAAGTATTACTTGTTAGGGGTCTAAAGCATAACTTACTAAGCATTAGTCAACTTTGTGACAAAGGTTACAAAGTAATTTTTGATTGCATGAAATGTAATGTTATAGATCCTAAGTCAAATAAAATTCTTCTTCTAGGTCATAGGCAAGGTAACATATATATAGTCTACCTTAATGAACTCAAAAATGAAAACATATGCTTAATGGTAGACAACAAAAAGGAATCTTGGTTATGGCATAGAAGACTAGGTCATGCTAGCATGCATGTGCTATCCAAATTAGCTAGAAAGGACCTAGTTATAGGCTTACCCAAAATATCCTTTGATCATGAAGAAATATGTGAAGCTTGTGTTAAAGGAAAACACAAGAGAACCACTTTTAAGCCTAAGAATAGTGTATCCACCACTAGGCCTCTTCAATTACTGCATTTAGACTTATTTGGACCAACTAGAACCACTAGCCTAAGTGGGAAACACTATGGTTTTGTAATAGTTGATGATTACACTAGATACACTTGGGTGTTCTTTTTTAGAGTAAAAAATGAAGCCTTAGAGAAATTCATAACTTACTCAAAGGTGACTCAAAATGAAAAAGGATATACAATAACAAGCATTAGAAGTGATCATGGCAAAGAATTTGAAAATATAGGATTTGATGAGTATTGCAATGATCAAGGAATTAGCCATAATTTTTCAGCCCCTAGGACACCACAACAAAATGGTGTAGTTGAGAGAAGAAATAGAACTTTGGAAGAGATGGCTAGGACCATGTTATGTGAAAATAACTTGCCAAAGTACTTTTGGGCTGAAGCTATAAACACATCATGTTATATAATTAATAGAGCTATGATAAGTCCCATGCTAAAGAAAACTCCTTATGAGCTCTACAAAGGCAAGAAGCCTAACATTAGTTACTTCCATCCTTTTGGCTGCAAATGCTTTGTTCTAAATAATGGAAAAGATAACTTAGGAAAATTTGATGCCAAGAGTGATGAGGGAATATTTCTAGGATATTCTTTGAATTCAAAGGCCTTTAGAATATATAACAAAAGAACATTAGTGGTTGAAGAATCTATTCATGTTATATTTGATGAATCAAATAATATATCTAAAGATTCAACCAACAATGATGAAAATGTTGAGATATTTGATGAAGGCTTAGAAGATGATTTTCTAGAAAAGCTTGATTTGAATAAAGAAGATGAAGAAGAAATAGAGGTTTTAGAAAGAGAGCCTAGAGCACCAAGAGAGTTAGGATATGTAAAAGATTGTGAAATAGTAGGAGATCCAACTCTTGGAGTTAGAACTAGATCATCCCTAAGGAATATGTGCCAATATATAGCCTTTGTATCCCAAATTGAACCTAGGAATGTCAATGAAGCCTTAGAAGACAATAATTGGTTCCTAGCAATGCAAGAAGAATTAAATCAATTTGAGAGAAGCAAAGTATGGAAACTAGTTCCTAGGCCTAATGATCACTCAATAATTGGAACTAAATGGATATTCAAGAACAAGATGGATGAAAATAGTGTGATCGTAAGGAATAAGGCTAGGCTAGTTGCTCAAGGCTATAGACAAGAGGAAGGCATAGACTATGATGAAACATATGCACCGGTAGCTAGATTAGAGGCAATAAGAATGTTACTTGCCTTTGCATGTTATAAAGATTTCAAGTTATATCAAATGGACGTAAAGAGTGCATTCTTGAATGGTTTCATTAATGAAGAAGTCTATGTAGAGCAACCTCCCGGATTTGAAAATCATGAATTTCCTGAACATGTTTTCAAATTATCTAAGGCACTTTATGGGTTAAAACAAGCTCCTAGAGCTTGGTATGAAAGGTTGTCAAAGTTCTTAATAGAAAAAGGGTTCTCAAGAGGAAAGGTAGACACCACATTATTCATAAAAAATAAAAATAAGGACTTACTAGTTGTACAAGTTTATGTAGATGATATTATTTTTGGTTCAACTAATGAGTCTTTATGCCAAGAATTTGCTAAGATCATGCAAGGAGAATTTGAGATGAGCATGATGGGAGAACTCACATTCTTCTTGGGACTTCAAGTGAAGCAAACAAAGGATGGAACATTCATCAATCAAGCAAAGTACACCAAGGACTTGCTCAAGAGATTTGGGATGGACAATTGCAAACTTCAAACCACTCCAATGGGCACCAACATCAAGCTTGACAAAGATGAAAATGGTAAGTGTGTAGACACTAAACTCTATAGGTCTATGATTGGTTCTTTGCTTTATTTAACTGCTAGTAGACCAGATATATTGTTTAGTGTGTGCCTTTATGCTAGATTTCAATTATCTCCTAGGGAATCACATCTATTGGCAACTAAGAGAATCTTTAGATACCTCAAAGACACTCCCTCACTAGGACTTTGGTACCCCAAGGACTCTACTTTTGCCCTTCATGCATTTTCAGATGCTGATTTTGGAGGCTGCAAAATAGATAGGAAAAGTACTTCAGGTACTTGCCAATTCTTAGGAAATAGGTTAATTTCTTGGTTCTCCAAGAAGCAAAACAGTGTAGCTCAGTCCACAACTGAAGCTGAGTATATAGCAGCTGGTAGTTGTAGTGCTCAAGTGTTGTGGATTAAACAACAAATGAGAGATTATGGTATTGACATGAAACAAGTGTCTATTAAATGTGATAATACCAGTGCCATTAATCTGTCTAAGAATCCTATACAACACTCCAGAACCAAGCACATAGAAATTAGACATCACTTTCTTAGAGACCATGTACAAAAAGGGGATATAATTTTAGAGTACATTGACACTCTACATCAAATAGCTGATATATTCACCAAACCCCTTGATAGAGATAGGTTTTGTATCCTTAGAGGTGAATTAGGACTCATGGATAAGCCTTAGGATTTTTTGTGTTTCAAAAATCTTGGTTTCAAATTGATTTTAAATGAGTTCTTGCAAAGATTTTCTGGCAAAAAGGATGAGAGATCGATTTCCTTGAGATATAGATCGATCTCTATCCCTTAAACAAGCCTAAATTATCAAGGTTAAGCTAAGCAGATCGATCTTCTAACCATAAGATCGATCTCCTTACGTCTCTGTTTAAAGGCAGATCGATCTGTCCACACGACAGATCGATCTCATCAAGCTTCCGCATTCTACAGATCGATCTGTGCATGTACCAAATCGATCTCCTTAAGCCTCTGTTTGCGACCAGATCGATCTGTTCCTACGACAGATCGATCTCTCTTCACTTCTGGGAGTACCAGATCGATCTGTCGCCTCGACAGATCGATCTCCTATGCCTTGGAGTATAAATACCCACGAAAAATCCCCAAATCTCCCAAAACCTAAAATTCAAATTCTCCAATTCCCTCGCATCCTCTTCTTCAATTCCTCCTCAGATCGATCCTCGTACGGTCTTCCTTGCGTCTCGGTGTCAAATTCCGGTATAGTAACCTACATTTCTCATTGATTTTCTCAAAATCCTTCTTCGATTTGTGTTTGTTTTGCGTCTAGGGCAAACCTAGGTACTGTTTCATTGCCTTTCTTTTTGTTGAATTTAGTTATCAAATCTTTAAGGTCTAGAATAATGCCTAGGCTTAAGAGAGCAGGAACCAAACCACCTAGACCCAATGTAGAGGCAGGTTCTTCCTCCCAACCCACTCCACCTCCACTCGCTTCTTTCAATCGGTGTTTTCGAACACCAGCCAAAAGAAAGCGGTATGAGGAATTTTTCTCAACTATGCCAATCAAGCATTGGCGTCCTATCGATTTTTCCTTCCTCAACCGCATAGACTTTCCCTATTTATCAAAATTTGAGGAGTTCGGTTGGCTGAATTTCTTCAAAATCAACACACCTGTCCCTCCAAATATCGTTCGCGCATTCTTTTCCAATGCCGAACTCGTTTATGACCCAGATGACACCTGCAAAATCCTAGCCTTCAAAACCTTCGTCATGGGTCAATCCATTATAATTGACTCTGAAGTTCTAGCCAAAGTGTTTGAAATACGCGATGAAGGCTTAACAAATGAGGATGAGGAAGTCCCCTTTGCGTTTGAACTCCCCGGGGACAAGGCGAGTAACCTTCCAACGCACCTTCGGTTACTCCACCTCATAATCTCGTGGAACCTCCGCCCTTTCGGTACTCGTCATTCTACCGTTAGGCGTCTAGATCATTTTTGGCTCCATCACATTCACACCACAAGCCAAAAACCTAACCTCCCTCACTTTGTTTACGAAGATTGGCTGAAGATTGTGCCTGGCCAAGCTACCACAATAGTGTTTCCACAACCAGTGGCTTATCTTCTTCATCGCCTTGGTATCAACTGCAGCGGCGAAACTGGCGAGCTACCATCTCCCAAAAGCGTGCTTAACATTGGGACCCTACATCATATGGGGTACTACAAAGATTTCCGGGGAGAGTGGACAAAAAAGCAAGAACAGCAACCTGCTGAGGCTGAGGAGGACCTCACTGCTGAACCAGCACACCCATCTGCAGTACCAGCTCCTGAACCGTCATCTTCAACAGCTGCGCAAACTGCACCAACATCATCTCCTGCTGGCTTGGAGATGCTCATGAAGATGATGAGTGATCTCAGTCAGAAGATGGATGAAGGATTTGCGAAACTAAACCAACGAGTGGATAGGATTCAAGAGACTCAAGAGGCGATGTTCGATGAGCTCCAAGTAAAACGCACGCATGTTGAGAATCTTATGGATCGTGATCCTCCCTCACAATAGGCATTAGGCGCTTAGATTTAGTGTAGTTACAACAGTGTTAAGCTACTGATGTTATCTGTGAAAAATTTGCTTGAATGAAATTAACTTGATGTTAAGTTAATGAAAATGTTGATTTGAAATGCCATGAATCTTCTCTTTAGTATGTGATTGATATGACAAAAAGGGGGAGAAGAAACATGTGTTGTGGTTGTGTTAAAGGTTTAAAAGAATGATTTAATTGAATGATTTAATTGAGGGGGAGTTATGATTTAATTGAGGGGGAGTTAAGATTTAACTGAGGAGGAGTTAAGTTATTAATAAAGTCATAACAAAGTCAAAAGCTCACAAAAAGGGGGAGTTTTGCAAAATCACTAAACATGTTTATTAGATGAGTTTTGTCATATCAAAAAGGGGGAGATTATTGAGTTAATGTATTTTGAAATGACAAAACAAGTTAATACAATAATGTTAAAATGGTATACAAACATGTTTAGAAGATATCAGGATCAGAACTTAGAGTTCTGCTGATGAGAGATCGATCTGGGGTATGAGAGATCGATCTCCTGGGTTTATACTTGATGAGAGATCGATCTCATGATGGAAGAGATCGATCTGGCAAGCCTTAAAACGGTGTAAAGGGTTTAAGGTAAAAAGAGATCGATCTGCCAGGGTTAAGAGATCGATCTCCTCTAAGTCAGAGAACTTAGGAGATCGATCTGGTAAGGAAGAGATCGATCTGCTCAAAGTCAGTGAGCTTAAGAGATCGATCTGGTGTATTGAGAGATCGATTTTGCCTCAAACAGAGAGGATAGGAGATCGATCTGCCTATTCGACAGATCGATCTGCCTCTGCCTATTCAAACTAACAGATCGATCTGGTAATGTATGAGATCGATCTCCCTGTGTATTTGTGCTTTGTCATTGCAGGATTTAAAACTAGGAGATCGATCTGGCCAAGATAGGAGATTGATCTGTCTGACCACTGGAGGTTCCCAACGGCTATTTTCTTCAAATCTCAACGGGAAAAACTGCATTTAATGCTCCAACTACCCAACCTTCAGTATATAACCAAGCATTGAAGACAAAGAATAAAGAGAGACTATTGCTGCATATTCCAAAGATTCTCAAGCTTTAATTCTTTCATTCTTTGTGTCCTTATTGCTCATTGATTGAGAATCATTGTAAAAGCTTAAGTGCAAAATAGCTACACTTGTCCTACCACTTTAAAGCATTAAATTGTATTCAGTCTTATCTTAAAAGAGAAGAGGATTGTTCCTCAGTGAGAGTATATTGTAAGAGGCTGAATACTTTTTCTGTATTGCCAAAGGTAGTGAGGTTATTCCTTAACCTGTAAAAGGAAATTTGTAAGCTCTATTGAAAGAGAGAAAGAAAGCACTTGACAAGAAGGTCAAGGAGAGAGGACGTAGGCAAGAGTTGGCCGAACCTCTATAAGTGACTGTGTTTGTTTCTCTTCCCTTCTCTCTGCATTAAATTGTTATATTGCACTGTTTTATTCATTATCATTTGTGTTTAAATTGGGATTAATTTAAAATCTGCCATAGTTGTTAGAAAACCGATTCACCCCCCCTCTCGGTAGAGCCAACAAAAATTTCTCCAGATTTGTTGAAATTTAACATTTCATACGTCAGTAGGTGAAGGTAGAGCATCAAAAGTCTATAGGGTTATTGCAACCTCTACCTATACAGCATGGAAATGGGAGCATATCACAATGGATTTCGTGATGGGTTTACCAAGAACCCGTAGGAATCACGATGCTATATGGGTGATCGTCGACAGACTGACGAAGTTAGCCCACTTCCTAGCTATGAGAACTACCGATACTTTGAGTTCATTGGTAGAACTGTATGTACACGAGGTAGTGAGGTTACATGGTGTACCAGTGAGCATAGTCTCTGTTAGGGATTCCCGCTTCATTTTCCACTTTTGGGAACATTTTTAGGAAGCCATGGGAACCCAATTGAGTTTGAGCACTGATTTCCATCCTCAGACAGATGGTCGATCAGAGAGGACTATATAGACTCTGGAGGACATGTTGAGAGCATGTGTGCTAGATTTTAGAGGCTCCTGGGATGATCACTTGCCACTAGCTGAGTTTGCCTACACCAACAGCTATCATTCGAGAATCGGGATGGTACCATATAAGGCTTTATATGGTCGTAGATGTCGTTCCCCCATTGGATGGGAAGAAGTGGGTGACCGTAAGATTTTCGCTCCTGACTTGGTTACACAAGCATCTGAGGATGTTCGTTTAATTGTAGAGAGACTGAGGATAGCTTAGAGTAGATAGAAGAGTTACGTTGATAAGAGACGAAGGCCACTAGAGTTTGTAGTTGGTGAATCGGTGTTTCTGAAAGTTTCTCCTTCCAAGGGCATAGCGAGATTTGGAAAGAGAGGGAAGCTGAGTCCTCGCTATATTAGACCCTTTGAGATACTTGATCGAGTATGATAGCGTATAGGTTGACATTGCCACTGAACTTATCAGGTGTCCATAACGTCTTCCACATATCGATGCTTCAGAAGTATCACCTGGATCTGACACATGTGATTAGTTATGAGCCGTTGGAGCTCAGAGAGGACATGTCATATGTTGAGAGACCGACTCGGATACTGGATAGGAAGGAGAAGGTCTTGAGATCGAAGACTATCGGATTAGTGAAAGTTCTCTGGCAGCATCGTACTTCAAAGGAGGCTACTTGGGAGCTAAAGAGTCTGATGTGAGAGAAGCACCCCCATCGTTTGATGACTGACTTGGTTCTAATTTGGAGCACCAAATTTTCTTAGTTGGGGAGGATTGTCAGACCCGTATTTTTATGTAGCTTATTCCTTATGATTTATGTATAGACATGTATTAAGTTATTTAAATCATAAGAAGGGTATTTACTAGATTTAAGTGTTAGTGAAATGCTTTAACACTTAAAAGCTACAAAAAAGCCTAATGTGAGCTATAAGAGCCACATGTTAAACCAATTGGATTTAAATCATTCTGACTGAAGAGAAGAACTTAAAATGAGAAAATATAGAGAGCTCATGAAGGAAAGTTAGTTTGATTTAGTCACGAAAACAAAGAACAAGAGTAAACGCTAAAAAGGGTAAAACGAACCTTTTTAACGGTTTAAGGTATTTAAGGTATATCTACCTACCGAAAATGGCTAAAACGTAAAGCCAAGAGTGTAAAACATAAAATATGATACTTTCAAATTTTTGAGAAAAAGTCAACTATAGTTAAGAAAAGTGGACTTTTACCATAGTTGACAAACCATGGTTAAAAATTAACCTAAGTATGAAGAAAAATTTGAAAAAAAATATTTTTAGTTAGAATACAAGATAATCATCTCCAGGTGTAAGAAAAATTTATTTGGATGGATTCCGGATTAAGTTTAATGGATAAAAATGTAATGGGCCAAAATGAAGATTTTAAAAGCCCATTAAGGTATACTAAGTGTATATTGAATTTCTTAGGTCCCTTAGACTAAATTGTTGGACCAATTGATAGGCCAAATATTTAGACAATTAAAGGCCCGAGGTATAACAAACAATTTTAGCCCGAAAGCCCATTAGGAAGGCCCAAACCAAGAGGCCCAATTGTAAGGCCCAAATGGATTAAATATCTAGCCATTAGTTAAAGTTAACTATGACTCATGTGGTGACTATTAACTAAACTTTATGAAGTCAATTAAAATGGCTGGAAAGTAAGGCTTAATCGCTAAGTAAATGACTTATAAAATCAGCCACCACATTATCTTCTTCACCGTACCATTCTCGGCTACACAAGGAAACCATTGAACCACATTTATCCAAGCTTTCTCTCACTAGAAATCACTAGGATTAAGGAATATTTGAAACTTGTATTCTTCATGAAAGTTGTTCCAAATTGAGAGAAGAGTGACATATGTTGGAATTGGCTATCAAGAAGCCATAGTGTGCAAACCGTGAGGCTTCAAAGCTTCGGCCAAGTGTGAACACAAATTCTAAGTATAATTTCAAGCTTTTAAATTCATATATGTTAATGTATGAATGATTTTAAGTATATTGGTATATGTTTTAAGCATTGAAACATATGAAATCACTATGAACATGGTTAGGCCGAGAGTGAGTAGTGATATATTGATGAATGCCCATATGATTTTAAGGCATAAATAGGTTAATATACTATGTTCATGATTATGGTATAGTTAGAATTAATCAATTTGATTAATTTATTCATGAATTTAGTTGGCAATCAAGGTGTTTGATAAAATGCCTAAATGAACTAAGTGAAGGTTAAGAACAATGCCAACCAAGTGTTTGTGAAAATGCCTAAGTGAATTGGCTAAATAAATGGACATGGACGACATGCCATGGTGTGACCGACGACATGAGATGCTCTCGGCCATGGCATGTGGCCGAGAGGTCCAATGGGCCAAGCCTTATTATTTTCGACCCAATGTGATGTAATGAGTCTCGGATAAGCCCAATAAGAGTTGGTGGGCTCCATAAGCCCAATAGACCCAACAAAAATGAATAGTAAAATGGAAATGGACTTAAGGCATAGTTAGGCCTATTAAGGTTTATTAAAGCACATTAAGTGAAATAGACTGTATTTAATAGAAATAGAGTAGGAAAAGTATAATTAACTTGATAAATGGTTATATGTAGCTCCAGAAGTTAGTGGAGGAGCGAACTGGACTACTGGATCGAGCAGCGTTGAGAAAGTAAAATTTCTCGAGTGATTATAGGTAAGGGACTTTTGTGAGTAGTTAGAGATACCTGCACATATTTTCGTCTACTTTTACATTCACTTAAAAACTCTGAGGGTCAAAGAAAATGAATAATAATTATTGTGACCCGATAATGGTAAATTATGATTTTACCCTTAGTTAGGAAAAAAGTCAACTTTTAGGAAAAGTTGTAAAAAGCATGGAAACCACCATTTTGAGTGTTTTACTACTGTTTAGCAGAAGAGTAAATAGATGGGCTAATGTTTTTAAGGTTGATGTGAATTAAGCACACTTTATAGTGCTGATTTTGATATTTTGAAAATCATCCCTTTTTAAAGAGCCATCTATCGAATTATGCGAGAATAAATCATGCTAGAGCACAACTTGTACTTGATTTCATATATTTTCCACATATATTAGTGCTGATGTATGATTTGCACTAGATTTCCATGATATGCATGATAGAGTGCTGGAGTTATTACTCGTGTCACGACCCTCAACTTACCAAAATACGTATAAATTTTTCGCATTTTCATGCATCAATTGTTAATCATCCTTCCTCGATCGTGAACAACCACACTCTTAACAGTTGGGCTGTGTGCCGACGTCTAACTCACTCCACCATACCAATTCAATTTGTATATTATTCATAGGTAAACACTTGTATAAATGTATATATATCAGAGTTGTTACATGTGTTTACATCGTTTTATATCCCCAATAGTTACATACAAAATACTACTATGCTATCGTAAGTTTAGCGATGGGATGCAGCGGATTACCAAACGGGAAACGCCTCCAGTCACGCTCACTATATACTCAATTCTCTGTAGAGAGGGGGAAAATAAGGGGGTGAGCAAACCACACGCTCAGTAAGGCAATCATGCGAACAGGTAGATACTGCACTATCTACGTGATCGTGATGCCATGCTCAAAAGCATTTATTTCATCATTTATCTCAAAACATGAGTGTATGATTGTGTTAATGGTATGTAAAGCATTCATGCCATCATGCATAATTCACAATAAAAGCATGGCATTACCCATCATGCATTTTCTCAAATAACATGGTATTAACCATCATGCATTTTCACAATAAAGCATGGCATTAAACATCATGCATTTTCACAATAAAGCATGGCATTAAACATCATGCATCCGTGCACTTTAAAAACCATTAACAAATCAATTCAACACTGGTCAGGTCTCAGTCTATCCCTCGGACTTTCCTGACCCACAAATCATTTCAAACATAGATTTATTCTCAAATAGTAGTAGACATGTGAGATAGGCAGTTCAACAACAGGTAATAACCTCAAGGCCTATGTACATAACCTGTGATACCGGCTACATGGATCAGGTGTGCGGGATATCACCACTATCTGCTTCCACACGGGAGGTGGGTCAAATCTACCCGCCGGTCCATAGCAGATCTCGTCCGAAGACGGCATATCACATCTCAACACGGTACAATGTACTCCATGCTACATGCACGGTACAATGTATTCCGTGGACCCAATCAACACATCATATCACGCCACATCTCAAACGCACGTGTGAGCCTATTTAATCGGTACGACCTCTTGTCTACCCGAAGCTCCTAACACAGCTAATTAATCATGTCAAAACAATGCACGTGTGAGCCTATTTAATCGATGTGACACCCAGTCTACTCGAAGCTCCAAACACTGCAACATGCAAGGTGGGCATCCAGTGCGAGACAAACTCGAAGCACAATGCCAAAACAATTATGAAATCCATGTGAAAACTATTGCCTCTTGCACTTATGTGTATAAAACACGTCAAATCTCGTGCGAGTCATACTCTTGCACGCTTTCATACTCACGAAATCATGTAGGTGGCTCAAAACTTGCAAAGTATGGTTAACAAAACCAAAACACACTCATTTTTTTTGCAAATCATTTCAATGTTAGCCAACCTACCAATCATTTACTAAAAAGCAATAAAATATGGTTTTCAAAGCAATATGCTTTTGTTTTCATGCACATTTTATCAAACACCCAACTTTTTCCCTTCAATCACCCAACATCATTTCCTAATGTCTCATGCATACTAGCAAAGCATTTAATGCGCCCAAATTGCGTACAGATATCTCTAAGAGTTTACACAATTCTCTTACCTCGATTTACTTGGTGTGACTCCTTTCCTTTTAGCTTCTCACGCTCTTGGCTCAACTCGCCTCAGCGTATCCTCGGAAGCTGCGATTCATTCATTAAATCAATTGAGTTAATGTATTTAACCCATAATTGACCTCACTAGTCAATATTATTCACTTATGCATTTTACAAATGCCTTAATCCACATTTTACCTCTTTTAGGTAAATCTCACAATTTATCCACTAACCACATCTTAAAATCATACCACAACACTATTAATAACTTCTACATATCTCATTCATCATTAATCTCCATACATTCCACTTTCTCACTCTAGACCATTTCTAGGTCATAATCATTCCAATGTATTTAGATAGTTTCTAACCATCCATACTCATGCCAAACAACTCCAAAATCAATTATATAAACAATGTACCATAGTTGGAGTGTTAGAATCTTACCCAATTTGATTTCCTTCTTGCTCCAAATGGCAATGCCCTTAACTCCTTCAATACCAACAATGGGAAAATGCTTTCCAACTATGTTGTTCTTCTCTTTCATAGGAACAACTTTGCCTCTAATGGTCTCTCTTCAAACCTCACTGAAAATGGCTGATTTTAGAGAGAGAAAGTTAGGTTTTTGGGTTGAAAGTGGAAGGTTTGTGTTTTTCCTGAAATTTTTTGATTTTCAGCACTCCTTATATAGAAATAGCTTGAGGAGATCGATCTGGTCCAAGAGGAGATCGATCTGGTCCCCTTAAATCCCTCTTTTTCACGGTATTTTAAGCATGAGATCGATCTGTCGAAGCATGAGATCGATCTGCTCCCATACAGAGAGCTAAGGAGATCGATCTGGGTGCTTGGGGATCGGTCTTTTCACTACAGAATGCTTAGGAGATCGATCTGGCTCCATTGGAGATCAATCTGCTCTATTCTTTTGCCCAAATAAGAGCATTCTGGCTCTTCCAGATCGATCTCTCATCCCATGAGATCGATCTGCCCTTCACAATTTCCAGATTTTCTGCAGTTCTTCTGCAGCAATACTTACCAAACATCCTTAATTCGCTACCATGATCCTTTTCTCATCCATTCATCTTTGAGACTTGAAAATAGCATCCATCCTCACTTCATACACATTAAAACTTGTGTAGAATCTTTATATGACCAATGGTACTTAATATAAACAAAAATGGAAGTGCACATCTTATGCAATTCTACTTCCATTTTACCAAACTACTCATAATCCATTCTACACACATTCTCCACATGTTTAAGTCCATTTCTTCACATTCATACTTAATGCAACTTGTATGTACAATTACCACTCTCATTACAAGTGTGTACATTACTTATGGACTTACATCACATATACTTCACTCATGAATTCATAGTACAACTCTATTTACATTTCTATGTACATATATACCCTTATACATATACGGGGTCTCACATTCTCCCCCACTTAGAAAATTTGGTCCTCCAAATTAGAACCAATTATTCTGTGAACAACTCGGGATACCTCTCCCGCATCAAACTCTCCAATTCCCATGTGGCTTCTTCCACAGTGTGATGTTGCCAAAGTATTTTCACCAAGGGAATTGTCTTTATCCTCAGCACTTTCTCTTTTCTGTCCAATACCCAAACTGGCTTCTCATCATAGGTCATACCTTCATTAAGCTCCAAAGGCTCATATCTTATCACATGTGTCAGGTCCGGTTGATACCTCCTCAACATGGATACGTGGAAGACGTTATGCATACTTGCCAACTCTGGTGGCAATGCCAATCTATAAGCCTTATCTCTCATCTATCAAGTATCTCGAAGGGTCCGATGTATCTAGGGCTCAGCTTGCCCTTCTTTTCGAATCTCATAATTCCCTTCGAAGGGAAAACTTTCAAAAACACTGACTCACCCACATCGAACTCTAGTGGTCTCCGTCTCCTGTCAACATAACTCTTTTGCCTGCTCTGAGCTGTCCGTAACCTCTCACATATCAATTGGACGTCCTCGAAGGCTTGTCTAACCAAGTCGAGAGCAAAGATCTGTCTATCACCAACCTCTTCCCATCCAATAGGGGAACAGCATCTACGCCCATACAATGCCTCATACGGTGCCATCCCGATACTCGCATGAAAACTGTTATTATACGCGAACTCTACGAGTGGCAAATGGTCATCCCAGGAGCCTCCAAAATCCAATGCACACACTCTCAACATATCCTCCAGGGTCTGTATAGTCCTCTCTGACTGACCATCTGTCTGAGGATGAAACGCGGTGCTAAAATTCAACTGGGTCCCCATCGCTTCCTGAAAACGTTCTCAGAAGTGGGAAGTGAAGCGGGCATCCCTATCAGAAACAACGCTCTCTAGAATTTCATGTAGCCTCACTATCTCGCACACATATAGGTTCGCTAACTGGCTTAGAGTATCGGTAGCTCTCATAGCTAGAAAATGGGCTGATTTTGTCAACCGATCCACAATCACCCATATGGCATCATGACCTCTCTGGGTCCTCGGCAATCCCATCACAAAATCCATGGTGACATGCTCCCACTTCCATGTCGGTATCGGTAGAGGCTGCAATAACCCTGCAGGCTTCTGATGCTCTACCTTCACCTGCTGACAAATGAGACACTTAGCAACATACTCAGCAATGTGCTTTTTCATTCCAGACCACCAATAAATCTTTCGAAGGTTTTGATATATCTTAGTACCCCCTGGATGTATCGTATACTTCGATGAGTGAGCCTCTGTTAAGATCAACCTTCTGATCTCTACATCATCAGGAACACATATCCTGCCTCTGAACCTCAACAATCTATCCGAACTCAATCCAAAGTCCGTGTCTGTACCCCTCTGTATCTACCCGACAATATCACTACACTGCTGATCAACTCGTTGAGCCTGTCGGATACGATCTACCAGATCCGGTTCCAACTGCAGGCTAGCTATCATAAATCCACTATCAGCGTCAGGCGGGGTCATATCCCAACTGAGGTTCGTGAACTGTTTTAGCAGCTCGTGTTCCCTGACCATCATAAATGACACCATCCCGAGATGCTTCCTACTCAATGCATCAGCAACCACATTTGCTTTACCCGGGTGGTATAGGATTTCACAATCATAATCCTTTAATAGCTCGAGCCATCTCCTCTGTCTCATGTTCAACTGTTTCTGTGAGAACAGGTACTTAAGGCTCTTATGATCTGTATAAACTTGAAATCTCTCACCATAAAGGTAGTGGCGCCATATCTTCAGCGCAAACACCACCGTTGCCAACTCCAAATCATGGGTCAGGTAGTTCCTCTCATGATCCTTTAATTGTCTTGATCCATAGGCAACATTCCCATCCTGCATCAATACACAGCCCAGTCCCAGATGTGAAGCATCCGCATACACCGAGAAACCTCCTGAGCTGGTAGGAATGGTGAGGATTGAAGCTGTGGTTAATCTCCTTTTCAACTCTCAAAACTTTCTTCACACTTATTGTCCCACACAAACTCCACATTCTTTCTTGTGAGGCGTGTCAAAGGAGCAGCTAACCTCAAAAATCCCTCTACAAACCTCAATAATATCCAGCTAAACCCAAAAAACTCCTGATCTCTGTCACTGTCTGGGGTCTCTGCCACTGAACTACGGCCTCAATCTTAGATGGATCCACTGATACTCTATCCTTTGATACTATATGACCAAGAAAAGAGATCTGTTCCAACCAAAAGTCACACTTATTGAGTTTAGCGTACAACTTCTTCTCTCAAAGGGTTTGTAGAACTATCCTTAGATGCCTCCCATGCTCCTCTCTAGACCTTGAATACACCAGTATATCATCAATAAACACGATCACAAATCGATCCAAATACTGGTGAAATACCTCATTCATCAACGACATAAAAGCTGCGGGAGCATTTGTCAACCCGAATGGCATAACCATAAACTCATAATGTCCATACCGGGTGCGAAAAGCTATCTTGGGTACATCTCCACCTCGTATCTTCAACTGATGGTACCCTGATCTCAGATCTATCTTGGAAAAGACCTGCGCTCCCTTAAGCTGATCCAACAAGTCATCGATGCGTGGAAGGGGATACTTATTCTTGATGGTGGCCTTATTCAACAACCGGTAATCTATACACAGTCGGAGGCTTTCATCCTTCTTCCTTACAAACAGAACCGGTGCTCCCCAAGGTGAGACGCTCGGTCTGATGAATCCCTTCTCCAGCAACTCTTGTAACTGTTTCCTTAACTCTTCCAACTCGACTTGAGCCATTCTGTATGGTGGCTTAGACATCGGCTCTGTACCAGGTGCCAAGTCTATACCAAACTCCATCTCCCTATCTAGAGGTAACCCTAGTAACTCATCCGGAAAGACATCTGAAAATTCCCTAACCACTGGTATGTCTTCCAATTTCGGACGTGCCTTATCCGTCTCAATCACAAAAGCGATGAATCCTTCACATTATTCTTTCCACCATTAGTATCATAAATCATCACATCACATACATAAATGAAATCAAATTTATCTTTCATACATCATGTATCAAGATTGTACTCATCACACTTATAATAATCATGTTCTTTAATTTCATTTCATAAAATTAACTACAAGATTGTCTATCTTTGGAAACATCAAAGTTTTTGCATGACAATCCATAATAACATGATTGCAGCCAGCCAATCCATCCCTAGGATTACATCAAAATCACTCATATTTAATAAAATCAAATCGGCTGCCGTTTCTTTACCTCCTATCCTCATCTTACAATCTCTATATATATGCTCAGTCAACTGAGTATCATTCATAGGGGTAGATATCAACAACATCTTATCAAGCAGTGTGGGTTTTACATGCTTCAATAATTTACATGCAAAGGATGGCGAAATAAAGGAATGCGTGGCACCAGGATCAAACAGTACATAAGCTTCTAAAGATTTGGATGGTACCTTTTTACCACATTTGATGACTAATCTGCAGTATCCTGATCCAGTGCGTGCACTCATCCTCTGCTTACACCCACTGCTTGCTTCCCCTTTTCCTCAGCTGTAGCCCTCCTCCTCGGAGCAGCTGTACCAACTGGAGCTCTCTCTGGCTCCTTGCCCTTCTGTGAGGCTCTCTCTATCATCTTTGGGTAATCTCTGATTATGTGCCCTGGCTTCCCACATCTGAAGCATACTACAGGAGATCCATAGCATGGTCGAGTACCATGGTACCTACCACACTTGCCACATTGTTTCGTAGTAGGCCGTGGTCCTCCAATCACGATTCCCTTAGCTGGAGCAATGGCCGGATACATGGGAGTATCAACTGTCCTCTCCCAGATCTCATCAATTCTCGGCCTCTTTCCAGAGAATCTCTTGTTTCCTTTATAGCTGAAGCCTCTATCTATCATAGGTCTCTTCTTATCTCTGTCCCTCATCTTACCAACCTTTCCAAACTCTGAGGCGATTCTATCAACATCTTGTTCACATAATTGTGCCCTGCGCACTGCCACCTCATAGGTCAGTATATCCAGGGGAACCAATCTCGACCTGATGGTTGGTCTCAATCCATCCACAAACTTCTAGATTTTCTCGACCTCATTACTCATCGTGTTGGGATCATATCTGCCCAGGGATATAAAAGCAGTCTCATACTCATCCACAGTCCTGCTCCCTTGGGTCAGTCCTAAAAATGCAATCTTTAGCTTCCGTTGTGCGGTATCCGGGACATACTGTCTCCGGAAGGCCTCTAGAAATACATCCCAGCTGATCTCAGTATGCCGGGCTCTCAAAATAGGCCTGGTGGACTTCCACCAATGTTCTGCTGATCCCTTCAGCATAAAAGCAGCAAATGCTACCATCTCGGTAGTAGTGCACTCAAAGAACCCATATAATTTCTCGATTTCATTGATCCAATCCTCAACCGCTACTGGGTCCTTTATTCCATTGAAAGACGGCGGTCCAAACTTTTGGAACTGCTGCAGTCTATCCAAATCACATCCATATCCCCAACCACTACTGGCTGGCATAGCAACCGGCGTAGGCACATCCTGTGTGGGTGGGGTATCTGTCGTCTGTAGCCTCTGGGCTTCCCTTGCCCGTGCCTCAGGAGCTGCTGCCTGCTCGGCATCACCCTGTGTAGCGGGACTCTGTCTACCGCCAACTCCAGATAAAGATTGGGTGACCAACTCCATAATCATCTTAATGCTCCTCAATCCTCGCGAAGCGAGCCTCAGTACTCTCGGGCCTCTCCTCTGGACCCTGTGGAGCATGCTCAACAACAGCCTCCACCTCAACATCATCCTGAGCCTCGTGTATTTTCGGCTCAACACGATCCCCAGGCCTACCTCTACGGCCTCGAGCCTGTGCTCTCATCCCTCTACCGTGACTGGTATTAGGCATACTTACTCAATTCCCTACATTCACAATCAATTACTTAATCAACCCATCGACACACACAATTTGTATCTAAACAAGCACAGTAACTTGGGGATGAAATTTTTTTTCAACTTATTAAGTATTTTAGACACGACACACGTCAAACCAACTCGAGCTCTGATACCAACTTCTGTCACGACCCTTAACTTACCAAAATACGTATAAATTTTTCGCATTTTCATGCATCAATTGTTAATCATCCTTCTTCGATCGTGAACAACCACACTCTTAACAGTTGGGCTATGTGCCGACGTCTAACTCACTCCACCATACCAATTCAATTTGTATATTATTCATAGGTAAACACTTGTATAAATTTATATATATCAGAGTTGTTACATGTGTTTACATCGTTTTACATCCCCAATAGTTACATACAAAATGCTACTGTGCTATCGTAAGTTTAGATACAAAATTTCAACAGTGTGTATACCTTTAGCGATGGGATGCAGCGGATTACCAAAAGGAAAACGCCTCCAGTCACGCTCACTATATACTCAATTCTCTATAGAGAGGGGGAAAATAAGGGGGGTGAGCAAACCACACGCTCAGTAAGGCAATCATGCGAACAGGTAGATACTGCACTATCTACGTGATCGTGATGCCATGCTCAAAAGCATTTAATTCATCATTTATCTCAAAACATGAGTGTATGATTGTGTTAATGGTATGTAAAGCATTCATGCTATTAAAATTCAGTGCACATTTCAACTCAAAGCATGGTATAAATCATCATGCATAATTCACAATAAAAGCATGGCATTACCCATCATGCATTTTCTCAAATAGCATGGTATTAACCATCATGCATTTTCACAATAAAGCATGGCATTAAACATTATGCATTTTCACAATAAAGTATGGCATTAAACATCATGCATTCGTGCACTTTAAAAACCATTAACAAATCAATTCAACACTGGTCAGGTCTCAGTCTATCCCTCGGACCTTCCTGACCCACAAATCATTTCAAACATAGATTTATTCTCAAATAGCAGTAGACATGTGAGATAGGCAGTTCAACAACAGGTCATAACCTCAAGGCCTATGTACATAACCTGTGATACCGACTACACGGGTCAGGTGTGCGGGATATCACCACTATCTGCTTCCATACGGGAGGTGGGTCAAATCCTACCCGTCGGTCCATAGCAGATCTCGTCCGAAGATGGCACATCACATCTCAACACGGTACAATGTACTCCATGGTACATGCACGGTACAACGTATTCCGTGGACCCAATCAACACATCATATCACGCCACATCTCAAACGCACGTGTGAGCCTATTTAATCGGTACGACCTCTTGTCTACCCGAAGCTCCTAACACGGCTAATTAATCATGTCAAAATAATGCAAGTATGAGCCTATTTAATCGATGTGACACCCAGTCTACTCGAAGCTCCAAACACGGCAACATGCAAGGTGGGCATCCAGTGGGAGACAAACTCGAAGCACAATGCCAAAACAATTATGAAATCCATGTGAAAACTAGTGCCTCTTGCACTCATGTGTATAAAACACGTAAAATCTCGTGCGAGTCATACTCTTGCACGCTTTCATACTCACGAAATCATATAGGTGGCTCAAAACTTGCAAAGTATGGTTAACAAAGCCAAAACATACTCATTTCTTTTGCAAATCATTTCAATGTTAGCCAACCTACCAATCATTTGCTAAAAAGCAATGAAATATGACTTTCAAAGCAATATGCTTTTGTTTTCATGCACATTTTATCAAACACCCAACTTTTTCCCTTCAATCACCCAGCATCATTTCCTAATGTCTCATGCATACTAGCAAAGCATTTAATGCGCCCAAATTGCGCACAGATATCTCTAAGAGTTCACATAATTCCCTTACCTCGATTTACTTGGTGTGACTCCTTTCCTTTTAGCTTCTCACGCTCTTGGCTCAACTCACCTCGGCGTATCCTCGGAAGCTGCGATTCATTCATTAAATCAATTGAGTTAATGTATTTAACCCATAATTGACCTCACTAGTCAATATTATTCACTTATGCATTTTACAAATGCCTTAATCCACATTTTACCTCTTTTAGGTAAATCTCACAATTTATCCACTAACCACATCTTAAAATCATACCACAACACTATTAATAACTTCTACATATCTCATTCATCATTAATCTCCATACATTTCACTTTCTCACTCTAGACCATTTCTAGGTCATAATCATTCCAATGTATTTAGATAGTTTCTAACCATCCATACTCATGCCAAACAACTCCAAAATCAATTATATAAACAATGTACCATAGTTGGAGTGCTAGAATCTTACCCAATTTGATTTCTCTTCTTGCTCCAAATGGCAATGCCCTTAACTCCTTCAATACCAACAATGGGAAAATGCTTTCCAACTATGTTGTTCTTTTCTTTGATAGGAACAACTTTGCCTCTAATGGTCTCTCTTCAAACCTCACTGAAAATGGCTAATTTTAGAGAGAGAAAGTTAGGTTTTTGGGTTGAAAGTGGAAGGTTTGTGTTTTTCCAGAAATTTTTTGATTTTCAGCACTCCTTATATAGAAATAGCTTGAGGAGATCGATCTGGTCCAAGAGGAGATCGATCTGGTCCCCTTAAATCCCTCTTTTTCACTGTATTTTAAACATGAGATCGATCTGTCGAAGCATGAGATCGATCTGCTCCCAAACAGAGAGCTAAGGAGATCGATCTGGGTGCTTGGGGATCGATCTTTTCACTACAGAATGCTGAGGAGATCGATCTGCTCTATTCCTTTGCCCAAATAAGAGCATTTTGGCCCTTCCAGATCGATCTCTCATCCCATGAGATCGATCTACCCTTCACAATTTCTAGATTTTCTGCAGTTCTTTTGCGGCAACACTTACCAAACATCCTTAATTCGCTACCATGATCCTTTTCTCATCCATTCATCTTTGAGACTTGAAAATAGCATCCGTCCTCACTTCATACACATTAAAACTTGTGTAGAATCTTTGTATGACCAATGGTACTTAATATAAACAAAAATGGAAGTGCACATCTTATGCAATTCTACTTCCATTTTACCAAACTACTCATAATCCATTCTACACACATTCTCCACATGTTTAAGTCCATTTCTTCACATTCATACTTAATGTAACTTGTATGTACAATTACCACTCTCATTACAAGTGTGTACATTACTTATGGACTTACATCACATATACTTCACTCATGAATTCATAGTACAACTCTATTTATATTTTCTATGTACATATATACCCTTATAAATATACGGGGTCTCACAACTCGTACTCGAATTTTCATGAGATGCATGACAGAGTGCTAGAGAGTTACTCGTACTCGATTCTTCATTATTTATACATGACATAGTACTTGAGCTATTGCTCGTACTTGATTTGATGAGTTTTTGTGCATAGCATGGTACTGGAGCTATTACTCGTACTTGATTTGATACATGAACTATGCATGACCTAGTACTGGAGGTTTACTCGTACTAAAGTTGAGTTTGCGATGTGAAACAGTGTTTGAGCGGAGTGTCAACTGTGAGTCACGCTCAAAGGCGCACACTGTATTTTATGTGATATATAAGACATGTTGAAAAATCGTGCTTGATTTCCTCATATAGACTGAGTGTCACACTATGAGATGTTCGCATGTGGATTTAGAGACGTGGTATTTATATTCCATGGTATTTATAGGGCTAAGACCTATGGCAGGCACCCCGACTGTGATGTAGTGTCATGACCCAATTCCATTCTCTTTAACCAAAAATCACTAAAAATTTTTTGCGTTTTACTGTTACCTTACCCGGTCGTGAACTAACTCACCACACATTGTTGGGCTGTGAGTCAATAATAAACACCACATCTCATTCATTCTCATTTAAATAAAACGATGTCATACATTTGCATTTAATCTTGTACTTATACAAAAGCATGTTTTACTGACATCTACATCCCCCATAATTACAACTCAAAGAATACTGTGCTTTTACATTGTTTAGATACAAAAAGAATCACTGTGTATATACCTCTAAGCGATGGAGATGCAGCGAAGTCCAAAATACCATGCCTCAGTCCTCACTGGGCTACTATGCACGCTCTGTAGGGGGGAAATAGAGAGGGATGAGCAACCACACGCTCAGTAAGGCAATAATGCAAGCATGGTAGATAACTACTCTATCTACATGCTGATAGTGTTATGTATAAATCATTTATGGTAGGAGCATGAGGAATAAAACTATGCCATATGAGTATACATATATATCATGTGTCAAAATCATGTACATTGGCATATCAAACATGGTAAAAAGAACATCATGTATAAATCATCTCATGCTCAATCTCATTTAAATTCATAAAAATGGCAATTCATTAAGAAACCTCCTTTTTAAACCAACATCATAAACCTCTTTCTCAACACATAAATACCACCAAATCAATTCACAATCACAATCACATTTTCATTTCACAATTCACGCATGTGTATACAAACTAGGTCACTATATCAAAAGTGCCTATGTGGACCACTACATCATAAATCATCCCAGACCACACGCATCCAGGTGTGCGGGGTATCATGTTGGCACGAAGATGGATTATCCCTCGCCAGACTTTCTCATCACATAACCATCATGCGGTACATCGTACTCCATGTGATATACACGGTACAGCGTACTCCGCAGACTCATATTGTGATTGGGGGTGCCATTCCTAGGTCTTACCTACCCCATACCAAGAGTTTTCCATATCCGTGAAGGAGAGCCTCCCTGCCGAACAAAGCCTTCCTGCCTCCTCGGGCTTAAGGATGTTAGCTAAAGAATGTAGGGCTTAAGGATCCTTCCATAAGAGAGCCTCCCCACCGAACAGAGCCTCCCCGCCTAACAGAGCCTCCCCGCCTCCTCGGGCTTAAGGATGATGGCTTAAGGATGTAGGGCTTAAGGATCTTACCGTACCCATGTAGGAGAGCCTCCCTGCCTAACAGAGCCTCCCCGCCCCTCCAGGGCTTAAGGATGTTGGCTTAAGGATCCCACCGTAAGAGAGCCTCCCCACCGAACAGCGCCTCCCCGCCTAACAGAGCCTCCCCGCCTCTTTGGGCTTAAAGATGTTAGCTTAAGGATGTAGGGCTTAAGGATCTTACCAGCTTTCACAACCTTATACGTATCACAATGTGCAAACTTGTGCGAGCAAAGCTCTAGCACTACTCATGCATCCTCTCATAAAGAGACGCGTACGAGCATAGCTCTAGTACGATTATACTCATAAGACAAACCACTCAAAAGCCATGTACGGGCAGAAGCTCCAGTACGGTTTATAAATATCATCATAGTTTCCAAATCAAGGTACGAGCTAAGCTCCAGCACGTTTCATACAAATGAAAACATCAATACCCGATGCGAGCTAGGCTCTAGCACGATTTAATTCACATAAACATGATAGGCGGCTCATAAGCTTTTAAAGCTATCTCAAAACATATTTGGCACTTCGCATGTCTATCACAAACATCAAACCACAATAGCTATCCTATCTATCAATTCGTTTAAAACCAAATACATGTTTTGTGAAAGCATTCAAAACACTTGATTTATGCAATTATTAGCCTTACTATCCCTTTTTATACATCTATGTAAACCAAATCATCTAATATTCACAACTATTTTCGCATACCAAACAACCAATTTCTCAAACGTTCATGCATTTCATAAACACCCTATAATCCCACAAATTACGAGCAGCTACCTCTATATACTTACAGAATTCCCTTACCTGAAATCGCGATGCGTGATTCCACTTCCTTAAGCTGCTTACTGGTACGGTTCGATTCGTCTTCAACGAACTCTTCAGGACTGCACAAAATCGTATCTCGCATTATATTCGATCCGTATAATATGACATCGTGCGTTCACTATAGTCAATTCGACCTATAGTTTCTAGTGATGCTCTTAAGGCCTCGTTTCATTACTTTACCCATAACTCGAGTCTATGGATTCTTTTAAGCCTATTAACTCATTCCAAATCGATATTAAATCGATATTAAGCTCATAGTGTTCATATTTCATTGATTTCCTCACTATGGCATTTATTAAGCATTTATATACTCATTTTCATAATTCCACTTAAACTCAAATTATAACTCCACATAACCATTCCAAATCATCCACATTACTCATTTAACTACTTTACCATGCCTATAAACCACCAACTCCCCAAATCACACTCTCACACTAGAGGCATTCCATTTTCTAGGTCACATTAGTTTCTAACACAACCTAGGTGTTTCCATCCATACATACTCATGCCAAACAACTCCAAAATTAATTCAATAGACAATATACTTGGATTGGAGTGTTAGAATCTTATCAAATATGATTTTTCTTCTTGCTCTAAATGTCAATGCCCTTATCTCCTTCAATACCCACAATGGGATTTTAGGTTCCAACTATGTTGTTCTCTTCCTCAAGATGAACAACTTAATATCCAATGGTCTCCCCTCAATTCTTGCTGGAAATGACTGATTTTAGAGAGAGAAAGTTAGGTTTTTTGGTTAGAAATGGAAGATTGGTGTTTTTCTCGAAATTCTCAGATTTTCAACTCTCCTTATATAGAAATAGCTTGAGGAGATCAATCTGATCCAAGAGGAGATCGATCTGGTCCCCTTAAATCTCTCATTTTCATGAAATTTTAAGCATGAGATCGATCTGTCGAAGCATGAGATCGATCTGGTCCCAAACAGAGAGCTAAGGAGATCGATCTGGGTGCTTGAGGATCGATCTTTTCATTACAGAATGCTTAGGGTATCGATCTGGTCCCATTGGAGATCGATCTGCTCTATTTCATTGCCCAAATAAGAGCATTTTGGCTCTTTCAAATCGATCTCTCATCTTATGAGATCGATCTGGCCTTCATGTTTTCCAGATTTCCTGCAGTTTCCTTGCTGCAACTCATACTAACACATCCTTGATCTATTGCCATGGCCATTTTCTCATCCATCCACCTTTATAACTTGAAAATGACATCCATTCATACCTTATGCACATTGAAACTTGTGTGCATTCATTGTATGTCTAAAGGTATGCTACATAAAACCAAATGGAAGCATTTATATTCATGCAACTTCCTTCCATTTACCACACCACCCATTTTGAGTTTCAATCACATCCATCACTTATAAGGACTCATTTCTTCATATTCATACTCAATGGAACTTGTATGTACGTTACAAATCATAATACACATACATACATTGAATCCATGGACTTACATCGATCATACTTTACATTACAAGTCCATTCACATTCATTACACATTACAACTTTACATATACGGGGTATCACATTCTCCCCTCCTTCAAGGAATTTGGTCCTCCAAATTAGAACCAAGTCACTCTTCAAAAAGTTAGGGGTACTTCTCCCGTATCAAGTTCTCCAATTCCCATGTGGCCTCTTCCGCCGTGTGATGTTGCCAAAGAACTTTCACCAATGGAACTGTCTTATTCCGCAACACTTTCTCTTTTCTGTCCAATATCCGAACCGGCTTCTCAACATATGTCATACTCTCATGGAGCTCCAACGGCTCATATCTTATTACGTGTGCCGGGTCCGGGTGATACTTTCGAAGCATCGAGACGTAGAAGACGTTGTGGACAATTACCAAGTCCGGTGGCAATGCCAACCTATACACCTTATCTCCCACTCTCTCCAAAATCTCGAAGGGTCTGATATATCTAGGGCTCAGCTTGCCCTTCTTACCAAATCTCATAATACCCTTCGATGGTGATACCCTCAGAAACACCGACTCACTCTCATCAAACTCCAGTGGTCTTCGTCTCTTGTCAGCATAACTCTTTTGCCGGCTCTGAGCTGTCCGTAATCTCTCACATATCAACTGGACGTCCTCAGATGCCTGCTGCACTAAGTTTGGAGTAAAAATCTGTCTGTTACCAACCTCTTCCCATCCAATAGGGGAACGGCATCTACGGCCGTACAATGCCTCATAGGGTGCCATCCTGATACTCGGATGATAGCTATTATTATAAGCGAACTCGGCTAACTGCAGGTGGTCATCCCAGGAGCCTCTAAAATCCAGCACACACACTCTCAACATATCCTCGAGGGTCTGTATAGTCCTCTCTGACTGCCCATCTGTCTGAGGATGAAAAGCGGTGCTAAAACTCAGTCGAGTCCCCAGCGCTTCCTGAAAATATTCCTAAAAATAGGAAGTGAAGCGGGCATCCCTATCAGAAACAACGCTCACCGGTACACCATGTAGCCGTACTATCTCTCGAATATACAGGTTCGCCAACTGACTCAGTGTATCGATAACTCTCATAGCCAAGAAATGGGTAGACTTAGTCAACCGTTCCACAATAACCCATATGGCATCATGACCTCTGCGGGTCCTCGGCAACCCCATCATAAAATCCATGGTGACATGCTCCCACTTCCAAGTCGATATCGGTAGAGGCTGCAATAATCCTGCAGGCTTCTGATGCTCTACCTTTACTTGCTGACAACGAGACACTTAGCGACATATTCAGCAATGTCTCTCTTCATTCCAGACCACCAATAAACCTTCTGAAGGTTTTGATACATCTTGGTACTTCCCGGATGTATCGTATACTTCGATGAGTGAGCCTCTGATAAAATCGTTCTCTTGATCTCAGGATCCCTGGGAACGCATACTCTACCTCTAAACCTCAATAACCCATCAGCACTCTGCTCAAAATCAATTCCCACACCTATCTGTATCTGCCTCAGCCAATCGATGCATCGTCGATCGCTCTGCTGGGCTCGCCGAATACGGCCAATCAACTCTGGCTCTAGTCTCAAACTAGCCATGATCTCAAGTCTCTCAGATCCAGGTGGGGTTACATCCAAACTGAGGTTTGAAAAGTGTTCTAACAATTCATGTTCCCGTACCATCATATAAGACACCAACCCAAGGTTCTTTCTACTCAAAGCATCGACAACTACATTTGCCTTACCCGGGTGGTACATGATTTTACAATCATAGTCCTTCAGCAGTTCGAGCCATCTCCTCTGTCTCATATTCAGCTCTTTCTGTGAGAACATGTACTTAAGGCTCTTATGATCTGTGAACACCTGAAATTTCTCACCATAGAGATAGTGGCGTCATATTTTCAAAGCAAATACTACAGCCGCCAACTCCAAATCATGTGTCGGGTAGTTCCTCTCGTGATCTTTCAACTGTCTAGATCTATAGGCAACTACCTTCCCATCCTGCATAAGCACACAGCCCAGTCCCTGGTGTGATGCATCCGTATACACCAAGAATCCTCCTGAACTGGTAGGAATGGTGAGAACTGGAGCAGTCATCAATCGACGCTTAAGCTCCTTAAAACTCCTCTCACATGCCTCATCCCACACAAACTTAACATCTTTTCGCATGAGGCGTGTCAATGGAGCAGCTAGTCTGGAGAAACCCTCTACAAATCTCAGATAATATCCTGCCAATCCCAGAAAACTCCTGATCTCAGTTACTGTCTTGGGCTGTTCCCACTGTACAACTACCTCTATCTTGGATGGATCTACCGATACCCCATCCCTTGACACAACATCCCCAAAAATAAGATCTGTTCCAACCAAAAGCTACACTTGCTGAGTTTGGCATACAATTCTCTCTCTCGGAGGGTCTGCAGAACTATCCTCAAGTGCTCCTCATGATCTTCCCTGGACTTGGAATACACCAAAATGTCATCAATGAACACTATTACAAACTTGTCCAGGTATGGCTTGAATATATCATTCATCAATTCCATAAATGCTGCGGGAGCATTCGTCAATCCGAATGGCATCACCAAAAACTCGTAGTGGCCATAACGGGTATGGAATGCTGTCTTGGGTATATCTCCACTCCTGATCCTCAACTGATGATACCCTGACCGCAGATCTATCTTAGAAAATACTTCAGCTCCCTGGAGCTGATCCAACAAATCATCGATTCTTGGAAGGGGGTACTTGTTCTTAATGGTGGCCTTATTCAACAACCGGTAATCTATACACAGTAAGAGGCTTCCATCCTTCTTCCTTACAAATAGAACTGGTGCTCCCCAAGGTGAGACACTCGGTCTAATAAACCCCTTCTCCAACAACTCTTGCAGCTGTTTCTTCAGCTCTTCCAATTCAATCGGAGCTATTCTATAGGGTGGTTTCGATATCGGCTCTGTACCAGGTACTAGCTCAATGCAAAATTCCATTTCCCTTTCAGGTGGTAGTCCTGGTAATTCATCCGAAAAGACATCAGGGTAATCCGTAATTACGGCTATGTCTCTCAATTCTGGGTGTGCCTCATCTATATCAACCACGTATGCAATGAACCCTTCACATTATCCTCTCCATCGTTCGTAACATAAACCATCACTCCACATTCAACATTTATCATAAACAATAATTTATCTCTCAAGCAATATGCATTTAAAATCATACTCCTTTATTTACAACAAACATGCTATTTTCATATCATTTCTTTTCAACAAAATTTACAATAAGATTGTCTAATCCTGAAAACATCAATGCTTTGGCATGACAATCCATCACAACACGATTGGTAGCCAACCAATCCATTCCCAAAATTACATCAAAATCATTCATATTCAATAAAATCAGATTGGCTATCATTTCCTTCCCCTCTATCTTTAACTTACAATCTCTACGTACATGTTCAGTCAATTGACTATCATTCATGGGTGTGGAAATCATTAACATTTTATCCAACGATGTTGGTTTCACATGCTTCAATAATTTATGTGCAAAGGAAGGTGATATGAAAGAATGCGTGGCACCAGGATCAAATAATACCAATGCTTCTAAATCAAAGATTCGGATGGTACCTTTAATCACATCCGTCGATGCGTCTGCGTGCACCCTTCCTCTGCTCACACCCACAGCCTATTTCCCTTTTTCCTCAGCTGTAGCCCTCCTCCTCGGGGCTGCTGTCTCAACTGGAGCTCCCTCAGGCTCCTTGCCCTTCTGTGGGGCAATCTCCATCTTCTCGGGACAATGCTTAGCCATATGTCCTGGTCTCTCGCATCTAAAACACACCATAGGGGTTATCAGACAGGGCCTATTCCCATGAAATCTCCCACATCTCCTACACTGATCAGTAGTAGGACGTGGTCCTCCAATAGTCATACCCCTTGGCGCAGTCAAGGCTGGGTATATGGGAGGTCTAGCAGCTCTCTCCTGCACCTCCTCAATCTTAGGCCTCTTCTCGAAAAATCTTTAGCCACCTCTCTTGGCCACTCTTCCAAACCCGGATCTCTTTCGATCTTTGTCCTTTCTAACACTGACTCTCCCAAGCTCGGAGGCATTTCGCTCAAAGTCTTGCTCACATAACTGAGCCTTATGTACAGCCTCCTCATAAGTCAAGATGTCAAAGGGAGCTAGCTTAGTCCGGATGGCCAATCTCAATCCATCTATGAACTTCTGAATCTTTCGGGTCTCACTACCCATCGTGTCCGGGTCATATCTCCCCAAGGACATAAACTTGGACTCATACTCGTCCACAGTTCGGTTCCCTTGAACCAGGTTCATAAATTCCATCCGTAATTTCCTCTATGCGGTAGTTGGAATATACTGTCTCCTGAAGGCCTCTAAAAATATCTCTCATGAGATCTCAGAGTGTCTGGCCCTCAAAATAATCTCGGTGGACGTCCACCAATGCTCGGCCTTGCCTTTCAACATAAACACGGCAAAGGCTACCTTTTCAGCTGAAGTGCATCGAAAAAACCTATACAGTTTCTCCATCTCATACACCCAATCCTCCGTAACCACTGGGTCCTTCACCCCTCTAAACACTGGGGGTTTCAGCGCTTGAAATTCTCGCAACCTGCTCAAGTCGCAGTTATAACCCAAATCACTACCGCTCTGTTGTGGAGCGATAGGAGAAACTATATCCTGGGCTGGAGATGGTGTAGCAGTAGCAGTCTCTATAGTCTGAGGTCTCTCCGCCTTTGCAGCTGCCTGTTTAGCAGTAGGCTGTGCCGCGGGACCTCGTCTGTCACCAGCGCCCAAGGCCTGCGTGACTATTTCCACCAAGTTCTCAATACTCCGCTCTAACCTAGCGAAGCGAGCCTCAGTATCCTCTGTTCTCTCAGCAGGGTTCTGTGGAGCCTGCTCAGTTTGTGGCTCCGCACGGCTCTCAGGCCTACCTCTACGGCCTCTAGCACGTGCTCTCGCCCCTCTACCTTTGAGTGTAACTGGCATAGTGCCTAACTTCCTGTATTATAATAATTCATTAAGCTCAATCCATCACGGCATACACAGTTATATCTAAACAAAAGCATAGTACTATGGGGATGTACTTTCTTACGTTTTATTAATGACTCACATCAGGCCAACACAGCTCTGATACCAATCTCTGTCACGACCCAATTCCATTCTCTTTAACTGAAAATCACTAAAAATTTTTCGCTTTTTACTGTTACCTTACCCGGTCATGAACTAACTCACCACACACTGTTGGGCTGTGAGTCAATAATAAACACCACATCTCATTCATTCTCAGTTAAATAAAATGATGTCATACATTTGCATTTAATCTTGTACTTATACAAAAGCATATTTTACTGACATCTACATCCCCCATAATTACAACTCAAAGAATATTATGCTTTTACATTGTTTAGATACAAAAAGAATCACTGTGTATATACCTCTAAGCGATGGAGATGCAGCGGAGTCCAAAATACCACGCCTCAGTCCTCACTGGGCTACTATGCATGCTCTATAGGGGGGAAATAGAGAGGGATGAGCAACCACACGCTCAGTAAGGTAATAATGCAAGCATGGTAGATAACTACTCTATCTACATGCTGATAGTGTTATGCATAAATCATTTATGGTAGGATGATGAGGAATAAAACTATGCCATATGAGTATACATATATATCATGTGTCAAAATCATGTACATTGGCATATCAAACATGGTAAAAAGAACATCATGTATAAATCATCTCATGCTCAATCTCATTTAAATTCATAAAAATGGCAATTCATTAAGAAACCTCCTTTTTAAACCAACATCATAAACCTCTTTCTCAACACATAAATACCACCAAATCAATTCACAATCACAACCACATTTTCATTTCACAATTCACGCATGTGTATAAAAACTAGGTCACTATATCAAAAGTGCCTATGTGGACCACTACATCATAAATCATCCCAGACCACACGCATCCAGGTGTGCGGGGTATCATGCTGGCACGAAGATGGATTATCCCTCGCCAGACTTTCTCATCACATAACCATCATGCGATACGTCGTACTTCATGTGATATACACGGTACAGCGTACTCCACAGACTCATATCGTGATTGGGGGTGCCATTCCTAGGTCTTACCTACCCCATACCAAGAGTTTTCCATATCCGTGAAGGAGAGCCTCCCTGCCGAACAGAGCCTCCCCGCCTAACAGAGCCTCCCTGCCTCCTCGGGCTTAAGGATGTTAGCTTAAAGATGTTGGGCTTAAGGATCCTTCCGTAAGAGAGCCTCCCCACCGAACAGAGCCTCCCCACCTAACAGAGCCTCCCCGCCTCCTTTGGCTTAAGGATGATAGCTTAAAGATGTAGGGCTTAAGGATCTTACTGTACCCATGTAGGAGAGCCTCCCTGCCTAACAGAGCCTCCCCGCACCTCCAGGGCTTAAGGATGTTGGCTTAAGGATCCCACCGTAAGAGAGCCTCCCCACCGAACAGAGCCTCCCCGCCTAACAGAGCCTCCCCACCTCTTTGGGCTTAAGGATGTTAACTTAAGGATGTAGGGCTTAAGGATCTTACCAACTTTCACAACCTTATACGTATCACAATGTGCAAACTTGTGCGAGCAAATTTCTAGCACGACTCATGCATCCTCTCATAAAGAGACGCGTACGAGCATAGCTCTAGTACGGTTATACTCATAAGACAAACCACTCAAAAGCCACGTACGAGTAGAAGCTCCAGTATGGTTTATAAACATCATCATAGTTTCCAAATCAAGGTGCGAGCTAAGCTCCAGCACATTTCATACAAATGAAAACATCAATACCCGGTGCGAGCTAGGCTCTAGCACGATTTAATTCACATAAACATGATAGGCGGCTCATAAGCTTTTAAAGCTATCTCAAAACATATTTGGCACTTCACATGTGCTATCACAAACATCAAACCACAATAGCCATCCTATCTATCAATTCGTTTAAAACCAAATACATGTTTTGTGAAAGCATTCAAAACACTTGATTTATGCAATTATTAGCCTTACTATCCCTTTTTATACATCCATGTAAACCAAATCATCTAATATTCACAACTATTTTCGCATACCAAACAACCAATTTCTCAAACGTTCATGCATTTCATAAACACCCTATAATCCCACAAATTACGAGCAGCTACCTCTATATACTTACAGAATTCCCTTACCTGGAATCGCGATGCGTGATTCCACTTCCTTAAGCTGCTTACTCGTACGGTTCGATTCGTCTTCAACAAACTCTTTGGGACTGCACAAAATCGTATCCCGCATTATATTCGATTCGTATAATATGACATCGTGCGTTCACTATAGTCAATTCGACCTATAGTTTCTAGTGACGCTCTTAAGGCCTCGTTTCATTACTTTACCCATAACTCGAGTCTATGGATTCTTTTAGGCCTATTAACTCATTCCAAATCGATATTAAATCGATATCAAGCTCATAGTGTTCATATTTCATTGATTTCCTCACTATGGCATTTATCAAGCATTTACATACTCATTTTCATAATTCCACTTAAACTCACATTATAACTCCACATAACCATTCCAAATCATCCACATTACTCATTTAACTACTTTAGCATGCCTATAAACCACCAACTCCCTAAATCACACTCTCACACTAGAGGCATTCCATTTTTTAGGTCACATTAGTTTCAACACAACCTAGGTGTTTCCATCCATACATACTCATACCAAACAACTCTAAAATCAATTAAATAGACAATATACTTGGATTGGAGTGTTAGAATCTTACCAAATATGATTTTTCTTCTTACTCTAAATGTCAATGCCCTTATCTCCTTCAATACCCACAATGGAATTTTGGGTTTCAACTATGTTGTTCTCTTCCTCAAGATGAACAACTTAATGTCTAATGGTCTCCCCTCAATTCTTGCTGAAAATGGCTGATTTTAGAGAGAGAAATTTAGATTTTTTGGTTAGAAATGGAAGATCGGTGTTTTTTTGAAATTTTTAGATTTTCAGCCCTCCTTATATAGAAATAGCTTGAGGAGATCGATCTGATCCAAGAGGAGATCGATCTGGTCCCCTTAAATCTCTCATTTTCATGAAATTTTAAGCATGAGATCGATCTGTCGAAGCATGAGATCGATCTGGTCCCAAACAGAGAGTTAAGGAGATCGATCTGGGTGCTTGAGGATCGATCTTTTCATTACAGAATGCTTAGGGTATCGATCTGGTCCCATTGGAGATCGATCTGCTCTATTTCATTGCCCAAATAAGAGAGCATTTTGGCTCTTCCAGATCGATCTCTCATCTTATGAGATCGATCTGGCCTTCATGTTTTCCAGATTTCCTGCAGTTTCCTTGCTGCAACTCATACTAACACATCCTTGATATAGGCCATTTTCTCATCCATCCACCTTTATAACTTGAAAATGGCATCCATTCATACCTTATGCACATTGAAACTTGTGTGCATTCATTGTATGTCTAAAGGTATGCTACATAAAACCAAATGAAAGCATTTATATTCATGCAACTTCCTTCCATTTACCACACCACCCATTTTGAGTTTCAATCACATCCATCACTTATAAAGACTCATTTCTTCATATTCATACTCAATGGAACTTGTATGTACGTTACAAATCATAATACACATACATACATTGAATCCATGGACTTACATCGATCATACTTTACATTACAAGTCCATTCACATTCATTACACATTACAACTTTACATATACGGGGTCTCACATGTAGGGTCCATGGAGTACGTTGTACCGTGCGAGTGGCATGGGGTACACTATACCGTGTGGTGTTATGGAGTTGAGGAAGTTATGGCTGGCGGTTGTGATGGACTGACCCCCCTCTCGTTGCAGCAGTGATGCCCCGCACACTACGATTCTGTGTTGCCTGGGATCACCATTATAGGATATTATTGCATTTCATCACAAAGTCTCACATGATATATCACCTGACTGATTTATTTATGATACGGATGACCTGAGGGATGGGTCGAAATCCGATTATGGTGTTGTGAATGATTTAAATCCCATATTTACTGTGATTTGAACATAAATGACATGATTTATCTAAAGGCATTGTGATATTATAAAGATGCATTATTTTGCACTACATGCCTACATTTGAGAACAAAAGCATGATTTCTGTACATGAGATTTAATCTGTACAAGTGTATATATATATATATTAAAGACATGCTTTGAAAGTGAGTTAAGGAAATGATATTTTCAGGCATAGCATTATTTTGAGTAGATAGTGTAGATGTCTACTTGCTTATCTGATTTCTTTATTGAGCTGTGAGCTCACCCTCTTTTCTTTTATATCTATCTACAGAGCATTAGCAGTAGAGTGAGAGCGTTTGAGGGATAGTATTCCTGTTGTCCGCTACCATTTCCTATCGATCGATAAGTATACATATTTTGTACAGTTCTGTATCTAAACATATAAATAGCACAGTGATGTATACCATATATATTATGGGGAATGTATTTGTATCATATTTTATATGAGTTCACATGTATTATAAAAGAAATTATAATCAGAAATAGTACATTAACATGTATGTATGATAATGGATGATATGGTAAGTAAGGATGCTGACATCGAATCACAGCCCAACCATTGATAAGGAGAAAGGTAAGTTAAAATGCAAAAAATTTGTAGTGATTTGGTTAAGTCATGGAGGGTCATGACACATTAGGGGCTGGTGATAGACTAGGTCCAGCCGGGCAGCCTACTACTACTGGACAGACAGCTATAAAGAGACCTCAAACTATAGAGGCCGTTACACCAGCACCGATTCAGGATACAGTTTCTCCTATCACTCTATAGCCGAGCGGTAATGATCTGGGTTATGACTAGGAGTGGGATAGGTTATGACAGTTCCAGGAGTTCAGACCTCCAGTCTTTAGAGGAGTGAAGGACCTAATTGTTGTAGAGGATTGGATTTATAAGATGGAGAAGTTTTATTGAGAGGGTTGCCTTTGCCGTATTTATGTTGAAAGGCGAGGTAAAGCACTGGTGGAGATCCACAGTATTGATCCTGAGAGCCCGAAACCCAGAGATCACATGAGAGATATTTTTGGAGGCCTTTAGGAGGCAGTATATTTCAGCCACTGCACAACGGAAGCTGTGGATGAAGTTTATGAATTTGGTTCATGGGAACCGCTCCGTAGATGAGTATGAGTCGAGGTTCATATCATTGGGGAGGTATGACCCGGATATGTTGAGCAGTAAGGTTAGGAAGTTCCAGAAGTTCATGGAAGGATTGAGACCAGCCATCGTATCTATATTGGCTCCGTTTGACATCCCCACTTATGAGGAGGCAGTGCGCAGGGCGCAGCTATGTGAACAAGACTTTGAGCAAAATGCCTCAGAGTTTAAGAAGGTCAGTAGCAGGAGAGATAGAGACCGAAAGAGATCAAGAGGTGATAGAGATATCAGAAGAGGAGGTCGAAGACTATTTGGGAAAAGACCTCAGATTAAGGAGATACAAGAGAGAGCTATTAGACCTCCTGTGTACCCGGCTTTAGCTCCACCAAGGGGTATAGTCACTGGAGGACCACGGCCTACTACTGAGCAGTGTAGGAGATGTAGTGGATTTTATGGTACTAGGCCTTGTCCGATGACCCCTAGAGTATGTTACAAATTTGGGAAGCAAGTACATATCATGAGGTATTGCCCAGAGATGATTGAGACTACCCCATAGAAGGGCAAAGAGTCTGAAAGAGCTCCTGTTGAGACTTCTGCTTTGAGGAGAAAAGCTACAACTGAGGAGAAAGGGAAACAAGTGGTTGGCAGAGGGTGAATGCATGCATTGGACTAGGACACTGCAGACACTTCAGTGGATGTGATTAAAGGTACTATCCTGATTTTTGATTTAGAAGCATTTGTGTTATTTGATCCTGGTGCCACACATTCCTTTATATCGCCTTCATTTGCACGTAAGTTGTCAAAGCATGTAAAGCCTACATCGTTAGATTTCTGTTGTTGATTTCCACACCTATGATAGTGTCACGACCTAATTTCATTCTCTTTAATCGAAAATCACTGAAAATTTTTCGCGTTTTACCATTACCTTACCCGGTCGTGAACTAACTTACCACCACACTGTTGGGCTGTGAGTCAATAATAAACATCACATCTCATTCATCCTCAGTTAAATAAAGCGATGTCATACATTTATAAGTTAATCATTAACTTACACAAGTTATGTTCACTGACATCTACATCCCCCATAATTACAACTCAAAAGACTATTGTGCTTTTACATTGTTTAGATACAAAAAGAATCCTGTGTATATACCTTTCGGCGATGGAAGCAGCGGATGTCCAAAACCACAATGCCTCAGTCCTCACTGGGCTACTATGCACGCTCTGTAGGAGGGGGAAAGTAGAGAGGGATGAGCAACCACATGCTCAGTAAGGCAATAATGCAAGCATGGTAGATAACTACTCTATCTACATGCTGATAGTGTTATGCATAAATCGTTTATGGTAGGAGCATGAGGAAGTAAAACTATGCCATATGAGTATACATATATATCATGTATCAAAATCATGTACATTGGCATATAAAACATGGTAAAAACATCATGTATAAATCATCTCATGCTCAATCTCATTTAAATTCATAAAAAGAGCAATTCATTAAGAAACCTCCTTTTTAAACCCACGTCATAAAACTCTTTCTCAAACACATACAATCTCATCACATCAATTCACAATCATAACCTTATTTTCATTTCACAAATCAATTCCACGAGTCTCGACCCCTCCTTCGGGTCTACCTTAAACAATCACAAATCACACTTAGAGATTTAAAATCATGTGGTAGTAAGTAAATCAAGCAAGGAGATAGGTTACTATATCTCAAGTGACTACGTTAGCCAATTGTCACATATCATCCCAGACCACACGGATTTCGATGTGCGGGGTATCGTGCTGGCATGAAGGTGGGTTAGTTCTCCGCCAGACTTTCTCAAATCAAGTAACCACCACGCGGTACATCGTACTCATGTGATATACACGGTACATCGTACTCTGCGGACCCATAACATGGTTGGGGGTGCCTGCCATAGGTCTTATCTACCCCATACCAAGTGTAACCTTTATAGTCTCAAGAGCATGTGGGAGTAACCTCAATACCAGGTCCTAACCCCTCATGGCCTTGCTCGCCCCTGTTGGGTTCCATGATTCAGGTCCTAGCCCCACACCCTCACCCCACTCAAGAGGTCTGTTAGGCCTGTTGGGTTCCCTGAATGGATGATGTCAGGTCCTAGCCCCTCAACCTCACCCCACTCAAGAGGTTGTCATACCTGTTGGGTTCCCTGAACACTAATCCGTATCTCTCACCACGGCCTCATACATACCACAGTGTAAAAACCAGCGTGAGCTACGCTCTAGCACGAATTCATGCATCAAAACCAATCACTTCGTACAAGCAACGCTCTTGTACGGCATTTATGCATAAAAATATGAAGAAAACCACGTACGAGCATAGCTCCAGTACGGTTATATGCATAAGAAAAACCACTCAAATCCACGTACGAGCGTAAGCTCCAGTATGGTTTATAAAACATCGTCACAATTCAAATCAAAGTGCGAGCTAAGCTCAAGCACGTTTCACACAAGTGAAAACATAGAAATCCAGCGCGAGCGAGCCTCTAGCACGAATTCAATCACATACACACGATAGGCGGCTCACATGCATTCAAAACATCTCAAAACATGCTTAGCGCCTCACATGGGCTATTTCACAACATCATTCAAGTATTAGCCAGCCTATCCTTTTATTTGCTCAAATCAAAGCATTGTGTTTTGTAAAAGCATTCAAAACACGTGATTTATGCAATTATTAGCCTTACTATCCCTTTTCAATAACCATTTCAAACAACTAAATCTCATACAAATACTCATAGTAATTTCCATACATCTTCAAAACACATTTCTATAAGTCCATGCATATTTTCAAAGCCCTATACACCCACAAAATACGAACAGCTACCTCTATATACTTACAGAATTCCCTTACCTGGAATCGCGATGCGTGATTCCACTTCCTTAAGCTGCTTACTCGTATGGTTCGATTCATCTCCACCGGACTCTTCGAAACTGCATATAATCATATTCCACATTATATTCGATCCATATAACAAGACACCGTGTGTTCACTATAGTCGATTCGACCTATAGTTTCTATTAACACTCATAAGGCCTTATTTCATTCTATTACCCATAACTCAAGTCTATGGATCTTCTTAGGCCTATTAACTTATTCCAAATCGATATTAAATCGACATTAAGCTCATAATGTTCATATTTTATGAATTCCCTCACTATGGCATTTTATCAAGCATATACATACTCATTTTCACAATTTCACTTAAACCCACATTATAACTCCACATAACCATTCCAAATCACCCACATTACTCATTTAACAACTTATCATAACTCATAAACTACTAACTCCCTAAATCATACTTTCTCACACTAGAGGCATTCCATTTTTTAGGTTACATTTGTTTCTAACACAACCTAGGTGTTTCCATCCATCCATACTCATGCCAAACAACTCCAAAATCAATTAAATAGACAATGTATTTGGATTGGAGTGTTAGAATCTTACCAAATCTGATTTTTCTTCTTGCTCCAAATGTCAATGCCCTTAGCTCCTTCAATACCCACAATGGGATTTTGGGTTCCAACAATGTTGTTCTCTTCCTCAAGATGAATAACTTAGCGTCTAATGATCTCCCCTCAATTCTTGCTGGAAATGGCTGAGTTTAGAGAGAGAAAGTTAGGATTTTGGGTTAGAAATGGAAGATTGGTATTTTTCCCAAAATTTTTAGATTTCCAGCACTCCTTATATAGAAATAGCTTGAGGAGATTGATCTGGTCCAAAAGGAGATCGATCTGGTCCCCTTAAATCTCTCATTTTCACGGCATTTTAAGCATGAGATCAATCTGCTCCCAAACAGAGAGCTAAGGAGATCGATCTGGGTGCTTGGGGATCAGTCTTTTCATTACAGAATGCTTAGGAGATCGATCTGGCCCCATTGGAGATCGATCTGCTCTATTCCATTGCCCAAATAAGAGCATTCTGGCTCTTCCAGATCGATCTCTCATCCTATGAGTGTGAGACCCCGTATATGTATAGTTGTAATGTGTAATGAATGTGAATGAACTTGTAATGTAAAGTATGATTGATGTAAGTCCATGGATTCAATGTACGTATGTGTAATATGAATTGTAACGTACATACAAGTTTCATTGAGTATGAATATGAAGAAATGAGTTCTTGTAAGTGATGAATGTGATTGGAACTCAAAATGAGTAGTGTGGTAAAATGGAATGGAGTTAAGCTTCCATTAGTTTGGAATGCGATACTTTTGGATATGCAATGAATGCACACAAGTTTCATTGTGCATAAGGTATGAATAGATGCCATTTTCAAGTTATAAAGGTGGATGGATGAGAAAATGACCATGGCAACAGATTAAGGATGTGTTGGTGTGAGTTGCAGCAAGGAAACTACAGGAAATCTAGAAAGTATGAAGGTCAGATCGATCTCATAGGATGAGAGATCGATCTGAAAGAGCCAGAATGCTCTTATTTGGGTAATGGAATAGAGCAGATCGATCTCCAATGGGGCCAGATCGATCTCCTAAGCATTCTGTAATGAAAAGATCGATCCTCAAGCACCCAGATCAATCTCCTTAGCTCTCTGTTTGGGACCAGATCGATCTCATGCTTCGACAGATCGATCTCATGCTTAAAATTTCATGAAAATGAGAGATTTAAGGGGACCAGATCGATCTCCTCTTGGACCAGATCGATCTCCTCAGGCTATTTCTATATAAGGAGGGTTGAAAATCTAAAAATTTTGGGAAAAACACCAATCGTCCATTTTTAACCCAAAAACCTAACTTTCTCTCTCTAAAATCAGCCATTTCCAGCAAGAATTGAGGGGAGACCATTAGACATTAAGTTGTTTATCTTGAGGAAGAGAACAATATAGTTGGAAACCTAAAATCCCATTGTGGGTATTGAAGGAGATAAAGGCATTGACATTTGGAGCAAGAAGAAAAATCATATTTGGTAAGATTCTAACACTCCAATCCAAGTACAATGTCTATTTAATTGATTTTGGAGTTGTTCGGCATGAGTATGTATGGATGGAAACACCTAGGTTGTGTTAGAAACTAATGTAACCTAGAAAATGGAATGCCTCTAGTGTGAGAAAGTATGATTTGGGGAATTGGTGGTTTATGGGTTATGATAAGTTGTTAAATGAGTAATGTGGGTGATTTGGAATGGTCATGTGGAGTTATAATCTGGGTTTAAGTGAAATTATGAAAATGAGCATGTAAATGCTTGACAAATGCCAGAGTGAGGAAATCAATGAAATATGAACACTATGAGCTTGTTATCGATTTAATATCAATTTGGAATGAGTTAATAGGCCTAAAAGAATCCATAGACTCGAGTTTTGGGTAAAGTAATGAAACGAGGCCTCATAAGCGTTAATAGAAAACTATAGGTCGAATTGACTTTAGTAAACGCACGATGTCATATTATATGGATCGAATATAATGCGGGATATGATTTTGTGCAGTCTCGAAGAGTTCGTTGAAGACGAATCAAACCGTACGAGTAAACAGCTTAAGAAAGTGGAATCACGCATCGCGATTCCAGGTAAGAGAATTCTGTAATTATATAGAGGTAGCTGCTCGTATTTTGTGGGTGTATAGGGCTTTGGAAATGTGCATGGATTTATAGAAATGTGTTTTGAAGATGTATGGATGTGACTATGAATAATTGTATGAGATTTGGTGGTTGAAATGGTATTGTAAAGAAATGCGATAGTAAGGCTAATAATTGCATAAATCTAATGTTTTGATGTTTTTCAAAACGGAATTGCTTGGTTTTAAGTAAGCTTGTAGATGGGCCGGCTAGTGTTTTATTGATGTTGTGGAAAAGCAATTATGAAGTGCTAAACCCGATTGCCGAGATTGTTTGATTGTGTATGAGTCGCCTATCGTATTTGCATGACATAAATCGTGCTAGAGCCTCGCTCGCGCTGGATTTCTATGTTTTCACTTGTGTGATACGTGCTTGAGCTTAGCTCGCACTTTGATTTGAATTGTGATGATGTTTTATAAACCGTACTAGAGCTTACGCTCGTACTTAGATTTGAGTGGTTTTTCTTATGCATATAACCGTACTGGAGCTATGCTCGTACGTGGTTTCTTCATATTTTATGCATAAATGCCGTACTAGAGCGTTGCTCGTACGAAGTGATTGGTTTTGATGCATGAATTCGCGCTAGAGCATAGCTCGCGTCAGTTTTCACACTGTGGTATGTATGAGGCCGTGGTGAGAGATACAGATTAACTCAGAGAACCTAACAGGCCTGACAGACCTCTTGAGTGGGGTGAGGGTGAGGGGCTAGGACCTGACATAATCCATTCAGGGAACCCAACAGGCCTAACAGACCTCTTGAGTGGGGTGAGGGTGAGGGGCTAGGACCTGAATCAGGAAACCCAATAGGGGCGAGCAAGGCCATGAGGGGCTAGGACCTGGTATTGAGGTTACTCCCACACGCTCTTGAGACTATAAAGGTTACACTTGGCATGGGGTAGATAAGACCTATGGCAGGCACCCCCAACCATGTTATGGGTCCGCGGAGTACGATGTACCGTGTATATCACATGGAGTACAATGTACCATGTGGTGGTTACTTGATTTGAGAAAGTCTGGTGAAGAACTAACCCACTTTCATACCAGCATGATACCCCACACACCGGGATTCGTGTGGTCTGGGATGATATGTGACGATTGGCCAATGTAGTCACTTGAGATATAGTAACCTGTCTCCTTGCTTGATTTACTTACCACCACATGATTTTAAATCTCTAAGCGTGATTTGTGATTGTTTAAGGTAGACCCGAAGGAGGGGTTGAGCCTTGTGGATTTGACTTGTGAAATGAAAATGAGGTTGTGATTGTGAATTGATGTGATGAGATTGTATGTGTTGAGAAAGAGTTTTATGACGTGGGTTTAAAAAGGAGGTTTCTTAATGAATTGCCCTTTTCATAAACTTAAATGAGATCAAGCATGAGATGATTTATACATGATGTTTTTACCATGTTTTATATGCCAATGTACATGATTTTGATACATGATATATATGTATACTCATATGGCATAGTTTTACTTCCTCATGCTCCTACTACAAATGATTTATGCATAACACTATCAGCATGTAGATAGAGTAGTTATCTACCATACTTGTATTATTGCCTTACTGAGCGTGTGGTTGCTCATCCCTCTCTATTTCCCCCATACAGAGCGTGCATAGTAGCCCAGTGAGGACTGAGGCGTGGTATTTTGGACTCCGCTGCATCTCAATCGCTTAGAGGTATATACACAGTGATTTTTTTTGTATCTAAACAATGTGAAAGCACAGTATTCTTTTGAGTTGTAATTATGGGGGATGTAGATGTCAGTAAAACATGCTTTTGTATAAGTACAAGATTAAATGCAAATGTATGAGATCATTTTATTTAACTGAGAATGAATGAGATGTGGAGTTTATTATTGACTCACAGCCCAACAGTGTGTGGTGTGTTAGTTCACGACCGGGTAAGGTAACAGTAAAACGCGAAAAATTTTTTAGTGATTTTCGGTTAAAGAGAATGGAATTGGGTCGTGATAGAGGTTGATATCAGAGCTGTGTTGGCCTGATGTGAGTCATTAATAAAACGTAAGAAAGTACATCCCCATAGTACTGTGCTTTTGTTTAGATATAACTGTGATGGATTGAGCTTGATAAATGATTTTAAATACAGGAAGTTAGGCACTATGCCAATTACACGCAAAGGTAGAGGGGCGAGAGCACGTGCTAGAGGCCGTAGAGGTAGGCCTGAGAGCCGTGCGGAGCCACAGACTGAGCAGGCTCCACAGAACCCTGCTGAGAGAGTAGAGGATACTGAGGCTCGTTTCGCTAGGTTAGAGTGGAGTATTGAGAATTTAGTGGAGATAGTCACGCAGGCCTTGGGCGCCGGTGACAAACGAGGTCCCACGGTACAGCCTACTACTGAACAGGCAACTGCAGAGGTGGAGAGACCTCAGACTGCAGAGACTGCTACTGCTACACCACCTCCAGTACAGGATATAGATTCTCCTATCGCTCCACAGCAGAGCGGTAGTGATGTGGGTTATGACTGCGACTTGAGCAGGTTGCGAGAGTTTCAAGCGTTGAAACCCCCAGTGTTTAGAGGGGTGAAGGACCCAGTGGTTACAGAGGATTGGGTGTATGAGATGGAGAAACTATATAGGTTTTTTCGATGCACTTCAGCTGAGAAGGTAGCCTTTGCCGTGTTCATGTTGAAAGGCGAGGCAGAGCACTGGTGGGAGATCCACCGAAGCTATTTTGAGGGCTAGACACTCCGAGATTTCATGGGAGATATTCTTGGAGGCCTTCAGAAGACAGTATATTCCAGTTACCGCACAGAGGAAACTGCGGATGGAATTTATGAATTTGGTTCAGGGGAACCATACTGTGGTCGAGTATGAGTCCAAGTTTATGTCCTTGGGGAGATATGACCCAGACACGATGGGTAGTGAGACCCGAAAGATACAGAAGTTCATGGATGGATTGAGATTGGCCATTCGGACTAAGCTAGCTCCCTTCGACATTGTGACTTATAAGGAGGCTGTACATAAGGCTCAGTTGTGTGAGCAAGACTTTGAGCGAAATGCCTCCGAGCTTGGGAGAATCAGTGTTAGAAAGGATAGAGATCGAAAGAGATCTGGGAGGGATAGAGTGGCCAGGAAAGGAGGCCCAAGGTATTTTGAGAAGAGACCTAAGATCGAGGAGGTGTAGGAGAGAACCGCTAGACCTCCCGTATACCCAGCCTTGACTGCACCGAGGGGTATAACTATTGGAGGACCACAACCTACCATGGATCAGTGTAGGAGATGTGGGAGATACCATGGGACTAGGCAGTGTCGGGTGCCCCCTGTTTTGTGTTTTAGGTGTGGGAGGCCAGGACATATATCGAGATTCTGTACTGAGATGATTGAGGTTGCCCCACAGAAGGGCAAGGAGCCTAAGGGAGCTCCAGTTGAGACAACAGCCCCGAGGAGGAGGGCTACAACTGAGGAAAAAGGGAAACAGGCTGTGGTTGTGAGCAGAGGAAGAGTACATGCACTGGATCAGGACACTGCAGATGCTTCGACGGATGTGATTAAAGGTACCATCCAAATCTTTAATTTAGAAGCATTGGTATTATTTGATCCTAGTGCCATGCATTCTTTCATATCACCTTCCTTTGCACATAAATTGTTGGAATATGTGAAACCAACATTGTTGGATAAAATGTTGATGATTTCCACACCCATGAATGATAGTCAATTGACTGAGCATGTATGTAGAGATTGTGAGTTAAAGATAGAGGGGAAGGAAATGATAGCCAATCTGATTTTATTAAATATGAATGATTTTGATGTAATCTTGGGAATGGATTGGTTGGCTACCAATCGGGTTGTTATGGATTGTCATGCCAAGACATTGATGTTTTCAAGATTAGACAATCTTATTGTAAATTTTGATAAAAAGAAATGATATGAAACTTGTATAATTGTGGTAAATAGAAGTGTATGATTTTTAAATGCATAATGCTTGAGAGATAAATTTATTGCTTGTGATAAATGTTGAATGTGGAGTGATGGTTTATGTTACTAACGATAGAGAGGATAATGTGAAGGGTTCATTGCCTATGTGGTCGATATAGATGGGCACACCCGGAATTGAAGGACATACCCGTAATTGCGGATTACCCTGATGTCTTTCCGGATGAATTACCAGGACTACCACCTGAAAGGGAAATGGAATTCTACATAGAGTTAGTGCATGGTACAGAGCCGATATCGAAACCATCCTATAGAATGGCTCCGATAGAATTGGAAGAGCTGAAGAAACAGTTGCAAGAGTAGCTGGAGAAGGGGTTTATTAGACCGAGTGTCTCACCTTGGAGAGCACCAGTTCTATTTGTAAGGAAGAAGGATGGAAGCTTCTGATTGTGTATAGATTATCGGTTGTTGAATAAGGCCACCATTAAGAACAAGTACCCCCTTCCAAGAATCGATGATTTGTTGGATCAGCTCCAGGGAGCCGAAGTATTTTCTAAGATAGATCTGCGGTCAAGGTATCATCAGTTGAGGATCAGGAGTGGGGATGTACCCAAGACAGCATTTCGTACCCGTTATGGCCACTACGAGTTTTTGGTGATGCCATTCGAATTGACAAATGCTCCCGCAGTATTTATGGCATTGATGAATGATATATTCAAGCCATACCTGGACAAGTTTGTAATAGTATTCATTGATGACATTTTGGTGTATTCCAAGTCCAGGGAAGATCATAAGGAGCACTTTAGGATAGTTCTGCAAACCCTCCGAGAGAGAGAATTGTATGCCAGACTCAGCAAGTGTAACTTTTGGTTGGAATAGATCTCATTTCTAGGGCATGTTGTGTCAAAGGATGGGATATCGGTGGATCCATCCAAGATAGAGGCAGTTGTACAGTGGGAACAGCCCAAGACAGTAACTGAGATTAGGAGTTTCTGGGATTGGCAGGATATTATTGGAGATTTGTAGAGGGTTTCTCCAGACTAGCTGCTCCATTGACACACCTTACGCGAAAAAGATGTTAAGTTTGTATGGGATGAGGCATGTGAGAGGAGTTTTGAGGAGCTTAACCGTCGATTGATGACTGCTCCAGTTCTTACCATTCCTACCAGCTCAGGAGGATTCTCGGTGTATACGGATGCATCACACCAGGGACTGGACTGTGTGCTTATGCAGGATGGGAAGGTAGTTGCCTATGGATCTAGACAGTTGAAAGATCATGAGAGGAACTACCTGACACATGATTTGGAGTTGGCGGCTGTAGTATTTGCTTTGAAAATATGGCGCCACTATCTCTATGGTGAGAAATTTCAGGTGTTCACAGATCATAAGAGCCTTAAGTACTTGTTCTCGCAGAAAGAGCTGAATATGAGACAAAGGAGATGGCTCGAACACCTGAAGGACTATGATTGTGAAATCATGTACCACCCGGGTAAGGCAAATGTAGTTGCCGATGCTTTGAGTAGAAAGAACCTTGGGTTGGTGTCATATATGATGGTATGGGAACATGAATTGTTAGAACACTTTGTGAACCTCAATTTGGATGTAACCCCACCTGGATCCGAGAGACTTGAGATCATAGCTAGTTTGAGACTAGAGCCAGAGTTGATTTGCCGTATTCGACAAGCCCAATAGAGCGATCGACGATGCATCGATTGGCTGAGGCAGATACAGACGAGTGTGGGTAGTGATTTTGAGCAGAGTGCTGATGGCTTATTGAGGTTCAAAGGCAGAGTATGCGTTCTCAAGGATCCTGAGATCAGGAGAATGATTTTATCAGAGGCTCACTCATCGAAGTATACGATACTTCCAGGAAGTACCAAGATGTATCAAAACCTTCGGAAGGTTTATTGGTGGTCTAGAATGAAGAGAGACATTGCTGAATATGTTGCTAAGTGTCTCATTTGTCAGCAAGTGAAGGTAGAGCATCAGAAGCCTGCAGGATTATTATAGCCTCTACCGATACCAACGTGGAAGTGGGAGCATGTCACCATGGATTTTGTGATGGGGTTGCTGAGGACCCGTAGAGGTCATGATGCCATATGGGTTATTGTGGACCGGTTGACTAAGTCCGCCCATTTCTTGGCTATGAGAGCTACCGATACACTGAGTCAGTTGGTGAACCTGTATATTCGAGAGATAGTACGGCTACATGGTGTACCAGTGAGCATTGTTTCTGATAGGGATGCCTTCACTTCTCATTTTTGGGAACATTTTCAGGAAGCGCTGGGGACCCGACTGAGTTTTAGCACCGCTTTTCATCCTCAGATAGATGGGCAGTCAGAGAGGACTATACAGACCCTCGAGGATATGTTGAGAGCGTGTGTGCTGGATTTTAGAGGCTCCTGGGATGACCACCTGCAGTTAGCTGAGTTCGCATATAATAATAGCTATCATGCGAGTATCGAGATGGCACCCTATGAGGCATTGTATGGACGTAGGTGCCGTTCTCCCATTAGATAGGAAGAGGTTGGTGACAGACAGATTTTTGCTCTGAACTTAGTGCAATAGGCATCTGAGGACGTCCAGTTGATATGTGAGAGATTACGGACAGCTCAGAGCCGGCAAAAGAGTTATGCTGATAAGAGACGAAGACCACTGGAGTTTGATGAGGGTGAGTCGGTGTTTCTAAGGGTATCACCATCGAAGGGTATTACGAGATTTGGTAAAAAGGGCAAGCTGAGCCCTAGATTATCAAACCCTTCGAGATTTTGGAGAGAGTGGGAGATAAGGCGTATAGGTTGGCTTTGCCACCGACTTGGCAAATGTCCACAACGTCTTCCACGACTCGATACTTTGGAAGTATCACCTGGACCCGGTACACGTGATAAGATATAAGCCGTTAGAGCTCAATGAGAGTGTGACGTATATTGAGAAGCTGGTTCGGATATTGGACAGAAAAGAAAAAGTGTTGCGGAATAAGACAATTCCCTTGGTGAAAGTTCTTTGGCAACATCACACGGCGGAAGAGGCCACATGGGAATTGGAGAACTTGATACGGGAAAAGTACCCCCAACTTTTTGAAGGGTGACTTAGTTCTAATTTGGAGGACCAAATTCCTTGAAGGAGGGGAGAATGTGAGACCCCGTATATGTATAGTTGTAATGTGTAATGAATGTGAATGGACTTGTAATGTAAAGTATGATTGATGTAAGTCCATGGATTCAATGTAGGTATGTGTAATATGAATTGTAACGTACATACAAGTTTCATTGAGTATGAATATGAAGAAATGAGTTCTTGTAAGTGATGAATGTGATTGGAACTCAAAATGAGTAGTGTGGTAAAATGGAATGGAGTTAAGCTTCCATTTAGTTTGGAATGTGATACTTTTGGATATGCAATGAATGCACACAAGTTTCACTGTGCATAAGGTATGAATGGATGCCATTTTCAAGTTATAAAGGTGGATGGATGAGAAAATGGCCATGGCAACAGATTAAGGATGTGTTGGTGTGAGTTGCAGCAAGGAAACTACAGGAAATTTGGAAAGTATGAAGGCCAGATCAATCTCATAGGATGAGAGATCGATCTGAAAGAGCCAGAATGCTCTTATTTAGGTAATGGAATAGAGCAGATCGATCTCCAATGGGGCCAGAACGATCTCCTAAGCATTCTGTAATGAAAAGATCGATCCCCAAGCACCCAGATCGATCTCCTTAGCTTTCTGTTTGGGACCAGATCGATCTCATGCTTAAAATTTCATGAAAATGAGAGATTTAAGGGGACCAGATCGATCTCCTCTTGGACCAGATCGATCTCCTCAGGCTATTTCTATATAAGGAGGACTGAAAATCTGAAAATTTCGGGAAAAACACCAATCTTCCATTTTTAACCCAAAAACCTAACTTTCTCTCTCTAAATTCAGTCATTTCTAGCAAGAATTGAGGGGAGACCATTAGAAATTAAGTTGTTCATCTTGAGGAAGAGAACAACATAGTTGAAAACCCAAAATCTCATTGTGGGTATTGAAGGAGATAAAGGCATTGACATTTGGAGCAAGAAGAAAAATCATATTTGGTAAGATTCTAACACTCCAATCCAAGTACAATGTCTATTTAATTGATTTTGGAGTTGTTCGGCATGAGTATGTATGGATGGAAACACCTAGGTTATGTTAGAAACTAATGTAACCTAGAAAATGGAATGCCTCTAGTGTGAGAAAGTATGATTTAGGGAATTGGTGGTTTATGGGTTATGATAAGTTGTTAAATGAGTAATGTGGGTGATTTAGAATGGTTATGTGGAGTTATAATCTGGTTTAAATGAAATTATGAAAATGAGCATGTAAATGCTTGACAAATGCCATAGTGAGGAAATCAATGAAATATGAACACTATGAGCTTGATATCGATTTAATATCGATTTGGAATGAGTTAATAGGCCTAAAAGAATCCATAGCTCGAGTTTTGGGTAAAGTAATGAAACGAGGCCTCATAAGCGTTAATAGAAAACTATAGGTCGAATTGACTATAGTGAACGCACGATGTCATATTATATGGACGAATATAATGCAGGATACGATTTTGTGCAGTCCCGAAGAGTTCGTTGAAGACGAATCGAACCGTACGAGTAAGCAGCTTAAGGAAGTGGAATCACGCATCGCGATTTCAGGTAAGGGAATTCTGTAAGTATATAGAGGTAGCTGCTCGTATTTTGTAGGTGTATAGGGCTTTGGAAATGTGCATGGATTTATAGAAATGTGTTTTGAAGATGTATGGATGTAACTATGAATAATTGTATGAGATTTGGTGGTTGAAATGGTATTGTAAAGAAATGGGATAGTAAGGCTAATAATTGCATAAATCTAATGTTTTGATGTTTTGCAAAATGGAATTGCTGGGTTTTAAGCAAGCTTGTAGATGGGCCGGCTAGTGTTTTATTGATGTTGTGGAAAAGCATTTATGAAGTGCTAAACCCGATTTCCAGGATTGTTTGATTGTGTATGAGCCGCCTATCGTATTTGCATGACATAAATAGCGCTAGAGCCTCGCTCGCGCTGGATTTCTATGTTTTCACTTGTGTGATACGTGCTTGAGCTTAGCTCGCACTTTGATTTGAATTGTGATAATGTTTTATAAACTGTACTAGAGCTTATGCTCATACTTGGATTTGAGTGGTTTTTCTTATGCATATAACCGTACTGGAGCTATGCTCGTACGTGGTTTCTTCATATTTTATGCATAAATGCCGTACTAGAGCGTTGCTCGTATGAAGTGATTGGTTTTGATGCATGAATTCGCGCTAGAGCATAGCTCACGTCGGTTTTCACACTGTGGTATGTATGAGGCCGTGGTGAGAGATACAGATTAACTCAGGGAACCCAACAGGCTTGACAGACCTCTTGAGTGGGGTGAGGGTGAGGGGTTAGGACCTGACATAATCCATTCAGGGAACCCAACAGGCCTAACAGACCTCTTGAGTGGGGTGAGGGTGAGGGGCTAGGACCTGAATCAGGGAACCCAACAGGGGCGAGCAAGGCCATGAGGGGCTAGGACCTGGTATTGAGGTTACTCCCACGCGCTCTTGAGACTATAAAGGTTACACTTGGCATGGGGTAGATAAGACCTATGGCAGGCACCCCCAACCATGTTATAGGTCCGTGGAGTACGATATACCGTGTATTGATGGAGTACGATGTACTGCGTGGTGGTTACTTGATTTGAGAAAGTCTGGTGGAGAACTAACCCACCTTCGTACCAGCATGATACCCCGCACACCGGGATCTGTGTGGTCTGGGATGATATGTGACGATTGGCCAACGTAGTCACTTGAGATATAGTAACATGTCTCCTTGCTTGATTTACTTACTACCACATGATTTTAAATCTCTAAGTGTGATTTGTGATTATTTAAGGTAGACCTGAAGGAGGGGTCGAGTCTCGTGGATTTGACTTGTGAAATGAAATGAGGTTGTGATTGTGAATTGATGTGATTAGATTGTATGTGTTGAGAAAGAGTTTTATGACATGGGTTTAAAAAGGAGATTTCTTAATGAATTACCCTTTTCATGAATTTAAATGAGATCGAGCATGAGATGATTTATACATGATGTTTTTACCATATTTTATATGCCAATGTACATGATTTTGATACATGATATATATGTATACTCATATGGCATAGTTTTACTTCCTCATGCTCCTACTACAAACGATTTATGCATAACACTATCAGCATGTAGATAGAGTAGTTATCTACCATGCTTGCATTATTGCCTTACTGAGCGTGTGGTTGCTCATCCCTCTCTATTTTCCCCCTACAAAGCGTGCATAGTAGCCCAGTGAGGACTGAGGCGTGGTATTTTGGACTCCGCTGCATCTCCATCGCTTAGAGGTATATACACAGTGATTCTTTTTGTATCTAAACAATGTAAAAGCACAGTATTCTTTCGAGTTGTAATTATGGGGGATGTAGATGTCAGTAAAACATGCTTTTGTATAAGTACAAGATTAAATACAAATGTATGACATCGTTTTATTTAACTGAGAATGAATGAGATGTGGAGTTTATTATTGACTCACAGCCCAACAGTGTGTGGTGAGTTAGTTCACGACCGGGTAAGGTAATAGTAAAACGCGAAAATTTTTTTAGTGATTTTCGGTTAAAGAGAATGGAATTGGGTTGTGACAATGAGATCGATCTGGCCTTCATACTTTCCAGATTTCCTGCAGTTTCCTTACTGCAACTCACACCAACACATCCTTAATCTGTTGACATGGCCATTTTCTCATCCATCCACCTTTATAACTTGAAAATGGCATCCATTCATATCTTATGCACAGTGAAACTTGTGTGCATTCATTGTATATCCAAAAGTACCACATTCCAAACTAAATGGAAGCTTAACTTCATTCCATTTTACCACACTACTCATTTTGAGTTTCAATCACATTCATCACTTACAAGAACTCATTTCTTCATATTCATACTCAATGAAACTTGTATGTATGTTACAATTCATATTACACATACATACATTGAATCCATGGACTTACATCAATCATACTTTACATTACAAGTCCATTCATATTCATTACACATTACAACTATACATATACAGGGTCTCACATTCTCCCATCCTTCAAGGAATTTGGTCCTCCAAATTAGAACCAAGTCACCCTTCAAAAAGTTGGGGGTACTTCTCCCGTATCAAGTTCTCCAATTCCCATATGGCCTCTTCCGCCGTGTGATGTTGCCAAAGAACTTTCACCAAGGGAATTGTCTTATTCCGCAACACTTTCTCTTTTCTGTCCAATATCCGAACCGACTTCTCAACATACGTCATACTCTTATTGAGCTCCAACGGCTCATATCTTATCACGTGTGTCGGGTCCGGTGATACTTCCAAAGCATCGAGACGTGGAAGACGTTGTGGACATTCGCCAAGTCCGGTGGCAATGCCAACCTATATGCCTTATCTCCCACTCTCTCCAAAATCTCGAAGGGTTCGATGTATCTAGGGCTCAGCTTGCCCTTTTTACCGAATCTCATAATACCCTTCGATGGAGAAACTCTCAGAAATATCGACTCACCCTCATCAAACTCTAGTGATCTCCGTCTCTTGTCAGCATAACTCTTTTGTCGGCTCTGAGCTATCCGTAATCTCTCACATATCAACTGGACGTCCTCAGATGCCTGTTGCACTTAGTCCAGAGCAAAAATCTGTCTATCACCAACTTCTTCCCATCTAATAGGGGAACGGCATCTACGCCTGTACAATGCCTCATAGGGTGCCATCCCGATACTCGCATGATAGCTAATATTATAAGCGAACTCGGCTAACTGTAGGTGGTCATCCCAAGAGCCTCTAAAATCCAGCACACACGCTCTCAACATATCCTCCAAGGTCTGTATAGTCCTCTCTGACTGCCCATCTGTCTGAGGATGAAAAGCGATGCTAAAACTTAGTCGGTCCCCAGCGCTTCCTGAAAGTGTTCCCAAAAATGGGAAGTGAAGCGGGCATCCCTATCAGAAACAACGCTCACTGGTACACCATGTAGTCGTACTATCTCTCGAATATACAGGTTCGCCAACTGACTCAAAGTATCGATAGCTCTCATAGCCAAGAAATGGGCGGACTTAGTCAATCGGTCCACAATAACCCATATGATAGCATGACCTCAGCGGGTCCTCGGCAACCCCATCACAAAATCCATGGTGACATGCTCTTACTTCCAAGTCGGTATCGGTAGAGGCTGCAATAATCTTGCTGGCATCTGATGCTCTACCTTCACTTGCTGACAAACAAGACACTTAGCGACATATTTAGCAATGTCTCTTTTCATTCCAGACCACCAATAAACCTTTCGAAGGTTTTGATACATCTTGGTACTTGCCGGATGTATCGTATACTTTGATGAGTGAGCCTCTGATAAAATCATTCTCCTGATCTCAGGATCCTTGGGAACGCATACTCTGCCTCTGAACCTCAATAACCCATCATCACTCTGCTCAAAATTAATACCCACACCTGTCTGTATCTGCCTCAACCAATCGATGCACCGTTGATCGCTGTGCTGGGCTTGCCGAATACGGCCAATCAATTCTGGCTCCAGTCTCAAACTAACCATGATCTCAAGTCTCTCAAATCCAGGTGGGGTTACATTTAAACTGAGGTTCGCAAAGTGTTCTAACAATTCATGTTCCCGTACCATCATATAAGACACCAACCCAAGGTTCTTTCTACTCAAAGTATCGGCAACTACATTTGCCTTACCTGGGTGGTACATGATTTCACAATCATAGTCCTTCAGGAGTTCGAGCCATCTCCTCTATCTTATATTTAGCTCTTTCTGCGAGAATAGGTACTTAAGGCTCTTATGATCTGTGAACACCTGAAATTTCTCACCATAGAGATAGTGGCGCCATATTTTCAAAGCAAATACTACAGTCGCCAACTCCAAATCATGTGTCGGGTAGTTCCTCTCATGATCTTTCAACTGTCTAAATCCATAGGCAACTACCTTCCCATCCTGCATAAGCACACAGCCCAGTCCCTGGTGCGATGCATCCGTATACACTGAGAATCCTCCTGAGCTGGTAGGCATGGTGAGAACTGGAGCAGTCGTCAATCGACGTTTAAGCTCCTCAAAACTCCTCTCACATGCCTCATCCCATACAAACTTAACATCCTTACGCATGAGGCGTGTTAAAGGAGCAGCTAGTCTGGAGAAACCCTCTACAAATCTCTGATGATATCCTGCCAATCCCAGGAAACTTCTGATCTCAGTAACTGTCTTGGGCTGTTCCCACTGTATAACTGCCTCTATCTTGGATGGATCCACTGATACCCCATCCTTCGACACAACATGGTCCAGAAATGAGATCTGCTCTAACCAAAAGTTACACTTACTGAGTTTGGCATACAATTCTCTCTCTCAGAGGGTCTGCAGAACTATCCTCAAGTACTCCTCATGATCTTCCCTGGACTTGAAATACACCAAAATGTCATCAATGACCACTATTACAAACTTGTCCAGGTATGGCTTGAATATATCATTCATCAGTGCCATAAATGCTGCAGGAGCATTCATCAATCCGAATGGTATCACCAAAAATTCGTAGTGGCCATAACGGGAACGAAATGCTGTTTTGGGTACATCTCCACTCCTGATCCTCAACTTATGGTACCCTGACCGCAGATCTCTCTTTAGAAAATACTTCGGCTCCTTGGAGCTGATCCAACAAATCATCGATTCTTGGAAGGGGGTACTTGTTCTTAATGGTGGCCTTATTCAACAACCGGTAATCTATACACAGTCGGAGGCTTCCATCCTTCTTCCTTACAAATAGTACTGGTGCTCCCCAAGGTGAGACACTCGGTCTAATAAACCCCTTCTTCAGTAATTCTTGCAGCTGTTTCTTCAGCTCTTCCAATTCTATCAGAGCCATTCTATGGGGTAGTTTCGATATCAGCTCTGTACCAGGCACTAACTCTATGTAGAATTCCATTTTCCTTTCAGGTGGTAGTCCTGGTAATTCATCCGGAAAGACATCAGGGTAATCCACAATTACGGGTATGTCCCTCAATTCCGGGTGTGCCTCATCTATATCGACCACATAGGCAATGAACCCTTCACATTATCCTCTCCATCGTTAGTAACATAAACCATCACTCCACATTCAACATTTATCATAAGCAATAAATTTATCTCTCAAGCATTATGCATTTAAAAATCATACACTTTTATTTACCACAATTATACAAGTTTCATATCATTTCTTTTCATCAAAATTTACAATAAGATTGTCTAATCCTGAAAACATCAATGTCTTGGCATGACAATCCATAACAACCCGATTGGTAGCCAACCAATCCATTCCCAAGATTACATCAAAATCATTCATATTCAATAAAATCAGATTGGCTATCATTTCCTTCCCCTCTATCTTTAACTTACAATCTCTACATACATGCTCAGTCAATTGACTATCATTCATGGGTGTGGAAATCATTAACATCTTATCCAACAATTTTGGTTTCACATACTTCAACAATTTATGTGCAAAGGAAGGTGATATGAAAGAATGCGTGGCACCAGGATCAAATAATACCAATGCTTCTAAATCAAAGATTCGGATGGTACCTTTAATCACATCCGTCGAAGCATCTGCGATGTCCTGATCCAGTGCATGTACTCTTCCTCTGCTCACACCCGCAGCCTGTTTCCCTTTCTCCTCAGCCGTAGCCCTCCTCCTTGGGGCTGCTGTCTCAACAGGAGCTCCCTCAAGCTCCTTGCCCTTCTGTGGGCCAGTCTAAATCATCTCATTTCAGAACCTCGATATATGTCCTGGCCTCCCACACCTAAAACACAAAACATGGGGCATCTGACATGGCCTAGTCCCATGGTATCTCCCACATCTCCTACACTGATCCGTGGTAGGTCGTGGTCCTCCAATAGTTATACCCCTCGGTGCAGTCAAGGCTGGGTATACGGGAGGTCTAGCAGCTCTCTCCTGCACCTCCTCGATCTTAGGTCTCTTCTCAAAATACCTTGGGCCTCCTTTCCTGGCCACTCTATCCCTCCTGGATCTCTTCCGATCTCTATCCTTTCTAACACTAATTCTACCAAGCTCGGAGGTATTTCGCTCAAAGTCTTGCTCATACAACTGAGCCTTATGTACAGCCTCCTCATAAGTCATAATGTCAAAGGGAGCTAGCTTAGTCCAGATGGCCAATCTCAATCCATCCATGAACTTCTGTATCTTTCGGGTCTCACTGCCCATCGTGTCGGGGTCATATCTCCCCAAGGACATAAACTTAGACTCATACTCATCCACAGTATGGTTCCCTTGAACCAAATTCATAAATTTCATCCGTAATTTCCTCTGTGCGGTGGCTAGGATATACTGTCTCCTGAAGGCCTCTAGAAATATCTCCCATGAGATCTCAGAGTGTCTGGCCCTCAAAATAACCTCGGTGGACCTCCACCAATGCTCGGCCTCGCCTTTCAACATAAACACAACAAAGGCTACCTTTTTAGCTGAAGTGCATCGAAAAAACCTATATAGTTTCTCCATCTCATACACCCAATCTTCCGTAACCACTGGGTCATTCACCCCTCTAAACACTGGGGGTTTCAGCGCTTGAAACTCTCGCAACTTGCTTAAGTCGCAGTCATACCCCAAATCACTACCGCTCTGCTTTGGAGCGATAGAAGAATCTGTATCCTGTATTGGAGGTGGTGTAGCAGTAGCAGTCTCTATAGTCTAAGGTCTCTCCGCCTCTGCAGCTGCCTGTTCAGTAGTAGGCTGTGCCGCGGGACCTCGTCTGTCACCGGCGCCTCAGGCCTGCGTGACTATCTCCACCAAATTCTCAATACTTCGCTCTAACCTAGCGAAGCGAGCCTCAGTATCCTCTGCTCTCTCAGCAGGGTTTTATGGAGCCTGCTCAGTCTGTGGCTCCGCACGGCTCTCAGGCCTACCTCTATGGCCTCTAGCACGTACTCTCGCCCCTCTACCTTTGTGTGTAACTGGCATAGTGCCTAACTTCCTGTATTGTAATAATTTATTAAGCTTAATCCATCATGGTATACACAGTTATATCTAAACAAAAGCACAGTACTATGGGGATGTACTTTCCTACGTTTTATTAATGACTCACATCAGGCCAACATAGCTCTGATACAAATCTCTGTCACGACCCAATTTCATTCTCTTTAACCGAAAATCACTGAAAATTTTTTGCGTTTTACCGTTACCTTACCCGATCGTGAACTAACTTACCACCACACTGTTGGGCTTTGAGTCAATAATAAACATCACATCGCATTCATTCTCAGTTAAATAAAGCGATGTCATACATTTATAAGTTAATCATTAACTTACACAAGTTATGTTCACTGACATCTACATCTCCCATAATTACAACTCAAAAGACTACTGTGCTTTTACATTGTTTAGATACAAAAAGAATCCTGTGTATATACCTTTCGACGATGGAAGCAGCGGATGTCCAAAACCACAATGCCTCAGTCCTCACTGGGCTACTATACACGCTCTATAGGAGGGGAAAAGTAGAGAGGGATGAGCAACCACACTCAGTAAGGCAATAATGCAAGCATGGTAGATAACTACTCTATCTACATGCTGATAGTGTTATGCATAAATCGTTTATGGTAGGAGCATGAGGAAGTAAAACTATGCCATATGAGTATACATATATATCATGTATCAAAATCATGTACATTGGCATATAAAACATGGTAAAAACATCATGTATAAATCAGCTCATGCTCAATCTCATTTAAATTCATAAAAAGGGCAATTCATTAAGAAACCTCCTTTTTAAACCCACGTTATAAAACTCTTTCTCAAACACATACAATCTCATCACATCAATTCACAATCACAACCTCATTTTCATTTCACAAATCAATTCCACGAGGCTCGACCCCTCCTTCGGGTCTACCTTAAACAATCACAAATCACACTTAGAGATTTAAAATCATGTGGTAGTAAGTAAATCAAGCGAGGAGACAGGATACTATATCTCAAGTGACTATGTTGGCCAATTGTCACATATCATCCCAGACCACACGGATCCCGATGTGCAGGGTATCCTGCTAGCACGAAGGTGGGTTAGTTCTCCGCCAGACTTTCTCAAATCAAGTGACCACCACGCGGTACATCGTACTCATGTGATATACACGATACATCATACTCCGCGGACCCATAACATGGTTGGGGGTGCCTACTAGGTCTTATCTACCCCATAGCAAGTGTAACCTTTATAGTCTCAAGAGCGCGTGGGAGTAACCTCAATACCAGGTCCTAGCCCCTCATTGTCACGACCCTCAACTTACCAAAATACGTACAAATTTTTTGCATTTTCATGCATCAATCCTTAATCATCCTTCCTCGATCGTGAACAATCACACACTTAACAGTTGGGCTGTGTGTCGACGTCTAACTCACTCCACCATACCAATTCAATTTGAAACACTATTTATGAGTAAACACTTGTATAAATGTATATATATCAGAGCTGTTACATGATTTACATTGTCTTACATCCCCAGTGGTTACATACAAAATGCTACTATGCTATGTCTAGTTTAGATACAAAATAATCAAGGTGTGTATACCTTTAGCGATGGAATGCAGTGGAATTACCAAAAAGGAAACGCCTCCAGTCACGTCCAATCTATACTCAAATCTCTGTAGAGAGGGGGAAAATAAGGGGGTGAGCAAACCACATGCTCAGTAAGGCAATCATGCGAACAGGTAGATACTGCACTATCTACGTGATCGTGATGCCATGCTCAAAAGCATTTAATTCATTGTTTACCTCAAAACATGAGTGTATGATTGTGTTAATGGTATGTAAAGCATTCATGCTATTTAAAATTCAGTGCACATTTCAACTCAAAGCATGGTATAAATCATCATGCATAATTCACAATAAAAGCATGGCATTAAACATCATGCATTTTCACAATAAAGCATGGCATTAAACATCATGCATCCGTGCACTTTAAAAACCATTAACAAATCAATTCATCACTGGTCAGGTCTCGGCCCATCCCTCGGGCTTTCCTGACCCACAATCATTTCAAACATGAATTTAATCTCAAATAGCAGTAGACATGTGAGATAGGCAGTTCAACAATAGGTAATAACCTTAAGGCCTATGTACATAACCTGTGATACCGGCTACATGGATCAGGTGTGCGGGATATCACCACCATCTGCTTCCACACGGGAGGTGGGTCAAATCCTACCCGCCGGTCCATAGCAGATCTCGTCCAAAGACGACACATCATAACTCAACACGGTACAATGTACTCCATGCTACATGCACGGTACGACGTACTCCGTGGACCCAATCAACACATCATATCACGCCACTCTCAAATGCACGTGTGAGCCTATTTAATCGGGGCGACCTCTTGTCTATCCGAAGCTCCTAACACGGCTAACTAATCATGTCAACACAATGCACGTGTGAGCCTATTTAATCGATGTGACACCCAGTCTACTCGAAGCTCTAAACACGGCAACATACAAGGTGGCATCCAGTGCGAGACAAACTCGAGTACAATGCCAAAACAATTATGAAATCCATGTGAAAACTAGTGCCTCTTGCACTCTTTCATACTCACGAAATCATGTAGGTGGCTCAAAACTTGCAAAATATGATTAGCAAAACCAAAACACACTCATCTCTTTTGCAAATCATTTCAATATTAGCCAACCTACCAATCATTTGCTAAAAAGCAATAAAACATGATTTTCAAAGCAATATGCTTTTGTTTTCATGCACATTTCTCAAACTCTCAACTTTTACCCTTCAATGACCCAACAACATTTCCTAGTCTCATGCATTCTAGCAAAACATTTAAGCACCCAAATTGCACACAGATATCTCTAAGAGTCCACACAATTCCCTTACCTCGATTTACTTGGTGTGACTCCTTTCCTTTTAGCTTCTCACCCTCTTAGCCCAACTCGCCTCTGCGTATCCTCGGAAGCTGCGATTCATTCATTAAATCGATTGAGTTAATGTATTTAACCCATAATTGACCTCACTAGTCAATATTATTCACTTATGCATTTTACAAATGCCTTAATCTATATTTTACCTCTTTTAGGTAAATCTCACAATTTATCCACTAACCACATCTTAAAATCATACCACAACACTATAAATAACTTTTACATATCTCATTCATCATTAATCTCCATACATTCCACTTTCTCACACTAAACCACTTCTAGGTCAAAATCATTCCAATGCATTTAGATAGTTTCTAACCATCCATACTCATGCCAAACAACTTCAAAATCAATTAAATAAACAATGCACCATAGTTGGAGTGTTAGAATCTTACCAAAATTGATTTCTCTTCTTGCTCTAATGGCAATGCCCTTAACTCCTTCAATACCAACAATGGAAAAATGCTTTCCAACTATATTGTTCTTCTCTTTGATAGGAACAACTTTGTCTCTAATGGTCTCTCTTCAAACCTCACTGAAAATGGCTGATTTTTTAGAGAAAATGTTAGGTTTTTGGGTTGAAAGTGGAAGGTTTGTGTTTTTCCCGAAATTTTCTGATTTCCAGCACTCCTTATATAGAATTAGCTTGAGGAGATCGATCTGGTCCAAGAGGAGATCGATCTGGTCCCTTAAAATCCCTCTTTTTCATGGCATTTTTAAGCCTGAGATCGATCTGTCGAAGCATGAGATCGATCTGTCGAGGCATGAGATCGATCTGTCGAAGCATGAGATCGATCTGCTCCCAAACAGAGAGTTAAGGAGATCGATCTGGTCCATTGAGATCGATCTGCTCTATTCTTTTACCCAAATAAGAGCATTTTGGCTCTTCCAGATCGATCTCTCATCCCATGAGATCAATCTGCCCTTCAAAATTTTCAGATTTTCTGCAGTTCCTCTGCAACAACCTTTACCAAACATCCTTAATTTGCTACCATGATCATTTCCTCATTCATTCATCTTTGAATCTTGAAAATGGCATCTATCCTCACTTCATACGCATTAAAACTTGTGTAGAATCTTTGTATGACCAATGGTACTTAATATAAACAAGAATGGAAGTGCACATCTTATGCAATTCTACTTCCATTTTACCAAACTACTCATAATCCATTCTACACACATTCTCCACATGTTTAAGTCCATTTCTTCACATTCATACATAATGTAACTTGTGTGTACAATTACCACTCTCATTACAAGTGTGTACATTACTTATGGACTTACATCACATATACTTCACTTATGAATTCATAGTACAACTCTATTTACATTTTTATGTACATATATACCCTTATACATATACGGGGTCTCACATTCTCTCCCACTTAGAAAATTTGGTCCTCCAAATTGGAACCAATTATTCTATGAACAACTCGGGATACCTCTCCCGCATCAAACTCTCCAATTCCCATGTGGCTTCTTCCACAGTGTGATGTTGCCAAAGTATCTTCACCAAGGGAATTGTCTTTGTCCTCAACACTTTCTCTTTTCTGTCCAATACCCGAACTGGCTTTTCTACATAGGTCATACCCTCATTGAGCTCCAAGGGCTCATATCTAATCACATGTGCCGGGTCCGGGTGATACTTCCTCAACATGGATACGTGGAAGACGTTATGCACACTTGCCAACTCTGGTGGCAATGCCAACCTATACGCCTTGTCTCCCACCTTATCCAGTATCTCAAATAGCCCTATATATCGAGGACTCAACTTTCCCTTCTTCCCAAATCTCATAATTCCCTTCGAAGGGAAAACTTTCAGAAACACTGACTCACCCACCTCAAACTCTAGTGGTCTCCGTCTCTTGTCAGCATAACTCTTTTGCCTGCTCTGAGCTGTCCGTAACCTCTCACATATCAATTGGACGTCCCCAGAGGCTTGTCTAACCAAGTTAGGAGCAAAGATCTGTCTGTCACCAACCTCTTCCCATCCAATAGGGGAACGGCATCTACGCCCATACAATGCCTCATATGATGCCATCCCGATACTCGCATGAAAACTGTTATTATACGTGAACTCTGCGAGTGTCAAATGGTCATCCCAGGAGCCTCCAAAATCCAATGCACACGCTCTCAACATGTCCTCCAGGGTCTGTATAGTCCTCTCTGATTGACCATCTGTCTGAGGATGAAACGCGGTGCTAAAATTCAACTGGGTCCCCATCGCTTCCTGAAAATGTTCCCAAAAGTGGGAAGTGAAGCGGGCATCCCTATCAGAAACAACGCTCACTGGAATTCCATGTAGCCTCACTATCTCGCGCACATATAGGTTCGCTAACTGGCTCAGAGTATCGGTAGCTCTTATAGCTAGAAAATGGGCTGATTTCGTCAACCGATCCACAATCACCCATATGGCATCATGACCTCTCCGGGTCCTTGGTAATCCCATCAAAAAATCCATGGTGACATGCTCCCACTTCCATGTCGGTATCGGTAGAGGCTGCAATAACCCTGCAGGCTTCTGATGCTCTACCTTTACCTGCTGACAAACGAGACACTTAGCAACATATTCAGCAATGTGCTTTTTCATTCCCGACCACCAATAAACCTTTCGAAGGTTTTGATACATTTTGGTACCCCCTGGATGTATCGTATACTTCGATGAGTGAGCCTCTATCAGGATCAACCTTCTGATCTCTGCGTCATCAGGAACACATATCCTACCCCTGAACCTCAGCAATCCATCCGAACTCAACCCAAATTTCATCTCTATACCCCTCTGTATCTGCTCGACAATATCACTACACTGCTGATCAACTCGCTGAGCCTGTCAGATTCGATCTATCAGATCCGGTTCCAACTGCAAGCTAGCTATCATAAATCCACTATCAGCGTCAGGCGGGGTCATATCCAAACTGAGATTCATGAACTGTTCCAACAGCTCGTGTTCCCTGATCATCATAAATGATACCATCCCGAGATGCTTCCTACTCAACGCATCAGCAACCACATTTGCTTTACCCGGGTGGTATAGGATTTCACAATCATAATCCTTTAACAGCTCGAGCCATCTCTTCTGTCTCATGTTCAACTCTTTCTGTGAGAACAGGTACTTAAGGCTCTTATGATCTGTATAAATCTGAAATCTCTCACCATAGAGGTAGTGGCGCCATATCTTCAGCGCAAACACCACCGCTGCCAACTCCAAGTCATGGGTCGGGTAGTTCCTCTCATGATCCTTTAACTGTCTTGATCCATAGGCTACTACCTTCCCATCCTGCATAATACACAGCCCAGTCCTAGGTGTGAAGCATCTGCATACACCGAGAAACCTCCTGAGCTGGTAGGAATGGTGAGTATTGGAGCTGTAGTTAATCTCCTTTTCAACTCCTCAAAACTTTCTTCACACTTTTTGTCCCACACAAACTCTATATTTTTCCTCATGAGACGTGTCAAAGGAGCAGCTAACCTCGAAAATCCCTCTACAAACCTTCGGTAATACCCAGCTAAACCCAGGAAACTTCTGATCTCTGTCACTGTCTGGGGTCTCTGCCACTGAACTACGGCCTCAATCTTAGATGGATCCACTGATACTCCATCCTTTGATACTATGTGACCCAGAAAAGAGATCTGTTCCAACCAAAAGTCGCACTTACTGAGTTTAGCGTACAACTTCTTCTCTCGGAGGGTTTGTAGCACTATCCTTAAATGCCTTTCATGTTCCTCTCTAGACCTTGAATACACCAGTATATCATCAATAAACACAATAACAAATCGATCCAAGTACTGGTGGAATACCTCATTCATCAAAGACATAAAAGCTGCGGGAGCATTCGTCAACCCGAATGGCATAACCATAAACTCATAATGTCCATACCGGGTGCGAAAAGCTGTCTTGGGTACATCTCCATCTCGTATCTTCAACTGATGGTACCCTGATCTCAGATCTATCTTGGAAAAGACCTGCGCTCCCTTAAGCTGATCCAACAAATCATCGATGCGTGGGAGGGGATACTTATTATTGATGGTGGCCTTATTCAACAACCGGTAGTCTATACGCAGTCGGAGGCTTCCATCTTTCTTCCTTACAAACAGAACTGGTGCTCCCCAAGGTGAGACGCTCGGCCTGATGAACCCCTTCTCCAGCAACTCTTGTAATTGTTTCCTTAACTCCTCTAACTCAACTTGAGCCATTCTGTATGGTGGCTTGGACATCGGCTCTGTACCAGGTGCCAAATCTATACCAAACTCCATCTTCCTATCTGGAGGTAACCCTGGTAACTCATCCGGAAAGACATCTGGAAATTCCCTAACCACTGGTATGTCTTCCAATTCCGGACGTGCCTTATCCGTCTCAATCACAAAAGCGATGAATCCTTCACATTATTCTTTCCACCATTAGTATCATAAATCATCACATCACGTACATAAATGAAATCAAATTTATCTTTCATACATCATGTATCAAGATTGTACTCATCACACTTATAATAATCATGTTCTTTAATTTCATTTCACAAAATTAACTACAAGATTGTTTATCTTTGAAAACATCAAAGTTTTTGCATGATAATCTATAACAACATGATTGGCAGCCAACCAATCCATTCCTAGGATCATATCAAAATCACTCATGTTTAATAAAATTAAATCGACTGCTATCTCTTTACCTCCTATCTTCATTTTACAATCCCTATATATATGCTCAGTCAACTGACTATCATTCATAGGGGTAGATATCAACAACATCTTATCAAGCAGTGTGGGTTTTACATGCTTCAACAATTTACATGCAAAGGATGGCAAAATAAAAGAATGCGTGGCACCAGGATCAAACAGTACATAAGCTTCTAAATCAAAGATTTGGATGGTACCTTTTACCACATCTGATGACTGATCTGTAGTATCCTGATCCAGTGCGTGTACTCGTCCTCTGCTTACACCCACTGCTTGCTTCCCTTTTTCCTCAGCTGTAGCCCTCCTCCTCGGAGCAGCAGTACCAACTGGAGCTCTCTCTGGCTCCTTGCCCTTCTGTGGGGCTCTCTCTATCATCTCTGGGCAATCTCTGATTTTGTGCCCTGGCTTCCCACATCTGAAGCATACAACCTGAGGTCTATAACATGGTCGAGTACCGTGGTACCTACCACACTTGCCACACTGTTCTGTAGTAGGCTGTGGTCCTCCAATCACGATTCTCTTAGCTGGAGCAATGGCCGGATACATGGGAGTATCAACTGTCCTCTCCCAGATCTCATCAATTCTCGACCTCTTTCCAGAGAATCTCTTGCTTCCTTTATAGCTGAAGCCTCTATCCATCATAGGTCTCTTCTTATCTCTATCCCTCATCTTACCAACTTTTCCAAACTCTGAGGCGATTCTATCAACATCTTGTTCACATAATTGCGCACTGCGCACTGCCTCCTCATAGGTCGGTATATCCAGAGGAACCAATCTAGACCTGATGGTCGGTCTCAATCCATCCACAAACTTCTGGATCTTCTCGACCTCATTACCCATCGTGTTGGGATCATACCTGCCCACGGATATAAAAGCAGTCTCATACTCATCCACAGTCCTGCTCCCTTGGGTCAGTCCCAAAAATGCAATCTTTAGCTTTCGCTGTGCGGTATCTGGGACATACTGTCTCCGGAAGGCCTCTAGAAACACATCCCAGCTGATCTCAGTATGCCGGGTTCTCGAAATAGGCCTGGTAGATTTCCACCAATGTTCTGCTGATCCCTTCAGCATAAAAGCGGTAAATGCTACCATCTCGGTAGTAGTGCACTCAAAGAACCCATATAATTTCTCGATCTCATTGATCCAATCCTCAGCCGCTACTGGGTCCTTTACTCCACTGAAAGACGGCGGTCCAAACTTCTGGAACTGCCGCAGTCTATCCAAATCACATCCATATCCCTAACCTCTACTGCCTGGCATAGCAACCGGCGTAGGTACATCCTGTGTGGGTGGGGTATCTGTCGTCTGTGGTCTCTGGGCTTCCCTTGCCCTTGCCTCAGGAGCTGCCGCCTGCTCGACATCACCCTGTGTAGCGGGACTCTGTCTACTGCCAACTCCAAATAAAGATTGGGTGACCAACTCCACAATCATCTCAATGCTCCGCTCAATCCTCGCGAAGCGAGCCTCAGTACTCTCGGGCCTCTCCTCTGGACCCTGTGGAGCGTGCTCAACATCAGCCTCCACCTCAACATTCTCCTGAGCCTCGTGTGTTTCTGGCTCAACACGACCCCCAGGCCTACCTCTACGGCCTCAAGCCTGTGCTCTCATCCCTCTACCGCGACTGGTATTAAGCATACTTACTCAATTCCCTACATTCACAACCAATTACTTAGTCAACCCATCGACATACATAATTTGTATCTAAACAAGCACAGTAACTTGGGGATGTAATTTTTCAACTTATTAAGTATTTTAGACACGACACACGTCAAACCAACTCGAGCTCTGATACCAACTTCTGTCACGACCCTCAACTTACCAAAATACATACAAATTTTTCGCATTTTCATGCATCAATCTTAATCATCCTTCCTCGATCGTGAACAACCACACACTTAACAGTTGGGCTGTGTGTCGACGTCTAACTCACTCCACCATACCAATTCAATTTGAAACACTATTTATGAGTAAACACTTGTATAAATGTATATATATCGGAGTTGTTACATGTGTTTACATTGTTTTACATCCCCAGTGGTTACATACAAAATGCTACTGTGCTATGTCTAGTTTAGATACAAAATAATCAAGATGTGTATACCTTTAGCGATGAGATGCAGCGAAATTACCAAAAAGGGAACGCCTTCAGTCACGTCCAATCTATACTCAAATCTCTGTAGAGAGGGGGAAAATAAGGGGGTGAGCAAACCACACGCTCAGTAAGGCAATCATGCGAACAGGTAGATACTGCACTATCTACGTGATCGTGATGCCATGCTCAAAAGCATTTAATTCATTGTTTACCTCAAAACATGAGTGTATGATTGTGTTAATGGTATGTAAAGCATTCATGCTATTTAAAATTCAGTGCACATTTCAACTCAAAGCATGGTATAAATCATCATGCATAATTCACAATAAAAGCATGGCATTAAACATCATGCATTTTCACAATAAAGCATGGCATTAAACATCATGCATCCGTGCACTTTAAAAACCATTAACAAATCAATTCATCACTGGTCAGGTCTCGGCCCATCCCTCGGGCTTTCCTGATCCACAATCATTTCAAACATGGATTTAATCTCAAATAGCAGTAGACATGTGAGATAGGCAGTTCAACAATAGGTAATAACCTCAAGGCCTATGTACATAACCTGTGATACCGGCTACACGGATCAGGTGTGCGGGATATCACCACCATCTGTTTCCACACGGGAGGTGGGTTAAATCCTACCCGCCGGTCCATAGCAGATCTCGTCCGAAGATGACACATCATAACTCAACACGGTACAATGTACTCCATGCTACATGCACGGTACGACGTACTCCGTAGACCCAATCAACACATCATATCACGCCACATCTCAAACGCACGTGTGAGCCTATTTAATCGGGGTGACCTCTTTCTATTTGAAGCTCCTAACATGGCTAACTAATCATGTCAACACAATGCACGTGTGAGCCTATTTAATCGATGTGACACCCAGTCTACTCGAAGCTCCAAACACGGCAACATACAAGTTGGGCATCCAGTGCGAGACAAACTCGAGCACAATGCCAAAACAATTATGAAATCCATGTGAAAACTAGTGCCTCTTGCACTCTTTCATACTCACGAAATCATGTAGGTGGCTCAAAACTTGCAAAATATGATTAGCAAAACCAAAACACACCCATCTCTTTTGCATCAATATTAGCCAACCTACCAATCATTTGCTAAAAAGCAATAAAACATGATTTTCAAAGCAATATGCTTTTGTTTTCATGCACATTTCTCAAACTCCCAACTTTTACCCTTCAATGACCCAACAACATTTCCTAGTCTCATGCATTCTAGCAAAACATTTAAGCACCCAAATTGCGCACAGATATCTCTAAGAGTCCACACAATTCTCTTACCTCGATTTACTTGGTGTGACTCCTTTCCTTTTAGCTTCTCACGCTCTTGGCCCAACTCGCCTCTGCGTATCCTCGAAAGCTGCGATTCATTCATTAAATCGATTGAGTTAATGTATTTAACCCATAATTGACCTCACTAGTCAATATTATTCACTTATGCATTTTACAAATGCCTTAATCCACATTTTACCTCTTTTAGGTAAATCTCACAATTTATCCACTAACCACATCTTAAAATCATACCACAACACTATAAATAACTTTTACATATCTCATTCATCATTAATCTCCATACATTCCACTTTCTCACACTAAACCACTTCTAGATCAAAATCATTCCAATGCATTTAGATAGTTTCTAACCATCCATACTCATGCCAAACAACTCCAAAATCAATTAAATAAACAATGCACCATAGTTGGAGTGTTAGAATCTTACCAAAATTGATTTCTCTTCTTGCTCCAATGGCAATGCCCTTAACTCCTTCAATACCAACAATGGGAAAATGCTTTCCAACTATGTTGTTCTTCTCTTTGATAGGAACAACTTTGTCTCTAATGGTCTCTCTTCAAACCTCACTGAAAATGGCTGATTTTTTAGAGAAAATGTTAGGTTTTTGGGTTGAAAGTGGAAGGTTTGTGTTTTTCCCGAAATTTTCTGATTTTCAGCACTCCTTATATAGAATTAGCTTGAGGAGATCGATCTGATCCAAGAGGAGATCGATCTGGTCCCTTAAAATCCCTCTTTTTCATGGCATTTTTAAGCCTGAGATCGATCTGTAAAAAGCATGAGATCGATCTGTCGAGGCATGAGATCGATCTGTCGAAGCATGAGATCGATCTGCTCCCAAACAAAGAGTTAAGGAGATCGATCTGGTCCATTGGAGATCGATCTGCTCTATTCTTTTACCCAAATAAGAGCATTCTGGCTCTTCCAGATCAATCTCTCATCCCATGAGATCGATCTGCCCTTCAAAATTTCCAGATTTTCTGTAGTTCCTCTGCAACAACCTTTACCAAACATCCTTAATTTGCTACCATGATCATTTCCTCATTCATTCATCTTTGAGTCTTGAAAATGGCATCCATCCTCACTTCATACGCATTAAAACTTGTGTAAAATCTTTGTATGACCAATGGTACTTAATATAAACAAGAATGGAAGTGCACATCTTATGCAATTCTACTTTCATTTTACCAAACTACTCATAATCCATTCTACACACATTCTCCACATGTTTAAGTCCATTTCTTCACATTCATACATAATGTAACTTGTGTGTACAATTACCACTCTCATTACAAGTGTGTACATTACTTATGGACTTACATCACATATACTTCACTTATGAATTCATAGTACAACTCTATTTACATTTCTATGTACATATATACCCTTATACATATACGGGGTCTCACACTCATGGCCTTGCTCGCCCCTGTTGGGTTCCCTGATTCAGGTCCTAGCCCCTCACCCTCACCCTACTCAAGAGGTCTGTTAGGCCTATTGGGTTCCCTGAATGGATGATGTCAGGTCCTAGCCCCTCACCCTCACCTCACTCAAGAGGTCTGTCAGGTCTGTTGGGTTCCCTGAACACCAATCTGTATCTCTCACCACGGCCTCATACATACCACAGTGTGAAAATCAGTGCGAGCTACGCTCTAGCGCGAATTCATGCATCAAAACCAATCACTTCGTACGAGCAACGCTCTAGTACGACATTTATGCATAAAAATATGAAGAAAATCACGTACGAGCATAGCTCCAGTACGGTTATATGCATAAGAAAAACCACTCAAATCCACATACGAGCGTAAGCTCCAGTACGGTTTATAAAACATTGTCACAATTCAAATCAAAGTGCGAGCTAAGCTCAAGCACGTTTCACACAAGTGAAAACATAGAAATCCAGCGTGAGCGAGGCTCTAGCGCGAATTCAATCACATACACACGATAGGCAGCTCACATGCATTCAAAACATCACAAAACATGCTTAGTGCCTCACATGGGCTATTTCACAACATCATTCAAGTACTAGCCAGCCTATCCTTTTATTTGCTCAAATCAAAGCATTGTGTTTTGTAAAAGCATTCAAAACACGTGATTTATGCAATTATTAGCCTTACTATCCCTTTTCAATAACCATTTCAAGCAACCAAATCTCATACAAATACTCATAGTAATTTTTATACATCTTCAAAACACATTTCTATAAGTCCATGAATATTTTCAAAGCCCTATACACCCACAAAATACGAGCAGCTACCTCTATATACTTACAGAATTCCCTTACCTGGAATCACGATGCGTGATTCCACTTCCTTAAGCTGCTTACTCGTACGGTTCGATTCGTCTCCATCGGACTCTTCGAAACTGCGTATAATCATATTTCACATTATATTCGATCCATATAACAGGACACCGTGTGTTCACTATAGTCGATTCGACCTATAGTTTCTATTAACGCTCATAAGGCCTTGTTTCATTCTATTACCCATAACTCAAGTCTATGGATCTTCTTAGGCCTATTAACTTATTCCAAATCAATATTAAATCGACATTAAGATCATAGTGTTCATATTTCATGAATTCCCTCACTATGGCATTTTATCAAGCATATACATACTCATTTTCACAATTTCACTTAAACCCACATTATAACTCCACATAACCATTCCAAATTACCCACATTACTCATTTAACAACTTATCATAACCCATAAACCACCAACTCCCCAAATCATACTTTCTCACACTAGAGGCATTCCATTTTCTAGGTTACATTTGTTTCTAACACAACCTAGGTGTTTTCATCCATCCATACTCATACTAAACAACTCCAAAATCAATTAAATAGACAATTTATTTGGATTAGAGTGTTAGAATCTTACCAAATCTGATTTTTCTTCTTTCTCCCAATGTCAATGCCCTTAGCTCCTTCAATACCCACAATGGAATTTTGGGTTCCAACTATGTTGTTCTCTTCCTCAAGATGAACAACTTAGTGTCTAATGATCTCCCCTCAATTCTTGCTTGAAATGGCTGATTTTAGAGAGAGAAAGTTAGGTTTTTGGGTTAGAAATGGAAGATTGGTATTTTTTTCGAAATTTTTAGATTTCCAGCACTCCTTATATAGAAATAGCTTGTGGAGATCGATCTGGTCCAAGAGGAGATCGATCTGGTCCCCTTAAATCTCTCATTTTCATGGCATTTTAAGCATGAGATCGATCTGTCGAAGCATGAGACGACAGATCGATCTGCCCCAAACAGAGAGCTAAGGAGATCGATCTGGGTGCTTGAGGATAGATCTTTTCATTACAGAATGCTTAGGAGATCGATCTGGCCCCATTGGAGATCGATCTGCTCTATTCCATTGCCCAAATAAGAGCATTTTGGCTCTTCCAGATCGATCTCTCATCCTATGAGATCGATCTGGCCTTCATACTTTCCAGATTTCTTGCAGTTTCCTTGCTGCAACTCACACCAACACATCCTTAATCTGTTGCCATTGCCATTTTCTCATTCATCCACCTTTATAACTTGAAAATGGCATCCATTCATACCGTATGCACAGTGAAACTTGTGTGCATTCGTTGTATATCCAAAAGTACCACATTCCAAACTAAATGGAAGCTTAACTTCATTCCATTTTACCACACTACTCATTTTGAGTTCCAATCACATTAATCACTTACAAGAACTCATTTCTTCATATTCATACTCAATGAAACTTGTATGTACGTTACAATTCATATTACACATACGTACATTGAATCCATGGATTTACATCAATCATACTTTACATTACAAGTCCATTCATATTCATTACACATTACAACTATACATATACGGGGTCTCACAGATAGTCAATTGACCGAACATGTATATAAGAATTGTAGGCTGAAAATAAGGGGAAAAGATATGACAACTGATCTTATTCTATTGAATATGAGTGATTTTGATGTAATTTTAGGAATGGATTGGTTGTTTGCGAACCATGTTGTTTTAGATTGTTATGCTAAAAGAGTAATGTTTTCAGGGATAGATAGCTTTACTGTAAGTTTTGCTGAAAAGAAATGAAGAAATATGATTATTGTAATGGGAAGAGTATAATTTTAATTCATCATATTTAAGAGATGAAAATTGCTTGTTAATCATGAATGTTAATATGATGACCTATGTTACTAACGGTGGAAAAGGATAATTTGAAGGGTTCATTGCATACGTAGTTGACACAAATAAGACACGTTCGAAATTGAGAGACATTCCAGTGATTGCAGAGTTTTTTTATGTCTTCCCGGATGATTTACCAGGATTACCACCCGACAGAGAGATGGAGTTTTGTATAGAGTTTGTACTTGGCACAGAGCTGATATCTAAGCCACTATTAGGATGACTCCGATTGAGTTTGAGGAGCTAAAGTAGCTGTTGTTGGAGTTGCTAGAGAAAGGGTTTATTAGATCGAGCGTCTCACCCTGAGGAGCTCTGGTCTTGTTTGCGAGGAAGAAAGATGAGAGCCTCTGACTGTGCATAGATTATCGTTTGTTGAATAAGGCTACCATCAAGAACAAGTATCCTCTTCCCCGTATTGATGATTTGTTGGATCAGCTTTGAGGAGCACAGGTCTTTTCAAAGATAGATCTGTGATCTAGGTACCATCAGTTGAGGATACAAAATGGAGATGTACCCAAGACAGCATTTCGTACCCGTTATGGCCACTACGAGTTATTGGTTATGCCATTCAGATTGACGAATGCCCCCGCAAAATTTATGGCTTTGATGAATGATGTGTTTAAGCCATACCTGGACTAGTTTGTGATTGTGTTTATCGATGATATATTGGTTAATTCCAAGTATAGGGAAGATCATGGACAGCACTTGAGGATAATTCTACAGACCCTTTGAGAGAGGGAGTTATATGTCAAACTCCGTAAGTGTGACTTCGGTTAGAACGATCTCATTTCTGGGCCATATTGTATCGAAGGATAGGGTATCAGTAGATTCATCCAAGATTGAGGTAGTTGTTCAGTGGGAACAGCCCAAGATAGTCACTGAGATAAGAAGTTTTCTAAAATTGACAGGTTATTATTAGAGATTCGTCGAAGATTTCTCCAGACTAGCTGCTCCGTTGACATGTCTCACGTGGAAGGATATTGAGTTTGTGTGGGACGAGGCATATGAGAGAAGTTTTCAGGAGCTTAAGCGTCAGTTAACCCCTGCTCTAATTCTCACCATTCCTACTGACTCAGGAGGTTTCTCTATATATACGGATGCATCACACCAGGGACTGGGCTGTGTACTTATGCAGGATAGAAAGATAGTTGACTATGGATCCGACAGTTGAAGGATCACAGAGGAACTATTCGACTTATGATTTAGAGTTGGCGGCCGTAGTGTTTGCGTTGAAGATAGGGCGTCGCTATCTCTATGGTGAGAAATTTTAGGTATTTATAGACCACAAGAGCCTTAATTATATGTTCTCACAGAATGAGCTGAATATGAGACAAAGAAGATGGCTTGAGCTCTTGAAGGATTATGATTGTAAAATCCTGTACCACCTGGGTAAGGCGAATGTAGTTGTCGATGCCTTGAGCAGGAAAAACCTCGGGTTGGTGTCTCATATGATGGTTCGGGAACACGAGTTGTTAGAACAGTTCATGAACCTCAGTTTGGATGTAGCCCCACCTGATACAGAAAGATTTGATGTTGTGGCTAATTTGATATTGGAGCCAGAGTTGATTAATCATATTCAACAGGCTCAATAGAGTGATTGATGATGTATCAATTGGTTGAATCAGGTACAGACTGGTGTGGGTATTGATTTTGAGTTGAGTATAGATGGACATTGAGGTTCAGGGCATGTGTTCCTCAGGAGATTGATTTTATCAGAGTCTCACTCATCGAGGTATAGGATACATCCGGGGAATACCAAAATGTATCAGAACCTTCAGAAGGTTTATTGGTGGTCTGGAATAAAGAGAGACATTGCTGAGTATGTCGCTAGATGTCTCATCTGTCAGCATGTGAAGGTAGAGCAGCAGAAGCTTACTGGATTATTGCAGCCTCTACCATGAATTTTGTGATGGGTTTACCGATACCGACATAGAAGTGGGAGCACATCACCATGAATTTTGTGATGGGTTTACCGAGGACCCGCAGAGGTACAATGCCATCTGGGTAATTATTGATCAGTTGACGAAGTCAGTCCATTTCTTAGCTATGAGAGCTACCGATACTCTGATCGAGAGATAGTTGGTGAACTTGTATATTCGAGAGATAGTTCAGTTACATGGTGTTCCAATGAGCATTGTTTCTGATCGAGATGCCCGTTTCACTTTTCACTTTTGGGAACATTTTCAGAAAGCGATGGGGTCCCAATTGAGTTTTCGTATCGCTTTCCATTCTCAGACAGATGGTCAGTCAGAGAGGACTATACAAACTCTGGAGGATATGTTGAGAATATGTGTGTTGGATTTTAGAGGCTCATGGGATGATCATTTACCACTAGCTGAGTTCACCTATAATAACAACAATCATGTGAGTATCGGGATGGCACCATATGAAGTACATAGACGTAGATGTTGATCCCCTATTGGATGGGAAGAGGTTGGTGACAGACAGAGTTTTGCTCCAACTTAGTAAGAGAGACCTCTGAGGACGTCCAGTTGATTTGTGAAATGTTACGGACAGCTCAGAGCAGATAAAAGAGTTATGCTGACAGGAGACCGAAACCACTAGAGTTTACTATAGGTGAGTCGGTATTCTTGAGAGTTTCGGTAAAAAGGGTAAGTTGAGCCCTCGGTATATCGGGCCATTTGAGATACTTGATAGAGCAGGAGATAAGGCCTACAGGCTAGCATTGCCACCCGAGTTAGCAGGCATTCATAACGTCTTCCACATTTCTATGTTACAGAATACCACCCGGATCTGACGCATGTAATTAGATATGAGCCATTGGAGCTCAATGAGAGCATGTCGTATGTTGAGAAGCCAATTTAGATATTGGATAGGAAAGAGAAGGTGTTGAGGTTAAAGATGTCACGACCCAATTCCATTCCCTTTAACCGAAAATCACTGAAAATTTTTCGCGTTTTACTGTTACCTTACCCGATCGTGAACTAAACTCACCACACACTGTTGGGCTGTGAGCCAATAATAATCACCACATCTCATTCATTCTCAATTAATTAAAACGATGTCATACATGTGCATTTAATCGTGTATTTATACGAATACATGTTTTACTGACATCTACATCCCCCATAAGTACAACTCAAAAGAATACTGTGCTTTTACATTGTTTAGATACAAAAAGAATCACTGTGTATATACCTCTTAGCGATGGAGATGTAGCAGAGTCCAAAATAATACGCCTCAGTCCTCACTGGGCTACTATGCACGCTCTGTAGGGGGGAAATAGAGAGGGATGAGCAACCACACGCTCAGTAAGGCAATAATGCAAGCATGGTAGATAACTACTCTATTTACATGCTGATAGTGTTATGCATAAATCATTTATGGTAGGAGCATGAGGAATAAAACTATGCCATATGAGTATACATATATATCATGTATCAAAGTCATGTAAAATTGGCATATAAAACATGGTAAAACATCATGTATAAATCATCTCATGCTCGATCTCATTTAAATTCATAAAAAGGGCAATTCATTAAGAAACCTCCTTTTTTAAACCCACGTCATAAATCTCTTTCTCATCACATACAATCACATCACATCAATTCACAATCACAATCACGTTTTCATTTCACAATTCAAATCCACGAGGCTCGACCCCTCCTTTGGGTCTACCTTAAACAATCACAATCACACTTAGAGATTTAAAATCATGTGGTAGTAAGTAAATCAAGCAAGGAGACAGGTTACTATATCTCAAGTGACTACATTGGCCAATCGTCACATATCATCCCAGATCACACGGATTCCGGTGTGCGGGGTATCATGCTGGCACGAAGGTGGGTTAGTTCTCCGCCAGACTTTCTCAAATCAAGTAACCACCACGCGGTACATCGTACTCCATGTGATATACACGGTACATCGTACTCCGCGGACCCATAACATGGTTGGGGGTGCCTGCCATAGGTCTTATCTACCCCATACCAAGTGTAACCTTTATAGTCTCAAGAGTGCGTGGGAGTAACCGCAATACCAGGTCCTAGCCCCTCATGGCCTTGCTCGCCCCTGTTGGGTTCCCTGATCCAGGTCCTAGCCCCTCACCCTCACCCCACCTAAGAGGTCTGTCAGGCCTGTTGGGTTCCCTAGATGGATTATGTCAGGTCCTAGCCCCTCACCTTCACCCCACCTAAGAGGTCTGTCAGGCCTGTTGGGTTCCCTGAGTTAATCCGTATCTCTCACCACGGCCTCATACATACCACAGTGTGAAAACCAGCGCGAGCTACGCTCTAGCGCGAATTCATGCATCAAAACCAATCACTTCGTACGACCAACGCTCTGGTACGGCATTTATGCATAAAATATGAAGAAACCATGTACGAGCATAGCTCCAGTACAGTTATATGCATAAGAAAAACCACTCAAATCCACGTACGAGCATAAGCTCCAGTACGGTTTATAAACATCATCACAATTCAATTTCAAAGTGCGAGCTAAGCTCAAGCACGTTTCACACAAGTGAAAACATAGAAGTCTCGCGCGAGCGAGGCTCTAACGCGAATTATATCTCATACACGCGATAGGCGGCTTACATGCATTCAAAACATCTCATAATATGCTTAGTGCCTCATATGGGCTATTTCATAACATCATTCAAGTACTAGCCAGCCTATCCTTTTATTTGCTCAAATCAAAGCATTGTGTTTTGTAAAAGCATTCAAAACACATGATTTATGCAATTATTAGCCTTACTATCCCTTTTTCATAAAATCCACTTCAAATCCAAAACCACGCATATACCCATCATCTTTCACGAATACCATCAACATTTATTTGAGCAATCATGCATTTCATAAAAACACCCGATATTCACCCACAAGTTCAAAGTACGAGCAGCTACCTCTATATACTCACAAAATTCCCTTACCTGGAATCGCGATGCGTGATTCCACTTCCTTACGCTGCTTACTCGTACGGTTCGGTTCGCCTTCAACGAACTCTTCGGGACTGCACAAAATCATATCCCGCATTATATTCGATCCACATATTGCAACCTTCGTGCTTGCTATAGTCAATTTAATCTATAGCCTCTATTAAAGCTTATTTGGCCTCGTTTCATTACTTTATCCATAACTCGAGGCTATGGACCTTCTTAGGCCTATTAACTTATTCAAAGTCGATATCAAATCGACATAAAGCTCATAGCGTTCATATTCCATGAATCCCCTCGCTATGGCATTTATCAATTATATACATACCCATTTCCACAATTCCTCCAAACTCACAATGTAATCTCATTTAACCATTTAAAATCATAATCATTACCCCAATAACAACTTTAGCATGCCATAAATCATCAGCTCATTCAATCCCACATATCCTCACATTATACCCATTTTTGATTTCTAGGTTACACCAATTCCACTACATTCCTAGGTAGTTTATCCATCAATACACATATCAATCAACTCCAAAATCAATTAAATAGCTAATGCATTTGGATTGGAGTGTTAGAATCTTACCAATGTGATTTCTCTTCTTGCTCCAATTGGTAATGCCCTTAACTCCTTCAATTCCAAAAATGGGAAAATGCTCTCTCACTATGTTGTTCTCCTCTTTGATAGGAACAACTTTGCCTCTAATGATCTCTCTCCAAATCTCACTGAAAATGGTTGATTTTAGAGAGGGAAAGTTAGGTTTTTGGGGTTGAAATTGTAAGGTTAAGTGTTTTTCGAGATTTTCCAGATTTTTCAGCTCTCCTTATATAGAAATGACTTGAGGAGATCGATCTGGTCCAAGAGGAGATCGATCTGGTCCAAGAGGAGATCGATCTGGTCCCTTAAAATCCCTCTTTTTCACGGCATTTTTAAGCCTGAGATCGATCTGTCAAAGCAATGAGATCGATCTGTTGAAGCATGAGATCGATCTGTTGAAGCATGAGATCGATCTGGTCCCAAACAGAGAGCTAAGGAGATCGATCTGGGTGCTTGGGGATCGATCTTTCCACTACAGAATGCTTGAGAGATCGATCTGGCTCCATTAGAGATCGATCTGCTCAATTCTTTCGCCCAAATAAGAGCATTCTGGCTCTTCCAGATCGATCTCTCACCCTAGGAGATCGATCTGGACCTCATGTTTTCCAGATTTTCCTGCAGTTTCATTACTGCAACTCATACCAACACACTTTAATCTATTACCATGGCCATTTTCTCATCCATCCACCTTTATAACTTGAAAATGGCATCCATTCATACCTTATGCACATTGAAACTTGTGTGCATTCATTGTATGTCCCAAGGTATGCTACATAGAACCGAATGGAAGCTTAACTCCATTCCATTTTACCACACTACTCATTTTGAGTTTCAATCACATCCATCACTTGCCATAACTCATTCCTTCGTATTCATACTCAATGAAACTTGTATGTACGTTACAATTCATATTACAAATACATACGTTGAATCCATGGACTTACATCAATCATACTTTACATTACAAGTCCATTCATATTATTTGATCCAATTACACATATTACCCTTTTACATATACGGGGTCTTACATTCTCCCCTCCTTCAAGGAATTTGGTCCTCCAAATTAGAACCAAGTCACTCTTCAAACAGTTGGGGGTACTTCTCCCGTATCAAGTTCTCTAATTCCCACGTGGCCTCTTTCGCCGTGTGGTGTTGCCAAAGCACTTTCACCAAGGGAATTGTCTTATTCCGCAACACTTTTTCTTTTCTGTCCAATATCCGAACCGGCTTCTCAACATACGTCATACTCTCATGGAGCTCCAACGGCTCATATCTTATCACGTGTGCCGGGTCCAGGTGATACTTCCGAAGCATCGAGACGTGGAAGACGTTGTGGACATTTGCCAAGTCCGGTGGCAATGCCAACCTATATGCCTTATCTCCCACTCTCTCCAAAATCTCGAAGGATCCGATATATCTAGGGCTCAGCTTGCCCTTCTTGCCGAATCTCATAATACCCTTCGATGGTGATACCCTCAGAAATACCGACTCACCCTCATCAAACTCTAGTGGTCTTCGTCTCTTGTCAGCATAACTCTTTTGTCGGCTCTGAGCTGTCCGTAATCTCTCACATATCAACTGGACGTCCTCAGATGCCTGCTGCACTAAGTCCGGAGCAAAAATCTGTCTGTCACCAACCTCTTCCCATCCAATAGGGGAACGGCATCTACGCCCGTATAATGCCTCATAGGGTGCCATCCCGATACTAGCATGATAGCTATTATTATAAGCGAACTCGGCTAACTGCAGGTGGTCATCCCAGGAGCCTCTAAAATCCAGCACACACGCTCTCAACATATCCTCGAGGGTCTGTATAGTCCTCTCTGACTGCCCATCTGTCTGAGGATGAAAAGCGGTGCTAAAACTCAATCGGGTCCCCAGCGCTTCCTGAAAATGTTCCCAAAAATGGGAAGTGAAGCGGGCATCCCTATCAGAAACAACGCTCACTGGTACACCATGTAGCCGTACTATCTCTCGAATATACAGGTTCGCCAACTGACTCAGTGTATCGGTAGCTCTCATAGCCAAGAAATGGGCGGACTTAGTCAACCGATCCACAATAACCCATATGGCATCATGACCTCTACGGGTCCTCGGCAACCCCATCACAAAATCCATGGTGACATGCTCCCACTTCCATGTCGGTATCGGTAGAGGCTGCAATAATCCTGCAGGCTTTTGATGCTCTACCTTCACTTGCTGACAAACGAGACACTTAGCGATTTTGTTTATATTAAGTACCATTGATCATACAAAGATTCTACACAAGTTTTAATGTGTATGAAGTGAGGATTGATGCCATTTTCAAGTCTCAAAGATGAATGGATGAGAAAAGGATCATGGTAGCAAATTAAGGAGGTTTGAGAATGAGTTGCTGCAGAAGAACTGCAGAAACTCTAGAAACTATGAAGGGTAGATCGATCTCATGGGATGAGAGATCGATCTGAAAGAGCCAGAATGCTCTTATTTGGGCAAAGGAATAGAGCAGATCGATCTCCTAAGCATTCTGTAGTGAAAAGATCGATCCCCAAACACACAGATCGATCTCCTTAGCTCTCTGTTTGGGAGCAGATCGATCTCATGCTTCGACAGATCGATCTCATGCTTAAAATGCCGTGAAAAAGAGGGATTTAAGGGAACCAGATCGATTTTCTCTTGGACCAGATCGATCTCCTCAAGCTATTTCTATATAAGGAGTGCTGAAAATCAGAAAATTTTGGGAAAAACACTAACCTTCCACTTTTAACCCAAAAACCTAACTTTCTCTCTCTAAAATCAGCTATTTTCAGTGAGGTTTGAAGAGAGACCATTAGAGGCAAAGTTGTTCCTATCTAAGAGAAGAACAACATAGTTGGAAAGCATTTTCCCATTGTTGGTATTGAAGGAGTTAAGGGCATTACCATTTGGAGCAAGAAGAGAAATCAAATTAGGTAAGATTCTAACACTCCAACTATGGTACATTATTTACATAATTGATTTTAGAGTTGTTTGGCATGAGTATGGATGGTTAGAAACTATCTAAAATGCATTGGAAAGATTATGACCTAGAAATGGTCTAGAGTGAGAAAGTGGAATGTATGGAGATTAATGATGAATGAGATATGTAAAAGTTATTAATAGTATTGTGGAATGATTTTAAGATGTGGTTAGTGGATAAATTGTGAGATTTACATAAAAGAGGTAAAATGTGGAATAAGGCATTGGTAAAATGCATAAGTGAGTAATATTGACTAGTGAGGTCAATTATGGGTTAAATACATTAACTCAATTGATTTAATGGATGAATCGCAGCTTTCGAGGATACGTCGAGGCGAGTTGAGCCAAGAGCATGAGAAGCTAAAAGGAAAGGAGTCACACCAAGTAAATCAAGGTAAGGGAATTCTGTGGACTCTTAGAGATATCTGTGCGCAATTTGGGTGCTTAAATGTTTTGCTAGAATGCATGAGATTAGGAAATGTTGTTGGGTGATTGAAGGGTAAAAGTTGGGAGTTTGAGAAATGTGCATGAAAACAAAATCATATTGCTTTGAAAATCATGTTTTATTGTTTTTTAGCAAATGATTGGTAGGTTGGCTGACATTGAAATGATTTGCAAAAGAAATGAGTGTGTTTTGGTTTTGTTAACCATACTTTGCAAAGTTTTGAGCCACCTACATGATTTCGTGAATATGAAAGCGTGCAAGAGTATGACTCACACGAGATTTGATGTGTTTTATACACATGAGTGCAAGAGGCACTAGTTTTCACATGGATTTCATAATTGTTTTGGCATTGTGCTTTGAGTTTGTCTCGCACTGGATGCTCACCTTTCATGTTGCCGTGTTTGGAGCTTCGAGTAGACTGGGTGTCACATCGATTAAATAGGCTCACACGTGCATTGCTTTGACATGATTAATTAGCCGTGTTAGGAGCTTCGGGTAGACAAGAGGTCGTACCGATTAAATAGGCTCACACTTGCGTTTGAGATGTGGCGTGATATGATGTGTTGATTGGGTTCACGGAGTACGTTGTACTGTGCATGTAGCATGGAGTACATTGTACCGTGTTGAGTTGTGATGTGTCATCTTCGGACGAGATCTGTTATGGACCGACCGGTAGGATTTGACCCACCTCCCGTGTGGAAGCAGATAGTGGTGATATCCAGCACACCTGATCCGTGTAGTCAGTATCATAGGTTATGTACATAGGCCTTGAGGTTATTACCTATTGTTGAACTGCCTATCTCACATGTCTACTGCTATTTGAGAATAAATCCATGTCTGAAATAATTTGTGGGTCAGGAAGGTCCGAGGGATGAACTGAGACTTGACCAGTGTTGAATTGATTTGTTAATGGTTTTTAAAGTGCACGGATGCATGATGTTTAATGCCATGCTTTATTGCGAAAATGCATGATGGTTAATGCCATGCTATTTGAGAAAATGCATGATGGGTAATGCCATGATTTTATTGTGAATTATGCATGATGATTTATTCCATGCTTTGAGTTGAAATGTGCACTGAATTTTAATAGCATGAATGCTTTACATACCATTAACACAATCATACACTCATGTTTTGAGATAAATGATGAATTAAATGCTTTTGAGCATGGCATCACGATCACGTAGATAGTGCAGTATCTACCTGTTCGCATGATTGCCTTACTGAGCGTGTGGTTTGCTCACCCCCTTATTTTCCCCCTCTCTACAGAGAATTGAGTATATAGTGAGCGTGACTGGAGGCGTTTCCCTTTTGGTAATCCGCTGCATCCCATCGCTAAAGGTATACACACCTGGATTATTTTGTATCTAAACTAGACATAGCACAGAAGCATTTTGTATGTAACCACTGGGGATGTAAAACAATGTAAACACATGTAACAACTCTGATATATATACATTTATACAAGTGTTTACTCATAAATAATGTTTCAAATTGAATTGGTATGGTGGAGTGAGTTAGACGTCGACACATAGCCCAACCGTTATGAGTGTGGTTGTTCACGATCGAGGAAGGATGATTGAAGATTGATGCATGAAAATGCAAAAAATTTGTACTTATTTTGGTAAGTTGAGGGTCGTGACCGAAGTTGGTATTAGAGCTCGAGTTGGTTAGATGTGTGTCGTGTCTAAAATACTTAATAAGTTGAAAAAAATTTCATCCCCAAGTTACTGTGCTTGTTTAGATACAAATTGTGTGTGTCGATAGGTTGACTAAGTAATTGGTTGTGAATGTAGGGAATTGAGTAAGTATGCCTAATACCAGTCGCGGTAGAGGGATGAGAGCACAGGCTCGAGGTCGTAGAGGTAGGCCTGGGGGTCGTGTTGAGCCGGAAACGCACGAGGTTCAAGAGGATGTTGAGATAGAGGCCGATGTTGAGCACGCTCCACAGGTCCAGAGGAGAGATCCGAGAGTACTTAGGCTCGCTTCGTGAGGATTGAGCGGAGCATTGAGATGATTGTGGAGTTGGTCACCTAATCTTTATCTGGAGTTGGCGGTAGACAGAGTCCCGCTACACAGGGTGATGCCGAGCAGGTGGCAACTCCTGAGGCACGGGTAAGGGAAGCCCAGAGGCCACAGACGATAGATACCCCACCCACACAGGATGTGCCTACGCCAGTTGCTATGCCAGGCAGTAGAGGTTAGGGATATGGATGTGATTTGGATAGACTGCGGTAGTTCCAGAAGTTTAGACCACCGTCTTTCAGTGGAATAAAGGACCCAATAGCGGCTGAGGATTGGATCAATGATCGAGAAATTATATGGGTTCTTTGAGTGCACTACTACCGAGATGGTAGCATTTGCCACTTTTATGCTGAAGGATCAGCAGAACATTGGTGGAAGTCCACCAGGCCTATTTTGAGAGCCTGACATACTGAGATCAGCTGGGATATGTTTCTAGAGGCCTTCCGGAGACAGTATGTCCCGAATACCGCACAGCGGAAGCTAAAGATGACATTTTTGGGACTGACCCAAGGGAGCAGGACCGTGGATGAGTATGAGACTGCTTTTATATCCCTGGGCAGATATGATCCCAACACGATGGGTAATGAGGTCGAGAAGATCCAGAAATTTAAGGATGGATTGAGACCGACCATCAGGTCTAGATTGGTTCCCCTGGATATACCAACCTATGAGGAGGCAGTGCGTAGGGCGCAATTATGTGAACAAGATGTTGATAGAATCGCCTCAGAGTTTGGAAAGGTTGGTAAGATGAGGGACAGAGATAAGAAGAGACCTATGATGGATAGAGGCTTCAACTATAAAGGAAGCAAGAGATTCTCTGGAAAGAGGCCAAGAATTGATGAGATCCGGGAGAGGACAGTTGATACTCCCATGTATTCGGCCATTGCTCCAGCTAAGGGAATCATGATTGGAGGACCACAGCCTACTACGAAATAGTGTGGCAAGTATGGTAGGTACCATGGTACTCGACCATGCTATGGATCTCTTGTAGTATGCTTCAGATGTGGGAAACTAGGGCACATAATCAGAGATTGCCCAGAGATGATAGAGAGTGCCCCACAGAAGGGTAAGGAGCCAGAGAGAGCTCCAGTTGGTATAGCTGCTCCGAGGAGGAGGGCTACAGTCGAGGAAAAGGGGAAGCAAGCAGTGGGTGTAAGCAGAGGACGAGTGCACACACTAGACCAGGACATTGCAGATCAGTCATCGGATGTGGTAAAAGGTACCATCCAAATCTTTGATTTAGAAGCTTATGTACTGTTTGATCCTGGTGCCACGCATTCTTTTGTATCACCATCCTTTGCATGTAAATTGTTGAAGCATGTAAAACCCACACTGCTTGATAAGATGTTGTTGATATCTACACCTATGAATGATAGTCAGTTGACTGAGCATATATATATAGAGATTGTAAGATGAGAATAGGAGGTAAAGAAACGGCAGCCGATTTGATTTTATTAAATATGAGTGATTTTGATGTAATCCTAGGGATGGATTGGCTGGCTGCAAATCATGTTGTTATGGATTGTCATGCAAAAACTTTGATGTTTCCAAAGATAGACAATCTTGTAGTTAATTTTGTGAAATGAAATTAAAGAACATAATTATTATAAGTGTGATGAGTACAATCTTGATACATGATGTATGAAAGATAAATTTGATTTCATTTATGTATGTGATGTGATGATTTATGATACTAATGGTGGAAAGAATAATGTGAAGGATTCATCGCTTTTGTGATTGAGACGGATAAGGCACGTCCAAAATTGGAAGACATACCAGTGGTTAGAAAATTTCCAGATGTCTTTCCGGATGAGTTACCAGGGTTACCTCCAGATAGGAAGATGGAGTTTGGTATAGACTTGGCACCTGGTACAGAGCTGATGTCCAAGCCACCATACAGAATGGCTCAAGTTGAGTTAGAGGAGTTAAGGAAACAGTTACAGGAGTTGCTGGAGAAGGGGTTCATCAGGCCGAGCGTCTTACCTTGGGGAGCACCGGTTTTGTTTGTAAGGAAGAAGGATGGAAGCCTCCGACTATGTATAGATTACCTGTTATTGAATAAGGCCACCATCAAGAATAAGTATCCCCTCCCACGCATCGATGATTTGTTGGATCAGCTTAAGGGAGCGCAGGTCTTTTCCAAGATAGATCTGAGATCAGGGTACCATCAGTTGAAGATACGAGGCGGAGATGTACCCAATACAGTTTTTCGCACCCGGTATGGACATTATGAGTTTATGGTTATGCCATTCGGGTTGATGAATGCTCCCGCAGCTTTTATGTCATTGATGAATGAGGTATTTCACCAGTATTTGGATCGGTTTGTGATTGTGTTTATTGATGATATACTGGTGTACTCCAGGTCTAGTGAGGAGCATGAAAGGCACCTAAGGATAGTGCTACAGACCCTCCGAGAGAAGAAGTTGTATGCTAAACTCAGTAAGTGTGACTTTTGGTTGGAATAAATCTCTTTTCTAGGTCACATAGTATCGAAGGATGGAGTATCAGTGGATCCATCTAAGATTGAGGCCGTAGTTCAGTGGCAAAGACCCCAGACAGTGACAGAGATCAGGAGTTTCCTGGGTTTAGCTGGGTATTACCGCAGGTTTGTAGAGAGATTTTCAAGATTAGCTGCTCCTTTGACACGTCTCACGAGGAAGAGTGTGGAGTTTATGTGGGACGATAAGTATGAAGGAAGTTTTGAGGAGCTGAAAAGGAGATTAACCACAGCTCCAATCCTCACAATTCCTACCAGCTCAGGAGGTTTCTCGATGTATACTGATGCTTCACATCTGGGACTGGGCTGTGTATTGATGCAGGATGGGAAGGTAGTAGCCTATGGATCAAGACAATTAAAGGATCATGAGAGGAACTACCCGACCCATGATTTGGAGTTGGCAGCGGTGGTGTTTACACTGAAGATATGGCGCCACTACCTCTATGGTGAGAGATTTCAGATTTATACAGATCATAAGAGCCTTAAGTACCTATTCTCACAAAAAGAGTTGAACATGAGACAGAGGAGATGGCTCGAGCTGTTAAAGGATTATGATTGTGAAATCCTATATCACCCGGGTAAAGCAAATGTGGTCGCTGATGCATTGAGTAGGAAGCATCTCGGGATGGTGTCATTTATGATGGTCAGAGAATACGAGCTGTTGGAACAGTTCACGAAACTCAGTTTGGATATGACCCCGCCTGACTCTGATAGTGGATTTATGATAGCTAGCCTGCAGTTGGAACCGGATCTGGTAGATAGAATCCGACAGGCTCAGTGAGTTGATCAGCAGTGTAGTGATATTGTCGGGCAGATACAGAGGGGTATAGAGACGGACTTTGGGTTGAGTTCGGATGGATTGTTGAGGTTCAGAGGTAGGCTATGTGTTCTTGATGACGCAGAGATCAGAAGGTTGATCCTGATAGAGGCTCACTCATCGAAGTATACGATACATCCAGGGGGTACTAAGATGTATCAAAACCTTCGAAAAGTTTATTGGTGGTCTGGAATGAAAAAGCACATTACTGAATATGTTGCTAAGTGTCTTGTTTGTCAGCAGGTGAAGGTAGAGCATCAGAAGCCTACAGGGTTATTGCAGCCTCTACCGATATCGACATGGAAGTGGGAGCATGTCACCATGGATTTTGTGATGGGATTGCCGAGAACCCGGAGAGGTCATGATGCCATATGGGTGATTGTGGACCGGTTGATGAAATCAGCCCATTTTCTAGCTATGAGAGCTACCGATACTCTGAGCCAGTTAGCGAACCTATATGTGCTCGAGATAGTGAGGCTACATGGAATTCCAGTGAGCGTTGTTTCTGATAGGGATGCCCGCTTCACTTTCCACTTCTGGGAATATTTTCAGGAAGCGATGGGGACCCAGTTGAATTTTAGCACCGCGTTTCATTCTCAGACAGATGGTCAGTCAGAGAGGACTATACAGACCCTGGAGGATATGTTGAGAGTGTGTGCATTGGATTTTGGAGGCTCCTGGGATGACCATTTGCCACTCGCAGAGTTCGCATATAATAACAGTTTTCATGCGAGTATCGGGATGGCACCATATGAGGCATTGTATGGGCGTAGATGTCGTTCCCCTATTGGATGGGAAGAGGTTGGTGACAGACAGATTTTTGCTCCTGACTTGGTTAGACAAGCCTCTGAGGACATCCAATTGATATGTGAGAGGTTACGGACAGCTCAGAGCAGGCAAAAGAGTTATGCTGACAAGAGACGGAGACCACTAGAGTTTGATGTGGGTGAGTCAGTGTTCTTGAAAGTTTCCCCTTCGAAGGGAATTATGAGATTTGGGAAGAAAGGAAAGTTGAGCCCTCGATATATAGGGCCATTTGAGATACTTGATAAGGTGGGAGACAAGGCTTATAGATTGGCATTACCACCAGAGTTGGCAAGTGTGCATAATGTCTTCCACGTATCCATGTTGAGGAAGTATCACCCGGACCCGACACATGTAATAAGGTATGAGCCATTGGAGCTCAACGAGGGTATGACATATGTTGAGAAGCCAGTTCAGGTATTGGACAGAAAAGAGAAAGTGTTGAGGACAAAGACAATTCCCTTGGTGAAAATACTTTGGCAACATCACACTGTGGAAGAAGCCACATGGGAATTGGAGAGTTTGATGCGGGAGAGGTATCCCGAGTTGTTCACAGAATAATTGGTCCTAATTTGGCGGATTAAATTTTCTAAGTGGGGGAGAATGTGAGACCCTGTATATGTGTATAAGGGTATATATGTACATAGAAATGTAAATAGAGTTGTACTATGAATTCATGAGTGAAGTATATGTGATGTAAGTCCATAAGTAATGTACACACTTGTAATGAGAGTGGTAATTGTACATACAAGTTACATTAAGTATGAATGTGAGGAAATGGACTTAAACATGTGGAGAATGTGTGTAGAATGGATTATGAGTAGTTTGGTAAAATGGAAGTAGAATTGCATAAGATGTGCACTTCCATTTTTGTTTATTTTAAGTACCATTGGTCATACAAAGATTCTACACAAGTTTTAATGTGTATGAAGTGAGGATGGATGCCATTTTCAAGTCTCAAAGATGAATGGATGAGAAAAGGATCATGGTAGCAAATTAAGGAGGTTTGAGAATGAGTTGCTACAGAAGAACTGCAAAAAATCTAGAAACTATGAAGGGCAGATCGATCTCATGGGATGAGAGATCAATCTGGAAGAGCCAGAATGCTCTTATTTGGCCAAAGGAATAGAGCAGATTGATCTCCAATGGAGCCAGATCGATCTCCTAAGCATTCTATAGTGAAAAGATCGATCCCCAAGCAGCCAGATCGATCTCCTTAGCTCTCTGTTTGGGAGCAGATCGATCTCATGCTTCGACAGATCGATCTCATGCTTAAAATGCCATGAAAAAGAGGGATTTAAGGGAACCAGATCGATCTCCTCTTGGACCAGATCGATCTCCTCAAGCTATTTCTATACAAGGAGTGCTGAAAATCAGAAAATTTCGGGAAAAACACTAACCTTCCACTTTCAACCCAAAAACCTAACTTTCTCTCTCTAAAATCAGCCATTTTCAGTGAGGTTTGAAGAGAGACCATTAGCGGCAAAGTTGTTCCTATCAAAGAGAAGAACAACATAGTTGGAAAGCATTTTCTCATTGTTGGTATTGAAGGAGTTAAGGGTATTGCCATTTGGAGTAAGAAGAGAAATCAAATTGGGTAAGATTCTAACACTCCAACTATGGTACATTGTTTATATAATTGATTTTAGAGTTGTTTGGCATGAGTATGGATGGTTAGAAACTATCTAAAATGCATTGGAAAGATTATGACCTAAAAATGGTCTAGAGTGAGAAAGTGGAATGTATGGAGATTAATGATGAATGAGATATGCAAAAGTTATTAATAGTGTTGTGGAATGATTTTAAGATGTGGTTAGTGGATAAATTGTGAGATTTACCTAAAAGAGGTAAAATGTGGAATAAGGCATTGGTAAAATGCATAAGTGAGTAATATTGACTAGTGAGGTCAATTATGGGTTAAATACATTAACTCAATTGATTTAATGAATGAATCGCAGCTTCCAAGGATACGCCGAGGCGAGTTGAGCCAAGAGCGTGAGAAGCTAAAAGGAAAGGAGTCACATCAAGTAAATCGAGGTAAGGGAATTGTGTGGACTCTTAGAGATATCTGTGCCCAATTTGGGCGCTTAAATGTTTTGCTAGAATGCATGAGATTAGGAAATGTTGTTGGGTGATTGAAGGGTCAAAGTTGGGAGTTTGAGAAATGTGTAAGAAAACAAAAGCATATTGCTTTGAAAATCATGTTTTATTGCTTTTTAGCAAATGATTGGTAGGTTGGCTGACATTGAAATGATTTGCAAAAGAAATGAGTGTGTTTTGGTTTTGTTAACCATACTTTGCAAAGTTTTGAGCCACCTACATGATTTCGTGAATATGAAAGCATGCAAGAGTATGACTCGCACGAGATTTGACGTGTTTTATACACATGAGTGCAAGAGGCACTAGTTTTCACATGGATTTCATAATTGTTTTGGCATTGTGCTTTGAGTTTGTCTCGCACTAGATGCCCACCTTGCATGTTGCCGTGTTTGGAGCTTCGAGTAGACTGGGTGTCATATCGATTAAATAGGTTCACATGTGCATTGCTTTGACATGATTAATTAGCCGTGTTAGGAGCTTCGGGTAGACAAGAGGTCATACCGATTAAATAGGCTCACACGTGCGTTTGAGGTGTGGCGTGATATGATGTGTTGATTGGGTCCACGGAGTATGTTGTACCGTGCATGTAGCATGGAGTACATTGTACCATGTTGAGTTGTGATGTGTCGTCTTCGGACGAGATCTGCTATGGACCGGCGGGTAGGATTTGACCCACCTCCCGTGTGGAAGCAGATAGTGGTGATATCCCGCACACCTGATCCGTGTAGCCGGTATCACAGGTTATGTACATAGGCATGGCAGTAGATTAAGGACAATTGGGTGTGAGTTGCAGCAAGGAAACTACAGGAAATCTGGAAAACATGAAGGCCAGATCGATCTCATAGGATGAGAGATCGATCTGATCGATCTCCAATGGGGCCAGATCGATCTCCTAAGCATTCTGTAATGAAAAGATCGATCCTCAAGCATACAGATCGATCTCCTTAGCTCTCTGTTTGGGAGCAGATCGATCTCATGCTTCGACAGATCGATCTCATACTTAAAATGCCCTGAAAATGAGAGATTTAAGGGGACCAGATCGATCTCCTCTTGGACCAGATTGATCTCCTCAAGCTATTTCTATATAAGGAGTGCTGAAAATTTGAAAATTTTGAGAAAAATACCAATCTTCCATTTCTAACCCAAAAACCTAACTTTCTCTCTCTAAAATCAGCCATTTCCTGTAAGATTTGAGGGGAAGCCATTAGACACTAAGTTATTCATCTTGAGGAAGAGAACAACATAGTTGGAACCCAAAATTCCATTGTGGGTATTGAAGGAGCTAAGGGCATTGACATTTGGAGCAAGAAGAAAAATCAGATTTGGTAAGATTCTAACACTCCAATCCAAATACATTGTCTATTTAAATGATTTTGGAGTTGTTTGGCATGAGTATGGATGGATGGAAACACCTAGGTTGTGGTAGAAACAAATGTAACCTAGAAAATGGAATGCCTCTAGTGTGAGAAAGTATGATTTGGGGAGTTGGTGGTTTATGGGTTATGATAAGTTGTTATATGAGTAATGTGGGTGATTTGGAATGGTTATGTAGAGTTATAATATGGGTTTAAGTGAAATTATGAAAATGAGTATGTAAATACTTGATAAATGCCATAGTGAGGAAATCAATGAAATATGAACACTATGAGCTTGATATCGATTTAATATCGATTTGGAATGAGTTAATCACCCTAAAAGAATCCATGGACTCGAGTTATGGGTAAAGTAATGAAACGAGGCCTCATAAGCGTTAATAGAAAACTATAGGTCGAATTGACTATAGTGAACGCACGATGTCATATTATATGGATCGAATATAATGTGGAATATGATTATACGCAGTTTTGAAGAGTTCGTTGAAGACGAATCGAACCGTACGAGTAAGCAGCTTAAGGAAGTGGAATCACGTATCGCGATTCCAGGTAAGGGAATTCTGTAAGTATATAGAGGTAGCTGATCATATTTTGTGGGTGTATAGGGCTTTGGAAATGTGCATGAGTTTATAGAATGTGTTTGAAGATGTATGGAAATTACTATGAGTATTGTATGAGATTTGGTTGTTTGAAATGGTTATTGAAAAGGGATAGTAAGGCTAATAATTGCATAAATCACGTGTTTTGAATGCTTTTACAAAACACAATGCTTTAATTCATGCTAGAGCCTCGCTCGCGCTCGATTTCTATATTTTCACTTGTGTGAAACGTGCTAGAGCTTAGCTCGCACTTGTTTTGAAACTATGATGATGTTTTATAAACAGTATTGGACTTTTGCTCGTACGTGGATTTGAGTGGTTTTTCTTATGCATATAACCGTACTGGAGCTATGCTCGTACATGGTTTCTTCATATTTTTATGCATAAATGCTGTACTAGAGCGTTGCTCGTACGAAGTGATTGGTTTTGATGCATGAATTCGTGCTAGAGCGTAGCTCGTTCTGGTTTTCACACTGTGGTATGTATGAGGCCGTGGTGAGAGATATGGATTAACTCAGGAAACCCAACAGGCCTGACAGACCTCTTGAGTGGGGTGAGGGTGAGGGGCTAGGACCTGACATAATCCATTCAGGGAATCCAATAGGCCTAACAGACCTCTTGAGTGGGGTGAGGATGAGGGGCTATGACCTAAATCAGGGAACCCAATAGGGGCAAGCAAGGCCATGAGGGGCTAGGACCTGGTATTGAGGTTACTCCCATGCGCTCTTAAGACTATAAAGGTTACACTCGGTATGGGGTAGATAAGACCTACGGCAGGCACCCCCAACCATGTTATGGGTCTGCGGAGTACGATGTACCATGTATATCACATGTAGTACGATGTACTGCGTGGTGGTTACTTGATTTGAGAATGTCCGACGGAGAACTAACCCACCTTCGTACCAGGATGATACCCCGCACACCGGGATCCGTGTGGTCTGGGATGATATGTGACAATTGGCCAACTTAGTCACTTGAGATATAATAACCTGTATCCTTGCTTGATTTACTTACTACCACGTGATTTTAATCTCTAAGTGTGATTGTGATTGTTCAAGGTAGACCCGAAGGAGGGGTCGAGCCTCGTGGGATTGATTTGTGAAATGAAAATTAGGTTGTGATTGTGATTTGATGTGATGGGATTGTATGTGTTTGAGAAAGAGTTTTATGACGTGGGTTTAAAAAGGAGTTTTCTTAATGGATTGCCCTTTTATGAATTTAAATGAGATTGTATGTTTTTGCCATGTTTTATATGCCAATGTACATGATTTTGATACATGATATATATGTATACTCATATGGCATAGTTTTATTTCCTCATGCTCCTAGCATAAACGATTTATGCATAACACTATCAGCATGTAGATAGAGTAGTTATCTACCATACTTGCATTATTGCCTTACTGAGCGTGTGGTTGCTCATCCCTCTCTATTTTCCCCCTCCTATAGAGCGTGCATAGTAGCCCAGTAAGGACTGAGGCGTGGTATTTTGGACTCCGCTGCATCTCCATCACTTAGAGGTATATACACAGTGATTTCATTTGTATCTAAACAATGTAAAAGTACAGTAGTCATTTGAAATGTAATTATGAGGGATGTAGATGTCAGTAATCATATTTTGTATAAGTAAATGATTAACTTTGAGTGTATGACATCTTTTTATTAAATTGTGAATGAATGGTAAGTGATGTTTATTATTGACTCACAGCCCAACAGTGTGTGTTGAGTTAGTTCACGGTCGGGTATGGTAACAGTAAAACGCAAAAAAATTTTAGTGATTTTCGGTTAAAGAGAATGGAATTGGGTCGTGACAATATCAAAATCCCATAAAATCAATTCTCAATCACAAACATCATTCTCATTTCACAATTCAAGTCCACAAGGCTCGACCCCTCCCTCGGATCTACCATGGATAGTCACAATCACACTTATAGATTAAAATCATGTGGTAGTAAGTAAATCAAGCAAGGGAGATAGGTCACTATAAGCTCATAGACTATGTTGGCCAACTATCTCTCATGTAATCTCAGACTACATGGATCCCGATGTGCCCATGCTGGAACGAAGGTGGGTTAGTTCTCTGCCAGACTTTTCTCATCAATATCTCAACTACAAGGTACATCGTACTCCATGTGATATACACGGTACATCGTACTCCGCGAACCCATAACATGGTTAGAGGTGCCTGCAGTAGGTATTATCTACCCCATACCGAGTGAAACCTCTAGTCTCAAGTGCACGTGGGAGTACTCTTAATACCAGGTCCTAGCCCTTCATGGCTTTGCTCGTCCCTGTTGAGTTCCCTGATTCAGGTCCTAGCCCCTCACCCTTGCCCCACTCAAGAGGTCTGTTAGGCCTATTGGGTTCCATGAACACCAATCCGTATCACTCTCACCACGGCCTCATACATACCACAGTGTGAAAACCAGCGTGAGCTAAGCTCTAGCGCGGATTCATGCATCATAATAAATCACTTCATACGAGCAATGCTCTAGTAAGACAATTATGCATAAAAATATGAAGAAACCATGTACGAGCATAGCTCCAGTACGATTATATGCATAAGAAATCCTCTCAAAAATCAAGTACGAGCAAAAGCTCCAGTACGGTTTATAAAACATCGTCATAGTTTCAAAACAAAGTGCGAGCTAAGCTCCAGCACGTTCAAACATGTGAGAACATCAATACCCAGTGCGATCTAGGCTCCAACACAGTTTAATTCACATAAACATGATAGACGGCTCATGAGTTTTCAAAACAAATCTCAAAATATTTTTAGCACTTCACATGTGCTATCACACAACATCAAACAACAATAGCCAACCTATCTATCAACTCGCTCAAAACAAAACACATGTTTTGTGAAAGCATTCAAACATTGGATTTATGCAATTATTAGCCTTACTATCCCATTTCTTTACAATACCATTTCAGCCACCAAATCTCATACAATTATTCATAGTCACATCCATACATCGTAAAAATACATTTCTATAAATCCATGCACATTTCCGAAGCCCTACATACCCACGAGTTCAAAATACGAGCAGCTATATTTCCACTTCTATATACTTTCAAAATTCCCTTACCTGGAAATTGCGTCGCGATATTTCCACTTCCTTAGAGCTGCTGACTCGTATGGTTTGATTCGTCTCCAACAAACTCTCTAAAACTGCATATAAACGTATTCCACAATGTTTTATACCATTATAATCAAACTCTCGCGTTTACTATAGTCAATTCGATCTATGATCTCTATTAACGCTAATGAGGCCTCGTTTCATTACTCTACCCATAACTCGAGTCTATGGATTCTTTTAGGCCTATTAACTCAATCCAAATCGATATTAAATCGATGTTAAGCTCATAATGTTCATTTTCATAAAATTTCCTTCACTATGGCATATTATCAAACACTACATGTGCTCATTCTCAACAATTCACAAAACCCACAATGTAGCTTCATTTACCCATTTCTAATCATCTACATTACACAAATAACAACTTATCATAACCCATAAGTCATCAACATACCCAATTCACACTTTCTCACACTAGACTATATCCATTTTCTAGGTTATATGTATTCCATCACTTCCTAGGTGATTTCAATCATCAATACACATATATATCAACTCTAAAATCAACAAATCAATCAATGTTCTTGGGTTGAAGTATTAGAAACTTATAAATCTAATTTCTCTTCTTACTCCAAATGGAAAATGGTCCTTGCTCCTTCAATACCAACAATGAAGTTTGGGGTTTCAACTATGTTGTTCTCTTCCTCAAGATGAATAACTTGGTATCTAATAACCTCCCCTCAATTCTTACAGAAAATGACTGATTTTAGAGAGATAAACTTAGGTTTTGGGTGAAAAATGAAAGGGTGATGTTGTTTTCCCGAAATTTTTAGATTTCAGCGTTCCTTTTATAGAAATAGCTTGAGGAGATCGATCTATACTAGGAGAAGATCGACCTGATCCCCTTAAATCCCTCTTTTTTACGGCATTTTAAGCATGAGATCGATCTTGTCACGACCCTCAACTTACCAAAATACATGTAAATTTTTCACATTTTCATGCATCATTTATTATTCGTCATTTCCTCAATTATGAACAACTACTCTCCTCAACAGTTGGGCTGTGTGTCGATATCTAACTCACTCCACCATACCAATTCAATTGGTATATTATTTATGAGTAAACACTTGAATAAATATATATATATCAGAGTTGTTACATGTGTTTACATTATTTTACATCCCCAATGTTTACATACAAAATGCTACTGTGCTACCGTAAGTTTAGATACAAAAATTACAACAGTGTGTATATCTTACGCGATGGGATGCAGCGGATTACCAAAAGGGATAAGCCTCCAGTCACGCTCAATCTATACTCAACACTCTGTAGAGAGGGAGAAAATAAGGGGGGTAAGAAAACCACACGCCCAGTAAGGCAATCATACGAACAGGTAGATACTGATCTACGTGATCGTGATGCCATGCTCAAAAGCATTTAGTTCATCATTTTATCTCAAAACATGAGTGTATGATTGTGTTAATGGTATGTAAACCATTCATGCTATTAAAATCTAGTGCACAATTCAATTCAAAGCATGATATAAACCATCATGCACAATTCACAATAAAGCATGGCATTACCCATCATGCGTTTTTCACAATAAAGCATGGCATTAACAACCATGCATTTTTCACAATAAAGTATGGTATTAATCATCATGCATCAGTGCCCTTTAAAAATCATTAACAAAACAATCCAACACTTGTCAGGTCTTAGCCCCTCCCTCGAACTGCCATGACCCATGAATCATTTCAAACATGGATTTATTCTCAAAGCAATAGACATGTAAGATAGGCAATTCAATAAAAGGTATTACCTCTAGGTCTATGGCCATAACTTGTGATACTGGCTACATGGATCAGGTGTGCGGGATGTCACCACTATCTGCTTCCACGCGGGAGGTAGGTCAAATCTAGCCCGTTGGTCCATAGTAGATCTTGTCCGAAGATGATACATCACAATCTCAACACGGTATAATATACTCCATAATACATGCACGATACAACGTACTCTGTGGACCCAATCAACAGATCACATCACGCCACATCTCAAAAAGCATGTGTGAGCCTATTTAATCGATACGACCTCTTGTCTACCCGAAGCTCCTAACACGGCTAATCAATCATGTCAAAACAATGCACGTGTGAGCCTATTTAATCGATGTGACACACAGTCTACCTGAAGCTCCAAGCACGACAACAAGCAAGGTGGGCATCTAGTGCGGCTAAGCTCCAAGCACTAGGCCAAAACTAGTATGAAATCCATTTGAAAACTAGTGCGAGCTAAGCCCTAGCACTCATGTGTATACAACACGTCAAATCTCGTGCGAGTCGTACTCTAGCACGCTTTCATTCTCACGAAAACAATGTAGGTGTCTCAATTCTTTGCAAAGTATGGTTAACAAACCAAAACAACTCAACTCTTTTGCAAATCATTTCAAATATTAGCCAACCTACCGAATCATTTGTTAAAAAGTAATAAAACATAATTTTCAAAGCAATATGCTTTTGTTTTCATGCACATTTCTGAAACACCCAACTTTTTTCCTTCAATCACCCAATTTCATTTCCTAACATCTCATGCAATCTAGCAAAGCGTTTAAATGCCCAAATTGCGCACAGATATCTCTAAGAGTCCACACAATTCCCTTACCTCGATTTACTTGAATGTGACTCTCCTCCTCTTAACTTCTCATGCTCTTGGCTCAACTCGCTTCGGCGTATCCTCGGAAGCTGCAATTTATTCATCATACATTCGAGTTAGTATTGCTAACTCTCGTTCAACTATACATTCCACCCAATGCCTTAAAAGCTCATTTTACCCTTTTTGGGTAAGCCTCTCTATTCATTCCATATTATTATCTTAAAATTATCTCCTCAACACCATTATCATCTCAATACCATTCATCATTTATTCCACCACATTTCACTTCTCACACTAACCCATTTCTAGGTTATATTCATTTCATGGTATTCTAGGTAGTTCTACCCACAATGTGCACACCCAAATCAACTTCACAATCATCAAATAGATAAATGTACTTGGATTTGTGCACTAGAAACTTACCTCTTTGGATTTCCTCTTCGCTCAAATTAGAAATGCCCTTTGTTCCTTCAATCCAAAAAAATGGGAAAATGCCTCCAAACTATGTTGTTCTTCTCCTTGATGTGAACAACTTTGCCTCTAATAGTCTTCCATAAAATCTCCTTGAAAATGGTCAGATTTAGAGAGAGAAAACTAGGTTTTAGGTTGGAGAGGGAAGGAAATGGTTTTGTCCCGGAATCTACAGATTTTCAACGCCCTTTTTATAGAAATAGCTTGAGGAGATCGATCTACACTAGGAGGAGATCGATCTGATCCCCTTAAATCCCTCTTTTTCATGGTATTTTAAGCATGAGATCGATCTGTCAAAACTTGAGATCGATCTGCTCCCAAACAGAGAGCTAAGGAGATCGATCTGTATGCTTGAGGATCGATCTTTTTATTAGATCAATCTGCTCCCAAACAGAGAGAGCTAAGGAGATCGATCTGTATGGTTCAGGATTGATCTTTTCATTACAAAATGTTTAAGAGATCAATCTGGCCCCATTAGAGATCGATCTGCCATATTTCTTTGCTCAAATACAAGCATTTTGGCTCATCCAGATCGATCTCTCATCCTATAAAATCGATTTGCCCTGCATAATTTTTAGATTTTGCTGCAGTTTCCTACAAAAACTTATACCAAAATGTCCTTAATTTGCTACCATGGTCATTTTCTCATCCAATCATCTTTGAGACTTGAAAATGACATCCGTTAATACTTCATACACATTAAAACTTGTGTAGAATCTTTGTATAACCAAAGATACTTAATATAAACCAAATGAAAGTGCATACTCATGCAAATCTTCATTCCATTTACTACACTACTCATATTCCATTTTACTCACATTCTCCACATGTTTAAGTCTATTTCTTCACATTCACACATAATGTAACTTGTATATACAATCACAACTCTTATTACATGTGTGTACATAATCTTATGGACTTACGTTACATATACTTCACATTACAAATGTATCATCATACTTATGATTTCATTTACATTTCTATGTACCTATATACAATTATACATATATAGGGTCTCATAGATCTATCGAAGCTTGAGATAGATCTGCTCCCAAACAGAGAGCTAAGGAGATCGATCTGTATACTTCAGGATCGATCTTTTCATTACAAAATACTTAGGAGATCGATCTGGCCCCATTGGAGATCGATATGCTCTATTCCATTGCTCAAATAAGAGCATTCTAGCTCTTCCAGATCGATCTCATAGTCTTCATATTTTCCAGATTTTCTGCTTCAACTTACACCAAAACATCCTTAATCCACTGCCATAGCCATTTCCTCATCCATCCACCTTTATGACTTGAAAATGGCATCCATTCATACCTTATTCACATTGAAACTTGTTTGCATTCCTTTTATATCCAAAGGTATACTATATAAAACCAAATGGAAGCATTTATATTCATGCAACTTCCTTCCATTTACCACACTACTCATTTCTCATTCCACTCACTTTCATCACTTATAAAAGCTCATTTCCTCATGTTCATACACAATGAAATTTGTATATACATTACAAATCATATTACACATATGTACATTGAATCCATGGACTTACATCAATTATACTTTACATTACAAGTCCATTAGCATTCATTGATCCAATTACACACGTTACAACCATACATATATGGGGTCTCATTGGTGACATGCGCTACATGAATGAGGTAAGAAATATGTTTATTGGTACAGTAGTGTCCAAAAAGGATATGTTTAGTGCATAAAAAATTAGAAAACCATTAACTTAGCCTATTTTAGAAATTTATTGAAAGTTATGTTCATATCCATTAGGTTTGAAAAGGTTTGAGAACATGATAAGTTTTGCAAACAAATTATGAATGCTTTTGACATGAAAAAGGTTTACATAAAATGTATTTGAGGTTTTAAAATGTTTTTATTTAGGCTTAGAGGCGAAATAAAACGAGGCCTCATAAGCGTTAATAGAGGCTATAGATTGAATTGACTATAGTGAGCACAAGGGTTGCGTTATAATGGACTAAAATGATGTGAAATATGATTATGCGTAGTTTCGAAGAGTCCGGTAGAGACGAATCGAACCGTACGAGTAAGCAGCTCTAAGGAAGTGGAATCACGCGTCGCGATTCCAGGTAAGGGAATTTTGTGAATATATAGAGGTAGCTGCTCGTATTTTGTGGGTATATAGGGTGTTTATGAAATACATGAAGGTTTAAGGAAATGGTTGTTGATATGCATGAATAGCTACGAGAATTTGTATGAGATTTGGGTTTTGAAATGATTCTTGAAAAAGGGGATAGTAAGGCTAATAATTGCATAAATCACGTGTTTTGAATGTTTCACAAAACACCACACTTTGTTTTGAGCAAATAAAATGATAGACTCGCTAGTGTTTTATTAATGTTATGAAATAGCACATGTGAGGTGCTAAACATGTTTGTGATGTGATTGAATGCATATGAGCTGCCAATCAAGCTATGTGAACTAAATCGCGCTAGAGCCTCGCAGTCACGACTCTCAACTTACCAAAATACGTACAAATTTTTCGCATTTTCATGCATCATTTATTATTCGTCTTTACCTTAATCGTGAATAGCAACTCTCCTCAATAGTTGGGCTGTGTGTCGACGTCTAACTCACTCCACCATACCAATTCAATTTGTATATTATTTATGAGTAAACACTTGTATAAATATATACATATTAGAGTTGTTACATGTGTTTACATTGTTTTACATCCCCAATAGTTACATACAAAATGCTACTGTGCGATCGTAAGTTTAGATACAAAATTACAATAGTGTATATACCTTATCCGATTGGATGCAGCAGATTACCAAAAGGGAACACCTCTAATCACACTCAATCTATACTCAACACTCTATAGAGGGGAAAATAAGGGGGGTGAGCAAACCACATGCTCAGTAAGGCAATCATACGAACAGGTAGATACTGCACTATCTACGTGATCGTGATGCCATGCTCAAAAGTATTTAGTTCATCATTTATCTCAAAACATGAGTGTATGATTGTGTTAATGGTATGTAAAGCATTCATGCTATTAAAATCCAGTGCACAATTCAATTCAAAGCATGGTATAAATCATCCTGCATAATTCACAATAAAGCATGGCATTAACCATCACGCGTTTTCTCAAATAAGCGTGGCATTAACCATCATGCATTTTCTCAAATAAGCATGACATTAACCATCATGCATTTTTTACAATAAAGCATGGCATTAACCATCATGCTTCAGTGCACTTTAAACCATTAACAATCGATATCTCAAAACAATTCAACACTTATCAGGTCTCAACCCCTCCTCAGACTGTCCTAACTCACAAATCATTTCAAAACATAGATTTATTCTCAAAGCAATAAACATGTGAGATAGGCAATTCAATAAAAGATAATAACCTCAAGGTCTATGGCCATAACCTGTGATACCAGCTACACGGATCAGGTGTGCGAGATATCACCACTATCTGCTTCCACACGGGAGGTGGGTCAAATCCTGCCCATCGGTCTAAGCAGATCTCGTCCGAAGATGGCACATCACAATCTCAACACGGTACAATCACGCCACATCTCAAAACGCATGTGTGAGCCTATTTAATCAGTACGACCTCTTGTCTACCCGAAGCTCCTAACACGGCTAATCAATCATGTCAAAACAATGCACATGCGAGCCTATTTAATTGATATGACATCCAGTCTACTCGAAGCTCCAAGCACGGTAACCAGCAAGGTGGGCATCTAGTATGAGCTAAGCTCCAAGCACCATGCCAAAACCAGTATGAAATCCATGTGAAAACTAGTGCGAGCTAAGCTCCAGCACTCATGCGTATAAAACACATCAAATCTCGTGTGAGTCCTACTCTAGCACGCTTTCATTCTCACGAAATCATGTAGGTGGCTCAATTCTTTGCAAAGTATGGTTAACAAACCAAAACAACTCAACTCTTTTGCAAATCATTTCAAATATTAGCCAACCTACCGAATCATTTGCTAAAAAGCAATAAAAATGATTTTCAAAGCAATATGCTTTTGTTTTCATGCACATTTCTCAAACACCCAACTTTTGCCTTTCAATCACCCAATTTCATTTCCTAACATCTTATGCAATCTAGCAAAGCATTTAAGCACCCAAATTGCACACAGATATCTCTAAGAGTCCTCACAATTCCCTTACCTCGATTTACTTGGTATGATTCTTTTCCTCTTAGCTTCTCACGCTCTTGGCTCAACTTGCTCTGGCGTATCCTCAGAAGCTACAATTTATTCATCATACGTTCGAGTTAGTATTGCTAACTCTCGTTCAACTATACATTCCACTCAATGCCTTAAACACTCATTTTACCCTTTTTGGGTAAGCCTCTCTATTCATTCTATATTATCATCTTAAAATTATCTCCTCAACACCATTATCATCTCAAGATATCCCATTCATCATTTATTCCACCATATTTCACTTCTCACACTAACCCATTTCTAGGTTATATTCATTTCATAGCATTCTATGTAGTTGTACCCACAATGTGCACACCCAAATCAACTTCGTAATCATCAACTAGACAAATGTACTTGGATTTGTGCATTAGAAACTTACCTCTTTGCTCCAAATTTGAAATGCCCTTTGTTCTTTCAATCCAACAAATGAGAAAATGCCTTCAAACTATGTTGTTCTTCTCCTTGATGTGAACAACTTTGCTTCAAATAATCGTCCCTTAAATCTCCTTGAAAATGGTTGGATTTAGAGAGAGAAAACTAGGTTTTGGGTTGGAAAGGGAAGAAAATGGTTTTGTCTTGAAATCTGCAGATTTTCAATGCTCTTTTTATAGAAATAGCTTGAGGAGATCGATCTGCACAAGGAGGAGATCGACCTGGTCCCCTTAAATTCCTCTTTTCCACGACATTTTAAGCATAAGATTGATCTGTTGAAGCTTGAGATCGATCTGCTCCAAACAGAGAGCTGAGGAGATCGATCTGTATGCTTGAGGATCGATCTTTTCATTATAGAATGTTTAGGAGATCGATCTGCCCTATTCCTTTGCCCAAATACAAGCATTTTGGCTCATCCAGATCGATCTTTCATCTTATGAGATCGATCTGGCTTGTAAAATTTTCTGATTTTGCTGCAGTTTCCTGCAGAAACTTATACCAAAACATCCTTAATTTGTTGCCATGGTCATTCTCTCATCCAATCATCTTTGAAACTTGTGTAGAATCTTTGTATAGCCAAGGATCCATGATATAAACCAAATGAAAGTGCACAACTTATGCAAATCTTCCTTCCATTTTACCACACTAATATTTTATTCCATTCACATTTTTCACATTTTTCACATTTTTAAGTCCATTTTTTCACATTCATACATAATGTAACTTGTATGTACAATCACAACTCTTATTACATGTGTGTACCTTAAACTAATGGACTTACATCATTTATACTTCACATAACAAGCACATCACTATTTACATATATATACAAAGTCGTGTTGATACATATACGGGGTTTCACATTCTCCCCCACTTAGAAAATTTGGTTCTCCAAATTAGAACCAATTCAATCTATGAATAACTCGGGATAGTTCTCCCACATCAAACTCTCCAATTCCCATGTGACTTCTTCCACCGTGTGATGTTACCAAAGAACCTTCACCAAGGGAATTGTCTTTATCTTCAACACTTTCTCTTTTCTGTCTAATACCCGAACTGGCTTCTTAATGTATGTCATACCCTCATTGAGCTCCAAAGGCTCTTACCTTATTACATGTGTCGGGTCCGGGTGGTACTTCCTTAACATGGATATGTAGAAGACATTATGCACACTTGCCAACTTCGGTGGCAATGCCAACCTATAAGCCTTGTCTCCCACTCTCTCTAAGATCTCGAAGGGTCCGATATATCTAGAGCTCAATTTGCCCTTCTTACCAATCTCATAATACCTTTCGAAGGAGAAACTTTCAAGAACACCGACTCACCCACATCAAACTCTAGTGGTCTCCGTCTCTTGTTAGCGTAACTCTTTTGTCGGCTCTGAGCTGTCCGTAATCTCTCACATATTAATCCTGCTACACTAAGTCAGGAGTAAAAATCTTTCTATCATCAACCTCTTCCCAGTCAATAGGGAAACGGCATCTACACCCATACAATGCCTCATATGGTGCTATCCTGATACTTGCCTAAAAATTGTTATAATAAGTGAACTTTGCGATTGGCAAATGGTCATCTCAGGAGCCCCCAAAATCCAACGCACACGCTCTCAACATATCCTCCAGGGTCTGTATAGTCTTGTCTGACTGACCATCTGTCTGAGGATGAAACGCGATGCTAAAACTCAACTAGGTCCCATCACTTCCTGAAAATGTTCCCAGAAGTGGGAAGTGAAGTGGGCATCCCTATCAGAAACAACGCTCACTGGAATTCCATGTAGCCTCACTATCCGCGCACATATAGGTTCGCTAACTGGCTTAGAGTATCAGTAGCTCTCATAGCTAGAAAATGGACTGATTTCATCAACCGGTCCACAATCACCCATATGGCATCATGACCTCTACGGGTCCTAGACAATCCCATCACAAAATCCACGGTGACGTGCTCCCACTTCCATGTCGCTATCGGTAGAGGCTGCAATAATCCTATAGGCTTCTGATGCTCTACCTTCACCTGCTGACAAATGAGACACTTGCAACATATTCAGCAATGTGCTTTTTCATCCCAGACCACCAACAAACCTTTCGAAGGTTTTGATACATCTTGGTACTCCCTAGATGTATCGTATACTTCGATGAGTGAGCCTTTGTCAAGATCAACCTTCTGATCTTTGCATCATCAGGAACACATATCCTATCTCTGAAACTCAACAATCCATCTGAACTCAACTCAAAGTCCATCTCTGTACCCCTCTGTATCTGCCCGACAATATCACTGCACTGCTGATCAATCTGCTGAGCCTGTCAGATTCGATCTACCAGATCTGATTCTAACTGCAGGCTAGCTATCATAAATCCACTATCAGCATCAGACGGGGTCATATCCAAACTGAGGTTTGTGAACTGTTTCAACAGCTCGTGTTCCCTGATCATCATAAATGATACCATCCCGAGATGCTTTCTACTCAACGCATCAGCAACTGCATTTGCTTTACCCAGGTGGTACAGGATTTCACAATCATAATCCTTTAAGAGCTCTAGCCATCTCCTCTATCTCATGTTTAACTTTTTCTGCAAGAACTGGTATTTAAGGCTCTTGTGGTCTATAAACACTTGGAATTTCTCTCCATAAAGGTAGTGGCGCCATATCTCCAGCGCAAACACCACCGCTGTCAACTCCAAGTCATGGGTCGGGTAGTTCTTCTCATGATCCTTTAACTGTCTAGATCCATAGGTTACTACCTTCCCATCCTGCATCAATACGCAGCCCAGTCCTGGGTGTGAAGCATCCGTATACACCGAGAAATCTCCTGAGCTGGTAGGAATTATGAGGACGGAGTTGTGGTTAATCTCCTTTTCAACCCCTCAAAGCTTTCCTCACACTTATCATCCCACACATAATCAACATTCTTTTTTGTGACACGTGTCAAAGGAGCAGCTAACCTCAAAAATCCCTCTACAAACCTTCAATAATACCCAGCTACACCCAAGAAACTTCTGATCTTTGTCACTGTCTGGGGTCTCTACTACTGAACTACGGCCTCAATCTTAGATGGATCCACTGACACTTCATATTTTGATACTATATGACCCAGAAAAGAGATCTGTTCCAACCAAAAGTCGCACTTACTGAGTTTAGCATACAACTTCTTCTCTCGAAGGGTCTGTAGCACTGTCCTTAGATGCCTCTCATGCTTCTCTCTAGATCTTGAGTACACCAGTATATCATCAATGAACACAATAACAAATCGATCCAAGTACTGGTGAAATACCTCATTCATCAACGACACAAAAGCTGCGGGAGCATTCGTCAACCTGAATGGCATAACCATTAATTCATAATGTCCATACCGGGTACGAAAAGCGGTCTTGGGTACATCTCCACTTCGTTTCTTTAACTGGTGGTACCCTGATCTCAAATCTATCTTGGAAAAGACCTGCACTCCCTTAAGCTGATCGAACAAGTCATCGATGCGTGGAAGGGGATATTTATTCTTGATGGTGGCCTTATTCAACAACCGGTAATCTATACATAATCGAAGGCTTCCATCCTTCTTCCTTACAAACAAAATCGGTGCTCCCCAAGGAGTTGCTCCCCAGCAACTCCTGTAACTGTTTCCTTAACTCCAACTCAACTTGAGCCATTCTGTACGGTGGCTTGGATATCAGCTCTGTACCAGGTGCCAAGTCTATACCAAACTCCATCTCCTTATCTGGAGGTAACCCTGGTAACTCATCTGAAAAAACATCTGGAAATTCCTTAACCACTGGTATGTCCCCCAATTCCGGATATGCCTTATCCGTCTTAATCACATAGGCGATGAACCCTTCACATTATTCTTTCCACCATTAGAAATCATAAATCATCATATTCACACACAAGATTGATAAATAGATTTATCTTTCATACATCATGTATCAAGATTGTACTCATCACACTTATAATAATCACGTTCTTTAATTTCATTTCACAAAATTCACTACAAGGTTGTCTATCTTTGGAAACATCAAAGTTTTTGCATGACAATCCATAACAACATGATTTGTAGCCAGCCAATCAATCCCTAAGATTACATCAAAATCACCCATATTTAGTAAAATTAAATCGGCTGCCATTTCTTTACCTCCTATCCTCATCTTACAATCTCTATATACATGCTCAGTCAACTGACTATCATTCGTAGGGGTAGATATCAACAACATCTTATCAAGCAGTGTGGGTTTTACATGCTTCAACAATTTACATGCAAAGGATGGTGATACAAAGGAATGTGTGGCATCAGGATTAAACAGTACATAAGCTTCTAAATCAAAGATTTGGATGGTACCTTTTACCACATTCGATGACTGATCCGCAGTGTCTTGGTCCAGTGCGTACACTCATCCTCTGCTCACACACCATTGCATGTTTCCCCTTTTCCTCAGCTGTAGCCCTCCTCCTCAAGGCACCTGTACCAACTGGAGCTCTCTCTGGCTCCTTGCCGTTCTGTGGGGCTCTCTCTATCATCTATGGGTAATCCCTGATTATGTGCCCTGGTTTCCCACATCTGAAGCATACTACCTGAGGTCCATAGCATGGTCGAGTTCCATGGTACCTACCACACTTGCTACACTGTTCCGTAGTAGGCCGTGGCCCTCCAATCACAATTCCTTTCACTGGACCTAAAGCCGGATACATGGGAGTATTAACTGTCCTCTCCCGGATCTCTTCGATCCTCGGTCTCTTTCCAGCAAACCTCTTGCTTCCTTTATAATTGAAGCCTCTATCCATCATTGGCATCTTTTTTCTCCCTGTCCCTCATCTTGCCAACCTTTCCAAACTCTAAGGTGATTCTATCAACATCTTGTTCACATAATTGCGCCCTGCGCATCGCCTCCTCATAGGTCGGTATATCCAGAGGAACCAATCTGGACCTGATAGTCGATCTCAATCCATCCATAAACTTCTAGATTTTCTCAGCCTCATTACTCATCGTGTTGGGATCATACCTATCGAGGGAGATAAAAGTCGTCTCATACTCATCCATAGTTCTGCTCCCTTGGGTTAGTCCTAAAAATACCATTTTCATCTTTCGCTATGCGGTATCCGGAACATACTATCTCCGAAAGGCCTCCAAAAATATATCCCAGCTAATCTCAGTATGCCGGGCTCTCAAAATAGGCCTGATGGATTTCCACCAATGTTCTGCTGATCCCTTTAGCATAAAAACGGTGAACGCTACATCTCGGTGGTAGTGCACTCGAAGAACCCATACAACTTCTCGATTTCACTAATCCAATCCTCACCTGCCACTGGGTCCTTAATTCCGCTGAAAAACAGCGGTCCAAACTTTTGAAATTACCACAATCTATCCAAATCACATACATATCCCCAACCTCTATTGCCTGGTTTAGCAATCGGCGTAGGCACATCCTGTGTGGGTGGGGTATCTGTCATCTATGGCCTCTAGGCTTGTCTTGCCCATGCCTCAAGAGCTGTCGCCTGCTCAGCATCACCCTGTGTAGTGGAACTCAGTCTACCACTAACTCCAGGTAAGGATTGGGTGACAAACTCCAATATCATCTCAATGCTCCCTCAATCCTCGCTAAGCGAGCCTTAGTACCCTCGGGCCTCTCCTCGGACCCTGTGGAGCATGCTCAACCTCAACCTTCACTTCAATATCATCTTGAACCTCATGGGTTTCTGGCTCAACACGACCCCCAGGCCTACCTCTACGGCCTAGAGCCTGCGCTCTCATCCCTCTACCGCCACTAGTATTAGGCATTATACTCCATTCCTTACATTCACAACCAATTACTTAGTCAACCCATCGACAAACACAATTTGTATCCAAACAAGCACAATAATATAGGGATATAATTTTCTAACTTATTAAGTATTTTAGACACGACACACGTCAGACTAACTCGAGCTCTGATACCAACTTCTGTCATGACCCTCAACTTACCAAAATACGTATAAATTTTTTGCATTTTCATGCATCATTTATTATTCATCTTTACCTTAATCGTGAACAGCAACTCTCTTCAATAGTTGGGCTGCGTGTCAACGTCTAACTCACTCCACCATACCAATTCAATTTGTATATTACAAGCTTAAAAGCATTTAGTTCATCATTTATCTCAAAACATGAGTGTATGATTGTGTTAATGGTATGTAGAGCATTCATGCTATTAAAATCTAGTGCACAATTTAATTCAAAGCATGGTATAAATCATCTTGCATAATTCACAATAAAGCATGGCATTAGCCATCATGCATTTTCTCAAATAAGCATGGCATTAACCATCATGCATTTTCTTAAATAAGTATGGCATTAACCATCATGCATTTTCTCAAATAAGCATGGCATTAACCATCATGCATTTTCTCAAATAAGCATGGCATTAACCATCATGCATTTTCACAATAAAGCATGGCATTAACCATCATGCATTTTTCACAATAAAGCATGGCATTAACCATCATGCTTCTATGCACTTTAAGCCATTAACAATCGATATCTCAAAACAATTCAACACTTATCAGGTCTCAGCCCCTCCCTCGGACTGTCCTGACCCACAAATCATTTCAAAACATTGATTTATTCTCAAAGCAATAGACATGTGAGATAGGCAATTTAATAAAAAGGTAATAACCTCAAGGTCTATGGCTATAACCTGTGATACCAGCTACACGGATCAGGTGTGCGGGATATCACCACTATCTACTTCCACACGGGAGGTGGGTCAAATTCTGCCCATCGGTCCATAGTAGATCTCGTACGAAGACGGCACATCATAATCTCAACACGGTACAACGTACTCCATGCTACATGCACGGTACAACGTACTCCGTAGACCCAATCAACACATCACATCATGCCACATCTCAAAATGCACATGTGAGCCTATTTAATCGGTAAGATATCTTGTCTACCCGAAGCTCCTAACACGGCTAATCAATCATGTCAAAACAATGCACGTGAGAGCCTATTTAATTGATATGACACCCAGTCTATCCGAAGCTCCAAGCATGGCAACAAGCAATGAGTGCGAGCTAGTGCGATTAAAGCTCCAGCACTCATACGTATAAAACACATCAAATCTCATGTGAGTTCTGCTCTAGCATGCTTTCATTCTCACGAAATCATGTAGGTGGCTCAATTCTTTGCAAAGTATGGTTAACAAACCAAAACAACTCAACTCTTTTGTAAATCATTTCAAATATTAGCCAACCTACCGAATCATTTGCTAAAAAGCAATAAAATATGATTTTCAAAGCAATATGCTTTTGTTTTCATGCACATTTCTCAAACACCCAACTTTTGCCCTTCAATCACCCAATTTCATTTTCTAACATCTCATGCAATCTAGCAAAACATTTAAGTGCCCAAATTGCGCACAGATATCTCTAAAAGTCCACATAATTCACTTACCTCGATTTACTTGGTGTGATTCTTTTCCTCTTAGCTTCTCACGCTCTTGTCTCAACTCACTCCGGTTTATCCTCGGAAGCTGCAATTTATTCACCCAATGCCTTAAACGTTCATTTTACCCTTTTTGGGTAAGCCTCTCTATTCATTCCATATTATCATCTTAAAATTATCTCCTCAACACCATTATCATCTCAAGATATCCCATTCATCATTTATTCCACCACATTTCACTTCTCACACTAACCCATTTCTAGGTTATATTCATTTCATGGCATTCTATGTAGTTCTACCCACAATATGCCCACCCAAATCAACTTCATAGTCATCAACTAGACAAATGTACTTGGATTTGTGCACTAGAAACTTACCTCTTTGGATTTCCTCTATGCTCCAAATTTGAAATGCCCCTTGTTCCTTCAATCCAACAAATGGGAAAATGCCTCCAAACTATGTTGTTCTTCTCCTTGATGTGAACAACTTTGCTTCTAATAGTCTTCCCTCAAATCTCCTTGAAAATGGTTGGATTTAGAGAGATAAAACTAGGTTTTGGGTTGGAAAGGGAAGGAAATGATTTTGTCCTGAAATCTGCAGATTTTCAACGCCCTTTTTATAAAAATAGCTTGAGGAGATCGATCTGGTCCCCTTAAATTCCTCTTTTCCATGGCATTTTAAGTATAAGATCGATCTGTCGAAGCTTGAGATCGATCTGCTCCAAATAGAGAGCTAAGAAGATCGATCTGTATGCTCTTTTCATTACAGAATGTTTAGGAGATCGATCTGCCCTATTCCTTTGCTCAAATATAAGCATTTTGGCTCATCCAGATCTATCTCTCATCCTATGAGATCGATCTAGCCTACAAAATTTCTAGATTTTACTGCAGTTTCCTACAGAAACTTATTCCAAAACATCCTTAATTTGCTGCCATGGCCATTTTCTCATCCAATCATCTTTGAGACTTAAAAATAGCATCCATTAATACTTCATACATATTAAAACTTGTGTAGAATCTTTGTATAGCCAAGGATCCATGATATAAACCAAATGGAAGTGCACAACTTATGCAAATCTTTCTTCCATTTTACCACACTACTTATATTCTATTCCATTCACATTTTCACATGTTTAAGCCACCTACATGATTTCGTGAATATGAAAGCGTGCAAGAGTATGACTCGCACAAGATTTGACGTGTTTTATACACATGAGTGCAAGAGGCACTAGTTTTCACATGGATTTCATAATTGTTTTGGCATTGTGCTTTGAGTTTGTCTCGCACTGGATGTCCACCTTGCATGTTGCCGTGTTTGGAGCTTCGAGTAGACTGGGTGTCACATCGATTAAATAGGCTCACACGTGCATTGCTTTGACATGATTAATTAGCCGTGTTAGGAGCTTCGGGTAGACAAGAGGTCGTATCGATTAAATAGGCTCACACGTGCATTTGAGATGTGGCGTGATATGATGTGTTGATTGGGTTCACGGAGTACGTTGTACCGTGCATGTAGCATGGAGTACATTGTACCGTGTTGAGTTATGATGTGTCATCTTCGGACGAGATCTGTTATGGACCGACGGGTAGGATTTGACCCACCTCCCGTGTGGAAGCAGATAGTGGTGATATCCCGCACACCTGATCTGTGTAGTCGGTATCACAGGTTATGTACATAGGCCTTGAGGTTATTACCTATTGTTGAACTGCCTATCTCACATGTCTACTACTTTTTGAGAATAAATCCATGTCTGAAATAATTTGTGGGTCAGGAAGGTCCGAGGGATGGACTGAGACCTGACCAGTGTTGAATTAATTTGTTAATGGTTTTTAAAGTGCACGGATGCATGATGTTTAATGCCATGCTTTATTGCGAAAATGCATGATGGGTAATGCCATGCTTTTATTGTGAATTATGCATGATGATTTATACCATGCTTTGAGTTGAAATGTGCACTGAATTTTAATAGCATGAATGCTTTACATACCATTAACACAATCATACACTCATGTTTTGAGATAAATGATGAATTAAATGCTTTTGAGCATGGCATCACGATCACATAGATAGTGCAGTATCTACCTGTTCGTATGATTGCCTTACTGAGCGTGTGGTTTGCTCACCCCCCTTATTTTCCCCCTCTCTACAGAGAATTGAGTATATAGTGAGCGTGACTGGAGGCGTTTCCCTTTTGGTAATCCGCTGCATCCCATCGCTAAAGGTATACACACCTAGATTATTTTGTATCTAAACTAGACATAGCACAGAAGCATTTTGTATGTAACCACTGGGGATGTAAAACAATGTAAACACATGTAACAACTCTGATATATATACATTTATACAAGTGTTTACTCATAAATAATGTTTCAAATTGAATTGGTATGGTGGAGTGAGTTAGACGTCGACACACAGCCCAACTGTTATGAGTGTGGTTGTTCACGATCGAGGAAGGATGATTGAAGATTGATGCATGAAAAGGCAAAAAATTTATACGTATTTTGGTAAGTTGAGGGTCGTGACAGAAGTTGGTATTAGAGCTCGAGTTGGTTAGACGTGTGTCGTGTCTAAAATACTTAATAAGTTGAAAAAAATTTCATCCCCAAGTTACTGTGCTTGTTTAGATACAAATTGTGTGTGTCGATGGGTTGACTAAGTAATTGGTTGTGAATGTAGGGAATTGAGTAAGTATGCCTAATACCAGTTGCGGTAGAGGGATGAGAGCATAGGCTCGAGGTCGTAGAGGTAGGCCTGGGGGTCGTGTTGAGCCGAAAACGCACGAGGCTCAAGAGGATGTTAAGGTGGAGGCCGATGTTGAGCACACTCCACAGGGTTCAAAGGAGAGATCCGAGAGTACTGAGGCTCGCTTCGCGAGGATTGCGCGGAGCATTGAGATGATTATGGAGTTGGTCACCCAATCTTTATCTGGAGTTGGCGGTAGATAGAGTCCCGCTACACAGGGTGATGCTGAGCAGGCGGCAGCTCCTGAGGCACGGGCAAGGGAAGCCCAGAGTCCACAGACGACAGATACCCCACCCATACAGGATGTGCCTACGCCAGTTGCTATGCCAGGCAGTAGAGGTTGGGGATATGGATGTGATTTGGATAGACTGCGGCAGTTCCAGAAGTTTAGACCACCGTCTTTCAATGGAATAAAGGACCCAATAGTGGCTGAGGATTAGATCAATGAGATCGAGAAATTATATGGGTTCTTTGAGTGCACTACTACCGAGATGGTAGCATTTGCCACTTTTATGCTGAAGGATCAGCAGAACATTAGTGGAAGTCCACCAGGCCTATTTTGAGAGCCTGACATACTGAGATCAGCTGGAATGTGTTTCTAGAGGCCTTCCGGAGACATATGTCCCGAATACCGCACAGCGAAAGCTAAAGATGACATTTTTGGGACTGACCCAAGGGACCAGGACCGTGGATGAGTATGAGACTGCTTTTATATCCCTGGGCAGATATAATCCCAACACGATGGGTAATGAGGTCGAGAAGATCCAAAAATTTGTGGATGGATTGAGACCGACCATCAGGTCTAGATTGGTTCCCTTGGATATACCGACCTATGAGGAGGCAGTGCGCAGGGCGCAATTATGTGAACAAGATGTTGATAGAATCACCTTAGAGTTTGAAAAGGTTGGTAAGATGAGGGACAGAGATAAGAAGAGACCTATGATGGATAGAGGCTTCAACTATAAAGGAAGCAAGAGATTCTCTGGAAAGAGGCCAAGAATTGATGAGATCCGGGAGAGGACAGTTGATACTCCCATGTATCTGGCCATTGCTCCAGCTAAGGGAATCGTGATTGGAGGACCACAGCCTACTACGAAACAGTGTGGCAAGTGTGGTAGGTACCATGGTACTCGACCATGCTATGGATCTACTGTACAGATGTGGGAAGCCAGGGCACATAATCATAGATTGCCCAGAGATGATAGAGAGAGCCCCACAGAAGGGCAAGGAGCCAGAGAGAGCTCCAATTGGTACAGCTGCTCCGAGGAGGAGGGCTACAGTCGAGGAAAAGGGGAAGCAAGCAGTGGGTGTAAGCAGAGGATGAGTGCACGCACTGGACCAGGACACTGCAGATCAGTCATCGGATGTGGTAAAAGGTACCATCCAAATCTTTGATTTAGAAGTTTATGTACTGTTTGATCCTGGTGCCACGCATTCTTTTGTATCACCATCCTTTGCATGTAAATTGTTGAAGCATGTAAAACCCACACTGCTTGATAAGATGTTGTTGATATCTACCCCTATGAATGATAGTCAGTTGACTGAGCATATATATAGAGATTGTAAGATGAAGATAGGAGGTAAAGAAACGACAGCCGATTTGATTTTATTAAATATGAGTGATTTTGATGTAATCCTAGGGATGGATTGTCATGCAAAAACTTTGATGTTTCCAAAGATAGACAATCTTGTAGTTAATTTTGTGAAATGAAATTAAAGAACATGATTATTATAAGTGTGATGAGTACAATCTTGATACATGATGTATGAAAGATAAATTTGATTTCATTTATGTATGTGATGTGATGATTTATGATACTAATGGTGGAAAGAATAATGTGAAGGATTCATCGCTTTTGTGATTGAGACGGATAAGGCACGTCCAAAATTGGAAGACATACCAGTGGTTAGGGAATTTTCAGATGTCTTTTCGGATGAGTTACTAGGGTTACCTCCAGATAGGAAGATGGAGTTTGGTATAGACTTGGCACCTGGTACAGAGCTGATGTCCAAGCCACCATACAGAATGGCTCAAGTTGAGTTAGAGGAGTTAAGGAAACAGTTACAGGAGTTGCTGGAGAAGGGGTTCATCAAGCCGAGCGTCTCACCTTGGGGAGCACCGATTTTGTTTGTAAGGAAGAAGGATGGAAGCCTCCGACTGTGTATAGATTATCGGTTGTTGAATAAGGCCACCATCAAGAATAAGTATCCCCTACCACGCATCGATTATTTGTTGGATCAGCTTAAGGGAGCGCAGGTCTTTTCCAAGATAGATCTGAGATCAGGGTACCATCAGTTGAAGATACGAGGTAGAGATGTACCCAAGACAGCTTTTTGCACCTGGTATGGACATTATGAGTTTATGGTTATGCCATTCGGGTTGAAGAATGCTCCTGCAGCTTTTATGTCGTTGATGAATGAGGTATTTCACCAGTATTTGGATCGGTTTGTGATCGTGTTTATTGATGATATATTGGTGTACTCCAGGTCTAGTGAGGAGCATGAAAGGCACCTAAGGATAGTGCTACAGACCCTTCGAGAGAAGAAGTTGTATGCTAAACTCAGTAAGTGTGACTTTTGGTTGGAACAAATCTCTTTTCTAGGTCACATAGTATCAAAGGATGGAGTATCAGTGGATCCATCTAAGATTGAGGCCGTAGTTCAGTGGCAAAGACCCCAGACAGTGACAGAGATCAGGAGTTTCCTGGGTTTAGCTGGGTATTACCGAAGGTTTATAGAGAGATTCTCAAGATTAGCTGCTCCTTTGACACGTCTCACGAGGAAGACTGTGGAGTTTATGTGGGACGATAAGTGTGAAGGAAGTTTTGAGGAGCTGAAAAGGAGATTAACCACAGCTCCGATCCTCACAATTCCTACCAGCTCAGGAGGTTTCTCGGTGTATACTGATGCTTCACATCTGGGACTGGGCTGTGTATTGATGTAGGATGGGAAGGTAGTAGCCTATGGATCAAGACAATTAAAGGATCATGAGAGGAACTACCCGACCCATGATTTGGAGTTGGCAGCGGTGGTGTTTGCACTGAAGATATGCCACTACCTCTATGGTGAGAGATTTCAGATTTATATAGATCATAAGAGCCTTAAGTACCTATTCTCACAAAAAGAGTTGAACATGAGACAGAGGAGATGGCTCGAGCTGTTAAAGGATTATGATTGTGAAATCCTATACCACCCGGGTAAAGCAAATGTGGTCGCTGATGCATTGAGTAGGAAGCATCTCAGGATGGTGTCATTTATGATGGTCAGGGAATACGAGCTGTTGGAACAGTTCACGAACCTTAGTTTGGATATGACCCCGCCTGACACTGATAGTGGATTTATGATAGCTAGCATGCAGTTGGAACCGGATCTGGTAGATCGAATCCGACAGGCTCAGCGAGTTGATCAGCAGTGTAGTGATATTATCAGGCAGATACAGAGGGATATAGAGACAGACTTTGGGTTGAGTTCGGATGGATTGTTGAGGTTCAGAGGTAGGATATGTGTTCTTGATGACGCAGAGATCAGAAGGTTGATCCTGATAGAGGCTCACTCATCGAAGTATACGATACATCCAGGGGGTACTAAGATGTATCAAAACCTTCGAAAAGTTTATTGGTGGTCTGGAATGAAAAAGCACATTACTGAATATGTTGCTAAGTGTCTTGTTTGTCAGCAGGTGTAGGTAGAGCATCAGAAGCCTGCAGGGTTATTGATGCCTCTACCGATACCGACATGGAAGTGGGAGCATGTCACTATGGATTTTGTGATGGGATTGCCGAGAACCCGGAGAGGTCATGATGCCATATGGGTGATTGTGGACCGGTTGACAAAATCAGCCCATTTTCTAGCTATGAGAGCTACCGATACTCTGAGCCAGTTAGCGAACCAATATGTGCGCGAGATAGTGAGGCTACATGGAATTCCAGTGAGCGTTATTTTTGATAGGGATGCCCGCTTCACTTCCCACTTCTGGGATTGTTTTCAGGAAGCGATGGGGACCCAGTTGAATTTTAGCACCGCGTTTCATCCTCAGACAGATGGTCAATCAGAGAGGACTATACAGACCCTGGAGGATATGTTGAGAGCGTGTGCATTGGATTTTGGAGGCTCCTGGGATGACCATTTGCCACTCGCAGAGTTCGCGTATAATAACAGTTTTCATGCGAGTATCGGGATGACACCATATGAGGCATTGTATGGGCGTAGATGTCATTCCCCTATTGGATGGGAAGAGGTTGGTGACAGACAGATTTTTACTCCCGACTTGGTTAGACAAGCCTCTGAGGACGTCCAATTGATATGTGAGAGGTTACGGACAACTCAGAGCAGGTAAAAGAGTTATGCTGACAAGAGACGGAGACCACTAGAGTTTGATGTGGGTGAGTCAGTGTTTTTGAAAGTTTCCCTTTCGAAGGGAATTATGAGATTTGGGAAGAAAGGAAAGTTGAGCCCTCGATATATAGGGCCATTTGAGATACTTTATAAGGTGGGAGATACGGCTTATAGATTGGCATTGCCACCAGAGTTGGCAAGTATGCATAATGTCTTCCACGTATCCATGTTGAGGAAGTATCACCCGGACCCGGCACATGTAATAAGGTATGAGCCATTGGAGCTCAACGAGGGTATGACATATGTTGAGAAGCCAGTTCGGGTATTGGACAGAAAAGAGAAAGTGTTGAGGACAAAGACAATTCCCTTGGTGAAAATACTTTGGCAACATCACACTGTGGAAGAAGCCATATGGGAATTGGAGAGTTTGATGCGGGAGAGGTATCCCGAGTTGTTCACAGAATAATTGGTTCTAATTTTGAGGATCAAATTTTCTAAGTGGGGGAGAATGTGAGACCTTGTATATGTGTATAAGGGTATATATGTACATAGAAATGTAAATAGAGTTGTACTATGAATTCATGAGTGAAGTATATGTGATGTATGTCCATAAGTAATGTACACACTTGTAATGAGAGTGGTAATTGTACATACAAGTTACATTAAGTATGAATGTGAAGAAATGGACTTAAACATGTGGAAAATGTGTGTAGAATGGATTATGAGTAGTTTGGTAAAATGGAAGTAGAATTGCATAAGATGTGCACTTCCATTTTTGTTTATATTAAGTACCATTGGTCATACAAAGATTCTACACAAGTTTTAATGTGTATGAAGTGAGGATGGATGCCATTTTCAAGTCTCAAAGATGAATGGATGAGAAAAGGATCATGGTAGCAAATTAAGGAGGTTTGAGAATGAGTGCTATAGAAGAACTGCAAAAAATCTGGAAACTATGAAGGGCAGATCGATCTCATGGGATGAGAGATCGATCTGGAAGAGCCAGAATGCTCTTATTTGGCCAAAGGAATAGAGCAGATCGATCTCCAATGGAGCCAGATCGATCTCCTAAGCATTCTGTAGTGAAAAGATCGATCCCCAAGCACCCAGATCGATCTCCTTAGCTCTCTGTTTGGGATTAGATCGATCTCATGCTTCGACAGATCGATCTCATGCTTACAATGCCGTGAAAAAGAGGGATTTAAGGGAACCAGATCGATCTCCTCTTGGACCAGATCGATCTCCTCAAGCTATTTCTATATAAGGAGTGCTGAAAATCAGAAAATTTTGAGAAAAACACTAACCTTCCACTTTCAACCCAAAAACCTAACTTTCTCTCTCTAAAATCAGCAATTTTCAGTGAGGTTTGAAGAGAGACCATTAGAGGCAAAGTTGTTCCTATCAAAGAGAAGAACAACATAGTTGGAAAACATTTTCCCATTGTTGGTATTGAAGGAGTTAAGGGCATTGCCATTTGGAGCAAGAAGAGAAATCAAATTGGGTAAGATTCTAACACTCCAACTATGGTACATTGTTTATATAATTGATTTTAGAGTTGTTTGGCATGAGTATGGATGGTTAGAAACTATCTAAAATGCATTGGAAAGATTATGACCTAGAAATGGTCTAGAGTGAGAAAGTGGAATGTATGGAGATTAATGATGAATGAGATATGTAGAAGTTATTAATAGTGTTGTGGAATGATTTTAAGATGTGGTTAGTGGATAAATTGTGAGATTTACCTAAAAGAGGTAAAATGTGCAATAAGGCATTGGTAAAATGCATAAGTGAGTAATATTGACTAGTGAGGTTAATTATGGGTTAAATACATTAACTCAATTGATTTAAATAATGAATTGCAGCTTTCGAGGATACGCCGAGGCGAGTTGAGCCAAGAGCGTGAGAAGCTAAAAGGAAAGGAGTCACATCAAGTAAATCGAGGTAAGGGAATTGTGTGGACTCTTAGAGATATCTGTGCGCAATTTGGGCACTTAAATGTTTTGCTAGAATGCATGAGATTAGGAAATGTTGTTGGGTGATTGAAGGGTAAAAGTTGGGAGTTTGAGAAATGTGCATGAAAGCAAAAGCATATTGCTTTGAAAATCATGTTTTATTGCTTTTTAGCAAATGATTGGTAGGTTGGCTGACATTGAAATGATTTGCAAAAGAAATAAGTGTGTTTTGGTTTTGTTAACCATACTTTGCAAAGTTTTGAGCCACCTACATGATTTTGTGAATATGAAAGCGTGCAAGAGTATGACTCGCACGAGATTTGACATGTTTTATACACATGAGTGCAAGAGGCACTAGTTTTCACATGGATTTCATAATTGTTTTGGCATTGTGCTTTGAGTTTGTCTCGCACTAGACGCCCACCTTGCATGTTGCCATGTTTGGAGCTTCGAGTAGACTGGGTGTCACATCGATTAAATAGGCTCACACGTGCATTGCTTTGACATGATTAATTAGCCGTGTTAGGAGCTTCGGGTAGACAAGAGGTAGTACCGATTAAATAGGCTCACACGTGCGTTTGAGGTGTGGCGTGATATGATGTGTTGATTGGGTCCACGGAGTATGTTGTACCGTGCATGTAGCATGGAGTACATTGTACCGTGTTGAGTTGTGATGTGTCGTCTTCGGATGAGATCTGCTATGGACCGACGGGTAGGATTTGACCCACCTCTCGTGTGGAAGCAGATAGTAGTGATATCCCGCACACCTGATCCGTGTAGCCGGTATCACAGGTTATGTACATAGGCCTTGAGGTTATTACCTATTGTTGAACTGCCTATCTCACATGTCTACTGCTATTTGAGAATAAATCCATGTCTGAAATGATTTGTGGGTCAGGAAGGTCCAAGGGATGGAGTGAGACCTGACCAGTATTGAATTGATTTGTTAATGGTTTTTAAAGTGCATGGATGCATTATGTTTAATGCCATGCTTTATTGCGAAAATGCATGATGGTTAATGCCATGCTATTTGAGAAAATGCATGATAGGTAATGCCATGCTTTTATTGTGAATTATGCATGATTATTTATACCATGCTTTGAGTTGAAATGTGTACTGAATTTTAATAGCATGAATGCTTTACATACCATTAACACAATCATACACTCATGTTTTGAGATAAATGATGAATTAAATGCTTTTAAGCATGGCATCACGATCACGTAGATAGTGCAGTATCTACCTGTTCGCATGATTGCCTTACTGAGCGTGTGGTTTGCTCACCCCCTTATTTTCCCCCTCTCTATAGAGAATTGAGTATATAGTGAGCGTGATTAGAGGCGTTTCCCTTTTGATAATCCGATGCATCCCATCACTAAAGGTATACACACCTGGATTATTTTGTATCTAAACTAGACATAGCACAGTAGCATTTTGTATGTAACCACTGGGGATGTAAAACAATGTAAACACATGTAACAACTCCGATATATATACATTTATACAAGTGTTTACTCATAAATAATGTTTCAAATTGAATTGGTATGGTGGAGTGAGTTAGACGTCGACACACAGCCCAACTGTTATGAGTGTGGTTGTTCACGATCGAGGAAGGATGATTGAAGATTGATGCATGAAAATGCGAAAAATTTGTACGTATTTTGGTAAGTTGAGGGTCGTGACATATACTCATATGGCATAGTTTTATTTCCTCATGCTCCTAGCATAAACGATTTATGCATAACACTATCAGCATTTAGATAGAGTAGTTATCTACCATGCTTGCATTATTGCCTTACTGAGCATGTGGTTGCTTATCCCTCTCTATTTTTCCCCTCCTATAGAGCGTGCATAGTAGCCCAGTGAGGACTGAGGCGTGGTATTTTGGACTCCGCTGCATCTCCATAACTTAGAGGTATATACACAGTGATTTCATTTGTATCTAAACAGTGTAAAAGCACAGTAGTCATTTGAAATGTAATTATGAGGGATGTAGATGTCAGTAATCATATTTTGTATAAGTAAATGATTAACTTCGAATGTATGGCATCTTTTTTATTAAATTGTGAATGAATGGTAAGTAATGTTTATTATTGACTCACAGCCCAACAGTGTGTGTTGAGTTAGTTCACGGTCGGGTAAGGTAACAGTAAAATGCGAAAAATTTTTAGTGATTTTCGGTTAAAGAGAATGGAATTGGGTCGTGACAGAGATTGGTATCTGAGCTGTGTTGGCCTGATATGAGTCATTAATAAAACGTAGGAAAGTACATCCCCATAGTACTGTGCTTTTGTTTAGATATAACTGTGTATACCATGATGGATTGTCCTTAATAAATTATTATAATACAGGAAGTTAGGCACTATTCCAGTTACACACAAAGGTAGAGGGGCGAGAGCACGTTCTAGAGGCCATAGAGGTAGGCCTGAGAGCCGTACGGAGCCACAGACTGGGCAGGCTCCACAAAATCCTGCTGAGAGAGCAGAGGATACTGAGGCTCGCTTCGCTAGGTTAGAGCGGAGTATTGAGAACCTGGTGGAGATAGTCACGTAGGCCTTGGGTGCCGATGATGGACGAGGTCTCGCAGCACAGCCTACTACTGAACAGGCAGCTACAGAGGCGGAGAGACCTCAGACTACAGAGACTGCTACTACTACACCACCTCTAGTACAGGATACAGATTCTCCTATCGCTCCACAGCAGAGCGGTAGTGAGTTGGGTTATGACTGCGACTTGAGTAGGTTGCGAGAATTTCAAGCGCTGAAACCCCCAGTGTTCAGAGGGGTGAAGGACCCAGTGGTTACGGAGGATTGGGTGTATGAGATGGAGAAACTGTATAGGTTTTTTCGATGCACTTCAGCTGAGAAGGTAGCCTTTGCCGTGTTCATGTTGAAATGAGAGGCAGAGCACTGGTGGAGGTCCACCGAGGCTATTTTTGTAAGACCCCGTATATGTATAAGGGTAATGTGTGTACTTGGATCAAATAATATGAATGGACTTGTAATGTAAAGTATGATTGATGTAAGTCCATGGATTCAATGTATGTATGTGTAATATAAAGTGTAACGTACATACAAGTTTCATTGAATATGAATGCGGAGAAATGTGTTCTAGCAAGTGATGGATGTGATTGAGACTCAAAATGAGTAGTGTGGTAAAATGGAATGGAGTTATGCTTCCATTTGGTTTTATGTTGCATACCTTTGAATATACAATGAATGCACACAAGTTTCAATGTGCATAAGGTATGAATGGATGCCATTTTCAAGTTATAGAGGTGAATGGATGAGGAAATGGCCATGGCAATAGATTGAGGGTGTGTTGGTATGAGTTGCAGCAATGAAACTGCAGGAAATCTGGAAAACATGAGGTCCAGATCGATCTCCTAGGATGAGAGATCGATCTGGAAGAGCCAGAATGCTCTTATTTGGGTGAACGAATAGAGCAGATCGATCTCCAATGGAGCCAGATCGATCTGCCAAGCATTCTGTAATTGAAAAGATCGATCCTCAAGCAGCCAGATCGATCTCCTTAGCTCTCTGTTTGGGACCAGATCGATCTCATGCTTCGACAGATCGATCTCAAGCTTAAAAATGCCGTGAAAAAGAGGGATTTTAAAGGACCAGATCAATCTCCTCTTGGACCAGATCGATCTCCTCAAGTCATTTCTATATAAGGAGAGCTGAAAAATCTGGAAATCTCGGAACCTCCCAATTTCAACCCTAAAAACCCAACTTTCCATCTCTAAAATCAACCATTTTCAGTGAGATTTGGAGAGAGATCATTAGAGCCAAAGTTGTTCCTATTAAAGAGGAGAACAACATAGTGAGAGGGCATTTTCCCATTCTTGGAATTGAAGGAGTTGAGGGCATTACCAATTGGAGCAAGAAGAGAAATCATATTGGTAAGATTCTAACACTTCAATCCAAATGCATTAGCTATTTAATTGATTTTGGAGTTGATTTATAGAAGTATTGATGGATAAACTACTTAGGAATGTTGTGAAATTGGTGTGACCTAGAAATCTAAAATGGGTATAATGTGAGGATATGTGGGATTGAATGAACTTATGGTTTATGGCATGCTAAAGTTGTCATTGGGATAATGTTATGATTTTTAATGGTTAGATGGAATTACATGGTGGGTTGGAAGAAATGTGAAAATGGATATGTATGTGATGAATAAATGCCATAGTGAGGGGATTCATGGAATATGAACGCTATGAGCTTTACATCGATTTGATATCGATTTTGAATAAGTTAATAGGCCTAAGAAAATCCATAGACTCGAGTTATGGATAAAGTAATGAAACGAGGCCAAAAAAGCTTTAATAGAGGCTATAGACTAAATTGACTATAGCAAGCACAAGGGTTGCAATATATAGGTCGAATATAATGCGGGATACGATTTTGTGCAGTCCCGGAGAGTTCGTTGAAGGGGAACCGAATCGTACGAGTAAGCAGCTTAAGGAAGTGGAATCACGCATCGCGATTCCAGGTAAGGGAATTTTGTGAGTATATAGAGATAGCTGCTCGTATTTTGAACTGGGTGAATATTGGGTGTTGTATGAAATGCATGAATTGCTCAAATAAATGATGGATGGTATTCGTGAATGATGACGAGTATATGCGTGGTTTTGGATTTGAAGTGGATTTTATGAAATGGGATAGTAAGGCTAATAATTGCATAAATCTAATGTTTTGATGTTTTTCCAAAACGAATTGCTTGGCTTTAAGCAAGCTCGTAGATAGGACGGCTAGTATTGTATGGTTGTTGTGGAAAAGCATTTGTGAGTGCTAAACCCGAATTGTCGGGATTGATGAATTGTATATGAGCCGCCTATCACACTTGTATGACGCAAATCGCGCTAGAGCCTCGCTCGCGCTGGATTTCTATGTTTTCATTTGTATGAAACGTGCTGGAGCCTAGCTCGCACCTTGATTTGGAAACTATAATGATATTTATAAACCGTACTGGAGCTTCTGCTCGTACGTGGATTGTGAACGGTTGTCTTATGAGTGTACTAGAGCTATGCTCGTACGCGCCTCTTTATGAGAAGATGCATGATGCATGAGTCGTGCTAGAGCTTTGCTCGCACAAGTTTGCACGAGGGGATACGTATAAGGTTGTGAAAGTGGGTAAGATCCTTAAGCCTTACATCCTTAAGCTAACATCCTTAAGCCCGAAGAGGCAGGGAGGCTCTGTTAGGCGGGGAGGCTCTGTTAGGCGGGGAGGCTCTGTTTGGTGGGAAGGCTCTCTTAATGTGGGATCCTTAAGCCGACATCCTTAAGCCCAAAGAGGCGGGGAGGCTCTGTTAGGCAGGGAGGCTCTCCTACATGGGTATGGTAAAGGTAAGATCCTTAAGCCCTACATCCTTAAGCTGACATCCTTAAGCCCGAAGAGGTAGGGAGGCTCTGTTAGGCGGGGAGGCTCTGTTCGGTGGGGAGGCTCTCTTACGGAAAGGACCCTTAAGCCCTACATCCTTAAGCTAACATCCTTAAGCCCGAGGAGGCAGGGAGGCTCTGTTAGGCGGGAAGGCTCTGTTCGGCAGGGAGGCTATCCTTCACGGAATATGAAAAACTCTTGGTATGGGGTAGATAAGACCTAGGAATGGCACCCCCAATCATGATATGAGTTGCGGAGTACGATGTACCGTGTATATCACATGGAGTACGATGTACCGCATGATGGTTATGTGATGAGAAAGTTTGGCGAGGGATAATTCATCTTCGTGCCAGCATGATACCCCGCACACCTGGATGCGTGTGGTCTGGGATGATTTATGATGTAATGATTTACATAGGCACTTCTGATATAGTGACCTAGATTTATACACATGCGTGAATTGTGGAATGTAAATGTGGTTGTGGTTTGTGAGTTGATTTGGTGGTGTTATGTTGTTGGTTCAAAAAGGAAGTTTCTAAATGAATTGCCCTTTTATGAATTTAAATGAGATTGAGCATGAGATGTTTTATACATGATGTCTCTACCATGTTTTATATGCCAATGCACATGATTTGATACATGATATATATGTATATTCACATGGCATAGTTTTATTCCTCATGCTCCTACTATAAACGATTTATACATAACACTATCAGCATGTAGATAGAGTAGTTATCTACCATGCTTGCATTATTGCCTTACTGAGCGTGTGGTTGCTCATCCCACTCTATTTTCCCCCTACAGAGCGTGCATAGTAGCCCAGTGAGGACTGAGGCGTATTATTTTGGACTCCGCTGCATCTCCATCGCTAAGAGGTATATACACAGTGATTCTTTTTGTATCTAAACAATGTAAAAGCACAGTATTCTTTTGAGTTGTACTTATGGGGGATGTAGATGTCAGTAAAACATGTATTCGTATAAGTACACGATTAAATGCACATGTATGACATCGTTTTAATTTATTGAGAATGAATGAGATGTGGTGTTTATTATTGGCTCACAGCCCAACAGTGTGTGGTGATTTTAGTTCACGACCGGGTAAGATAACAGTAGAACGCGAAAAATTTTCAGTGATTTTCGGTTAAAGAGAATGGAAATGGGTCGTGACAATTTTAAGGGCCAGACACTCTGAGATCTCATGGGAGATATTTCTAGAGGCCTTTAGGAGACAGTACATTCCAGCTACCGCACAGAGAAAACTGCGAATAAAATTTATGAATTTGGTCCAGGGGAACCGTACTGTGGATGAGTGTATGAGTCCAAGTTTATGTCCTTGGGGAGATATGACCCGGACATGATGGGTAGTGAGACCCGAAAGATACAGAAGTTCATGGATGGATTGAGATTGGCCATTCGGACTAAGCTAGCTCCTTTCGATATCTTGACCTATGAGGAGGCTGTACATAAGGCTCAGTTATGCGAGCAAGATTTTGAGCGGAATGCCTTCGAGCTTGGGAGAATCAGCGTTAGAAAGGACAGAGATCGGAAGAGATCTGGGTTTGGAAGAGTGGCCAAGAGAGGTGGCCAAAGGTTTTTCGAGAAGAGGCCTAAGATCAAGGAGGTGCAGGAGAGAGCTGCTAGACCTCCCGTATACTCGGCTTTGGCTGCGCCGAGGGGTATGACTATTGGAGGACCATGACCTACCACTGATCAGTGTAGGAGATGTGGCAAATACCATGGGACTAGGCCATGTCAGATGCCCCCTGTCTCATGTTATAGATGTGGGAGGCCAGGACATATGTCGAGGTTCTGCAATGAGATGATTGAGACTACCCCACAGAAGGGCAAGGAGCCTGAAGGAGCTCCAGTTGAGACAGCGGCCCCGAGGAGGAGGGCTACAGCTGAGGAAAAAGGGAAGCAGGCTGTGGGTGTGAGCAGAGGAAGGGTGCACGCACTAGACCAGGACACTGCAGACGCATCGACGGATGTGATTAAAGGTACCATCCAAATCTTTGATTTAGAAGCATTGGTATTATTTGATCCTGGTGCCACGCATTCTTTCATATCACCTTCCTTTGCACATAAATTGTTGAAGTATGTGAAACCAATATTGTTGGATAAGATGTTGATGATTTCCACACCCATGAATGATAGTCAATTGACTAAGCATGTATGTAGAGATTGTAAGTTAAAGATAGAGGGAAAGGAAATGATAGCCAATTTAATCTTGTTGAATATGAATGATTTTGATGTAATATTGGGAATGGATTGGTTGGCTACCAATCGAGTTGTTATGGATTGTCATGCTAAAACATTGGTGTTTTTAGGATCAGACAATCTTATTATAAATTTTGAGGAAAAGAAATGATATGAAACTTGTATAATTGTGGTAAATAAAAGTGTATGATTTTTAAATGCATAATGCTTGAGAGATAAATTTATTGCTTATGATAAATGTTGCATGTGGAGTGATGGTTTATGTTACTAACGATGAAGAGGATAATGTGAAGGGTTCTTGCCTACGTGGTTGATATAGATGAGGCACACCTGAAATTGAGAGACATACCTATAATTGTGGATTACCCTGATGTCTTTCTGGATGAATTACCAGGACTACCACCTAAAAGGGAAATGGAATTTTACATAGAGTTAGTGCCTGGTACAGAGCCGATATCGAAACCACCCTATAGAATGGCTCCGATAGAATTGGAAGAGCTAAAGAAGCAGATACAAGAGTTGCTGGAGAAGGGGTTAATTAGACCAAGTATCTCACCTTGGGGAGCACCAGTTCTATTTGTAAGGAAGAAGGATGGAAGCCTCCGACTGTATAGATTACCGGTTGTTGAATAAGGCCACCATTAAGAACAAGTACCCCCTTCCAAGAATCGATGATTTGTTGGATCAGCTCCAGGGAGCCCAAGTGTTTTCTAAGATAGACCTGCGATCAGGGTACCATCAGTTGAGGATCAGGAGTGGAGATGTACCCAAGACAGCATTTCGTACCCGTTATGGCCACTGCGAGTTTATGGTGATGCCATTCGGATTGACAAATGCTCCCGTAGCATTTATGGCACTGATGAATGATATATTCAAGCCATACCTGGACAAGTTTGTGATTGTTTTCATAGATGACATTTTGGTTTATTCTAAGTCCAGGGAAGATCATGAGGAGCATTTGAGGATAGTTCTACAGACCCTCCGAGAGAGAGAATTGTACGCTAAACTCAGTAAGTGTAACTTTTGGTTGGAACAAATCTCATTTCTGGGGCATATTGTGTCAAAGGATGGGGTATTAGTGGATCCATCCAAAATAGAGGCAGTTATACAGTGGGAACAGCCCAAGACAGTTACTGAGATCAGAAGTTTCCTAGGATTGGCAGGATATTATCGAAGATTTGTAAAGGGTTTCTCCAGACTAGCTGCTCCATTGACACGCCTCACGCGAAAAGATGTTAAGTTTGTATGGGATGAGGCATGTGAGAGGAGTTTTGAGGAGCTTAAGCGTCGATTGACGACTGCTCCAGTTCTCACCATTCCTACCAACTCTGGAGGATTCTCGGTGTATACGGATACATCACACTAGGGACTGGGTTGTGTGCTTATGCAGGATGGGAAGGTAGTTACCTATGGATGGTACGGGAACATGAATTGTTGGAACACTTTGCGAACCTCAGTTTGGTTGTAACCCCACCTGAATCAGAGAGACTTGAGATCATGGCTAGTTTGAGATTAGAGCCAGAGTTGATTGACCGTATTCAGCAGGCCCAGTAAAGTGATCGACGGTGCATCGATTGGCTGAGGCAGATACAGACAGGTGTGGGTAGTGATTTTGAGCTGAGTACAGATGGCTTATTGAGGTTCAGAGGCAGAGTATGCGTTCCCAAGGATCATGAGATCAAGAGAATGATTTTATCAGAGGCTCACTCAGTGAAGTATGCGATACATCCGGGAAGTACCAAGATGTATCAAAACCTTTGGAAGGTTTATTGGTGGTCTGGGATGAAAGGAGACATTACTGAATATGTCGCTAAGTGTCTTGTTTGTCAGTAAGTGAAGGTAGAGCATCAGAAGCCTGCAGGATTATTGCAGCCTCTACCGATACCGACATGGAAGTGGGAGCATGTCACCATGGATTTTGTGATGGGGTTGCCGAGGACCCGTAGAGGTTATGATGCCATATGGGTTATTGTGGATCGATTGACTAAGTCCGTCCATTTCTTGGCTATGAGAGCTACCGATACATTGAGTCAGTTGGCGAACCTGTATATTCGAGAGATAGTACAACTACATGGTGTACCAGTGAGCGTTGTTTTTGATAGGGATGCTAGCTTCACTTCTCATTTTTGGGAACATTTTCAGGAAGTGCTGGGGACCCGACTGAGTTTTAGCATCGCTTTTCATCCTCAGACAGATGGACAGTCAGAGAGGACTATACAGACCTTGGAGGATATGTTGAGAGCGTGTGTGCTGGATTTTAGAGGCTCTTGGGATGACCACCTGCAGTTAGCCGAGTTCCCCTATAATAATAGCTATCATGTGAGTATCGGGATAGCACCCTATGAGGCATTGTACTGGCGTAGATGCCGTTCCCCTATTGGATGGGAAGAGATTGGTGACAGACAGATTTTTGCTCTGGACTTAGTGCAGCAAGCATCTGAGGATGTCCAGTTGATATGTGAGAGATTACGGACAGCTCAGAGCTAGCAAAAGAGTTATGCTGACAAGATATGAAGACCACTGGAGTTTGATGAGGGTGAGCCGATATTTTTGAGAGTTTCACCATCGAAGGGTATTATGAGATTTGGTAAAAAGGGCAAGCTGAGCCCTAGATATATCGGACCCTTCGAGATTTTGGAGAGAGTGGGAGATAATGCGTATAGGTTGGCATTGCCACCGGATTTGGCAAATGTCCACAACGTCTTCCATGTCTCGATGCTTCGAAAGTATCACCCGGACCCGGCACACGTGATAAGATATGAGCCGTTGGAGCTGAATGAGAGTATGACATATGTTGAGAAGCCGGTTCGGATATTGGATAGAAAAGAGAAAGTGTTGCAGAATAAGACAATTCCCTTCGTGAAAGGTCTTTGGCAACATCACACGGTGGAAGAGGCCATATGGGAATTGGAGAACTTGATACGGGAGAAGTACCCCCAACTTTTTGAAGAGTGACTTTGTTCTAATTTGGAGGACCAAATTCCTTTAAGGAGGGGAGAATGTGAGACCCCATATATGTATAGTTGTAATGTGTAATGAATGTGAATGGACTTGTAATGTAAAGTATGATTGATGTAAGTCCATGGATTCAATGTACGTATGTGTAATATGAATTGTAACGTACATACAAGTTTCATTAAGTATGAATATGAAGAAATGAGTTCTTATAAGTGATGGATGTGATTGAAAACTCAAAATGAGTAGTATGGTAAAATGGAATGAAGTTATGCTTCCATTTAGTTTGGAATGTGATACTTTTGGATATACAATGAATGCACACAAGTTTCAATGTGCATAAGGTATGAATGGATGCTATTTTCAAGTCATAAAAGGTGGATGGATGAGAAAATGGCCATGGCAGTAGATTAAGGACAATTGGGTGTGAGTTGCAGCAAGGAAACTACAGGAAATCTGGAAAACATGAAGGCCAGATCGATCTCATAGGATGAGAGATCGATCTGGAAGAGCCAGAATGCTCTTATTTGGGCAATGGAATAGAGCAGATCGATCTCCAATGGGGTCAGATCGATCTCCTAAGCATTCTGTAATGAAAAGATCGATCCTCAAGCATACAGATCGATCTCCTTAGCTCTCTGTTTGGGAGCAAATCGATCTCATGCTTCGACAGATCGATCTCATACTTAAAATGCCATGAAAATGAGAGATTTAAGGGGACTAGATCAATCTCCTCTTGGACCAGATTGATCTCCTCAAGCTATTAAGGAGTGCTAAAAATTTGAAAATTTCAGGAAAAATACCAATCTTCCATTTCTAACCCAAAAACCTAACTTTCTCTCTCTAAAATCAGCCATTTCCTGTAAGATTTGAGGGGAGGCCATTAGACACTAAGTTGTTCATCTTGAGGAAGAGAACAACATAGTTGGAACCCAAAATCCCATTGTGGGTATTGAAGGAGCTAAGGGCATTGACATTTAGAGCAAGAAGAAAAATCAGATTTGGTAAGATTCTAACACTCCAATCCAAATACATTATCTATTTAAATGATTTTGGAGTTGTTTGGCATGAGTATGGATGGATGGAAACACCTAGGTTGTGGTAGAAACAAATGTAACCTAGAAAATGGAATACCTCTAGTGTGAGAAAGTATGATTTGGGGAGTTGGTGGTTTATGGGTTATGATAAGTTGTTATATGAGTAATGTGGGTGATTTGGAATGGTTATGTGGAGTTATAATATGGGTTTAAGTGAAATTATGAAAATGAGTATGTAAATACTTGATAAATGCCATAGTGAGGAAATTAATGAAATATGAACACTATGAGCTTGATATCGATTTAATATCGATTTGGAATGAGTTAATCAGCCTAAAAGAATCCATAGACTCGAGTTATGGGTAAAGTAATGAAACGAGGCCTCATAAGCGTTAATAGAAAACTATAGATCGAATTGACTATAGTGAATGCACGATGTCATATTATATGGATCGAATATAATGTGGAATATGATTATACGCAGTTTCGAAGAGTTTGTTGAAGACGAATCAAACCTACGAGTAAGCAGCTTAAGGAAGTGGAATCACGCATCGCGATTCCAGGTAAGGGAATTCTGTAAGTATATAGAGGTAGCTGCTCGTATTTTGTGGGTGTATAGGGCTTTGGAAATGTGCATGAGTTTATAGAATGTGTTTGAAGATGTATGGAAATTACTATGAGTATTTGTATGAGATTTGGTTGTTTGAAATGGTTATTGAAAAGGGATAGTAAGGCTAATAATTGCATAAATCACGTGTTTTGAATGCTTTTACAAAACACAATGCTTTAATTCACGCTAGAGCCTCGCTCGCGCTCGATTTTGATATTTTCACTTATTGAAACGTGCTAGAGCTTAGCTCGCACTTGTTTTGGAACTATGATGATGTTTTATAAACCGTATTGGAGTTTTTGCTCGTACGTGGATTTGAGTAGTTTTTCTTATGCATATAACCGTACTGGAGCTATGCTCGTACATGGTTTCTTCATATTTTTATGCATAAATGCTGTACTAGAGCGTTGCTCGTACGAAGTGATTGGTTTTGATGCATGAATTCGTGCTAGAGCGTAGCTTGTGCTGGTTTTCACACTGTGGTATGTATGAGGCCGTGGTGAGAGATATGGATTAACTCAGGGAACCCAACAGGCCTGACAGACCTCTTGAGTGGGGTGAGGGTGAGGGGCTAGGACCTGACATAATCCATTCAGGGAACCCAATAGTCCTAACAGACCTCTTGAGTGGGGTGAGGGTGAGGGGCTATGACCTAAATTAGGGAACCCAATAGGGGTAAGCAAGGCCATGAGGGGCTAGGACCTGGTATTGAGGTTACTCCCATGCGCTCTTGAGACTATAAAGGTTACACTCGGTATGGGGTAGATAAGACCTACGGCAGGCACCCCCAACCATGTTATGGGTCCACGGAGTACGATGTACCGCGTGGTGGTTACTTGATTTGAGAATGTCCGATGGAGAACTAACCCACCTTCGTACCAGGATGATACCCCGCACACCGGGATCCGTGTGGTCTGGGATGATATGTGATAATTGGCCAACTTAGTCACTTGAGATATAGCAACCTATCTCCTTGCTTGATTTACTTACTACCACGTGATTTTAATCTCTAAGTGTGATTGTGATTGTTCAAGGTAGACCCGAAGGAGGGGTCGAGCCTCGTGGGATTGATTTGTGAAATGAAAATTAGGTTGTGATTGTGATTTGATGTGATGGGATTGTATGTGTTTGAGAAAGAGTTTATGACGTGGGTTTAAAAAGGAGTTTTCTTAATGAATTGCCCTTTTATGAATTTAAATGAGATTGAGCATGAGATGATTTATACATGATGTTTTTGCCATGTTTTATATGCCAATGTACATGATTTTGATACATGATATATATGTATACTCATATGGCATAGTTTTATTTCCTCATGCTCCTAGCATAAACGATTTATGCATAACACTATCAGCATGTAGATAGAGTAGTTATCTACCATGCTTGCATTATTGCCTTACTGAGCGTGTGGTTGCTCATCCCTCTCTATTTTCCTCCTCATATAGAGCGTGCATAGTAGCCCAGTAAGGACTGAGGCATGGTATTTTGGACTCCGCTGCATCTCCATCACTTAGAGGTATATACACAGTGATTTCATTTGTATCTAAATAATGTAAAAGCACAGTAATCATTTGAAATGTAATTATGAGGGATGTAGATGTCAGTAATCATATTTTGTATAAGTAAATGATTAACTTTGAGTGTATGACATCTTTTTATTAAATTGTGAATGAATGGTAAGTGATGTTTATTATTGACTCACAGCCCAACAGTGTGTGTTGAGTTAGTTCACGGTCGGGTATGGTAACAGTAAAACGCGAAAAATTTTCAGTGATTTTCGGTTAAAGAGAATGGAATTAGGTCGTGACAATATCAAAATCCCATAAAATCAATTCTCAATCACAAACATCATTCTCATTTCACAATTCAAGTCCACAAGGCTCGACCCCTCCCTCGGGTCTACCATGGATAGTCCCAATCACACTTATAGATTAAAATCATGTGGTAGCAAGGGAGACAGGTCACTATAAGCTCATAGACTATGTTGGCCAACTATCTCACATGTAATCCCAGACTACATGGATCCCGATGTGCAGGGTATCACGCTAGAACGAAGGTGGGTTAGTTCTCTGCCAGACTTTTCTCATCAATATCTCAACTACAAGGTACATCATACTCCATGTGATATATACGGTACATCGTACTCCGTGGACCCATAACATGGTTAGAGGTGCCTGCAGTAGGTATTATCTACCCCATACCGAGTGAAACCTCTAGTCTCAAGTGCATGTGGGAGTACTCTTAATACCAGGTCCTAGCCCTTCATGGCTTTGCTCGCCCCTGTTGAGTTCCCTGATTCAGGTCCTAGCCCCTCACCCTTACCCCACTCAAGAGGTCTGTTAGGCCTATTGGGTTCCATGAACACCAATCCGTATCACTCTCACCACGGCCTCATACATACCACAGTGTGAAAACCAGCGTGAGCTAAGCTCTAGCGCGGATTCATGCATCATAATAAATCACTTCATACGAGCAACGCTCTAGTAAGACAATTATGCATAAAAATTTGAAGAAACCATGTACGAGCATAGCTCCAGTACGGTTATATGCATAAGAAATCCTCTCAAAAACCAAGTACGAGCAAAAGCTCCAGTACGGTTTATAAAACATCGTCATAGTTTCAAAACAAAGTGCGAGCTAAGCTCCAGCACGTTCAAACATGTGAGAACATCAATACCCAGTGCGAGCTAGGCTCCAACACAGTTTAATTCACATAAACATGATAGACGGCTCATGAGTTTTCAAAATAAATCTCAAAATATTTTTAGCACTTCACATGTGCTATCACACAACATCAAACAACAATAGCCAACCTATCTATCAACTCGCTCAAAACAAAACACATGTTTTGTGAAAGCATTCAAACATTGGATTTATGCAATTATTAGCCTTACTATCCCATTTCTTTACAATACCATTTCAGCCACCAAATCTCATACAATTATTCATAGTCACATCCATACATCGTAAAAATACATTTCTATAAATCCATGCACATTTCCGAAGCCCTATATACCCACGAGTTCAAAATACGAGCAGCTATATTTCCACTTCTATATACTTTCAAAATTCCCTTACCTGGAAATTGCGTCGCGATATTTCCACTTCCTTAGAGCTGCTTACTCGTATGGTTTGATTTGTCTCCAACGAACTCTCTAAAACTGCATATAAACGTATTCCACAATGTTGTATACCATTATAATCTAACTCTTGCGTTTACTATAGTCAATTCGATCTATGATCTCTATTAACGCTAATGAGGCCTCGTTTCATTACTCTACCCATAACTCGAGTCTATGGATTCTTTTAGGCCTATTAACTCAATCCAAATCGATATTAAATCGATGTTAAGCTCATAATGTTCATTTTCATAAAATTTCCTTCACTATGGCATATTATCAAACACTACATGTGCTCATTCTCAACAATTCACAAAACCCACAATGTAGCTTCATTTACCCATTTCTAATCATCTACATTACATAAATAACAACTTATCATAACCCATAAGTCATCAACATACCCAATTCACACTTTCTCACACTAGACTATATCCATTTTCTAGGTTATATGTATTCCATCACTTCCTAGGTGATTTCAATCATCAATACACATATATATCAACTCTAAAATCAACAAATCAATCAATGTTCTTGGGTTGAAGTATTAGAAACTTATAAATCTAATTTCTCTTCTTACTCCAAATGAAAAATGCTCCTTGCTCCTTCAATACCAACAATGAGGTTTGGGGTTTCAACTATGTTGTTCTCTTCCTCAAGATGAACAACTTGGTATCTAATAACCTCCCCTCAATTCTTACAGAAAATGACTGATTTTAGAGAGATAAACTTAAGTTTTGGGTGAAAAATGGAAGGGTGATGTTGTTTTCCCGAAATTTTTAGATTTCAGCATTCCTTTTATAGAAATAGCTTGAGGAGATTGATCTACACTAGGAGAAGATCGACCTGATCCCCTTAAATCCCTCTTTTTTACAGTATTTTAAGCATGAGATCGATCTTATCACGACCCTCAACTTACCAAAATACGTGTAAATTTTTCACATTTTCATGCATCATTTATTATTCGTCATTTCCTCAATTGTGAACAACTACTCTCCTCAACAGTTGGGCTGTGTGTCGATAACTAACTCACTCCACCATACCAATTCAATTGGTATATTATTTATGAGTAAACACTTGAATAAATGTATATATCAGAGTTGTTACATGTGTTTACATTATTTTACATCCCCAATGTTTACATACAAAATGCTATTGTGCTACCGTAAGTTTAGATACAAAAATTACAACAGTGTGTATATCTTACGCGATGGGATGCAGCGGATTACCAAAAGGGATAAGCCTCCAGTCACGCTCAATCTATACTCAACACTCTGTAGAGAGGGAGAAAATAAGGGGGTAAGAAAACCACACGCCCAGTAAGGCAATCATGCGAACAGGTAGATACTGTACTATCTACGTGATCATGATGCCATGCTCAAAAGCATTTAGTTCATCATTTTATCTCAAAACATGAGTGTATGATTGTGTTAATGGTATGTAAACCATTCATGCTATTAAAATCTAGTGCACAATTCAATTCAAAGCGTGATATAAACCATCATGCACAATTCACAATAAAGCATGGCATTACCCATCATGCGTTTTTCACAATAAAGCATGGCATTAACAACCATGCATTTTTCACAATAAAGTATGGTATTAATCATCATGCATCAGTGCACTTTAAAAATCATTAACAAAACAATCCAACACTTGTCAGGTCTCAGCCCCTCCCTCGGACTGCCATGACCCATGAATCATTTCAAACATGGATTTATTCTCAAAGCAATAGACATGTAAGATAGGCAATTCAATAAAAGGTAATAACCTCTAGGTCTATGGCCATAACCTGTGATACTGGCTACATGGATCAGGTGTGAGGGATATCACCACTATCTGCTTCCACGCGGGAGGTAGGTCAAATCCAGCCCATTGGTCCATAGTAGATCTCGTCCGAAGATGATACATCACAATCTCAACACGGTACAATATACTCCATAATACATGCACGGTACAACGTAGTCTGTGGACCCAATCAACAGATCACATCACGCCACATCTCAAAAAGCATGTGTGAGCCTATTTAATCGGTACGACCTCTTGTCTACTCGAAGCTCCTAACATGGCTAATCAATCATGTCAAAACAATGCACGTGCGAGCCTATTTAATCGATGTGACACACAGTCTACCCGAAGCTCCAAGCACGACAACAAGCAAGGTGGGCATCTAGTGCGGCTAAGCTCCAAGCACCATGCCAAAACTAGTATGAAATCCATTTGAAAACTAGTGCGAGCTAAGCCCTAGCACTCATGTGTATACAACACGTCAAATCTCATGCGAGTCGTACTCTAGCACGCTTTCATTCTCACGAAAACAATGTAGGTGGCTCAATTCTTTGCAAAGTATGGTTAACAAACCAAAACAACTCAACTCTTTTGCAAATCATTTCAAATATTAGCCAACCTACCGAATCATTTGTTAAAAAGTAATCAAACATAATTTTCAAAGCAATATGCTTTTGTTTTCACGTACATTTCTCAAACACCCAACTTTTTTCCTTCAATCACCCAATTTCATTTCCTAACATCTCATGCAATCTAGCAAAGCGTTTAAACGCCCAAATTGCTCACAGATATCTATCTCTAAGAGTCCACACAATTCCCTTACCTCGATTTACTTGAATGTGACTCTCCTCCTCTTAACTTCTCATGCTCGTGGCTCAACTCGCTCCGACGTATCCTCGGAAGCTGCAATTTATTCATCATACATTCGAGTTAGTATTGCTAACTCTCGTTCAACTATACATTCCACCCAATGCCTTAAAAGCTCATTTTACCCTTTTTGGGTAAGCCTCTCTATTCATTCCATATTATTATCTTAAAATTATCTCCTCAACACCATTATGCTCTATTCCATTGCTCAAATAAGAGCATTCTAGCTCTTCCAGATCGATCTCTCATCCTATGAGATCGATCTGGCCTTCATATTTTCCAGATTTTCTGCTTCAACTTACACCAAAACATCCTTAATCCACTGCCATAGTCATTTCCTCATCCATCCACCTTTATGACTTGAAAATGGCATCCATTCATACCTTATTCACATTGAAACTTGTTTGCATTCCTTTTATATCCAAAGGTATACTATATAAAACCAAATGGAAGCATTTATATTCATGCAACTTCCTTCCATTTACCACACTACTCATTTCTCATTCCACTCACTTTCATCACTTATAAAAGCTCATTTCCTCATATTCATACACAATGAAACTTGTATATACATTACAAATCATATTACACATATGTACATTGAATCCATGGACTTACATCAATTATACTTTACATTACAAGTCCATTAGCATTCATTGATCCAATTACACACGTTACAACCATACATATACGGGGTCTCATTGGTGACATGCGCTGCATGAATGAGGTAAGAAATATGTTTATTGGTACAGTAGTGTCCAAAAAGGATATGTTTAGTGCATAAAAAATTAGAAAACCATTAACTTAGCCTATTTTAGAAATTTATTGAAAGTTAGGTTCATATCCATTAGGTTTGAAAAGGTTTGAGAACATGATAAGTTTTGCAAACAAATTATGAATGCTTTTGACATGAAAAAGGTTTACATAAAATGTATTTGAGGTTTTAAAATGTTTTTATTTAGGCTTAGAGGCGAAATAAAACGAGGCCTCATAAGCGTTAATAGAGGCTATAGATTGAATTGACTATAGTGAGCACAAGGGTTGCGTTATAATGGACTAAAATGATGTGAAATATGATTATGCGCAGTTTCGAAGAGTCCGGTAGAGACGAATCGAACCGTACAAGTAAGCAGCTCTAAGGAAGTGGAATCACGCGTCGCGATTCCAGGTAAGGGAATTTTGTGAGTATATAGAGGTAGCTGCTCGTATTTTGTGGGTATATAGGGTGTTTATGAAATACATGAAGGTTTAAGGAAATGGTTGTTGATATGCATGAATAGCTACGAGAATTTGTATGAGATTTGGGTTTTGAAATGATTCTTGAAAAAGGGGATAGTAAGGCTAATAATTGCATAAATCACGTGTTTTGAATGTTTCACAAAACACCACACTTTGTTTTGAGCAAATAAAATGATAGACTCGCTAGTGTTTTATTAATGTTATGAAATAGCACATGTGAGGTGCTAAACATGTTTGTGATGTGATTGAATGCATATGAGCTGCTAATCGAGCTATGTACACTAAATCGCGCTAGAGCCTCGCAGTCACGACTCTCAACTTACCAAAATACGTACAAATTTTTCGCATTTTCATGCATCATTTATTATTCGTCTTTACCTTAATCGTGAATAGCAACTCTCCTCAATAGTTGGGCTGTGTGTCGACGTCTAACTCACTCCACCATACCAATTCAATTTGTATATTATTTATGAGTAAACACTTGTATAAATATATACATATCAGAGTTGTTACATGTGTTTACATTGCTTTACATCCCCAATAGTTACATACAAAATGCTACTGTGCGATCGTAAGTTTAGATACAAAATTACAACAGTGTATATACCTTACCCGATTGGATGCAGCAGATTACCAAAAGGGAACACCTCTAATCATGCTCAATCTATACTCAACACTCTATAGAGAGGGGAAAATAAGGGGGGTGAGCAAACCACATGCTCAGTAAGGCAATCATACGAACAGGTAGATACTGCACTATCTACGTGATCGTGATGCCATGCTCAAAAGCATTTAGTTCATCATTTATCTCAAAACATGAGTATATGATTGTGTTAATGGTATGTAAAGAATTCATGCTATTAAAATCCAGTGCACAATTCAATTCAAAGCATGGTATAAATATCCTGCATAATTCACAATAAAGCATGGCATTAACCATCACGCGTTTTCTCAAATAAGCATGGCATTAACCATCATGCATTTTCTCAAATAAGCATGACATTAACCATCATGCATTTTTTACAATAAAGCATGGCATTAACCATCATGCTTCGATGCACTTTAAACCATTAACAATCGATATCTCAAAACAATTCAACACTTATCAGGTCTCAGCCCCTCCCTCAGACTGTCCTGACCCACAAATCATTTCAAAACATAGATTTATTCTCAAAGCAATAAACATGTGAAATAGGCAATTCAATAAAAGATAATAACCTCAAGGTCTATGGCCATAACCTGTGATACCAGCTACACAGATCAGGTGTGCGGGATATCACCACTATCTGCTTCCACATGGGAGGTGGGTCAAATCCTGCCCGTCGGTCCATAGCAGATCTCGTCCGAAGATGGCACATCACAATCTCAACATGGTACAATCACGCCACATCTCAAAACGCATGTGTGAGCCTATTTAATCAGTACGACCTCTGTCTTCTCGAAGCTCCTAACACGGCTAATCAATCATGTCAAAACAATGCACATGCCAGCCTATTTAATTGATATGACATCCAGTCTACCCAAAGCTCCAAGCACGGTAACCAGCAAGGTGGGCATCTAGTATGAGCTAAGCTCCAAGCACCATGCCAAAACCAGTATGAAATCCATGTGAAAACTAGTGCGAGCTAAGCTCCAGCACTCATGCGTATAAAACACATCAAATCTCGTGTGAGTCCTACTCTAGCACGCTTTCATTCTCACGAAATCATGTAGGTGGCTCAATTCTTTGCAAAGTATGGTTAACAAATCAAAACAACTCAACTCTTTTGCAAATCATTTCAAATATTAGCCAACCTACCGAATCATTTGCTAAAAAGCAATAAAAAAGATTTTCAAAGCAATATGCTTTTGTTTTCATGCACATTTCTCAAACACCCAACTTTTGCCCTTCAATCACCCAATTTCATTTCCTAACATCTCATGCAATCTAGCAAAGCATTTAAGCACCCAAATTACACACAGATATCTCTAAGAGTCCTCACAATTCCCTTACCTCGATTTACTTGGTGTGATTCTTTTCCTCTTAGCTTCTCACGCTCTTGGCTCAACTTGCTCCGACGTATCCTCAGAAGCTACAATTTATTCATCATATGTTCGAGTTAGTATTGCTAACTCTCGTTCAACTATACATTCCACTCAATGCCTTAAACGCTCATTTTACCCTTTTTGGGTAAGCCTCTCTATTCATTCTATATTATCATCTTAAAATTATCTCCTCAACACCATTATCATCTCAAGATATCCCATTCATCATTTATTCCACCATATTTCACTTCTCACACTAACCCATTTCTAGGTTATATTCATTTCATAGCATTCTATGTAGTTGTACCCACAATGTGCACACCCAAATCAACTTCATAATCATCAACTAGACAAATGTACTTGGATTTGTGCACTAGAAACTTACCTCTTTGGATTTCCTCTTTGCTCCAAATTTGAAATGCCCTTTGTTCCTTCAATCCAACAAATGAGAAAATGCCTTCAAACTATGTTGTTTTTCTCCTTGATGTGAACAACTTTGCTTCAAATAATCATCCCTCAAATCTCCTTGAAAATGGTTGGATTTAGAGAGAGAAAACTAGGTTTTGGGTTGGAAAGGGAAGGAAATGGTTTTGTCTTGAAATCTGCAGATTTTCAACGCCTTTTTATAGAAATAGCTTGAGGAGATCGATCTGCACAAGGAGAAGATCGATCTGATCCCCTTAAATTCCTCTTTTCCATGACATTTTAAGCATAAGATTGATCTGTTGAAGCTTGAGATCGATCTGCTCCAAACAAAGAGCTGAGGAGATCGATCTGTATGCTTGAGGATCGATCTTTTCATTATAGAATGTTTAGGAGATCGATCTGCCCTATTCCTTTGCCCAAATACAAGCATTTTGGCTCATCCAGATCGATCTTTCATCTTATGAGATCGATCTGGCTTGTAAAATTTTCTGATTTTGCTGCAGTTTCCTGCAGAAACTTATACCAAAACATCCTTAATTTGCTGCCATGGTCATTCTCTCATCCAATCATCTTTGAGACTTGAAAATGACATCCATTAATACTTCATACACATTAAAACTTGTGTAGAATCTTTGTATAGCCAAGGATCCATGATATAAACCAAATGAAAGTGCACAACTTATGCAAATCTTCCTTCCATTTTACCACACTAATATTTTATTCCATTCACATTTTTCACATTTTTAAGTCCATTTTTTCACATTCATACATAATGTAACTTGTATGTACAATCACAACTCTTATTACATGTGTGTACCTTAAACTAATGGACTTACATCATTTATACTTCACATTACAAGCACATCACTATTTACATATATATACAAAGTCGTGCTGATACATATACTGGGTCTCACATTCTCCTCCACTTAGAAAATTTGGTTCTCCAAATTAGAACCAATTCAATCTATGAATAACTCGGGATAGTTCTCCCGCATCAAACTCTCCAATTCCCATGTGACTTCTTCCACCATGTGATGTTGCCAAAGAACCTTCACCAAGGGAATTGTCTTTGTCCTCAACACTTTCTCTTTTCTGTCCAATACCCGAACTGGCTTCTTAATGTATGTCATACCCTCATTGAGCTCCAAAGGCTCGTACCTTATTACATGTGTCGGGTCCGGGTGATACTTCCTTAACATGGATATGTAGAAGACGTTATGCACACTTGCCAACTCTGGTGGCAATGCCAACCTATAAGCCTTGTCTCCCACTCTCTCCAAAATCTCGAAAGGTCCGATATATCTAGAGCTCAATTTACCCTTCTTACCAATCTCATAATACCTTTCGAAGGAGAAACTTTCAAGAACACCGACTGACCCACATCAAACTCTAGTTGTCTCCGTCTCTTGTTAGCGTAACTCTTTTGTCGGCTCTGAGCTGTCCGTAATCTCTCACCAAGTCAGGAGCAAAAATCTTTCTGTCATCAACCTCTTCCCAGTCAATAGGGGAACATCATCTACGCCCATACAATGCCTCATATGGTGCTATCCCGATACTTGCCTGAAAATTGTTATAATAGGTGAACTTTGCGATTGGCAAATGGTCATCTCAGGAGCCCCCAAAATCCAACGCACACGCTCTCAACATATCCTCCAGGGTCTGTATAGTCTTTTATGACTGACCATCTGTCTGAGGATGAAACGCGGTGCTAAAACTCAACTAGGTCCCATCACTTCCTAAAAATGTTCCCAGAAGTGGGAAGTGAAGTGGGCATCCCTATCAGAAACAACGCTCACTGGAATTCCATGTAGCCTCACTATCCGCGCACATATAGGTTCGCTAACTGGCTTAGAGTATCAGTAGCTCTCATAGCTAGAAAATGGACTGATTTCGTCAACCGGTCCACAATCACCCATATGGCATCATGACCTCTACGGGTCCTCGACAATCCCATCACAAAATCCACGGTGACGTGCTCCCACTTCCATGTCGCTATCGGTAGAGGCTGCAATAACCCTATAGGCTTCTGATGCTCTACCTTCACCTGCTGACAAATGAGACACTTGCAACATATTCAGCAATGTGCTTTTTCATCCCAGACCACCAATAAACCTTTCGAAGGTTTTGATACATCTTGGTACTCCCTAGATGTATCGTATACTTCGATGAGTGAGCCTTTGTCAAGATCAACCTTCTGATCTTTGCATCATCAGGAACACATATCCTATCTCTGAAACTCAACAATCCATCTGAACTCAACTCAAAGTCCATCTCTGTACCCCTCTGTATCTGGCCGACAATATCACTGCACTGCTGATCAATCCGCTGAGCCTGTCAGATTCGATCTACCAGATCCGATTCTAACTGCAGGCTAGCTATCATAAATCCACTATCAGCGTCAGACGGGGTCATATCCAAACTGAGGTTCGTGAACTGTTCCAACAGCTCGTGTTCCCAGATCATCATAAATGATACCATCCCGAGATGCTTTCTACTCAACGCATCAGCAACCGCATTTACTTTACCCAGGTGGTATAGGATTTCACAATCATAATCCTTTAAGAGCTCTAGCCATCTCCTCTGTCTCATGTTTAACTTTTTCTGCGAGAACTGGTATTTAAGGCTCTTGTGGTCCATAAACACTTGGAATTTCTCTCCATAAAGGTAGTGACGCCATATCTCCAGCGCAAACACCACCGCTGTCAACTCAAAGTCATGGGTCGGGTAGTTCTTCTCATGATCCTTTAACTGTCTAGATCCATAGGTTACTACCTTCCCATCCTGCATCAATACGCAGCCTAGTCCTAGGTGTGAAGCATCCGTATACACCGAGAAACCTCCTGAGCTGGTAGGAAATATGAGGACGGAGTTGTGGTTAATCTCCTTTTCAACCCTTCAAAGCTTTCCTCACACTTATCATCCCACACATAATCAACATTCTTTTTCGTGACACGTGTCAAAGGAGCAGCAACCTCAAAAATCCCCTACAAACCTTCGATAATACCCAGCTACACCCAAGAAACTTCTGATCTTTGTCACTGTCTGGGGTCTCTGCTACTGAACTACGGCCTCAATCTTAGATGGATCCACTGACACTTCATTTTTTGATACTATATGACCCAGAAAAGAGATCTGTTCCAACTAAAAGTCGCACTTACTGAGTTTAGCATACAACTTCTTCTCTCGAAGGGTCTGTAGCACTATCCTTAGATGCCTCTCATGCTCCTCTCTAGATCTTGAGTACACCAGTATATCATCAATGAACACAATAACAAATCGATCCAAGTACTGGTGAAATACCTCATTCATCAATGACATAAAAGCTGTGGGAGTATTCGTCAACCTGAATGGCATAACTATGAATTCATAATGTCCATACCGAGTACAAAAAGCGGTCTTGGGTACATCTCCACTTCGTTTCTTTAACTGGTGGTACCCTGATCTCAAATCTATCTTGGAAAAGACCTGCACTCCCTTAAGTTGATCGAACAAGTCATCGATGTGTGGAAGGGGATATTTATTCTTGATGGTGGCCTTATTCAACAACCGGTAATCTATACACAATCGAAGGCTTCCATCCTTCTTCCTTACAAACAAAATCGGTGCTCCCCAGCAACTCCTGTAACTGTTTCCTTAACTCCAACTCAACTTGAGCCATTCTGTACGGTGGCTTGGATATCGGCTCTGTACCAGGTGCCAAGTCTATACCAAACTCCATCTCCTTATCTGGAGGTAACCCTGGTAACTCATCTGGAAAAACATCTGGAAATTCCTTAACCACTAGTATGTCCCCCAATTTCGGATATGCCTTATCCGTCTTAATCACATAGGCGATGAACCCTTCACATTATTCTTTCCACCATTAGAAATCATAAATCATCATATTCACACACAAGATTGATAAACAGATTTATCTTTCATACATCATGTATCAAGATTGTACTCATCACACTTATAATAATCACGTTCTTTAATTTTATTTCACAAAATTCACTACAAGGTTGTCTATCTTTGGAAACATCAAAGTTTTTGCATGACAATCCATAACAACATGATTTGTAGCCAGCCAATCAATCCCTAAGATTACATCAAAATCACCCATATTTAGTAAAATTAAATCGGCTGCCATTTCTTTACCTCCTATCCTCATCTTACAATCTCTATATACATGCTCAGTCAACTGACTATCATTCGTAGGGATAGATATCAAAAACATCTTATCAAGCAGTGTGAGTTTTACATGCTTCAACAATTTACATGCAAAGGATGGTGATACAAAGGAATGTGTGGCATCAGGATCAAACAGTACATAAGCTTCTAAATCAAAGATTTGGATGGTACCTTTTACCACATTCGATAACTGATCCGCAGTGTCTTGGTCCAGTGCGTACACTCATCCTCTGCTCACACACCATTGCCTGTTTCCCCTTTTCCTCAGCTGTAGCCCTCCTCCTCAAGTTTGGAAACATCAAAGTTTTTGCATGACAATCCATAACAACATGATTGGCAGCCAACCAATCCATCCCTAGGATCATATCAAAATCACTCATATTTAATAAAATTAAATCAGCTGCCATCTCTTTACCTCCTATCTTCATCTTACAATCCCTATATACATGCTCAGTCTAGTTGAATATCATTCATAAGGGTAGATATCAACAACATCTTATCAAGCAGTATGGGTTTTACATGCTTCAACAATTTACATGCAAAGGATGGTGATACAAAAGAATGTGTGGCACTAGGATCAAACAGTACATAAGCTTCTAAATCAAAGATTTGGATCATACCTTTTACCACATCCGATGATTGATCCACAGTGTCCTGGTCCAGTGCGTGCACTCGTCCTCTGCTCACACCCACTGCCTGCTTCCCCTTTTCTTTAGTTGTAGCCCTCCTTCTCGGAGTAGCTGTACCAACTGGAGCTCTCTCTGGCTCCTTGCCCTTCTGTGGGCTCTCTCTATCATCTCTGGGCAATCTCTGATTATGTGCCCTGGCTTCCCACATCTGAAGCATACTACAGGAGATCCATAGCATGGTCGAGTTCCATGGTACCTACCACACTTGCCACACTGTTTCGTAGTAGGCCGTGGCCCTCCAATCACAATTCCTTTAGCTGGAGTAATGGCCGGATTCATGGGAGTATTAACTGTCCTCTCCTGGATCTCATCAATTCTCGACCTAGTTCCAGAGAATCTCTTACTTCCTTTATAACTGAAGCCTCTATCCATCATTGGTCTTTTCTTATCTCTGTCCCTCATCTTACCAACCTTTCCAAACTCTGAGGCGATTCTATCAACATCTTGTTCATATAATTGCGCCCTGCGCACTGCCTCCTCGTAGGTCGGTATATCCAGGGGAACCAGTCTAGACCTGATGGTAGGTCTCAATCCATCCATAAACTTCTGGATCTTCTCGACCTCATTACTCATGGTGTTGGGATCATATCTACCGAGGGATGTAAAAGTAGTCTCATACTCATCCACAGTCCTGCTCCCTTGGGTCAGTCCCAAAAATGCCATTTTCATCTTTCGTTGTGTGGTATCCGGAACATACTGTCTCCGGAAGGCCTCCAAAAATATATCCCAGCTGATCCCTTCAGTATGCCAGGCTCTCAAAATAGGCCTGTGGACTTCCACCAATGTTCTGCTGATCCCTTCAGCATAAAAGCTGCAAACGCTACCATCTCGGTATTAGTGCACTCAAAGAACCCATATAATTACTCGATCTCATTGATCCAATCCTCCGCCACTATTGGGTCCTTTACTCCACTGAAAGACGGCGGTCCAAACTTCTGAAACTACCGCAGTCTATCCAAATCACATCCATAACCCCAACCTCTACTGCCTGGTGTAGCAACCGGCATAAGCACATCCTCTATGGGTGGGGTATCTGTCGTCTGAGGTCTCAGGGCTTCCCTTGCCAGTGCCTCAGGAGCTGCTGCCTGCTTGGCATAACCCTGTGTAGCAGGACTCTATCTACCGCCAGCTCCAGAAAAAGATTGGGTGTCCAACTCCACAATCATCTCAATGCTCCACTCAATCCTTGTGAAGCGAGCCTCAATACTCTCGGGTCTCTCCTTTGGACGCTGTGGAGCGTGCTCAACATCAGCCTCCACCTCAACATCATCCTAAGCCTCATGTGTTTCTGGCTCAACACGACCCCCAGGCCTACCTCTATGGCCTCAAGCCCGTGCTCTCATCCCTCTACTGCGAGTGGTATTAGGCATATTTACTCAATTCCCTACATTCACAATCAATTACTTAGTCAACTCATCGACACACACACAATTGTATCTAAATGAGCACAGTAACATGGGGATGTAATTTTTTAACTTATTAAGTATTTTAGACACAACATACGTCAGACCAACTCGAGCTCTGATATCAACTTCTGTCACGACCCTAAACTTACCAAAATAAGTACAAATTTTTCGCATTTTCATGCATCAATTGTTAATCATCCTTCCTCGATCGTGAACAACCACACTCTTAACAGTTGGGCTGTGTGTCGACGTCTAACTCATTCCACCATACCCATTCAATTTGAACATTATTTATGAGTAAACACTTGTATAAATGTATATATATATATCAGAGTCATTGCATGTGTTTACATTATTTTAGATACAAAATGCAACAGTGCTATGTCTAGTTTAGATACAAAATAATTCAAGTGTGTATACCTTTAGCGATGGGATGCAGTGGATTACCAAAAGGGAAACGCCTCCAGTCACACTCAATCTATACTTAACACTCTGTAGAGAGGGAAAAAATAAGGGGGTGAACAAACCAGACGCTCAATACTGCACTATCTACGTGATCGTGATGCGATGCTCAAAAGCATTTAATTCATCATTTATCTCAAAACATTAGTGTATGATTGTGTTAATGGTATGTAAAGCATTCATGCTATTAAAATCCAGTGCACATTTCAACGCAAAGCATGGTATAAATCATCATGCATAATTCATAATAAAAGCATGGCATTACCCATCATGCATTTTTCTCAAATAGCATGGCATTAACCATCATGCATTTTCACAATAAAGCATGGCATTAAACTGTCACGACCCTCAACTTACCAAAATACGTACAAATTTTTCGTATTTTCATGCATCAATCCTTAATCATCCTTCCTCGATCGTGAACAACCACACACTTAATAGTTGGGCTGTGTGTCGACGTCTAACTCACTCCACCATACCAATTCAATTTGAAACATTATTTATGAGTAAACACTTGTATAAATGTATATATATCAGAGTTGTTACATGTGTTTACATTGTTTTACATCCCCAGTGGTTACATACAAAATGCTACTGTGCTATGTCTAGTTTAGATACAAAATAATCCAAGTGTGTATACCTTTAGCGATGGGATGCAGCGGATTACCAAAAAGGGAACGCCTCCAGTCACGTCCAATCTATACTCAAATCTCTGTAGAGAGGGAAAAATAAGGGGGGTGAGCAAACCACACGCTCAGTAAGGCAATCATGCGAACAGGTAGATACTGCACTATCTACGTGGTCGTGATGCCATGCTCAAAAGCATTTAATTCATTGTTTATCTCAAAACATGAGTGTATGATTGTGTTAATGGTATGTAAAGCATTCATGCTATATAAATCAAGTGCACATGTCAACTCAAAGCATGGTATAAATCATCATGCATAATTCACAATAAAAGCATGGCATTAAACATCATGCATCCGTGCACTTTAAAAACCATTAACAAATCAATTCATCACTGGTCAGGTCTCGGCCCATCCCGCGGGCTTTCCTGACCCACAATCATTTTCAAACATGGATTTAATCTCAATTAGCAGTAGACATGTGAGATAGCCAGTTTCAACAATAGGTAATAACCTCAAGGCCTATGTACATAACCTGTGATACCAGCTACACGGATCAGGTGTGCGGGATATCACCACTATCTGCTTCCACACGGGAGGTGGGTCAAATCCTACCCGTCGGTCCATAGCAGATCTCGTCCGAAGACGGCACATCACAACTCAACACGGTACAATGTACTCCATGCTACATGCACGGTACAACGTACTCCGTGGACCCAATCAACACATCATATCACGCCACATCTCAAACGCACGTGTGAGCCTATTTAATCGGGGCGACCTCTTGTCTATCCGAAGCTCCTAACACGGCTAATTAATCATGTCAAAACAATGCACGTGTGAGCTATTTAATCGATGTGACACCCAGTCTACTCGAAGCTCCAAACACGGCAACATACAAGGTGGGCATCCAGTGCGAGACAAACTCGAGCACAATGCCAAAACCATTATGAAATCCATGTGAAAACTAGTGCCTCTTGCACTCTTTCATACTCACGAAATCATGTAGGTGGCTCAAAACTTGTAAAATATGATTAACAAAACCAAAACACACTCATCTCTTTTGCAAATCATTTCAATGTTAGCCAACCTACCAATCATTTGCTAAAAAGCAATAAAACATGATTTTCAAAGCAATATGCTTTTGTTTTCATGCACATTTCTCAAACTCCCAACTTTTACCCTTCAATCACCCAACAACATTTCCTAATCTCATGCATTCTAGCAAAACATTTAAGCGCCCAAATTGCGCACAGATATCTCTAAGAGTCCACACAATTCCCTTACCTCGATTTACTTAGTGTGACTCCTTTCCTTTTAGCTTCTCACGCTCTTGACTCAACTCGCCTCGGCGTATCCTCGGAAGCTGCGATTCATTCATTAAATCGATTGAGTTAACGTATTTAACCCATAATTGACCTCACTAGTCAATATTATTCACTTATGCATTTTACAAATGCCTTAATCCACATTTTACCTCTTTTAGGCAAATCTCACAATTTATGCACCAACAACATCTTAAAATCATACCCATAACACTATTAATAACTTCTATATATATATCTCATTTCTCATTAATCTCCATCAATTTCACTTTCTCACACTAAACCATTTCTAGGTCAAAATCATTCCAATGCATTCTAGATAGTTTCTAACCATCCATACTCATGCCAAACAACTCCAAAATCACTTAAATAAATAATGCACCATAGTTGGAGTGTTAGAATCTTACCCAATTTGATTTCTCCTCTTGCTCCAAATGGCAATGCCCTTAACTTCTTCAATATCAACAATGGGAAAATGCTTTTCAACTATGTTGTTCTTCTCTTTGATAGGAACAACTTTGTCTCTAATGGTCTCTCTTCAAACCTCACTGAAAATGGCTGATTTTAGAGAGAGAAAGTTAGGTTTTTGGGTTGAAAGTGGAAGGTTAGTGTTTTTCCCGAAATTTTCTGATTTTCAGCACTCCTTATATAGAATTAGCTTGAGGAGATCGATCTGGTCCAAGAGGAGATCGATCTGGTCCCTTAAAATTCCTCTTTTTCACGACATTTTTAATCCTGAGATCGATCTGTCGAAGCATGAGATCGATCTGTCAAGGCATGAGATCGATCTGTCGAAGCATGAGATCGATCTGCTCCCAAACAGAGAGCTAAGGAGATCGATCTGGTCCATTGGAGATCGATCTGTTCTATTCTTTTGCTCAAATAAGAGCATTCTGGCTCTTCCAGATCGATCTCTCATCCCATGAGATCGATCTGCCCTTCAAAATTTCCAGATTTTCTGTAGTTCCTCTGCAACAACACTTGCCAAACATCCTTAATTTGCTACCATGATCATTTCCACATTCATTCATCTTTGAGACTTGAAAATGGCATCCATCCTCACTTCATACACATTAAAACTTATGTAGAATCTTTGTATGACCAATGGTACTTAATATAAACAAAAATGGAAGTGCACATCTTATGCAATTCTACTTCCATTTTACCAAACTATTCATAATCCATTCTACACACATTCTCCACATGTTTAAGTCTATTTCTACACATTCATACATAATGAAACTTGTATGTACGATTACCACTCTCATTACAAGTGTGTACATTACTTATGGACTTACATCACATATACTTCACTCATGAATTCATAGTACAACTCTATTTACACTTCTATGTACATATATACCCTTATACATATACGGGGTCTCACATTCTCCCCCACTTAGAAAATTTGGTCCTCCAAATTGGAACCAATTATTCTGTGAACAACTCGGGATACCTCTCCCGCATCAAACTCTCCAATTCCCATGTGGCTTCTTCCACAGTGTGATGTTGCCAAAGTATCTTCACCAAGGGAATTGTCTTTGTCCTCAGCACTTTCTCTTTTCTGTCCAATACCCGAACTAGTTTCTCAACATAGGTCATACCTTCATTGAGCTCCAAAGGCTCATATCTTATCACATGTACCGGGTCCGGGTGATACTTCCTCAACATGGATACGTGGAAGACGTTGTGCACACTTGCCAACTCTGGTGGCAATGCCAACCTATAAGCCTTGTCTCCCACCTTATCAAGTATCTCAAATGGCCCTATATATCGAGGGCTCAACTTTCCCTTCTTCCCAAATCTCATAATTCCCTTCGAAGGGGAAACTTTCAGAAACACTAACTCACCCACCTCAAACTCTAGTGGTCTCCATCTCTTGTCAGCATAACTCTTTTGCCTGCTCTGAGCTGTCCGTAACCTCTCACATATCAATTGGACGTCCTCAGAGGCTTGTCTAACCAAGTCAGGAGCAAAGATCTGTCTGTCACCAACCTCTTCCCATCCAATAGGGGAACGGCATCTACGCCCATACAATACCTCATATGGTGCCATCCCGATACTCGCATGAAAACTGTTATTATACGCGAACTCTGCGAGTGGCAAATGGTCATCCCAAGAGCCTCCAAAATCCAATGCACACGCTCTCAACATGTCCTCCAGGGTCTGTATAGTCCTCTCTGACTGACCATCTGTCTGAGGATGAAACGCGGTGCTAAAATTCAACTGGGTCCCCATCGCTTCCTGAAAATGTTCCCAAAAGTGGGAAGTGAAGCGGGCATCCCTATTAGAAACAATGCTCACTGGAATTCCATGTAGCCTCACTATCTCGCGCACATATAGGTTCGCTAACTGGCTCAGAGTATCGGTAGCTCTCATAGCTAGAAAATGGGCTGATTTCATCAACCGATCCACAATCACCCATATGGCATCATGACCTCTCCGGGTCCTCGATAATCCCATCACAAAATCCATAGTGACATGCTCCCACTTCCATGTCGGTATCGGTAGAGGCTGCAATAACCCTGCAGGCTTCTGATGCTCTACCTTCACCTGCTGACAAACGAGACACTTAGCAACATATTCAGCAATGTGCTTTTTCATTCCCGACCACCAATAAACCTTTCAAAGGTTTTGATACATTTTGGTACCCCCTGGATGTATCGTATACTTCGATGAGTGAGCCTTTGTCAGGATCAACCTTCTGATCTCTGCGTCATCAGGAACACATATCTTACCTCTGAACCTCAACAATCCATCCGAACTCAACCCAAAGTCCGTCTCCATACCCCTCTGTATCTGCCCGACAATATCACTACACTGCTGATCAACTCACTGAGCCTGTCGGATTCGATCTACCAGATCCGGTTCCAACTGCAGGCTAGCTATCATAAATCCACTATCAGCGTCAGGCGGGGTCATATCCAAACTGAGGTTCATGAACTGTTCCAACAGCTCATGTTCCCTGATCATCATAAATGATACCATCCCGAGATGATTCCTACTCAATGCATCAGCAACCACATTTGCTTTACCCGGGTGGTATAGGATTTCACAATCATAATCCTGTAACAGCTCGAGCCATCTCCTCTGTCTCATGTTCAACTCTTTCTGTGAGAACAGGTACTTAAGGCTCTTATGATCTGTATAAACCTGAAATCTCTCACCATAGAGGTAGTGGCGTCATATCTTCAGCGCAAACACCACCGCTGCCAACTCCAAGTCATGGGTCGGGTAGTTCCTCTCATGATCCTTTAACTGTCTTGATCCATAGGCTACTACCTTCCCATCCTGCATCAATACACAGCCCAGTCCTAGGTGTGAAGCATCCGCATACACCGAGAAACCGCCTGAGCTGGTAGGAATGGTGAGTATTGAAGCTGTAGTTAATCTCCTTTTCAACTCCTCAAAACTGTCTTCACACTTTTTGTCCCACACAAACTCTACATTTTTCCTCGTGAGACGTGTCAAAGGAGCAGCTAACCTCGAAAATCCCTCTACAAACCTTCGATAATATCCAGCTAAACCCAGGAAACTTCTGATCTCTGTCACTGTCTGGGGTCTCTGCCACTGAACTACGGCCTCAATCTTAGATGGATCCACTGATACTCCATCCTTTGATACTATGTGACCCAGAAAAGAGATCTGTTCCAACCAAAAGTCGCACTTACTGAGTTTAGCGTACAACTTCTTCCCTCGGAGGGTTTGTAGCACTATCCTTAAATGCCTTTCATGTTCCTCTCTAGACCTTGAATACACCAGTATAACATCAATAAACACAATAACAAATCGATCCAAGTACTGGTGGAATACCTCATTCATCAAAGACATAAAAGCTACGGGAGCATTCGTTAACCCGAATGGCATAACCATGAACTCATAATGTCCATACCGGGTGCGAAAAGCTGTCTTGGGTACATCTCCACCTCGTATCTTCAACTGATGGTACCCTGATCTCAGATCTATCTTGGAAAAGACCTGCGCTCCCTTAAGCTGATCCAACAAATCATCGATGCGTGGAAGGGGATATTTATTTTTGATGGTGGCCTTATTCAACAACCGGTAATCTATACACAGTCGGAGGCTTCCATCCTTCTTCCTTACAAACAGAACCGGTGCTCCCCAAGGTGAGACGCTCGGCCTGATGAACCCCTTCTCCAGCAACTCTTGTAATTGTTTCCTTAACTCCTCTAACTCAACTTGAGCCATTCTGTATGGTGGCTTGGACATCGGCTCTGTACCAGGTGCCAAATCTATACCAAACTCTATCTCCCTATCTGGAGGTAACCCTGGTAACTCATCCGGAAAGACGTCTGAAAATTTCCTAACCACTGGTATGTCTTCCAATTTCAAACGTGCCTTATCCGTCTCAATCACAAAAGCGATAAATCCTTCACATTATTCTTTCCACCATTAGTATCATAAATCATTACATCACATACATAAATGAAATCAAATTTATCTTTCATACATCATGTATCAAGATTGTACTCATCACACTTATAATAATCATGTTCTTTAATTTCATTTCACAAAATTAACTACAAGATTGTCTATCTTTGGGAACATCAAGGTTTTAGCATGACAATCCATAACAACATGATTGGCAGCCATCCAATCCATTCCTAGGATCACATCAAAATCACTCATGTTTAATAAAATTACATCAGCTGCCATCTCTTTACCTCCTATCTTCATTTTACAATCCCTATATATATGCTCAGTCAACTGACTATCATTCATAGGGGTAGATATCAACAACATCTTATCAAGCAACGTGGGTTTTACATGCTTCAACAATTTACATGCAAAGGATGGCGAAGTAAAGGAATGCGTGGCACCAGGATCAAACAGTACATAAGCTTCTAAATCAAAGATTTGGATGGTACCTTTTACCACATCTGATGACTGATCTGCAGTATCCTGATCCAGTGCGTGCACTCGTCCTCTGCTTACACCCACTGCTTGCTTCCCCTTTTCCTCAGCTGTAGCCCTCCTCCTCGGAGCAGCTGTACCAACTGGAGCTCTCTCTGGCTCCTTGCCCTTCTGTGGGGCTCTCTCTATCATCTCTGGGCAGTCTCTGATTATGTGCCCTGGCTTCCCACATCTGAAGCATACAACCTGAGGTCCATAACATGGTCGAGTACCATGGTACCTACCACACTTGCCACACTGTTCTGTAGTAGGCTGTGGTCCTCCAATCACGATTCCCTTAGCTGGAGCAATGGCCGGATACATGGGAGTATCAACTGTCCTCTCTCGGATCTCATCAATTCTCGGCCTCTTTCCAGAGAATCTATTGCTTCCTTTATAGCTGAAGCCTCTATCCATCATAGGTCTCTTCTTATCTCTGTCCTTCATCTTACCAACCTTTCCAAACTCCAAGGCGATTCTATCAACATCTTGTTCACATAATTGCGCCCTGCGCACTGCTTCCTCATAGGTTGGTATATCCAGGGGAACCAATCTAGACCTGATGGTTGGTCTCAATCCATCCACAAACTTCTGGATCTTCTCGACCTCATTACCCATCGTGTTGGGATCATACCTGCCCAAGGATATAAAAGTAGTCTCATACTCATCCACAGTCCTGCTCCCTTGGGTCAGTCCCAAAAATGCCATCTTTAGCTTCCGCTGTGCGGTATCCGGGACATACTGTCTCCGAAAGGCCTCTAGAAACACATCCCAGCTGATCTCAGTATGCCGGGCTCTCAAAATAGGCCTGGTGGATTTCCACCAATGTTCTGCTGATCCCTTCAGCATAAAAGCGGCAAATGCTACCATCTTGGTAGTAGTGCACTCAAAGAACCCATATAATTTCTCGATCTCATTGATCCAATCTTCAGCCGCTACTGGGTCCTTTGCTCCACTGAAAGACGGCGGTCCAAACTTTTGGAACTGCCGCAGTCTATCCAAATCACATCCATATCCCCAACCTCTACTGCCTGGCATAGCAACCGGCGTAGGCACATCCTGTGTGGGTGGGGTATCTGTCGTCTGAGGTCCTTGGGCTTGCCTTGCCCGTGCCTCGGGAGCTGCTGCCTGCTCGGCATCACCCTGTGTAGCGGGACTCTGTCTACCGCCAACTCCAGATAAAGATTGGGTGACCAACTCCACAATCATCTCAATGCTCCGCTTAATCCTCGCGAAGCGAGCCTCAGTACTCTCGGGTCTCTCTTCTGGACCCTGTGGAGCATGCTCAACATCAGCCTCCACCTCGACATTCTCCTGAGCTTCGTGTGTTTCTGGCTCAACACGACCCCCAGGCCTACCTCTACGGCCTCGAGCCTGTGCTCTCATCCCTCTACCGCGGCTGGTATTAGGCATACTTACTCAGTTCCCTACATTCACAACCAATTACTTAGTCAACCCATCGACATACACTATTTGTATCTAAACAAGCACAGTAACTTGGGGATGTAATTTTTCACTTATTAAGTATTTTAGACACGACACACGTCAGACCAACTCGAGCTCTGATACCAACTTCTGTCACGATCCTCAACTTACCAAAATACGTACAAATTTTTCGTATTTTCATGCATCAATCCTTAATCATCCTTCCTCGATCGTTAACAACCACACACTTAATAGTTGGGCTGTGTGTCGACGTCTAACTCACTCCACCATACCAATTCAATTTGAAACATTATTTATGAGTAAACACTTGTATAAATGTATATATATCAGAGTTGTTACATGTGTTTACATTATTTTACATCCCCAGTGGTTACATACAAAATGCTACTGTGCTATGTCTAGTTTAGATACAAAATAATCCAAGTGTGTATACCTTTAGCGATGGGATGCAGCGGATTACCAAAAAGGGAACGCCTCCAGTCACGTCCAATCTATACTCAAATCTCTGTAGAGAGGGGAAAATAAGGGGGTGAGCAAACCACACGCTCAGTAAGGCAATCATGCGAACAGGTAGATACTGCACTATCTACGTGGTCGTGATGCCATGCTCAAAAGCATTTAATTCATTGTTTATCTCAAAACATGAGTGTATGATTGTGTTAATGGTATGTAAAGCATTCATGCTATATAAATCAAGTGCACATGTCAACTCAAAGCATGGTATAAATCATCATGCATAATTCACAATAAAAGCATGGCATTAAACATCATGCATCCGTACACTTTAAAAACCATTAACAAATCAATTCATCACTGGTCAGGTCTCGGCCCATCCCTCGGGCTTTCCTGACCCACAATCATTTTCAAACATGGATTTAATCTCAATTAGCAGTAGACATGTGAGATAGCCAGTTTCAACAATAGGTAATAACCTCAAGGCCTATGTACATAACCTGTGATACCAGCTACACGGATCAGGTGTGCGGGATATCACCACTATCTGCTTCCACACGGGAGGTGGGTCAAATCCTACCCGTCGGTCCATAGCAGATCTCGTCCGAAGACGGCACATCACAACTCAACACGGTACAATGTACTCCATGCTACATGCACGGTACAACGTACTCCGTGGACCCAATCAACACATCATATCACGCCACATCTCAAACGCACGTGTGAGCCTATTTAATCGGGGCGACCTCTTGTCTATCCGAAGCTCCTAACACGGCTAATTAATCATGTCAAAACAATGCACGTGTGAGCCTATTTAATCGATGTGACACCCAGTCTACTCGAAGCTCCAAACACGACAACATACAAGGTGGGCATCCAGTGCGAGACAAACTCGAGCACAATGCCAAAACCATTATGAAATCCATGTGAAAACTAGTGCCTCTTGCACTCTTTCATACTCACGAAATCATGTAGGTGGCTCAAAGCTTGCAAAATATGATTAACAAAACCAAAACACACTCATCTCTTTTGCAAATCATTTCAATGTTAGCCAACCTACCAATCATTTGCTAAAAAGCAATAAAACATGATTTTCAAAGCAATATGCTTTTGTTTTCATGCACATTTCTCAAACTCCCAACTTTTACCCTTCAATCACCCAACAACATTTCCTAATCTCATGCATTCTAGCAAAACATTTAAGCGCCCAAATTGCGCACAGATATCTCTAAGAGTCCATACAATTCCCTTACCTCGATTTACTTGGTGTGACTCCTTTCCTTTTAGCTTCTCACGCTCTTGACTCAACTCGCCTCAGCGTATCCTCGGAAGCTGCGATTCATTCATTAAATCGATTGAGTTAACGTATTTAACCCATAATTGACCTCACTAGTCAATATTATTCACTTATGCATTTTACAAATGCCTTAATCCACATTTTACCTCTTTTAGGCAAATCTCACAATTTATGCACCAACAACATCTTAAAATCATACCCATAACACTATTAATAACTTCTATATATATCTCATTTCTCATTAATCTCCATCAATTTCACTTTCTCACACTAAACCATTTCTAGGTCAAAATCATTCCAATGCATTCTAGATAGTTTCTAACCATCCATACTCATGCCAAACAACTCCAAAATCACTTAAATAAATAATGCACCATAGTTGGAGTGTTAGAATCTTACCCAATTTGATTTCTCCTCTTGCTCCAAATGGCAATGCCCTTAACTTCTTCAATATCAACAATGGGAAAATGCTTTCCAACTATGTTGTTCTTCTCTTTGATAGGAATAACTTTGTCTCTAATGGTCTCTCTTCAAACCTCACAGAAAATGGCTGATTTTAGAGAGAGAAAGTTAGGTTTTTGGGTTGAAAGTGGAAGGTTAGTGTTTTTCCCGAAATTTTCTGATTTTCAGCACTCCTTATATAGAATTAGCTTGAGGAGATCGATCTGGTCCAAGAGGAGATCGATCTGGTCCCTTAAAATTCCTCTTTTTCACGGTATTTTTAAGCCTGAGATCGATCTGTCGAAGCATGAGATCGATCTGTCAAGGCATGAGATCGATCTGTCGAAGCATGAGATCGATCTGCTCCCAAACAGAGAGCTAAGGAGATCGATCTGGTCCATTGGAGATCGATCTGTTCTATTCTTTTGCTCAAATAAGAGCATTCTGGCTCTTCCAGATCGATCTCTCATCCCATGAGATCGATCTGCCCTTCAAAATTTCCAGATTTTCTGCAGTTCCTCTGCAACAACACTTGCCAAACATCCTTAATTTGCTACCATGATTATTTCCACATTCATTCATCTTTGAGACTTGAAAATGGCATCCATCCTCACTTCATACACATTAAAACTTGTGTAGAATCTTTGTATGACCAATGGTACTTAATATAAACAAAAATGGAAGTGCACATCTTATGCAATTCTACTTCCATTTTACCAAACTATTCATAATCCATTCTACACACATTCTCCACATGTTTAAGTCCATTTCTACACATTCATACATAATGAAACTTGTATGTACGATTACCACTCTCATTACAAGTGTGTACATTACTTATGGACTTACATCACATATACTTCACTCATGAATTCATAGTACAACTCTATTTACACTTCTATGTACATATATACCCTTATACATATACGGGGTCTCACATAAACATCATGCATCCGTGCACTTTAAAAACCATTAACAAATCAATCCAACACTGGTCAGGTCTCAGCCCACCCTTGGACTTTCTTGACCCACAAATCATTTCAAACATGGATTTATTCTCAAAGCAATTGACATGTGAGATAGGTAGTTCAACAATAGGTAATAACCTTAAGGCCTATGTACATAACTTGTGATATCGGCTACACAGATCAGGTGTGCGGGATATCACCACTATCTGCTTCCGCACGGGAGGTGGGTCAAATTCTACCCACCGGTCCATAGTAGATCTCGTCCGAAGATGGCACATCACAACTCAACACGGTACAACATACTCCATGCTACATGCACCATACAACGTACTCCATGGAACCAATCAACACATCATATCATGCCACATCTCAAACGCACGTGTGAGCCTATTTAATCGGTACGACCCCTTGTCTACTCGAAGCTCCTAACACAGCTAATAAATCATGTCAAAACAATGCACTTGTGAGCCTATTTAATTGATGTGACACCCAATCTACTCGAAGCTCCAAACACGACAACATGCAAGGTGGGCATCTAGTGCGAGACAAACTCCAAGCACAATGCTAAAACAAATATGAAATCCATGTGAAAGCTAGTGCCTCTAGCACTCATGTGTATAAAACACATCAAATCTCGTGCGAGTAATACTCTAGCACACTTTCATACTCACGAAATCATGTAGGTGGCTCAAAACTTTGCAAAGTATGGTTAACAAAACCAAAACACACTCATTTCTTTTGCAAATCATTTCAATGTCAGCCAACCTGCATTTGCTAAAAAGCAATAAAACATGATTTTCAAAGCAATATGCTTTTGTTTTCATGTACATTTTGTCAAACACCTAACTTTTGCCCTTCAATCACCCAACATCATTTCCTAATGTCTCATGCATTCCAGAAAAGCATTTAATGCGCCCAAGTTGCGCACAGATATCAAGAGTTCACACAATTCTCTTACCTCGATTTACTTGGTGTGACTCTTTTCCTCTTAGCTTCTCATGCTCTTGGTTGACTCGCTCCGGTGTATCCTCGAAAGCTGCAATTCATTCATCCAATCAATTGAGTTAATGTTTTTAACCCATAATTGACCTCACTAGTCAATACAATTCACTTATGCATTTTACCAATGCCATAATCCACATTTTACCTCTTTTAGGTAAATCTCACAATTTATCTACTAATAACATCTTAAAATCATACCACAACATTATTATTAACTTCTACATATCTCATTCATCATTAATCTCCATATATTCCACTTTCACACACTAGACCATTTCTAGGTCATAATCATTCCAATGCATTTTAGATAGTTTCCAACCATCCATACTCATGCCAAACAACTCCAAAATCAATTAAATAGACAATGTACCATAGTTGGAGTGTTAGAATCTTACCAAGTTTGATTTCTCTTCTTTCTCCAAATGACAATGCCCTTAGCACCTTCAATACCAACAATGGGAAAATGCCTTCCAACTATGTTGTTCTTCTCTTTGATAGGAACAACTTTCCCTCTAATGGTCTCTCTTCAAATCTTACTGAAAATGGCTAATTTTAGAGAGAGAAAGTTAGGTTTTTGGGTTAAAAATGGAAGAATGGTGTTTTTTTTCCAAAATTTTCAGATTTTCAACACTTCTTTTATAGAAATAGCTTGAGGAGATCGATCTACACCAAGAGGAGATCGATCTTGTCCCCTTAAATCCCTCATTTTCATGGCATTTTAAGCATGAGATCGATCTGTCGAAGCATGAGATCGATCTGCTCCCAAACAGAGAGCTAAGGAGATCGATCTGGGTGCTTGAGGATCGATCTTTCCATTACAGAATGCTTAGGAGATCGATCTGGCTCCATTGGAGATCGATCTGCTATTCCAAATACCCAAATAAGAGTATTCTGGCTCTTTCAGATCAATCTCTCATCCGATGAGATCGATCTGCCCTTCATAGTTTCCAGATTTTTTGCAGTTCTTCTGCAGCAACTCATACTCAAACATCCTTAATTTGCTACCATGATCATTTTCTCATTCATTCATCTTTGAGGCTTGACAATGACCTCCATACATACCTTAGTCCTATTGAAACTTGTGTGGAATCCTTGTATAACCAAAAGTATACGATATAAACAAAATGGAAGTGCACAACTTATGCAATTCTACTTCCATTTTACCACACTACTCATAATCCATTCTACTCACATTCTCCACATGTTTAAATCCATTTCTTTACATTCATACATAATGTAACTTGTATCTACAATTACAACTCTTATTACAATTGTGTACATTAACTTTTGGACTTACATCACATATACTTCACTTATGAATTCATAGTACAACTCTGTTTACATTTCTATGTACATATATACCATTATACATATACGGGGTCTCACAGAGATGTAGCAGATGTCTTAACCAAAATGCCTCAGTCCTCACTGGGCCACTATGTACGCTCTGTAGAGGGGGAAAATAGAGAGGGATGAGCAACCACATGCTCAGTAAGGTAATAATGTAAGCATGGTAGATAACTACTCTATCAACATGCTGGTAATGTTATGCATAAATCATTTATAATAGGAGCATGAGGAATAAAATGCCATATGAGTATACACATATATCATGTATCCAAAATCATGTAAAATTGGGATATAAAACATGAAACATCAACATGTGAAAACATCTCATGCTCATTCTCATTAAACTCATAAAAATGGCAATTCATTTAAGAAACCTCCTTTTTAAATCGCATCACAAAGAATTTTCTCAATCACAAACATCATTACCATTTCACAAATCAAATCTCACAAGGCTTGACCCCTCCCTCGGGTCTACCTTGGACAATCACAATCACACATATGTAATAAAAACTAGGTCACTATATCAAAAGTGCCTATGTGGACCAACTACATCATAAATCATCCCAAACCACACGCATCCAGGTGTGCGGGGTATCGTGTTGGCACGAAGGTGGATTATCCCTTGCCAGATTTTTAATAAAAAACCATCGCACGGTACATCATACTCCATGTGATATCTACGGTACAACGTACTCCGCGAACTCATATCGTCCTTTGGGGTGCCATTCCTAGGTCTTACCTACCCCATATCAAGAATTTTTTATATCCATGTAGGAGAGCCTCCCTGCCCTTCCAGGACTTAAGGATGTTGGCTTAAGGATCCTTCTGTACCCATGTAGGAGAGCCTCCCTACCGAACAGAGCCTCCCTGTCCCTCCAGGTCTTAACGATGTTGGCTTAAGAATCCTTCCATAAGAGAGCCTCCCCGCCCCTCCAGGGCTTAAGGATCTTACCGTAAGAGAGCCTCCCCAACATACAGAGCCTCCTCGCCTCCTCGGGCTTAAGGATGTAGGGTTTGAGGATCTTACTATCTTTCACGACCTCATACGTATCACAATGTGCAAACTTGTGCGAGCAAAGCTCTAGCACGACTCAAGCATCATAATTATACCACCTAGTATGAGCAACGCTCTAGTACGACATTTATGCATCAAATCATGAAAACACCCGTACAAGCATAGCTCCAGTATGGTTATACGCATAGACAATCTTATAGTAAATTTTGTGAAATGAAGTTAAAGAACATGATTATTATAAGTGTGATGAGTACAATCTTGATACATGATGTATGAAAGATAAATTTGATTTCATTTATGTACGTGATGTGATGATTTATGATTACTAATGGTAGAAAGAATAATGTGAATGGTTTATCGCTTATGTGATTGAGATGGATAAGGCACATCCGAAATTGGGAGACATACCAGTGGTTAAGAAGTTTCCAGATGTCTTTTTGGATGAGTTACCAGGGTTACCTCCAGATAGGGAGATGGAGTTTGGTATAGACTTGGCACCTGGTACAGAGCCGATGTCTAAGCCACCGTATAGGATGGCTCAAGTTGAGTTAGAAGAACTAAGGAAACAACTGCAAGAGTTGCTAGAGAAGGGGTTCATCAGACTGAGCGTCTCATCTCGGGGAGCACCGGTTCTGTTTGTAAGGAAGAATGATGGAAGCCTTTGACTGTGTATAGATTATCGATTGTTGAATAAGGCCACCATCAAGAATAAGTATCCCCTTCCATGCATCGATGATTTGTTGGATCAGCTTAAGGGAGCGCAGGTCTTTTCCAAGATAGATCTGAGATCAGGGTACCATCAGTTAAAGATACGAGGTGGAGATGTACCCAAGATAACTTTTCACACCCGGTATGGGCATTATGAGTTCATGGTTATGCCATTCGGTTTGACGAATCCTCCTGCAGCTTTTATATCTTTGATGAATGAGGTATTCCGCCAGTACTTGGATCGATTTGTTATTGTGTTTAGCTGCTCTTTTGACACGTCTCACGAGGAAAAATGTAGAGTTTGTGTGGGACGATAAGTGTGAGGAAAGCTTTGAGGAGTTAAAAAGGAGATTAACTACAGCTCCAATACTCACCATTCCTATCAGCTCAGGAGGTTTCTCGGTGTATACGGATACTTCACACCTAGGACTAGACTGCGTATTGATACAGGATGGGAAGGTAGTTGCATATGGATCAAGACAGTTGAAGGATCATGAGATGAACTACCCGTGTTTGTGCTGAAGATATGGTGCCACTACCTCTACGGTGAGAGATTTCAGGTTTATACAGATCATAAGAGCCTTAAATACCTGTTCTCACAGAAAGAGTTGAACATGAGACAGAGGAGATGGCTCGAGCTGTTAAAGGATTATGATTATGAAATCTTATACCACCCGAGTAAAGCAAATGTGGTTGCTGATGCATTAAGTAGGAAGCATCTCGGGATGGTATCATTTATAATGATCAGGGAACACGAGCTGTTGGAACAGTTCACGAACCTCAGTTTGGATATGACCCCGCCTGATGCTGATAGTGGATTTATGATAGCTAGCCTACAGTTGGAACCGAATCTGATAGATCGAATCCAACAAGCTCAGCGAGTTGATCAGCAGTGTAGTGATATTGTCAGGCAGATACAGAGGGGTATAGACACAGACTTTGAGTTGAGTTCGGATGGATTGTTGAGGTTCAGAGATAGGATATTTGTTCCTGATGTTGCAGAGATCATAAGGTTGATCTTAACAGAGGCTCACTCATCGAAGTATACGATACATCCAGGGGGTGCCAAGATGTATCAAAACCTTCGAAAGGTTTATTAGTGGTCTGGGATGAAAAAGCACATTGCTGAGTATGTTGCTAAGTGTCTCATTTGTCAGCAGGTGAAGGTAGAGTATCAGAAGCCTACAGGGTTATTGCAGCCTCTACCGATACCGACATGGAAGTGGGAGCATGTCACCATGGATTTTGTGATGGGATTGTCGAAGACCCGGAGAGGTCATGATGCCATATGGGTGATTGTGGATCGGTTGATGAAATCAACCCATTTTCTAGCTCTAAAAGCTACCGATACTCTGAGCCAGTTAGCGAACCTATATGTGCGCGACATAGTGAGGCTACATGGAATTCTAGTGAGCGTTGTTTCTGATAGGGATGCTCGCTTCACTTCCCACTTTTGGGAACGTTTTCAGGAAGCAATGGGGACCCAGTTGAGTTTTAGCACCGCATTTCATCCTCAGATAGATGGTTAGTCAAAGAGGACTATACAGACCATGGAGGATATGTTGAGAGCGTGTGCATTGGAGTTCGCCTATAGTAACAGTTTTCATGCGAGTATCAGGATGGCACCATATGAGGCATTGTATGGGCGTAGATGTCGTTCCCCTATTGGATGAGAAGAGGTTGGTGACAGATAGATCTTTGCTCCCGACTTGGTTAGACAGGCCTCTGAGGACGTCCAATTGATATGTGAGAGGTTACGGACAGTTCAGAGCAGGCAAAAGAGTTATGCTGACAGGAGACGGAGACCACTAGAGTTTGATGTGGGTGAGTCAGTGTTCTTAAAAGTTTCTCCTTCGAAGGGTATTATGAGGTTTGGTAAGAAGGGCAAGCTGAGCCTTAGATACATCGGACCCTTCGAGATTTTGGAGAGAGTGGGAGACAAGACTTATAGGTTGGCGTTGCCACTGGAGTTGACAAGTGTTCATAACGTCTTCCACGTATCCATGTTGAGGAAGTACCACCCAAACCCGGCACATGTGATAAGATATGAGCCATTGGAGCTCAGTGAGGGTATGGCATACATTGAGAAGCCAGTTCGGGTATTGGACAGAAAAGAGAAAGTGTTGAGGACAAAGACAATTCCCTTGGTGAAGGTTCTTTGGCAATATCACATTGTGGAAGAAGCCACATGGGAATTGGAGAGTTTGATGCGGGAGAAGTATCCCGAGTTGTTCACAGAATAATTGATTCTAATTTGGAGGACCAAATTTTCTAAGTGGAGGAGAATGTGAGACCCCGTATATGTATAATGGTATATATGTACATAGAAATGTAAATAGAGTTGTACTATGAATTCATAAGTGAAGTATATGTGATGTAAGTCCATAAGTTAATGTACACACTTGTAATAAGAGTTGTAATTGTCCATACAAGTTACATTATATATGAATGTAAAGAAATGGATTTAAACATGTGGAGAATGTGAGTAGAATGGATTATGAGTAGTGTGGTAAAATGGAAGTAGAATTGCATAAGTTGTGCACTTCCATTTGGTTTATATCGTATACTTTTGGTTATACAAGGATTCCACACAAGTTTCAATAGGAATAAGGTATGTATGGAGGTCATTGTCAAGTCTCAAAGATGAATGAATGAGAAAATGATCATGGTAGCAAATTAAGGATGTTTGAGTATGAGTTGTTGCAAAAGAACTGCAGAAAATTTGAAAACTATGAAGGGCAGATCGATCTCATAGGATAAGAGATCGATTTGGAAGAGCCAGAATACTCTTATTTAGGCAATGGAATAGAGTAGATTGATCTCCAATGGAGCCAGATCGATCTCCTAAGCATTCTGTAATGAAAAGATCGATCCTCAAGCACCCAGATCGATCTCCTTAGCTCTCTGTTTGGGAGCAAATCGATCTCATGCTTCGACAGATCAATCTCATGCTTAAAATGCCATGAAAATGAGGGATTTAAGGGGACAAGATCGATCTCCTCTTGGTGTAGATCAATCTCCTCAAGCTATTTCTATAAAAGGAGTGTTGAAAATCTGAAAATTTTGGAAAAAACACCATTCTTCCATTTTCAACCCAAAAACCTAACTTTCTCTCTCTAAAATTAGCCATTTTCAGTAAGATTTGAAGAGAGACCATTAGAGGCAAAGTTGTTCGTATCAAAGAGAAGAACAACATAGTTGGAAAGCATTTTCCCATTGTTGGTATTGAAGGAGCTAAGGGCATTGTCATTTGGAGCAAGAAGAGAAATCAAACTTGGTAAGATTCTAACACTCGAACTATGGTACATTGTCTATTTAATTAATTTTGGGGTTGTTTGGCATGAGTGTGGATGGTTGGAAACTATCTAAAATGCATTCGAATGATTATGACCTAGAAATGATCTAGTGTGAGAAAGTGGAATATATGGAGATTAATGATGAATAAGATATGTAGAAGTTAATAATAGTGTTGTGGTATGATTTTAAGATGTTATTAGTGGATAAATTATGAGATTTACCTAAAAGAGGTAAAATGTCGATTAAGGCATTGGTAAAATGCATAAGTGAATTGTATTGATTAGTGAGGTCAATTATGGGTTAAAAACATTAACTCAATTGATTGGATGAATGAATCGCAGCTTTTGAAGATACGCCGGAGCGAGTTCAGCCAAGAGCATGAGAAGCTAAGAGGAAAAGAGTCACACCAAGTAAATCGAGGTAAGGGAATTGTGTGAACTCTTAGAGATTTTGTGCGCAACTTGGGCGCATTAAATGCTTTGCTAGAATGCATGAGACATTAGGAAATGATGTTGGGTGATTGAAGGGCAAAAGTTGGGTGTTTGACAAAATGTGCATGAAAACAAAAGCATATTGCTTTGAAAATCATGTTTTATTGCTTTTTAGCAAATGATTGGTAGGTTGGCTGACATTGAAATGATTTGCAAAAGAAATGAGTGTGTTTTGGTTTTGTTAACCATACTTTGCAAAGGTTTTGAGCCACCTACATGATTTTGTGAGTATGAAAGTGTGCTAGAGTATTACTCGCACGAGATTTGACGTGTTTTATACACATGAGTGCTAGAGGCACTAGCTTTCACATGGATTTCATTTTGTTTTGGCATTGTGCTTAGAGTTTGTCTCGCACTAGATGCCCACCTTGCATGTTGCCATGTTTGGAGCTTCAAGTAGACTGGGTGTCACATCGATTAAATAGGCTCACACGTGCATTGTTTTGACATGATTAATTAGCCATGTTAGAAGCTTCGGGTAGACAAGAGGTCGTACCGATTAAATAGGCTCACACGTACGTTTGAGATGTGGCGTGATATGATGTGTTGATTGGGTTCACGGAGTACGTTGTACCGTGCATGTAGCATGGAGTACATTGCACCGTGTTGAGTTGTGATATGCCATCTTCGGACAAGATCTACTATGGATCGGTGGGTAGGATTTGACCCACCTCCCGTGTGGAAGCAGATAGTGGTGATATCCCGCACACCTGATCCGTGTAGCTGGTATCATAGGTTATGTACATAGGCCTTGAGGTTATTACCTGTTGTTGAATTGCCTATCTCACATGTCTATTGCTTTGAGAATAAATCCATGTTTGAAATGATTTGTGGGTTAGGAAAGTCCAAAGGTGGGCTGAGACCTGACCAGTGTTGGATTGATTTGTTAATGGTTTTTAAAGTGCACGGATGCATGATGTTTAATGCCATGCTTTATTATGAAAATGCATGATGGTTAATGCCATGCTATTTAAGAAAAATGCATGTTGGGTAATACCATGCTTTTATTGTGAATTATGCATGATGATTTATACCATGCTTTGCGTTGAAATGTGCACTGGATTTTAATAGCATGAATGCTTTACATACCATTAACACAATCATACACTCATGTTTTGAGATAAATGATGAATTAAATGCTTTTGAGCATCGTATCACGATCACGTAGATAGTGCAGTATTGAGCGTCTGGTTTGTTCACCCCCTTATTTTTTTCCCTCTCTACAGAGTGTTGAGTATAGATTGAGCGTGACTGGAGGCATTTCCCTTTTGGTAATCCGCTGCATCCCATCGCTCAAGGTATACACACTTGGATTATTTTGTATCTAAACTAGACATAGCACAGTAGCATTTTGTATGTAACTATTGAGGATGTAAAACAATGTAAACACATGTAACGACTCTGATATATATATATATATACATTTATACAAGTGTTACTCATAAATAATGTTCAAATTGAATGGGTATGGTGGAATGAGTTAGACGTCGACACACAGCCCAACTGTTAAGAGTGTGGTTGTTCACGATCGAGGAAGGATGATTAACAATTGATGCATGAAAATGCGAAAAATTTGTACATATTTTGGTAAGTTGAGGGTCGTAACAATCTCCATCACTCAGAGGTATATACAAAGTGATTCCTTTTTGTATCTAAGTAATGTAAAAGTACAGTAGCCAATGAAATGTAATTATGGGGGATGTAGATGTCTATAATCATATTTGTATAAATGAATGATTGACGTTCAAATGTATTAACTGAGAATGGATATTACTAGTGGTGAGTTTGTTCACGACCGGGTAACGTAACAATGAAACGCGAAAAATTTATAGTGATTTTCGGTAATAAAAGGATAAAATGGGTTGTGACATACAAGATGGGAATCAGACTAATTTACGGTTGTGAATGCAGGAACTTAGTCTATATGACTAATACCAACCGTGGTAGAGGGGCGAGAGGTAGGGCTCGAGGTCGTAGAGGTAGGCCTGAGACCTGAGATGAGACTATTGGTCAGAATGAGGTACCAGAGACTGCTGAGGCATGCTTCACCAGGATTGAACGTAGCCTAGAGATGATAGTGGAGATACTAGCATTGATTAGGCTAGGAAGATAGGGACAGGATGCAGAGACTGCGACAGGAGAGGCAGTTTTACCTGACACACCTGCACAGCTTGCACCTGAGATGCCACAGGCTACAAATACTCCTTTCCCCCCACCAGTTCAGGATAGTAGTGGATTGGGATACGGGTGTGATTTGGATAGATTGCGACAATTTCAGAAGCTTGGACCTCCATCTTTTAGATGGGTCAATGACCCAGTTGCCGCTAAAGAGTGGGTTCGAGAGATGGAGAAGTTGTACGGATTCTTTGAGTGTACGACTTCAGAGAGGGTCGCATTTACTGCGTTCTTACTGAAGGGAACAGAAGAGTATTGGTGCCCATATTGAGAGCCCGACATGCAGAGATTAGTTGAGAGATATTTTTGGATGCCTTCAGGAGGCAGTTTGTTCCAGATACGGCACAACGGAAGCTACAGGCCAAGTTCTAGGGGTTGTGCCAGGGGAGTCTATCAGTGGATGAGTACGAGATGAGATTTTTAGCCCTGGGAAGGTATGACCCCGATACCATATATAGCAAGGCTAGGAAGGTCTGCAGATTCATAGATGGATTGAGATCGGTGCTACGGTCTAGATTGGTACCATTGGATATTGGTGCATATGATGAGACAGTGCGTAGGGCGCAATTATGTGAGCAGGACTATAAAAGGAATGCCTCTGAGTTTGAGAAGATCAGTCAGAGCTGAGAGAAGGATAGGAAGATGCTGGTTAGAGACAAAGGTTTTAGTTATCGAGGAGAGAGGAGACTCTTCAGTAAGAGACCACAGAGTGTGGAGGTGTGAGAGAAACCAGTTAGACCTCCTACATACCCGGCTATAGCTACGACAAAGGACATTATGATTGAAGGATCGATGCCTACTACTGATCAGTGCAGTAGATGTGGTAGATACCATGGTGGTAGACCTTGTCTGATAGGGTCCTATTATGTGTTTCCGATGTGGGAAATCAGGGCATATTGCTAGAGTTTGCCCAGAGATGGTTGGGACTGCCCCACAGAAAGGTAGGGAGCCAAAGAGAGCTCCAGAGGATACGTCTGCTCAGAGGAGGAGAGCGACAGTAGAGGAGAAGGGGAAGCAAGTGATAGGTCGAGGGCGAGTACACGCTTTGGACCAGGACACGACGAATGCTTCGACATATGTGAATAGAGGTAATATCTTGATTTATGATTTTGAAGCATATGTTTTAATTGATCCTGGTGTCACTCATTCATTTGTATCACCTTCATTTGCATGTAAACTAGCAAAGTATGTAGAGCGTACACCTTTGAGTAAGATGATGTTGATTAGTACGCCTATGTATAATAGTTAGCTAGTGGAGTATGTGTTAAATGGTTGTAAGTTAAGAGTAGGGGAAAAGGATATGACAGCCAATATGATATTGTTAAGTATGAGTGACTTTGATGTAATATTAGGTATAGATTGGTTATCGTCAAACCATACTGTTTTAGATTATTATACTAAGAAAGTTACGTTTCCTAACCCTAAAAAATATGTTGTAAAGTTTGATGTAAAGAAATAAAAGTAATAGTTATGATTTGTGATTTATAAAGTACTATGCTAACTGAGAAATGAATGTGTTAAAGGTTTTATTGCGTACATGGTTGATACGGATAAGGTACATCTGGAGTTGGAAGATATTCCTATGGTTAGTGATCAGATGTCTTTCTGGATGAATTGCCAGGGTTGACACCAGACAGAGAGATGGAAAACTGTATAGACTTAATGCCTGTTACTGAACCTATATCGAAACCATCGTATCGCATGGCCTTAGTTGAGCTAGAGGAGCTCAAGAAACAGTTATAGGAGCTGTTGGACAAGGTTTTATCTGACCGAGTGTTTCATCATAGGGAGCACCAGTTTTTTTTGTAAGGAAGAAGGATGGAAGCCTCCGATTATGTACAGATTACAAATTGTTTAATAAGACAACCATCAAGAATAGCTATCCCCTTCCTCGGATTGATGATTTGTTGGACAGCTCCAGGGAGCGCAGGTCTTTTCTAAGATTGATTTGAGGTCTGGTATCATCAGCTGAGAGTAAAGAGTGGAGATGTGCCTAAGACAGCATTTTGGACCTAATATGACCATTATGATTCTGGGTTATGCCATTCGGATTGACAATGCTCCCACAACTTTCATGGCTTTGATAAACGATGTGTTCAAGCCATAATTGGATCAGTTTGTTATCGTCTTCATCGATGACATATTGGAATACTCAAGATCCGAGGAGGAGCATGAGAGACACCTCAGGATTGTATTGCAGACTTTACAAGAGCAGAAGCTATATGCTAAACTTAATAAGTGTGATTTTTTGTTCTCACATATCTCATTTTTGAGACATGTGGTGTCAAAGGATGGTGTATCAGTAGATCTATCCAAGATTGAGACTGTAGTTCAGTGGGAACAGCTGAGAATAGTCATCGAGATCAGGAGTTTCCTGGGTTTAGCAAGACATTATCGAAGATTCGTAGAAGGATTTTCCATTGACACGTCTCACTAAGAATGGTGTAGCATTTATGTGGAATGAGGATTGTGAGAAGAGTTTTCAGGAGTTAAAGAGTCGATTGACTACTGCTCCAATTCTCACTATCCCTACCAGCTTAGGAGGATTTTCAGTATATACCGATGCTTCGCATCAGGGACTAGGCTGCGTATTGATACAAGATGGGAGGGTAGTTGCTTATGGATCTAGACAGCTTAAGGATTATGAGAAGAACTATCCGACCCACGATTTGGAGTTAACGGCAATAGTGTTTGCGTTGAAGGTATGGCACCACTACTTATATGGTGAAAAATTTTAGACTTTTACCGACCACAAAAGCCTTAAGTATTTGTTCTCACAGAAGGAACTGAACATGAGATAGAGAAGATGGCTAGAGCTTCTAAAAGACTATGATTGTGAGATACTTTATCATTCAGGTAAAGCTAATGTTGTAACTGATACTTTGAGCAGGAAGAGCCTTGGGATGGTATCGTACATGATGGTCAGGGAACATGAGTTACTAGAGCAGTTTGCAAGCCTCAGCTTGGGAGTTGTGCCTTCTGACATGGATACAGATTGTATGATTGCTAGTTTACGCTTAGAGCCGGATGTGTTAGAGAGAATCAGATGGCTCAACAGACTGATCTGCATTGCATTGACATGAAAGGTCAGATACAAAAGGGCACAGTGACTGACTTTTATATAAGTTCAGATGGACTCCTGAGGTTTAGAGGCAGATTGTGTGTTCTCGAGGACCCAGAGCTCAGGAAATTGATATTGTCGAAAGCTCATTCATCGAGATATACACTACATCCGGGGAGTAACAAGATGTATCAAAATCATTGAAAGGTGTACTGGTGGTCAGGTATGAAGAAGGATGTTGCAGATTTTATGGCAAAATGTCTTGTATGTTAGCAAGTGAAAGTAAAGTATTAGAAACCTGTAGGGTTATTGCAGCCTCTACCTATACTGACATAGAAATGAGAGTACATCACCATAGATTTCGTGATGGGTTTACCGAGGACCCAAAGGAATCACGATGCTATATGGGTGATAGTTGATAGATTGACAAAGTCAGCCCACTTTTTAGCTATGAGAGCTACCGATACTCTGAATATATTGGCAAAACTGTATGTACGCGAGGTAATGAGGTTACATGGTATTCCAGTGAGTATTGTTTCAGATAGGGATTCCCGCTTCACTTCCCATTTTTGGGAATATTTTCAAGAAGCCATGGGAACCCAGTTGAGTTTGAGCACCGCTTATCATCCTCAGACAGATGGGTAGTCAGAGAAGACTATACAGACCCTGGAGGATATGTTGAGAGCGTGTGTGCTAGATTTTAGAGGCTCTTGGGATGATCATTTGCCACTAGTCGAGTTCGCCTACAATAACAGTTATCATACGAGTATTGGGATGGCACCACGTTCCCCTATCGGATGGGAAGAAGTGGGTGATAGAAAGATTTTTGCTCCTGATTTGGTTACACAAGCCTCTGAGGATGTCCGGTTGATTGTTAAGAGATTAAGAACAGCTCAAAGTAGACAAAAGAGCTATGCTGACAAGAGACGAAGACCACTTGAGTTTACAGTTGGTGAGTCCATATTTTTGAAGGTTTCTCCTTCGAAGGGTATAGCAAGATTTGGGAAGAGAGGTAAGTTGAGTCCTCGCTACATTAGACCCATTGCGATACTGGACAGAGTGGGAGATAAGGCCACCTGATTTATCGAGAGTGCATAATGTCTTTCACATTTCGATGCTGAAGAAGTATCATCCAGATCCAAATCATGTGATTCGGTATGAGACATTGGAACTCAAAGATGATTTGACATATATAGAGAAATCAATCCAGATCTTGGATAGAAAAGAGAAAGTCTTGAGGAATAAGACTATTGGGTTAGTGAAGATTCTCTGGCAGGATCATACTTCAGAGGAAGCTACTTGGGAGCTAGAGAGTCTGATACGAGAGAAATACCCCCATTTGTTTGTAGAGTAACTTGGTTCTAATTTGGAGGACCAAATTCTTTTAAAGAGGGGAGGATTGTACGACCCAAAATTTTAAATGTAACCTTTATGACTTGTGATGTGTACATAAGTCACAAATAATGAAAATAATGAGGAATATATATGTGAAGTTTGTAAATGTGTATGGAATGAGTACATACATGTTTCATTATATATGAATAAGAAGAAATGGACTTCTATATGTGAGGAATGAGAATATATGGAATTTTGGGTAGTGTGGTAAAATGGATGGAAGTTTACATGAGTACATGAATCGTTATACTTCCATTTGGTGTTGTATTTAATACTTTTGGTTATACAAGGAATGCACACAAATTTTAATGTGTATGAAGAATGAATGGATGTCATTTTCAAGCCTTAAAGGTGGTTGGATGAGAAAATGACCATAGCAGTAGAATTAAGAGTGTTTGAGATAAGTTACTGCAGTAAAATCTGAAAAATATGAATGAGAGATCGATCTCATGAGATGAGAGATCGATCTGGAAGAGCAAAAAATGCTCTTATTTGAGCAATGGAACAAGACAGATTGATCTTCAATGGGGCCAGATCGATCTGCTAAGCATTCTGTGAAGAAGGAATCGATCCCTAGAGGATCAGATCGATTTCCTTAAGCTACTGACTTGCAACAGATCGATCTCATACAAGAGCAGATCGATCTCATACAAGAGCAGATCGATCTCCTTAAGGTTTTATGTTGTGCAGATCGATCCCATGTGGTCTGAAAGGTCAGTTTCAAGAGGAAAAATACAGAGCAGATCGATCTCCTAAGTAGATCGATCTCATCAAGACAATTCTACAAATACTGGACTTCTACATTTCAGTTTTCACGGGATTTACTATTTCATTCAATAACCAAAGTGTAACCTAGCCAAGAAACAATAGAAAATTTCAGTTTGTGATCAGTTTTGAGTGAGATACAGTTGAGCAAAATTGTTCTTAGCAAGAAGAGAGCAACATACTTGGAAACAAAGGATTGAAATCAAGAGTTCAAGGAGTAAGGACCAAGGAGGATTTTATCATTTTTGGTGAAAAAGGAAGGAAATTTCGGCTAGATAAGATTTAATGCACCAAATTGATATATATTAAACTAGGTGTATTGATGAGTTTATTGGTATATATATGAAATGTTAGAAATGAAAGGAGCATGAAAAATCACCATGAGCTAGTTATTGGTGAGAAAATGAGGACATGATGAAGAGATGGTGTGAACATGGATTTAATGATGGAATATGCATGTAGGGGAGATTATAAGGTAATCTTATGAAATGCATAAATTTGAAATAAAGAGAAATAAAGATAGTTATGTGAAAATGTGGATTTATACCATATTTGGAGAAAGTGATGAAAACTATGTATTAAATTGAGATTTGGCAAATGAAATGAATATATAGTGATATACTAATGCCAATAATTATAATAGCTTTGAAAATTACCTTGGAAGCTTATCGGACTGCAAGAGTGAGTAGAAACGAGGAAGAGAGGTCACTTGACGTGATCCAAGGTAAGGGAATTTCGAGAGTAGCTAGAGATGGCCACACGTATTTCAAATAGAATTTCGATATTATATTTTATACGGATTCCCTTAAAGAGACATGTTGTTGTGATAGAGATGTAATTTATCCAAAAATAGGGTGAAATTACCTAAGAAGCATATTGTGACCCAAAATGCATGAGTTGCATGATAGAATGGCTAATGTTTTCCTAATTTTACGAAAACAGCACATTTGAGTGCTATTTGATTTACTTGTGTGAAATGTGATTTGAATAGCCATCTATTTGGTTTTGTGTGAAAACCCTAAGTACTAAAGGATACTCGCACTACATTTTGAGATATGCATCATAAAGTACTGGAGTAAATACTCGTACTAGATTTAAATGCAATTTTATGCATGTTAGAGTAATGGGAGCATAGCTCGTACTCAGTTTGTGATTGATGCATATAGAGTATTGGGAGCTTTGCTCATAATCAGTTTTACATGATAGAGCATTGAGAGCATTGCTTGTACTTAGTTTTCATGATTTATAAAAGACATAGTACTATAGTGATAACTCGTACTTGATTTGAAAAGAGAATTATGCATTAACCTAGTGCTAGAGGTTACTCGCACTAGTGTTTGATATTTTGAGATGCATATACAGTATTTAAGAGGCGGAGTGTTGATTGTGAGTCACACTCAAGACGCGCACTGTAGTTTTACGTGATATATAAGACATGTTAAAGAAAAATCGTAACGATTTCCTCGTGTAGACTGAGTGTCACACTGTCACGACCCAATTCCATTCTCTTTAACTGAAAATCACTAAAAAATTTTCGCGTTTTACTGTTACCTTACCCAGTCGTGAACTAACTCACTACACACTATTGGGCTGTGAGTCAATAATAAACTCCACATCTCATTCATTCTCAGTTAAATAAAACGATGTCATACATTTGCATTTAATCTTGTACTTATACAAAAGCATGTTTTACTGACATCTACATCCCCCATAATTACAACACAAAAGAATACTGTGCTTTTACATTATTTAGATACAAAAAGAATCACTGCGTATATACCTCTAAGCGATGGAGATGCAGCGGAGTCCAAAATACCACGCCTCAGTCCTCACTGGGCTACTATGCACGCTCTGTAGGGGGAAATAGAGAGGGATGAGCAACCACACGCTCAGTAAGGCAATAATGCAAGCATGGTAGATAACTACTCTATCTACATGCTGATAGTGTTATGCATAAATCATTTATGATAGGAGCATGAGGAATAAAACTATGCCATATGAGTATACATATATATCATGTGTCAAAATCATGTACATTGGCATATCAAACATGGTAAAAAGAACATCATGTATAAATCATCTCATTCTCAATCTCATTTAAATTCATAAAAAGGGCAATTCATTAAGAAACCTCCTTTTTAAACCAACATCATAAACCTCTTTCTCAACACATAAATACCACCAAATCAATTCACAATCATAATCACATTTTCATTTCACAATTCACGCATGTGTATAAAAACTAGGTCACTATATCAAAAGTGCATATGTGGACCACTACATCATAAATCATCCCAGACCACACGCATCCAGATGTGCGGGGTATCATGCTGGCACGAAGATGGATTATCCCTCGCCAGACTTTCTCATCACATAACCATCATGCGGTACATCGTACTCCATGTGATATACACGGTACAGCGTACTCCGTAGACTCATATCGTGATTGGGGGTGCCATTCCTAGGTCTTACCTACCCCATCCAAGAGTTTTCCATATCCGTGAAGGAGAGCCTCCCTGCCGAACAGAGCCTCCCCGCCTAACAGAGCCTCCCTACCTCCTCGGGCTTAAGGATGTTAGCTTAAGGATGTAGGGCTTAAGGATCCTTTCGTAAGAGAGCCTCCCCACCGAACAGAGCCTCCCCGCCTAACAGAGCCTCCCTGCCTCCTCGGGCTTAAGGATGTTAGCTTAAGGATGTAGGGCTTAAGGATCTTACCGTACCCATGTAGGAGAGCCTCCCTGCCTAACAGAGCCTCCCCGCCCCTCCAGGGCTTAAGGATGTTGGCTTAAGGATCCCACCGTAAGAGAGCCTCCCCGCCTCTTTGGGCTTAAGGATGTTAGCTTAAGGATGTAGGGCTTAAGGATCTTACCAACTTTCACAACCTTATACGTATCACAATGTGCAAACTTGTGCGAGCAAAGCTCTAGCACGACTCATGTATCCTATTATGAAGAGACACGTACGAGCATAGCTCTAGTACAGTTATACTCATAAGACAAACCACTCAAAAGCCACGTACGAGCAGAAGCTCCAGTACGGTTTATAAACATCATCATAGTTTCCAAATCAAGGTGCGAGCTAAGCTCCAGCACGTTTCATACAAGTGAAAACATCAATACCCGGTGCGAGCTAGGCTCTAACATGGTTTAATTCACATAAACATGATAGGCGGCTCATAAGCTTTTAAAACTATCTCAAAACATATTTGGCACTTCACATGTGCTACAAATATCAAACCACAATAGCCAACCTATTTATCAATTCGTTTGAAACCAAACACATGTTTTGTGAAAGCGTTCAAAACACTTGATTTATGCAATTATTAGCCTTACTATCCCTTTTTATACATCCATGTAAACCAAATCATCCAATATTCACAAGTATTTTCGCATACCAAACAACCAATTTCTCAAACGTTCATACATTTCATAAACACCCTATAATCCCGCAAATTACGAGCAGCTACCTATACTTACAGAATTCCCTTACCTGGAATCGCGATGCGTGATTCCACTTCCTTAAAGTTGCTACTCGTACCACTCGATTCGTTTCTAACGAACTCTTCGGGATTGCACAAAATCGTATCCCGCATTATACTCGATCCATATAATATGACATCGTGCGTTCACTATAGTCAATTCGACCTATAGTTTTCTATTAATGCTTATGAGGCCTCATTTCATTACTTTATCCAAAACTCGAATCTATGGATTCTTTTAGGCCTATTAACTCATTTCAAATCGATATTAAATCGATATCAAGCTCATAGTGTTCATATTTCATTGATTTCCTCACTATGGCATTTGTCAAGCATTTACATGCTCATTTTCATAATTTCATTTAAACCCACATTATAACTCCACATAACCATTCCAAATCACCCACATTACTCATCTAACAACTTATCATAACCTATAAACCACCAACTCCCCAAATCATACTTTCTCACACTAGAGGTATTCCATTTTCTAGGTCACATTAGTTTCTAACACAACCTAGGTGTTTCCATCCATACATACTCATGCCAAACAACTCCAAAATCAATTAAATAGATAATGTACTTGGATTGGAGTGTTAGAATCTTACCAAATATGATTTTTCTTCTTGCTCCAAATGTCAATGCCCTTATCTCCTTCAATACCCACAATGGGATTTTGGTTGGCTATGTTGTTCTCTTCCTCAAGATGAACAACTTAATGTCTAATGGTCTCCCCTCAATTCTTGCTGGAAATGGCTGATTTTAGAGAGAGAAAGTTAGGTTTTTGGGTTAGAAATGGAAGATTGGTGTTTTTCTCGAAATTTTTAGATTTTCAGCCCAATAGCTTGAGGAGATCGATCTGGTCCAAGAGGAGATCGATCTGGTCCCCTTAAATCTCTCATTTTCATGAAATTTTAAGCATGAGATCGATCTGTCGAAGCATGAGATCAATCTGGTCCCAAACAGAGAGCTAAGGAGATCGATCTGGGTGCTTGAGGATCGATCTTTTCATCACAGAATGCTTAGGAGATCGATCTGGCACCACTGGAGATCGATCTGCTCTATTTCATTGCCCAAATAAGAGCATTTTGGCTCTTCCAAATCGATCTCTCATCTTATGAGATCGATCTGGCCTTCATGTTTTCCAGATTTCCTGCAGTTTCCTTATTGCAACTCATACTAACATATCCTTGATCTATTGCCATGGCCATTTTCTCATCCATCCACCTTTATAGCTTGAAAATGGCATCCATTCATACCTTACGCACATTGAAACTTGTGTGCATTCGTTGTATGTCCAAAGGTATGCTACATAAAACCAAATGGAAGCATTTATATTCATGCAACTCCCTTCCATTTACCACACCACCCATTTTGAGTTTCAATCACATCCATCCTTATAAGGACTCATTTCTTCATATTCAAACTCAATGGAACTTGTATGTACGTTACAAATCATATTACACATACATACATTGAATCCATGGACTTACATCGATCATACTTTACATTACAAGTCCATTCACATTCATTACACATTACAACTTTACATATACGGGGTCTCACATTCTCTCCTCATTCAAGGAATTTAGTCCTCCAAATTAGAACCAAGTCACTCTTCAAAAAGTTGGGGGTACATCTCCCGTATCAAGTTCTCCAATTCCCATGTGGCCTCTTCCGCCGTGTGATGTTGCCAAAGAACTTTCACCGAGGGAATTGTCTTATTTAGCAACACTTTCTCTTTTCTGTCCAATATCCGAACCGGCTTCTCAACATACGTCATACTCTCATGGAGCTCCAACGGCTCATATCTTATCAAGTGTGTCGGGTCCGGGTGATACTTCTGAAGCATCAAGACGTGGAAGACGTTGTGGACATTTGTCAAGTCCGGTGGCAATGCCAACCTATGCGCCTTATCTCCCACTCTCTCCAAAATCTCGAAGGGTCCGATATATCTAGGGCTCAGCTTGCCCTTCTTACCAAATCTCATAATACCCTTCGATGGTGATACCCTCAGAAACACCGACTCACCCTCATCAAACTCCAGTGGTCTTCGTCTCTTGTCAGCATAACTCTTTTGTCGGCTCTGAGCTATCCGTAATCTCTCACATATCAACTGGACGACCTCAGATGTAAGACCCCGTATATGTATAATGGTAATGTGTGTAATTGGATCAAATAAATATGAATGGACTTGTAATGTAAAGTATGATTTATTTAGGTCCATGGATTCAATGTACATAATGATAGTATGATTTTGTAATGTACACACAAGTTTCATTTTGTATGAATATGGAGAAATGAGTTCTTGCAAGTAATGGATGTGATTGGAACTCAAAATGAGTAGTGTGGTAAATGAAAGGAAGTTGCATGAATATAAATGCTTCCATTGGGTTTTATATAGTATACCTTTGGATATATAATGAATGCACACAAGTTTCAATGTGCATAAGGTATGAATGGATGCCATTTTCAAGTTATAAAGGTGGATAGATGAGAAAATGGCCATGACAATAGATCAAGGATGTGTTGGTATGAGTTGCAGCAAGGAAACTGCAAGAAATCTGAAAAGTATGAAGGCCAGATCGATCTCATAGGATGAGAGATCGATCTGGAAGAGCCATAATGATCTTATTTGGGCAATGAAATAGAGCAGATCGATCTTCAATGGTGCAAGATCGATCTCCTAAGCATTCTGTGATGAAAAGATCGATCCTCAAGCACTCAGATCGATCTCCTTAGCTCTCTGTTTGGGACCAGATCGATCTCATGCTTCGACAAATCGATCTCATGCTTAAAATTTCGTGAAAATAAGAGATTTAAGGGGACCAGATCGATCTCCTCTTGGACCAGATCGATCTCCTCTTGGACCAGATCGATCTCCCCAAGCTATTTCTATATAAGGAGGTTGAAAATCTAAAAATTTTAGGAAAAACACCAATCTTCCATTTCTAACCCAAAAACCTAACTTTCTCTCTCTAAAATCAGCCATTTTCAGCAAGAATTGAGGGGAGACCATTAGACATTAAGTTGTTCATCTTGAGGAAGAGAACAACATAGATGGAACCCAAAATCCCATTGTGGGTATTGAAGGAGATAAGGGCATTGACATTTGGAGCAAGAAGAAAAATCATATTTGGTAAGATCTAACACTCCAATCCAAATACTTTGTCTATTTAATTGATTTTGGAATTGTTTGGCATGAGTATGGATGGATGGAAACACATAGGTTGTGTTAGAAACAAATGTAACCTAGAAAATGGAATGCCTCTAGTGTGAGAAAGTATGATTTGGGGAGTTGGTGGTTTATGGGTTATGATAAGTTGTTAAATGAGTAATGTGGGTGATTTGGAATGGTTATGTGGAGTAATAATATGGATTTAAGTGAAATTGTGAAAATGAGTATGTATATGCTTGATAAAATGCCATAGTGAGGGAATTCATGAAAATATGAACATTATGAGCTTAATGTCGATTTAATATCGATTCGAAATAAGGTAATAGGCCTAAGAAGATCCATAGACTCGAGTTATGGGTAAAGTAATGAAACGAGACCATATAAATGTTAATAGAGGCTATAGATTAAATTGACTATAGCAAGCACAAGGGTTGCATTATATGGATCGAATATAATGTGAAATATGATTGTGTGCAGTCTCAAAGAGTTGTTGAAGACGAATCGAACCGTACGAGTAAGCAGCTTAAGGAAGTGAAATCACGCATCGCGATTCCAGGTAAGGGAATTCTGTAAGTATATAGAGGTAGCTGCTCGTATTTTGTAGGTGTATAGGGCTTTGGAAATGTGCATGGATTTATAGAAATGTGTTTTGAAGATGTATGGATGTGACTATGAATAATTGTATGAGATTTGGTGGTTGAAATGGTATTGTAAAGAAATGGGATAGTGGCTAATAATTGCATAAATCTAATGTTTTGATGTTTTTCAAAATAAACTTTGCTTTGTTTCAAGTAAGCTTGTAGATGGGCCGGCTAATGTTTATTAATGATGTGGAAAAAGGCATTTGTGAAGTTCTAAACCCGATCGTCGGGATTGTTTGATTGTGTATGAGCCGCCTATCGTATTTGCATGACATAAATCGCGCTAGAGCCTCGCTCGCACTGGATTTCTATGTTTTCACTTGTGTGATACGTGCTTGAGCTTAGATCGCACTTTGATTTGAATTGTGATGATGTTGATAAACCATACTAGAGCTATGCTCGTACGTGGTTTCTTCATATTTTTATGCATAAATGCCGTACTAGAGCGTTACTCGTACGAAGTGATTGGTTTTGATGCATGAATTCGCGCTAGAGCATAGCTCGCGCTGGTTTTCACACTGTGGTATGTATGAGGCCGTGGTGAGAGATACGGATTAACTCAGGGAACCCAACAGGCCTGACAGACCTCTTGAGTGGGGTGAGGGTAAGGGGCTAGGACCTGACATAATCCATTCAGGGAACCCAACAGGCCTAACAGACCTCTTGAGTGGGGTGAGGGTGAGGGGCTAGGACCTGAATCAGGGAACCCAACAGGGGCGGGCAAGGCCATGAGGGGCTAGGACCTAGTATTGAGGTTACTCCCACGCGCTCTTGGGACTATAAAGGTTACACTTGGTATGGGGTAGATAAGACCTACGGCAGGCACCCCCAACCATGTTATGGGTCCGCGGAGTACGATGTACCGTGTATATCACATGGAGTACGATGTACCGTAAGGTGGTTACTTAATTTGAGAAAGTCTGGCGGAGAACTAACCCACCTTCGTACCAGCATGATACCCCACACACCGGGATCCGTGTGTTCTGGGATGATATGTGACGATTGGCCAACGTAGTTACTTGAGATATAGTAACCTGTCTCCTTGCTTGATTTACTTACTACCATATGATTTTAAATCTCTAAGTGTGATTTGTGATTGTTTAAGGTAGACCTGAAAGAGGGGTCGAGCCTCGTGGATTTGATTTGTGAATTGATGTGATGTGATTGTATGTGTTGAGAAAGAGTTTTATGACGTGGGTTTAAAAAGGAGGTTTCTTAATGAATTGCCCTTTTATGAATTTAAATGAGATCGAGCATGAGATGATTTATACATGATGTTTTTACCATGTTTTATATGCCAATGGACATGATTTTGATACATGATATATATGTATACTCATATGGCATAGTTTTATTCCTCATGCTCCTACTATAAATGATTTATGCATAACACTATCAGCATGTAGATAGAGTAGTTATCTACCATGCTTACAATATTGCCTTACTGAGCATGTGGTTGCTCATCCCTCTCTATTTTCCCCCTACAGAGCGTGCATAGTAGCCCAATGAGGACTGAGGCGTGGTATTTTGGACTCCACTGCATCTCCATCGCTTAGAGGTATATACACAGTGATTCTTTTTGTATCTAAACAATGTAAAAGCACAGTATTCTTTTGAGTTGTAATTATGGGGGATGTAGATGTCAGTAAATCATGTCTTCATATAAGTACATAATTAAATGCAAATATATGACATCGTTTTATTTAACTGAGAATGAATGAGATGTGGTGTTTATTATTGACTCACAGCCCAACAGTGTGTGGTGAGTTAGTTCACGACCGGGTAAGGTAACAATAAAACGCGAAAAATTTTTAGTGATTTTAGGTTAAAGAGAATGGAATTGGGTCGTGACAGAGATTGGTATCAGAGCTGTGTTGGCCTGATGTGAGTCATTAATAAAACGTAGGAAAGTACATCCCTATAGTACTGTGCTTTTGTTTAGATATAACTGTGTATATTGTGATGGATTGAGCTTAACGAATTATTATAATACAGGAAGTTAGGCACTATGCCAATTACACGCAAAGGTAGAGGGGCGAGAGCACGTGCTAGAGGCCGTAGAGGTAGGCCTGTGAGCCGTAAGAGCCGTACGGAGCCACAGACTGAGCAGGCTCCACCGACTCCTGCTGAGAGAGCAGAGGATACTGAGGCTCGCTTCGCTAGGTTAGAGCGAAGTATTGAGAATTTGGTGGAGATAGACACGCAGGCATTGGGTGCCGGTGATAGACGAGGTCCCGCGGCATAGCCTACTACTGAACAGGCAGCTGCAGAGGCGGGGAGACCTCAGACTACTGAGACAGCTACAGTTACACCACCTCCAGCCCAGGATATAGCTTCTCCTATCGCTCCACAACAGAGCGGTAGTGATTTGGGTTATGACTGCGATTTGAGCAGGTTGCAAGAATTTCAAGCGCTGAAACCCCCAGTGTTCAGAGGGGTGAAGGACCCAGTGGTTACGGAGGATTGGGTGTATGAGATGGAGAAACTATATAGGTTTTTCCGATGCACTTCAGCTGAGAAGGTTGCCTTTGCCATGTTTATGCTGAAAGGTGAGGCAGAGCACTGGTGGAGATCCACCGAAGCTATTTTGAGGGCTAGACACTCCGAGATTTCATGGGAGATATTCTTGGAGGCCTTCAGAAGACAGTATATCCCAGCTACCGCATAGAGAAAATTGTGGATGGAATTTATGAATTTGGTTCAGGGGAACCGTACTGTGGACGAGTATGAGTCCAAGTTTATGTCATTAGGGAGATATGACCCTGACACGATGGGTAGTGAGACCCGAAAGATACAGAAGTTCATGGATGGATTGAGATTGGCCATCTGGACTAAGCTAGCTCCCTTCGACATTTTGACTTATGAGGAGGCTGTACATAAGGCTCAGTTGTGTGAGCAAGACTTTGAGCGAAATGCCTCCGAGCTTAGGAGAATCAGTGTTAGAAAGGACAGAGACCGGAAGAGATCCGGGAGGGATAGAGGGGCCAGGAAAGGAGACCCAAGGTATTTTGAGAAGAGACCTAAGATCGAGGAGGTGCAGGAAAGAGCTGCTAGACCTCCCGTACACCCAGCCTTGACTGCACCGAGGGGTATAATTATTGGAGGACCACGACCTACCACGGATCAGTGTAGGAGATGTGGGAGATACCATGGGACTAGGCCATGTCAGGTGCCCCCTGTTTCGTGTTTTAGGTGTGGGAGGCCAGGACACATATCGAGGTTCTGCAATGAGATGATTGAGACTACCTCACAGAAGGGCAAGGAGCCTGAGGGAGCTCCAGTTGAGACAGCAGCCCCGAGGAGGAGGGTTACAGCTGAGGAGAAAGGGAAACAGGCTGCGGGTGTGAGCAGAGGAAGAGTGCATGCACTGGATCAGGACACCGCGGATGCTTCGACGGATGTAATTAAAGGTACCATCCGAATCTTTGATTTAGAAGCATTGGTATTATTTGATCCTGGTGCCACGCATTCTTTCATATCACCTTCCTTTGCACATAAATTGTTGAAATATGTGAAACCAACATTGTTGGATAAAATGTTGATGATTTCCACACCCATGAATGATAGTCAATTGACTGAGCATGTATGTAGAGATTGTAAGTTAAAGATAGAGGGAAAGGAAATGATAGCCAATCTGATTTTATTGAATATGAATGATTTTGATGTAATATTGGGAATGGATTGGTTGGCCACCAATCGGGTTGTTATGGATTGTCATGCCAAGACATTGATGCTTTCAGGATTAGACAATCTTATTGTAAATTTTGATGAAAAGAAATGATATGAAACTTGTATAATTGTGGTAAATAAAAGAGTATAATTTTAAATGCATATTGCTTGAGAGATAAATTATTTGTTTATGATAAATATTGAATGTGGAGTGATGGTTTATGTTACTAACGATGGAGAGGATAATGTGAAGGGTTCATTGCATACGTGGTCGATATAGATGAGGCACACCCGGAATTGAGGGACATAGCCGTAATTACAGATTACCCTGATGTCTTTTCGGATGAATTACCAGGACTACCACCTGAAAGGAAAATGGAATTTTGCATTGAGTTAGTGCCTGGTACAGAGCCGATATCGAAACCACCCTATAGAATGGCTCCGATAGATTTGGAAGAGCTGAAGAAACAGTTACAAGAGTTGCTGGAGAAGGGGTTTATTAGACCGAGTGTCTCACCTTGGGGAGCACCGGTTCTATTTGTAAGGAAGAAGGACGAAAGCCTCCGACTGTGTATAGATTACCGGTTGTTGAATAAGGCCACCATTAAGAACAAGTACCCCCTTCCAAGAATCGATGATTTGTTGGATCAGCTCCAGGGAGCCGAAGTATTTTCTAAGATAGATCTGCGGTCAGGATACCATCAGTTGAGGATCAGGAGTGGAGATGTACCCAAGACAGCATTTCGTACCTGTTATGGCCACTACGAGTTTTTGGTGATGCCATTCGGATTGACGAATGCTCCCGCAGCATTTATGGCATTGATGAATGATGTATTCAAGCCATACCTGGACAAGTTTGTAATAGTATTCATTGATGACATTTTGGTGTATTCCAAGTCCAGGGAAGATCATGAGGAGCACTTGAGGATAGTTCTGCAGACCCTCCGAGAGAGAGAATTGTATGCCAAACTCAGTAAGTGTAACTTTTGGTTGGAACAGATCTCATTTCTGAGGCATGTTGTGTCAAAGGATGGGGTATCGGTAGATCCATCCAAGATAGAGGCAGTTGTACAGTGGGAACAGCCCAAGACAGTTACTGAGATCAGAAGTTTTCTGGGATTGGCAGGATATTATCAGAGATTTGTAGAGGGTTTCTCCAGACTAGCTGCTCCATTGACACGCCTCACACGAAAAGATATTAAGTTTGTATGGGATGAGGCATGTGAGAGGAGTTTTGAGGAGCTTAAGCGTCGATTGACCACTGCTCCAGTTCTCACCATTCCTACCAGCTCAGGAGGATTCTCGGTGTATACGGATGCATTGCACCAGGGACTGGGCTGTGTGCTTATGCAGGATGGGAAGGTAGTTGCCTATGGATCTAGGAAGTTGAAAGATTACGAGAGGAACTACCCGACACATGATTTAGAGTTGGCGGCTGTAGTATTTGCTTTGAAAATATGGCGTCACTATCTCTATGGTGAGAAATTTCAGGTGTTCACAGATCATAAGAGCCTCAAGTACCTGTTCTCGCAAAAAGAGCTGAATATGAGACAGAGGAGATGGCTCGAACTCCTGAAGGACTATGATTGTGAAATCATGTATCACCCGGGTAAGGCAAATGTAGTTGCCGATGCTTTGAGTAGAAAGAACCTTGGGTTGGTGTCTTATATGATGGTATGGGAACATGAATTGTTAGAACACTTTACGAACCTCAGTTTGGATGTAACCCAACCTGGATCTGAGAGACTTGAGATCATGGCTAGTTTGAGATTAGAGCTAGAGTTGATTGGCCGTATTCGGCGAGCCCAGCAGAGCGATCGACGATGCATCGATTGGCTGATGCAGATACAGACAGGTGTGGGTATTGATTTTAAGCAGAGTACTGATGGCTTATTGAGGTTCAGAGGCAGAGTATGCGTTCCCAAGGATCCTGAGATCAGGAGGACGATTTTATCAGAGGCTCACTTATCAAAGTATACGATACATCCAGGAAGTACCAAGATGTATCAAAACCTTCAGAAGGTTTATTGGTGGTCTGGAATGAAAAGAGACATTGCTGAATATGTCGTTAAGTGTCTCGTTTGTCAGCAAGTGAAGGTAGAGCATCAGAAGTCTGTAGGATTATTACAGCCTCTACCAATACCGACATGGAAGTGGGAGCATGTCACCATGGATTTTGTGATGGGGTTGTCGAGGACCCGTAGAGGTCATGATGCCATATGGGTTATTGTGGACTGGTTGACTAAGTCTGCCCATTTCTTGGCTATGAGAGCTACCGATACACTGAGTCAGTTGGCGAACCTGTATATTCGAGAGATAGTACGGCTACATGGTGTACCAGTGAGCGTTGTTTCTGATAGGGATGCCCGCTTCACTTCCCATTTTTGGGAACATTTTCAGGAAGCGCTGGGGACCCGACTGAGTTTTAGCACCGCTTTTCATCTTCAGACAGATGGGCAATCAGAGAGGACTATACAGACCCTCGAGGATATGTTGAGAGCGTGTGTGCTGGATTTTAGAGGCTCCTGGGATGACCACCTGCAGTTAGCTGAGTTCGCTTATAATAATAGCTATCATGCGAGTATCGGGATGGCACCCTATGAGGCATTGTACGGGCGTAGATGCTGTTCCCCTATTGGATGGGAAGAGGTTGGTGACAGATAAATTTTTGCTTCGGACTTAGTGCAGCAGGCATCTGAGGATGTCCAGTTGATATGTGAGAGATTACGAACAACTCAGAGCCGACAAAAGAGTTATGCTGACAAGAGACGAAGACCACTGGAGTTTGATGAGGGTGAGTCGGTGTTTCTGAGGGTATCACCATCGAAGGGTATTATGAGATTTGGTAAGAAGGGCAAGCTGAGCCCTAGATATATCAGACCCTTCGAGATTTTGGAGAAAGTGGGAGATAAGGCGTATAGGTTGGCATTGCCACCGGACTTGGCAAATGTCCACAACGTCTTCCACGTCTCGATGCTTCGAAAGTATCACCCGAACCCGACACACGTGATAAGATATGAGCCGTTAGAGCTCCATGAGAGTATGACGTATGTTGAGAAGTCGGTTCGGATATTGGACAGAAAAGAGAAAGTGTTGCAGAATAAGACAATTCCCTTGGTGAAAGTTCTTTGGCAACATCACACGGTGGAAGAGGCCACGTGGGAATTGGAGAACTTGATACGGGAGAAGTACCCTTAACTTTTTGAAGAGTGACTTGGTTCTAATTTGGAGGACCAAATTCCTTGAAGGAGGGGAGAATGTAAGACCCCGTATATGTATAATGGTAATGTGTGTAATTGGATCAAATAAATATGAATGGACTTGTAATGTAAAGTATGATTTATTTAGGTCTATGGATTCAATGTACATAATGATAGTATGATTTTGTAATGTACACACAAGTTCCATTTTGTATGAATATGGAGAAATGAGTTCTTGCAAGTAATGGATGTGATTGGAACTCAAAATGAGTAGTGTGGTAAATGGAAGGAATTTGCATGAATATAAATGCTTCCATTGGGTTTTATATAGTATACCTTTGGACATACAATGAATGCACACAAGTTTCAATGTGCATAAGGTATGAATGGATGCCATTTTCAAATTATAAAGGTGGATAGATGAGAAAATGGCCATGGCAATAGATCAAGGATGTGTTGGTATGAGTTGCAGCAAGGAAACTGCAAGAAATCTGGAAAGTATGAAGGCCAGATCGATCTCATAGGATGAGAGATCGATCTGGAAGAGCCAGAATGATCTTATTTGGGCAATGAAATAGAGCAGATCGATCTCCAATGGTGCCATATCGATCTCCTAAGCATTCTGTGATGAAAAGATCGATCCTCAAGCACCCAGATCGATCTCCTTAGCTCTCTGTTTGGGACCAGATCGATCTCATGCTTAAAATTTCGTGAAAATAAGAGATTTAAGGGGACCAGATCGATCTCCTCTTGGACCAGATCGATCTCCCCAAGCTATTTCTATATAAGAAGGGTTGAAAATCTGAAAATTTCGGGAAAAACACCAATCTTCCATTTCTAACCCAAAAGCCTAACTTTCTCTCTCTAAAATCAGCCATTTCCAGCAAGAATTGAGGGGAGATCATTAGACATTAAGTTGTTCATCTTGAGGAAGAGAACAACATAGTTGGAACCCAAAATCCCATTGTGGGTATTGAAGGAGATAAGGGCATTGACATTTGGAGCAAGAAGAAAAATCATATTTGGTAAGATTCTAACACTCCAATCCAAATACATTGTCTATTTAATTGATTTTGCAATTGTTTGGCATGAGTATGGATGGATGGAAACACATAGGTTGTGTTAGAAACAAATGTAACCTAGAAAATGGAATGCCTCTAGTGTGAGAAAGTATGATTTGGGGAGTTGGTGGTTTATGGGTTATGATAAGTTGTTAAATGAGTAATGTGGGTGATTTGGAATGGTTATGTGGAGTAATAATATGGGTTTAAGTGAAATTGTGAAAATGAGTATGTATATGCTTGATAAAATGCCATAATGAGGGAATTCATGAAAATATGAACATTATGAGCTTAATGTCGATTTAATATCGATTCGAAATAAGGTAATAGGCCTAAGAAGATCCATAGACTCGAGTTATGGGTAAAGTAATGAAACGAGGCCATATAAGCGTTAATAGAGGCTATAGATTAAATTGACTATAGCAAGCACAAGGGTTGCATTATATGGATCGAATATAATGTAAAATATGATTGTGTGCAGTCTTAAAGAGTTGTTGAAGATGAATCGAACCGTACGAGTAAGCAGCTTAAGGAAATGGAATCATGCATCGCGATTTCAGGTAAGGGAATTCTGTAAGTATATAGAGGTAGCTGCTCATATTTTGTGGGTGTATAGGGCTTTAGAAATGTGCATGGATTTATAGAAATGTGTTTTGAAGATGTATGGATGTGACTATGAATAATTGTATGAGATTTGGTGGTTGAAATGGTATTGTAAAGAAATGGGATAGTAAGGCTAATAATTGCATAAATCTAATGTTTTGATGTTTTTCAAAACGAACTTTGCTTTGTTTCAAGCAAGCTTGTAGATGGGTCGGCTAATGTTTATTAATGATGTGGAAAAAGGCATTTGTGAAGTGCTAAACCCGGTCGTCGGGATTGTTTGATTGTGTATGAGCTGCCTATCGTATTTGCATGACATAAATCGCGCTAGAGCCTCGCTCGCGCTGGATTTCTATGTTTTCACTTGTGTGATACGTGCTTGAGCTTAGCTCGCACTTTGATTTGAATTGTGATGATGTTGATAAACCATACTAGAGCTTACGCTCGTACTTGGATTTGAGTGGTTTTTCTTATGCATATAACCGTATTGGAGCTATGCTCATATGTGGTTTCTTCATATTTTTAAGCATAAATGCCGTACTAGAGCATTGCTCATACGAAGTGATTGGTTTTGATGCATGAATTCGCGCTAGAGCATAGCTCGCGTTGGTTTTCACACTGTGGTATGTATGAGGCCGTGGTGAGATATACGGATTAACTCAGGGAACCCAACAGGCCTGACAGACCTCTTGAGTGGGGTGAGGGTGAGGGGCTAGGACCTGACATAATCCATTCAGGGAACCCAACAGGCCTAACAGACCTCTTGAGTGGGGTGAGGGTGAGGGGCTAGGACCTGAATCAGGGAACCCAACAGGGGCGGGCAAGGCCATGAGGGGCTAGGACCTGGTATTGAGGTTACTCCCACACGCTCTTGAGACTATAAAGGTTACACTTGGTATGGGGTAGTTAAGACCTATGGCAAGCATCCCCAACCATGTTATGGGTCCGCGGAGTATGATGTACTGTGTATATCACATGGAGTACGATGTACCGCATGATGGTTACTTGATTTGAGAAAGTCTGGCGGAGAACTAACCCACCTTCGTACCAGCATGATACCCCACACACCGGGATCCGTGTGGTCTGGGATGATATGTGACGATTGGCCAACGTAGTCACTTGAGATATAGTAACCTGTCTCCTTGCTTAATTTACTTACTACCACATGATTTTAAATCTCTAAGTGTGATTTGTGATTGTTTAAGGTAGACCCGAAGGAGGGGTCGAGCCTCGTGGATTTGATTTGTGAATTGATGTGATGTGATTATATGTGTTGAGAAAGAGTTTTATGACGTGGGTTTAAAAAGGAGGTTTCTTAATGAATTGCTCTTTTTATGAATTTAAATGAGATCGAGCATGAGATGATTTATACATGATGTTTTTACCATGTTTTATATGCCAATGGACATGATTTTGATACATGATATATATGTATACTCATATGGCATAGTTTTATTCCTCATGCTCCTACTATAAATGATTTATGCATAACACTATCAGCATGTAGATAGAGTAGTTATCTACCATGCTTACATTATTGCCTTACTGAGCGTGTGGTTACTCATCCCTCTCTATTTTCCCCCCTACAGAGCGTGCATAGTAGCCCAGTGAGGACTGAGGCGTGGTATTTTGGACTCCACTGCATCTCCATCGCTTAGAGGTATATACGAAGTGATTCTTTTTGTATCTAAACAATGTAAAAGCACAGTATTCTTTTGAGTTGTAATTATGGGGGATGTAGATGTCAGTAAATCATGTCTTCGTATAAGTACACGATTAAATGCAAATATATGATATCGTTTTATTTAACTGAGAATGAATGAGATGTAGTGTTTATTATTGACTCACAGCCCAACAGTGTGTGGTGAGTTAGTTCACGACCAGGTAAGGTAACAATAAAACGCGAAAAATTTTCAGTGATTTTCGGTTAAAGAGAATGGAATTGGGTCGTGACATCAGATGCCTGCTGCACTAAGTCCGGAGCAAAAATCTGTCTGTCACCAACCTCTTCCCATCCAATGGGGGAACGGCATCTACGCCCGTACAATGCCTCATAGGGTGCCATCCCGATACTCGCATGATAGCTATTATTATAAGCGAACTCAGCTAATTGCAGGTGGTCATCCCAGGAGCCTCTAAAATTCAGCACACACACTCTCAACATATCCTCGATGGTCTGTATAGTCCTCTCTGACTGCCCATCTGTCTGAGGATGAAAAGCGGTGCTAAAACTCAGTCGGGTCCCCAGCGCTTCCTGAAAATGTTCCCAAAAATGGGAAGTGAAGCGGGCATCCCTATCAGAAACAACGCTCACTGGTACACCATGTAGCCGTACTATCTTTAGAATATACAGGTTCGCCAACTGACTCAGTGTATCGGTAGCTCTCATAGCCAAGAAATGGGCGGACTTAGTCAACCGGTCCACAATAACCCATATGGCATCATGACCTCTACGGGTCCTGGGTAACCCCATCACAAAATCCATGGTGACAAGCTCCCACTTCCAAGTCGGTATTGGTAGAGGCTGCAATAATCCTGCAGGCTTCTGATGCTCTACCTTCACTTGCTGACAAACGAGACACTTAGCGACATATTCAGCAATGTCTCTCTTCATTCCAAACCACCAATAAACCTTTCGAAGGTTTTGATACATCTTGGTACTTCCCGAATGTATCGTATACTTCGATAAGTGAACCTCTGATAAAATCATTCTCCTGATCTCAGGATCCCTGGGAACGCATACTCTACCTTTGAACCTCAATAACCCATCAGCACTCTGCTCAAAATCAATACCCACACCTGTCTGTATCTGCCTCAGCCAATCGATGCATCGTCGATCGCTCTGCTGGGCTCACCGAATACGGCCAATCAACTCTGGCTCTAGTCTCAAACTAGCCATGATCTCAAGTCTCTCAGATCCAGGTGGGGTTACATCCAAACTGAGGTTTGCAAAGTGTTCTAACAATTCATGTTCCCGTACCATCATATAAGACACCAACCCAAGGTTCTTTCTACTCAAAGCATCGGCAACTACATTTGCCTTACCCGGGTGGTACATGATTTCACAATCATAGTCCTTCAGGAGTTCGAGCCATCTCCTCTGTCTCATATTCAGCTCTTTTTGTGAGAACAGGTACTTAAGGCTCTTATGATCTGTGAACACCTGAAATTTCTCACCATAGAGATAGTGGCGCCATATTTTCAAAGTAAATACTACAGCTGCCAACTCCAAATCATGTGTCGGGTAGTTCCTCTCATGATCTTTCAACTGTCTCGATCCATAGGCAACTACCTTCCCATCCTGCATAAGTACACAGCCCAGTCCCTGGTGTGATGCATCCGTATACACCAAGAATCCTCTTGAGCTGGTAGGAATGGTGAGAATGGGAGCAATGGTCAACCGACGCTTAAGCTCCTCAAAACTCCTCTCACATGCCTCATCCCATACAAACTTAACATCTTTTCGCGTAAGACGTGTCAATAGAGCAGCTAGTATGGAGAAACCTTTACAAATCTTCGATAATATCCTGCCAATCCCAGAAAACTCCTGATCTCAGTTACTGTCTTGGGCTGTTCCCACTGTACAACTGCCTCTATCTTGGATGGATCCACCGATACCCCATCCTTTGACATAATATGCCCCAGAAATGAGATCTGTTCCAACCAAAAGTTACTTGCTGAGTTTGGCATACAATTCTCTCTCTCGGAGGGTCTGCAGAACTATCCTCAAGTGCTCCTCATGATCTTCCCTGGACTTAGAATACACCAAAATGTCATCAATGAACACTATTACAAACTTGTCTAGGTATGGCTTGAATATATCATTCATCAATGCCATAAATGCTGCGGGAGCATTCGTCAATCCGAATGGCATCACCAAAAACTCGTAGTGGCCATAACGGGTACAAAATGCTGTTTTGGGTACATCTCCACTCCTGATCCTCAACTGATGATACCCTGACCGCAGATCTATCTTAGAAAATACTTCGGCTCCCTGGAGCTGATCCAACAAATCATCGATTCTTGGAAGGGGGTACTTGTTCTTAATGGTGGCCTTATTCAACAACCGGTAGTCTATACACAGTCAGAGGCTTCCGTCCTTCTTCCTTACAAATAGAACCGGTGCTCCCCATGATGAGACACTCGATCTAATAAACCCCTTCTCCAGCAACTCTTGCAGCTGTTTCTTCAGCTCTTCCAATTCTATCGGAGCCATTCTATAGGGTGGTTTCGATATCGGCTCTGTACCAGGCACTAGCTCAATGCAAAATTCCATTTTCCCTTCAGGTGGTAGTCCTGATAATTCATCCGGAAAGACATCAGGGTAATCCGTAATTACCGCTATGTCCCTCAATTTCAGGTGTGCCTCATCTATATCAACCACGTATGCAATGAACCCTTCACCTTATCCTCTCCATCGTTAGTAACATAACCATCACTCCACATCCAACATTTATCAAAAACAATAATTTATCTCTCAAGCAATATGCATTTAAAATCATACTCCTTTATTTACAACAAACATGCTATTTTCATATCATTTCTTTTCATCAAAATTTACAATAAGATTGTCTAATCCTGAAAACATTAATGTTTTGGCATGACAATCCATCACAACACGATTGGTAGCCAACCAATCCATTCCCAAAATTACATCAAAATCATTCATATTCAATAAAATCAGATTGGCTATCATTTCCTTCCCCTCTATCTTTAACTTACAATCTCTACATACATGCTCAGTCAATTGACTATCATTCATGGGTGTGGAAATCATTAACATCTTATCCAACAATGTTGGTTTCACATGCTTCAATAATTTATGTGCGAAGGAAGGTGATATGAAAGAATGTGTGGCACCAGGATCAAATAATGCCAATGCTTCTAAATCAAAGATTCGGATGGTACCTTTAATCACATCCGTCGATGCATCTGTAGTGTCCTGGTCCAGTGCATGTACTCTTCCTCTGCTCACACCCGCAGCCTGTTTCCCTTTTTCCTCAGCTGTAGCCCTCCTCCTCGGGGCTGCTGTCTCAACTGGAGCTCCCTCAAGCTCCTTGCCCTTCTGTGGGGCAATCTCTATCTTCTCAGGACAATACTTAGCCATATGTCCTGGTCTCTCGCATCTAAAACACACCATAGGGGTCATCAGACAGGGCCTATTCTCATGAAATCTCCCACATCTCCTACACTGGTCAGTAGTAGGCCGTGGTCCTCCAATAGTCATACCCCTCGGCGTAGTCAAGGCTGGGTATATGGGAGGTCTAGTAGCTCTCTCCTGCACCTCCTCAATCTTAGACCTCTTCTCGAAAAATCTTTGGCCACCTCTCTTGGCCACTCTTCCAAACCCGGATCTCTTCCGATCTCTATCCTTTCTAACACTGACTCTACCAAGCTCAGAGGCATTTTGCTCAAAGTCTTGCTCACATAACTGAGCCTTATGTACAGCCTCCTCATAGGTCAAGATGTCAAAGGGAGATAGCTTAGTCTGGATGGCTAATCTCAATCCATCCATGAACTTCTAAATCTCTCGGGTCTCACTACCCATCGTGTCCAGGTCATATCTCCCTAAGGACATAAACTTGGACTCATACTCGTCCACAGTATGGTTCCCCTGAACCAAATTCATAAATTCCATCCGTAATTTCCTCTGTGCGGTAGCTGGAATATACTGTCTTCTGAAGGCCTCCAAGAATATCTCCCATGAAATCTCGGAGTGTCTAGCCCTCAAAATAGCTTCGATGGATCTCCACCAGTGCTCTGCCTCGCCTTTCAACATAAACACAGCAAAGGCAACCTTCTCAGCTGAAGTGCATCAGAAAAACCTATATAGTTTCTCCATCTCATACACCCAATCCTCCGTAACCACTGGGTCCTTCACCCCTCTAAACACTGGGGGTTTCAACGCTTGAAACTCTCGCAACCTGCTCAAGTCGCAGTCATAACCCAAATCACTACCGCTCTGCTGTGGAGCAACAGGAGAAGCTATATCCTGGGCTGGAGGTGGTGTAGCAGTATCAGTCTCTGTAGTCTGAGGTCTCTCCACCTCTGCAGCTACCTGTTCAGTAGTAGGCTGTGCCGCGGGACCTCGTCTGTCACCGGCACCCAATGCCTGCGTGACTATCTCCGCCAAATTCTCAATACTCTGCTCTAACCTAGCGAAGCGAGCCTCAGTATCCTCTGCTCTCCCAACAGGGTTCTGTGGAGCCTGCTCAGTCTGTGGCTCCGCACGGCTCTCAGGCCTACCTCTACAGCCTCTAGCACGTGTTCTCGCCCCTCTACCTTTGCGTGTAACTGGCATAGTGCCTAACTTCCTGTATTTAAAATCATTTATCAAGCTCAATCTATCACGGTATACATAGTTATATCTAAACAAAAGCACAGTACTATGGGGATGTACTTTCCTACGTTTTATTAATGACTCACATCAGGCCAACACAGCTCTGATACAAATCTCTGTCATGACCCAATTCTATTCTCTTTGATCGAAATCACTAAAAATTTTTTACGTTTTACTGTTACCTTACCCAGTCGTGAACTAACTCACCACACACTGTTGGGCTGTGAGTCAATAATAAACTCCACATCTCATTCATTCTCAGTTAAATAAAACGATGTCATACATTTGCATTTAATCTTGTACTTATACAAAAGCATGTTTTACTGACATCTACATCCCCCATAATTACAACGCAAAAGAATATTGTGCTTTTACATTGTTTAGATACAAAAAGAATCACTGCGTATATACCTCTAAGTGATGGAGATGCAACGGAGTCCAAAATACCACGCCTCAGTCCTCACTGGGCTACTATGCACGCTCTGTAGGGGGAAATAGAGAGGGATGAGCAACCACACGCTCAGTAAGGCAATAATGCAAGCATGGTAGATAACTACTCTATCTACATGCTGATAGTGGTATGCATAAATCATTTATGGTAGGAGCATGAGGAATAAAACTATGCCATATGAGTATACATATATATCATGTGTCAAAATCATGTACATTGGCATATCAAACATGGAAAAAAGAACATCATGTATAAATCATCTCATGCTCAATCTCATTTAAATTCATAAAAAGGGCAATTCATTAAGAAACCTCCTTTTTAAACCAACATCATAAACCTCTTTCTCAACACATAAATACCACCAAATCAATTCACAATCACAACCACATTTTCATTTCAAAATTCATGCATGTGTATAAAAACTAGGTCACTATATCAAAAGTGCCTATGTGGACCACTACATCATAAATCATCCCAGACCACACGCATCCAGGTGTGCGGGGTATCATGCTGGCACGAAGATGGATTATCCCTTGCCAGACTTTCTCATCACATAACCATCATGCGGTACATCATACTCCATGTGATATACACGGTACAGCGTACTCCATAGACTCATATCGTGATTGGGGGTGCCATTCCTAGGTCTTACCTACCCCATCCAAGAGTTTTCCATATCCGTGAAGGAGAGCCTCCCTGCCTCCTCGGGCTTAAGGATGTTAGCTTAAGGATGTAGGGCTTAAGGATCCTTTCGTAAGAGAGCCTCCCCACCGAACAGAGCCTTCCTGCCTCCTCGGGCTTAAGGATCTTACCGTACCCATGTAGGAGAGCCTCCCTGCCTAACAGAGCCTCCCCGCCCCTCCAGGGCTTAAGGATGTTGGCTTAAGGTTCCCACCGTAAGAGAGCCTCCCCACCGAACAGAGCCTCCCCGCCTCTTTGGGCTTAAGGATCTTACCAACTTTCACAACCTTATACGTATCACAATGTGCAAACTTGTGCGAGCAAAGCTCTAGCATGACTCATGCATCCTCTCATGAAGAGACGCGTACGAGCATAGCTCTAGTACGATTATACTCATAAGACAAACCACTCAAAAGCCACGTACGAGTAGAAGCTCCAGTACGATTTAGAAACATCATCATAGTTTCCAAATTAAGGTGCGAGCTAAGCTCCAGCACGTTTCATACAAATAAAAACATCAATACCCGATGTGAGCTAGGCTCTAGCACGGTTTAATTCACATAAACATGATAGGCGGCTCATAAGCTTTTAAAACTAACGCAAAATATATTTGGCACTTCACATGTGCTACAAATATCAAACCACAATAGCCAACCTATTTATCAATTCGTTTGAAACCAAACACATGTTTTGTGAAAGCGTTTAAAACACTTGATTTATGCAATTATTAGCCTTACTATCCCTTTTTATACATCCATGTAAACCAAATCATCCAATATTCACAACTATTTTCGCATACCAAACAACCAATTTCTCAAACGTTCATGCATTTCATAAACACCCTATAATCCCGCAAATTACGAGCAGCTACCTCTATATACTTACAGAATTCCCTTACCTGGAATCGCGATGCGTGATTCCACTTCCTTAAAGCTGCTACTCGTACCACTCGATTCGTTTCCAACGAACTCTTCGGGACTGCACAAAATCGTATCCCACATTATACTCGATCCATATAATAAGACATCGTGCGTTCACTATAGTCAATTCGACCTATAGTTTTCTATTAACGCTTATGAGGCCTCATTTCATTACTTTATCCAAAACTCGAATCTATGGATTCTTTTAGGCCTATTAACTCATTTCAAATCGATATTAAATCGATATCAAGCTCATAGTGTTCATATTTCATTGATTTCCTCACTATGGCATTTGTCAAGCATTTACAAGCTCATTTTCATAATTTCACTAAAACCCACATTATAGTTCCACATAACCATTCCAAATCACCCACATTACTCATCTAACAACTTATCATAACCTATAAACCACCAACTCCCCAAATCATACTTTCTCACACTAGAGGCATTCCATTTTCTAGGTCACATTAGTTTCTAACACAACCTAGGTGTTTCCATCCATACATACTCATGCCAAACAACTCCAAAATCAATTAAATAGACAATGTACTTGGATTGGAGTGTTAGAATCTTACCAAATATGATTTTTCTTCTTGCTCCAAATGTCAATGCCCTTATCTCCTTCAATACCCACAATGGGATTTTGGGTTCCAACTATGTTGTTCTCTTCCTCAAGATGAACAACTTAATGTCTAATGGTCTCCCCTCAATTCTTGCTGGAAATGGCTGAGTTTAGAGAGAGAAAGTTAGGTTTTTGGGTTAGAAATGGAAGATTGGTGTTTTTCTCGAAATTTTTAGATTTTTAGCCCTCCTTATATAGAAATAGCTTGAGGAGATCGATCTGGTCCAAGAGAAGATCGATCTGGTCCCCTTAAATCTATCATTTTCATGAAATTTTAAGCATGAGATCGATCTGTCGAAGCATAAGATCGATCTGGTCCCAAACAGAGAGCTAAGGAGATCGATCTGGGTGCTTGAGGATTGATCTTTTCATCACAGAATGCTTAAGAGATCGATCTGGCACCACTAGAGATCGATCTGCTCTATTTCATTGCCCAAATAAGAGCATTTTGGCTCTTCTAGATCGATCTCTCATCTTATGAGATCGATCTGGCCTTCATGTTTTCCAGATTTCCTGCAGTTTCCTTGCTGCAACTCATACTAACACATCCTTGATCTATTGCCATGGCCATTTTCTCATCCATCCACCTTTATAACTTAAAAATGGCATCCATTCATACCTTATGCACATTGAAACTTGTGTGCATTCATTGTATGTCCAAAGGTATGCTACATAAAACCAAATGGAAGCATTTATATTCATGCAACTCCCTTCCATTTACCACACCACCCATTTTGAGTTTCAATCACATCCATCCTTATAAGGACTCATTTCTTCATATTCAAACTCAATGGAACTTGTATGTACGTTACAAATCATATTACACATACATACATTGAATCCATGGACTTACATCGATCATACTTTACATTACAAGTCCATTCACATTCATTACACATTACAACTTTACATATACGGGGTCTCACACACACTGTGAGATGTTAGCACGTGGATTTAGAGATGTGACATTTATTTTCCATAGTATGAGGGCTAAGACTTATGGCAAGCACCCCGACTATGATGTATTTCCATGGTATGAGGGCTAAGACCTATGGCAGGCACCCCGACCATGAGTAGAGGGTCCACAGGTGTACGTTGTACCGTGCGAGTGGCATGGAGTACACTGTATCGTGTGGTGGAGTTATGGAGTTGAGGAGCTTATAGCTAGCGGTTGTGATTGACTGACCCCCCTCTCCCGTTGCAGCAGTGATAACCTGCACACCAAGATCTGTGTTGCCTGAGATTTCACCATTAGAGGATATGACCATAGTCCAGGAGAGTATTGCATTTAGCCACCGAGTCTCGCATGATATATCACTTTTTTTCATGATACGGTTAGACCTGAGAGAGATAGGTCGAAAACTGGCTTGTGCTGTGTTGTGAACAGTTATATTTACTATGATTTATGTGTAAATGGCAATGATTTCTATAAAGGCATTTCGAAATTATAAATATGCATTGTTTTGCATGAATGTCTATATCTGATAACTCAGCATGATTTTAAGTACATGAAATTTATTCTGTACTATTATTATATCATTTTGATACATGCTTTGAGATGAGAGAAGGAAAGGCAAAGCCTTATTTTTAGTAGATAGTGCGGTTGTCTACTTGCTTGCCTGATTTCCTTACTGAGCCCATTGTTTGCTCATCCCCCTTTATTTCCACTCTCTACAAATCATTCGCAGTAGATTGAGTCTGACTGAGGTGTAGCATTCATTGTATATGCTGCCTATCCATCTTACGAGAGGTATACACACTCGAACATTTTGTACTGAACAATGTATAAGTACAGTTATGTAAACCATTGTACGGTCGGGATGTAAACGTATAAAAGTTTATGTCATCGAAAAGAATACTCGATACTATGTATATTGTTAATGAATGTGCGTGGGTGACTAATATCGAATCACAGCCCAACTGTCGATGAGAGAAAGGCAAGTAAAGTAAAAAGTGAAAAATTTGTAGTGATTTTTGGTAAGTCACGGAAAGAGGTCATGATGAAAGTCTTTTCAAAAGAATTACCAGGGTTGCCACTAGATAAGGAGATGGAATTTCGTATTGATGTAGTACTTGGAAATGAACTGATATCCACGCCACTGTATAGAATGGCTCCACTGGAATTAGAGTTAAAGAAACAGATGCAAGAGTTGTTGGACAAGGGGTTTATCAGACCGAGTGTATCACCATGGGGAGCACCAGTTCTGTTTGTAAAGAAGAAAGATGGGAGTCTCCGATTGTGTATAGAATAAGTATCCCCTCCCACAGATAGATGATCTATTAGATCAGTTGCAGGGAGCACAAGTCTTCTCGAAGATTGATCTGAGGTCTGGGTATCATCATTTAAGGATTCGGAGTGAAGATGTACCCAAGACAGCGTTTTGAACCCGTTATGGCCATTATGAGTTTTTAGTTATGCCATTTGGGTTGATGAATGCTCCTGCAGCATTTATATCTCTAATGAACGTTATATTTAAGTCATACCTAGACAGGTTCGTGATCATATTTATAGATGACATATTGGTGTACTCAAAGTCTAGAGAAGAGAATAAGCAGTATTTGAGAATAGTGTTACAGACCCTCCGAGATTAAGAGTTGTATGCTAAACTCAACACGTGTGATTTCTGGCTCAGTGAGATATCATTTTTGGGTCATGTAGTCTCGAGAGATGGGGTATCAGTGGATCTGTCCAAGATAGAGGTTGTGATACAGTGGGAAAGACCCAAGACGATTACAGAGATCCGTAGTTTTTTGGGTTTAGCAAGTTATTACCAACGATTTGTCGAGGGATTCTCTAAGCTGGCTACTCCGTTGACATGTCTCACTCAAAAGAATGTGGCATTCGAGTGGGATGATAAGTGTGAAAGTAGTTTCTGCGAGCTAAAGCACAAACTGATCACAACACCTATTCTCACCATACCTACCAGCTCAAGAGGTTACTCAGTGTATACAGATACCTCGGGATAGGGACTGGGCTGTGTGTTTATGCAGGACGAGAAAGTAGTAGCCTATGGATCTAGACAACTTAAGGAATATGAGAGGAACTACTCGATCCATGATTTAGAGTTGGCAGCCGTAGTATTTACCTTAAAGATTTGGCGCCACTACCTATACGGTGAAAAATTTCAGGTGTATACAGATCTTAAGAGCCTCATATATCTGTTTTCTAAGAAAAAGTTAAATATGAGGCAAAGACGATAGATAGAGCTTCTGAAGGATTATGATTATGAGATACTGTACTATCCAAGGAAGGCTAATGTTGTGGTGGATGCCCTGAGTAGAAAAAGTCTTGGAATGGTATCGCACATGATGGTCAGGGAATATGAGCTGCTCGAGTAGTTTGCTCACCTCAAGTTAGATATAGACCCTCTTGATGTTGACAGTGGCTATGTGATAGCTAGCCTACGAGTGGAACCAGATTTTATTGACCGAATATGACAGGAGCAACATGTCGATCTACTATGTGAGGATCATGAGTCTGATTTAAAGGGGTGATGTGGCCGATTTCTCAGTGAGTGATGATGGCCTACTGAGGTTTAGAGGCAGGATTTATGTTCCCGATGACCTAGAGCTAAAGAGATTGATTTTGACAGAAGCTTATTCATTGAGATATACATTACATCTGGGAAGTAATAAGATGTACCAGAACCTCTGAAAAGTGTATTGGTGGTTAGGGATGAAAAAGGATATCGCAGAATTTGTGGTAAGATGTCTAACATGTCAGCAAGTGAAGGTAGAGCATCAGAAGCTTGTAGGGTTATTGCAGCCTCTACCTATACCAACTTGGAAATGGGAGCATGTCACCATGGATTTCATCAAGGATTGTCGAGAACTAAGAAGAACCATGATGCGATCCGCCCACTTTCTAGCTATGAAATCTACAAATACTTTGAGTAGTTTGGCAGAGTTGTATGTACGAGAGATAGTGAGGCTACATGGTGTTCCAGTGAGCATCGTATCGAATAGGGATTCTCGATTTACTTTCCACTTATGGGAACACTTTCAAGAAGTTATGGGAACCCAGTTAAGTTTCAGTACCACTTTTCACCCTCAAATCGATAGTCAGTCGAGAGAACCATCCAAATATTAGAGGATATGCTGAGAGAAAGTGTTATGGATTTTAAAGGCTCCTGGGATGATCACCTATCATTGGCCGAATTTACATACAACAACAGTTATCACTCGAGTATCGGGATGGCACCATAGAAGCGTTGTATGGTAGAAGGTGTCATTCCCCTATTGGTTGGGAAGAACTGGGTGATAGGAAGATTTTTGCTCCCGATTTGGTACAGCAAGCCTCTGAGGTTGTTCAGCTATTATGTGAGAGATTGAGAATAGCTCAGAGCAGGCAGAAAAGTTACGCTGACGTGAGATAGAGGCCATTAGAGTTCACCGTGGGTGACTCAGTATTTTTGAAAGTTTCTCCCTCGAAAGGGATTATGAGGTTCGATAAGAAGGGTAAGTTGAGCCCTCGGTATATCTAACTGTTTGATATACTAGAGCATGTGGGAGATAAGGCCTACAGGCTAGCGTTGCCACCAGAGCTAGCAGGCATTCATAACTTCTTCCATATATCGATGCTTCGGATGTACCATCCAGATCTGACTTATGTGATTCGGTATAAGCAAGCTCAAGGACGATCTGAAATATATAGAGAGACCGATCCGGATACTGGATAGGAAAGAAAGGGTGTTAAGGAATAAGATAACTCTGCTTGTTAAGGTTCTCTGGCAGTACCACAATTCAGAGGAGACTACTTGGGAGTTAGAGAACCTGATATGGGAAAAGTACCCCTAACTTTTTGAAGAATGACTTAGTTCTAATTTGGAGGACCAAATTTCTTGAAGGAGGGGAGGAATGTAAGACCTGTAAATTTATATGTATCCATTATGATTCTAAGAATGTACACATAAGTTTTATAATCAGTGAATCATAAGAATTTGATAATTTCAAGTTCACAATGTGAATGAAATGCAAATTAAGTATAGAAGTGATTTAATGTAAAGTTCCCCTTTGAATTTTTGGGAAACTTGTAGTTGGAATGCTGCAGAGCAAGGACAGATCGATCTCAAATGTAAGGGAGATCGATCTTAGATGCAGTTTGAAGGAGGAAATCGATCCTCAGTTCAAGCCAGATCGATTTTAATTTACCTCGACCAGAAGCAGATTGATCTCATCACTAAGGTAGATCGATCTCTCATTGCCTCGGTTAGAACAGATCGATCCCTTCTCAATCGCCAGATCGATCTCAGAAGCTCTTTACCTGGCTCAGATCGATCCCATTCTAGAGACAGATCAATCTGCTGCTTGCAAATTGAATTGCCAGGAGAGAGATTTCACCAAAGAAGATCGATCTTCACCCAAGGAGATCGATCTCATCAAGGCAAATTCTATATAAAGGCCGACATTTCAAGCCTTAAACCCTTGAAATGTGAAAACCTTCCATTTTTTAAGCAAAGTAACCTAGTTTCTCTCTCTAAATTCTCATTACCTTCCAAATCCAGTTCAGAGAAGTTCATTTTAGCAAAGTTGTTCCTAGATAGGAAGAGAACAACATAGTTAAAAATGAGAGGTCGAATCGTTGGATTGAAGGAGAAAAGAGGATTTCCTCTAAATTGGCAAAAAGAGGAAAAATGGTCAAGCTAGGTAAGGTTTCTATATGCCATTTTCTAGTATGTTAATCTAGACTTCTTGATGAGTGATTTGGTGTATATAATGTTAGATTAAATGCTCATTTACATGCTTAAACAACTATAACCTAAAATGGTTTTAGTGAGAGAAAATTGGAATGACATAGAGCTAATGATGATTTGAGCATGTAGAGATGTTAATGAACATCTATAGATGATTCTAAGATGGCATTGTGAAATCCATAAGTTGGACTAGATGAGAATCGATAATGGGCATGATAAGTGTTTGATGAAATGCCATAGAGAAAGAAAATGATGAACTAGAGGTATTGTAAACTTAATGTCGATTTAATACGAATCAATAGACTCGAGGAGTCTAACGGATTCTCGAGTAACAAATAGAATAGTCGAAATGGACTTAAGAGGGAGTAAAGTTTGATAAGACGAAATGAGGCCAAATGGGTGTAAAATGGCCCAAGGCATTGAATTAAACTTCTTGCAAGTGAAAATGATGCATATTGGAGTATATTAACATGAATTGTAATTCACTGTAGCTCCAAAACATCAAGTTAAAGCCGATAAGATCGGATCACGAGCATTGGCAATCGAGGAAGGCAATTCAAGCATGCTTCGAGGTAAGAGACTTATGCGAGCTATTAGAGATAGCTATACGTATGTTTTCCTACTTGCTATGTGTGAATGTATGCGATAAGTATGTAGATATTGATATATCTAGGTGAAAACTACGTATGAGAATAAGTCTATAAGTATGAGTTGCATGACTTCTATGTTATTGTTGTGAAAAGATGTGACATCTAAGAATTTTGTACATATCTAAACTATGTAATGAGAACATGAAATGTAATTGAATTGAAATAAATGTGATGTACCTCTATATTGAGGTGGTATGGAATGAAATTTTAAGTGATGAATGAGTTATAGATGAGAATTTATGTTAAAGTGTGAAACTACGGGGCCAGATCGATCTTGGAGAAGAGAGGATCGATCTGGTAGGCCAAAAATGACAAGGAAAGAGGAATTTAAGCGAGCATATTGATCTCCAATGGAAGGGGATCGATCTACTTATGATTCTGTAATGAAGAGATCAATCTCATGAGGAAGGAATCGATCTCAAAATATTTCTGTAAAGGAGAAGATCGATCTCCTCAAAGAGTAGATCGATCTCATGTAGCATTCTGTAAGGAGAAGATCGATCTCCCCAAGGAGCATATCGATCTCATGAAGCATTCTGTAAACTAGAGATCGATCTCACAATTGGAGCAAATCGATCTCATAAAGCCATTAAGAGATCGATCTCACCCCACGACAGATCGATCTCCTAAGCATAAAATTATCCCAAATTGTCCTCAAATTCAAATGCAGATCGATCTCATCAAGAGCCAGATCGATCTCCTACCCTCAATCTATATAAAGACCCCTTTGTTTTTCCTAGAAATGGATCTCTCTCTCTCCCAAACCTCCATTTCAATCGAACCCTAGCTTTCTCTCTCTTTTAAAGTCCCCATTTTCGTCCAAATCAAGGGTTGTAGCAAGAAGGAAAGTTGTTCCTCACTCAAAGGAGAACAACATACTTGGTAATCGAAAGACGAATCGAATTGAGGTGTGAGTTAAGCACTCCACAAGTTTGGGTAATCTCTAAACTTCAATCTTGGATTTTGAAGTGATTTTTGGTGATTGTGAATATGGGCATTGTGATGAAATAGTTAGGAAATTATTAAAGTTGACAAAAATTGTGATTTTATTGGATTGATGATGATATTAAGTAAATTGTGGCAAATTGAGATTTTCATCTATAAATTGGAAATTGAGGCAATGAGGTGATTTTGGAATGGGTATTATGCATGAGAAATGTGGTGGATGAGATTATGAATTTGATAGAGTCATGAGAAATGGGATAATTAAGGTATTTAATGAGAATATGGGCAATATGCTCGATGTAGAGATTTGAAAGTTATGTGATAATGAGTTATTGATGTTTTAACATCGTTAGACAGCTCGGGAGTTCCAGAGAGGAATGCGAGACTAGTCCGTGATATGGGGGAACGATTGCACTATACGAGGTGTAAAGAGGTAAGGAAAACTTAAACTCGTTTATGTATGTGAATTGTGAAATGTTGTAGCATGAATTGTGATTGAGAAAACAAGCATGTTTTATGTGTTATGAATGAGAGATTGCAAACGATTTTATAGCTGGTTGGGGCCCAATTTTTATGAGTTCTAAACTATGTGTGAAAATGTTTTACAATCGTTTTGTGTTTAAAATGTGAAAAAGAGATTTGGGCTCTACGTTAAGGCATACTAAGATTGAGAAATGTGTGCGTGATTTTGTCGGTTGGAACTCGGTTTTAACATATTTTGTGTTGAGTACATAAATGTTTTAAATGAGATTTATGAAAGAAAACCATTATGAGTTCTACGTGAAGGAAAAATGTTTTATATGATAATGGCTAATGATTGAGACTTAGGCGTGTCATGTTGAATACACATCGGGCCTTGTTCTGGTAACATGTAAGTCCGATTATTCCTCCGCTTTGGTAGCGTTGGGAGGCCTTGCTCTGGTAGCATGTAAGTCCGAGCCTTACTCTGGTAGCATGTAAGTTTGATATTCCTCCGTTTTGGTAACGAGAGATGCCTCCGTTTTAGTAACGTGAGATGACCCCCGTTCTGGTAATGCTGGGTGGCCTTGCTTTGGTAGCATGTAAGATCGAGAGAGTGGGACCACATGATAGTGTGCATGAGGAGAGGCATTGCTTTGGTAGCATGTAAGGCCGGGCCTTGTTTTGGTAACGCATAAGTCTAATATACCATGTATACGACCATATGTCGACGTTCCCTCTTATGAGGATGCCTGGGATGTGCACCCAAAGGAGATATATTATTCATGTGCCATGATGAAGTTTTATATAAGTTTTATTGCCTAGTCTCCTTTTTATACACATGAGTTGTGTTTTGTGGCTATGCCACGTGTATTTTATTGCGGTGATTTTTTATCACGTTTTAATGAGAAAAGCCATTATCACATCATGATTTTCACATGCTTGTAACTTTGATTTATACTAAGTTATGTACTCTCATGTTTTCACACGATTTTAGAGAATGAGATGAGAATGATGTTTTATTAAGTCATGCTACATTTTCTAACGAGTTTTCAAATATGAGTTAAAATGATTGTGCTGTGTAAATCATTGTTTTATTGATGAGTCCCTTACCCCCTTACTGAGCGATTTAGAAGCTCACCCGATTTTCTCTCCCTCCAGATTTCTTCAAGTGAAGAGAGTTTTCCCTGCGACGTACGGAGTAGTGGCTAGTGGAGGACTTGAGCTCCAGGTCATTATTGTATTGAGGTATAATTTATCTTTTCATGTACCCAGACTAAAGTTGTAATTACACACTTGTTATACAATGATGTATGGGATGTATTATGATTAGTTAACTCAGAATTGAGTAATGTATATAATATGATATATACTATTTTATGATGAGATCCTGAGGCATGATAAGTATGATGATGCATGACACTGCACAGGAATGCACTCTTAATTGTGATTTGATGAGTACAAAGTTTTAAATTTGCCCTATTTTCCGAGTGCAAACGTTTAGTAAATTGCATGATAAGCTCTTAACGAGTGATTGAAGGGAGATTTGTCCTAGAGCCTAAGTGGCAATTGTAAATTTACCAGCCTTACTCGAACATCATTTTTAAAAGGGATTTTGAGAAAAGCAAAAAGGGTGCTCGATGCCTCAGGTGATGTTGTGTGTTCCACTCAAGAGCTCGCACTAGATTTTTAGGAATCATGCTAGAGCCAAAGAGTACTGCCTAGTGATGTTGCTCTAATTATGCTCGCATGTGACCCCCTCAATTTAAAGTGATGGGCAAAGCCGTGCTCGATGCCTTAGGTATGTTGTGTGTTCTTACGCTGAGTTACTCGCACGTGGTCTCTTGAGCTTTGCTGTGTGATAAGCAAAACCATGCTCGATGCCTTGGGTGATGCTGTGTGTTCCGCTTGAGAGCTCGCACGAGAGCTTATGAGATTTCTGTGTGATGAGCAAAACTGTACTGGAGGCATCGTGTACTACTTAGTGATCTTGTACAGACCTACTCGCACGTGGTTTTAAGATAATGGAATGGGTGATAAGGATCCATGGGAGCACGATGTACCATGAACGTTAGCCATGGGGTACGATGTGTCGTGATATCTTAGTGATTCTGTGTGAGCTGAAGGGATGGTTGATCCGCCTTCCCAAGGATAGGATTCTTGCACACATGATCAGTGTTGCCTGGAATCCGGACTATCGCCATAAGTCTTCTTTTATCTCTTTGATACGACATTTTGTTACTACTATGTGAGGTGACAAATGTTCCCCCCTGCTGTGTGAATAAAATCCCATTATATGTCTCATGTTCATTGATTTAAAAAGAGATTTGTAAGTGTGTTCTGTGTGAACTGATAAACAAAGCTGTGTGGTTTTCAAAGATTGATCCGTGTGAATTGATGATGTATATGCATGTACCCATCTAGCGAATTAATGGTTTCACATCGATGGAAGTTATTTTAAAGAATGCATTTGTATGTAGCTCACCCCATTTTTTCCTCCTCCGCAGATACTACGCAGTATTGATTATTGCAGTTGCCCTGCTACGGTGTGCTCCAGTTCTCTAGCATTATAGATGTATACACTTGAGAGAAAAATTTTGTATCCTATAATTTAATGCACAGACTAGTGATCTTTTGTACGAAAGGGATGTGTATAATAGAAACTGATGTAAACGTTTCCACACAATTTTATAAAAGAACAGTTTTTATTTCGTTAAATGAATTTAAATTATGAGTGGATGAGATGTGGATATGGATGTTGATTCGCAGTCCAACTGTTAGTAGTAAGTTAAGTCACGGGAAGAGGGTCGTGACAGAATGAATGCAATGTTTTTGCAGATGTTTAAGTTGGATCAATATTAACTTGTCACGACCCCCAATTTACCGAAAATCGCTACCATTTTTTTATCCATTGTTCTTACGTTCCTTCGATCGTGAACAACTTCACCACCAACAGTTAGGCTGTGCATCGATATTAATCTCATCAAACCATACAATTTCAATTCACTTTTTATTTAAATGTAAACACTTGCATTTCATAGTCAAAGTTACGATTTTACATGTGTTTACAATTCTTTAGATCCCCAAATGTTACATTCAAAATATTATTGTGCTATTGAATGTCTAGATACAAAACTGTACAAAAGTGTAGACCTTTATATGAAGGGATGCAGCAGACACTAGATATCAGATCCTCAGTCGCTTTCAATCTACTAAAAGTGCGCTGTTGATGGAGGTCCATTTGCACGTGATGCCAAGGATCCATGGGTCATCCAATGAGGTCCCCCAACCATCTATATTTGTTTGGAAGCCCAAACGACATGAGTCTTAGTTTACAAATTGGGTCAAGTGTTTAAATAGCCCACATTTGAGTTTTATTGCGTTTTACACTAATTATCCTATGTAACTAGGCTTAGGTGTGAATTTAGGTTTTAGTCTTAGTTTCTGTTTGGTGTTAATTTCACCCCACTTGTTTAAGGGCTTAAGTGCTAGATATTATTATAAATACTTTGTAAACACTTTTGAAAAAGAGAATAGATCAGATTGAATTTTCAAAAATTTGAGTGTGCCTCTTTCTAGGGTTCCCTCTGAACTAGGCTTATCAAGGTCTTCTTCCTTGTGGCGCCTCCCTCTTCACCAACCACCATTGTTATACATTAGGTTCTCGAATTTTATATTCGTAGGGTCGATGTCCAATACCTTTGGTTCAAGTCTCTTTAGACTTTGGGTCTAGGTTGTTATTCTATTTTCCATTCAAACTCTATCATCATTATTTTCGCCACGCTTACATTTTTTTTGTTGTTTCAATTCCCAATCCACACGTTTCCTTGATCATCCTAAATCATCCTCTTGTACGCACATATCAGTTTGGCATCATAGCAAGGTTTCGATTTTTTGGTTGTGCGTCTTCCCCTTCATCTCTAACACTAAGTCAGTTTCAAAAAGAAAAAAAAGAAAGAAAGAAGAAAAAAAAACAGTGTACGGTTCAAACACTGTTCATAAAAAAATTATGTTGAGTTACGAGACGCACGAGTACACATTTTAAAGAAAACGATGAAATACAATGAACCTGTAAATTTTATTCACGAGCCCCATCCTCTCTTGGCCAAATTCCATTATTTTCCTATAGTTTTAGGCATTTTTTTATTTTTCTGGTGATTATTTCTTTGAGATTCTTGTTGTGTTTGAGTTGGACTTCTGAAATTTTGTTTCAAGTCAGTATCTTAGCCACACTAAAACTCTTCCTCACCACCCTAGCCACAAATCAGATTGGTCTTTGTTAAAAAAAGCAAAAAAAAAAAAGAAAAAAAATCCTACACTTAGTTGTAGTGTTTGAGTTGGATTCTACACTTAGTCATTGTGTTTGAGTTGGACTCTACAGTTAGTCGTATTTGAGTTTGACTCTACACTTAGTCACTGTGTTTGAGTTGGACTCTACACTTAGTTGTTGTGTTTGAATTGGACTTCTGAATTTTTGTTTCAAGTTCGTCTCTTAGCCACACTAAAACTCTTTGTAAAAAAAAAAGCAAAAAAAAAAGAAGGAAAAAAAGAAAAAAATACTTGGTGAATTGGTTGATCTTTCGAGGTTGAATCTTTGACTGAGTCTCTAGTACGATTGTGGACCTATAAAGTTGAGGTAGAGTAAGGGAAAAAGGCATGAGCGTGTGAGAAACATTAGTAGAGAAAAGCCAAATTACTTGAGTGAAACACAAGTGTGAGTGCCCCATCTTGAGCGAATTGAGTGTAAACACGTGAGGTTATCACTTGTGAGGTTCTTTGTTTTCTATTATCACTAACGTTTCTTGCAGGTTAAAGATGTCTTATGAAGGTGATAAATCAGACTTTAAAAAAATTGAGTTCATGCTCCAGCCAATGCAACAACAGTTCCAACGGATAGACGTGAAATTCAATGACATTCATGATAAGTTGGACCGACATGAAGCTCAGTTTGCAAGGATCCAACAAGATGATTCCTCCCGTATGAAAAGTAAGATTGTTAAAAATGAAGAGTATGATGATAATATTGGGTATGATTTGGAAGAAGAGTCTGAGGCAAATAGACTGTGAGACCCCGTACATGTATAGTTGCAAAATGTGTAATTGGACCAATGAATGCCAATGGACTTGTAAGGTAAATTGTAATTGATGTAAGTCCATGGATTCAAAGTACATATGTGTAATATGATTTTGTAATGCACACATAAGTTTCATTGAGTATGAATATGAAGAAATGAGTTCTTGCAAGTGATAAATGTGATTAGAACTCAAAATAAATAGTGTGGTAAATGGAAGAAAGTTGTATGAATATAAATGCTTTCATTTGGTTTTATATAGTGTATCTTGGGATATACAATGAATGCACACAAGTTTCAATGTGCATAAGATATGAATAGATGCCATTTTCAAGTTATAAAGGAGGATGGATGAGAAAATGGCTATGATAGCAAATTAAGGGTGCTTTGGTGTGAGTTACAGCAGGAGAACTGCAGAAAATCTGGGAAGTATAAAGGCCAGATCGATCTCATAGGATGAGAGATCGATCTGGAAGAGCCAGAATGCTCTTATTTGGGCAATGGAATAGAGCAGATCGATCTCCAATGGGGCCAGATCGATCTCCTAAGCATTCTGTAATGACTGTAATGAAAAGATCGATCCTCAAGCATATAGATCGATCTCCTTAGCTCTCTGTTTGGGAGCAGATCGATCTCATGCTTAAAATGCCGTGAAAATGAGAGATTTAAGGGGACCAGATCGATCTCCTCTTGGACCAAATCGATCTGCTCAAGTGGTTTCTATAAAAGGAGTGTTGGAAATCTAAAAATTTTGAAAAAACACCAATCTTCCATTTCTAACCCAAAAACCTAACTTTCTCTCTCTAAAATCAATCATTTCCAGTAAGATTTGAGAGGAGGCCATTAGACATTAAGTTGTTCATCTTAAGGAAGAGAACAACATAGTTGGAACCCAAAATCTCATTGTTGGTATTGAAGGAGCTAAGGGCATTGACATTTGGAGCAAGAAGAAAAATCAGTTTTGGTAAGATTCTAATACTCCAATCCAAGTACATTGTTTATTTAAGTGATTTTGGAGTTGAGTTGGATGTGTATTGATGGATAAATTATCTAGGGATGTCGTGGAATTGGTGTGACCTAGAAAACTTAGAATGGGTATAATGTGAGAATATATGGGTTAAATGAGTTTATGATTTATGGGCATGCTAAAGTTGTTATTGAGGTAATGTCTATGATTTTAGATGGTTAAATGGAATTACATTGTGAGTTTGGAGGAATTGTGAAAATGAGTATGTATATGCTTGATAAATGCCATAGTGAGGGAACTCATGAAATATGAACACTATGAGCTTAATGTCGATTTAATATTGATTTGGAATAAGTTAATAGGCCTAAGAAGATCCATAGACTCGAGTTATGGGTAAAGTAATGAAACGAGGCCTCATAAGCGTTAATAGAGGCTATAGATTGAATTGACTATAGCAAGCACAAGGGTTGCATTATATGGATCGAATATAATGTGAACTATGATCATGCGCAGTTTCGAGGAGTCCGTTGGAGACAAATCGAACCATACGAGTAAGCAGCTTAAGGAAGTGGAATCACGCATCGCGATTCCAGGTAAGGGAATTCTGTAAGTATATAGAGGTAGCTGCTCATATTTTGTGGGTGTATAGGGCTTATGAAATGTGCATGAGTTTATAGAAATGTGTTTGAAGATGTATGGAAATTACTATGAGTATTTGTATGAGATTTGGTTGTTTGAAATGGTTATTAAAAAGGGATAGTAAGGCTAATACTCACGTGTTTTGAATGCTTTTACAAAACACAATGCTTTGATTTGAGCAAATAAAAGGATAGGCTGGCTAGTACTTGAATGATGTTGTGAAATCTATCGTGTGTATGTGATTTAATTCGCGCTAGAGCCTCGCTCGCACTGGATTTCTATGTTTTCACTTGTGTGAAACGTGCTTGAGCTTAGCTCGCACTTTGATTTGAATTATGACGATGTTTTATAAACCGTACTAGAGCTTACACTCGTATGTAGATTTGAGTAGTTTTTCTTTTACATATAACCGTACTAGAGCTATGCTCGTACGTGGTTTCTTCATAGTTTTATGCATAAATACCGTACTAGAGCATTGCTCGTATGAAGTGATTGGTTTTGATACATGAATTCGCGCTAGAGTGTAGCTCACGCTAGTTTTCACACTGTGGTATGTATGAGGCCGTGGTGAGAGATACGGATTAACTCAGGGAACCCAACAGGCCTGACAGACCTCTTGAGTGGGGTGAGGGTGAGGGGCTAGGACCTGACATAATCCATTCAGGGAACCCAACAGGGGCGAGCAAGGCCATGAGGGGCTAGGACCTGGTATTGAGGGTACTCCCACACGCTCTTGAGACTATAAAGGTTACACTTGGTATGGGGTAGATAAGACTTATGGCAGGCACCCCCAACCTTGTTATGGGTCCACGGAGAACGATGTACCGTGTATATCACATGGAGTACAATGTACCGCGTGGTGGTTACTTGATTTGAGAAAGTCTGACGGAGAACTAACCCACCTTCGTACCAGCATGATACCCCGCACACCGAGATCTGTGTTGTATGGGATGATATGTGACAAATGGCCAACGTAGTCACTTGAGATATAGTAACCTGTCTCCTTGCTTGATTTACTTACTACCACATGATTTTAATCTCTAAGTGTGATTGTGATTGTTCAAGGTAGACCCGAAGGAGGGGTCGAGCCTTGCGGAATTGATTTGTGAAATGAAAATGAGGTTGTGATTGTGAATTGATGTGATGAGATTGTATATGTTTGAGAAAGAGTTTTATGACGTGGGTTTAAAAAGGAGGTTTCTTAATGAATTGCCCTTTTTATGAATTTAAATGAGATTGAGCATGAGATGATTTATACATGATGTTTTTACCATGTTTTATATGCAAATTTTACATGATTTTGATACATGATATATATGTATACTCATATGGCATAGTTTACTTCCTCATGCTCCTACTACAAACGATTTATGCATAACACTACCAGCATGTAGATAGAGTAGTTATATACCATGCTTGCATTATTGCCTTACTGAGCGTGTGGTTGCTCATCCCTCTCTATTTCCCCCCTCCTACAGAGCGTGCATAGTAGCCCAGTGAGGACTGAGGCGTGGTATTTTGGATTCTGCTGCATCTCCATCACTTAGAGGTATATACACAGTGATTTCTTTTGTATCTAAATAATGTAAAAGCACAGTAGTCATTTGAAATGTAATTATGGGGGATATAGATGTCAGTAATCATATTTTGTATAAGTAAACGATTAACTTCGAATGTATGACATCGTTTTATTAAATTGTGAATGAATGGTAAGTGATATTTATTATTGACTCACAGCCCAACAGTTTGTGGTGAGTTAGTTCATGATCGGATAAGGTAACAGTAAAACGCGAAAAATTTTCAGTGATTTTCGGTTAAAGAGAATGGAATTAGGTCATGACAGAGATTGGTATCAGAGCTGAGTTGGCCTGATGTGAGTCAGTAATAAAACGTAGGAAAGTACATCCCCATATTACTGTGCTTTTGTTTAGATATAACTGTGTATATCATGATGGATTGAGCTTAATAAATTATTATAATACAAGAAGTTAGGCACTATGCCAGTTACACGCAAAGGTAGAGGGGCGAGAGCACGTGCTAGAGGCAGTAGAGGTAGGCCTGAGAGCCGTGCGGAGCCACAGACTGAGCAAGCTCCACAAAATCCTGCTGAGAGAGCAGAGGATACTGAGGCTCGCTTCGCTAGGTTAGAGCAGAGTATTGAGAACCTGGCAGAGATAGTCACGCAGGCCTTGGGTGCCGGCAATAGACGAGGTCCCACGGCACAGTCTACTACTGAACAGGCAGCTGCAGAGGCGGAGAGACCTCAGACTGCTGAGACAGCTATAGTTGCACCACCTCCAGCCCAGGATATAGCTTCTCCTATCGCTCCACAGCAGAGCGGTAGTGATTTGGGGTATGACTGCGATTTAAGCAGGTTGCGCGAGTTTCAAGCACTGAAACCCCCAGTGTTCAGAGGGGTGAAAGACCCAATGGTCACGGAGGATTGGGTGTATAAGATGGAGAAACTGTATAGGTTTTTCTGATGCACTTCAGCTGAGAAGGTAGCCTTTGTCATGTTTATGTTGAAAGGCGAGGCCGAGCATTGGTGGAGGTCCACCGAGGTTATTTTGAGGGCCAGATACTCTGAGATCTCATGGGAGACATTTCTAGAGGCCTTTAGGAGACAGTGTATCCCAGCCACCGCACAGAGAAAATTACGGATGGAATTCATGAATCTGGTTCAAGGGAACCGAACTGTGGACGAGTATAAGTCCAAGTTTATGTCATTGGGGAGATATGACCCTGACACGATGGGTAGTGAGACCGAAAAGATACAGAAGTTCATGGATGGATTGAGATTGGCCATCCGGACTAAGCTAGCTCCCTTCGACATTTTGACTTATGAGGAGGCTATACATAAGGCTCAGTTATGCGAGCAAGATTTTGAGCGGAATGGCTTCGAGCTTGGGAGAATCAGTGTTAGAAAGGATAGAGACCGAAAGAGATCCGGGATGGATAGAGGGTCCAGGAGAGGAGGCCAAAGATATTTTGATAAGAGGCCCAAGATTGAGGAGGTGCAGGAGAGAGCTGCTAGACCTCCCATGTACCCGACTTTGACTGCACCGAGGGGTATGACTATTGGAGTACCACGACCTACCATGGATCAGTGTAGGAGATGTGGGAGATACCATGGCACTAGACCATGTCAGGTGCCCCCTGTTTCGTGTTTTAGGTGTGGGAGGCCAGGACATATATTGAGGTTCTACACTGAGATGATTGAAACTATCCCACAGAAGGGCAAGGAGCCTGAGGGACCTCCAGTTGAGACAGCGGCCCCGAGGAGGAGGGCTACAACTAAGGAAAAAGGAAAATAGGCTGCAGGTGTAAGCAGAGGAAGAGTACATGCACTGGATCAGGACACCGCAGATGCTTCGACGGATGTGATTAAAGGTACCATCTGAATCTTTGATTTAGAAGCATTGGTATTATTTGATCCTAGTGCCACGCATTCTTTCATATCACCTTCCTTTGTACATAAATTGTTTAAGCATGTGAAACCAACATTGTTGGATAAAATGTTGATGATTTCCACACCCATGAATGATAGTCAATTGACTGAGCATGTATGTAGAGATTGTAAGTTAAAGATAGAGGAAAAGGAAATGATAGCCAATTTAATCTTGTTGAATATGAATGATTTTGATGTAATATTGGGAATGGATTGGTTGGCAATCTTATTGTAAACTTTGATGAAAGGAAATGATATGAAAATAGTATGTTTGTTGTAAATAAACGAGTATGATTTTAAATGCATATTGCTTAAGAGATAATTTTATTGTTTATGATAAATGTTGAATGTAGAGTGATAGTTTATGTTACTAACGATGGAGAGGATAATGTGAAGGGTTCATCACATACGTGGTTGATATAGATGGGGCACACCCGGAATTGAGGGACATACCCGTAATTATGGATTACCTTGATGTCTTTCCGGATGAATTACCAGGACTACCACTTGAAAGGGAAATGGAATTCTACATAGAGTTAGTGCCTGGTACAGAGACGATATTGAAACCACCCTATAGAATGGCTCCGATAGAATTGGAAGAGCTGAAGAAACAACTGCAAGAGTTGCTGGAGAAGGGGTTTATTAGACCGAGTGTCTCACCTTGGAGAGCACCGGTATTGTTTGTAAGGAAGAAGGATGGAAGCCTCTGACTGTGTATAGATTATCGGTTGTTGAATAAGACCACCATTAAGAACAAGTACCCCCTTCCAAGAATCGATGATTTGTTGGATCAACTCCAGGGAGCTGAAGTATTTTCTAAAATAGACCTGCGGTCAGGGTATCATCAGTTGAGGATCAGGAGTGGAGATGTACCCAAGACAGCATTTCATACCCGCTATAGCCACTACGAGTTTTTGGTGATGCCATTCGGATTGACGAATGCTCCCGCAGCATTTATGGCATTGATGAATGATGTATTCAAGCCATACCTGGACAAGTTTGTGATAGTGTTTATCGATGACATTTTGGTGTATTCCAAGTCCAAGGAAGATCATGAGGAGCACTTGAGGATAGTTCTGCAGACCCTTCAAGAGAGAGAATTGTATGCCAAACTCAGCAAGTGTAACTTTTGATTGGAACAGATCTCATTTCTGGGGCATGTGGTGTCAAAGGATGGGGTATCAATGGATCCATCCAAGATGGAGGCAGTTATACAGTGGGAACAGCCCAAGACAGTTACTGAGATCAGAAGTTTCTTGGGATTGGCAGGATATTATCGAAGATTTGTATAGGGTTTCTCCAGACTAGCTGCTCCGTTGACATGCCTCACGCGTATGGACATTAAGTTTGTATGGGATGAGGCATGTGAGAGGAGTTTTGAGGAGCTTAAGCGTCGATTGACGACTGCTCCAATTCTCACCATTCCTACCAGCTCAAGAGGATTCTCGGTGCATACAGATGCATCACACTAAGGACTGGGCTGTGTACTTATGCAGGATGGGAAGGTAGTTGCCTATGGATCTAGACAGTTGAAAGATAATGAGAGGAACTACCTGACACATGATTTGGAGTGGCGGCTGTAGTATTTGCTTTGAACATATGGCGCCACTACCTCTATGGTGAGAAATTTCAAGTGTTCACAGATCATAAGAGCCTTAAGTACCTGTTCTCACAAAAAGAGCTGAATATGAGATAGAGGAGATTCGAACTCCTGAAGGACTATGATTGTGAAATCATGTACCATCCGGGTAAGACAAATGTAGTTATCGATACTTTGAGTAGAAAGAACCTTGGGTTGGTATCATATATGATGGTACGGGAACATGAATTGTTAGAACACTTTGCGAACCTCAGTTTGGATGTAACCCCACCTGGTTCGGAGAGACTTGAGATCGTGGCTAGTTTGAGACTAGAGCCATAGTTGATTGGCCGTATTCGGCAAGCCCAGCAGAGCGATCGACGATACATCGATTGGCTAAGGCAGATACAGGCAGGTGTGGGTAGTGATTTTAAGCTGAGTACAGATGGCTTATTGAGGTTCAGAGGCAGAGTATGCATCCCCAAGGATCCTGAGATCAGGAGAATGATTTTATCAGAGGCTCACTCATCGAAGTATACGATACATCCAGGAAGTACCAAGATGTATCAAAATCTTCGGAAGGTTTATTGGTGGTCTAGAATGAAAAGAGACATTACTGAATATGTCGCTAAGTGTCTCGTTTGTCAGCAAGTGAAGGTAGAGCATCAAAAGCCTACAGGATTATTGCAGCCTCTACCGATACCGACATGGAAGTGGGAGCATGTCACCATAGATTTTGTGATGGGGTTACCGAGGACCCGCAGAGGTCATAATGCCATATGGGTTATTGTGGACCGATTGACTAAGTCCGCCCATTTCTTGGCTATGAGAGCTACCGATACACTGAGTCAGTTGGCAAACCTGTATATTCGAGAGATAGTACGGCTACATGGTGTACCAGTGAGCATTGTTTCTGATAGGGATGCCCGCTTCACTTCCCATTTTTGGAAACATTTTCAGGAAGAGCTGGGGACCCGACTGAGTTTTAGCACCGCTTTCATCCTCAGACAGATGGGCAGTCAGAGAGGACTATACAGACCCTAGAGGATATGCTGAGAGCATGTGTACTGGATTTTAGAGGCTCCTAGGATGACCACCTGTAGTTAGCCGAGTTCGCTTATAATAATAGCTATCATGTGAGTATCGGGATGGCACCCTATGAGGCATTGTACGGGCGTAGATGTCATTCCCCTATTGGATGGGAAGAGGTTGGTGACAGACATATTTTTGCTCCGAACTTAGTGCAGCAGGCATCTGAGGACGTCTAATTGATATGTGAGAGATTACGGACAGCTCAGAGCCGACAAAAGAGTTATGCTGACAAGAGACGGAGACCACTAGAGTTTGATGAGGGTGAGTCAGTATTTCTGAGAGTTTCACCATCGAAGGGTATTATGAGATTTGGTAAGAAGGGCAAGCTGAGCCCTAGATATATCGGACCCTTCGAGATTTTGGAGAGAGTGGGAGATAAGGCGTATAGGTTGGCATTGCCACCGGATTTGGCAAATTTCCACAACGTCTTCCACGTCTCGATGCTTCGAAAGTATCACCCAGACCCGATACATGTGATAAGATATGAGCCGTTGGAGCTCAATGAGAGTATGACATATGTTGAGAAGCTGGTTCGGATATTGGATAGAAAAGAGAAAGTGTTGCGGAATAAGACAATTCCCTTGGTAAAAGTTCTTTGGCAACATTACACGGCGGAAGAGGCCACATGGGAATTGGAGAACTTGATACGAGAGAAGTACCCCCAACTTTTTGAAGAGTGACTTGGTTCTAATTTGGAGGACCAAATTCCTTGAAGGATGGGAGAATGTGAGACCCCGTACATGTATAGTTGCAACATGTGTAATTGGACTAATGAATGCCAATGGACATGTAAGGTAAATTGTAATTGATGTAAGTCCATGGATTCAAAGTACATATGTGCAATATGATTTTGTAATGCACATACAAGTTTCATTGAGTATGAATATGAAGCAATGAGTTCTTGCAAGTGATAAATGTTATTAGAACTCAAATGAATAGTGTGGTAAATGGAAGAAAGTTGTATGAATATAAATGCTTCCATTTGGTTTTATATAGTGTACCTTGGGATATACAATGAATGCACACAAGTTTCAATGTGCATAAGGTATGAATAGATGCCATTTTCAAGCTATAAAGGAGGATGGATGAGAAAATGGCTATGGTAGCAAATTAAGGGTGTTTTGGTGTGAGTTGCAGCAGGAGAACTGTAGAAAATCTGGGAAGTATGAAGGTCAGATCGATCTCATAGGATGAGAGATCGATCTGGAAGAGCCAGAATGCTCTTATTTGGGCAATGGAATAGAGCAGATTGATCTCTAATGAGGCCAGATCGATCTCCTAAGCATTCTATAATGAAAAGATCGATCCTCAAGTATACAGATCGATCTCCTTAGCTCTCTGTTTGGGAGCAGATCGATCTCATGCTTAAAATGCCATGAAAATGAGAGATTTAAGGGGACCAGATCGATCTCCTCTTGGACCAGATCGATCTCCTCAAGTGATTTCTATAAAAGGAGTGCTGGAAATCTAAAAATTTCGGAAAAACACCAATCTTCCATTTCTAACCCAAAAACCAAACTTTCTCTCTCTAAAATCAGTCATTTCCAGTAAGATTTGAGGGGAGGCCATTAGACATTAAGTTGTTCATCTTGAGGAAGAGAATAACATAGTTGGAACCCAAAATCCCATTGTTGGTATTGAAGAAGCTAAGGGCATTGACATTTGGAGCAAGAAGAAAAATCAGTTTTGGTAAGATTCTAATACTCCAATCCAAGTACATTGTTTATTTAGGTGATTTTGGAGTTGAGTTGGATGTGTATTGATGGATAAATTATCTAGGGATGTGGTGGAATTGGTGTGACCTAGAAAACCTAGAATGGGTATAATGTGAGAATATATGGGTTAAATGAGTTTATGATTTATGGGCATGCTAAAGTTGTTATTGAGGTAATGTCTATGATTTTAGATGGTTAAATGGAATTTCATTGTGAGTTTGGAGGAATTGTGAAAATGAGTATGTACATGCTTGATAAATGCCATAATAAAGAAATTCATGAAATATGAACACTATGAGCTTAATGTCGATTTAATATCGATTTGGAATAAGTTAATAGGCCTAAGAAGATCCATAGACTCGAGTTATGGGCAAAGTAATGAAACGAGGCCTCATAAGCGTTAATAGAGGCTATAGATTGAATTGACTATAGCAAGTACAAGGGTTGCATTATATGGATCGAATATAATGTGAACTATGATTATGCGCAGTTTCAAGGAGTCCGTTGGAGACGAATCGAACCATACGAGTAAGCAGCTTAAGGAAGTGGAATCATGCATCGCGATTCCAGGTAAGAAAATTCTGTAAGTATATAGAGGTAGCTGCTCGTATTTTGTGGGTGTATAGGGCTTTGGAAATGTGCATGAGTTTATAGAAATGTGTTTGAAGATGTATGGAAATTACTATGAGTATTTGTATGAGATTTGGTTGTTTGAAATGGTTATTAAAAAGGGATAGTAAGGCTAATACTCACGTGTTTTGAATGCTTTTACAAAACACAATGCTTTGATTTGAGCAAATAAAAGGATAGGCTAGCTAGTACTTGAATGATGTTGTGAAATAGCCCATGTGAGGTGCTAAGCATGTTTTGAGATGTTTTGAATGCATGTGAGCCGCCTATTGTGTGTATGTGATATAATTCGCGCTAGAGCCTCGCTCGCACTGGATTTCTATGTTTTCACTTGTGTGAAACGTGCTTGAGCTTAGCTCGTACTTTGATTTGAATTGTGACGATGTTTTATAAACCGTATTGGAGCTTACGCTCATACGTAGATTTGAGTGGTTTTTCTTTTGCATATAACCGTACTAGAGCTATGCTCGTACGTGGTTTCTTCATAGTTTTATGCATAAATGCCGTACTAGAGCGTTGCTCGTACGAAGTGATTGGTTTTGATGCATGAATTTGCGCTAGAGCGTAGCTCGCGCTGGTTTTCACACTGTGGTATGTATGAGGCCATGGTGAGAGATACAGATTAAATTAGGGAACCCAACAGGCCTGACAGACCTCTTGAGTGGGGTGAGGGTGAGGGGCTAGGACCTGACATAATCCATTCAGGGAACCCAACAGGCCTAACAGACCTCTTGAGTAGGGTGAGGGTGAGAGGCTAGGACCTGAATCAGGGAACCCAATAGGGGCGAGCAAGGCCATGAGGGGCTAGGACCTGGTATTGAGGGTACTCCCACGCGCTCTTGAGACTATAAAGGTTACACTTGGTATGCGGTAGATAAGACCTATGGCAGGCACCCCCAACCTTGTTATGGGTTCGCGGAGTACGATGTACTGTGTATATCACATGGAGTACGATGTACTGTGTGGTGGTTACTTGATTTGAGAAAGTCTGGCGGAGAACTAACCCACCTTCATACCAGCATGATACCCCGCACACCGAGATCCATGTGGTCTGGGATGATATGTGTCAATTGGCCAATGTAGTCACTTGAGATATAGTAACCTGTCTCCTTGCTTGATTTACTAACTACCACATGATTTTAATCTCTAAGTGTGATTGTGATTGTTCAAGGTAGACCCGAAGAAGGGGTCGAGCCTTGCGGAATTGATTTGTGAAATGAAAATGAGGTTGTGATTGTGAATTGATGTGATGGGATTGTATGTGTTTGAGAAAGAGTTTTATGACGTGGGTTTAAAAAGGAGGTTTCTTAATGAATTGCCTTTTTTATGAATTTAATGAGATTGAGCATGAGATGATTTATACATGATGTTTTTACCATATTTTATATGCCAATTTTACATTATTTTGATACATGATATATATGTATACTCATATGGCATAGTTTACTTCCTCATGCTCCTACTACAAACGATTTATGCATAACACTACCAGCATGTAGATAGAGTAGTTATCTACCATGCTTGCATTATTGCCTTACTGAGCATGTGGTTGCTCATCCCTCTCTATTTTTCCCCTCCTACAGAGCGTGCATAGTAGCCCAGTGAGGACTAAGGAGTGGTATTTTGGATTCCGCTGCATCTCCATCACTTAGAGGTAATACACAGTAATTTCTTTTGTATCTAAACAATGTAAAAGCACAGTGGACATTTGAAATGTAATTATGGGGGATGTAGATGTCAGTAATCATATTTTGTATAAGTAAACAATTAACTTCGAATGTATCAAATCGTTTTATTAAATTGTGAATGAATGGTAAGTGATGTTTATTATTGACTCACAGTCCAACAGTGTGTGGTGAGTTAGTTCACGATCGGGTAAGGTAACAGTAAAACACGAAAAATTTTCAGTGATTTTCGGTTAAAGAGAATGGAATTGGGTCGTGACATAGACATCATAGAAGGCATCATGAGTATAGAGATAGAGATCGAGTTGATAGAGCCCGTGATAGAGGCAAAGAGAATATGGATGGAAACCTTGGTAGCATAAAATTGAAGATTCCTCCTTTCCAAGGCAAGAATGATCCCGAGGCATATTTAGAGTGGGAAAGGAAGATTGACATGGTATTTGACTGCCACCACTACTCTGAGGTAAAGAAGGTTAAACTTGCTGCAGTAAAGTTCACAGAATATGCTATGGTATGGTGGGATCAGCTGGTCTCCAGTAGAAGAAGATGTGGTGATCCTTCAGTGTCTACATGGGATGAGATGAAGCGTATCATGAGGAAAAGATTTGTGCCTAACCATTATTACAGAGAGCTGTACCAGAAGCTCCAAGGTCTCACCCAGGGTTCAAAAAGTGTTGACGATTATTACAAGGAGATGGAGATAATCATGATCCGAGCCAATATCTAGGAGGATGCAGAAGCTACTATGGCTCGTTTTCTCCAAGGTTTGAATCGTGAGATTGCCAATGTTATAGAGTTTCAACATTACATGGATTTAGAGGAGATGCTGCATGTGGCCATCAAAGTGGAAAGGCAACTCAAAAGGAAAGGTACATCCCGTTTCACTCCTAGTTCAGTTCCTTTTTGAAAGTCTAACACCTTTCCTAGGGATGATAAGCCTGTGTTTAAGCCTAAGTCAAAAAGTTTTGTTAAGCCAAAGTCTGAGGACCCTCCAAAGCCTAAGACTGAGCCTGCCCAAGCATCCCAGAGTAGAACAAGTGACATAAAGTGTTTTAAGTGTTTGGGTCGTGGACATGTTGCCTCTCAGTGTCCTAATCGTAGAGTGATGCTCCTGCTTGAGAATGGAGATGTTGAGAGTGAGGGTTTTGATGTTGGTATTGAGGATGAGATGCCTGCGTTAGAAGATGTTGAAGAAGAAGAAGTTGTTGAGTTTGCTACTTATGGTGAAGCACACTTATTGCCAGACGTGCTCTTAATACTCATGTGAAGTTTGAGGATGAGGTACAACGTGAAAACATCTTCCATACAAGATGCCATATTAGTGACAAGGTATGCTCTGTGATCATTGATGGTGGGAGCTGTACTAATGTTGCTAGCACATACCTTGTTGATAAGCTAAAATTGCCCACTACCAAGCATCACCGCCCATATAAGTTGCAGTGGATTAATGACTGTGGTGAAGTGAATATGGTGAAGCAAGTCTTGGTTCCTTTTCGTATTGGGAGGTATCAGGATAAAGTGATGTGTGACGTGGTACCTATGCAAGCTAGCCACCTGTTGCTGGGTAAATCGTGGCAGTATGATCGAAGAATCATCCATGACGGTTACTCTAACTGTTACTCCTTTTTATGGATGGCAAGAAGATCACTCTTGCTCTCCTTAGCCCTAAGGAGATTTACGAGGATCAATTAAGGCCGAAGGAGCAACATGACGAGCAAAGGAAGCTAGCTAAAGAAAAGAAAGGATGCAAGGAAAGTAAAACAGTGAGCTACCATGCCAACACCCGAGATGTGAAGACAACATTTATTGCTAAGTCTCCTATCCTTTTGCTCTTATTTAAAGATTCTTGTTTTATTGATATTGAACTCCATGATACTTTGCCTACTGATATTGTCTCACTATTGCAGGAGTTCGAAGATGCATTCCTTGAGGAGATACCAAATGGACTACCACCGATTCGTGGGATCGAGCATCAGATTAACCTTGTCCCTGGAGCTACCATACCTAACCGCCCATCCTACAGAAGTAATCCAAAGGAGACGAAGGAGCTTCAAAGGCAAGTTGAGGAGCTCATGAGGAAAGGTTACGTGAGAGAGAGCATGAGTCCATGCGTCATGCCCGTATTGTTTGTGCCTAAAAAGGATGGGACGTGGAGGATGTGCGTTGACTGTCGAGCCATCAACAAAATCATTGTAAAGTATCGCTATCCTATTCCTAGTCTAGATGACATGCTCGATGAGTTGCATGGTGCATGCATATTTTCTAAAGTTGATTTAAAGAGTGGATATCACCAAATTCGTATGAAAGAAGGTGATGAATGGAAAACCGCATTTAAGACTAAACATTATCTTTATGAGTGGTTAGTTATACCTTTTGGCTTGACTAACGCACCCAGTACTTTCATGCGCTTAATGAACTATGTTTTACGTGCTTTCATTGGTAAGTATGTGGTTGTCTACTTCGATGACATTCTAATTTACAGTAAAAGTCTGCATGAGCATGTTGAGCATCTTAGGAATGTTCTTACTGTTTTGAGGAATGAAAGTTTGTATGCCAATTCTAAGAAATGTACATTTTGCACTGATAAGGTTGTTTTCCTTGGGTATGTAGTTTCTTCACATGGCATTTCTATTAATGATGAGAAGGTAAAGGCAATTAGAGATTGGCCTATACCTAAGTCTGTTTCTGAAGTGCGCAGTTTCCATGGCTTAGCTAGTTTCTATCGTCGATTCGTTAGAGACTTTAGCACTATAGCCACACCTTTGACCGAAGTGGTCAAAAAAAATGTTGCATTTCATTGGGGTCCTGCACAATAGCATGCTTTTAATTTGCTCAAGGATAAACTTTGTTCTGCTCTTTTGTTAACTCTGCCTGACTTTACTAAAACTTTTGAGATTGAGTGTGATGCCTTAGGTGTAAGAATTGGAGCTGTGCTTATGCAGGAAAAACGCTCAATTGCCTTCTTCAGTGAGAAGTTAAGTGGGACAATACTTAACTATCCCACATATGACAAGGAGACGTACGCATTAGTGAGGGCCTTGGATACATGGCAACATTACCTGTTGCCCAAAGAATTTGTCATCCACACCGATCATGAGTCCTTGAAGCATCTGAAAGGACAGAGTAAGCTGAACAAGCGTTATGCCATGTGGATGGAGTTCATTGAGGCGTTCTCGTACGTGATCAAGTACAAACAAGGTACATGCGATTTGAGGATAAATCATTTTGAAGAAAGGGGGAATGATGGAGGTCCATTTGCTCGTGATGCCAAAGATCCATGGGTTATCCAATGAGGTCCCCCAACCATCTATATTTGTTTGGAAGCCCAAACGACATGAGTCTTGGTTTAGTAATAAGTTGGGTTAAGTGTTTAAATAGCCCACATTTGAGTTTTATTACGTTTTAGACCAATTATCCTATGTAACTAGGCTTAGGCGTGAATTTAGGTTTTAGTCTTAGTTTCTATTTGGTGTTAATTCCAGCCCACTTGTTTAAGGGCTTAAGTGCTAGATATTATTATAAATACTTTGTAAACGCTCTTGAAAAAGAGAATAGATCAGATTGAATTTTCAAAAATTTGAGTGTGCCTCTTTCTAGGGTTCCCTCTCAACTAGGCTTATCAAGGTCTTCTTCCTTGTGGCACCTCCCTCTTCACCAACCACTATTGTTATACCTTAGGTTCTCGAATTTTATATTCGTAGGGTCGAGGTCCAATACCTTTGGTTCAAGTCTCTTTAGACTTCGGGTCTAGGTTGTTATTCTATTTTCCAATCAAACTCTATCATCATTATTTTCGCTCCGCTTGCATTTTTTTATTGTTTCAATTCCCAATCCACACGTTTCCTTGATCGTCCTAAATCATCCTCTTGTACGCGCATATCATCTGTAGAGGGGGAAAATAAGGGGGTGAGCAACCACACGCTCAGTAAGGCAATCATGCGAGCAAATAGATAACTGTACTATCTACATGATCGTGATGGCATGCATAAAACCAAGCAGTTACACGTCATACCCAAAAACATCAGTTCATGCACATGTTCATGGTATGTAAAGCAGTTCATGTTATTCAAATCTGTACACAAGTCGGTAAATAAAACATGGAAAATCATCATGCGAGGTGCACTCAAAACAGTTCATGCTCTACATAAATTAGTACCAAATGTCAGTAACTAAAGCAGGGAAAATCATCATGCGAGGTATACTTAACATAGTTCATGCTCGACACATATCAATACCAAATCACCATCCGTCAAGACTCAGCCCCTCCCTCGGACTGTCGTGACTCACAAAACAATTTAAATCATGCAATCATCATAAACCAGGTGACATGTGAGATTAGGAAAATAATAAGGCTAATATCTAAGACTATTGTCATCTCCTTTAGGATCCCAGGCTACACGGATCCTAGTGTGCAGGGTATCATGCCTATCTGTTTCTGCACGGGAGGTGGGTCACATCCTACCCTTCGGTCCGTAGCAGATTTTACTTCATCCGAAGACGGTATATATATATATATCTAAGCACGGTATAACGTACTCCATGCTACATGCACGGTATAACGTACTCCGTGGACCTATATCATCATATCAAATCATGCCACATCTCAAAACGCACGTACGAGCCTATTTAATCGGTGTGACACAAAGTCTACTCGAAGCTCCCAGCACGGCTCCCAACATGTCAATAAAATCATATGCGAGCAAAGCTCTAGCACGGCTGTAAATGTATAGTGAACATCTAGTGCGAGCAACACTCCAGCACTATGTCATAAAATCCATGTGAAAACTTGTGCGAGATAGGCTCCAACACTCATGTATGTAAAACTCTAGTGCGAGTAGAGCTCCAACACTAATGCAAGTATGAAAATGTCAAATCTCGTACGAACAGCGGTCTAGCACACTTTAATTCCATAGAAACCATATAGGTGGCTAATCTTTGGTTATTAAAATCAAATCAAGTTGTTTTCTTGCAAACCATTTAAATGCTAGCCAACCTACCTATCCACATGCTAAAAGCAGTAAAAGACTCAAGAACATCATGTTCTTGCTTTTCATGATCTTTTCTAAAATCTCAATTTTTGCCCTTCCTAGGGGAAAAATGATAATTTACCATTTCGGACCCCTTAAAACATTATTTCTTCTCTATGACTCTCAGACATTTTAAGAAATTGTAAATGCGCCCGAAAACGCACACATATATCTCTAAGAGCCAACAAAATTCCCTTACCTTAAATCACTCGGAAGCTGCTTTTTCCTCCTTTCCCACTTTTCGTGATTGGGTCTAATTGGCTCCGGATATATCCTCGAGAGCAGCAAATATTCATCAATCACATCAGTCAACACCGATAACTAATTATTCTGACTTCATCATAGTCAATATATCTTATTGAGTTTATTTGCTCTTATTGGCCCCAAATTACACCTTAATGGCCTTACACCATATTAAGTCCATTCACACAACACTATTTATTTCACCTAGGCCCATTGGCCTTATTGGGTCAATTGTATCAAACTTGGTCCATGATCACATTTGGCCATGGCATGGTGGCCGAACACCCATCACGCCACCATGGCCAAATGCTAGTCATCGTCACGCCATTCGTAGCCAATTTGGCTAGCAAACTCACTTAGTTATTTTATCAAGCACTTGGCATGCATGCTTTAACCTTAGTTTTCCATTCATTCATGCATTTTCACAAACACCTTATATGCACACTTCATAACTTCATCCAATTTAATAAACTGATTTCACAAAACCATCTCAAAATCATGCATATAACATCACCAACACCATAGTATAATCAATTCATCATTAAATCAACCATAGCTCACTTTCTCACACTAAACCCATATTTAGTCATGAATTATTAAGCATGCTCAAGGATGTTTCAGCCAATCATACATACACCAATCAACTCATAAAAATGTCTAGATTAAAATATTTGAAGTTGGTGTATTGAAAACTTACCTAGCTTAACCTTTCTCTTTTGGCCAAAATTGGGGAAACACCTTGCTCCTTCAATCCAAAGATTCAACTACTAGTTTTTGACTATGTTGTTCTCCTTATCACTAGGAACAACTTTGCTAAAAGCAACCTTTCTCAAATCAGCTTGGAAGGTGATGATATTTTAGAGTGAGAAAGAACTTGTTCACTTGCTAAAATGGAGAAGAAATTGATATTCTGGGGAAGAAGGCTCGGCTGTCAGGCTTTTAAATAGAAATGGTATTGTGAGATCGATCTTCCTTTGGTTGAACTACACAAGTATTCAGTAAATGAGCTGTGGGATCGATCTGCTCTTGGGAAGGGATCGATCTGCTTTTAGGAAGGGATCGATCCTTTCTAGCCAGAAACCATTCGAGATCGATCTATTTTTGGGAAGGGATTGATCCTTTCTAGGCAGAATCACATTGAGATTGATCTTCTTTGGGAAGGGATCGATCCTCTCTATACTGAATCACATCGAGATCGATCTGCTTGCCTGAAAAATCTTTGTGATTTTGTTCTGGAATTACAAGATCGATCCTGTCGTGAAGGGAGATCGATTTGGCATTCATCTGCAGCATTCCAGCTGCTAATTTTTCCAGAATTTCAAAGGAAAGATTGCTTTTAAATGCTTCACCAATCATTTTGCATTCTAATTACACTTAGAGCATAAAAAGATTCATTTATTATGATTCACATATTATGTAACTTGTGTGTACAGCATGAAATCATAAATGGTACATAGAATTCATAGGCCTTACATTATCATTTCGTGTTTTAAGTCCTTATATTCAGTCGGAGTGGTTTAAATTTCATTCATTTAGTCGGTGGCCACTTTAGCCCTTATTTAGCCATTACATGGATTCATGAATATTCATTCATTCTCTTTGCAATTTCATTCAAGCAAAAGTTCTTATGATTCAATCAACATATGAAAATGTGTAAATCATATGAATCATAAAGAATACATCACCAAAAGTGGGTCTTACATAACTACTATGCCTCACTCTAATGTTTAGACTAGGACCCCAGATTATAAGAATCTAAATTATTATATTAAAGGATTAACTGACTAAGTTAATCACAACCTGCAATGCACATAGACAAGAAGTAAGAATAAAGAAAAAAGTTAGTCTATATTTTCGCAATTCGGGGCATTACAATTATTAATTTGACAATATAAAAAAATCATTCTACTAATTCACTATTAAAAAATCTATTAACCTAAACATTTGTTACTCATAAAATATTCATAATGTCCTTTTTTATATTAAAATTAAAAATCTTACATAAAATAATTTTAAAAAAACAATTAAAAATAATAAATAGTAATAAAATATATTGTTGATAATTGAGCATGTGATAGTATATATTAATTTAAGTTTAGCAATTGACTATATATATCAAAATAATTTGTGATTTTGGACCAAAATATCAACTTTCAATATAAAAGCTTTAAAGTTGAATTATAATAAAACTTTAAAGACTATAACGACATTTACCTTAAAAATATTTTTAATGACTATTTTTCGACGAAAACAAGCGAAGTAATTTGTCACTAGAAGTCTTACGCACGGATTATTTAATATTTGGCTGAGGGGATGATTACTGGAATTGAAAATTATATAAAGAGGTTGGAACGGCTTCTCAGAAACGATTGTCCAAGAATCTATTAAAGAAAATGTATAAAAAAAAAAAAAAAAATCAAAGAGACGCGACTTTGAATCCTTTTAATATAACATGATAATCGTAGCACTGATAAGGCTTTGCAGAGAAGAGAGGTACTGGATAGTGCGTTGAAGGGGGTAAAAGAAATGGCACCGGTGGGATTACCTCCTGGTTTTAGGTTTCATCCTAACGACGAAGAGCTCGTGAATTATTATCTCAAAAGGAAAATAAATGGGCAAGAAATTGAACTCGACATCATTCCCGAGGTTGATCTCTACAAATGTGAACCATGGGAGTTGGCAGGTTTCCTCTCTTTATCTCCGTGCATATTGTTTATATGATGAGTATAGGAATGCCCTCGCATCAATGCTCGTTCTATTTTTGCTCCTTTTTTTTTTTTTTTTCCTGCAACCCAATTTCATCTAGTTCAATGCAGATATGGTTTCATAGATAGTGTGACCACTGCCCTGCAATGATCAAAATATAGACATTGGATGAGTGTGCAAAAAGGATGTTTAGGCAACCCAAGAGTTGAATCCGCCGAAAAATTAATATTTTCATATAAGTTAAGTTAAATTTAGGGTTTAAATTTTGGGGTCAATATTTAAGGATATTAATTTTTTTGAATCTACTAGATTCAGATTACGTCCTTAAAATATTCCCTAAAAATTTAATTTGGAGGTTTGCATAAATTGACTCAAAATTATGTTGACAGTAAAAATATAAAAAAATGTCTCGGCATTGTAACTATCCAATATATTGTTAAATATTTGCTTTTGATTTTTCAAAATAATATATATATATATATATATATATTTATATTTATATTTATATTTATATTTATATTAACTTTCCCGTCGTAACCAAGTTTGTTTTGTTTACTGGTTTTCTTCTCCTAAGAGAAGTACGTGGGAGAAACATGTTTACCTTTTTCCTTCCAAAACTATAGTAAAAATGTAAAGCGTTGCCCCTGAATTATAATTAATTTCCTTCTTTTATTATATGACAGAAAAATCGTTTTTGCCAAGCACAGATCCGGAGTGGTACTTTTTTGGACCTCGAGATCGAAAATACCCAAACGGGTTCAGGACAAACAGAGCGACTAGGGCAGGATATTGGAAATCTACTGGGAAGGACAGAAGAGTTACTAGCCAGAATCGAGCCATTGGAATGAAGAAGACATTGGTTTACTACCGAGGCCGTGCTCCTCAGGGAGTTAGGACAGACTGGGTAATGCATGAATACCGCCTTGACGACAAGGAGTGCGAGGACACCTGTGAAATTCAGGTAGTTGGTGCATGATAAAGTTGAAAATCATGTTCATACTGACGATAGCATAAAAAAAAAGACACAATTCATTGACTAAATTACTGAACTACAAATGATAATCTCTAAGCCTCTATATACGAAAAAACATTAATTTCCTGCTTTACTAAAGATTATCATCCTTATAACCATCACTATATCTGATTTCGACTTTCTATCTTTTTCTTTCCTCCCTTCACCATCGGAGCGAAATCGAAAGATCGCGATGGAGTTGTACTTTTTTCATCTACCTTTATCTTTTATTGCTATTTGATTATGTTTCAATGAGCACAGATTGACCTTAACGAGTAGATTCTAGATACTAGATGTGTTGAAAACTTTTTAGGGTTAAGCGTGGGACTGAAACAAATTGCTTCTTGAAATGTATTCACTTGCTTTGCTTTCTTTCATTGCTTTGTTAATTGCAATATTTTCCAATTTTACTTGAAAGGCAACAAATCCATTGTATTCTCATTGAAATATTATTTTCTTTGATTTTCACCACCTATTTTTGTTTTTTAACCAAAGCTGAAGGAAAGGCTAAAAAACACATGATTTGAGATACATATCAAGATTTAGACCAATGAGGTGACGTGGGAATTGCATGAATTGCATGGGAAGTTAGAACATTAGAGACTTCTGCATTATCAATCTTTATTTACTAAATAAACAAGTCAATACTAATGAGTGGCATATTCGTTTCTTGCTAGGGTCTCTTATTAGATCTCTCAAGTCAGGAAAAGTTTGGCTTCACTTTGTCTTTTGTAATAAGACAAAAGCATTATCATGTCTGATGTAGCTATATTATTTCGTTTACCTTTTTAAACTTTTCTGATCTAAATTTGTAGATTCTAAGCCATGATTAGAGAAACCATTCAGGCTTGCTTAACATATCCCAACCAAAAGCTAGCAGCGTCCACACAGAGTAATCAAGGTGTCGGCTGCTATATATACGTCTTACTTTATTCTAAAACACCCCAATAAGCCAATGAATTTCGCCAATCTAGCATTCCCCTTAACCCTCAGGCTCTTGTAGACTAAACGAATTTGCTTTTTTATTTTTGTTCTTGAAATTTATTTCTTCATTTATGTTAATGTGCTTTTCTTTTCTTTTCTTTCTTTGGGTTCATATGTTAATGTGCTTTTCTCTGTCTTGTTTAATTTGCTAGATTATGTTGGATGTCAATCTAAAGTCAAAAGATGTCTAAAGAAAGTTGCCTACTTTTTATTTGTAGTAAATTCTATATTCTTAAGATTGATGACCAGTAAATGACTGCCTTCCGACAAGCAATTTGAAGGATCTTGTACTATTATTGTTATTATTTCATAAGGAATAGATTTAAGCTACTCTTCTCTGTCTCATATTGTATCTTCTGTTGCTCGTGTATACTCGCAGGATTCTTATGCACTATGTCGCGTGTTCAAGAAAAATGTCATCAGCTCGGAAACAGAAGATCAAGGGCATTGCAGTTTATCACTGATGGAGTGCTCGCAAGGTGTTATCAATGATTCTGAAACCATGTCTCCTGACCCTCATTTAGCGTCTTCTTCATGCATCGAAGAGGAAGACAAAGATGACTCATGGATGCAGTTTATCACTGAAGACGCGTGGTGCTCTTCTAACAGTGCTACTATCCCTGGGGATGAAGTCTCAAATGTGGCATTTACAAACTAAAGAGATAAGAGTTAAATTAAACATTAAAAAATCTTCTAGCTGGTGAATAACACAAGTTAATTGGCTAAATTTCTTAAAATAAGACGCAAAATTATAAAATATTTGTAAAATCTAATACTTCTAAATAGGATATTAGTTTCTCTCTGATTGGATGTACTGTTTTGTTGAGTTTTGATTGTTGGATTCCATGAGTCAATCTATCATATTGCTTCTTGACCTTTTGTTTTTCACCATTTATGGGAGAGTAATTGCTTGGGGCCTCCTGGCAATATAACAAGCCATCAGCATTTGCACTATCTTCAACATCACCAATGAAACTTGGAAAAATATGGGAAAATAAAATGTATAATAGGAATATTTACATTTCAGTACCGTCAAAAAAGTAATCAATGGAAAGGAAATTAAGGTTCTGAAAATAGTTACAATAAACAGAAATAACATCCGTCTTAATGAATAGTCGAGAAAAAAAATGAGTTTCACGTATCTCATTGTGAAATTTTGATATGGCCCACACTACTTTAATTATAAAATTAATTAATAATAACTTTTAATTATTAATAATAGATTAAGTATTAATAATTAATTGCTAATTAATTTTTAATTTAAATAATTAATTATTTATACACGTCTAAATCAGTTGTATGTATAAGTACATTTGTTAACATTACTAGTATGTGTTTGAATGCTGAAGATTAATTTTACTCTTATAAGAAAATGTATATATGTTTACCAACGATTGGTTGGAAGAAATATAAATGAATTTTTTCTCTAAATATTTGGATAATGTTCGAATCCGGAAATCGCTACTATTTGGAGAGTTTTACCTGAATCTCATCCCTCGACTCGAACTGGCACTATAAGAAATTTTCCATATAGTGATGCTTGACTATACTAACAATCACTTTTTTGTCAATAAAAAAGTTATACCGACGATTTTTTTTTTTTACCATCAGAACATATAGTACTTATATCAATATTTGCTTCAGCCATAAATATAGATTAACTCTTGAATTTTTATTACCATCAGAACATACAGTACTTATACCAATACTTGCTTAGCTGTAAATATAGATTAACTCTTTTCTGACAATCTAGAATATTCGTCAGTATAAGTATGGTATATACTGACAGACTTATAATACTGTCAGAATATACAGTACCTATATCGACACTTTTTTTCAGCAATTAGTATGGATTAACTCATTTTCTAATAATCTATGAATATCTGTCAGTATAAATATGATATACAGTGACGAACTTCTAATACCGTTTGTCACGACCCAAATTACCTAAAAATCAAAGTAAATTTTTCGCTTCTTTTTTCCTTACCTGTCGTGAACAGTTACACTACTAAACAGTTGGGCTATGATTCGGTGTTAGTTACCTCTCACCTATTTACCATTCCATTTTCATATTTAATTTACATATCAATTTATTTTAAATAAATACATCCCCAATATTACATCCATGTACAGTACTGTGCCTCTATATGTTCAGATACAAAAATTATACAAATGTGTATACCTGGTCTTGATAAAAAATGCAGCGGATATGACTATTGTCGTTCTCTTCTACTGAATATACCTTGTGGGGTAAAAAATGAAAGGGTGAGCATAAACAGCTCAGTAAGGCAATAATGTAAGCAGGTAGATAACTATACTATCTACGTGCTGATAATGTCATGATATAAAATCGTTACATTTGGAGCATGAGGTATAACTAAAACGATGCCACATGTATGTATATATCATATAAGAGAAATCATGAAATCGACATATAAAACAAACATGGAAAAATCCTCATGTATGACATCTCATGCTAGTCACATTAAAAACTTAGTTGTGTTCATCATAAACTCATCACGTTAAAACTTATTTGTTTTATCATAAAACAATCACATCAAGACTAAACCCATCTCTCGGGAATACCTTGATTCGTTAAATCACATCTCTTTTAAAAATATAAATCGAGACATTACCCCTCATTCGGGTTTGTCCTGGTCTATTTAGACCGTATGATATCATGTGAGGCAAGTAGGTTACTGTATGAAAAATCGAGGACTATGGCCATACTTTGTCCCTGTGATCCCAGGCTACACAGATCCCGGTGTGCGGGGTATCACAACTGCAACGGGAGATGGGGTCAAGTCCTACCCGCCAGAATATCAAGTAACATCATCGAGTCATCATGACTACACGGTACAGCGTACTCCGTGTGACATACACGGTACATCGTACTCCATGGACCTATATCATAGTCTGGGGGTGCCTACTGTAGGTCTTATCCACCCCAATACTATGTCGATAACCAACCCATGTCTCAAAGTATACGTGCGAGCATCTCAACTCTCTGTGACACACAGTCTACAGGAGGCTTCCGCACGACTATATGCATGTCAACTCACGTCTAGTGCGAGCGAAGCTCCAGCACCACGCTATGCATATCATGATATCTAAAATCTCGTGCGAGCGAAGCTCCAGCACGGTTTTGTGCACACACAAATTTCTCGTACGAGCAATGCTCTAGTACAGATTTTCATGAGTAATAAATCAGTAAACTTGAGTGCGAGAAAGACTCTAGCACTCTTTTTATTCATGTAAATACGATAGGTGGCTCAATCTTGATAAAACATTTTTTTAAAATCGTAACCGGTCCAAACCGATACCCTTTCGTATAATTCACGAAATCAACAGCCAACCTATGTGCATATTTGCTTAAATCAAAGCAATACATTTATATAAAACATTAAAACAGGATAATCATGCAATTTATCTGCCTTACTACCCTTTTTGTAAATTTTACTCTCAGGGGCAAAATCGTCTTTTTCTTTATTTACCTAAGCCCCGATTTTTGCAAAAATTATTATTTCATTACTAGATACTTTAAGGAATTCTAAACCCTGTAAATCCCCTCAATAAATACGTTTAGAAATCTCTATACACCTACAAAATTCTCTTACCTCGATTTACGTGCAAACTTATCTTGTCTCGATAATATTCGATCTCTCAGTCCAACTTCGCGTCAATCAAGTCTACGAAACTACATATAACCACATAACTGAGGTCAATTCAATTATCTTTATCAGTATATCACCTTTACTGATCAAATCTAACGTACTGGGCCCGTTTTACTTTATTGGGCCCAATTATACCTTAATGGACCTCGACTCATTTTCAGCCCGTTTATACTTATTAAATCCCTTCTTCAGGTTTACTGGGCTCATTCAGCTTACCAATAATCATCGGGCTTCGTTCCAAACTTATTGGATAGCCCATATACTATTTACGATAATTACTGTAAAATTCCAAATAATATTCCTTTTTATACAGAATTAATCCATAAATTTCGTAAAATAATCGAAACTCTGTATTAAAGGACTTATATTATCGTAATTAAAATATACTTACCCAATATGATGCGGGGTACAAAAATCGGAGCTCAATCGGCTCTCGTTTCGGCTTTGTCGTAAAACTGCACAATTATATATTTAATCTCGGGTTACTTTTCGATTAAATATAATTTAAATAAATTTTCCAGAATTCAAATCGGTCACTTTTGACCTCTTACCGACTTACCCGAGTCCAGTGTAACCCCGAAAATCTTCCCATTTTTCTTTTTTTTCTCTTTTTCTCTCTTTTTCCCTTCTTTCTTGGCTGAACTGGTTCAGTCCGGTTCAAACCGGTTCAGACCGGTCCAGTTCACTCCAGTTCACTCCGGTTCGGTCGGTTCAGGGCCTCGCCAGTCGGTTCTTCGCCAGCTTCCACCGCCAGCAACTCCGCGAGGTCGTTCGATTCTCGAATCTGGCCTCGGTTTCCTCCAAGGCCGCCGAAAAGTACTCAATCCGGCTGTTCTCCCTCGGCCGTCGGTACTCATTCCTCTTTTTCGTCGTTTTCGACGTCGTCCGTCGTTTCGGCAGCCGTGACCACCACCGATCGCGTCGTCTGGGCCTGGGGAAGCCTCAGCTGGGGTCGGTTGGGGCTAGATCGGCGCCGGTTGCCGTCGATCTCCTCTTCTCCCTCGGGTTCTCTCTCCTTCGATTTCGTCGAATTTAGGCGTCGATGGGCTGCACCGCCGGTACCAGGGAGGTCGTCGGCCTCTCCTCGTCCTTTTCTGGCCCTTCGCCTGGCCGTTGGTCGTCGGACGTTTCGTCGGTGGTCTCCTCGATTTTGTTCTTCCGTTTCTCTCCTCTTTCTCTCTCCCCGATTTCCAATTCCTCTCCCTTTTTTTTTACAATTATTATTATTTTTATTTATTATTATTTATAAATTAGTTTATTATTATTATATTCAATATTATATTATTATTTTGCCAAAATATCTAAGATAAATTATTATTTAATTTATTTAATGAATAAATAATTTTCTCGATATTATTTTGACTTTTCGGTATATTTTTCGATTATTTTTTAGTTTATTTTCTGAAGTGAAAATCCTGATTAATTTCGATTAATTCTCAAAAATTCATATCTTGATTAATTTAACCCGAAATTTAAATATTTCTTCGTTATTGATCAAGATTTCTCAATCCCATATTTTTAATTAAATTTTCTTATCGAATTTATACCGAGTTTCGATCTTTTGATCGTTTTGCCCTTGTACGTGTTCGGGATTAATTTAACCGACTTCCCTTCACGAATACTCATTCATTTCGTATTTTAAATTCTTATTTCCAATCCGAATCTCATTCGTTTAAAATTGTGACCATTTCAATCATTCCTTTCACGAACATACTCATTTCGTGTTTTTAACTAAAATCGGGTCTTACATAATCTCCCCCACTTAAGAAATTTGGTTTTCCAAATTAGAACCAAGTTAATTGGATCTATAAACAACTCCGGGTATGCCTTTCGTATCATACTTTTTAATTCCCTTGTGACTTTTTTGGAGTGTAATACTACCAACATACTTTAATTTGGGAGATCATCTTAAATCTCAACACTTTCTCCTTCCTGTTTTAATACCCGAATCAAGTTCTCAATCATACATTACACTTTCATTGAGCTAAACTGTTGAAGCTCATATTTGATCACATATGCTGGGTCCGGATAGTATTTTCAAAGCATCATAAGATAGGACACATTGTGGATGCCTGTTTATTTAGGTAGTAACGCCAACCTACAGGTCTTATCTCTCACTTTGTCCAATCTCTCAAAGGATTCAATATAACAAAATTCAATTTGCTTTCTTTCCGAAACTCGTTATGTCCTTAGGACCAATAACTTCCTATAATAGTAATTCACCCTCGGTGAATTCCAATGGTTTCTGTCTCTTGTCAGCATCGCTTTTCTGTCTACTCTGAGGTGTTCTTAATATTTCACAATTAACTGAATATCCTCAGAGGTTTGTCTTACCAATTCGGGAACAACTCTATATCTGTTACCCCCTTCTTATCCAAATCGGGGAAACAACCCTTACGACCATACAATGCCTCATCTGAAGTCATCCCGATACTCGAGTGACAACTGTCATTATTGGCGAATTTGATTAGTTACGACTGATCATCCCAGGAGCTTATAAGATAAATGGCATACGCTCTTATCATATCCTCCAAAACCTGTACAGTCCTCTCTGACTGATCATCTGTCTGAGGATGAAAAGCTGTGCTAACACTCAGTCGGGTTCCCATAGCTTCTTGAAAATCGTTCCCCGAAGTAGGAAGTGAAGCGGGAATCCCTATATGATACAATGCTCAATGGAAAAATACTTGGTGTTCCACAATTTTTCTTATACATAAATCCGCCTACACACTCAGAGTATCTAGGGATTTCCTAACCAGAAGGTGGGTAGACTTAGTCAATTTATCGGCTATCACCCAGATAGCCTCATGATTCATCAAGGTCCTCTGTAACCCATCATGAAATTCGTGGAACTTGGTCCCATTTTTGTGTCAATATAGGTAGAAACTGCAATACCCTTGCAAACTTCTTTTGCTCTACCTTACTCTGCTGACATACGAGACACTTTTTCCACAATCTCTACCATGTCTCTTTTCATATTTGACCACCAATGCCCTTTTCTAATATTTCGATATATTTATTACTTTTCGGATGCACTGAATATCCCGAAGAGTGAGCTTCTGACAATAACTATATCTCATCACTGTAGTCCTGGGGAGCACTTATACTGTCTCTAAATCTCAGTAAGCTATTATCACTCTATGTGAACTCTGTCACTGTACCCATCTGAATCTGACCCACACTATCGACACCTTGCCGATCATCACGCTAAGCCTGTCAAATCCGGTTCTAATCTCAGGCTAGCTGTCACACAATCACTGTCATCATCAGAGGGAATCACATCACTACTGAGGCTTACAACTGCTCTAGCAGCTCACGCTCCCTGACCATCATATGTAATACCATCCCAAGGCTCTTTCTACTCAAGGCATTAGCCATTACATTAGCCTTTCCTGGGTGGTACAATTTCCACAATCATAATCGCTCAGAAGCTCTAACCCTCTTTGTTCTCATATCCGACTCTTTCTGTGAAAACAGATACTCAGGGCTTTTATGATTAGTGCATACTTGAAATTTCTCACCATGTACATAGTAGTGTCATTTACTCAATACAACCACTATCGCTGTCAATTTTAAATCATGGGCCGGATAGTCCTTTCATGATCCTTGAGTTGTCTGGATTTCATAATCGACTAGCTTCCCCTTTTTGCATCAATACACAACCCATTCATTATTTTGAGGTATCCATAAACTCATGAGAAACCTCTTAATCTGTTGGATATGGTGAGAATAAATGCGGTGGTCAGTTTATTACTTCAGTACACCAAAACTCCTGTCACGTCTATCATCCCATTCAAATACAACTTTTTCTAAGTTAAACGTGTTAATAAAATAGTCCATTTCGAGAACTCTCAACAAATCATTTGTAAAAACAATCTCCAATTGTTGCTTATGACTTCGCTGGACTTTAAATACACCCAAAATATCATCAATATGGATGATAACAAATCGATCCAGGTAAAGTTTAATTACCTCATCGTGGTTGAGTTCCACTGAATATTTCAATTACCCATTTCCTTGACCTATGTACGCATAAACATAAAATGTCTTTCAAAATCGCTTTCGTTCAAGCTACTAACCTGCGTCATTTCCTTTTTAACGGCTTTTATAAAATTTTAAATTTTTAAACTTTCCTGATTAATCGAATTCTATATTTTTTATCGTACCAGTAAAGGTACCCTAATTTTAAATGTATATATTACGACTGTCGCTTTCAATTTATAGGTTATGTATACTTTTAGATGCTGTCAAGTCTTCAGGCGGGGAGGTATTTTGAAATACCTTTATTAACCCTCAGACTTGACCACAATTACTTTACATATCAGTCCATGTGGTCACAATTCATATTCTCTACTAATTGCTTTAATCCAAATTATTTCACGTATCATAGATATTCTTACCTTGCATACGCCTCTTATTCCAGTCTATCTCGTATTCAGGATCTATCGCATCTAAAAGCTTATCTCCTTTCGTATATTACTTATAACAAAAACTCTGTCATTACTCATTCCGTGAATACAATCATTTACTCTTTTAATTTCAATCGCTACTCCCCTTTTATTACTTATCAAAACTTACCGTATACTTTTCAGTGATGTTTTCACCCCTATTTTCAACTTACAATTTCTTCATAATTATTTCGTTAGTTAACCCTCCTTTGTTGGGGTACTAACTATCAGCATTGTGCCCATAGGTGTAGGCATTCACGTCTTTTACTAACTTATAAGCAACTAAAGACGGTATGACTTAATACGTGGCACCAGGATTAATTAAAATAATTATTTCTTTATTCATAACCAATATGGTATCTTTCACCACATCGCATGAAACATCAATAGTGTCTAGGTTTAAGGCATACACTCGCCCTCATCCAACAGCCTATTTTCCTTTTTTCTTCGGCTGTGGCCTCTCTTTTTCGGTGCAGAGATATCAACATGGTTTTCTCTGTCTCTTTGCCCTTCTGTGAGGCAGTCTCACCCAACTCTAAGCAATCATTAATTAAGTGGTCTGTCTTACCACACTTAACGCCTATTTTAGTTAATAAGGTGTAGGTGTAGGCCTTTACTTCCGTGGTATCTACTACACATCCTACACTGCTTCGTAGTAGGTCGGGGTCCTCCAATCACAATATCCCTCATAAGTGTTGAATTGGATATACTGGGGCCTTACCAATCATCTTACCCCGTGACTCATTAGCTCTAATGCCTTACCAACTGGTCCCTTTCCCGCTCTGACATCTCTGTCATTCTCTATTTTCTTTTGTCTCTATTTCGGCCATTACTACCTTTCCCAAATCTCAGAGGCGTGCAACTCATGATATTATTCACACAACTATATTTTACGCACTGCCTCAACATAGGAAGTGAGCCAATCGGACTCTAATCGACAATTTGAGTCATTCCATGAACTTTTGGGCTTTTCGACTTTCACTGCCCATAGTGTCGGGGTAATACCTTGATAGGTATATAAACTGATATTCATACTCATCAATCAACCACTGTCTTTGGGTCGGTGTAAGAAATTTTACCTGTAATTTCCCTTTAAGCAATGTCCGAGATATTATGTCACCAGAATACATCCAGAAATATTTCTCATGTCGTCTCTGGACGTCTAACTCTTTAGATTAGTCGAGCGGACTTCCACCAATGCTCTTCCTCGACTCCAACATAAACGCAGTTAAAAATAACTTTCTCGGTCGACATACACCGAAAGAATCCATACAACTTCGCTATCTCATACACCCAGTCCTCAGTAACTATTGGTTTCTTTTCTTCACTAAATACCGGAGGGGTGTGAGAATCTCTATAGTCTGAGGCATCTGTTTAGGCTTTACCTGCCTATCCTCAACTACCTGTATAGACTGAGTAAACAACTCCGAAATATTTTCTACACTCCACTCCATCCTCTTGGAGCTTGTCTCAATACGGTTGGGTATCTTTATAGGACCCTGTGGAGTATGCTCATCATCAGCCTCCACCTCACTCTCATCTTGAGTCTCATATGATGACTCATTCGACTCTCAGACCGATCTCTACGGCCTCGAGTATATATACTCGCCTCTCTACCATAGCGGCTATCATTTATAAAAACTATATTATTGTATTCGAAACTAAATTCTTAGCTGTTGTTCCACCTTGATATACACAATTGTATCTAAACAATGCACAGTACATGGGGATGTAAAATTACTTAACTACTAACACCGACTCATATCAGGCCAACTCTGCTCTGATACCATCTTTTCTGTCATGACCCAAATTACCTAAAAATCAGAATAAATTTTTCATTTTTTTCTTACCCGTCGTGAACAGTTACACTACTAAACAATTGGGCTATGATTCGGTGTTAGTCACCTCTCACCTATTTACCATTCTATTTTCATATTTTATTTACATATCAATTTATTTTAAATAAATACATCCCCAATATTACATCCATGTACAGTACTGTGCCTCTATATGTTCAGATACAAAAATTATATAAATGTGTATACCTAGTTTTGATAAAAAATGCAGCGGATATGACTACTGTTGTTCTCTTCTACTGAATATACCCTGTGGGGTGGAAAATGAAAGGGTGAGAATAAACAGCTCAGTAAGGCAATAATGTAAGCAGGTAGATAACTATACTATCTACGTGCTGATAATGTCATGATATAAAATCGTTTACATTTGGAGCATGAGGTATGACTAAAACGATGCCACATGTATGTATATATCATATAAGAGAAATCATGAAATCGACATATAAAACAAACATGGAAAAATCCTCATGTATGACATCTCATGCTCGTCACATTAAGAACTTAGTTGTGTTCATCATAAACTCATCACATTACGTTAAAACTTATTTGTTTTATCATAAAACAAACACATCAAGGCTAAACCCATCTCTCGGGAATACCTTGATTCGTTAAATCACATCTCTTTTAAAAACATAAATCGAGACATTACCCTTCCTTCGGGTTTGTCCTGGTCTATTCAGATTGTATGATATCATGTGAGGCAAGTAGGTTACTGTATGAAAAATCGAGGACTATGGCCATACTTTGTCCCTGTGATCCCAGGCTACACGGATCCTGGTGTGCGGGGTATCACAACTGCAACGGGAGGTGGGGTCAAGTCCTACCCGCCAGAATATCAAGTAACATCATCGGGTCATCATGACTGCACGGTACAACGTATTCCGTGTGACATACACGGTACATCGTACTCCATGGACCCATATCATAGTCTGGGGGTGCCTGCCGTAGGTCTTATCCACCCCAATACTATGTCGATAACCAACCCATGTCTCAAAGTATACGTGCGAGCATCTCAACTCTCTGTGACACACAGTCTACAGGAGGCTTCCGCACGACTATATGCATGTCAACTCACGTCTAGTGTGAGCGAAGCTCCAGCACCACGCTATGCATATCATGATATCTAAAATCTTATGCGAGCGAAGCTCCAGCACAATTTTGTGCACACACAAATTCCTCGTACAAGCAATGCTCTAGTACGGATTTTCATGAGTAAAAATCAGTAAACTTAAGTGCGAGAAAGACTCAGCACTCTTTTTATTCATGTAAATACGATAGGTGACTCAATCTTGATAAAACATCTTTTTAAAATCGTAATCGGTCCAAACCGGTACGCTTTCGTATAATTCACGAAATCAACAGCCAACCTCTGTGCATATTTGCTTAAATCAAAGCAATACATTTATATAAAACATTAAAACAGGATAATCATGCAATTTATCTGCCTTATTACCCTTTTTGTAAATTTTACTCTCAGGGGCAAAATCATCTTTTTCTTTATTTACCTAAGCCCCGGTTTTCGCTAAAATTATTATTTCGTTACTAGATACTTTAAGGAATTCTAAACCCTGTAAATCCCCTCAATAAATACGTATAGAAATCTCTATACACCTACAAAATTCTTTTACCTCGATTTTCATGCAAACTTATCTCGTCTCGATAATATCTGATCTCTCAATCCAACTGCGCATCAATCAAGTCTACGAAACTGTATATAACCACATAACTGGGGTCAATTCAATTATCTTTATCAGTATATCACCTTTACTGATCAAATCTAACGTACTGGGCCCGTTTTACTTTATTGGGCCCAATTGTACCTTAATGGGCGTCGACCCATTTTCAGCCCGTTTATACTTATTAAATCCCTTCTTCGAGTTTACTGGGCTCATTCAGCTTACCAATAATCATCGGGCTTTGTTCCAAACTTATTGGATAGTCCGTATACTATTTACGATAATTACTGTAAAATTCCAAATAATATTCCTTTTTATACAGAATTAATCCATAAATTCCGTAAAATAATCGAAACTCTGTATTAAAGGACTTATATTATCGTAATTAAAATATACTTACCCAATATGATGCGGGGTATGAAAATCGGAGCTCAATCGGCTCTCGTTCCGGCTTTGTCGTAAAACTACACAATTATATATTTAATCCCAGGTTATTTTCGATTAAATATAATTTAAATAAATTTTCCAGAATTCAAATCGGTCACTTTTGACCTCTTACCGACTTACCCGAAGTCCGGTGTACCCCCGAAAATCTTCCCATTTTTCCTTTTTTTCTCTTTTTCTCTCTTTTTCCCTTCTTTCTTGACTGAACCGGTTCAGTTCGGTTCAAATCGGTTCAGTTCGGTTCAAACCGGTTCAGGGCCTCGCCGGTCAGTTCTTCGTCGGCTTCCACCACCAGCAGCTCCGCGAGGTCGTCCGATTCTCGAATCTGGCCTCGGTTTCATCCAAGGCCGTCGAAAAGTGGCTGATCCGACTGTTCTCCCTCGGCCGTCGGTACCCATTCCTCTTTTTCGCCGTTTCTGACGCCGTCCGTCGGTTTTGGCAGCTGTGACCACCACCGATCGCGTCGTCTGGGCCTGGGAAAGCCTTGACTGGGGTCGGTTGGGGCTAGATCGGCGCCGATTGTCGTCGATCTCCTCTTCTCCCTCGGGTTCTCTCTCCTTCGATTTCGTCGAATTTCGGCGTCGGTGGGCTGCACCACCGGTACCAGGGAGGTCGTCGGCCTCTCCTCTTCCTTTTCGGGCCCTTCGCCTGGCCGTTGGTCGTCGGACGGCTCACCGGTGGTCGGTTTTGTTCTTCTATTTCTCTCCTCTTTCTCTCTCCCCGATTTCCAATTCTTCTCCCTTTTTTTTTTTTACAATTATTATTGTTATTATTTATTATTATTTATAAATTAGTTTATTATTATTATATTCAATATTATATTATTATTTTGCCAAAATATCTAAGATAAATTATTATTTAATTTATTTAATGAATAAATAATTTTCTCGGTATTATTTCGATTTTTCGGTATATTTTTTGATTATTTTTGGGTTTATTTTCCGAAGTGAAAATCTCGATTAATTTCGATTAATTCTCAAAAATTCATATCTTGATCAATTTAACCCGAAATTTAATTATTTATTAATTATTGATCAAGATTTCTCAATCCCATATTTTTAATTAAATTTTCTTATCGAATTTATACCGAGTTTCGATCTTTTGACCGTTTTGCCCTTTTACGTGTTCGGGATTAATTTAACCCGACTTCCCTTCACGAATACTCATTCATTTCGTATTTTAAATCCTTATTTCCAATCTGAATCTCATTCGTTTAAAATTTTGACCATTTCAATCATTCATTTCACGAACATACTCATTTCGTGTTTTTAACTAAAATCGGGTCTTACACCGTTAGAACATATAATACCTATACAAGTACTTTCGTCAATCGTCAATATAGATTAATTCTTTTTCTGACAATCTATGAATATCCGTCAGTATAAATATGATACGTAGTGGAGGGCTTTTAATACCGTCAGAGCATACAATACTTATACCAACATTTTGTTCAACTGTTGGTATAAATTTACTCTTTTCTGACAATCTAAGTATATTCGTCAATATCAGTACGGTGGTATATACTGACGGACTTTTAATACTGTCAAAATATATATTATATATACTAAGTAAATTGTCAGTATAAGTAATGTATATACTAAGAGACGTTTAATACCGTCAGAATATATTGTACCTATACTAACGTATTATTCAACTGTTGGTATAGATTAATTATTTTTCTGATAGTCTATGAATATCTATAAATAAAAATATGATAGATACTGATTGCTAGTATCGTAACTGTCAGTATAGATATAAAAAATGAATACGCGTTAGTGAAGGCCTTAGAGACATGGCAACATTACCTGTGGCCCAAAGAATTCGCCATCCACACCGATGATGAGTCCTTGAAGCATCTCAAAGGATTGAGTAAGCTGAACAAGCGTCATTCCAAGTGGATGGAGTTCATTGAGGAGTTCCTGTACGTGATCAAGTACAAACAAGGTACATACGATTTGAGGACAAATCCTTTTGAGGAGAGGGGGAATGATGGAGGTCCACTTACTCGTGATGCTCATGATGATCCTGATGCCAAGATCCATGGGTCATCCAAGGAGGTCCAATTACTCGAGCCCTCTATATTTGTTTGAAAGCCCAAACGACATGAATCTTGGTTTAGTAATAAGTTGGGTTAAGTGTTTAAATAGCCCACATTTGAGTTTTGTAACCTTTTAGACCAATTATCCTATGTAACTAGGCTTATGCGTGAATTTAAGTTTTAGTCTTATTTTCTATTTGGTGTTAATTCCAGCCCACTTGTTTAAGGGCTTAAGTGCTAGATATTATTATAAATACATTGTAAACTCTTTTGAATAAGACAGAACAAATTAGATTGAATTTTTAAAAATTTGAGTGTGCCTCTTTCTAGGGTTCTCTCTCAACTAGGCTTATCAAGGTCTTCTTCCTTGTGGCGCCTCCCTCTTCACCAACCACCATTGTTATACCTTAGGTTCTTGAATTTTATATTCGTAGGGTTGAGGTCCAATACCTTTGGTTTAAGTCTCTTTAGACTTTGGGTCTAGGTTGTTATTCTATTTTCCATTCAAAGTCTATCATCATTATTTTTGCCTCGCTTACATTTTTTGCTGTTTCAATTCCCAATCCACACGTTTCCTTGATCGTCCTAAATCATCCTCTTGTACGTGCATATCATCGGGTCTCACTACCCATCGTGTTCGGGTCATACCTCCCCAAGGACATAAACTTGGACTCATACTCGTGCATAGTACGGTTTCCCTGAACCAGATTCATGAATTCCATCTGCAGTTTCCTCTATGCGATGGTGAAATGTACTGTTGTGAGACCTCGTATATGTATAATTGTAATATGTACATAGAAATGTAAATGGAGTTATACTATGAATTCGTAAGTGAAGTATATGTGATGTAAGTCCATAAGTTAATGTACACACTTGCAATAAGAGTTGTGATTGTACATACAAGTTACATTATGTATGAATGTGAAGAAATAGACTTAAATGGAGTTATACTATGAATTCGTAAGTGAAGTATATGTGATGTAAGTCCATAAGTTAATGTACACACTTGCAATAAGAGTTGTGATTGTACATAGAAGTTACATTATGTATGAATGTGAAGAAATAGACTTAAATATGTGAAGAATGTGAGTAAAATGGAATATGAGTAGTGTGGTAAATGGAATGAAGATTTGCATGAGTATGCACTTTCGTTTAGTTAATATTAAGTATCTTTGGTTATACAAAGATTCCACACAAGTTTCAATAGGTATAAAGTATGAATGGATGTCATTTTCAAGTCTCAAAGATGATTAGATGAGACAATGACCATGACACCAAATTAAGGATGTTTTGGTATAAGTTTCTGCAAGAAACTGCAGCAAAATTTAGAAATTTTATAGGGCAGATCGATCTCATAGGATGAGAGATCGATCTAGAAGAGCCAAAAAACTCTTATTTGAGCAAAGGACTAGGGTAGATCGATCTCCAATGGGGCCAGATCGATCTCCTAAATATTCTGTAATGAAAAGATCGATCCACAAGCCTACAGATCGATCTCATGCTTAAAATGCCGTGAAAAGAGGGATTTAAGGGGACTAGATCGATCTGCTCAAGCTATTTCTATAAAAGGAGTGTTGAAAATCTGAAAATTTCGAAAAAAAACATCACCCTTCCATTTTCAACCTCAAAACCTAACTTTCTCTCTCTAAAATCAACCATTTCCAGTAAGATTTGAAGAGAGACCATTAGAAGCAAAGTTGTTCATCTTGAGAAAGAGAACAACATAGTTGGAGGCATTTACCCATTTGTTGGATTGAAGGAACAAGGGGCATTTCTAATTGGAGCAAAGAGGAAATCCAAAGAGGTAAGTTTCTAGTGCACAAATCCAAGTAAATTTGTCTAGTTGATGATTATGAAGTTGATTTGGGTGTGCACATTATGGGTAGGACTACCTAGAATGCCATGAAATGAATATAACCTAGAAATGGGTTAGTGTGAGAAGTGAAATGTGGTGGAACAAATGATGAATGAGATATGTAGAAGTTAATAATAGTGTTGTGGTATGATTTTAAGATGTTGTTAGTGGATAAATTGTGAGATTTACCTAAAAAGGGTAAAATGTGGATTAAGGCATTGGTAAATGCAAAGATGAGTTATATTGACTAATGAGGTCAAATGTGAGTTAACAACTTTAACTCAAGGGGTTTGGATGATTAAATTGCAGCTTCCGAGGCTACGCCGGAGTGAGTTGAGCCAAGAGCGTGAGAAGCTAAGAGGAAAAGAGTCACACCAAGTAAATCGAGGTAAGGGAATTGTGTGGACTCTTAGAGATATCTGTGCATAATTTGAGCGCATTAAAATATTTTGCTAGAATGCATGAGATATTAAGAAATGATGTTGGGTGATTGAAGGGCAAAAGTTGGGTGTTTGAGAAATGTGCATGAAAACAAAAGCATATTGCTTTGAAAGTCATGTTTTATTGCTTTTTAGCAAATGATTGGTAGGTTGGCTGACATTTGAAATGATTTGCAAAAGAAATGAGTTGTTTTGGTTTGTTAACCATGCTTTGCAAAGATTTGAGCCACCTACATGGTTTTCGTGAGAATGAAAGCGTGTTAGAGTATTACTCGCACGAGATTTGACATGTTTTATACACATGAGTGCTGGAGCTTAGCTCGCACTAGTTTTCACATGGATTTCATACTGGTTTTGGCATGGTGCTTAGAGCTTAGCTCGTACTAGATGCCCACCTTGCTTGTTGCCGTGCTTGGAGCTTCAGGTAGACTGGGTGTCACCTCCATTAAATAGGCTCGCACGTGCATTGTTTTGACATGATTGATTAGCCGTGTTAGGAGCTTCGGGTGGACAAGAGGTCGTACCGATTAAATAGGCTCACACGTGCGTTTTGAGATGTAGCGTGATATGATGAGTTGATTCGGTCCACAGAGTACGTTATACCGTGCATGTAGCATGGAGTACGTTGTACCGTGTTGAGATGTGATATGCCATCTTCGAATGAGATCTTCTATGGACCGACGGGCAAGATTAGACCCACCTCCTGTGTGGAAGTAAATAGTGGTGATATCCCGCACACCTGATCCGTGTAGCCGGTATCACAGGTTATGGTCATAGACCTTGAGGTTATTACCTATTATTGAATTGTCTATCTCACATGTCTAATGCTTTGTGAATAAATCCATGTTTGAAATGATTTGTGGGTCAGGACAGTCCGAGGGAGGGGTTGAGACCTGACTAGTGTGGACTTGTTTTGAGATATCGATGTTAATGGTTTTTAAAGTGCACGGATGCATGATGTTTAATGCCATGCTTTATTGTGAAAATGCATGATCATTAATGCAATGCTTATTTGAGAAAACGCATGATAGGTAATGTCATGCTTTATTGTGAAAAATGCATGGTTAATGTCATACTTATTTGAGAAAAATGCATGATGGGTAATGACATGCTTTATTGTGAACTATGCATGATGATTTATACCATGCTTTGAATTGAACTGTGCACTAAATTTTAATAGCATGAATGCTTTACATACCATTAACACAATCATACACTCATGTTTTGAGATAAATGATGAACCTTTTGAGCATGGCATCACGATCACGTAGATAGTGCAGTATCTACCTGTTTGCATGATTGCCTTACTGAGCGTGTGGTTTGCTCACCCCCCTTATTTTTCCTTTTTCTACAGAGTGTTGAGTATAGATTGAGCATGATTGGAGGCATTCCCTTTTGGTAATCCGTTGCATCCCATCGCATAAGATATACACACTGTTGTAATTTTGTATCAAAACTTATGAAAGCATAGTAGCATTTTGTATGTAACTATTGGGGATGTAAAACAATGTAAACACACGTAACAACTCTGATATATATACATTTATACAAGTGTTTACTTATAAATAATATACAAATTGAATTGGTATGGTGGAGTGAGTCAGACGTCGACACACAGCCCAACATTGAGGAGAGTTGCTGTTCACGATTGGGGTAAGGACGAATAATAAATGATGCATGAAAATGCAAAAAAATTTGTACGTATTGTGGTAAGTTGAGGGTCGTGACAACTGTCTCCTGAAGGCCTCTATAAATATCTCCCATGAGATCTCGGAGTGTCTTGCCCTCAAAACTGGTCTCGATGGACCTCTACCAATGCTCGACCTCGCCTTTCAACATAAACATGGCAAAGGCAACCTTCTCAGCTAAAGTGCATCGAAAAAACCTATACAGTTTCTCCATCTCATACACCCAGTCCTCCATGATAACCGGGTCCTTCACCCCTTTGAACACCGGGGGTTTCAATGCTTGGAACTCTCGCAGTCTGCTCAAGTCGCAGTCATAACCCAAATTACTACCGCTCTGCGGTGGAGCGATAGGAGAATCCATATCCTGTACTGGAGGTGTTATCATCTCAGTTGCCTGAGGTCTCTCTGCCTCTGGAGCTGCTTGTCCAGTAGCATCAGGCTATATTGCGGGACCTCATCTGTCATCGGCACCCAAGGCCTATGTGACTATCTCCACCAGGTTCTCAATACTCCGCTCTATCCTAGCGAAGCGAGCCTCAGTATCTTTTGCTCTCTCAGCAGGGTCCTGTGGAGCTTGATCAATCTGTGGCTCCGCACGGCTCTCAGGCCTACCTCTACGGCCTTTAGCACGTGCCCTCGCCCCTCTACCTTGACATGTAACAGGCATAGTGCCTAACTTCCTATACAGAGATCATTTATTAAGCTTAATCTATAACGGTATACACAGTTATATCTAAATAAAAGCACAGTAATATGGGGATGTACTTTTCCTACGTTTTATTATTGATTCACATCAGGCTAACTCGGCTCTGATACCACTCTCTGTTACGACCCTTTTTCATTCCCTTTTTCTAAAAATCTTAATAAATTTTTCGCGTTTTACTGTTACCTTACACGATCGTGAACAACTCACCACATACAGTTGGGTTGTGAGTCAATAATAACCACCACTTACCATTCATTCATGATTTAATGAAACGATGTCACACATTCGATGTTAATCGTTTACTTATACAAAGTATGATTACTGACATCTACATCCCCCATAATTACATTTCAAATGACTACTGTGCTTTACATTGTTTAGATACAAAAAGGAATCACTGTGTATATACCTCTAAGTGATGGAGATGCAGCGGATGTCTTAACCAAAATGCCTCAGTCCTCACTAGGCCACTATGTACGCTTTGTAGAGGGGAAAAATAGAGAGGGATGAGCAAACCACACACTCAGTAAGGCAATAATGCAAGCATGGTAGATAACTACTCTATCTATATGCTGATAGTGAATGCATAAATCGTTTATAGTTCGGAGCATGAGGAAAACAAAACTATGCCATATGGGTATACATATATCATGTATTTAAATCATGTAAATTGGCATAATAAAACATGGTAAATCATCATGTACAAGCCATCTCATGCTCAATTGTCAAATCACATAATAAAAAGGGAAATTCACTTGAAACATCCTTTTTAAATCACATCATAAAGCTCTTTCTCAAACACATACAATCCCATCACAAACCATTTTCTCAATCACAAACATCATTACCATTTCACGAATCAAATCCCACAAGGCTCGACCCCTCTCTTGGGTCTACCTTGGATAATCACAATCACACATATGTAATAAAAACTAGGTCACTATATCAAAAGTGCCTATGTGGACCAACTATATCATAAATCATCCCAGACTACACGCATCCAGGTGTGCGGGGTATCGTGCTGGCACAAAGGTGGATTATCCCTCGCCAGACTTTCTCATCACATAACCATCGTGCGGTACATCATACTCCATGTGATATACACGGTACAGCATACTCCGAGGACTCATATCGTGATTGGGGGTGCCATTCCTAGGTCTTACCTACCCCATTACAAGAATTTTTCATATACATGTAGGAGAGCCTCCCTGCCGAACAGAGCCTCCCCGCCCCTCCAAGGCTTAAGGATGTTGGCTTAAGGATCCTTTTGTACCCATGTAGAAGAGCCTCCCTGCTGAACAGAGCCTCCCCGCCCCTCCAAGGCTTAAGGATCCTTCCGTAAGAGAGCCTCCCCATCGAACAGAGCCTCCCCGCCTCATCTCATCGGGTTTAAGGATGTTAGCTTAAGGATGTAGGGCTTAAGGATCTTACCGTAAGAGAGCCTCCCCGCCTAACAGAGCCTCCCCGTCCCCTCGGGCTTAAAGATGTTGGCTTAAGGATGTAGGGCTTGAGGATCTTACCAACTTTCACGACCTCATACGTATCACAATGTGCAAACTTGTGCGAGCAAAGCTCTAACACGACTCATGCATCGTACCATAAAGAGATTACGTATGAGCATAGCTCTAGTACGGTTATACTCATAAGAAAAACCACTCAAAAGCCATGTACGAGCAGAAGTTCCAATACGATTTATAAACATCATCATAGTTTCCAAATCAAGGTGCGAGCTAAACTTCAGTACGTTTCATACAAATGAAAACATTGAAATCTAGCGCGAGTGAGGCTCCAGCGCGAATTAAATCACATACACATGATAGGTGGCTCACATACATTCAAAGCATCCCAAAACATGTTCAGTACCTCACATGGGTTATTTCACAACATCATTCAAGTACTAGCCAGCTTATCCTTTTATTTGCTCAAATCAAAGCATTGTGTTTTGTGAAAACATTCAAAACACGTGATTTATGCAATTATTAGCCTCACTATCCCTTTTTTTACATCCATATAAACCAAATCATATACGTACTCATAATTATTCACATACATCATCAACCACTTTTCCAAACCATCATGCAAATTTACAACACCCTATATACCCACAAAATACTAGCAGCTACCTCTATATACTCACAAAATTTCCTTACCTGGAATCGTGACACGTGATTTCGTTTCCTTAATGATGCTAACTCGTACGGTCCGATTCGTCTTCAACGAACTCTTCGGGACAAATATGGTTTTTCTTCTTGCTCCAAAGGAAAATGTTCCTTGCTCCTTCAATACCAACAATGAGGTTTTGGGTTTCAACTATGTTGTTCTCTTCCTCAAGACCCTTAATTCTTACTGAAAATGGCTGATTTTAGAGAGATAAATCTAGGTTTTGGGTGAAAAATGGAAGGGTGATGTTGTTTTCCCCGAAATTTTAAGATTTCAACACTCCTTTTATAGAAATAACTTGAGGAGATCAATATGCACTAGGAGGAGATCGATTTGGTCCCCTTAAGTCCCTCTTTTTTCACGGCATTTTAAGCATGATATCGATCTGTCAAAGATTGAGATCAATTTGTTCCCAAATAGAGAGTTAAGGAGATCGATTTGTATGCTTAAGGATCGATCTTTTCATTACAGAATGGTTAGGAGATCGATCTGGCCCCATTGGAGATCGATATACTCTATTCCATTGCTCAAATAAGAGCATTATGGCTCTTCCAGATCGATCTCTAATCTTATGAGATCGATTTGGCCTTCATATTTTCCAGATTTTTTGCAGTTTCTTACTGTAACTTACACAAAAACATCCTTAATCTGCTACCATGGTCATTTTCTCATCCATCCACCTTTATGACATGAAAATGGCATCCATTCATACCTTATTCACATTGATACTTGTGTACATTCCTTGTATATCCAAAGGTATACTATATAAACCAAATAGAAGCATTTATATTCATGCAACTTCCTTCCATTTACCACACTACTCATTTTGAGTTCCCGTCACATTCATCATTTATAAGAACTCATTTCTTTATATTCATACACAATGAAACTTGTATGTACATTATAAATCATATTACACATATGTACATTGAATCCATGGACTCACATCAATTACACTTTACATTACAAGTCCATTAGCATTCATTGATCCAATTACACACATTACAACTATACATATACGGGGTCTCACAGCTTCAAAGTAAGAATGATCCTTGCTCCTTTAATACCAACAATAAGGTTTTGAGTTTCAACTATGTTAATCTCTTCCTCAAGATGAACAACTTTGTGTCTAATGCCCTCCCTTCAAATCTTACTGGAATGGGTGGATTTTAGAGAGAAAAATTTAGGTTTTGGGTTAGAAATGGAAAGGTGTTGTTGTTTCTCGAAAATTACAAATTTTAGCGTTCTTTTTGTAGTAATCACTTGATGAGATCGATCTGCACTAAGAGAAGATCGATTTGGCCCCTTTAAATTCCTCTTTTTCACGGCATTTTAAGCACGAGATCGATCTGTCGAACCTTAAGATCAATCCGCTCCAAGCAGAGAGCTAAAGAGATCGATCTGTATGCTTGAGGATCGATCTTTTTGTTACAAAATTTTAGGAGATTGATCTGGCCCTGTTGGAGATTGATCTGCTCTATTCCATTGCCCAAATAAGACTATTCTGGCTCTTCCAGATCGATCTCTCATCCCATGAGATCAATCTGACCTTCATATTTTTTAGATTTTCTATAGTTTTTTTGCAGCAACTCACACTCAAACATTCTTAATTTGCTGCCATAGTAATTTTCTCATCCAACCACCTTTAAGACTTGAAAATGGCATCCATCCGTACCTTATACACATTAAAACTTGTGTGTATTCTTTGCATAGCCAAAGGTATACCATACCAAGCTAAATGGGAGTTTAACTTCATTCCATTTCACAACACTACTCATTTTGAGTTCCAAGCACATTCATCATTTATAAAAGCTCATTTCTTCATATTAATACACAATGAAACTTGTATGTACATTACAAAATCATACTACAAGTATGTACATTACATTTATAGACTTTACATCAATTGTACTTCACATTACAAGTACATTACCACACTTATGAATCCACAAGGTTTACATCCAAAAATACGGGTCTTACACTTACTACCCTTTCCGTAAAATTCCTAACTAGGGGCAAGACGATCTTTTTCACTTATACCTAAATTTTTTCACAAAAATTATTATTTCTTTTCTAGGTAACCAAGCAAATTTAATGCCCTGTAAATACGCTCAAAATAAGTGTAGCTACCTCTAGCCACTCACAAAATTCCTTTACTTGAAATCTCGTCGAGTAATTCCATTTCCTCAGAGCTGCTCGATCGCACAATCCGATTTACTCCCAATATAATCTCCGAAGCTGCACGAAATTATTTCTCATATTAAATACAGTTTATTTATCTGTATTTCACTTTCAATACAATCGATTTAACTTATTGGGCCCATTTACTCTTATTGGGTCTTACTTTCTCTTAAGTCTATTTCGATTGTACTATTCATTTCTCAAAAATTTATTGGGCCCATCAAGTCTACTGATTCATATTGGGTCGGCATTAGGCCTATAATGCCTTATTAAGCCAAATACTCAACGTTTGGCCCACCTGACCATTCGGTCACGCATGGTGTGCCACGCCTAGCCATGGCCGACACCATGGTTGCCTAGCTCTCATGGCATTTCAGCAAACACTAGGTGTGCTTGCCTTAAGTTCATCACTTTCCTTTACTAAGGCATTTCACCATACACCTCTTATGCCTACTTTAATTCATCATCTATTCTAACATATTGGTTTCACAAAACTATCTTAGAATCATGTATACATGCTTAATAACATCAATATTGTTTGAATCATCATTAAATCCATGTAAAATCAACTTTCTCTCACTTTCTCACACTAAACCCATACTTGGTCATGGATGATTAAGCATGCTCAAGGATGTTTCAGCCAACAACACATACACCATCAACTCATAAAAATGTCTAGATTAACATACTTGAAGTTGGTATATTGAAAACTCACCTAGCTTAACCTTTCTCTTTTGGCCAAAATTGGGGAAACATCTTGCTCCTTAAATCCATAAACTTGGCCACTAGTTTTTGACTATGTTGTTCTCTTCCTCACAAAGAACAACTTTACTGAAAGCAACCTTTCTCAAATCTGTTTGAAAGGTGTTGATATTTTAGAGTGAGAAACTTGTTCACCTTGTTAAAAGTGGAGAGGTATTTGATATTTTAGGGAAGAAGACTCGCTGTCGAGCTTTTAAATAGAAATGAGTGTTGTGAGATTAATCTCCAAGGGTGAGAGATCGATCTTCTTTTGGTTGAACTACACAAATATTCAGTAAGTAAGCGGTGGAATCGATCTGCTATTGGGAAGGGATCGATCATTTCTAGCAAGAAATCATTGGAGATCGATCTATGTTTGGGTAGGGATCGATCCTCTCTATGCAGAATCACCTCGAGATCGATTTGCTCTTGGGTAGGGATCGATCCTCTCTAGCCATAAATCATTAGAGATCGATATGTTTTTGGGTAGGGATTGATCCTCTCAATGCAGAATCACCTCGAGATCGATCTACTCTTGGGTATGGATCGATCCTCTCTACGTAGAATCACCTCGAGATCGATCTGCTTGCCTATAAAACCTTTGTGATTTCATTTTGGAATTACAAGTTCGATCCTGTTATGAAGAGAGATCGATCTGGCATTCATCTGCAGGATTTCAGCCGCTAACTTTTTCCAAAATTTCAAAGGAAAGATTGCCTTTAAATGCTTCACTGATCATTTTTCATTTTATTCACACTTAGAGCATAAAAAAGTCCATTTCTTATGATTCACATATTATGTAACTTATGTCTATAGCATGGAATCATAAAGGGTACATAGAATTCATGGCCTTACATCTCTTATGATTCATATTGCATGTAACAAGTGTATTCATCATGGAATCATAAAGAATACATGTAAAAGTATAGGCCTTAAAATCTGGATTGAGCCTATTGGGCTAGGCCAAGCGTATGGTATTCTGGCTAAGTCCATCATAACAACTTCGTATAATAAGTCTTAAGATTGTTGAACAAATGAATATAAAAATTTGTCCTTGTGGTTTTGAATAAAGATGAAAAGTTTGAACTTATATTTCTAGAAATTAGACTTCTTTTACGAATAATCACAAACACTTATGAACCAATGCATTATTGACTTCAAGGCGTGCTGCTATAGTCCACTTTCCTTAAGATTTATTTTACCCCCAAAAATTATGGTTGCAAAGAGGATTATCGAAATAGCCTTAGGATACAGTAGAGCTAACCGTTCCACCTTACACTTGTAATATTACACCATTGAACACTTTAGAAAATACAAAATTATTTTGTCTTGAGAAGATAAATCAAAATTGAGTATGTTAAGATGAAATTGATCAATCTATGATGAATTGATATCATTTTGGGCAGTTCGAGAATTCAGCATGCAAATCGAGGTAATCCCGAGACCCGACAAGTTTGCACTGCCCTACGAGCTACGAGGTAAGGGATGTGATTTAAAGTACTATTAGTATTCAAATACCTTACTTTAGCTTAAAAATGTGTTGAGCATATTAGTTTTTACTACTAATAATTTCGAACCCAAAAAAGTTACTATGCACTTAAAAATCGAGAAAACTGAAAGAAAAGCCCTATTTTTCGAGCTCTTCAAAAATGTACTTTTGATATCTGTGACATCTTTTAAATAAAATTTGTTATGTGAAAATGAAAAATATGATTTTTACGAGTTTACGGGTGAAAGGACTCAAAATATGATTAAAATATGATTTCTACAAGTTTACAAGTGAAAGGACCCGAATTATGATTAAAAATATGATTTCTACGAGTTTATGGGTGAATGGACCCGAAATATGATTAAATCATTATTTCTACGAGTTTACGGGTGAACGGACCCGAGAAATGATTAAAAATATGATTTTTATAAATTTATGGGTGTACGGACCTGAGATATGATTTTTTACGAGTTTACCGGTGAACGGACCTGAGAAATTATTTCAAAGAAATATTTTGAGACTGAGGCTATATGTAAGCTATAAGAGCTATCTTAAATTGTCGTGTGGGGTCTGGACTGTCGTGGAACATGCCTCATACCACCTGGTGTACGTTTAGTCCCTTGTGGTGCATGTTGATCTGCGTCGGGTATTTGTACCACTCGGTGCGATGTTTACGCCACTCTCCGTTAAAGGAAATATATGTTTAGTGGTGAGGGGCTCTGTAAGACCCTGATCCAGTCTACAATTGTAAGACCCGAATTATATCGTAATTCATTATAAAGGATTAAAAATGGTCACAAATTTAAACGAATGGAATTCAGACAGGAGATAAGGGTTTAAAATGCGAAATGAGTGAGTGTTCGTGAAGGGAAGTTGGGTTAAATTAATCCCGAACACGTGCAAGGGCAAAACGATCAAAAGATCGAAAGTCAGAATAAATTCGACAAGAAAATTTAATTAAAAACAAGGGATTGAGAAATCTTGATCAATAACAAAGAAATAATTAAATTTCGGGTTAAATTGATCAAGATATGAATTTATGGGAATTAATCGGAATTAATCGAGATTTTTACTTCAAAAAAATAATCCCGAAAATAATCGAAAAATATACCGAAAAGGGTTAAAATAAATTAAATAAAATTAAATAAATGAATTTAGAATAAAATAAGAAATTTGTAGATATTTGTAGAATATTTGTAAATATTTTAATGATTAAAATATAATAAAAATAAATAAATAAAATAAAAATAAATAAATAAATAAATTTAAAAAGAAAAAGAAAAAAAAAAGAGAGGAATCAGAAAAAAAATCGGGAAGAGAGAAACGAAAAACGGAGCAGAACTCGAGGAGAAGGCCGGACGACCACCGGCGACCCAATCGGCCAGTCGAGGGCCGAAAAAGGAAGAGGGTGTCGACGCGACCTCCCTGGTACCAGCGACGCGCCACACCGACGTCGGAGGAGGCCAAAAACGGCAGGAGAAGCCGCGGGAAGAAAGAATTTCGATCGACGGCGAACGGCGTCGATCTGGTCGACCCCACCCCCAACCGAGGCTTCCCCAGGCCCAGGCGACGCGTCGGTGGTGGTCACGACTGGCGAAACCGACGGACGGCGTCGAAAACGGCGGAAAGAGGGAGAACCACCGACTGCGAAAGGAGAACAGCCGGATCGGCCACTTTTCGGCGACCTCGACCGAAGCCAACCCCAGATCTGAGATGCGGACGACCCAGCGGAGCCACTGGCGGCAGAAGCCGGTGGAGAATCGATCGACAAGACCTTGAACCGATCGAACCGGAGTGAACCGGGGTGAACCGACGGGTCCGAACCGGGTCTGAACCGGACCGAACCGGTTCAGCCAATGAGGAAAGGAAAAAAAGGAGAAAAAGGGAAAAAGAAAAAGAGGAAAATTGGGAAAAAATCCCGGCGATGTAATCGAGCTACGGGTAAGTCAGTAGCGGTCGAAAATGACTGATTTAAATTTTGAAATATTTTATTTAATTAATTTTCGACTGAAAATTTATCCGAAAATTTATGAAATTGTGTAGCTCGACAATCGACGTCAAACGAGAGCTCGAGATAGCCTCGATTTACGTACTAGCATGGAATCTCGGGTAAGTAACCCTTATTTACGACAATTTGCATCATTATGCGTGCTTCGAATTTAATTATCGCATAAAATAAATTAAATTATGGAAATTTAGATAAATTGTCGTAAATAATAAATTGAACTATTCGAGAGTTAGAACGAGGCCCAATAAATTGTTGGTGGGCCCAATGAGCCCAATAGGCCTCGATAATGTGAAAATTAAGTGGAAAATGGGCTTAAGGCCGATTAAGGCCCATTAAGGTGCAATCGGGCCCAATAGGGGTAAATGGGCCCAATAATTTAAATTAAGCCCAGTAAATAGGAAATACAATTAAATTGTATGATATCTGACCTGAGGAATAATTATACGCAGTTTCGGACATTGGATTGGGAGTAAATCGGACTGCGTGACGAGACAGCAGTGGAAAAGGAAAGGTCAGACTCTACAAAAAAATAAGGTAAGGGAATTCTACGAACTGCTAGAGGTAACTTTACGAAATTTCAAGTAATATGCAGTCTTTTAAATTATCTGAAGGGTCTAGAAGTAAATAAATAATTTTAGTGCCCCGAATGGGCAAATTACCAAAATACCCTTGTTAAGGGTAAAAATTTACAACTTTAGGAAAAATTGGGAGGAGCAAGAACAAGAGGTTCCTGCTCGTTCTGGAGGTGTTTTGATGCATGCATGAGTAGGCTGGCTAACCTTGAAAGAAAAATGCACAGCATTTCATAGTTTCAACGATGAAATTGTTTTGAAAACTGTTTTGAGGAAACAGAGCCGCCTACGTGTTTTTATTGACATATGACGTGCTAGAGCTCAGCTCGTACGATGTTTTGATTTTTGTGATGCATGCATTAGTGCGGGAGCGAGAGCTCGCACTAGAGTTTTACATGCATTGGTGCTAGAGTCCAACTCGCACCAGATTTTATATATATATACATGATTTTCGTGATACGGTGCTAGAGTCTAACTCGCACCAGGTTTTATATGATTTTCGTGACAGGGTGCTAGAGTCTAACTCGCACCAGATTTTTCACATGACTTGATGAGAGTGCTAGAGCTTATCTCGCACTAGTTTTACTTGTATTGACGAGAGTGCTGGAGCATCGCTCGCACCCCCCACTGATTTTTTATGACAACATGCGATGAGCCGTGCTTGGAGCATCGGGTAGACTGTGTGTCACCGATTAAATAGGCTCGCACATGCGTTCTGAGACAAGGTATGATATATGGGTCCACGGAGTACGATGTACCTTGTAAGTAGCATGGAGTACGATGTACCGTGTGGCATCTTTGGATGCGTGGTATCTTCGGATACGTGGTGTCTTCGGATACGACATCTTCGGATGCGTGGGATCGGATAAGACTGACGAGATGGACTGACCCACCTCTCGGGCGGTTCCCGATCATGGTGAGAACCCGCACACTAGGATCCGTGTAGCAGAGGAACTCCCGAGGACCTATGGCCATAGTCCTGATTATTACCGATATACAGATGTTGCCTAGTCTCGCATGTTGATGATCTTGACGATCATTGAAACTGGGTTTTAAACTAAATTTGCATGATGCTATTTCCATGCTTTTTAAACCCATGTGTGATGTAAACTGATTTTCATGATTTTGTGTGAGTCAGGACCACCCGAAGGAGGGGTTAAGTCCTGACTTTATTGTGAAAATTTTAAATGAGAAAGAAATGATTTAAAAAGAGTTGCATGTTGAATTTTTCATGCGAACGTGTTTTACATGACATCATGAATCATTGCATCAGTTTTGAAATGTGTGGAGAAAGGGTGGTTTATGCATGGCACCACGTTCATGTAGGTAGTATGGTTACCTACTTGTTCGTAGGATTGCCTTACTGAGCTTGATGTGGTCACCCCTTTCATTTTCTCACACAGATAATCTCCAGTAGATGTTGAGGCGACTGAGTACTGCATTCCGGATATCCGCTGCTACCCATCACTTAAGGTATATACACCTGTATATATTGTATCTACATAAGCATAGCACAGTGACATGTTTGTAAGTAACTTTAGGGGATGTATAAATATTGTAAACATTTATAAATGACTGAGAAAGGATTAATTTGGTGGGACTGGCATTGACGCACAGCCCAATTGTTAGTGGAGTGTGGTCACGATCAGAAAACAGGTAAGCATGAAAGAAAATAACAAAACGCGAAAAATTTACTCTGATTTTTGGGTAGTTTTGGTTCGTGACAACAATCCCTTACCATGGTCATCGGTACTATGTATAAGTGAAGCATCTATGCAAAATTCCTATGTGAAATGCATACATGAATACGACTTTTGTCGTAATGAAAATGCTGCCTAGTCTCCATGAAAAGAATCAGTATTATTTGAAAGAAAGAGTACTAAGTTTTATGATTTAAATATTATGTACTTTGACTTGATTTTCTCTTTAAATGAGCTATGTGATATATGCAATGCGAAATGAATTCCTACGAGATATTTGTTACCTGATTTACATGCCACGTGATTTATAAGATACATGATTTACAAATTACATGCTATTAGTCATGATATCACAAGTGTTTGACTTGACTTTTGAAACTAAATATGTTTCGGTTAACATTCATGTGCATGATATTTTATAAGCTTATATCACAATATTTTGCATTCACATGTTTTAATGCTAAGACTGCTTTAAATGCATGTCTTACTGGGCTTGAAGAGCTCACCTCTTTTATTTTTACCTCACAGATTATCTTAAGTAAATTGTCATCCTTACCTGTCGTACAATAGTCGTGGACAGGTGGACTCAGCCATTTCTAGGCTATCCTCAGTACTAGTAAGGTATATTTTTAATTTATCTACCAAACTTCCTGTAAAGCATAGACAATGTTGTAATAATATTTTAGGATGTAAAATAACAAATATGAATATAACTAAAGTTGTAGTAATGCAGTTTAAACCTTATTGTATATTCTGGATATGTAAAGTGTGGGAATGAGAATAGATGTACTGATAAGTAGAGGAAAGAAATTGAAATCAACTGGTTGCGATTATAAATTGCGTTTTGTATATTAACAAAATATTAAGAAATCGACACTGATAGGAATACAACTTAAGTAAAAGATATAAAAAAAATTTGCCCAATTTTTTGCATTTCCAGGGCGTCACATGTACTCAGTGTTTTTATAGATGAGCTTTGTGAAGTGGAATATGTTGTGTGATTATGTTTGAATATGCATATACCCATCTAGCGAATTAACTGTTTCGCATTGATAGAAGCTATTTTAAAGAGAATGCATATGCTTTATAAGGAAAGTGAGTATATTTGTATTTTAAGCATGTAGATATTGTAGTTATCTACCTGCTTTCATACTTTCCTTACTGAGCGCGTTAGCTCACTCCCTTATTTCCTCATCCACAGATACTACGCAGTAGTGAGTACATTGCAGTCGTTCCTACCATCATGTTTTCTCTAGTCATCCAGCAGTACAGAGAGGTATACATTTGTGATGAAAAGATTTTGTATCTTAAAAATTAATGCACAGTAAAGTTTGTATTTTGTATTTTGGTGGATGTATATACTAGAAACTGATGTAAACATTTCCGTACTTATATATAAAAGTCCAGTTTCTATTCTACTTGATTTGTATAAATTTATTAAACTATAAATGGATGAGATATGTATTGGATGTTGACTCACAGCCCAACTATAAGTGGTAAGGTAAATGTCACAAACTGGTATAGAGGGTCTGACAGTTTCCACTCTGCCTTTGGCCATACAACTGAAAAATGTCGGGAACTAATGAACCAGATTGAGAAGTTGGTTAGAGAAGGGAAGTTAGACCACTATGTGTAGAGGAATGAAAAGATTCGATACCCCACTCGTGGTTGAGAAGACAATAGACCGCGTGATAGACGCGACAATGACAGAGAAAATATGAGGAGAAATGAAGAAAGAGGAAATGAGACTAGAAGGAGAGAACGTAGGAATCATCGATAGACAATGAACCTACAGAAGCTGCTATTAATGTCATTTCCGGTGGAGAGTACATAGCTGGTAGCCCACCAAGGCTTTGAAAGAAGATAAGAAGTTCAAGGCAAAGTAGGAAGAACCTTATAAGATCAAGAAGATGATTGGACCAGGCACATGCATCTTGGAAAGTTTGCAAGGCACTTAAGACCATATTGACAATAGAATTTTAATTTCTCGATATTATTTTTTATTTTTTGTTTATGTTATTGAACCATGTTCAGGAATTTGATCGCGATATAATCCATATTGATATTTCTCATTGAGAATTTTAATGCTTGGCAGATGACTAAAAATAAAGGGTTTGAAGCGAAAAATGCGTGATGTAAGCTATGAAGAAAAAAGTGCAAGAGCTTAAAGAGAAAAGTGCGCGAGGTAAGCTAAGCATTCAGACAAGGGCTTGAAGCGAAAAATGTGCGAGGTAAGCCACGCACCCAAAACAAAAGGCTTGAAGTGAAAAACGCACGATGTAAGTCATGAAGAAAAAAGTACAAGAGCTTGAAGCAAAAAGTGCGCGAGGTAAGCTAAGCATTCAGACAAAGGCTTGAAGCGAAAAATGTGCGAGGTAAGCTATGAAGAAATGTGCAAGGGCTTGAAGCGAAAAATGCTCGAGGTAAGCTACGCACCTAAACAAGGGCTTGAAGTGAAAAGTGCGCGAGCTAAGCCACAAAGAAAATGTGCAAGGGCTTGAAGCGAAAAATGAGCGAGACAAGCCACGCACCTAAACAAGGGCTTGAAGCGAAAAGTGCGAGAGGTAAGCCATGAAGAAAATGTGCAAGTGCTTAAAGCGAAAAATGCGCGAGGTAAGTCGCGCACCTAAACAAGGGCTTGAAGCGAAAAGTGTGCGAGGTAAGTTACGAAGAAACTGTGCAAGGGTTTGAAGCGAAAAATGCGCGAGGTAAGCCACGCACCCAAACAAAGGGCTTGAAAGCGAAAAATGCGCGAGGTAAGCCATGCAACCAAAGCGAAAAATGCGCGAGGTAAGCCACGAAGAAATGTGCAAGGGCTTGAAAAATGAGCGAGGTAAGCCATGCACCTAAACAAGGGCTTGAAGCGAAAAATGCATGAGGTAAGCCACGAATAAAATGTGCAAGGGTTTGAAGCGAAAAATGCACGAGGTAAACCACTCACCTAAACAAGGGCTTGAAGCGAAAAGTACGCGAGGTAAGCCACGAAGAAAATGTGCAAGGGCTTGAAGCGAAAAATGCGTAAGGAAAGCCACGCACCTAAACAAATGCTTGAAGCGAAAAGTGCGTGAGATAAGTCACAAAGAAAATGTGCAAGGACTTGAAGCGAAAAAATGCACGAGGTAAGCCACGCACACAAACAAAGGGCTTGAAGCGAAAAGTGCGCAATGTAAGCCACAAAGAATTGTTCAAGGGCTTGAAGTGAAAAATGCACGAGGTAAGCCACGAAGAAAATGTGTAAGGGCTTGAAGCGAAAAATGGGTGAGGTAGGCCACACACCTAAACAAGGGCTTAAAGCGAAAAGTGCGCGAGGTAAGCCACAAAGAATTGTTCAAGGGCTTCAGGTAAGCCACAAAGAATTGTTCAAGGGCTTGAAGCGAAAAATGAGCAAGGTAAGTCACAAAGAATTATTCAAGGGCTTGAAGCGAAAAATATGCGAGGTAAGCCACGCACTCAAACAAGAGCTTAAGAATTTGACTTTAGAATTTGGCATCAAGGCTAGACCCGAGAATTTAACTTCAGAGTTTGACCTGAGGAATTGATGAGAAACTACGAAGAGAATATATGTATTCTTCCGTAAAGTTATACCTAGCGAAAGAGTGAGGAGCAATTGTTGTGCATAAATAAATAAAATAATAAAAAAAACTACGCACCACGTGGCGTGAGCTAGGCACGCCACGTGGCACAAGGCGGGAGACCAAGGGTCTCCCGCAGCTGGCCATGGTAGGAGACCAAGGTCTCCCGCCAACGCGCCACGTGACGTGAGACGGGAGACCAAGGGTCTCCTGTATTTTGCCTGGTGGGAGACCTTGGCGCCATGTGGTGCGAGGCGGGAGACCTCTGGTGGTCTCCCGCTATTGACACTAGGCGGAAAAGCTGCCGCCTCTTTCATACTGGAGCAAGAAACTCAGTCGGGTTCGACTAGTCCCTTTTTGAATGGTAATTACGGTGCATGTCTAAAAATTTATTTAGACAATTTTACCCTTAAATATATTTGATTCTGCAAATCCGTGAGATAATAAAAAATATTTAATTAGTGGATAAATACGTAATTAAAGCTGAAATTAACCCCTATGAAAAAGGATTAGGTATGATTCATTAAACTAAATTTTTATTTGTTTTACAGAAACTCTGTCAATTTCTCTGTCCGACTTAAGTATCGAAGTGCTTACGCAGAGAAAAACTTATGCGTCTCTCTGATCATTATTTTTTTTTCAGAATCTTTAATAACACGTGACACAAAAATTAAGACAAAAACGTCAATAATTTATCACCGTTGTAATCAAGCAACAATAATAATAATAATAATAATAATAATAATAATTAAATCAAATTTTAGTTTTTAAGATACTAATATAAATTATTCTTATAAAATAAATAATAAGCTTCTATGCCTGAAATGTGAAGTCATTAATTAAAATCCCGGTAATGTAGGCGGAAGATCGAGCGGAGATAGAGTTTTGAAGATCTGGATCTGCTGGACCTGCTGGTGAATGATTCGAAATAGTCCAGATGAATGTATCCCACGTGTCGTTTACCCAGTAAAAGGAAGTCATCATAAGTAGACAAAAAAGGCCGGTTCAACAAGATTATGATTGGCAATGTTTTACAAGTTGAGATATGAAGGGCCATCTCCCTAATTGGTGCAATAAAAAAGACCTAGATTTTCATTCCTAGACTTGGACTAGACTAGACCAGCTAGAGGACCACTTTTTTGCTAGGGGCAGAGACAATGACCAGACTTGAATGCGTTGGCTCAAACCTTGTGGACTTGATGGAGTGGAGTCTGGACGGAGGAGGTCGCTCTCATAAAACACCATTACTGCAGTCGCAATCTGGTCCTGGTTTTCTCTTTTCCACGTTGCTGATTTTGTGGACCGTTGACCAGGCTAGAGGTCCTAGCAACTTGTACATTTGGAATTTAGGTGTTTCTTCCCTTTCATCTTTATTGCTTTCTGCTAGACTAATTATTTTAGATATATCAATGGCTATGATGGGACATCACCAATGGACTACCTTACGGTATCTATCATGGAAGTTTCAGCTTTAAAATCCTTCTAACATATTAACACACATGAACGAGAGGAGAAGAGATCTAGCTATGGTGAAAACTAAACTGTTTTACGTATTTTAATACCTTCACTTAAAATTAATAATTTAGTAAAGTAATTATTAAATTTAATAATTTATTTATATTTATTTTATACATACTTTTTTTAATCAATGCAATATTTTTATCATTCAATTAAAAATAATATTTTTTTAATATATATTCACATTAAAAATTTTATAATTATCAAATAAATAATTAAATATTTTTAATTAACTTAAAAAAAATTTGTACATAATTTATATAAATAAAATTTAAAATGCAATAATAAAATTAAATAATATAAAACATATAGAATGAAATGAAATAAAATAAAATAAAAGGAGACTTACCGGAACAGATCGACCGCAAAATGATAACCGACTGTAGGGAACCGACTGTCAGTTGGTCAGGTCGGGTCAGATTTCTTGGGTTGGCATTTGGAATGACTGTATTGGGTTTTCAAGCCTCTTTTTTTGACAACTATAATCTCCACACTCCATGTTGAAATGTCAAAACTGACGGACTCATGGATTTTGTGCTCCTGTAATGTACACGTTCCACGTTGAAATGTCAAAGTGAATAACTAAAGGAGAGTTTCACAAACATCTCTCTCCCTTAGCCAATTTATACATCTTTAAAAGTGAATGTGACATGCTTTTCGTTATTTAATTATTAAATGAATTTATGATATTATGTTTGATACCTAAGATAAAATATAAAATAAAATAATTATCATCTTATCTTATATTTAATATACATAAAAAAAAAATTTTGATTGCAAAGAAAATTAATCCACTTTATATGTGATGATTCAATCTTTTTCAAAAAATAAATACGATTTCTAATCCTATGTGATTAAATAATAAATACTTATATTTTATTTCATACTTTAGATTTTAAAATTAACTTAAACTTTTAATAAAATCATGATAGTTATTGATTAATTGATTAATCCAAATTATTTTTCTTTTTTCCTATTTTTCTCTATTTTTTCTCTATTCTTATTTTTTTCTTTTTTGATAAAGCACAAGTTGTAATTTAGATAAAATAATAATTTTTAAAACAATTAACGTTACCCAATTTTTTTGAAAATAATTTCTTTAATTAACTCTTGAGTTTAAAAAATATTATGTATTATTTTTAAAATTTATAAAATTTTAACATTTACATTTAGCTATTATTTTTTATTTTCAATTTTTTTAATTTTAATTTTTTTCCTTTTTTTATTTTTTTTTGATAGCACTAAAAGAAAAGAAAAGGAAAAAAATAAAAATAATACTTTTATTGAAAAATCAAGGTGTTTTCAGCAATAATCTTATTTGAAAAATCTATTTTTTAAACAATCATCCTACTTGAAAATTTTATTTTTATTAAGCAATCATCTTTTTTTAAAAAAATCTACTTTTTTAAACAATCATCTTAATTTTGAAAAATCTATTTTTTAAAATATTTATTTAACTTAAAATCATAAAAAAATATTTTAAATTTAAATCATAAAAACAAATAAAAAACGAAGACAAAAGGAAAAGAAAAAATAGTGAAAAACATAAAGAAATATTAATAATAAAAAATATTTTTTTCTCAAAATAAGAATTTTTTTAAAAAACTTAATTTTTTTTAAAAATCAATATTTCACTCAAAAATTAACCTTTTTTTGAAAAAATAAATTTACTTTTAATTAAAGATATTATAATAATAATTTTTTTAGTTAAAAAATCTTTGTTTCATATTTATTATAAAAATTATAAATTTAAATTATATTTATGTTAAAGAACAATATTTTTTATTAATAACAAAAAAAAAGTATTTTATCATACTATTAATTTTACATATAACAAGTATGATGAAAAATATACAAAAATCATCATATCTTACTCTTGATCTTTGTACACACCAAACATAAAATAGAATGATATTATTTAATTTAATCTTATCTATAATATTATATTATTTTATCATATCATCATCTCGTGCACCAAATATGGCATTAAAGCATTGCCAAAGCCAAACTATGAGCATTTGCTGTATTTTCCTTATCTCACAGTCAATGATTTAAATTATGGTTATAGTCACGTTTTCGGTCGTATCGCATTTATCGTAATTGCGGATGTAACAGAGACATCATAGTCATTGAGGTATTTGTGATCATGAATTTTTTTTATTTAGCACAACTTGCTATAAAACGTAATAATTATAATCATAAAAGCTCTAATTTTATTATTTTAAAGTAGTTTAACATATCTCTTGTCTTATATATACTTGAAAAAAATTATTCACGATTTTTTAGGTTATAATATAAGTTAGTCATATTAAAAAAAACTAGTTTTGATAATTAGAAAATAATAACCTTTGAGATTTATAAGCGTATAAGAATTATAATTTAAGCGGTTAATTCTTATGATACATAATTGACTTAATAATAAAATATTGAGTATTTAAATGAAAAAGAATGTGATACGCAGTTTGATTTCTAAAATATTTAATGGGACATTATAATTAATTATTTTAATATTTTTTTATTTTAATTTATTTGCTTACTCAATTTTAATTGAGAATTTCATAAATTCTAAATAAAAAACCTAACCATTCCCAAACCTAGCCTAGACACAATCACTCCCACCCCCCCACACACTTTCATCATCTCATAAATCAATCTCAAACTCATTAAAAATTTCGTTATAAAAATTATGTTATAAAATCACCCTTCTTTTAGGGTCACGTGTCATAAAATCCTCTGAAAAATCTATCATAAAAATAAAATCACAGCATAGTAAAAATCACAAAATCGGGGGCCTGACCCCTCCCTCGGGTCTATCCTGGTCTATCGAGACCAAAAGTTATATCATGTGAGACATGTAGTTGACTATATCAGTAACATCGAGGACCATGCCCATATCTTAGTGATCCCTGGCTACACGGTACCTAGTGTGCGGGGCATCACACCTGAAACTGGAGGTGGGTCAGTCCTACCGCTAGACCAACATAAATACCAGGATTGTGAGGGAAATGCTTACAACCTCGTGGCTAATGCCACTCCCCTCCAACAATCTCCATGGTACAACGTACTCCGCATGACATACACGGTACAACGTACTCCGTGAACCCAAATCATAGTCAGGGGGTGCCTGCCGTAGGCCTTATCCACCCAACCTATGTCTCAGTATGCACGTGTGGGCATATAATCTCACTGTGACACACAGTCTACAGGAGGCTCCAACACGGCTATATGCATGTCATATACATCTCTGTGCGAGTAAAGCTCCAGCATGGCTCCATACATATTCATGATATCTGAAAATCTCGTGCGAGCGAAGCTCCAACACGTTTTCATAAAAATCTGTAAAATTTGCGTATGAGTAGCACTCCAGTACGACTTTAAAAAGAGTTATAAATTCATATAAAATCACGTGCGAGTAAGCTCCAGCATAGTTTTATGAATCAAATCCATAAAAACCTCGTGCGAGCAATGTTACAGCACGATATCATGCATAAATCATTCAAAACTTCTTGTGAGAAATGTTCCAGCACGAATGAATGCTCAAGTAAATCAAAACTTTGTGCGAGCAATGCTCCAGCACGGTTTCATACATAAATAAATCAAATCTCGTGTGAGTTACACTCCCGTACGATTTTTATGCAATTAAATTGATTAAATCATGTACGAGCAAGGCTCCAGTACTACTTTTATGCAATTATCATATCAAAACAGGATGCGAGCTAAGCTTCAGCACCTCTCATGCATGTCAAATCATTAAAACTAGTGCGAGCAATCACTCTAGCACCTATTTATGCATATCAAGTCAAAACAGGGTGCGAGCTAGGCTCCAGCACCTCTCATGCATTTCACAATAGTAAAAATCAGTGCGAGCAACCGCTTTAGCACATTTCATGCATATGATTTCACACAAATCGGTGCGAGCAACCGTTCCAGCACCTTTTATGCACACTCACAAATTCAGATATAGTGCGAGGAAATGCTTCAGCACCATCTGTTTTGATAGTTGGCCCATTTTTTAAAGAATTTCATTTAAATTCAAATAACACTTACGTAGTGTTATCTTATGAAATTTATGCAAATACTGACCAATCTACCAATTTGCTTTACTAAAAATTCATGAAAATCTTACAAATCATGCATTTCATGCATGTCATGCTTTCACCATCCTTAGGTGACTTTTCCCTCAGTAGGGGTAAAATAGTCTTTTACCCATCTCGGGTACTTAAAATTTTTAATCTAATTCTAGGATCTTTATACAATTTCAGTGTATGTAAAAGCTGTTAAAAATACGTGTAGCTACCTCTAGCTACTCACAAAATTCTTTACCTCATTTTTCTGTACAGTCTGACCTTTTCATTGATGTCTTGTCACGCAGTCCGATTTGCTCCCAATCCAATCTCCGGAACTGCGTATAAATATTCATCAGGTCAAATACAATATAATTAATTGTATTTCATATTTTATAGGCTTAATTTAAATCATTGGGCCCGTTTACCCCTATTGGACCTGATTGCACCATAATGGGCCTTAACCGGCCTTAAGCCCGTTTTCCACTTACTATTCACATTATCGAGGCCTATTGGGCTTATTGGGCCGATCAGTATTTATTGGGCCTCATTCTAAACTCTCAGATAGCTCAATTAATTATTTACGACAATTTATCTCTAATTCCAGAATATAATTTATTTTATGGGGAAATTAAATTTGTAATTTATGCGGTAAATTTTTAACACGCATAACGATGCAGATTATCGTAAATAAGGGTTACTTACTCGAGATTTCATGATAGTACATAAATCGAGGCTGACTCAAGCTCTCGTTTGACGTCAATTGTCGAGCTACACAATTACATATTTTTTCGGGTAAATTTTCAGTCAAAAATTAATCAAATTAAATATTTCAAAATTTAAATTGGTCAATTTCGACCACTTATCGGCTTACCCATAACTCGACTGCATCATCGAGATTTTCTTTAATTTTTCCTCTTTTTCTTTTCTTTTCTTTCTTTTCTTTTTGGCTGAACCGGTCCGATCTGGTTCAGCTTACCTGCACTGCACTGAACCGGTCCGTACCGATTCAAGCCTCACGTCGCCATTCACGGTGTGTGTGAGACCCCGTATATGTACAATTGTATATAGGTACATAGAAATGTAAATGAAATCATAAGTATGATGATACATTTGTAATGTGAAGTATATGTAATGTAAGTCCATAAGATTATGTACACACTTGCAATAAGAGTTGTGATTGTACATACAAGTTACATTATGTATAAATGTGAAGAAATGGATTTAAACATGTGGAGAATGTGAGTAGAGTGGATTATGAGTATTGTGGTAAAATGGAAGGAGAACTGCATAAGTTGTGCACTTCCATTTGGTTTATATCATGTAACTTTGAATATACAAAGATTCTAAACAAGTTTTAATGTGTATGAAGTATTAATGAATGTCATTTTCAAATCTCAAAGATGATTGGATGAGAAAATGACAATGACACCAAATTAAGGATGCTTTGGTATAAGTTTACTACAGAAAAACTGCAGAAAATCTAGAAATATGAATGACAGATCGATCTCATAGGATGAGAGATCGATCTGGAGGAGCCAGAAAGTTCTTATTTAAGCATAGGAATATGGCAGATCGATCTCCAATGGATCAAGATCGATCTCTTAAACATTTTATAATGAAAAGATCGATCCTCAAGCACACAGATCGATCTCCTTAGCTCTTTATTTGGAGCAGATCGATCTCAAGCTTCGACAGATCGATCTCATGCTTAAAATGCCGTGGAAAATAGGGATTTAAGGGGACCAGATCGATCTCTTCCTTGTGCAGATCGATCTCCTCAAGCTATTTTTATAAAAAAGGGCGTTGAAAATCTGTAGATTTCGGGACAAAACCATTTCCTTCCCTATCCAACCCAAAACCTAGTTTTCTCTCTCTAAATCCAACCATTTTCAAGGAGATTTGAGGGAAGACTATTAAAGGCAAAGTTTTTCACATCAAGGAGAAGAACAACATAGTTTGGAGGCATTTACCCATTTGTTGGATTGAAGGAACAAAGGGCATTTCTAATTGGAGCAAAGAGAAAATCCAAAGAGGTAAGTTTCTAGGGCACAAATCCAAGTACATTTGTCTAGTTGATGATTATGAAGTTGATTTGGGTATACACATTATGGGTAAAACTACATAGAATGCCATGAAATGAATATAACCTAGAAATGAGTTAGTGTGAGAAGTGAAATGTGGTGAAATAAATGATGAATGGGATATCTTGAGATGATAATGGTGTTGAGGAGATAATTTTAAGATAATAATATGGAATGAATAGAGAGGCTTACCCAAAAAGAGTAAAATGAGCGTTTAAGGCATTTGGTGGAATGTATAGTTAAACGAGAGTTAGCAATACTAACTCGAACGTATGATGAATAAATTACGACTTTCAAGGATACACCAGAGTGAGTTGAGCAAAGAGCGTGAGAAGCTAAGAGGAAAAGAGTCACAATAAGTAAATCGAGGTAAAAAAATTGTGTGGACTCTTAGATATATCTGTGCGTAATTTGGGTGCTTAAATGCTTTGCTAGAATGCATGAGATGTTAGGAAATGAAATTGGGTGATTGAAGGGCAAAAGTTGGGTGTTTGAGAAATGTGCATGAAAACAAAAGCATATTGCTTTGAAAGTCATGTTTTATTGCTTTTTAGCAAGTGATTGGTAGGTTGGCTAGCATTTGAAATGATTTGCAAAAGAAATTAGTTGTTTTGATTTGTTAACCACACTTTGCAAAGAAATGAGCCACCTGCATTGTTTTCGTGAGAATGAAAGCATGCTAGAGTCTGGCTTGCACGAGATTTGACGTGTTTTATACACATGAGTGCTAGAGCTTAGCTCGCACTAGTTTTCACCTGGATTTCATACTAGTTTTGGCATGGTGCTTGGAGCTTAGCTCGTACTAGATGGCCACCTTATTTGTTGTCATGCTTGGAGCTTCAGCCAGACTGGGTGTGCACCGATTAAATAGGCTCGCACGTGCAGTTTGTGATTTTGACATGTTGATAGCCGTGTTAGGAGCTTCAGGTAGACAAGGGGTCGTACCGATTAAATAGGCTCACACGTGCGTTTTGAAATGTGGCGTGATATGATGTGTTGATTGGGTCCATGGAGTACGTTGTACCGTGCATGTAGCATGGAGTACGTTGTATCGTGTTGAGATTGTGATGTGCTATCTTCGGATGAGATTTGCTATGGATCGACGGGCAGGATTTGACCCACCTCCCGTGTGGAAGCAGATAGTGGTGATATCCTGCACACCTGATCCGTGTAGCTGGTATCATAGGTTATGGCCATAGACCTAGAGGTTATTACCTTTTATTGAATTGCCTATCTCACATGTCTAATACTTTGAGAATAAATCCATGTTTGAAATGATTTGTGGGTCAGGACAGTCCGAGGGAGGGGCTGAGACCTGACAAGTGTGGACTTGTTTTGAGATATCGATGTTAATGGTTTTTAAAGTGCACGGATGCATGATGTTTAATTTCATGCTTTATTGTGAAAAATGCATGATGGTTAATGCCATGCTTATTTGAGAAAACGCATGATGGATAATGCCATGCTTTATTGTGAAAAATGCATGATGGTTAATGTCATGCTTATTTAAGAAAACGCATGATGGGTAATGCCATGCTTTATTGTGAAAAATGCATGATGGTTAATGCCATGCTTATTTGAGAAAACGCATGATGGGTAATGCCATGCTTTATTGTAAATTATGCATGATGATTTATACCATGCTTTGAATTGTATTGTGCACTGGATTTTAATAGCATGAATGCTTTACATACCATTAACACAATTATACACTCATGTTTTGAGATTAAATGATGAACTAAATGCTTTTGAGCATGGCATCACGATCACGTAGATAGTGCAGTATCTACCTGTTGGCATGATTGCCTTACTGAGCGTATGGTTTACTCACCCCCTTTATTTTCCCCCTCTCTACAAAGATTTGAGTATAAAGTGAGCGTGAGCGTGACTGGAGGCGTTCCCTTTTGGTAATCCGCTGCATCCCATCGCGTAAGGTATACACACTGTTGTATTTTTGTATCTAAACTTACGATAGCACAGCAACATTTTGTATGTAACTATTGGGGATGTAAAACAACATAAGCACATGTAACAACTCTGATATATATATATATATATACATTTATATAAGTGGTTACTTATAAATAATATACAAATTGAATTAGTATGGTGGAGTGAGTTAGACGTCGACACACAGCTCAACTATTGAGGAGAGTTGCTATTCACGATTGAGGGAAGGACGAATAATAAATGATGCATGAAAATACAAAAAAATTTGTACGTATTTTGGTAAGTTGAGGGTCGTGATAGAAGTTGGTATCAAAGCTCGAGTTGGTCTGACGTGTGTCACGTCTAAAATACTTAATAAGTTGAAAAATTACATACCCATGTTACTGTGCTTGTTTAGATACAAATTGTGTGTGTGTTGATGGGTTGACTAAGTAATTGGTTGTGAATGTAGGGAATTGAGTAAATATGCCTAATACCAGTCGCGGTAGAGGGATGAGAGCCCAGGCTCGAGGCCGTAGAGGTAGGCCTGGGGGTAATGTTGAACCAGAAACACACGAGGTTCAGGATGATATTGAAGTGGAGGCTGAGGTTGAGCACGCTCCACAGGGTCCAGAGGAGAGGCCTGAGAGTACTGAGGCTCGCTTCGTGAGCATTGAACAGAGCATTAAGATGATATTGGAGTTGGTCACCCAATCCTTACCTGGAGTTAGCGGTAGACGGAGTCCTGCTACACAGGGTGATGCCGAGCAGGCGACAGCTCCTAAGGCACGGGCAAAGGAAGCCCAGAGGCCACAGACGACAGATACCCCACCCACACAGGATATGCCTATGCCGGTTACTACACCAGGCAGTAGAGGTTAGGGATATGGATGTGATTTGGATAGATTGCAGCAATTCCAAAAGTTTATACCTCCGTCTTTCAGTGGAGTTAAGGACCCAGTAGCTGCCGAGGATTGGATAAATGAGATCGAGAAGCTGTATAGGTTCTTTGAGTGCACTACTACCGAGATGGTAGCGTTTGCCACTTTTATGCTAAAGGGATTAGCAGAACATTGGTGGAAGTCCACAGGCCTATTTTGAAAGTTGGACATACTGAGATCAGATGGGATATATTTTTGGAGGCCTTCCAGAGACAGTATGTTCCGGATACAGCATAGAGAAAGATGAGAATGGCATTTTTGGGACTGACCTAAGGGAGCAAAATTGTGGATGAGTATGAGACGACTTTTATCTCCCTGGGCAGGTATGATCCCAACACTATGAGTAATGAGGCTAAGAAAATCCAGAAGTTTGTGGATGGATTGAGACCGACCATCAGGTCTAGACTGATTCCTCTGAATATACCGACCTATGAGGAGACAGTACGCAGTGCACAATTATGTGAACAAGATGTTGATAGAATCACCTCAGAGTTTGGAAAGGTTGGCAAGATGAGGGACAGGGAGAAAAAGAAACCAATGATGGATAGAGGTTTCAGTTATAAAGGAAGCAAGAGATTCTCTAGAAAGAGGTCGAGGATCGAGGAGATCTGGGAGAGGACAGTTAATACTCCCATGTATCCGGCTTTAGGTCTAGCGAAAGGAGTTATGATTGGAGGGCTAGGACCTACTATGGAACAGTGTGGCAAGTGTGGTAGGTACCATGGAACTCGACCATGTTATGGACCTTAGGTAGTATGCTTTAGATGTGGGAAGCCAGGGCACATAATCAGAGATTGCCCAAAAATGACAGAGAGAGCCCCACAGAAGGGCAAGGAGCCAAAGAGAGCTCTAGTTGGTACAGCTGCTCCGAGGAGGAGGGCTACAGCTGAGGAAAAGGGAAAACATGCAGTGGGTGTGAGCAGAGGACGAGTGCATGCATTGGACCAGGACACTACAGATCAATCATCGGATGTGGTAAAAGGTACCATCCAAATCTTTGATTTAGAAGCTTATGTATTGTTTGATCCTGGTGCCACGCATTCCTTTGTATCACCATCCTTTCCATGTAAATTGTTGAAACATGTAAAACCCACACTGCTTGATAAGATGTTGTTGATATCTACCCCTATGAATGATAGTCAGTTGACTTAGCATGTATATAGAGATTGTAAGATAAGGATATGAGGTAAAGAAATGGAAGCCGATTTAATTTTACTAAATATGGGTAATTTTGATGTAATCCTAGGGATGGATTGGTTAGCTGCCAATCATGTTGTTATGGATTGTCATGCAAAAACCTCGATGTTTTCAGGATTAGACAATCTTATTGTAAATTTTGATGAAAAGAAATGAAATGACATGATCTTTATGAAAAAAGTATGATCTCAATTTATGATATATGAAAGATAAATCTGTTTATCAATCTTATGTGTGAATATGATGATTTATGATTACTAATGGTGGAAAGAATAATGTGAAGGGTTCATCGCTTAAGTGTTTGAGACGGATAACGCATGTCCAGAATTGGGAGACATACCAGTGGTTAACGAATTTCCAGATGTCTTTCTAGATGAGTGTTACCAGGGTTACCTCCAGATAGGGAGATGGAGTTTGGTATAGACTTGGCACCTAGTACAGAGCCGATATCCAAGCCACCGTACAGAATGGCGCAAGTTGAGTTAGAAGAATTAAGGAAATAGTTACAAGAGTTGCTGGAGAAGGGGTTCATCAGGCTAAGCGTCTCACCTTGGGGAGTACCGATTCTATTTGTAAGGAAGAAGGATGGAAGCCTCCGACTGTGTATAGATTACCGGTTGTTGAATAAGGCCACCATCAAGAATAAATATCCCCTTCCACGCATTGATGACTTGTTGGATCAGCTTAAGGGAGCACAGGTCTTTTCCAAGATAGATATGAGATCAGGGTACCATCAGTTAAAGATACAAGGTGGAGATATACCCAAGATAACTTTTTGCACTCGGTATGGATGTTATAAGTTTATGGTTATGCCATTCGGGTTGACGAATGCTCTCACAGCTTTTATGTCATTGATGAATGAGGTATTCCACCAGTATTTGGATCGATTTGTGATTGTGTTTATTGATGATATATTGGTGCATACAAGGTCTAGAGAGAAGCATGAAAGGCATTTAAGGATAGTGCTACAGACCCTCAGTGAGAAGAAGTTGTATGCTAAACTCAGTAAGTGCGACTTTTGGTTAGAACAGATCTCTTTTCTGGGTCATATAGTATCGAAGGATGGAGTATCTGTGGATCCTTAAAAGATTGAGGCAGTGATACAGTGGCAGAGACCCCAGACAGTGACAGAGATCAGGAGTTTCCTGGGTTTAGCTAGGTATTACCGAAGATTTGTAGAGGGATTCTCAAGATTAACTGCTCCCTTGACACGTCTCACGAGGAAAAATGTAGAGTTTGTGTGGGATGATAAGTGTGTGGAAAGCTTTGAGGAGTTGAAAAGCAGATTAACCACAGCTTCGATCCTCACCATTCCTACCAGCTCAGGAGGTTTCTCTGTGTATACAGATGCTTCACACCTAGGATTGGGCTGCGTATTGATGCAGGATAGGAAGGTAGTTGCATATGGATCAAGACAGTTAAAGGATCATGAGAGGAACTACTCGACCTATGACTTGGAGTTGGCAGTGGTGGTGTTTGCGCTGAAGATATGGTGCCACTACCTTTATAGAGAGAAATTTCAAGTGTTTACAGATCACAAGAGCCTTAAATGCCTGTTCTCGCAGAAAGAGTTGAACATAAGACAGAGGAGATGGTTCGAGCTCTTAAAGGATTATGATTGTGAAATCCTGTACCATCCAGGTAAAGCGAATGTGGTTGCTGATGCATTGAGTAGAAAGCATCTCGGGTTGGTATCATTCATGATGGTTAGGGAACACGAGCTGTTGGAACAGTTCACGAACCTCAGTTTGGATATGACCCCGCCTGACGTTGATAGTGGATTTATAGTAGCTAGCCTGCAGTTGGAACCGGATCTGGTAGATCGAATCCGATAGGCTCAGCTGATTGATCAGCAATGTAGTGATATTGTCGGGCAGATACATAGGGGTACAGAGATGGAATTTGAGTTGAGTTCTGATGGATTGTTAAGGTTCAGAGATAGAATATATGTTCCTGATGATGCAGAGATCATAAGATTGATCTTGACAGAGGCTCACTCATCGAAGTATACGATACATCCAGGGAGTACTAAGATGTATCAAAACCTTCGAAAGGTTTATTGGTGGTTTGGGATGAAAAAGCACATTGCTGAATATATTGTTAAGTGTCTCGTTTGTCAGCAGGTGAAGGTAGAGCATCAGAAGCCTGCAGGGTTATTACAGCCCCTACTGATACTCACTTGGAAGTGGGAGCATGTCACCATGGATTTTGTGATGGGATTGCCGAGGACCCACAGAGGTCATGATGCCATATGGGTGATTGTGGATCGGTTGACGAAATCAGCTCATTTTCTAGCTATGAGAGCTACCGATACTCTGAGCCAGTTAGCGAACCTATATGTGCGCGAGATAGTGAGGCTGCATGAAATTTCAGTGAGTGTTATTTCTGATAGGGATGCTCGCTTCACTTCCCACTTCTGGGTAAATTTTTCGGGTAAATTTTCAATCGAATATTAATCAAATTAAATATTTCAAAATTTAAATCGGTCAATTTCGACCTCTTACCGATTTACCTGTAACTCGACTGTATCATCGAGATTTTCCCCAATTTTTTCTCTTTTTCTTTTTCCTATTTTTCTTTTTCTTTTCTTTTCTTTTCTTTCTTTTCTTTTTGGCTGAATCGGTCCGGTCCGGTTCAGCATACCTGCACTGTACTGAATCGATCCGTACAGATTTAGGCCTCACTTCGCCGTTTACGGCGTCTCTGGTCAGTTCTTGGCATGCCGCTGCCGCCGTTCGGCTCGTCTCGGGCAGGGGATCTCTCGACTGGCCTTGGGTTGGGCTGAATCATGCCGATGACCGTCGAATTTCTCTTCTCTTTCCGCGGTTTCCTCTCTTTGATCCATCGGATTCAGACGTCGGTGGGGCGCGTCGTCGGTACCAGGGGGTCGCGTGGTCATCCTTTTCCTTCTTCTACCCTTCGCCTGGCCGCTGGGTCACTGGATGCTCGTCGGTGCTCTCGGTCTTCCTTGGGTCGCGTCTTCCATTTTCTCTTCGCGTTTTGTTTCTCTTTCAGTTTTCAGATTTCCTTTTTCTTATTATTATTTATAATTTATTTTATTATTATTTTATTCATTAAAATATTATAAAAATCCAAAAATATCTTCAAAAATTCTTATTTTATTCATTTAATCCATAAATGAATTTAGCAGTCTTATTTCGTCTTTTCAGTATATTTTTTCAATATTTTTGGGATAATTTTTCGAAGTAAAAAATTTTGATTAATTCTAATAAATTCATATCTTGATCAATTGGACTCGAAATTCAATATTTTCCTCATTATTGATCAAGATTTCTCAATTCCATATTTTTAATGAAATTTTCTTATTGAATTTATACTGAATTTGGTCTTTTGACCGTTTTACCCTTCAACGTGTTCAGAATCAAACCAGTCCAACTTCTTTTCATGAACACTCACTCATTTCGTGTTTTAAATCCTTATCTCTCGTCCGAATCTCATTCGTTTAATTTGTGACCATTTCATTCCTTCATTTGACCTTTAAATGCATTCAGAAATTTTTATTCATTCCATTTGCATTTTTTTCATTCATATACAAGTCTTCTTACAATTCAATTTACATAAAACCATGTTTACATCATTTGAATCATAAGAAATTACAATAAAAATCGGGTCTTACATAATCTCCCCCACTTAAAAAATTTGGTCCACCAAATTAGAACTAAGTCAAATGGGTCCATAAACAACTCCGGGTACGTCTATCGCATCATACTCTTTAATTCTCATATGACTTTTTTCGGAGTTTCATACTACCAAAGGACTTTGACTAGGGAGATCATCTTAAACCTCAACACTTTCTCCTTCCGTCTAATACTCAAATCGATTTTTTTAACATATGTTATACTTTCATTAAGCTCCTACAGCTCATATCTGATCACATATGCTGGGTCCGGATAGTATTTTCGAAGTATCAAAAGATGGAATACATTGTGGATGCCTGTTAATTCAGGTGGTAACGCCAACCTACAGTCCTTATCTCTCACTTTGTCCAATATGTCAAAGGATTCAATCTAACGAAACTCAATTTGACTTTTTTCTAAATCTCGTTATGCCTTTATGACAAGTAACTTCTAACAATACTGATTCACCCTCAATGAATTCCAATGGTTTTTTGTCTCTTGTCAGCATAGCTTTTCTGTTTGCTCTGAGGTGTTCTTAATATCTCACAAATCAACTGAACATCCTCAGAGGTTTGCCTTACCAATTCGGGAGCAATTCTCTAGCTGTCACCCACTTATTATCCAAGTCGGGGAACAATCCCTAAAGTCATACCATGTCTCATACAATGTTATCCTGATACTCAAGTGATAACTGTCATTATTGACGAATTCAATTAGTAACAACTGATCATCCTAGGAGCTTATAAAATCAATGACACATCCTTTCATCATATCCTCTAGAATCTGTATAGTCCTATCTGACTGACCATCTGTCTGAGGACAGAAAGCTGTTCTAACACTCAGTAGGGTTCCCATAGCTTTAAAAAAAATATTCTCATAGCTTTAAAAAAATATTTCCAAAAGTGGGAAGTGAAGTGGGAATCCCTATCTGATACCATGCTCACTGGAACGCTACATAATCTTCCTTGCATATAACTTCGCCTACGCACTCAGAGTATCTGGGGATTTTCATAGCCAGAAGGTAGGTAGACTTAGTCAATCTAGCGACTATCACCTAGATAGACTCGTGATTCCTGCGGTCCTCTATAACCCATCACGAAATTCATGGTAACTTGTTCCCATTTTCGTGTCGATGTAGGTAGAGGCTGCAATAACCTTGCAAACTTCTATTGCTCTACCTTAATCTGTTGACTTACGAGACACTTCTTCACAATTTCTACAATGTCTCTTTTCATATCTGACCACTAATACCCTTTTCAGAGATTCTGATATATATAAATACTTCCCGGATGCACTGTATATCCCGAAGAGTGAGCTTCTGACAATAACACTATCTCATCAACTGTGGTCATGGGGAGCACTTATACTGTTTTTGAACCTCAGTAAGCTATCATCACTCTCTGTGAACTCTGTCACTGTACCCATCTGAATCTGACCCACACTATCGACACCATGCTGATCATCACGCTAAGCTTGTCAAATTCTATCACTCAAATCCGGTTCTAATCTCAGGCTAGCTGTCACAAAATCACTGTCATCATCAGAAGGGATTACATCACTAATGAGGCTCACAACTGCTCTAGTAGCTCATACTCCCTGACCATCATATGTGATTCCATCCCGAGGCTCTTTCTGCTCAAGGCATCAGCCTTTATATTAGCCTTTCCTGAGTGATACAATTTTTCACAATCATAATCCCTCAGAAGCTCTAACCCTCTTTGTTATCTCATATTATACTCTTTCTGTGAAAACAGATACTCTCAGGGCTTTTATTATCAGTACATACCGGAAATTTCTCATCGTGTACATAGTAGTGCCATATACTCGGTACAAACACTACCGTTGCTAACTTTAAATCATGGGTCAGATAATTTCTCTCATGGTCCTTGAACTATCTGGATCCATAAACGACTATCTTCCCATTTTACATCAATACACAACCCACTCATTATTTTGAGGTATCCATATACACTGAGAAACCTCTTGAGCTGTTGGGTATGGTGAGAATAATTACGGTGGTTAGTTTATTACTTCAATATACCAAAACTCACCGAAGCTACTTTCATACTTATCATCCCACTCGTATGCAATCTTTTTCCAAACGAGATGTGTCAACTGAGCGGCCCATTTCAAGAAACTCTCAACAATTCATCTGTAAAATAGTTTCCAGTTGCTACTCATGCTCTTCCCTGGACTTCGAATACATCAAAATATCATCGCTAAGGATGACCACAAATCAGTCCAGGTACAGTTTAAATACTTTGTTCATCAATGCCCTAACAGTTACGAAAATCAATTTTGGCACATTCACATTTCGAATTCTTAATGGATGTTACCCAGACTTCAAATTAATCTCTAAAAAGATCTGCGCTTATCACAGCTGATCTAATAAATCATCTATAGTGGGAGGAAACACTTATTCTTGATGTTAGCCTCGTTTGACAATTAAAATTTAATACATAGTCGGGGGCTTCCATTCTCTTTTCACAAATAGAACAAGTACTTCTCAAGTTACACATTCGGTTTGAGGAACGTCTATCCAATAACTCCTATAATTATTTCTTTAGTCCTTCCAATTCCACTATTACCATTTTATATCGTGGTTTGGATATCGGCTCCGTACCAGGTACCAACTCAATACAAAATTCTCTCTTTATCTAATGATAGCCCTAGTAGATTATCCAGAAAGATATCAGGAAACTCCCTGACCATAAAGATATCTGTTAACTCCGGATGTGCCTTATCCATACCAACCATACAAGCGAGAAAACATTCCTATCATTACTCATTCCGTGAGTACAATCATTTACTCCTTTAATTTCAATCGCTACTCCCCTTTCATTATGTGTCAAACTTACAGTACACTTTTCAGGAGTAACCATATCACTATCTTAGGATAGAAAACTGAACAGCATAGTTTGCACCTAAATCAATCTATTCTCAAATATTATTTCAAAATTATTCATATTCCATTGAATAAAATCGGCTGACGTATCTTTTTTCCCCGGTTTTCAACTTACAATCCCTATACCCATAGTCAGTTTAGTGAAAATCAGCTAACTATCATCATCTTGCCTAAGGGTACAGGCTTCACATCTTTCATTAGCTTATAACCAACTAAAGGCGGTATGCATAAATGCATGGCACTAGGATCAATTAAAATAATTACTTCATTATTCACAACCAGTGTGGTATCTTCCACCACATTAGATGAAACATCAGTAGTGTCTTGGTCCAAGGCATACACTCGCCCTCGTCCAACAGCCTACTTTCCCTTTCTCTTCAGCTGTGGCCTCCCTTTTCGGTGCAGAGATATCAACAGGGCTTTCTTTATCTCTATGCCTTTTTGTGGGGCAGTCTCATCCAACTCTAAGCAATCATTTAATAAATGGCCCGTCTTACCACACTTAATGCTTAGTTTAGTCAATAAGGTATAGGGCCTACTTTCGTGGTTCTACCACACATCCTTCACTGTTTCGTAGCAGGTCAGGGTGCTCCAATCACAATACCCCTCAAAAGTGCTGAAATTAGATACATTGGGGCCTTACCAATCATCTTACCCCGTGACTCATCAACTCTAATCTCTTACCAAACTACCTTTTTCCCTTTCTGACATCTCTGTCATTCTCTATTCTCTTCTGTCTCTATTTCGGCCCTTACTACCTTTCCCAATCTCAGAGGCGTGCAACTCATGATCTTATTCACACAACTGTAGTCTGCGCACTGTCTCGGCATAGGTAGTGATATCTAACGGGGCCAATCAGACTCTAATTGACAATTTAAGCCCTTCCATGAACTTTTAGGCTTTCCGACTCTCATTGCCCATAGTGTCGGGGTCATACCTACCCAAGAATATAAACTGAGATTCATACTTATAAATCAACCAGTTCCTCTAGGTCAGAGTAAAGCATTTTATCTGTAATTTCCTTTAAGTAGTGTCTGGGATATTCTGTCATCGAAATACATCTAGAAATATTTCTCATGTAAGCTCTGGATGTCTAACTCTTAAGATGGGTCGAGAGGACTTCCACCAAAGCACTGACTCGCCCTCAAATCTTATGCATACTCTAAACAATTAGCTCTCAAAATATTCTCCACACTCCACTCCAACCTTGCGAAGCGTGTCTTAATACTGTCCGATCTCTCTGTCGTACTCTATGGGGAATGCTTAACATCAGCCTCCACTTTAATCTCATCTTGAGTCTCAGGTGGTGACTCAATACGACTCTCGGGCCAACCTCTACGGCCTCGAGCTCGTGTACTCGCCCCTCTACCATAGCGGCTATAGTTAATGAGTCTATATTCTTGCATTTGAAACCAAATTCTTAGCGGCAATTTCATCACGATATACACAATTGTATCTAAATAATGCACATTACATGGGGATGTAAACTTCCTTAACCGCTAACATCGACTCATATCAGGTCAACTTAGCTCTGATACCACAAACTGTCACGACCCAAATTACCTAAAATCACTACAAATTTTCATTTTTCTTCATATTTATTTCTTACCTTTCTCTTATCGTGACCATCCTACCAACAGTTGGGCTATGATTCGGTATTAGTCCCTTCACACTACTTACCATTCCATTTCCATGTTACATTTACACATTAGTATTTTTCTATCCTTTGACTTTAACTAATACATTCACAATTGTATTTACATAACCTTACATCCTGACATCATATACGTTTACAGTACTGTGCATTTATATATTTAGATACAAAACTATACAAATGTGTATACCTGACTCTCGATGGGATGCAGCGGATACCAAGAATGCAAGTCATCAGCCACTCACTAACTACTACGAGTGGTCTGAAAGAGAGGGATAATAAGGGGGTAAGCAAACCACGCGCTCAGTAAGGTAATTATGCAAGTAAGTAGATAGCTCTACTAGCTACATGCTCATAATGGCATGCCCTTAAATCTATTTCTTTTCGTTTAAATCTCGCGCATGAAATCATGCACAGATCAATGCCATAGTTTATAAAAACTATTGATGCATATAGAAATCATGCAACTCATGCATCAATGACATGTTTTGTAAAATCATAATTCGTATCAAGTAAATCAAGATCATTTATTATTTCATGCCTTGTAAAACAAATCATAGGAGACAATTCTTTTCATGAATTTGTGATTAAGGCATAGAAAACTCCTCATGATACTGCATTTAAATCACTTCATTAAAGCTCAGTATAAAATAACTTCTCCGGGTTCATCATCTCATAAATCAATCTCAAACTCATTAAAAATTTTGTTATAAAAATTATGTTATAAAATCACCATTCCTTTAGGGTCACATGTCATAAAATCCTCTGAAAAATCTATCATAAAAAAAAAATCACATCATAGTAAAAATCACAAAATTGGGGGCCTGACCCCTCCCTCGAGTCTACCCTGGTCTATCGAGACCAAAAGTTATACCATGTGAGACATGTAGTTGACTATATCAGTAACATCGAGGACCATGGCCATATCTTAGTGATCCCTGGTTGCACGGTACCTAGTGTGCAGGGCATCACACCTGAAACTGGAGGTGGGTCAGTCCTACCGCCAGACCAACATAAATACCAGGATTGTGAGGGAAAGGCTTACAACCTCGTGGCTAATGCCACTCCACTCCAACAATCTCCATGGTACAACGTACTCCGCATGACATACACGGTACAACGTACTCCGTGAACCCAAATCATAGTCAGGGGGTGCCTGCCGTAGGTCTTATCCACCCAACCTATGTCTCAGTATGCACGTGTGGGCATATAATCTCACTGTGACACATAGTCTACAAGAGGCTCCAACACGGCTATATTTATGTCATATACATCCCTGTGCAAGCAAAGCTCTAGCACGGCTCCATACATATTCGTGATATCTAAAAATCTTGTGCGAACGAAGCTCCAACATGTTTTCATAAATATCTGTAAAATCTGCGTACGAGTAACACTCCAGTACGACTTTAAAAAGAGTTATAAATCCATATAAAATCACGTGCGAGCAAGCTCCAGCACAGTTTTATGTGTCAAATCCATCAAAGCCTCATGCAAGAAATGCTCCAGCACGATATCATGCATAAATCATTCAAAACTTCGTGTGAGAAATGTTCCAGTACGAATGAATGCTCAAGTAAATCAAAACTTCATGCGAGCAACGCTCCAACACGTTTTCTTTCATAAATAAATCAAATATCGTGCGAGTTACACTCCCGCACCACTTTTATGCAATTAAATCGATTAAATCACGTACGAGCAAGGCTCCAGTACGACTTTTATGCAATTATCATATCAAAACAGGATGCGAGCTAAGCTCCAGCACCTCTCATGCATGTCAAATCATTAAAACTAGTGTGAGCAATCGCTCTAGCACCTATTTATGCATATCAAGTCAAAACAGGTTGCGAGATAGGCTCCAGCACCTCTCATGCATTTCACAATAGTAAAAATCAGTGCGAGCAATCACTCTAGCACATTTCATGCATATGATGTCACACAAATCGATACAAGCAATCGTTCCAGCACCTTTTATGCACACTCACAAACTCAGATATAGTGCAAGGAAATGCTCCAACACCATCTATTTTGATAGTTGGCCTATTTTCCAAAGAATTTCATTTAAATTTAAATAATACTTACGTAGTGTTATCTTATGAAATTTTTGTAAATACTGGCCAATCTACTAATTTGCTTTACTAAAAATTCACGAAAATCTTACAAATCATGTATTTCATGCATGTCATGCTTTCACCATCCTTAGGTGAATTTTCCCTTAGTAGGGGTAAAATAGTCTTTTATCCATCCCAGGTCCTTAAAAATTTTAATACGTTTCTAGGATCTTTATACAATTTTAGTGTATGTAAAAGCTGTTAAAAATACGCATAGCTACCTCTAGCTACTCACAAAATTCCCTTACCTCATTTTTTTGTACAGTCTGACATTTTCACTGATATCTCGTCACGCAATCCGATTTGCTCCTAATCCAATCTCTGGAACTGCGTATAAATATTCATCAGGTCAAATACAATATAATTAATTGTATTTCATATTTTCTGAGCTTAATTTAAATCATTGGACCCGTTTACCCCTATTGGGCCTAGTTGCACCATAATGGGCCTTAACCGGCCTTAAGCCCTTTTCCACTTACTATTCACATTATCGAGGCCTATTGGGCTCATTGGGCCCATTAGTATTTATTGGGCCTCGTTCTAAACTCTCGGATAGCTCAATTAATTATTTGCGACAATTTATCTCTAATTCCATAATATAATTCATTTTATGCGGAAATTAAATTCGTAATTTATGCGGTAAATTTTTAACACATAACGATGTAAATTGTCATAAATAAGGGTTATGTACCCGAGATTCCATGTTATTACGTAAATCGAGGCTGACTCGAGCTCTCGTTTGACATCAATTGTCGAGCTACACAGTTGCATATTTTTTCGGGTAAATTTTCAATCGAATATTAATCAAATTAAATATTCCAAAATTTAAATCGGTCAATTTCGACCGCTTACCAACTTACCCGTAACTCGACTGCATCACCGAGATTTTTCCCAAATTTCCCTCTTTTTTTTCCCCTTTTTCTTTTTCTTTTCTTTTCTTTCTTTTCTTTTTGGTTGAACTGGTCCAGTCCAGTTTAGCATATCTGCACTGCACTGAATCGGTCCGTACCGGTTCAGGCCTCACTTCGTCGTTCACAGCATCTCCAACCGGTTCCTGGCGTGCTGCTGCCGCCATTTGGCTCGTCTCGGGCAGGGGATCTCTCGGCTGGCCTTGGGTTAGGCCGAATCACGCCGATGATCATCGGATTTCTCCTCCTTTCGCGGCTTTCTCTCTTTGATCTGTCGAATTTCGACGTCGGTGGGGCGCGTCGTCCGTACCAGGGGATCGCGCGGTCGTCCTCTTCCTTCTTTGACCCTTCGCCTTGCCGCTGGGTCGCCAGATGCTCGCCGATGCTCTCGGTCTTCCTTGGGTCGCGTCTTCCTTTTTCTCTTCGCATTTTGTTTCTCTTTCACTTTTCAGATTTCCTTTTTTTATTTATAATTTATTTTATTATTATTTTATTCATTAAAATATTATAAAAATCCAAAAATATCTTCAAAAATTCTTATTTTATTTATTTAATTAATAAATAAATTTATCAGTCTTATTTCATCTTTTTGGTAATTTTTCTAATATTTTCGGGATAATTTTTCGAAGTAAAATTTCGATTAATTCTAATAAATTCATATCTTGATCAATTAGACTCGAAATTCAATATTTTCCTCATTATTGATCAAGATTTCTCAATTTCATATTTTTAATGAAATTTTCTTATCGAATTTATACCGAATTTTGATCTTTTGACCGTTTTACCCTTCAACGTGTTCAGAATCAAACCAGTCCAACTTCTCTTCACGAACACTCACTCATTTCATGTTTTAAATCCTTATCTCCAGTCTGAATCCCATTCGTTTAATTTGTGACTATTTCAATCCTTCATTTGACCTTTAAATGCATTCGAAAATTTTTATTCATTCCTTTTGCATTTTTTTCATTCATATACAAGTCTTCTTATGATTCAATTTACTTAAAACCATGTTTACATCATTTAAATCATAAGAAATTACAATAAAAATTAGGTCTTACAAGTTTATCGTTTTGGGATTTTCTCAGATGAAACTTTCACTTTTAACACAGAGAAATCTTTTGGCCTTTTATGCCATTTGGATGGAAACGTGAATAGCAGTTCGTTATTACCGCTATTCACAGTCATACCATGTTTAGCAGACTACGACCTTCTGCTACGATCGTGATTCGTATTCTCCCCCATTTATTCTTATGTAGCGGTGGCGGGTGGTACTGATACCACGAAATAGCAGTCCCGACACTGCTACCGTACTGCTTTTTTAGTCATTGCTCACACTCACGTCATGCCCACTTTTTCATTGGCCTAATCTAACTTAACATGTAATATTCCTCATTTAATAATTCAAGGAAACAAAAAAAAGATATTGTCGTAAGAACAAAGATAGATCAAGCACAAAAGAATTTGGAGCTTACCTCGACGCTGAGCTGAGTTAAGAGCTAATGTAAGTCTAGAGGAGGAAGAGGTAGTTAGCAATAGAGAAGGAACTAACAAAGAAATGTAACCAGCACCTAGTAGGGGCTTGGGTTTTTTGAAGAGGAAAGAGAAGAATGAATAATTAAGGGTTTTAGAAGGAATAAGTAAAAGTGCATGTTTTTTAATTTAAGTATTGGTTACGAATTTCAGTTGGAACCAACAGAATTTGAGCAGTGGCACCAATCACCACTCACCTAAAATTGACAACCCTAAATACTCGACCTAACCAAGTCGAGTTAAGTCGATTTCAGTAAGGTATTTAGAGTTGACTCGGCTAATGCTCCGCCCCTATATATATTATAAGAAGATGGATCCATTTATACTAGTGTAAAACAATTTGTTTTACACATTTCTTTTATAACTTTACTTAGGATTAGTATTTTTGAAAACCAACATTTAGATTTAACAGCTTACTTGTATCAATCATGAATGTAATTTTTTTAGTCAATCCATTATTCCTATCATTACACAGAAGAATAACATTTTTTAATATATATTAATGGTTGAAAATTTATCATTATTAAAAATAGTGAGACATTTTTTTATTAATTTGAAATTTTAACATGCATGATATACGTGATAGAGTTTAAAATTAAACTATCTACTAAAAAAAAAAATTAAATCGTACAAAAATATATGAAATAGAGTAAAACTAAATTAGTTTTACGCATACATAAATGGTTCCTTTCTCTTTGGACATATGTACATTTTGCAAAAATTATTTTACATGATACCATATAAAATTATGTTTTCAGTCATGTTGTTGTTGCTTATGATGACATATCCTCTTACTTTATTTTGGTGTATATATAAAATGAAAGATTAAATTGTAAAAAATATGTATATTGTATAAAATAATAGTAATAAAATAGCATAATTTAAACTAAAGATGATGGAGTTTGGCGAAAAATTTCCAACCAAACTCACCATCACCACACTGATGGTCTGCCAAGAGGTAAACCTCTATGCTCTTTACTGGTCCCAACCCCCCTCACTGCTTATTCTCCTTTAATTAAAAGCAAAGAAAGAAATTTGAAAGAATGAAAAGGGTGTAAACCAGGGTGGAGAAGGAGAAACCCTACAAGAAAGGGGAAAAGTGTAGAAGAGCTAGCCGAAGCAATGGATTCAAGGTGGTGATCAACTTGAGAAAATCACAAGTTGAATGCAAAGGATAGGGATTGAATGAGAAAAGGAAAGAATGAAGTAAGGAGATGAGGAACCCAATGCCAAAACAAAGGCTAGAACATAAAAGTATTTTTTTTGGAACAGAGTGTTGAAGTAGGGTGTTTGAATAGGGAGAAAACATTGGCTGAATGAGGGTATAAAAACTAGGTTCGATTAGCGTTTTCAAGAGCTGTGTTGGGGCGTTGTGGCGATTAGAGCTAAGGTTTCCAAAAGTTTAAGCTGGGTCGGTTTAACGCTATCTTTGGTTTCTGAATTAGGCTTTTTTTGAGTTGAAAATTGTGAGAGAAGCAAGTTAGAACAAGGCAGCAAAAGCTAGTTATTTAGGGTTTTCGAGAGAGAGAGACTGAAGCTTAGCCTTGGGATTGACCTTGAGGGCTATAGAACCAGTGTTTAAGGGTTGAGACAAGGTATTTGAAGGATGAAAGTATAGGAAGAATAGAGTGGTTTTTTTGTTACTAGTTTTAGAGTTAGAAAATAGAGGCCAAAGCAAAGCTATTTAAAGCCCGGACAGGGCTATACCGAGGGTTGATCCGGGTAGAGGAAAAAAAGAAGAAGAAAAGGAAATAGAAGGGTAAGGAATTTTATAACTACGTCTTGATGAAATTGCTATATGAATTTTACAATTTTCTAAGTATGTATGAATTGTTTAAATTGTAGAGAAAATTATAGATTTAGAGGAATTAACCAAGCTTGTGGACTTGCTTAAGAGCTAAAACTTGTGAACTTGGGTAAGTTATTTCTATAATGTTAAATTAAAATTATACCTATTTGGTTAAGTGCTAGAAATTAATGCGATCGGATTTTATATGTTGGAATGCTAAATTGACATGAGAATATTTAGTTGGCACAAGCATATGATGATTATTACTGGAAATTTTGAATGATTAAGAATGTGGCAATGAAATGATATCAAAATATAGATAGGAAATAGGTGAAGTGTTGAAAATTATATTAGAATACTGTGTGATAGAAATGAATGAGATGATGAACTTGTAGTTATGTGATAATATTTATGTTTTGAAAGTGCTAAGACAATATTTATATGCTCGTGGGATATTGAGAAGACCTAGAATGATGGTGTGGGTCTCAGTATAGATGATCTTATGTAAAAGTGCTTGTTATGATTCGAAAATATTATAGTTTATTGATATATTGATGATGGTAGCTTGGTGAATTGATATTAGAGTAGTGGCATTATGTTAATTAAGTGTTGAGGAGTAAGAATGAAGTATCGAAATAATAATTGGCAATGTGTAGAACGTTGTGATATATATAATGAGGACACGATAAGTGGTCTATCTTGGCAATGTGTGTCACGACCCTTTTTCATTCCCTTTTTTTGAAAATCTCAATAAATTTTTTGCGTTTTACTGTTACCTTATCCGATCGTGAACAACTCACCACATACAGTTGGGCTGTGAATCAATAATAACCACCACTTATCATTCATTCACAATTTAATGAAATGATATCATATGTTCGAAGTTAATCGTTTACTTACACAAAATATGATTACTGACATCTACATCCCCCATAATTACATTTCAAATGACTACTGTGTTTTTACATTGTTTAGATACAAAAAGGAATCACTGTGTATATACCTTTGAGTGATGAAGAGGCAGCGGATATCCAAAATACCACACCTTAATCCTCACTGGGCTACTATGCACGCTCTATAGGAGGGGAAAATAGAGAGGGATGAGCAACCACACGCTCAGTAAGGCAATAATGCAAGCATGGTAGATAACTACTCTATCTACATATTGATAGTCTTATGCATAGATCGTTTATGGTTCGGAGCATGAGGAAAACAAAACTATGTCACATGCGTATACATATATAATGTATTTAAATAATGTAAATTGGCATAATAAAACATGGTAAATCATCATGTACAAGCCATCTCATGCTCAATTGTCAAATCACATAATAAAAAGGGAAATTCACTTGAAACATCCTTTTTAAATCACATCATAAAGCTCTTTCTCAAACACATACAATCCCATCACAAGCCATTTTCTCAAGCACAAACATCATTACCATTTCAAAAATCAAATCCCACAAGTCTCGACCCCTCCCTCGGGTCTACCTTAGACAATCGCAATCACACATATGTAATAAAAACTAGGTCACTATATCAAAAGTGCCTATGTGGACCAACTACATCATAAATCATCCCAGACCACATGCATCCAGGTATGCAGGGTATCGTGCTAGCATGAAGGTGAATTATCCCTTGCCAAACTTTCTCATCACATAACCATCGCACGGTACATTGTACTCCATGTGATATATACGGTACAACGTACTCTGCGGACTCATATCGTGATTGGGGTGCCGCTCCTAGGTCTTACTGTCACGACCCATTTTCATTCCCTTTAACCGAAAATCACTATAAATTTTTCACGTTTTACTGTTACCTTACCCGGTCGTGAACAAACTTACTACCACACTGTTGGGTTGTGAGTCAATAATAAACATCATAACTCATTCATTCTCAGTTAAATAAAACGATGTCATACATTTGAAAGTTAATCATTAACTTACATAAGTTATGTTCACTGACATCTACATCCCCCATAATTACATTTCAATTGACTACTGTGCTTTTACATTGTTTAGATACAAAAAGAAATCACTGTGTATATACCTCTCGTCGATGGAAGCAGCGGATGTCCAAAAACACAATGCCTCAGTCCTCATTGGGCTACTATGCACGCTTTGTAGGGGGAAAATAGAGAGGGATGAGCAACCACACGCTCAGTAAGGCAATAAAGCAAGCATGATGATAACTTCTCTATCTACATGCTGATAGTGTTAAGCATAAATCATTTATGGTAGGAGCATGAGGAATAAAACTATGCCATATGAGTATACATATATATCATGTATCAAAATCATGTACATTGACATATAAAACATGGTAAAAACATCATGTATAAATCATCTCATGCTCAATCTCATTTAAACTCATAAAAAGGGTAATTCATTAAGAAACCTCCTTTTTAAACTCACATCATAAAACTCTTTCTCAAACACATACAATCCCATCAAATCAATTCACAATCACAATCACATTTTCATTTCACCATTCACACATGTGTATAAAAACCAGGTCACTATATCAAAAGTGCCTATGTGGACCAACTACATCATAAATCATCCCAAAACACACACATCCAGGTGTGCGGGGTATTGTGCCGGCACGGAAGTGGATTATCCCTCGCCAGACTTCCTTATCACATGACCAACATGCGGTACATCATACTCCATGTGATATACACGGTACAGTGTACTCCGCGAACTCATATCGTAATTGGGGGTGCCATTTCTAGGTCTTACCTACCCCATACCAAGAGTTTTCCATATCCGTGAAGGAGAGCCTCCCTGTCGAACAGAGCCTCCCCGCCCCTCCAGGGCTTAAGGATGTTGGATTAAGGATCCTTCCGTAAGAGAGCCTCCCCACCGAACAGAGCCTCCCCGCCTAATAGAGCCTCCCCGCCTCTTTGGGCTTAAGGATGTAGGGCTTAAAGATCTTACCGTAAGAGAGCCTCCCCACCAAACAGAGCCTCCCCGCCTCTTTGGGCTTAAGGATGTTAGCTTAAGGATCTTACCGTAAGAGTGCCTCCCCGCTTAACAAAGCCTCCCTGCCTCTTTGGGCTTAAGGATGTTAGCTTAAGGATGTAGGGCTTAAGGATCTTACCAACTTTCACAACCTTATACGTATCACAATGTGCAAACTTGTACGAGTAAAGCTCTAGCACGACTCATGCATCCTATCATAAAGAGATCGCGTACGAGCGTGGCTCTAGTAAAGTTTATAAACATCATCATAGTTTCCAAATCAAGGCGCGAGCTAAGCTCCAGCACGTTTCATACAAATGAAAACATCAATACCCGGTGCGAGCTAGGCTCCAACACGGTTTAATTCACATAAACATGATAGGTGGCTCATACGCTTTCAAAACCAATCTCGAAACATATTTTGCACTTCACATGTGCCATCACAAACATCAAACCACAATAGCCAACCTATCTATCAATTCGTTTAAAACCAAACACATGTTTTGTGAAAGCATTCAAAACACTTGATTTATGCAATTATTAGCCTTACTATCCCTTTTTATACATCCATGTAAAACCAAATCATCCAATATTCACAACTATTTTCGCATACCAAACAACCAATTTCTCAAACGTTCACGCATTTCATAAACACCCTGTGATCCCATAAATTACGAGCAGCTACCTCTATATACTTACAGAATTCCCTTACCTGGAATCGCGATGCGTGATTCCACTTCCTTAAGCTGCTTACTCGTACTGTTCGATTCGTCTCCAACGGACTCCTCGAAACTGCGTATAATCATAGTTCACATTATATTCGATCCATATAACAGGACACCGTACGTTCACTATAGTCGATTCGACCTATAGTTTCTATTAACGCTCATAAGGCTTTGTTTCATTTCTTTACCCATAACTCGAGTCTATGGATTCCTTTTAGGTCTATTAACTTATTCCAAATCGATACTAAGTCGACATTAAGCTCATAGTGTTCATATTTCATGAATTCCCTCACTATGGCATTTATCAAGCATTTACATACTCATTTCCCTAATTTCACTTAAACCCACATTGTAATTCCATTTAACCATCCAAAATCATACACATTACCTCAATAACAACTTTAGCATGCCCATAAATCATAAACTCATTCAACCCATTTCTTCTCACATTATACCCATTCTAAGTTTTCTAGGTCACACCAATTCCACCACATCTCTAGATAATCTATCCATCAATACACATCCAACTCAACTCCAAAATCACTTGAATAAACAATGTACTTGGATAGGAGTATTAGAATCTTACCAAAATCTGATTTTTCTTCTTGCTCCAAATGTCAATGCCCTTAGCTCCTTCAATACCAATAATGAGATTTTGGGTTCCAACTATGTTGTTCTCTTCCTCAGGATGAACAATTTTGCTTCTAATGGCCTCCTCTCAATTCTTACTGGAAATGACTGATTTTAAAGAGAGAAAGTTAGGTTTTTGGGTTAGAAATGGAAGATTGGTGTTTTTTCCGAAATTTTTAGATTTTCAGCACTCCTTTTATAGAAATCACTTGAGGAGATTAATCTGGTCCAAGAGGAGATCGATCTGGTCCCCTTAAATCTCTTATTTTCATGGCATTTTAAGCATGAGATCGATCTGCTCCCAAACAAAGAGCTAAGGAGATCGATCTGTATGCTTGAGGATCGATCTTTTCATTACAGAATGCTTAGGAGATCGTTCTGGCCCTATTGGAGATCGATCTGCTCTATTCCATTACCCAAATAAGAGTATTCTGGCTCTTTCAGATCGATCTCTCATCCTATGAGATCGATCTGGCCTTCATACTTCCCAGATTTTCTGCAGTTCTCCTACCGCAACTCACACCAAAACACCCTTAATTTGCTACCATAGCTATTTTCTCATCCATCCTCCTTTATAACTTGAAAATGGCATCTATTCATACCTTATGCACATTGAAACTTGTGTGCATTCATTGTATATCCCAAGGTACACTATATAAAACCAAATGGAAGCATTTATATTCATACAACTTTCTTCCATTTACCACACTATTCATTTTGAGTTCTAATCACATCCATCACTTATAAGAAATCATTTCTTCATATTCATACTCAATGAAACTTGTATGTACGTTACAAATCATATTACACATACATACATTGAATCCATGGATTTACATCAATTACAATATACCTTACAAGTCTATTGGCATTCATTGATCCAATTACACACATTACAACTACACATGTACGGGGTCTCACACTTACCTACCCCATACCAAGAATTTTTCATATCCATGTAGGAGAGCCTCCTTGCCGAACAGAGTCTCCCCGCCCCTCCAAGGCTTAAGGATGTTGGCTTAAGGATCCTTCTATACCCATGTAGGAGAGCCTCCCTGCCAAACAGAGCCTCCTCGCCCCTCCAAGGCTTAAAGATGTTGGCTTAAGGATCCTTCTATACCCATGTAGGAGAGCCTCCCTGCCAAACAGAGCCTCCTCGCCCCTCCAAGGCTTAAGGATGTTGGCTTAAGGATCCTTCCGTAAGAGAGCCTCCCCATCGAACAAATCCTCCCCGCCTAACAGAGCCTCCCTTCCTCCTCGGACTTAAGGATGTCAGGTTAAGGATGTAGGACTTAAGGATCTTACCGTAAGAGAGCCTCCCCACCGAACAAAGCCTCCTTGCCTCCTCGGGCTTAAGGATGTAGGGCTTGAGGATCTTACCAAATTTCATGACCTCATACGTATCACAATGCTCAAACTTGTGTGAGCAAAGCTCTAGCACGACTCATGCATTCTATCATAAAGAAACCACGTACGAGCATAGCTCTAGTACGGTTATACGTATAAGAAAAACCACTCAAAATCCACGTACGAGCAAAAGCTCCAGTACGGTCTATAGAGCATCATCACAAATCAAATCAAAGTGCAAGCTAAGCTCCAGCATTTCCATGCCAGTCAAAGCATCAAAATCTAGCGTGAGCGAGGCTCTAGCGTGATTTAATTCACATAGCTTGATAGGCAGCTCATATGCATTCAAAACACATCACAAACACATTTAGCACCTCGCATGTGCTATTCAATAACATCAATAAAACACTAGCCAGCCTATCCTTTTATTTGCTCAAATCAAATCATTGTGTTTTGTGAAAAACGTTCAAAACACGTGATTTATGCAATTATAAGCCTTACTATCCCCTTTTTCAAGAACCATTTCAAAAACCAAATCTCATACAATTTCTCACAGCCATTCACGTATATCAATAACCGTTTACTTAAACATTCATGCATTTCATAAACGCCCTATATCGACCCACAAAATACGAGCAGCTACCTCTATATACTTATAGAATTCCCTTACCTAGAATCGCGATACGTGATTCCGTTTCCTTAGGCTACCTCTTCGGGACTGCACACAATCATATTTCACATAATATTGGATCCATATAACAGGACATCGTGCGTTCACTATAGTCGATTCAACCTATAGTTTCTATTAACGCTCATAAGGCCTCGTTTCATTTCTCGAGTCTATGGATTCTTTTTAGGCCTATTAACTTATTCCAAATCGATATTAAATCGATGTTAAGCTCATAATGTTCATTTTTTCATAAATTTCCTTCAATATGGCATATTATCAAACACTACATGTGCTCATTCTCATCAATTCACAAAACCCACAATCTAGCTTCATTCACCCATTTCATATCATTTACATTACTCCAATAGCTACTTTAGCATACCCATAATTCCTTAACTCATTTGACTTTCACTTTCTCACACTAGGTTCAATCCATTTTCTAGGTTACATTTGTTTTTAACGCAACCTAGGTGTTTTCAACCATCCATACTCATGCCAAACAACTCCAAAATCAATTAAATAGACAATGTACCAGAGTTGGAGTGTTAGAATCTTACCAAATCTGATTTTTCTTCTTACTCCAAATGTCAATGCCCTTAGCTCCTTCAATACCAACAATGGGATTTTGGGTTCCAACTATGTTGGTCTCTTCCTCAAGATAAACAACTTAGTGTCTAATGGCCTCCCCTCAATTCTTAATGGAAATGGCTGATTTTAGAGAGAGAAAGTTAGGTTTTTGGGTTGAAAATGGAAGGGTGATATTTTTCCCGAAATTTTTAGATTTTCAGCACTCTTTTTATAGAAATAGCTTGAGGAGATTGATCTGCACTAGGAGGAGATCGATCTAGTCCCCTTAAATCCCTCTTTTTATGGCATTTTAAGCATGAGATCGATCTGCTCCCAAACAGAGAGCTAAGGAGATCAATCTGTATGCTTGAGGATCGATCTTTTCATTACAGAATGGTTAGGAGATCGATCTGGCTCCATTGGAGATCAATCTGCTCTATTTCATTGCCCAAATAAGAGCATTTTGGCTCTTCTAGATCGATCTCTCATCCTATGAGATCGATCTGGCCTTCATATTTTTTAAATTTTCTGCAGTTTTCCTGCTGCAACTCACACCCAAATGTCCTTAATTTGCTACCATAGCCATTTTCTCATCCATCCACCTTTATGACTTGAAAATGGCATCCATTCATACCTTATTCACATTGAAACTTGTGTGCATTACTTGTATATCCAAAGGTCTACTATATAAAACCCAATTGAAGCATTTATATTCATGCAACTTCCTTCCATTTACCACACTATTCATTTTGAGTTCCAATCACACTCATCACTTATAAGAACTCATTTCTTCATGTTCATACACAATGAAACTTGTATGTACATTACAAATCATATTACATATGTATACATTGAATTCATAGACTTACGTCAATAATACTTTATATTACAAGTCCATTAGCATTCATTGATCCAATTACACACGTTACAACCATACATATACGGGGTCTCACATTCTCCCCTCCTTCAAGGAATTTGGTCATCCAAATTAGAACCAAGTTATTTCAAAACAATTTTGGGTACTTCTCTCGTATCAAATTCTCCAATTCCCATGTGGCCTCTTCCGTCGTGTGATGTTGCCAAAGAACTTTCATCAAGGAAATTGTCTTTTTTCGCAACACTTTCTCTTTTCTGTCCAATATCCGAACTGATTTCTCGACATATGTCATACTCTCATTGAGCTCTAACGGCTCATATCTTATCACGTGTGCTGGGTCCGGGTGATACTTCTGAAGCATCGAGACGTGGAAGACGTTATGTACATTTGCCAAGTCCGGTAGCAATGCCAACCTATACGCCTTATTTCCCACTCTCTCCAAAATCTCGAAGGGTCCGATATATCTAGGGCTCAACTTGCCCTTCTTACCAAATCTCATAATACCCTTCGATGGTGAAACTCTCAGAAATACCCTCATCAAACTCTAGTTGTCTCCGTCTCTTGTCAGCATAACTCTTTTGTCGGCTCTAAGTTGTCCGTAATCTCTCACATATCAATCGGATGTCCTCAGATGCCTATTGCACTAAGTTCGGAGCAAAGATTTATCTGTCACTAACCTCTTCCCATCCAATGGGGGATCGACACCTGCGTCCATACAGTGCCTCATAGGGTGCCATCCCGATACTCGCATGATAGCTATTATTATAGGCGAACTTAGCTAACTGCAGGTGGTCATCCCAGGAGCCTCTAAAATCCAGCACACACACTCTCAACATATCCTCGAGGGTCTGTATAGTCCTCTCTAACTGCCCATTTGTCTGAGGATGAAAAGTGGTGCTAAAACTCAGTTAGGTCCCCAGTGCTTCCTGAAAATGTTTCCAGAAATGGGAAGTGAAGCGGGCATCCCTATCAAAAATAATGCTCACTGGTACACCATGGAGCCATACTATCTCTCAAATATACAGGTTTGTCAACTGACTCAAAGTATCGATAGCTCGCATAGCTAAGAAATGGGCGGACTTAGTCAACTGGTCCACAATAACCCATATGGCATCATGACCTTTACGGGTCCTCGACAACCTCATCACAAAATCCATGGTGACATGCTCCCACTTCCAAGTTGGTACCGGTAGAGGATACATAATCCTGCAGGCTTCTGATGCTCTACCTTCACTTGCTGCAAACGAGACACTTAGCGACATATTCAACAATATCTCTTTTCATTCCAGACCAATACATCTTGGTACTTCCCAGATGTATCGTATACTTGGGCTCCCTGGAGCTGATCCAACAAATCATCGATTCTTGGAAGGGGGTACTTGTTCTTAATGGTAGCCTTATTCAACAACTGGTAATCTATACACAGTCGGAGGCTTCCATCCTTCTTCCTTACAAATAGTACCGGTGCTCCCCAAGGTGAGACACTCGGTCTTATAAACCCTATTTTTTTATCTTCAGCAACTCTTGCAGCTGTTTCTTCAGCTCTTCTAGCTCAATCAGTGCCATTCTATATGGTGGTTTCGATATCGGCTCGGTACCAGGCGCTAACTATCACGACCCTCAACTTACCAAAATACGTATAAATTTTTCACATTTTTGTGCATCGTTTATCATTCGTCTTTACCTCAATCATGAACAACAACTCTCCTCAATAGTTGGGCTGTGTGTCAACGTCTAATTCACTCCACCATACCAATTCAATTTGCATATTATTCATAAGTAAACACTTGTATAAATGTATATAAATCAGAGTTGTTACATGTGTTTACATTGTTTTACATCCCCAATAGTTACATACAAAATGCTACTATGCTATGTCTAGTTTAGATATAAAATAATCCAAGTGTGTATACTTTTAGCGATGGGATGCAGCGGATTACCAAAAGGGGCAAGCCTCCAGTCACGCTCACTCTATACTCAAATCTCTGTAGAGAGGAGGAAAATAAGGGGGTGAGCAAACCACACGCTTAGTAAGGCAATCATACGAATAGGTAGATACTGCACTATTTATGTGATCGTGATGCCATGCTCAAAAGCATTTAGTTCATCATTTATCTCAAAACATGAGTGTATAATTGTGTTAATGGTTTGTAAAGCATTCATGCTATTAAAATCCAGTGCACATTTCAACTCAAAGCATGGTATAAATCATCATGCATAATTCATAATAAAGCATGGCATTAACCATCATGCGTTTTCTCAAATAAGTATGGCATTAACCATCATGCATTTTCTCAAATAAGCATGGCATTAAACATCATGCATTTTCTCAAATAAGCATGGCATTAACCATCATGCATTTTCTCAAATAAGCATGGCATTAAACATCATGCATCCGTGCACTTTAAAAACCATTAACAATCAATATCTCAAAACAATTCAACACTTGTCAGGTCTCAGCCCATCCCTCGGACTGTCCTGACCCACAAATCATTTTAAACATGGATTTATTCTCAAAACAATAGACATGTGAGATAGGCAATTCAATAATAGGTAATGACCTCAAGGTCTATGGCCCTAACCTGTGATATCGGTTACACGGATTAGGTGTGTGGGATACCACCACTATCTCCTTCCACACGGGAGGTGAGTCAAATCCTACCCGCCGGTCCATAGCAGATCTCATCCGAAGACGGCACATCACATCTCAACATGGTACAACGTACTCTATGCTACATGCACGGTACAACGTACTCCGTGGACCCAATCAACACATCATTTCAAGCCACATCTCAAAACGCACGTGTGAGCCTATTTAATTGGTATGACCTCTCGTCTACACAAAGTTCCTAACACGGTTAATAAATCATGTCTAAACAATGTACGTGTGAGCCTATTTAATCGATATGATACCCAATCTACTCGAAGCTCCAAGCATGACAACAAACAAGGTGGGCATCTAGTGCGAGACAAACTCCAAGCATAATGCCAAAACCAGTATGAAATCCATGTGAAAACTAGTGCCTCTAGCACTCATGTGTATAAAACACATCAAATCTCGTGTGAGTCGTACTCTAGCACACTTCCATTCTCACAAAAACAATGTAGGTGGCTCATTTCTTTGCAAAGTGTGGTTAACAAACCAAAACAACTCATTTCTTTTACAAATCATTTCAAATGCTAGCCAACCTACCAATCACTTGCTAAAAAGTAATAAAACATGATTTTTAAAGCATTATGCTTTTGTTTTCATGCAAATTTATCAAACTCTCAACTTTTACCCTTCAGTCACCCAACATCATTTCTTAATATCTCATGCATTCTAGCAAAGCATTTAAGCGCCTAAATTGCGCACAGATATCTCTAAGAGTCCACACAATTCCCTTACCTCGATTTACTTGGTGCGACTCTTTTCCTCTTAGCTTCTCACGCTCTTGGCTCAACTTGCTTCGGCGTATCCTCGGAAGATGCGATTCATTCATCCAAATCAATTGAGTTAATGTTGTTAACCCATATTTGACCTTACTAGTCAATATAATTCACTTATGCATTTTACCAATGCCTTAATCCATATTTTACCCCTTTTGGATAAATCTCACAATTTATCCACTAACAACATCTTAAAATCATACCACAACACTATTATTAACTTCTACATATCTCATTCATCATTAATCTCCATACATTCCACTTTCTCACACTATACCATTTCTAAGTCATAATCATTCCAATGCATTTTAGATAGTTCCTAACCATCCATACTCATGCCAAACAACTCCAAACTCAATTAAATAGACAATGTACTATAGTTGGAGTGTTAGAATCTTACCAAATCTGATTTCTCTTCTTGCTCCAAATGACAATGCCCTTAGCTCCTTCAATACCAATAATGGGATTTTGGGTTTCAACTATGTTGTTCTCTTCCTCAAGATGAACAACTTAATGTCTAATGGCTTGCCCTCAAATCTTACTGGAAATGGTTGATTTTAGAGAGAGAAAGTTAGGTTTTTGGGTTGAAAATGGAAGGATGGTGTTTTTCCTGAAATTTTTAGATTTTCACCACTCCTTTTATAGAAATAGCTTGAGGAGATTGATCTACACTAGGAGGAGATCGATCTGGTCCCCTTAAATCCCTCTTTTTCATGGCATTTTAAGCATAAGATCGATCTGTCGAAGCTTGAGATCGATCTGCTCCCAAATAGAGAGCTAAGGAGATCGATCTGGGTGCTTGAGGATCGATCTTTTCATTACAGAATGTTTAGGAGATTGATCTGGCCCTATTGGAGATCGATTTACCCTATTCTTTTACTTAAATAAGAGTTTTTTGGCTCTTCCAGATCGATCTCTCATCCTATGAGATCGATCTGCCCTGTAAAATTTGCAGATTTTGCTGCAGTTTCCTACAGAAACTTATACCAAAACATCCTTAATTTGGTGACATGGTCATTGTCTCATCCAATCATCTTTGAGACTTGAAAATGACATCTATTCATACCTTATACCTATTGAAACTTGTGTGGAATCCTTGTATAACCAAAAAGTATACGATATAAACCAAATGGAAGTTCACAACTTATGCAATTCTACTTCCATTTTACCAAACTACTCATAATCCATTCTACTCACATTCCTCACATGTTTAAGTCCATTTCTTCATATTCATACACAATGTAACTTGTATGTACAATCACAACCCTTATTGCAAGTGTGTACATTAACTTATGGACTTACATCATTTATACTTCACATTACAAACATATCACTATTTACATATATACAATTATACATATACGGGGTCTCACACTAACTCTATGCAAAATTCCATTTCCCTTTCAGGTGGTAATCTTAGTAATTCATCCGAAAATACATCAAAATAATCCGTAATCACGGGGATGTCCCTCAATTCCAGGTGTGCTTCATTTATATCAACCACATAGGCAATGAACCCTTCATATTATCCTTGTGAGACCCCGTATATGTATAGTTGTAATGTGTAATGAATGTGAATGGACTTGTAATTTAAATTATGATTGATGTAAGTCCATGGATTCAATGTAGGTATGTGTAATATGATTTGTAACATACATACAAGTTTCATTGAGTATGAATATGAAGAAATGAGTTCTTACAAGTGATGGATGTGATTGAAACTCAAAATGAGTAGTGTGGTAAAATGGAATGAAGTTATGCTTCCATTTAGTTTGGAATGTGATACTTTTGGAAATACAATGAATGCACACAAGTTTCAATGTGCATAAAGTATGAATGGATGCTATTTTCAAGTCATAAAGGTGGATGGATGAGAAAATGGCCATGGTAGTAGATTAAGGACAATTGAGTGTTAGTTGCAGCAAGGAAACTGCAGGAAATCTAGAAAACATGAAGGCCAGATCGATCTCATAGGATGAGGATCGATCTGAAAGAGCCAGAATGCTCTTATTTGGGCAATGGAATAGAGCAGATCGATCTCTAATGGGGTCACATCGATCTCCTAAGCATTCTGTAATGAAAAGATCGATCCTCAAGCATACAGATTGATCTCCTTAGCTCTTTGTTTGGGAGCAGATCGATCTCATGCTTCGACAGATCGATCTCATGCTTAAAATTCCATGAAAATGAGAGATTTAAGGGGACCAGATCGATCTCCTCTTGGACCAGATCGATCTCCTCAAGTGATTTCTATAAAAGGAGTGCTAAAAATCTGAAAATTTTGGGAAAAACACCAATCTTCCATTTCTAACCCAAAAACCTAACTTTCTCTCTCTAAAATCAGCCATTTCCAGTAAGATTTGAGAGGATGTCATTAGACATTAAGTTGTTCATCTTGAGGAAGAGAACAACATAGTTGGAACCCAAAATCCCATTGTTGGTATTGAAGGAGCTAAGGGCATTGACATTTGGAGCAAGAAGAGAAATCAGATTTGGTAAGTTTCTAATACTCCAATCCAAGTACATTGTTTATTTAAGTGATTTTGGAGTTGGGTTGGATGTGTATTGATGGATAAATTATCTAGGGATGTGGTGGAATTGTTGTGACCTAGAAAACCTAGAATGGGTATAATGTGAGAAGATATGGGATGAATGAGTTTATGATCTATGGGCATGCTAAAGTTGTTATTGAGGTAATGTGTATGAATTTAGATGGTTAAATGGAATTACATTATGGGTTTAAGTGAAATTATGAAAATGAGTATGTAAATGCTTGATAAATGCCATAGTGAGGGAATTCATGAAATATGAACACTATGAGCTTAATGTCGACTTAGTATCGATTTGGAATAAGTTAATAGGCCTAAAAGGAATCCATAGCCTCGAGTTATGGGTAAAGAAACGAAACAAGGCCTTATGAGTGTTAATAGAAACTATAGGTCGAATCGACTATAGTGAACGCACGGTGTCCTGTTATATGGATCGATTATAATGTGAACTATGATCATGCGCAGTTTTGAGGAGTCTGTTGGAAACGAATCGAGTTGTACAAGTAAGCAGCTTTGAGGAAGTGGAATCACGCATCGTGATTCCAAGTAAGGGAATTCTGTAGGTATATAGAGGTAGCTGCTCGTATTTTGTGGGTATAGGGCTTTGGAAATGTAAATAGATTTATAGAAATGTATTTTGACGATGTATGGATGTGACTATGAATAATTGTATGAGATTTGGTGGTTGAAATGGTATTGTAAAGAAAAGGGATAGTAAGCTAATAATTGCATAAATTAAATGTTTTGAATGCTTTCACAAGACAAGTGTTTGGTTTTAAAAGAATTAATAGATAGGTTGCCTATTGTGATTTGATGTTTGTGATAGCACATGTGAAGTGCCAAATATGTTTTGAGATTAGTTTTGAACCTATCATGTTTATATGAATGAAACTGTGCTGGAGCCTAGCTCGCACCGGGTATTGATGTTTTCATTTGTATGAAACGTGCTGGAGCTTAGCTCGCACATTGATTTGGAAACTATGATGATGTTTATAAACAGTACTGGACCTTCTGCTCGTACGTGGCTTTTGAGTGGTTTGTCTTATGAGTATAACCGTACTAGAGCTATGCTCATACGCGATCTCTTTATGATAGGATGCATGAGTCATGCTAGAGCTTTGCTCACACAAGTTTGCACATTGTGATACGTATAAGGCTGTGAAAGTTTGTAAGATCCTTAAGCCCTACATCCTTAAGTTAATATCCTTAAGCCCGAGGAGGCGGGGAGGCTCTCTTACGGTAAGATCCTTAAGCCCTACATCCTTAAGCTAACATCCTTAAGCCCAAAGAGGCAGGGAGGCTCTGTTCGGTGGGGAGGCTCTCTTACGGAAAGATCCTTAAGCCAACATCCTTAAGCCCTGGAGGGGCGGGGAGGCTCTGTTTGGTAGGGAGGCTCTCCTTCACGGATATGGAAAACTCTTGGTATGGGGTAGGTAAGACCTAGGAATGACACCTCCAATTACGATATGAGTCCGTGGAGTATGCTGTACCGTGTATATGGAGTATGATGTACCGCGTGATGGTTTTGTGATGAGGAAGTCTGGCGAGGGATAATCCATCTCCATGCCAGCACGATACCCCCGCACACTTGGATGCGTGTGGTCTAGGATGATTTATGATGTAGTTGGTCCACATAGTCACTTGAGATATAATGACCTGGTTTTTATACATATGTGTAATTATGATTGTGCAAGGTAGACCCGAAGAAGGGGTCGAGCCTCGTGGAATTGATTTGTGAAATGAAAATGAGGTTGTGATTGTGAATTGATTTGATGGGATTATATGTGTTTGAGAAAGAGTTTTATGATGTGGGTTTAAAAAGGAGGTTTCTTAATGAATTACCATTTTTATGAGTTTAAATGAGATTGAGCATGAGATGATTTATACATGATGTTTTTACCATGTTTTATATGCCAATGTACATGATTTTGATAAATGATATATATATATATGTATACTCATATGGCATAGTTTTACTTCCTCATGCTCCTACTATGAATGATTTATACATAACACTATCAGCATGTAAATAGAGTAGTTATCTACCATGCTTACATTATTACCTTATTGAGCGTGTGGTTGCTCATCCCTCTCTATTTCCCCCTACAGAGCATGCATGTGAGGACTGAGGCATTGTGTTTTTGGACATCCGTTGCTTCCATCGATGAGAGGTATATACACAGGATTTCTTTTTATATCTAAACAATGTACAGTAGTCAATTGAAATGTAATTATGGGGGATGTAGATGTCAGTAAAACATGTTTTGTATAAGTTAATGAGTAACTTTAAAATGTATGACATCGCTTTATTTAACTGAGAATAAATGAGATGTGATGGTTATTATTAACTCACAGCCCAATAGTGTGGTGGTAAGTTAGTTCACGATCGAGTAAGGAAAGAAATTTTTAAAAATTTTTTAGTGATTTTCGATTAAAGAGAAGGGAATTGGGTCGTGACAGAGATTGGTATCAGAGCCGTGTTGGCCTGATGTGAGTCACTAATCAAACATAGGAAAGTACCTCCTCATAGTACTGTGCTTTTGTTTAGATATAGCTGTGTATACCATGATGGATTGAGCTTAATAAATTATTATAATACAGGAAGTTAGGCACTATGCCAGTTACACGCAAAGGTAGAGGGGCGAGAGCATGTGCTAGAGGCCGTAGAGGTAGGCCTGAGAGCCGTGCGGAGCCACAGACTAAGCAGGCTCCACAGAACCCTGCTGGGAGAGCAGAGGATACTGAGGCTCGCTTCACTAGGTTAGAGCAGAGTATTGAGAATTTGGTGGAGATAGTCACGCAGGCCTTGGGCGTCGGTGATAGACGAGGTCTCGTAGCATAGCCTACTACTGAACAGGCAGCTACAGAGGCGGAGAGACCTCAGACTACAGAGACTGCTACTGCTACACCACCTCCAGTACAGGATACAGATTCTCCTATCGCTCCATAGCAGAGCGGTAGTGATTTGGGGTATGACTGCAACTTAAGCAGGTTGCGAGAGTTTCAAGGGCTGAAACCCCCAGTGTTTAGAGGGGTGAAGGACCCAGTGGTTACGGAGGATTGGGTGTATGAGATGGAGAAACTGTATAGGTTTTTTCGATGTATTTCAGCTGAGAAGGTAGCCTTTGCCGTGTTCATGTTGAAAGGCGAGGCCGAGCATTGGTGGAGGTCCACCGAGGTTATTTTGAGGGCCAGACACTCTAAGATCTCATGGGAGATATTTCTAGAGGCCTTTAGAAAATAGTATATCCCAGCCACTGCACAGAGGAAATTACGGATGGAATTTATGAATCTGGTTCAAGGGAACCGCACTGTGGACGAGTATGAGTCCAAGTTTATGTCCTTGGGGAGATACGACCCGGACACGATGGGTAGTGAGACCCGAAAGATACAGAAGTTCATGGATGGACTAAGATTGGCCATCCGAACTAAGCTAGCCCCATTTGATATTCAGACTTATGAGGAAGCAGTACATAAGGCTCAGCTGTGTGAGCAAGACCTTGAGCGAAATGCCTCCGAGCTGAGGAGGATTAGTGTTAGGAAGGACAGGGATCGAAAGAGATCCGGGTTTGATAGAGTGGCTAAGAGAGGAGGCCAAAAGTTTTTCGAGAAGAGGCCTAAGATTGAGGAGGTGTAGGAAAGAGCTGCTAGACCTCCCATATACCCAGCCTTGACTGCGCCTAGGGGTATGACTATTGGAGGACCACCGCCTACTACTGATTAGTGTAGGAGATGTGAGAGATTTCATGGGACTAGGCCCTGTCTGATGACCCTGTTTTAGATGCCAAAGACCAGGACATATAGCTAAGTATTGTCCCGAGAAGATGGAGATTGCCCCACAGAAGGGCAAAGAGCCTGAGGGAGCTCCAGTTGAGACAGTAGGCCCGAGGAGGAGGGCTACAGCTGAGGAAAAAGGGAAACAGGCTGCGGGTGTGAGTAGAGGAAGAGTACATACCCTGGATTAGGACACCACAGATGCTTCGACGGTGTGATTAAAGGTACCATCTGAATCTTTGATTTAGAAGCATTGGTGTTATTTTATCCTGGTGCCACGCATTCTTTCATATCACCTTCTTTTGCACATAAATTGTTGAAGTATGTGAAACCAACATTGTTGGATAAGATGTTAATGATTTCCACACCCATGAATGATAGTCAATTGACTGAGCATGTATATAGAGATTGTAAGTTAAAGATAGAGGGAAAGGAAATGATAGCCAATTTAATCTTATTGAATATGAATGATTTTGATGTAATATTGGGAATGGATTGGTTGGCTACCAATCGAGTTGTTATGGATTGTCATGCCAAAACATTGATGTTTTCAGGATTAGGCAATCTTATTGTAAACTTTGATGAAAGGAAATGATATGAAAATAGTATGGTTGTTGTAAATAAAAGAGTATGATTTTAAATACATATTTCTTAAGAGATAAATTTATTGTTTATGATAAATGTTGAATGTAGAGTGATGGTTTATGTTACTAATGATGGAGAGGATAATGTGAAGGGTTCATCGCATGCGTGGTTGATATAGATGAGGCACGCCCGGAATTGAGGGACATACTCGTAATTACGGATTACCCTGATGTCTTTTCGGATGAATTACCAGGACTACCACCTGAAAGGGAAATGGAATTTTACATAGAGTTAGTGCCTGGTACAGAGCCGATATCGAAACCACCCTATAGAATGGCTCCGATAGAATAGGAAGAGCTGAAGAAACAGCTGCAAGAGTTACTGGAGAAGGGGTTTATTAGACCGAGTGTCTCACCTTGGGGAGCACCGGTTCTATTTGTAAGGAAGAAGGATGGAAGCCTCCGACTATGAATAGATTATCGGTTGTTGAATAAGGCCACCATTAAGAACAAGTACCCCCTTTCAAGAATCGATGATTTGTTGGATCAACTCCAGGGAGCTGAAGTATATTCTAAGATAGATCTGTGGTCAGGGTATCATCAGTTGAGGATCAGGAGTGGAGATGTACCCAAGACAGCATTTCGTACCTGTTATGACCACTATGAGTTTTTGGTGATGCCATTCGGATTGACGAATGCTCCCGCAGCATTTATGGCATTGATGAATAATATATTCAAGCCATACCTAGACAAGTTTGTGATTGTTTTCATAGATGACATTTTGGTTTATTCTAAGTCCAGGGAAGATCATGAGGAGCATTTGAGGATAGTTCTGCAGACCCTCCAAGAGAGAGAATTGTATGCCAAACTCAGCAAGTGTAACTTTTGGTTGGAACAGATCTCATTTTTGGGGCATGTTGTGTCAAAGGATGGGGTATCAGTGGATCCATCCAAGATAGAGGCAGTTATACAGTGGGAACAGCCCAAGACAGTTATTGAGATCAGAAGTTTCTTGGGATTGGTAGGATATTATCGGAGATTTGTAGAGGGTTTCTCCAGACTAGCTGCTCCATTGACATGCCTCATGCGAAAAGATGTTAAGTTTGTATAGGATGAGGCATGTGAGAGGAGTTTTAAGGAGCTTAAGCGTCGATTGACGACTGCTCCAGTTCTCACCATTCCTACCAGCTCAAGAGGATTCTCGGTGTATACGGATGCATCACACCAGGGACTGGGCTGTGTGCTTATGCAGGATGGGAATGTAGTTGCCTATAGATCTAGACAGTTGAAAGATCATGAGAGGAACTACCCGACACATGATTTGGAGTTGGCGACTGTAGTATTTGCTTTGAAAATATGGCGCCACTATCTCTATGGTAAGAAATTTTAGGTGTTCACAGATAATAAGAGCCTTAAGTACCTATTCTCGCAGAAAGAGCTGAATATGAGACAAGAGATGGCTCGAACTCCTGAAGGACTATGATTGTGAAATCATGTACCACCCGGGTAATGCAAATGTAGTTGTCGATGCTTTTGAGTAGAAAGAACCTTGGGTTGGTGTCTTATATGATGGTACGGGAACATGAATTGTTAGAACACTTTGCGAACCTCAGTTTGGATGTAACCCCACCTGGATCTGAGAGACTTGAGATCATGGCTAGTTTGAGACTGGAGCCAGAATTGATTGGCCGTATTTGACAAGCCCAGCAGAGTGATCGACGGTGCATCGATTGGCTGAGGTAGATACAGACAGGTATGGGTATTGATTTTGAGCAGAGTGCTGATGGGTTATTGAGGTTTAGAGGTAGAGTATGCGTTCCCAAGGATCCTGAGATCAGGAGAATGATTTTAACAGAGGTTCACTCATCAAAGTATACGATACATCCAGGAAGTACCAAGATGTATCAAAACCTTCGGAAGGTTTATTGGTGGTCTGGAATGAAAAGAGACATTGCCGAATATGTCGTTAAGCGTCTTGTTTGTCAGCAAGTTAAGGTAGAGCATCAAAAGCCTGCAGGGTTATTGTAGCCTCTATCGACACTGACATGGAAGTGGGAGCACGTCACCATGGATTTTGTGATGGGGTTGCTGAAGACCCGCAGAGGTCATGATGCCATATGGGTTATTGTGGACCGATTGACTAAGTCCGCCCATTTCTTGGCTATGAGAGCTACCGATACACTGAGTCAGTTGATGAACCTGTATAGTCGAGAGATAGTACGGTTACATGGTGTACCAGTGAGTGTTGTTTCTGATAGGGATGCCTACTTCACTTCCCATTTTTGGGAACATCTTCAAGAAGCGCTAGGGACCCGACTGAGTTTTAGCACCGCTTTTCATCCTCAGACAGATGGGCAGTCAGAGAGGACTATACAAACCTTGGAGGATATGTTGAGAGCGTGTGTGCTAGATTTTAGAGGCTCCTAGGATGACCACCTGCAGTTAACCGAGTTCACCTATAATAATAGCTATCACGCGAGTATCGGGATGGCACCCTATGAGGCATTGTACGGGCGTAGATGCCATTCCTTTATTGGATGGGAAGAGGTTAGTGACTGACAGATTTTTGCTCCGAACTTAGTGCAGTAGGCATCTGAGGACGTCCAGTTGATATGTGAGAGATTGTGGACAGCTCAGAACCGATAAAAGAGTTATGCTGACAAAAGTCGGAGACCACTAGAGTTTGATGAGGGTGAGCCGGTATTTTTGAGAGTTTCACCATCGAAGGGTATTATGAGATTCAGTAAGAAGGGCAAGCTGAGCCCTAGATATATTGGACCCTTTGAGATTTTGGAGAGAGTGGGAGATAAGGCGTATAGGTTAGCATTGCCACCGGACTTGGCAAATGTCCACAACGTCTTCCACGTCTCGATGCTTCGGAAGTATCACTCAGACCCGGCACACATGATAAGATATGAGCCGTTGGAGCTCAATGAGAGTATGACATATGTTGAGAAGCCGATTCGGATATTTGATAGAAAAGAGAAGGTGCTACGGAATAAGACAATTCCCTTGGTGAAAGTTCTTTGGCAACATCACACGGTGGAAGAGGCCACATGGGAATTGGAGAACTTGATACGGGAGAAGTACCCCCAACTTGTTGAAGAGTGACTTGGTTCTAATTTGGAGGACCAAATTCCTTGAAGGAGAGGAGAATGTGAGACCCCATATATGTATAGTTGTAATGTGTAATGAATGTGAATGGACTTGTAATGTAAAGTATGATTGATGTAAGTCCATGGATTCAATGTATGTATGTGTAATATGATTTGTAACATACATACAAGTTCCATTGAGTATGAATATGAAGAAATGAGTCCTTATAAGTGATGGATGTGATTGAAACTTAAAATGAGTAGTGTGGTAAAATGGAATGAAGTTATGCTTCCATTTAGTTTGGAATGTGATACTTTTGGATATATAATGAATGCACACAAGTTTCAATGTGCATAAGGTATGAATGGATGCTATTTTCAAGTCATAAAGGTGGATGGATGAGAAAATGGCCATGGCAGTAGATTAAGGACAATTGGGTGTGAGTTGCAGCAAGGAAACTGTAGGAAATCTGGAAAACATGAAGGCCAGATCGATCTCATAGGATGAGAGATCGATCTGGAAGAGCCAGAATACTCTTATTTGAGCAATGAAATGGAGCAGATTGATCTCCAATGGGGCCAGATCGATCTCCTAAGCATTCTGTAATGAAAAGATCGATCCTCAAGCATACAGATCGATCTCTTTAGCTCTCTGTTTGGGAGCAGATTGATCTCATGCTTCGACAGATTGATTCATGCTTAAAATGCCATGAAAATGAGAGATTTAAGAGGACCAGATCGATCTCCTCTTGGACCAAATCGATCTCCTCAAGTGATTTCTATAAAAGGAGTGCTGAAAATTTGAAAATTTCGGGAAAAACACCAATCTTCCATTTCTAACCCAAAAACCTAACTTTCTCTTTCTAAAATTAGCCATTTCCAGTAAGATTTGAGGGGATGCCATTAGACATTAAGTTGTTCATCTTGAGGAAGAGAACAACATAGTTGGAACCCAAAATCCCATTATTGGTATTGAAGGAGCTAAGGGCATTGACATTTGGAGCAAGAAGAGAAATCAAATTTGGTAAGTTTCTAATACTCCAATCCAAGTACATTATTTATTTAAGTGATTTTGGAGTTGGGTTGGATGTGTATTGATAGATAAATTATCTAGGGATGTGGTGGAATTGGTGTAACCTAGAAAACCTAGAATGGGTACAATGTGAGAAGATATGAGATGAATGAGTTTATGATCTATGGTTATGCTAAAGTTGTTATTGAGGTAATGTGTATGAATTTAGATGGTTAAATGGAATTACATTGTGGGTTTAAGTGAAATTATGAAAATGAGTATGTAAATGCTTTATAAATGCCATAGTGAGGGAATTCATGAAATATGAACACTATGAGCTTAATGTCGACTTAGTATCAATTTGTAATAAGTTAATAGGCCTAAAAGGAATCCATAAACTCGAGTTATGGGTAAAGAAATGAAACAAGGCCTTATAAGCGTTAATAGAAACTATAGGTCGAATCGACTATAGTGAACGCACGGTGTCCTGTTATATGGATCGATTATAATGTGAACTATGATTATGCACAGTTTCAAGGAGTTCGTTGGAAACGAATCGAGTTGTACGAGTAAGCAGCTTTGAGGAAGTGAAATCACGCATCGCGATTCTAGGTAAGGGAATTCTGTAGGTATATAGAGGTAGCTGCTCATATTTTGTGGGTATATAGGGCTTTGGAAATGTGCATGGATTTATAGAAATGTATTTTGGTGATGTACGGATGTGACTATGAATAATTGTATGAGATTTGGTGGTTGAAATGGTATTATAAAGAAAAGGGATAGTAAGGCTAATAATTGCATAAATCAAGTGTTTTGAATGCTTTCACAAGACATGTGTTTGGATTTAAACGAATTGATAGATAGGTTGGTTATTGTGATTTGATGTTTGTGATAGCACATGTGAAGTGCCAAATATGTTTTGAGATTAGTTTTGAAAGCTTATGAGCTGCCTATCATGTTTATGTGAATTAAACCGTGCTGGAGCCTAGCTTGCACCGGGTATTGATGTTTTCATTTGTATAAAACGTGCTGGAGCTTAGCTCGCACCTTGATTTGGAAACTATGATGATGTTTATAAACTATACTAGAGCTTCTGCTCGTACGTGGCTTTTGAGTGGTTTGTCTTATGAGTATAACCATACTAGAGCTATGCTTGTACGTGATCTCTTTATGATAGGATGCATGAGTCATGCTAGAGCTTTGCTCGCACAAGTTTTTACATTGTGATACGTATAAAGTTATGAAACTTGGTAAGATCCTTAAGCCCTACATCCTTAAGTTAACATCCTTAAGCCCGAGGAGGCGAGGAAGCTCTGTTAGGCGGGGAGGCTTTGTTCGGTGGGGAGGCTCTCTTATGGTAAGATCCTTAAGCCTTACATCCTTAAGCTAACATCCTTAAGCCCAAAGAGGTGGGGAGGCTCTGTTCGGTGGGGAGGCTCTCTTATGGAAGGATCCTTAAGCCAACATCCTTAAGCCCTGGAGGGATTGGGAGGTTCTGTTCGGCAGGGAGGCTCTCCTTCACGGATATGGAAGACTCTTGGTATGGGGTAGGTAAGACCTAGGAATGGCACCCCCAATTACGATATGAGTCCGCGAAGTACGCTATACCGTGTATATCACATGGAGTACGATATACCACATGATGGTTATGTGATGAGGAAGTCTGGCGAGGGATAATCCATCTCCGTGCCAGCATGATACCCCCGCACACCTGGATGCGTGTGGTCTGGGATGATTTATGATGTAGTTGGTCCACATAGTCACTTGAGATATAGTGACCTGGTTTTTATACATATGTGTAATTGTGATTGTGCAAGGTAGACCCGAAGGAGGGGTCGAGCCTCGTGGAATTGATTTGTGAAATGAAAATGAGGTTGTGATTGTGAATTGATTTGATGGGATTATATGTGTTTGAGAAAGAGTTTTATGATGTGGGTTTAAAAAAGAGGTTTCTTAATGAATTACTCTTTTATGAGTTTAAATGAGATTGAGCATGAGATGATTTATACATGATGTCTTTACCATGTTTTATATGCCAATGTACATGATTTTGATAAATGATATATATATACTCATATGACATAGTTTTACTTCCTCATGCTCCTATTATGAACGATTTATGCATAACACTATCAGCATGTAGATAGAGTAGTTATCTACCATGCTTGCATTATTACCTTACTGAGCGTGTGGTTGCTCATCCCTCTCTATTTCCCCCTACAGAGCATGCATGTGAGGACTGAGGCATTGTGTTTTTAGACATCCACTGCTTCCATCGACGAGAGGTATATATACAGTGATTTCTTTTTGTATCTAAACAATGTAAAAGCACAGTAGTCAATTGAAATGTAATTATGGGGGATGTAGATGTCAGTAAAACATGTTTTGTATAAGTTAATGAGTATCTTTCAAATGTATGACATCGCTTTATTTAACTGAGAATGAATGAGATGTGATGTTTATTATTGACTCACAGCCCAACAGTGTAGTGGTAAGTTAGTTCACGATTGGGTAAGGAAAGAAATTTACGAAAAATTTTTAGTGATTTTCGGTTAAAGAGAAGGGAATTGGGTCGTGACAATCCTTTCCACCGTTAGTATCACAAGTCATCACATTCACATTCAAAGTAAACAATGAATTCATCTTTCAACATTATAAGTTAAGATCATACTCATTTCATTCATCATAATCATGTGATTTCTTTTCATTTCATAAATGTTACAACATGGTTTTCTATCTCTGAAAACATCAAAGTTTTTGCATGACAATCCATAACAACCCGATTGGTAGCCAGCCAATCCATTCCCAAAATTACATTAAAATCACTCATATTTAATAAAATTAAATTGGTTGTCATTTCCTTTCCCTCTATGTTTAACTTACAATCTCTACATACATGCTTAGTCAATTGACTATCATTCATGGGTGTGAAAATCATCAACATTTTATCCATCAATGTAGGCTTCACATGCTTCAATAATTTATGTACAAAGGAAGGTGATATGAAAGAATGCGTGGCACCAGGATCAAATAATACCAATGCTTCTAAATCAAAGATTCGGATTGTACCTTTAATCACATCTGTCAAAGCATTTGTGGTGTCCTGATCCAGTGCATGTACTCTTCCTCTGCTCACACCCACTACTTGCTTCCCTTTTTCCTCAGCTGTGGCCCTCCTCCTCGGGGCAGCCATCTCAACTGAAGCTATCTCTGGCTCATTGCCCTTCTGTGGGGTAATCTCCATCTTCTCGGGACTATACTTAGCTATATGTCTTGGTCTCTCACATCTGAAACATATCATAGGGGTCATCGGACGGGCTTAGTCCCATGAAATCTATCACATCTCCTGCACCTATTAGTAGTAGGCTATGGTCCTCCAATAACCATACCCCTCGGTGCAGTCAAGGTCGGGTATACGGGAGGTCTAGCAGCTCTCTTCTACACCTCCTCAATCTTAGGCCTTTTCTCGAAAAACCTCTAGCCTCTCCTCTTGGCCACTTTATCCATCCTGAATCTCTTTTGGTCTCTATCTCTTCTAACATTAATCTTCCCCAGTTCGGAGGCATTCCGCTCAAAGTCTTACTCACACAACTGAGCCTTATGTACTGCTTCCTCATAAGTCTGAATATCAAATGGGGCTAGCTTAGTTTGGATGGCCAATCTCAATCCATCCATGAACTTCTGTATCTTTCGGGTCTCACTACCCATTGTGTCCTGGTCATATCTCCCCAAGGACATAAACTTGGACTCATACTTATCCACAGTGAAGTTCCCTTGAACCAGATTCATAAATTCCATTCGCAGTTTTCTCTGTACGGTGGTTGGAATGTACTGTCTCCTAAAGGCCTCTATAAATATCTCCCATGAGATCTCAGAGTGTTTAGCCCTCAATATAACTTCGGTGGATCTCCACCAGTGCTCTACCTCGCTTTTAAGCATAAACATGGTAAAGGCTACCTTCTCAGCTGATGTGTACCTAAAAAATCGATACAGCTTTTCCATCTCATACACCCAGTCCTCCGTAATAATCGGGTCCTTCACCCCTCTGAACACTGGGGGTTCTAATGCTTGGAACTCTCGTAGTCTGCTTAAGTCGCAGTCATAACCTAAATCACTATCGCTCTGCTGTGGAGAGATAGGAGAATCTGTATCCTGTACTAGAGGTGGTGTAGCAGTAGCAGTCTTTGCAGTCTGAGGTCTCTCCGCCTCTGCAGCTGCCTGTTCAATAATAGGCTATACTGCAGGACCTCGTCTATCACCGGCACCCAAGGCTTGCGTGACTATCTCTACTAGGTTCTCAATACTCCGCTCTATCCTAGCGAAGCAATTCTCAGTATCTTTTGCTCTCCCAGCAGGGTCCCTCAGAGCCTGATCAGTCTGTGGCTCTGCACGACTCTCAGGCCTACCTCTACAGCCTCTAGCACGTGCCCTCGCCCCTCTACCTTGGCGTGTAACAGGCATAGTGCCTAACTTCCTGTACGAAGATCATTTATTAAGCTCAATCCATCACGGTATAAATAGTTATATCTAAACAAAAGTACAATAATATAGGGGTGTACATTTCCTATGTTTTATTACTGACTCACATCAGGCCAACTTAGCTCTGATACCAATCTCTGTCACTACCCTTTTTCATTCCCTTTTTTTTGAAAATCTCAATAAATTTTTCACGTTTTACTGTTACCTTACCCGATCGTGAAGAACTCACCACATACAGTTGGGCTGTGAGTCAATAATAACCACCACTTATCATTTATTCACAATTTAATGACACGATGTCATACGTTCGAAGTTAATTGTTTACTTATACAAAATATGATTACTGACATCTACATCCCCCATAATTACATTTCAAATGACTACTGTGCTTTTACATTGTTTAGATAGAAAAAGGAATCACTGTGTATATACCTCTGAGTGATGGAGATGCAGCGGATATCCAAAATACCACGCCTCAGTCCTCACTGGGCTACATGCATGCTCTGTAGGAGGGGAAAATAGAGAGGGATGAGCAACCACACGCTCAGTAAGGTAATAATGCAAGCATGATAGATAACTACTCTATCTATATGATGATAGTGTTATGCATAAATTGTTTATGGTTCGGAGCATGAGGAAAACAAAACTATGCCCATATGCGTATACATATATCATGTATTTAAATCATGTAAATTGGCATAATAAAACATGGTAAATCATCATGTACAAGCCATCTCATACTCAATTGTCAAATCACATAATAAAAAGGGAAATTCACTTGAAACATCCATTTTAAATCACATCATAAAGCTCTTTCTCAAACACATACAATCCCATCACAAACCATTTTCTCAATCACAAACATCATTACCATTTCAAAAATCAAATCCCACAAGGCTCGACTCCTCCCTCGGGTCTACCTTGGATAATCACAATCACACATATGTAATAAAAACTAGGTTACTATATCAAAAGTGCCTATGTGGACCAACTACATCATAAATCATCCCAGACCACACGCATCCAGGTATGCGAGGTATCGTGTTGGCACGAAGGTGGATTATCGCTCGCCAGACTTTCTCATCACGTAACTATTGCGCGGTACATCGTACTCCATGTGATATACACAGTACAGCGTACTCCGCGGACTCATATCGTGATTGGGGGTGCCACTCCTAGGTCTTACCTACCCCAAACTAAGAATTTTTCATATCCATGTAGGAGAGCCTCCCTGCCCCTCCAGGACTTAAGGATGTTGGCTTAAGGATCCTTATGTACCCATGTAGGAGAGCCTCCCTGCTGAATAGAGCCTCCCTGTCCCTCCAGGGCTTAAGGATGTTGGCTTAAGGATCCTTCCGTAACAGACCCTCCCCACCGAGCAGAGCCTCCTTGCCTAACAGAGCCTCCCTGCCTCCTCAAGCTTAAGGATGTAGGGCTTAAGGATCTTACTGTAAGAGAGCCCTACCGAACAGAGACTCCTCGCCTCCTCGGGCTTAAGGATGTTAGCTTAAGGATGTAGGGCTTGAGGATCTTACCAACTTTCATGACCTCATATGTATCACAATGTGTAAACTTGTGCGAGCAAAGCTCTAGCATGACTCATGCATCCTATCATAAAGAAACCACGTACGAGCATAGCTCTAGTACGGTTATACGTATAAGAAAAACCACTCAAAATCCACGTACGAGCAGAAGCTCCAGTACAGTCGATAAAGCATCATCACAAATCAAATCAAAGTGCGAGCTAAAGTCCAACACTTCCATGTCAGTCAAAGCATCAAAATCCAGTGCGAGCGAGGCTCTAGCGCGATTTAATTCACATAGCTCGATAGGCGGCTCATATGCATTCAAAACACATCACAAACACATTTAGCACCTCGCATGTGCTATTCAATAACATCAATAAAACACTAGTCAGCCTATCCTTTTATTTGCTCAAATCAAATCATTATGTTTTGTGAAAAAGTTCAAAATACGTGATTTATGCAATTATTAGCCTTACGATCCCCTTTTTTAAGAACCATTTTGAAAACCAAATCTCATACAATTTCTTATAGCCATTCATGCATATCAACAACCATTTACTTAAACATTCATGCATTTCATAAACGCCCTATATCGACCCACAAAATAAAAGTAGCTACCTTTATATACTTACAAAAATCCCTTACCTAGAATCGTGATGCGTGATTTCATTTCCTTAGCGTTGCTCACTTGTGCGGTCCGATTCGTTTTCAACAAACTCTTCGGGACTGCACACAATCATATTTCACATTATATTCGATCCATATAACAGGACATCGTGTGTTCACTATAGTCGATTCGACCTATAGTTTCTATTAACGCTCATAAGGCCTCGTTTCATTTGTCGAGTCTATGGATTCCTTTTAGGCCATTAACTCATTCTAAATTGATATTAAATCGATGTTAAGCTCATAATGTTCATTTTTTCATAAATTTCCTTCACTATGGTATATTATCAAACACTCATGTGCTCATTCTCATCAATTCACAAAACCCATAATCTAGCTTCATTCACCCATTTCATATCATTTACATTACTCCAATAGCTACTTTAGCATACCCATAATTCATTAACTCATTTGACTTTCACTTTCTCACACTAGGTTCAATCTATTTTCTAGGTTACATTTGTTTCTAACACAACCTAGGTGTTTCCAACCATCCATACTCATGCCAAACAACTCCAAAATCAATTAAATAGACAATGTACCAGAGTTGGAGTGTTAGAATCTTACCAAATCTGATTTTTCTTCTTGCTCCAAATGCCATTGCCCTTAGCTCCTTCAATACCAATAATGGGATTTTGGGTTCCAACTATGTTGTTCTCTTCCTCAAGATGAACAACTTAGTCTAATGGCCTCCCCTCAATTCTTAGTGGAAATGGCTGATTTTAGAGAGAGAAAGTTAGGTTTTTGGGTTGAAAATGGAAGGGTGATGTTTTTCCAAAAAATTTTAGATTTTTAGCACTTCTTTTATAGAAATAGCTTGAGGAGATCGATCTGCACTAGGAGGAGATCGATCTGGTCCCCTTAAATCCCTCTTTTTCATGGCATTTTAAGCATGAGATCGATCTGCTCCCAAACAGAGAGCTAAGGAGATCGATCTGTATGCTTGAGGATCGATCTTTTCATTACAGAATGGTTAGGAGATCGATCTGGCCCCATTAGAGATCGATCTGCTCTATTCCATTGCCCAAATAAAAGAATTTTAGCTCTTCTAGATCGATCTCTCATCCTATGAGATCGATTTGACCTTCATATTTTCCAAATTTTCTGCAGTTTTCCTGCTGCAACTCACACCCAAATGTCCTTAATTTGCTACCATAGCCATTTTCTCATCCATCCACCTTTATGACTTGAAAATGACATCCATTCATACCTTATTCATATTGAAACTTGTGTGCATTACTTGTATATCCAAAGGTCTACTATATAAAACCCAATTGAAGCATTTATATTCATACAACTTCCTTCCATTTACCACACTATTCATTTTGAGTTTCAATCACACTCATCACTTATAAGAACTCATTTCTTCATGTTCATACACAATGAAACTTGTATGTACATTACAAATCATATTACATATGTGTACATTGAATTCATGGACTTACGTCAATTATACTTTACATTACAAGTCCATTAGCATTCATTGATCCAATTACACACGTTACAACCATACATATATGGGGTCTCATAGTGTGGCCATGATTATAAGTATAAAAAAGAGGATTGTGATGTTTTCTTGTGAATATTGATTGAACGTATGCCTATATAATATTATGGATTTTTTAAAGTGTGACTAAATGAGCTTAAGAGATACGGATATGTGATGATACAGATATAATTGATCGAGTGATGATGAGACTGTGATTATATGATTATGGAAAGATCCTTGGAGTAAGTCTTAAATGATTTCATTGATATTTGAATGAATTCAATATTATTATGATATATTGCTAAAAGTAATATTGAAATATTGAAATTGTGAGACCCCATATATGTTTAACCTTGTGTGTATGTAAATGGAATTATAATATAGATGATTTTGTACCAAGTAATTATGAATTCATAAGAATGGTGATGTACTTGTAATGTGAAGCATAAGTCAGGTAAAGTTCATAAATTCAATATACACACTTCTAATAAGAGTTTGTGATGTACATACAAGTTTATTTATGCATGAATATGAAGAAATGGACTTTTGTATGCGAGGAATGTGAGTGGAATGAAAAATGAGTAGTGTGGTAAATGGAATGAGTTATGTAAATCTTGGCACTTCCATTTAGTCATGTATTGTATACCTTTGGTTATACAATGAATGCACACAAGTTTTAATGAGTACAAAGTAGGAATGAATGTCATTTTCAAGTCTGAAAGGTGGTTGGATGAGAAAATGACTATGAAAGCAAATTAAGGATGTTTTGTGTGAAGTTACTACAGAAAATTGCAGCAAAATCTAAAAAATACGAATGTCAAATCGATCTCATAGGATGAGAGATCGATCTGGAAGAGCCAAAATGCACTTATTCAAGTAATGGAGTAGGGCAGATTGATCTCCAATGGGGCCAGATCAATTTGCTAAACTTTCTGTAAATGATGAGATCAATCCTTAGCATAAGCAGATCGATTTCCTTAGCTCTCGGGTTGGAGCAAATTGATCTCCTCCCTAGCCAGATCAATCTCCTTAACTCTCTGCCTGAGACAAATCAATCTCATGCCTTCAAATGTCATGAAAATGAGGAATTTTAAGTGGAACAGATTGATCTCAAGCCCTCGACAGATCGATCTCATCAAGCAATTCTATAAATAGGAGCAGTTAAAATCTACATTTCACGGACAAAACCATTTCCTTTCCATTTTCAACCCAAAACCTAGCTCACTCCTAAATCCGCCCAATTTCATAAAGATTTGAGGGAAGGCTATTAGATACAAAGTTATTCACATCAAAGAGAAGAACAACATAGCTTAGAGGCATTTTTCCATTTGTTGGATTTAAGGAATTCATAATTACCATTCTTATGAGTTTCTAAAGCACCAACTCAAGTACATTTGTTTAGTTATTGATTTTGGAGTTGATTGGTGTGCTTATTAATAGTAGAAATTATCTAGAATGCAATGGAACTATTATAACTTAGAAATGGGTTAGTGTGAGAAAGTGAAATGTGTTGGAATTAATAATGAATAGGATACCTTAAGGTGATAATGGTGTTGTGGGTATGATTTTAAGATGGTGTTATGGAATGAATTATGAGACTTACCCAAAAAGGATAAAATGAGTATTTAAGCCATTGGGTAGCATAGTTGAATGAGAGTTAACAACATTAACTCAAGTGTTTGATGAATGAATTGTAGCTCCCGATGATACACCAGAGCAAGTTGAGCCAAGAAAGTGAGAAGCTAAGAGGAAGAGAGTTGCACCCCAAGTAAATCTAGATATATGTGGATTCTTAGAGATATCTGTGTGCAATTTGGGTGCTTAATGTTTTTCTAGAGTGCATGTGGTAATAGGAAATGAAATGGGTGATTGAAGGGTAAGAGTTGAGTTTTTGAGAAATGATCATGAAAATAAAAGCATGATGCTTTGAAAATCTTGTTTTATTGCTTTTTAGCAAGTGATGGGTAGGTTGGCTAACATTTGAAAAGATTTGCAAAAGAAATGATTTGATTTGGTTTAAAACCATGCTTTGCAAAGAAATGGGCCACCTACATGGATTTCGTGAGAATGAAAACGTGTTAGAGCATGACTCACACGAGATTTGATATGTTTTATGCGCATGAGTGCTAGAGCTTAGCTTGCAGTAGTTTTTCACATTGATTTCTATGATGTTGTATTGGAGCTTAGCTCGTCCAGATTTTATACTGGTTTTGACATGGTACTGGAGCATAGCTCGCATTAGATGTCCACCATACTTGTTGTTGTGCTTGAGATTACTTGCACATGGTTTTTGACATGTTGATAGCCGTGCTAGGAGTTTCGGGTAGACTGAGTGTTGTACTGATTAAATATGTTCACGTACATTTTGAGATGTGGCGTGATATGATGTGTTGATATGGGTTCACGGAGTATGTTGTATCATACAGGTAGCATGGAGTACATTGTACCATGTTGAGATTGTGATATGTCGTCTTCGGACGATGTTTAGTGCTGCTATGGACCGACAGGTTGGGCGTGACCCACCTCCTGTGCGGAAGCAGATAGTGGTGATACTCCGCACACCTGATTCGTACAGCTTGGGATCATAGGATATGGCCATAGTCCTAGAGGAGATTTCCCTTATTATATTGCCTATCTCACATGTCTTATGTTTTATGAATAAATCCATGTTTGAAATGTTTTGTGGGTCAGGACAATCCGAGGGCGGGACTGAGTCCTGACAAGTTTTGATTTTATTGAGATGAGAAAGCATGATAATGGCTTTAAAGTGCACATATGCATGATGAATTTCCATGCTTTGAAATTGATTTGTGCACTGAGTTTTAAATAGAATGATTTGTTTTACATGCCATTAACACAAGCATGAACTAATGCTTTTGAGGTATGAAAGAGAAATTGTATTTTTTTTAGCATGGCATCACGATCACATAGATAGTGCAGTATCTACATGTTCGCATGATTGCCTTATTGAGTGTGTTGTTTACTCACCCCTTTATTTTCCCCTCTCTACAGAGCATTGAGTATAGACTGAGGGTGACTGGAGGTTTCCCTTTGGTATCCGCTGCATCCCATCACGAAAGGTATACACACTTGTATAATTTTGTATTTAAACTTTCCATAGCACAATAGCATTTTGAATGTAATCAATGGGGATGTAAAGCAATATAAACACATGTAAACAACAACTCTGATTTATTTATACAAGTGTTTACTTCTAAATTATAGTGCAAATTAAATTGTTATGGATGAATGAGGTAGACATTGACACACAACCCAACTGTTGAGAGTGTAGCTAATCACGATTGAGGTAAGGTAAGGACGAATAATAAATAATGTATGAAAAATAAAAAATTAGTGATGATTTTTGGTAAGTTGAGGGTTGTGACAGAAATGGTTTTATAATATCGAGGAATGATATTGATTTATCAATTAGCAAACGAGACCTTGAGGACTTACGAACAATGAAATTTGTGAACTGAAGATTATAAACTGTATGATTTAAGTATAGTCATATAGCAAATAGTGTTTTGGGTAATCTTATCGCATAGTGAGGATATAATAGTCAAGTGGTTCACATGGAAATTGTAAGGCCCGTGAATTTCTATGTAACCTTATGATTTCCATGATGTACAGACAAGTTACACAATAAATGAATCATAAGAATTTGATATTTTTGAGTGTTAAGTGTAAATGAAATGCAAAATGGGTATTGGAGTGATTGAATGAGAGTTTAACTTTGAAAAACCTGGAAAATTACAGTTTGAAATGCTATAGGATGAATGGCAGATCGATCTTACATGCAAGAAAGATCGACCTCATTGCCTTGAAATACAATGCTAAGCATTTTGGAAGAGGGAGATCGATCTCTCATTCAAAGTAGATCGATTTCTAGTTGCTTCTATTTGGGCCAGATTGATCTCCTCCCATGAGACAGATCGATCTCTAGTGCCTCTGGTTAGCAAGATCGATCTCTTAAGTTCCCTGCTTGGCAAAGATCGATCTTATCCCTTGAGTAGATCGATCTCATCCAAATAGGCAGATCGATCCCCTAGCCAGTATTGCTGAATTCTAGAGTTTAAACAAGGGCAGATCGATCTCCCACCCTAGGAGATCGATCCGGTGAGGCAAATTCTATAAAACCCTACTGCTGAATCTTCATTTTCATGAGACAACCCAAATTTCCTCAATTTTTAACAATAACATAGCTTTCTCACTCTAAAAAATCATCACCTTTCAATCAGTTTTGAGAGAAGTTCCTTTGAGTAAAGTTGTTTCTAGTGAGGAAGTGAACAACATAGTCAAAGATTGGAAGCTCAAACTTTGTATTGAATGAGGAAAGAGGTTTTTTCCCAATTTGGCAAAAAGAGGAAAAAGTCAAGCTAGGTAAGATTTCTATACACCATCTTCTAGTATGTTAATGAAGACATTTTGATGAGTTAATTGGTGTATATAATGTTGGCTAAAATGTTCATGTTAAACAACCATGACCTAGAATGGGCTTAGTGAGAGAAAGTTGAAATGGCATGGAGTTGATGATGGTTTAAACATGTAGAGATGTTAGCAAAAAATGTATAGATGATTTTAAGATAACTTTGTGAAATCCATATGTTGGAACAGATGATGATTGGAAATGGGCATAAGAGGTGTTTGATAAATTGCCATAGTGAAGGAAATGATGAACTAGAGGCATTATGAGCTTAATGTCGATTTAGTGTGAATCAATAGACCTAAAGAGTTCAATAGATTCTCGAGAAATGAATAGAGCAATCAAAATGGACTTAGGAGGAAGTGAGGCCTTATAAGTGTTAATAAAAACAATAAGTCGAATCGACTATAGTAAACGCAAGAATTGTATTACTTTGGATTGAATTTATGTGATGAGTAATTTTGTGCAGCCTCGAAGATTTCATTGGAGACGAATCGAACTGAATGATCGAGCAGCTCTGAGGAAGTGGAATTACTCGACCCAATTTCAGGTAAGGGAATTTTGTAAGTATCTAGAGGTAGCTGCACGTATTTTGAGGGTAATTATAGGGTATTGCATTTGTATTGGTTACCTAAAAAAGAAATAATGGTTTCTACGAACGATTTTAGATATAGATGATTTTGATTTTGGAAGTGAATATTACAAAAAGGGTAGTAAGGCTAATAAACTGCATGAATATCATGTTTTGATATCTTTACAAAATACATTGCATTGGTTTTAGTAAATCTATGGATAGACTGGCTATTGACTTCATAATTTCAAGAAATAGCTTAAGTCAGATGCTAAGTTTGATTTTGAATGTGTTTTATTGAAATAGAGCCACTTATCAGATTTATGTGAGTTAAATCGTGGTGGAGCTTTACTTGCACTGGATTTTGATGTTTTAATATGCATGAAATGTGCTGGAGCCTAGCTTGCACCATGTTTTGAGTTGTGATGTTTTACAAGTCGTTTGGAGCTTTTGCTCGTATGCGAGTTTCCATTGATTTTCTTATGCATATAACCGTACTGGAGCTATGCTCGTATGTTATTTCCTCATTATTTATTATGCATAAAGTCATACTAGAGTGTTGCTCGTACGAGGGTATTTACTGGTGATGCATGAAATCGTGCTAGAGCTTTGCTCGCACTGGACTTTTCACACTGTGATACGTTATGAGTAGTACTGGATGCCTCGTGTAGACTTTGTGTCACACGGATGAGATGCTCGCACGAGCCATGTTGGATGCCTCGTGTAGACTGCTAGTCACATGGATGAGATGCTCGCACGTGCACTTGAGACTGAGTAGGTTATACATGGGTTCGTGAAATACGATGTACCGTGTGGTTGTGATGTCGATTTAAAAGTCTGGCGTAGGATTAACCCACCTCCGTTCCAGCATGATGCCCCGCACACCGGGATCCATGGGTATGGGATGATAGTGACATAGTTGGCTAACAGAGTCCTCGATTATATAGTGACCACCTGTCTCACATAATATTACATGGTTTTATATACTGAACATGATTTGTGTTATGCAGGGTAGACCCGAGGGAGGGGTCTAACCTTGTGGGTTGTTTTTAAAAGGATGATATACTGACTGTGATGAGTTTTACTAAGTTTTGATTTGATGTTAAACCCCGAGGAATGGTTTTTATGATGAGTTTTTTTATGATGAGCATGAGAAGTTTTACATGATGGTTTTCCATGTTTACATGCCTATTTTCATGTTTTTCAGTGCATGATATATGTATATACATGTGGCATAGTTTTAATATTTTCTCATGCTCTGGATATTAATGATCTTTATGCCATGACATTATAAGCATGTAGATAGTGTAGTTATCTCCCAGACTACTGGGAGTGTGGTTGCTTATCCCTATCATTTCCCCCTCTACAGAGCTTACATAGTAGTCTAGTGAAGGACTGAGGAGTTGTATCCAGATATCCGTTGCTCTCCATCGCCAAGAGGTATACATACAGGAAATATTTTTGTACCTAAACATGTAATAGCACAGTAATCATTTTGAATTGTAATATGAGGGATGTAAGTGTTAGCAAACATGTATAAGTATAGAACATAAACTTTCAAATGTATGTGTTTGCTCTTGATTAATTGAAAGATGAATGGAAATTGATGATTAATACTGACTCATAGCCCAACTGTTATTGGTGAGAGTTGTTCACGACCGGGAAAGGAAATGAAAAAGCAAAAAGATTTATGGTGATTTTCGGATGAAAATGATGAAAAGGGGTCGTGACAAAAATGAAATAAAAAACGATATGATTATGACTGAATCTTTGGGATGTCCATAGAACAACTTTTTATTATGATGAGATATGGCACCCTTTACATTTCATTTTTAGAAATTATGTTTATGCATTGGCTAAAAGCTTGCATCTCACATTATGAATTTCTAAAAACTGAGTTAGAGTCTTGTAATTCATTCAATTGGTTTTGAATAAAAAAGGTATATGGCATTTCGTAGCTTTCAATCGTATGAGTTTGAACAAAATAAATTTTAAGAAAATAGTGAACCCTTGATTTTAGAGATCCTGATGGATGATACAATATGATAACGTCAAGAAAGCACCAGTGGACTTATCTGAGTGGATGATTAATCCTTAGGCATAGTGGTTTGTCCAACAATAATTTTGGATAGGTTCCATTTATACTTAATCAATCGAACTGGAGTTTAGTGGATCTATGGCCATAGGTAGTGCTCTTTTCCAAGACTAGTACCTCTTTGAATAGCTAAAGTGGGATGCGTTTATATAGACAAGTGGACTCTAAGTCGGACATTAATTAGAGGAGTGGAAAAGTCTTTATTAACGATTGGAACACGTCTCGATAGACAAGTGGTCTCTGAGTCGGGCAATAAGCCTTGAACATTAATTAAAATAGTGGGCAGTTGAGCCAAGTCTCAAGCTTACTATTGATTTATTTGAAAAAGTGTTTTATCAAACAGTGAACTTTGAGTCAGGCAATAAGCCTTGGACATTAGTTAGAGTAGTGTTTTATTGAACAATGAAATGGTTTATTAAACATTGAATTCAAAGATCCCACATGATTTGTTAATGCACCTTGCATATTTTGCTACCATATAGTAGTATGGATATGCAAACCTTGCTAAAGTCTTATTTTGGATCTTTGACTTTGTGACTTTACATGATTGATAATTATGTCTTGATTTTTTTGAACTATGATTTACAAATGTTTTATGCACACTGAACCTTGAGCTTGAGCAGAGTCTCAACCTTGGTGATTAATTTTGATAGCTTTTGACAACATTAGTGATTTATGAGTTGTTTTCATACTGTTTTGAGTACGTAGATCGTGATATGATGAGATTTTAATATGTATCATGCTTTTACTCATTTAATATGTCTTGTATTCATTGCATAAGAGTTTGAAATCATCATGTATACTGTATTGGATTGATATAAGGATATGTTATTGATAATATAGATTTATATTGGGATATGTGATAGATATTATAGTTTGGTATTGGGATATATGATGGACATTGTGAATTGATATTAGGATAAGTGATATATACTGTGGATCATTGTGAATCGGGGATAGGAATAATGAGGTACTTCAAAGTACCCTTCCATTACTACTCCAAAACCCTAGCCCATCTAAAGTCCTTTAGGACATGATCTCAATTTAGATTATCAGATGATTCAAATTAAATGGTTATATATGAACAACCCTATTTACGGTACAATATGGTTGGGCTACGAGTCGACGTTAGATCACAATAATACATCTTTGAACAAAGCCAAAGAAATTTTTTTCAATTAATCAGAATAATTATTCCTATGCAAAAATATTCACATTTAAATCCCCAGATATACCATCATTTTATAGTACTGCACATACCAAAAATTTTAGATACAAAATAATGTCTGTCCTGGGTATACCTTTAATGCAAAAGATTATTTTGCGGAAGTATGGCTGTGCAAAAGAACCCTACTTACAAAAGCGGTCCCAGTTACTGATGTGGCTCTGTGGGGAAAAAATAAGAAATGAGCTCAACGTGTTCAGTGAGAAAAATATGCGGTAGATAGATAAATACACTATTTACATATTCGCAAAATAGGCTTATTACATAAAATATATCGACCAATCCAGTAAAATCAGAGTTGGAAATCAATAACAATTTCAATATCAATAGTATAATCATTGAACTGCAATAAATACAGATTCTAAAACTTTATACGGTATAATAAACAATTTCCATACAATAATGATGTTCATACAGTCAGTTCAGTAAATCAAATAGATGAGACAAGGCAGAACATGCTATAACAATAATCAGTATGACAATTGGCCAAAGTCGATGATTCCGAGCAACACTGATCTGGTGTACTGGGATGTCAATCGTCGTGGAAGTGGTCAGCTACCCAAACGGCTCACAATACAGTATGTTCGAAGATCGATAGCACGATATAATGTACTCACATGCGTGTTTCACAGTACATCGTACTCCGTGGACCACAATAACAATAACGATTTAGTAACAATAACAATAACAATGTAGCATGATTAATTGTTGCCTTTGTCTAAGAAACCAGTGCAAGTCAAGCCATGCGACACACAGTCAGCACACGCTCAAGCACATTTTATCGGTACTAATTCAATAGCAGTTCATTTTTATTAAACCATTTATAAATTCAGTTCGGTACATAAAATAATTCAAAAGAGGTTGACTCATCCTTTTTCGGTTAAAATCATTAGTGTGCAGTCTATGGCAATTAAAACTATGGATTTTTTAATTAAAATCAATAATTAAAACTACATTGATATTTATATAGATAAACTAAATAAATTTATATCGGTAAAAATAGGCTGATTAACAGAGGTTAAAGTTTTTCAATAGTTTTGACAACTATAAAATCAGTCTAGAGTTTTCTATAATTTCGATAACTATAAAATCGGTCTAGGGTTCTATATCTACAATTCTACTGAAAATATGTGTGAATATCACTAACAGCTCACAACAATTTTTCTTACCTCGGTGTTTGTCAGTAGTCATCAATGCCTCAGTGATGTGAGTCAGTGGGTCCGCTCTAATCGATTTATCTCTCTGGAGCTTCAAACTAATATTTGTATGAATATTTCCATACTGTTTTTTCCCTCAGGTTTTCCAAATTCTCTTGCATTCTTTCCTATCTCCAATATTTCTATTCACTAAAATTTCTATATATATACATATATATATATATATAATCATATATATATATAATTTTTTTTCTTACTTTTGTTTTCTTCTTCAGTTTCGCGCCTTCTTCTTTTCTTTTCTTTTTCTTCCTCGTTGGTCACCCGCCTCTGTTCATCGTCTTCCTCTCTTAAACCTGAAAGCCTTCTGTCTCATCCTTCTTCTTCAGCCAACCACCTTTCTAAGGCCCCCAAACAGACAGTATCAACCTTGGAAAACCCTGTACCTAGCTCTACTCATTTATCTGAAAGCCATCCCTTGATCAGCCACACAAGTAGCCCTTTGATGGTTTCCCTTGGTCCAGCTTCAGCTCCTCTCTTCTCGGGCTCACTCTCGTCTTCTTCACTCCTTCCTAATTTCTTTCTCGACTGTCATCACCACCAAGCAATCTTTACCCAATTTCTACTATAGTCACAGGCTTCACTTCTCTCTCGGTTTCCAGTTTCCTATCCATGGAAGGGGGCCTCTGTAGCCATGTTTTTCTCTGTTTTGCTTCAACTTCAGTTTGGTTCTTTGTTCAACTTGATTTTCATCCCTCAAGACTTTTGCTGCACTCTTCTACGGTCTCTAACTCCCTCATAGTGCCCTCTGCTACTACCTTACATCCTATTTTGTTGCCTTCGTTCCTTCATTCAATTTCCTTCTTCCCTTTTTCCTTTTAAACCTCTTTTCCTTCTTTTATTTCCAGCAGACCATGCACTTAAGGTTTTTAGCTCTTATTTTGTTTTAGCTTGTAAGACCCGTATTTTCAGATGTAAGCTTTATGAATTCATAAGTATGTGATGTACATGTTATGTGAAGCATAAGTAATGTAAGTCCATAAATTCAATGTACACATTTGTAATAATAGTTTATGATGTACGTATAAGTTTCATTATGTATGAATATGAAGAAATGGACTTTGTGTGAGACCCCGTATATATATAAGGGTATATATGTACATAGAAATGTAAATAGAGTTGTACTATGAATTCATGAGTGAAGTATATGTGATGTAAGTCCCTAAGTAATGTACACACTTGTAATGGGAGTAGTAATTGTACATACAAGTTATGTTATGTATGAATGTGAAGAAATGGACTTAAACATGTGGAAAATGTGTGTAGAATGGATTATGAGTAGTTTTGTAAAATGGAAGTAGAATTGCATAAGTTGTGCACTTCCATTTTTGTTTATATTAAGTACCATTGGTCATACAAAGATTCTACACAAGTTTTAATGTGTATGAAGTGAGGATGGATGCCATTTTCAAGTCTCAAAGATGATTGGATGAGAAAATGATCATGGCAACAAAATGTATGAAGTTTGGTAAGTGTTGCTGCAGAAGAAACTGTAGAAAATCTGGAAACTATGAAGGGCAGATCAATCTCATGGGATGAGAGATCGATCTGGAAGAGCCAGAATGCTCTTATTTGGGTAATGAAATAGAGCAGATCGATCTCCAATGGAGCCAGATCGATCTCCTAAGCATTCTGTAATGAAAAGATCGATCCTCAAGCATCCAGATCGATCTCCTTAGCTCTCTGTTTGGGAGCAGATCGATCTCATGCTTCGACAGATCGATCTCATACTTAAAATGCCGTGAAAAAGAGGGATTTAAGGGGACCAGATCGATCTCCTCAAGCTATTTCTATATAAGGAGTGCTGAAAATCAGAAAATTTTGAGAAAAACACTAACCTTTCACTTTCAACCCAAAAACCTAACTTTCTCTCTCTAAAATCAGTCATTTTTAGTGAGGTTTGAAGAGAGACCATTAGAGGCAAAGTTGTTCCTATCAAAGAGAAGAACAACATAGTTGGAAGGCATTTTCCCATTGTTGGTATTAAAGGAGTTAAGGGCATTGCCATTTGGAGCAAGAAGAGAAATCAAATTGGGTAAGATTCTAACACTCCAACTATGGTACACTGTTTATATAATTGATTTTGGAGTTGTTTGGCATGAGTATGGATGGTTAGAAACTATCTAAAATGCATTGGAATGATTATGACCTAGAAATGGTCTAGAGTGAGAAAGTGGAATTGTATGGAGATTAATGATGAATGAGATATGTAGAAGTTATTAATAGTATTGTGGTATGATTTTAAGATGTGGTTAGTGGATAAATTACGAGATTTACCTAAAAGAGATAAAATGTGGATTAAGGCATTGGTAAAATGCACAAGTGAATAATATTGACTAGTGAGGTCAATTATGGGTTAAATACATTAACTCAATTGATTTAATGAATGAATCGCAGCTTCCGAGGATACACCGAGACGAGTTGAGCCAAGAGCGTGAGAAGCTAAAAGGAAAGGAGTCACACCAAGTAAATCGAGGTAAGGGAATTGTGTGGACTCTTAGAGATATCTGTGCATAATTTGGGCGCTCAAATGTTTTGCTAGAATGCATGAGATTAGGAAATGATATTGGGTGATTGAAGGGTAAAAGTTGGGAGTTTGAGAAATGTGTATGAAAACAAAAGCATATTGCTTTGAAAATCATGTTTTATTACTTTTTAGCAAATGATTGGTAGGTTGGCTGACATTGAAATGATTTGCAAAAGAAATTAGTGTGTTTTGGTTTTGTTAACCATACTTTGCAAGGTTTTGAGCCACCTACATGATTTCGTGAGTATGAAAGCATGCGAGAGTATGATTCGCACGAGATTTGACGTGTTTTATACACATGAGTGCAAGAGGCACTAGTTTTCACATGGATTTCATAATTGTTTTGGCATTGTGCTTCGAGTTTGTCTCACACTGGATGCCCACCTTGCATGTTACCGTGTTTGGAGCTTTGAGTAGACTGGGTGTCACATCGATTAAATAGGCTCACACGTGCATTATTTTGACATGATTAATTAGCCGTGTTAGGAGCTTCGGGTAGACAAGAGGTCGTACCGATTAAATAGGCTCACATGTGCGTTTGAGATGTGGCGTGATATGATGTGTTGATTGGGTCCACGGAATACGTTGTACCGTGCATGTAGCAAGGAGTACATTGTACCATGTTGAGATGTGATGTGTCATCTTCGGACGAGATCTGCTATGGACTGGCGGGTAGGATTTGACCCACCTCCCATGTGGAAGCAGATAGTGGTGATATCCCGCACACCTGATCCGTGTAACCGGTATCACAGGTTATGTACATAGGCCTTGAGGTTATTACCTATTGTTGAACTGCCTATCTCACATGTCTACTGCTATTTGAGAATAAATCCATGTTTGAAATGATTTGTGGGTCAGGAAGGTCTAAGGGATGGGCTGAGACCTGACCAGTGTTGAATTGATTTGTTAATGGTTTTTAAAGTGCACGGATGCATGAGGTTTAATGCCATGCTTTATTGTAAAAATGCATGATGGGTAATGCCATGCTTTTATTGTGAATTATGCATGATGATTTATACCATGCTTTGAGTTAAAATGTGCACTGAATTTTAATAGCATGAATGCTTTACATACCATTAACACAATCATACACTCATGTTTTGAGATAAATAATGAATTAAATGCTTTTAAGCATGGCATCACGATCACGATCACGAACAGTATCTACCTGTTCGCATGATTGCCTTACTGAGCGTGTGGTTTGCTCACCCCCTTATTTTCCCCCTCTCTACAGAGATTTGAGTATAGAATGAGCGTGACTGGAGGCGTTTCCCTTTTGGTAATCCGCTGCATCCCATCGCTAAAGGTATACACACATGGATTATTTTGTATCTAAACTAGACATAGCACGGTAGCATTTTGTATGTAACTACTGGGGATGTAAAACAATGTAAACACATGTAACAACTCTGATATATATACATTTATACAAGTGTTTACTCATAAATAAAGTTTCAAATTGAATTGGTATGGTGGAGTGAGTTAGACGTCGACACACAGCCCAACTGTTATGAGTGTGGTTGTTCACGATCGAGGAAGGAGGATTAAAGATTGATGCATGAAAATGCGAAAAATTTGTACGTATTTTGGTAAGTTGAGGGTCATGACACTTTGGTATGTGATGAATGTGAGTGGAATGAAAGATGAGTAGTATGGTAAACTGGAAGGAAGTTGCATGAGTTGCATAGATCTTTATACTTCCATTTAGTTCTGGATGGTATACCTGTGGTTATACAATGAATGCACGCAAGTTTTAATGTGTATAAAGTATGAATGGATGTCATTTTAAAGGCTTAAAGGTGGTTGGATGAGAAAATGGCTATGGCAGCAAATTAAGGATGTTTGGTACAAGTTACTACAGAAAACTGCAATAAAAATTTAGAAATATGAATACCAGATCGATCTCATAGGATGAGAGATCGATCTAGAAGAGCAAAAAATGCTCTTATTTGAGCAATGGAACAAGACAAATCGATCTCCAATGGAGCCAGATCGATCTACTAAACATTTTGTAATGAGAAGATTGATTTTGATTCAAGCAGATCGATTTTCTTAGCTCTCGAGTTGGAGCAGATCGATCTCATACTTGAAAACTGTCGAGAAACTGAAGGATTTAAGAGGACCAGATTGATCTAATCAAGCAATTTTTATAAATTGGAGCAGAGAAATTTGCAGATTTCGGGAAAACAATCTCACTCTTCCATTTCAACATAAAACCCAACTTTCTCACTCCTAAATCCACCCATTTTCAGTAAGATTTGAGGAAAGACCATTAGATATAAAGTTGTTCCTATCAAAGAGAAGAATAACATACTTGGGAATCAAAGCCTCATTTACGGTATTGAAAGAGCAATATGTAATTTCGTTTAGAGAAAGATGGGAGACTAGATTGGTAAGTTTCTAGCACTTCAGCCTAAGTACATTGGTTTATTTATTGATTTTAGAGTTGATTTATATGTGTATTGATGGTTAAAACTACTTAGGATGTGGTGGAGTTAGTGTAACCTAGAAAATGGAATAAATCTAGTGTGAGAAAGTGAGATTTGGATGAGTTGGTGGTTTATGGATTATGATAAGTTGTTATTGGAGTAATGTGGATGATTTGAGATGGTGAAGTGAAGTTACATTATGAGTTTAGAGAAATTATGAAGATGAGTATATAAAATGTCATAGTGAAGAAATTGATGAAATATGAACACTCTGAGCTTAATATCGATTTAAAATCGATATGGTGTGAATCAATAGGCCTAAAAGAATCAATAGACTCAAGTTACGAGTAGAGCAATAAAACGAGGCCTTGTAAATGTTAATGGAGGCTATAGGTTAAATCGACGATAGCAAACACAAGAGTTGTGATATATGGACTAAATCGATGTGATATACGACTTTTATGCAGTTTCGGAGAGATCGTTGGAGATGAATCGAACCACACAAGTAAGCAGCTTTAAGGAGGTGGAATCACGCGACGCGATTTCAGGTAAGGGAATTCTGTGAGTATATAGAGATAGCTGCTCGTACTTTAAAATCGTGGGTGAATATAGGGCGTTTATGAAATGCATGATTGTTTATGAAAATGGAAATTAGTACAAGTATGGTATATGATTTGGTTTCTGAAAACGATTCTTGAAAGGGGATAGTAAGGCTAATAAATGCATAAAACACATGTTTTGGTGTTTTGAGAAACACACTGCTTTGTTTTGAGTAAATTAACGGATAGGCTGGCTAGTGTTTAAATTATTTTGTGAAAGTCATATTTATGTGATGTTAAATCGTACTGGAGCCTCGCTTGCACTGGATTTCAGTATTTTCACATGAATGAAATGTGCTGGAGCTTAGCTCGTACCTTGATTTGATTACGATGATATCTTATAAATCGTACTGGAGCTTCTGCTCGTACGTGGATTTTGAGTGGTTTTCTTATGCATATAATCGTACTGGAGCTATGCTTGTATGTGTTTTTTTTTATGTTTTTATGCATAAATGTCGTACTAGAGCGTTGCTCGTACGAGGAGATTTATCTATGATGCATGTATCATGCTAGAGCGTAGCTTGAACAAGTTTTCACACTGTGGTACGTATGATGCCATGGAAACTAGTAAGATCCTCAAGCCCTACATCCTTAAGCCCAGAAGGGGTGGGAAGGCTATGTTCGGTGGGGAGGCTCTCTTACGGTAAGACCCTCAAGCACAACATCCTCAAGCCAGAAGGGGTGGGGAGGCTCTGTTCGAAAAGGAGGCTCTCTTACATGAATACGGAAAGCTCCACGTGAACTTGAGATAATAGAGGTTACATTTGGTATGGGGTAGATAAGACCTACGACTGGCACCCCAACTATGATATGGGTCTGCGGAGTACGCTACACCGTGTATGTCACATGGAGTACGATGTACCGTGTGGTGATTAAGTGATAAGAAAGTCTGGCGAAGAACCAACCCACCTTCGTTTCTAGCATATTACCCCACACATCAGGATGCGTGTGATCTGGGATGATTTATGACATAGTTGGCCAACATAGTCTTAAGATATAGTGACTTGTCTCACCTGATTGTTACATAGTACCATATGATTTCCATACATGAGTGTGATTGTGATTATCCAGGGTAGACCCGAGGGAGGGGTTGAGCCTTGTGGGATTTTGGTAGAGAAATGATAATGATTTGTGATAAAGAAATGATTGTGTTGGGATTTTAACATGTTTTGAGAAAGAGAAGTACTTTAAAGGATGTTTCTTAATGAATTTCCCTTTTCTACTATGAGATTTGATAAAGATGAGCATGAGAGGTTTACATGATGATGATTCCATGTTTTATATGCCTATTTACATGATTTTAATACATGATATATGTATATACATGTGGCATAATTTTATTCCTCATGCTTCTATTATAAATGATTTGTGCATAACATTTAGCATGTAGATAGAGTAGATATCTACCATGCTTACATTATTACCTTATTGAACGTGTGGTTGCTTATCCCTCTCTACTTTTCCCCTCTACAGAGCATACATAGCAGCCCAGTGAGGACTGAAGCGTTGTATTTTGGACATCCGCTGCCTTCCATTGCTAAGAGGTATACACATGAAGATTCTTTTTGTATCTAAACAATTCTAAAAGCACTGTAGTCAATAGTATGTAATGTGGGGGATGTAAAAGTTAGAAAACGTGGCATGTATAACTTAACTTTTAATTAATGACACTTCTTTTGATTTATTTGATAATGAATGTTGAGTGATATTATTATTAACTCACAGCCCAACTGTGTAGTGGTAAGTTTGTTCACACTACCGAATAAGGAAAGGAAAATGCAAAAAAATTATAGTGATTTTTGGTAATAAAAGGATAAAAAGGGTCGTGACATAGCCAGCCTTCACACGTCTTCTCTGCTTTACTTCCTTTTCATGTTCCAGGCCAATGTCAACTGCTCTCACATATTCATTTCCTTTCATAGCCAAACCTGCCAATTTCAGACTTACTAATTGTGAGACCCCGTATATGTATAATTGTAATATATACATAGAAATGTAAATGGAGTTATACTATGATTTCATAAGTGAAGTGTATGTAATGTAAGTCTATAAGTTTAAGGTACACACATGTAATAAGAGTTGTGATTGTACATACAAGTTACATTATGTATGAATGTGAAGGAATGGACTATGTGTAGTATGGTAAAATGGAAGGTAGATTTGCATAAGTTGTGCACTTCCATTTGGTTTATATCATGTACCTTTGGATATATAAGGATTCCACACAAGTTTCAATAGGTATAAAACATGATGGATGCCATTGTCAAGCCTCATAGATGAGTGGATGAGAAAATGACAATGGCAACAAAAGGGATGAAGTTTAGTATGAGTTGCTGTAGAAAAACTACAGAAAATTTGGAAATATGAAGGTCAGATCGATCTCATAGGATGAGAGATCGATCTAGAAGAGCCAGAAAGCTCTTATTTGAGCAATGGAATAGATCGATCTCCTTAGCTCTTGGTTGAAAGAAGATCGATCTCCCCTAAGACCAAATCGATCTCCTTAACCTTCTGTTTGAAGTAGATCGATCTCCCCTACTCGACAGATCGATCTCCTGCCTTTAAAATGTCTTGGGAAAGAGGGATTTTAAGAGGACCAGATCAATCTCCACCCAAGGTAGATCGATCTCATCAAGCTGAATCTATAAATATAGAGCAGTTGGATTTGCATTTTCGGGACAATAACCAATTTTTTGAATTTTCAACCTAAAACCTAGCTTTCTCACTCCCAAATCCACACATTTCCCCACTTGTTGGATTAAAGGATCAAAGGTGTATTTCCATTGGAGCAAAGAGGAAATCAAGCTAGGTGAGTTTCTAAATGATATAACTCAAGTACATTATATAGATATTGATTTTAGAGTTGTTTGGTATGCATAGAAAGGGTAGAAACTACCTAGGAAGTAATGAATCCACCATGACTTTAAGGGTAGAAAGTGAAATGTGTTGAGATTAATGATGAATGGGATATATTGAAGTTAATAATAGTGTTAGGGTATGATTTTAAGGTGTTGTTAGTGAATAAATTGTGAGATTTACAAAAAAGGGTAAAATGTGGATTAAGGCATTGGTAAATGCAAAGATGAGTTATATTGACTAATGAGATCAAATGTGAGTTAACAACTTTAACTCAAGTGGTTTGGATGATTGAATCGTAGCTTCTGAGGATACACCGAAACAAGGAGAGCCAAGAGAGCAAGAGGCTAAGAGGAAAAGATCGAACTCAAGTAAATTGAGGTAAGGGAATTGTGTGGACTCTTAGAGATATTTATGCACAATTTGGGATATTTATGCGAATTTATGCATGAGATGTTAGGAAATAAAATTGGGTGATTAAAGGGCAAAAGTTGGGTGTTTGACAAATGTGCATGAAAATAAAAGCATAGTGCTTTGGAAAATTATGTTTTATTGCTTTTAGCAAGTGATTGGTAGGTTGGCTAGCTTTTGAAATGAATTACAAAAGAAATGAGTTGTTTTGGTTTGTTAACCACACTTTGCAAAGAAATAACCACACTCGCACGAGATTTGACGTGTTTTATACACATGAGTGCTTGAGATTAGCTCGTACTAGTTTTCGAATGGATTTCATACTGGTTTTGGCATGGTGCTTGGAGCTTAGCTCGCACTAGATGCCCACCTTATTTGTTGCCATGCTTAGAGCTTTGGACAGACTGGGTGTCGCATCGATTAAATAGGCTCACATATGCATTTGTGATATTTTGACATGTTGATAGCCATGTTAGGAGCTTCGGGTAGATAAGAGGTCGCACTAATTAAATGGGCTCACACATGCGTTTTGAGATGTGACGTGATACGATGTGTTGATTGGATCCATGGAGTACGTTGTACCATGCATGTAGCATGGAGTACATTGTACCGTGTTGAGATTGTGATATGCCATCTTCGGACGAGATCTGCTATGGACCGACGGGCAGGATTTGACCCACCTGTCGTGTGGAAGCAGATAGTGGTGATATCTCACACGTTATGGCCATAGACCTAGAAGTTATTACCTTTTATTGAATTGCCTATCTCACATGTCTAATGCTTTGTGAATAAATCCATGTTTGAAATGATTTGTGAGTCAGGACAGTCGAGGCCTAACAAGTGTTGAATTGTTTTGAGATATCAATTGTTAATGGTTTAAAGTGCACCAAAGCATGATGATTAATGCCATGCTTTATTGTGAAAAATGCATAATGGTTAATACCATGCTTATTTGAGAAAAACGCATGATGGGTAATGCCATGCTTTATTATGAATTGTGCATGATGATTTATACCATGCTTTGAATTGAATTGTGCACTAGTTTTTAATAGCATGAATGCTTTAATACCATTAACACAAACATGAACTCATATTTTGAGAAACTATGAAAAGTATGATTTGAGCATGGCATCACGGCCACGTAGATAGTGCAGTATGTACCTGTTTGCATGATTGCCTTACTGAACGTGTGGGTTGCTCACCCCCTTATTTTTTCCCTCTCTACAGAGATTTGAGTATAGAGTGAGCGTGACTGGAGGCTTTCCCTTTTGGTATCCGTTGCATCCCATCGCTAAAGGTATACACACTTGAATTATTTTGTATCTAAACTAGACATAGCACAGTAGCATTTTGTATATAAACATTGGGGATGTAAAACAATGTAAACACTTGTAAACAGTAACTCTGATGTATTTATAAAAGTGTTGACTTTTGAAATTAAATTGTTATGGATGGATGAGGTAGACATTGTCACACAGCCCAACTGTTGAGAGTGTAGTTATTCACGATTGAGGAAGGATGATTAATAAATGACGCATGAAAATGCAAAAAATCAGTACGTATTTTGGTAAGTTAAGGGTCATGACAGAAGTTAGTATCAGAGCTCAAGTTGGTCTAACTTGTGTCGTGTCCAAAATACTTAATAAGTTGGAAAAATTACATCCCCATGTTACTGTGTTTGTTTAGATACAAATTGTGTGTGTGTCGATGGGTTGACTAAGTAATTGGTTGTGAATGCAGGGTGCCATCCCGATACTTGCATGATAGCTATTATTATAGGTGAACTCGGCTAACTGTAGGTGGTCATCCCATGAGCCTCTAAAATTCAGCACACATGCTGTCAACATATCCTCGAGGGTCTGTATAGTCCTCTCTGACTGCCCATCTATTTGAGGATGAAAAGTGATGCTAAAACTCAGTCAGGTCCCCAGCGCTTCTTGAAAATGTTCTCAGAAATGGGAAGTGAAGCAGGCATCCCTATCAAAAACAATGCTTACTGGTACACCATGTAGCCGTACTATCTCTAGAATATACAGGTTCACCAACTGACTCAGAGTATCGGTAGCTCTCGTAGCTAAGAAATGGGCAGACTTAGTCAATCAGTCCACAATAACCCATATGGCATCATGACCTCTATGGGTCCTCGGCAACCCCATCACAAAATCCAAGGTGACGTGCTCTCACTTCCATGTCGGTATCGGTAGAGGCTGCAATAATCCTGCAGGCTTCTGATGCTCTATCTTCACCTACTGACAAACGAGACACTTTGCGACATATTCAACGATGTCTCTTTTCATTCTAGACCACCAATAAACCTTCTAAAGATTTTGATACATATTGGTACTTTCCAAATGTATTGTATACTTCGATGAGTGACCCTCTAATAAAATTAACCTCTTGATCTTAGGATCCTCGGGAACACATACTCTACCTCTGAACCTCAATGTCCCATCAGCACTCAGCTCAATATTAGTACCCACACCTATCTGTATTTGCCTCTCCTCGGGAACACCTATTTGTATCGTCCTTTAAAAGTTCGAGCCATCTCCTCTATCTCATATTCAGTTCTTTCTACGAGAATAGGTACTTAAGGCTCTTATGATCTGTGAACACTTGAAATTTCTCACCATAGAGATAGTGGTGCCATATTTTCAAAGCAAACACCACGACCGCCAACTCCAAATCATGTGTCGGGTAGTTCCTCTCCTGATCTTTCAACTGTCTAGATCCATAGGCAACTACCTTCCTATGCTGCATTAATACACAGCCCAGTCCCTGGTGCGATGCATCCGTATACACTGAGAAATTTCCTGAGCTGGTAGGAATGGTGAGAACTAGAGCAGTGGTCAATCGACACTTGAACTCCTCAAAACTCCTCTCACATGCCTCATCCCATACAAACTTAACATCCTTACGCGTGAGGCGCGTCAATGGAGTAGCTAGTCTGGAGAAACCCTCTACAAATCTTCGATAATATCCTGCCAATCCTAGAAAACTTCTGATCTCAGTAACTGTCTTGGGTTGTTCCCAGTGTACAACTACCTCTATCTTGGATGGATCCACTGATACTCCATCCTTCGACACAACATGGCCTAGAAATGAGATATGCTATAACCAAAACTTACGCTTGTTAAGTTTGGCATATAATTCTTTCTCTCGGAGGGTCTGCAGAACTATCCTCAAGTGCTCCTCATGATCTTCCCTGGACTTGGAATATACCAATATGTCATCAATGAACACAATCACAAACTTGTCCAGGTATGGCTTGAATATATCATTCATCAGTGCCATAAATACTGCGAGGGCATTCGTCAGTCCAAATGGCATGACCATAAACTCGTAGTGGCCATAACGAGTACGAAATGTTGTCTTGGGTACATCTCCACTCCTGATCTTCAACTGATGGTACCCTGACCGCAGGTCTATCTTAGAAAACACTTGGGCTCTTCGGAGCTGATCCATCAAATCATCTATACGCGAAAGGGGGTACTTGTTCTTAATGGTGGCCTTATTCAACAATTAGTAATCTATACACAGACAAAGGCTTCCATCCTTCTTCCTTACAAATAATACCGGTGCTCCCCAAGGTGAGACACTCGATCTTATAAACCCCTTCTCCAGCAACTCTTGTAGCTATTTCTTCAGCTCTACTAACTCAATCGGTGCCATTCTTGTAAGACCCCGTATATGTATGATGGTAATATGTATAATTGGATCAAATAATTTGAATGGACTTGTAATGTAAAGTATGATTGATGTAAGTCCATGGATTCAATGTATGTATGTGTAATATGAATTGTAACATACATACAAGTTTCATTGAGAATGAATATGAAGAAATGAGTTCTGGTAAGAGATGGATGTGATTGAAACTCAAGATGAGTAGTGTGGTAAAAATGGAATGGAGTTATGCTTCCATTTGGTTTTATGTAGCATACCTTTGAACATACAATGAATACACACAAGTTTCAATGTGAATAAGGTATGAATGGATGCCATTTTCAAGTTATAAAGGTGGATGGATGAGAAAATGGCCATGGCAATAGATTAAGGATGTGTTGGGATGAGTTGCAGCAAGGAAACTGCAGGAAATCTGGAAAACATGAGGGCCAGATCGATCTCATAGGATGAGAGATCGATCTGGAAGAGCCAGGATGCTCTTATTTGGGCAAAAGAATAAAGCAGATCGATCTCCAATGGAGCTAGATCGATCTCCTTAGCTCTCTATTTGGGACCAGATCGATCTCATGCTTCGACAGATTGATCTCATGCCTAGACAGATCGATCTCATGCTTCGACAGATTGATCTCAAGCTTAAAAATGCTGTGAAGAAGAGGGATTTTAAGGGACCAGATCGATCTCCTCAAGCTATTTCTATATAAGGAGAGCTGAAAATCTGGAAATCTCAGAAAAACACTTAACTTTACATTCTCAACCCAAAAACCTAACTTTTCCTCTCTAAAATCAACCATTTCCAGCAAGAATTAAAGAGAGACCATTAGAGGCAAAGTTGTTCCTATTAAAGAGAAGAACAACATAGTGTGAAGACAATTGCCCATTGTTGGTATTGAAGGAGTTAAGGGCATTTCCATTTGGAGCAAGAAGAAAAATCATATTGGTAAGATTCTAACACTCCAATCCAAATGCATTAGCTATTTAATTGATTTTGGAGTTGGTTGATATGAGTATTGGTGGATAAACTACCTAGGAATGTAGTGGAATTGGTGTGACCTAGAAATCAAAAATGGGTATAATGTGAGAATATGTGGGATTGAATGAGCTTATGATTCATGGCATGCTAAAGCTGTTATTGGGGTAATGTTTATGATTTTAGATGGTTAGATGGAATTACATGGTGAGTTGGAGGAATTGTGAAAATGGGTATGTATATGATTGATAAATGCCATAGTGAGGGGATTCATGAAATATGAACACTATGAGCTTTATGTCAATTTGATATCGATTATGAATAAGATAATAGGCCTAAGAAGATCCATAGACTCGAGCTATGGGTAAAGTAATGAAACAAGGCCAAATAAGCTTTAATAGAGACTATAGATTAAATTGACTATAGCAAACACAAGGGTTGCATTATATGGATCGAATATAATGCGGGATACGATTTTGTGCAGTCCCGAAGAGTTCGTTGAAGACGAATCAAACCGTACGAATAAGTAGCTTAAGGAAGTAGAATCACGCATCGCGATTCCAGGTAAGGGAATTTTGTGAGTATATAGAGGTAGCTGCTCGTACCTTGAACTTGTGGGTGAATATCGGGTGTTTTATGAAATTCATGGTTGCTCAAATAAATGTTGATGGTATTCGTGAATGATGATGAGTATATGCGTGGTTTTAGATTTGAAGTGGATTTTATGAAATGGGATAGTAAGGCTAATAATTTCATAAATCTAATGTTTTGATGCTTTTCAAAACGAAATTGCTTGGTTTTAAGCAAGCTAGTAGATGGGTCAGCTAGTATTGTATGGTTGTTGTGGAAAAGCATTTGTGAGTGCTAAACCCGATTTCTGGGATTGTTTTATTGTGTATGAGCCGCCTATCGTATTTGTATGACATAAATCGCGCTAGAGCCTCGCTCGCACTGGATTTCTATGTTTTCATTTGTATGAAACGTGCTGGAGCTTAGCTCGCACCTTGATTTGGAAATTATGTTGAGGTTTATAAACCGTACTGGAGCTTTTGCTCGTACGTGGCTTTTGAGTGGTTGTCTTATGAGTATAACCGTACTAGGAGCTATGCTCGTACGCGTCTCTTTATGAGAGGATGCATGAGTCGTGCTAGAGATTTGCTCGCACAAGTTTGCACATGGTGATAAGCATAAGGTTGTGATAGTTAGTAAGATCCTTAAGCCTTACATCCTTAAGCCCTACATCCTTAAGCTAACATCCTTAAGCCCAGAGAGGCGGGGAGTCTCTGTTAGGCGGGGAGGCTCTGTTTGGTGGGGAGGTTCTCTTACGGTGGGATCCTTAAGCCAACATCCTTAAGCCCAAAGAGGCGGGGAGGCTCTGTTAGGCAGGGAGGCTCTCCTACATGGGTACGGTAAGATCCTTAAGCCCTACATCCTTAAGCCAACATCCTTAAGCCCAAAGAGACGGGGAGGCTCTGTTAGGCGGGGAGGCTCTGTTCGGTGGGGAGGCTCTCTTACGGAAAGGATCCTTAAGCCCTACATCCTTAAGCTAACATCCTTAAGCCAACATCCTTAAGCCCAAAGAGGCGGGGAGGCTCTGTTAGGCAGGGAGGCTCTGTTAAGCGGGGAGGCTCTGTTCGGTAGGGAGGCTCTCCTTCACAGAATATGGAAAACTCTTGGTATGGGGTAGATAAGACCTAAGAATGGCACCCCCAATCACGATATGAGTTGCGGAGTACGCTGTACCGTGTATATCACATGGAGTACGATGTACCGCATGATGGTTATGTGATGAGAAAGTCTGGCGAGGGATAATCCATCTTCGTGCCAGCATGATACCCTGCACACCTGGATGCGTGTGGTCTGGGATGATTTATGATGTAATGGTTCACATAGGCACTTTTGATATAGTGACCTAGATTTATACACATGCGTGAATTGTGGAACGAAAATGTGGTTGTGATTGTGAGTTGATTTGGTGGTGTTTACGATGTTGGTTTAAAAAGGAGGTTTCTTAATGAATTGCCCTTTTTATGAATTTAAATGAGATTGAGCATGAGATGATTTATACATGATGTTTCTACCATGTTTTATATGCCAATGCACATGATTTTGATACATGATATATATGTATATGCACATGGCATAGTTTTATTCCTCATGCTCCTACTATAAATGATTTATGCATAACACTATCAGCATGTAGATAGAGTAGTTATCTACCATGCTTGCATTATTGCCTTACTGAGCGTGTGGTTGCTCATCCCACTCTATTTTCCCCCTACAGAGTGTGCATAGTAGCCCAGTGAGGACTGAGGCGTGTTATTTTGGACTCCGCTGCATCTCCATCGCTAAGAGGTATATACACAGTGATTCTTTTTGTATCTAAACAATGTAAAAGCACAGTATTCTTTTGAGTTGTAATTATGGGGGATGTAGATGTCAGTAAAACATGCTTTTATATAAGTACAAGATTAAATGTAAATGTATGACATCGTTTTATTTAACTGAGAATGAATGAGATGTGGAGTTTATTATTGACTCACAGCCCAACAGTGTGTGGTGAGTTTAGTTCACGACCGGGTAAGGTCATAGTAAAACGCGAAAAAATTTTTAGTGATTTTCGGTTAAGGAGAACGGAATTGGGTCGTGACAATTCTATATGGTGGTTTTGATATCGGCTCGGTACCAGACACTAACTATATGCAAAATTCAATTTCCCTTTCAGGTGGTAGTCCTAGTAATTCATCCGGAAAGACATCAAAATAATCTGCAATCATGGGGATGTCCCTCAATTTTGGGTGTGCCTCATCTATATCAATCACGTAGGCAATGAACCCTTCACATCGTTCTTTTCCATCGTTAGTAACATAGACCATCTCTCCACATTCAACATTTATCATAAACAATAAATTCATCTCTCAAGCATTATGCATTTAAAATCATACTCTTTTATTTATAACAAACCTACTATTTTCATTCATATCAATCATGTGCTTTCATTTCTTTTCATCAAAGTTTACAATGAGATTGTCTAATCTTGAAAATATCAATGTCTCAGCATGACAATTCATAACAACACGATTGGTAGCCAAACTAATCCATTCCCAATATTATATCAAAATCATTCATGTTCAATAAAATCAAATTGGCTATCATTTCCTTTCTCTCTATTTTTAACTTACAATCTCTACATATATGCTCAGTCAATTGACTATCATTCATGGGTGTGGAAATCATCAACATTTTATCCAAAAATGTTGGTCACATGCTTCAATAATTTATGTGCAAAGAAAGGTGATATGAAATAATGCGTGGTACCAGGATCAAATAATATCAATGCTTCTAAATCAAAGATTCGGATGGTACCTTTAATCATATCCGTCGATACATATGCAGTGTCCTGGTCCAGTGCGTGCACCCTTCCTCTGCTCACACCCACAGCCTGTTTCCCTTTTTCCTCAACTGTAGCCCTCCTTCTCAGGGCAGCTATCTCAATTGGAGCTCTCTCTGGCTCCTTGCCCTTTTGTGGGGCAATCTCCATCTTCTCGGGACAATACTTAGCTATACGTCCTGGTCTCTCGCATCTGAAACACACCATAGGGGTCATCGGATAGGGCATAGTCCCATGAAATCTATCACATCTCCTGCACCTCTCAGTAGTAGGCCGTGGTCCTCTAATAACCATACCTCTCGGCGCAGTCAAGGCCGGGTATACGGGAGGTCTAGTAGCTTTCTCCTGCACCTCCTCAATCTTAGGCCTCTTCTCGAAAAACCTTTGGCCTCCTCTCTTGGCCACTCTATCAAACCCAGATCTCTTTCGGTCTCTGTCTTTCCTGACACTAATCCTCCCAAGCTCAGAGGCATTCCGCTCAAATTCTTACTCGCATAACTGAGCCTTGTGTACTGACTCCTCATAAGTCTGAAGGTCAAATAGGCTAGCTTAGTTCAGATGGCCAATCTCAATCCATCGATGAACTTTTGAATCTTTCGGGTCTCACTACCCATGCTGTCCTGGTCATATCTCCCCAATGATAAACTTGGACTCATACTCATCCACAGTTCGGTTCCCCTGAACCAAATTCATAAATTCCATCCATAATTTTCTCTGTGCAGTGGCTGGAATGTACTGTCTCCTAAAGGCCTCCAAAAATATCTCCCATGAGATCAGAGTGTCTAGCCCTCAATATAACTTCGGTGGATCTCCACCAGTGCTCTGCCTCGCCTTTAAGCATAAACATGGCAAAGGCTACCTTCTCAGCTGATGTGCACCTGAAAAATCAGTACAATTTTTCCATCTCATACACCCAATCCTCCGTAAGAACTGGGTCCTTCACCCCTTTGAACACTGGAGGTTTCAACCCTTAAAATTCTCGCAGTCTGCTTAACTCGCAGTCATAACTCAACTCACTACCGCTATGTTGTGGAGCGATAAGAGAAGCTATATCCTGGGTCGAAGGTGGTGTAACTGTAGCTGTCTCTGCAGTCTAATGTCTCTTCGCCTCTGCAGCTGCTTGTCCAGTCGTAGGCTGTGCTGCGGGACCTCGTCTATCACCGACACCCAAAGCCTGTGTGACAATCTCCACTAGGTTCTCTATACTCCGCTCTATCCTAGCGAAGCGAGCCTCAGTATCTCCTGCTCTCTCAGCAGGGTCCAGTGGAGCTTGATCAGTCTGTGGCTCCGCACGGCTCTCAGGCTTACCTCTACGACCTCTAGCATGTTCTCTCGCCCCTCTACCTTGGCGCGTAATTGGTATAATGCTTAACTTCTTGTATTAAAATCATTTATTAAGCTCAATCCATCACGGTATATACAGTTCTATCTAAACAAAAGCACAGTATTATGACGATGTAACTTTTCCTACATTTTATTATTGACTCACATCAGGCCAACACAGCTTTGATACTAATCTCTATCACGACCCTTTTTCAATCTCTTTAACCGAAAATCGCTGAAAATTTTTCGCATTTTACTGTTACCTTACCCGATCGTGAACTAACTTACCACCACACTGTTGGGTTGTGAGTCAAGAATAAACATCACATCTCATTCATTCTCAGTTAAATAAAGCGATGTCATACATTTAATAGTTAATCATTAACTTACACAAGTTATGTTCATTGACATCTACATCCCCCATAATTACAACTCAATCGTTACTGTGCCATTACATTGTTTAGATACAAAAAGAATCCTGTGTCTATACCTTTCGGCGATGGAAGCAATGGATGTCCAAAAACACAATGCCTCAGTCCTCACTGGGCTATTACACACACTCTGTAGGAGGGGAAAATAGAGAGGGATGAGCAACCACACGCTCAGTAAGGCAATAATGCAAGCATGATAAATAACTACTCTATCTACATGTTGATAGTGTTGTACATAAATCATTTATAATAGGAGCATGAGGAATAAAATTATGCCATATGAGTATACATATATATCATGTATTAAAATAATGTAAAATTAGCATATAAAACATGGAATATCAACATGTGAAAACATCTCATGCTCATCTCATTAAATTCATAAAAAGGGCAATTCATTAAAGAAACCTCCTTTTCCAATTACATCTCTTTCTCAAATACGTAAATCCCATCAAATCAATTCACAATCACAACCTCATTTTCATTTCACAAATCAATTCCACGAGGCTCAACCCCTCCTTCGGGTCTACCTTGAACAATCACAATCACACATATGTATAAAAATTAGGTCACTATATCAAAAGTGCCTATGTGGATGAACTATATCATAAATCATCCTAGACCACACGCATCCAAGTGTGCTGGGTATCATGCTGGCACGAAGGTGGATTATCCTCGTCAGACTTTCTCATCACATAACCATCGCGCGGTACATCATACCCCATGTGATATACACGGTACATCGTACTCCATAGACTCATATTGTGATTGGGGGTGCCATTCCTAGGTCTTACCTACCCCATAACAAGAATTTTTTATATCCATGTAGGAGAGCCTCCCTGCCGAACAGAGCCTCCCCACCCCTCTAGGGCTTAAGGATCCTTTTGTACCCATGTAGGAGAGCCTCCCTATCGAACAAAGCCTCTTCGCCCCTCCAGGGCTTAAGGATGTTGGCTTAAGGATCCTTCCGTAAGAGAGCCTCCCCACCGAACAGAGCCTCCCCGCCTCCTTGGGCTTAAGGATGTCAGCTTAAGGATGTAGGGCTTAAGGATCTTACCGTAAGAGAGCCTCCTCGCCTAACAGAGCCTCTCTGCCTCCTTGGGTTTAAGGATGTTGGCTTAAGGATGTAGGGCTTGAGGATCTTACCAACTTTCACAACCTCATACGTATCACAATGTGCAAACTTGTGCAAGCAAAGCTCTAGCACAACTCATGCATCCTACCATAAAGAGACCACGTACGAGCATAGCCCTAATACGGTTATACTCATAAGAAACACCACTCAAAAGCCACGTACGAGCAAAAGCTCCAGTATGGTTTATAAACATCATCATAGTTTCCAAATCAATGTGCGAGCTAAGCTCCAACACGTTTCATACAAATGAAAACATCGAAATCTAGCGCGAGCGAGACTCCAACGCGAATTAAATAACATACACACGATAGGCGGCTCAAATACATTCAAAACACATCACAAACATGTTTAGCACTTTACATGTGCTATTCAATAACATCAATAAAACACTAGCCAGCCTTTCCTTTTATTTTCTCAAATCAAATCATTGTGTTGTGTGAAAAACATTCAAAACACGTGATTTATACAATTACGAAAACTAAATCTCATACAATTCCTCATAGCAAATCACGCATATCAATAATCGTTTACTTAAACATTCATGCATTTCATAAACGCCCTATATCCACCCATAAAATACGAGCAGCTACCTCTATATACTTATAGAATTCCTTTACCTGGAATCGTGATGCGTGATTCCACTTCATTAAAGCTTCTTACTCGTACAACTCAATTCGTTTCCAACAGACTCTTCAGGACTGCACATAAATGAAATTTCGAATCGTTTTAGCCCATTATAATCTAACTTTTGCGTTTACTATAGTCGATTCGACCTATAGTCTCTATTAACACTTGTGAGGCTTCTCTTTATTATTCTACTCATAACTCGAGTAGATGGATTCTCTTAGGCCTCTTTACTTATTCTAAATTGATATTAAATTGATATTAGGCTCATGGTTCACAAATTTCCCTACTATGGCCTTTCATCAAGCCTTACTTATACTCATCCTCATAAATTCACTAAACTCACTTTATAACTTCATTCACCCATTTCATATCATTTACATTACTCCAATAGCTACTTTAGCAAACCCATAATTCATTAACTCATTTGACTTTCACTTTCTTACACTAGGTTCAATCCATTTTCTAGGTTACATTTGTTTCTAACACAACCTAGGTGTTTCCAACCATCCATACTCATGCCAAACAACTCCAAAATCAATTAAATAGACAATGTACCAGAGTTGGAGTGTTAGAATCTTACCAAATCTGTTTTTTCTTCTTGCTCCAAATGTCAATGCCCTTAGCTCCTTCAATACCAACAATGGGATTTTGGGTTCCAACTATGTTGTTCTCTTCCTCAAGATGAACAACTTAGTGTCTAATGGTCTCCCCTCAATTCTTACTGGAAATGGCTGATTTTGGAGAGAGAATGTTAGGTTTTTGGGTTGAAAATGGAAGGATGGTGTTTTTCCCAAAATTTTTAGATTTTCAACACTCCTTTTATAGAAATAGCTTGAGGAGATCGATCTGCACTAGGAGGAGATTGATCTGGTCCCCTTAAATCCCTCTTTTCATGGCATTTTAAGCATAAGATCGATCTGCTCCCAAACAGAGAGCTAAGGAGATCGATCTGTATGCTTGAGGATCGATCTTTTCATTACATAATGGTTAGGAGATCGATCTGGCACCATTGGAGATCGATCTGCTCTATTCTATTGCCCAAATAAAAGCATTCTGGCTCTTTCAGATCGATCTCTCATCCTATGAGATCGATCTGGCCTTCATATTTTCCAGATTTTCTGCAGTTTTCTTGCTGCAACTCACACCCAAATGTCCTTAATCTACTGTCATGGCCATTTTCTCATCCATCCACCTTTATGACTTAAAAATAGCATCCATTCATATCTTATCCACATTGAAACTTGTGTGCATTCCTTGTATATCCAAAGGTATACTATATAAAACCAAATGGAAGCATTTATATTCATATAACTTTCTTCCATTTACCACACTACTCATTTTGAGTTCCATTCACATTCATCACTTATAAGAACTCATTTCTTCATATTCATACACCATGAAACTTGTATGTACCTTACAAATCATATTACACATATGTACATTGAATCCATGGACTTACATCAATTACACTTTACATTACAAGTTCATTAGAATTCATTAATCCAATTACACACGTTACAATTGAGGATTAGATTACATCAATTACATGTACAGGGTCTCACACCCAGTGGCAGCTGAGGATTAGATTAGTGAAATCGAGAAGTTTTATAGGTTCTTCGAGTGCACTACCACCGAGATGGTAGCGTTTGTCGCTTTTATGCTGAAGGGGTCAGCAGAACATTGGTGGAAATCCACCCGGCCTATTTTGAGAACCCGGCATACTAAGATCAGCTGGGAGATATTTATGGAGGCATTTTGGAGACAGTATGTTTCGGATACCGCACAGCAAAAGATGAAAATGACATTTTTGGGACTGACCCAAGGGAGTAGAACTTTGGATGAGTATGAGACAACTTTTATCTCCCTGGGCAGATATGATCCCAACACTATGAGTAATGAGGTCAAGAAAATCTAGAAGTTTATGGATAGATTGAGACCGACCATTAGGTCTAGACTAGTTCCCTCGGATACACCGACCTATGAGGAGGCAGTGCGCAGGGCGCAATTATGTGAACAAGATGTTGATAGAATCGCCTCAGAGTTTGGAAAGGTTAGTAAGATGAGGGATAGAGATAAAAAGAGACCAATGATGGATGGAGGCTTCAGCTATAAGGGAAGCAAGAGATTCTCTGGAAAGAAGCCGAGGGTCAAAGAGATCTGAGAGAGGACAGTTACTACTCCCATGTATCCGACCATTGCTCCAGTTAAGGGAATTGTGATTGGAGGGCCACGGCCTACAACAGAGTAGTGTGACAAATGTGGCAGGTACCATGGTACTCGACCATGTTATAGACCTTAGGTAGTATGTTTCAGATGTGGGAAGCCAGGGCACATAATCCAAGATTGCCTAGAGATGACAGAGAGAGCCCCACAGAAGGGCAAGGAGCCAGAGAGAGCTCCAGTTGGGATAGCTACTCCAAGGAGGAGGGCTACAGTTGAGGAAAAGGGAAAGCAAGCAGTGGGTGTAAGCAGAGGACAAGTGCACGCACTGGACCAGGACACCGCAGATCAGTCTTCGGATGTGGTAAAAGGTACCATCCAAATCTTTGATATAGAAGCATTTGTGTTGTTTGATCTTGGTGCCACGCATTCCTTATTTTACCATCCTTTGCATGTAAATTGTAGAAGCATGTAGAACCCACACTGCTAGATAAGATGTTGATGATATCTACCCCTATGAATGATAGTCAGTTGACTGAGCATGTGTATAGAGATTATAAGATGAGAATAGGAGGCAAAGAAATGGCAGCCGATTTAATTTTATTAAATATGAGTGATTTCGATGTGATCCTAGGTATGTATGGCTGGCTGCAAATCATGTGGTTATGGATTGTCATGCAAAGACCTTGACATTTTTAGGATTAGACAATCTTATTGTAAATTTTGATGAAAAGAAATGAAACGACATGATCTTTATAAATGAAAAGAGTATGATCTCAATACATGATATTTGAAAGATTGATTTTTGTTATCTATTATATATGTGTATATGATGATTGTGTTACTGATAGTGGAAGGAATAATGTGAAGGGTTTATTACTTAGGTGATTGAGACGGATAAGGCACATTCGGAATTGGGAGACTAACCAGTGGTTAGGGAATTTTCAGATGTCTTCCCGGATGAATTACCAGGGTTACCTCTAGATAGGGAGATGGAGTTTGGTATAGCATTGGCACCTGGTACAGAGTCGATATCCAAGCCACCTTACAGAATGACTCTAGTTGAGTTGGAAGAATTAAGAAAACAATTACAAGAGTTGCTAGAGGAGGGATTCATCAAATCGAGCATCTCACCTTGGGGAGCACCGGTTCTGTTTGTAAGGAAGAAGGATGGAAGCCTTCGACTGTGTATAGATTATCGGTTATTGAATAAGGCCACCATCAAGAATAAATATCCCCTTCCACGCATCGATGACTTGTTGGATCAGCTTAAAGGAGCGCAGGTCTTTTCCAAGATAGATCTGAGGTTAGAGTACCATTAGTTGAGGATATGGAGTGGATATGTACCTAAGACAGCTTTTTGCACCCGGTATAGACATTATGAATTTATGGTTATGCCATTCGGATTGACGAATGCTCCCATAGCTTTTATGTCATTGATGAATGAGGTATTTCACCAGTATTTGGATCGATTTGTTATTGTGTTTATTGATGATATGCTGGTGTACTCAAGATTTAGAGAGGAGCATGAGAGGCATCTAAGGATAGTGCTAAAGACCCTTCGAGAGAAGAAGTTGTATGCTAAACTCAGTAAGTGTGACTTTTAGTTGGAACAAATCTCTTTTCTGGGTCACATAGTATCGAAAGATGGAGTGGCAGTGGATCCATCAAAGGCAGTGACACAGTGGCAGAGACCCTAGACAGTGATAGAGATAAGAAGTTTCCTGGGTTTAGCTGTGTATTATTGAAGGTTTGTAGAGGGATTTTTGAGGTTAGGTGCTTCTTTGACACGTCTCACGAGAAAGAATGTTGACTATGTGTGGGACGATAAGTGTGAGGAAAGCTTTGAGGAGTTGAAGAGGAGGTTAACTACAGTTCCGATATTCACCATTCCTACCAGCACAAAAGGTTTTTCGGTGTATGCGGATGCTTCACATATGGGATTAGGCTGTATATTGATGCAGGATGGGAAGGTAGTAGCCTATGGATCAAGACAGTTAAAGGATCATGAGAGGAACTACTCGACCCATGACTTGGAGTTGGCGGCCCTAGTGTTTGCATTGAAAATATAGCGCCACTATCTTTATGGTGAGAGATTTCAGATCTACACAGATCATAAGAGCCTTAAATACATGTTCTCGCAGAAAGAGTTGAACATGAGACTGAGGAGATGGCTCGAGCTCTTAAAGGATTATGATTGTGAGATCCTGTACCACTCGAGTAAAGCAAATGTGGTTGCTAAGGCATTGAGTAGGAAACATCTCGGGATGGTGTCATTCAAGATGGTCAGGGAACACGAGCTGTTGGAACAGTTCACGAACCTCAATTTGGATGTGACCCTGCCTAGTACTGATGGTGGTGTTATGGTAGCTAGCCTACAGTTGGAACCAGATTTGGTAGATCGAATCCGACAGGCTTAGCGAGTTGATCAGCAGTGCACTAATATTGTCAGGCAGATACAGAGGGGTACAAACATGGACTTTGAGTTGAGTTCAGATAGATTGTTAAGGTTCAGAGGTAGGATATGTGTTCTTGATGATACAGAGATCAGAAGGTTGATCTTGACAGAGGCTCACTCATCGAAGTATACGATACATCCAGAGAGTACTAAGATGTATCAAAATCTTCGAAAGGTTTATTGGTGGTCTGTGATGAAAAAACACATTGTTGAATATGTTGCTAAGTGTCTCGTTTGTCAGCAGGTGAAGGTAGAGCATCAGAAGCTTGCAGGGTTATTGCAGCCTCTACCGATAACGACTTAGAAGTGGGAGCATGTCACCATGGATTTTGTGATGAGATTGTCGAGGACCCGCAGAGGTCATGATATGCTCGTACAAGAGGATAATTTAGGACGAACAAGGAAACGTGTGGATTGGGAATTGAAACAGCAAAAAAATGCAAGCAGAGCGAAAATAATGATGGTAGACTTTGAATGAAAAATAGAGTAACAACCTAGACCCGAAGTCTAAAGAGACTTGAACCAAAGGTATTGGACCTCGACCCTACGAATAAAAAATTTGAGAACCTAAGGTATAACAATGGTGGTTGGTGAAGAGGGAGGCGCCACAAGGAAGAAAACCTTGATAAGCCTAGTTGAGAGGGAACCCTAGAAAGAGGCACACTCAAATTTTTGAAAATTTAATCTGATCTGTTCTATTCTATTCAAGACCATTTACAATGTATTTATAATAACATCTAGCACTTAAGCCCTTAAACAAGTGGGCTAGAATTAACACCAAATAGAAAATAAGACTAAAACCTAAATTCAGGCATAAGCCTAGTTACATAGGATAATTGGTCTAAAATGTAATAAGACTCAAATGTGGACTATTTAAACACTTAACCCTAAATTAAGATTCATGTCATTTGGGCTTCCAAATAAATATAGAGGGCTCGGGTAATTGGACCTCCTTTGATGACCCATGGATCCTTGGCATCACTATCATCATGAACATTACGAGCAAGTGAACCTCCATCATCCCCCCTCTCCTCAAAAGGATTTGTCCTCAAATCGCATGTACTTGTTTATACTTGATCACGTAGTGGAACGCCTCAATGAACTCCATCCACTTGGCATGACGCTTGTTCAGCTTACTTTGTCCTTTCAGATGCTTCAAGGACTCGTGATCGGTATGGATGATGAACTCTTTGGGCCACAGGTAATGTTGCCATGTCTCCAAGGCCCTCACTAACGTGTACATCTCCTTGTCATATGTGGGACAGTTAAGTGCTGTCCCACTTAACTTCTCACTGAAGAAGGCAATTGGGCGTTTTTCCTGCATGAGCACAGCTCCAATTCCTACACCTGAGGCATCACACTCAATCTCAAAAGTTTTAGTAAAGTCAGGCAGAGTTAACAAAGGAGCAGAACAAAGTTTATCCTTGAGCAAATTAAAAGAATGCTCTTGTGCAGGACCCCAATGAAATGCAACATTCTTTTTGACCACTTCGGTCAAAGGTGCGGCTATAGTGCTAAAGTCTCTAACGAATCGACGATAGAAACTAGCTAAGCCATGAAAACCGCGCATTTCAGAAATAGACTTAGATATAGGCCAATCTCTAATTGCCTTTACCTTCTCATCATCAACAGAAATGCCATGTGATTTGTGGCTAGGGTGGTGAGGAAGAGTTTTAGTGTGGCTAAGAGACTGACTTGAAACAAAAATTCAAAAGTCTAATTCAAACACAACAACTAAGTGTAGAGTCCAACTCAAACACAATGACTAAGTGTAAAGCCAAACTCAAACACAACGACTAACTGTAGAGTCCAACTCAAACACAACGACTAAGTGTAGAATCCAACTCAAACACTACAACTAAGTGTAGGATTTTATTGTATTTTTTTTTTTTTGCTTTTTTTTAACAAAGACTAATCTGATTTGTGGCTAGGGTGGTGAGGAAGAGTTTGTGTGGCTAAGATACTAACTTGAAACAAAATTTCAGAAGTCCAACTCAAACACAACAAGAATCTCAAAGAAATAATCACCAGAAAAACAAAAAATGCCTAAAACTATAGGAAAAAAATGGAATTTGGCCAAGAGAGGGTGGGGCCTGTGAATTGATTTCACAGGTTCGTTGTATTTCGTCGTTTTCTTTAAAACTTGTACTTGTGCATCTCGTAACTCAATAAAAAATTTTTATGAACAGTGTTTGAACCGTACACGGTTTGTTTTTTTTCTTCTTTTTTTCTTTCTTTTTCTTTTTGACATTGACTTAGTGTTGGAGATGAAGGGAAAGACGCACAACCAGAAAATTGAAACCTTGCTCTGATGCCAAACTGATATGCGCGTACAAGAGGATGATTTAGGACAATCAAGAAAACGTGTGGATTGGGAATTGAAACAGTAAAAAAACGCAAGTGGGGCGAAAATAATGATGGTAGACTTTGAATGGAAAATAGAATAACAACCTAGACCTGAAGTCTAAAGAGACTTGAACCAAAGGTATTGGACCTCGACCTTACAAATATAAATTTTGAGAACCTAAGGTATAACAATGGTGGTTGGTGAAGAGGGATACGCCACAAGGAAGAAGACCTTGATAAGCCTAGTTGAGAGGGAACCCTAGAAAGAGGCACACTCAAATTTCTAAAAATTCAATCTGATCTGTTCTATTCTATTCAAGAGCATTTACAATGTATTTATAATAATATCTAGCACTTAAGCCCTTAAACAAGTGGACTGAAATTAACACCAAATAGAAAATAAGACTAAAACCTAAATTCAGGCATAAGCCTAGTTACATAGGATAATTGGTCTAAAATATAATAAGACTCAAATGTGGACTATTTAAACACTTAACCCAACTTATTACTAAACTAAGATTCATGTCGTTTGGGCTTCCAAACAAATATAGAGGGCTGGGGACTTTTCATGGGAGCTTCCTTGACAAACCAATGAGACCAGGGCTTGTTGCATGTTCTTAGCTCGAGCTCGGGTAATTAGACCTCCTTGGATGACCCATGGATCCTTGGGTGTGCCTTTTTCTAAGGTTCCCTCTCAACTAGGCTTATCAAGGTCTTCTTCCTTGTGGCGCCTCCCTCTTCACCAACCACCATTGTTATACCTTAGGTTCTTGAATTTTATATTCGTAGGGTCGAGGTCCAATACTCTTAGTTCAAGTCTCTTTAGACTTCGAGTCTAGGTTCTTATTCTATTTTCCATTCAAAGTCCTAAATCATCCTCTTGTACGCGCATATCAATTTGGTATCAAAGGAAGGTTTTGATTTTCTAGTTGTGCGTCTTCCCCTTCATCTCTAACACTAAGTCAGTGTCAAAAAGAAAAAAGAAAGAAAGAAAAAAAAAAGAAACCATGTACGGTTTAAACACTATTCATAAAAAATTCTATTGAGTTACGAGACGCATGAGTATATGTTTTAAAGAAAACGATGAAATACAACGAACCCATGGATTCTATCCATGGGCCCCATCCTCTCTTGGCTAAATTCCATTGTTTTCCTATAGTTTTAGGCATTTTTTGTTTTTTGGTGATTATTTCTTTGAGATTCTTGTTGTGTTTGAGTTGGACTTCTTAAATTTTGTTTCAAGTCAGTATCTTAGCCACACTAAAACTCTTCCTCACCACCCTAGCCACAAATTAGATTAGTCTTTGTTAAAAAAAAGCAAAAAAAAAAATTCCTACACTTAGTTGTAGTGTTTGAGTTGGATTCTACACTTAGTCATTGTGTTTGAGTTGGACTCTACAGTTAGTCATTGTGTTTGAGTTTGACTCTACAATTAGTCGTTGTGTTTGAGTTGGACTCTACACTTTGTTATTGTGTTTGAATTGGACTTCTGAATTTTTGTTTCAAGTCAGTCTCTTAGCCACACTATAACTCTTCCTCACCACCCTAGCCACAAATCAGATTAGTCTTTGTAAAAAAAAAAAGAGAAAAAAAAAGAAGCAAAAAAAATACTTGGTGAATTGGTTGATCTTTCGAGGTTGAATCTTTGACTGAGTCTCTAGTACAATTATGAACCTATAGAGTTAAGGTAGAGTAAGGGAAAAAGGCATGAGCGTGTGAAAAACATTAGTAAAGAAAAGCCAAATTACTTAAGTGAAACACGAGTGTGAGTGCCCCATCTTGAGTGAATTGAGTGTAAACACGTGAGGTTATCACTTGTGAGGTTCTTTGTTTTCTGTTATCACTAATGTTTCTTACAGGTTAAAGATGTCTTTTGAAGGTGATAAGTCAGACTTTAAAAAAATTTAGTTCATGCTCCAGGTAATGAACAACAGTTCCAACGGATGGACGTGAAATTCAATGACATTCATGATAAGTTGGACCGACATGAAGCTCAGTTTGCAAGGATCCAACAAGGTGATTCTTCCCGCATGAAAAGTAAGATTGTTACCAATAAAGAGTATGATGATAATATTAGGTATGATTTGGAAGAAGAGTCTGAGGCAAATAGACATCATAGAAGGTATCATGAGTATAGAGATAGAGATCGAGTTGATAGAGCCCGTGATAGGGGCAAAGAGAAGATGGATGGAAACCTTGGTAGCATAAAATTGAAGATTCCTCCTTTCCAAGGCAAGAAGGATCCCGAGGCACATTTAGAATGGGAAAGGAAGATTGACATGGTATTTGACTGCCACCACTACTCTGAGGTAAAAAAGGTTAAACTTGCTACAGTAGAGTTCACAGAATATGTTATGGTATGGTGGGATTAGCTGGTCTCCAGTAGAAGAAGATGTGGTGATCCTCCAGTATCTACATGGGATGAGATGAAGCATATCATGAGGAAAAGATTTGTGCCTAACCATTATTAAAGAGAGCTGTACTAGAAGCTCCAAGGTCTCACCCAGTGTTCAAAAAGTGTTGACGATTATTACAAGGAGATGGAGATAATCATGATCCGAGCCAATATCCAGGAGGATGCAGAAGCTACTATGGCTCATTTTCTCCAAGGTTTGAATCGTGAGATTGCCAATGTTGTAGAGTTGTAGCATTACATGGATTTAGAGGAGATGCTGCATGTGGCCATCAAAGTGGAAAGGCAACTCAAAAGGAAAGGTACATCCCGTTTCACTCCTAGTTCAATTTCTGTTTGGAAATCTAACACCTTTCGTAGGGATGATAAGCCTGTGTTTAAGCCTAAGTCAAAAAGTTTTGTTAAGCCAAAGTCTGAGGACCCTCCAAAGCCTAAGACTGAGCCTGCCCAAGCATCCTAGAGCAGAAAACGTGACATAAAGTGTTTTAAGTGTTTGGGTCGTAGATATGTTGCCTCTCAGTGTCCTAACTGTAGAGTGATGCTTATGCTTGAGAATGGAGATGTTGAGAATGAAGGTTCTGATGTTGGTATTGAGGATGAGATGCCTGCGTTAGAAGATGCTGAAGAAAAAGAAGTTGTTGAGTTTGCTGCTTATGGTGAAGCACTTGTTGACAGACGTGCTCTTAATACTCATGTGAAGTTTGAGGATGAGGTACAACGTGAAAACATCTTCCATACAAGATGCCATATTAGTGACAAGGTATGCTTTGTGCTCATTGATGGTGGGAGTTGTACTAATGTTGCTAGCACATACCTTGTTGATAAGCTAAAATTGCCCACTACCAAGCATCACCGCCCATATAAGTTGCAGTAGATTAATGACTGTGGTAAAGTGAACGTGGTGAAGCAAGTCTTGGTTCCTTTCCGTATAGGAAGATATCAGTATAAAGTGATGTGTGATGTGGTACCTATGCAAGCTAGCCACCTGTTGCTAGGTAGACCGTGGCAGTATGATCAGAGAATCATCCATGACGGTTACACTAACCGTTACTCATTTTTTATGGATAGCAAGAAGATCACTCTTGCTCCCCTTAGCCCCAAGGAGATTTACGAGGATCAATTAAGGCTAAAGGAGCAACATGACGAGAAAAGGAAGCTAGTTAAAGAAAAGAAGGCAAACAAGAATCTTTAAACAAGAATCTTTAAATAAGAGAATGAATGATGAGTGATGATTATTATTGACTCACAGCCCAACTGTGTAGTAGTGAGTATGTTCACGATCGGGTAAGGAAAGGAAAACGCGAAAAATTTATAGTGATTTTCGGTTAAAAAGTATAAAAAGGGTTGTGACAATACATGCGGCATAGTTTTATTTCCTCATGCTCCGATTTTAAATGATTTATGCCATGACATTATCGACATTTAGATAGAGTAGTTATCTACCATGCTTGCATTATTGCCTTACTGAGCATGTGGTTGCTCATCTCTCTACTTTCCCCCTCTACAGAGCGCACATAATAGCCCAGTGAGGATTGATACGTTGTATTTGGACATTCGCTGTACTCCATCGCCAAGAGGTATACACACATGGATTCTTTTTGTATCTAAATATGTAAAGGCACAGTAGTCATTTTGAATTGTAATATGGAGGATGTAAATGTTAGAAAATATGTCATGTATAAACATGTGACTTAACTGTCAAACGTATGACACTGTTTTTGATTAATTGGAAATGGATGGTAATTGATGATTAATATTGACTCACAACCCAACTGTATTTGTAAGGGTTGTTCACGATTGGGTAAGAAAAAGAAAAATACAAAAAAAATTGTAGCGATTTTCAGACAAATTAGATAAAAAGGGTCGTGATAGCTGATATCTAAACTACTTTATAGAATGGCCACTGTTGAGTTAGAAGAATTGAAGAAGCAATTACAAGAATCGTTGGATAAGGGGTTTATCAGACTGATTCACCATGGGGTGCACCGGTGTTGTTCATTTAAAAAGAAATATGGGAGTCTAAGGTTATGCATCGATTATAGATTACTCAACAAGGTGACCATCAAGAACAAGTATCCCCTACCTCATATCGATGATATCTTAGTGTATTCCGAGTCTAAAGAAGAACATGAGCAACATTTGAGAATGGTTCGCAAACCCTCAGGGAGAAGAAGTTGTATGCCAAGCTCAGCAAGTGTGCTTTTTGGTTAGATCAAATAGCATTTTTGGGTCATATTGTGTTAAAGGACGGGGTGTTTGTGGATCTGTCCAAGATCGAGGTTGTAGTTTAATGGGAAAGACCCAAGACTGTTACTGAGATTTGGAGTTTTCTAAGTTTGGTCAGATATTACAAAAAGTTTGTCGAGGGTTTCTCTAAGTTGGCTACTCCTTTGAGATGACTTACGAGGAAGAATGTTATGTTTAAATGGAGTGACTCATGCGAAAGAAGCTTCCAGGAGTTGAAGTACAAACTGAACAAATGACTTACGAGGAAGAATGTTATGTTTAAATGGAGTGACTCATGCGAAAGAAGCTTCCAGGAGTTGAAGTACAAACTGACCACCGCGCCTATATTGACTATACCCGTTAATTCAGAGGCTTCTGGGTGTATACGAATGCATCTAGTCAAGGTCTAGGATGTGTGTTGATGTAAAATGAGAAGGTAGTTGCTTATGGTTCCCGTCAATTAAAAGACCATGAGAAGAACTATCCGACCTACGATTTAGAATTAGCAGCCGTAGTGTTTACACTAAAAATATGGAGCCATTATCTGTATGGAGAGAAGTTCTAGATCTTTACAAACCATAAAAGCCTTAAGTATTTATTTTCGCAAAAGGAGTTGAACATAAGGCAGAGGAGGTGGATAGAGTTTCTAAAGGATTATGACTGTAAAATCCTTTACCACCTGGGAAAGGCAAACGTAGTAGCAGATGCCTTCAGCAGAAAGAATATCGGGATGGTATCTTACACGTTGATTTGGAAATACGACTTGCTGGAACAGTTTGAGAGACTCATTTCCATGTTGGTATTGGTAGAGGCTATAACAACCATACAGGTTTTTGATGCTCTACTTTAATTTGCTGACACACAAGACATCGGGCCACAAATTCGGTCACATCCTTCTTCATTCCTAACCACTAGTAACCTTTTGCAAATTCTGATATATCTTATTATTTCTCAAGTGTAAGGTATACCTCGAGGAGTGAGCTTCCGACAATATCAATTTCTTCAACTGTGCATTATCGAGAACACAAACTCTACCTTTGAACCTCAATAGATCGTCAAAGTTAAATTCAAAATCTGTTACAGTTCCCAATTGGGTCTGACTAGCCATATGTGAGACCCCGTATAGGTTTAACCTTGTATATATATATGTAAATGAATTCATAAGTGTGGTGATATACTTGTAATGAGAAGTATATGTAATGTAAGTCCATAAATTTAATGTACACACATGTAATAAGAGTTGTGATTGTACGTATAAGTTGCATTATGTATGAATATGTGGAAATGGACTTGAACATGTGAAGAATGGGAGCAGAATGAAAAATGAGTAGTGTGGTAAAATGAAAGGAGGATTACATAAGTTATGCACTTTCATTTGGTTTATATTACGTACCTTTGGTTATACAAAGATTTCACACAAGTTTTAATAGGTATAAAGTATGAATGGATGCCATTTTCAAGTCTCAAAGATGATTGGAAGAGAAAATGACCATGGCAACAAAATGTATGAAGTTTGGTATGGGTTGCTATAGAAAAATTACAGAAAATCTAGAAATATGAATGACAGATCGATCTTATAGGATGAGAGATTGATCTGGAAGAGCTAAAATGCTCTTATCTTGAGCAATGGGACAGGACAGATCGATCTCCTAATCATTCTGTAAAATGCAGATCTATCTTTAATGAAACAGATCGATTTCCTTAGCTCTCGGGTTGAAGCAAGATTGATCTCCTTAAGTGACTGTCTGAAACAGATCGATCTCAAGGTTTCGACAGATTGATCTCCTACCTTTAAACTGTCATGGAAAAGAGGGATTTTAAGAGGACCATATCGATCTCCACCCAAGGCAGATCGATCTCATCAAGCTAAATCTATAAATAGGAGCAGTTGGATCTGTAGATTTCGAGAAAACACTCTCACTCTACCATTTTCAGTCCAAAACCTAGCTTTCTCACTCCTAAATCCATCCATTTTCAGTAAGATTTGAAGGAAAGTTATTAGAGATAAAGTTGTTCACATCAAGAGAAGAACAACATAGGTTGGAGGGATTTCCCCATTTGTTGGATTGAATGACAAATGTGCATTTCCATTTGGAGCAAAGAGGAAATCAAGCCAGGTGAGTTTCTAATGAAACAACTCAAGTACATTGTTTGGATATTGATTTTGGAGTTGTTTAATGTACATATGAATGATAGGAACAACCTAGAAAGTAAAGAATCTACCATAACCTAGAAATGGTCTAGTGTGAGAAAGTGAAATGTAGAAGTATTAATGATGAATGAGTTATCTTAAGATGATGATTGTGTTGTGGGTATGATTTGGAGGTGTTGATTTTGGGATAAATGGTGAGATTTACCACGAGGGGTAAAATGTGTATTTAAGGCATTGGATAAATGCGTAGTTAAATAAGAGTTAATGGGGTTAACTCAAGTGTTTGATGAATGAATCGCAGCTTCCAAGGATACAACGGAGCAAGGTGAGCCAAGAGCCCAAGAAGCTAAGAGGAAGAGAGAGTCGCACTCAAGTAAATTGAGGTAAGGGAATTCTGTGGACTCTTAGAGATATTTGTGCGCAATTTGGGTGTTTAAATGTTTTGCTAGAATGCATGAGAAATTAGGAAACAAAATTAGGTGATTGAAGGGCAAAAGTGGGTGTTTGAGAAATGTGTATGAAAGCAAAGGCATAATGCTTTGGAAAATCATGTTTTATTGCTTTTTAGCAAGTGATTGGTAGGTTGGATAACATTTGAAATGAATTGCAAAAGAAATAAGCTGTTTTAATTTGTTAACCATACTTTGCGAAGAATTGAGCCACCTACATGGTTTTCGTGAGAATGAAAGCGTGCTAGAGTATGACTCGCACGAGATTGATGTGTTTTATACGCATGAGTGCTGGAGTTTAACTCGCACTAATTTTCACATGGATTTATACTGGTTTCGGCATACTGTTGGAACATAGCTCGCATTAGATGCCCACCTTATTTGTTGTCGTGCTTGGAGTTTCGAGTAGACTGTGAGACCCCATATATGTATGAGCATGACTTTGTATATATGTAAATAGTGATATGTTTGTAATGTGAAGTATAAATGATGTAAGTCCATAAGCTAATGTACACACTTGCAATAAGAGTTGTGATTGTACTTACAAGTTACATTATATATGAATGTGAAGAAATTGACTTAAATATGTGAAGAATGTGAGTAAAATGGAATATGAGTAGTGTGGTAAATGGAATGAAGAGTTGCATGAGTATGCACTCCCATTTGGTTAATATGAAGTATCTTTGGTTATACAAAGATTCCACACAGGTTTCAATAGGCATAAGGTATGAATGGAGGCCATTTTCAAGTCCCAAAGATGATTGGATGAGAAAATGACTAGGCACCAAATTAAGAATGTTTTGGTATAAGTGTACTACATAAAAACCTGCAGAAAATCTAAAAATATGAATGACAAATCGATCTCATAGGATGAAAAATCGACCTGGAAGAGCCAGAATGCTCTTATTTGGGCAATGGAATAGAGCAGATCGATCTCTAATGGAGCCAGATTGATCTCCTAAGCATGCTGTAATGAAAAGATCGATCCTCAAGCACCCAGATTGATCTCCTTAGCTCTTTGTTTGGGAGTAGATCGATCTCAAGCTTCGACAGATCGATCTCATGCTTAAAATACCGTGAAAAAGATGGATTTAAGGGGACTAGATCGATCTCCTCCTAGTGCAGATCGATCTCCTCAAGCTATTTCTATAAAAGGAGTGTTGAAAATCTGAAAATTTCAGGAAAAACCATTTTCTTCCATTTTCAACCTAAAAACCTAACTTTCTCTCTCTAAAATCAGCCATTTCCAATAAGATTTGAGGGCAGACCATTAGACACTAAGTTGTTCATCTTGAGGAAGAGAACAACATAGTTGGAACCCAAAATCCCATTGTTGGTATTGAAGGAGCTAAGGGCATTGTCATTTGGAGTAAGAAGAGAAATCATATTTGGTAAGATTCTAACACTCCAACTATGGTACATTGTCTATTTAATTGATTTTGGAGTTGTTTGGCATGAGTATGGATGGTTAGAAACTATCTAAAATGCATTGGAATGATTATGAGCAAAAAATGGTCTAGTGTGAGAAAGTGGAATGTATGGAGATTAATGAGAAATGAGATGTTTAGAGGTGACAATAGTGTTATGGGTATGATTTTAAGATGTTGTTGGTGAATAAATTGTAAGATTTACCTAAAAGGGGTAAAATGTGGATTAAGGCATTGGTAAAATGCATAAGTGAATTATATTGAATAGTGAGGTCAAATATGGGTTAAAAACATTAACTCAATTGATTTGGATGAATGAATCGCAGCTTCCGAGGATACGCCGGAGTGAGTTGAGCCAAGAGTGTGAGAAGCTAAGAGGAGAAGAGTCACACCAAGTAAATCGAGGTAAGAGAATTGTGTAGACTCTTAGAGATATTTGTACGCAATTTGGGCACTTAAATGCTTTACTAGATTGCATGAGATATTAGGAAATGATGTTGGGTGATTGAAGGGTGAAAGTTGGGAGTTTGATAAATTTGCAAGAAAACAAAGGCATAATGTTTTGAAAATCGTGTTTTATTGCTTTTTAGCAAGTGATTGGTAGGTTGGCTAGTATTTGAAATGAATCGCAAAAGAAATGAGTTGTTTTGGTTTGGTTTGTTAACCACACTTTGCAAAGAAATGAGCCACCTACATTGTTTTCATGAGAATGAAAGCGTGTTAGAGTACAACTCGCACGAGATTTGACGTGTTTTATACACATGAGTGCTAGAGGCAGTAGTTTTCACATGGATTTCATATTTGTTTTGGCATTGTGCTTGGAGTTTGTCTCGTACTAGATGCCTACCTTGCTTGTTTCCGTGCTTGGAGCTTCGAGTAGACTGGGTGTCATATCGATTAAATAGGCTCGCATGTGCATTGTTTTGACATGATTTATTAGCTGTGTTTGTGAGACCCCGTACATGTATATTTGTAACGTGTGTAATTGGATCAATTAATGTGAATGGACTTGTAATGTAAAGCATAAGTGGTGTAAGTCCATGGATTCAATGTACATATGTTTAATATGATTTGTAATGTACACACAAGTTTTATTGTGTATGAATATGAAGAAATAAGTTCTTGTAAGTGATGAATGTGATTGGAACTCAAAATGAGTAGTGTGGTAAATAGAAGGAAGTTGCATGAATATAAATGCTTTCATTTGGTTTTATATAGTATACCTTTGGACATATAATGAATGCACACAAGTTTCAATGTGCATAAGGTATGAATGGATGCCATTTTTAAGTTATAAAGGTGGATGGATGAGAAAATGGCCATGGCAGCAGATTAAGAATGTGTTGGTGTGAGTTGCAGCAAGAAAACTGCAGAAAATCTAGAAAGTATGGAGGCCAGATCGATCTCATAGGATGAGAGATCGATCTAGAAGAGCCAGAATGCTCTTATTTGGGTAATGGAATAGAGCAGATCGATCTCCAATGGGGCCAGATCAATCTCCTAAGCATTCTGTAATGAAAAGATCGATCCTCAAGCATATAGATCGATCTCCTTAGCTCTCTGTTTGGGAGCAGATCGATCTCATGCTTCGACAAATCGATCTCATTATTAAAATACCGTGAAAATGAGAGATTTAAGGGGACCAGATCGATCTCCTCAAGCTATTTCTATAAAAAGAGGGCTGAAAATCTAAAAATTTCGGGAAAAACACCAATCTTCCATTTCTAACCCAAAAACCTAATTTTCTCTCTCTAAAATCAACCATTTTCAGCAAGAATTGAGGGGAGGCCATTAGACACTAAGTTGTTCATCTTGAGGAAGAGAACAACATAGTTGGAACCCAAAATCCCATTGTTGGTATTGAAGGAGCTAAGGGCATTGACATTTGGAGTAAGAAGAGAAATCAGATTTGGTAAGTTTCTAATACTCCAATCCAAGTACATTGTTTATTTAAGTGATTTTGGAGTTGGGTATTGATGGATAAATTATCTAGGGATGTGGTGGAATTGGTGTGACCTAGAAAACCTAGAATGGGTATAATGTGAGAAGATATGGGATGAATGAGTTTATGATTTATGGGCATGCTAAAGTTGTTATTGAGATAATGTGTATGATTTTGGATGGTTAAATGGAATTACATTGTGAGTTTGGAGGAATTGTGAAAATGAGTATGTATATGCTTGATAAATGCCATAGTGAGGGAATTCATGAAATATGAACACTATAAGCTTAATGTCGATTTAATATCGATTTGGAATGAGTTAATAGGCCTAAGAAGATCCATAGACTTGAGTTATGGGTAAAGCAATGAAACGAGGCCTCATAAGCGTTAATAGAGGCTCTAGATTGAATTGACTATAGCAAGCACAAGGGTTGCATTATATGGATCGAATATAATGTGAAATATGATTGTGTGCAGTCCCGAAGAGTTCGTGAAGACGAATCAGACCACACGAGTGAGCAGCGCTAAGGAAACGGAATAACGCGTCGTGATTCCAGGTAAGGGAATTCTGTAAGTATTAGAGGTAGCTACTCGTAATTTGTGGGATTATAGGGTGTTTATGAAATGCATGAATGTTTGAGAAATTGGTTGTTTGGTATGTGAAAATAGTTGTGAATATTGGATGATTTGGTTTTACATGGATGTATAAAAAGGGATAGTAAGGCTAATAATTGCATAAATCAAGTGTTCTAAATAGTTTCACAAAACATGTGTTTGGTTTTAAACGAATTGATAGATAGGTTGGCTATTGTGGTTTGATGTTTGTGATAGCACATGTGAAGTGCCAAATATGTTTTGAGATAGTTTTAAAAGCTTATGAGCCGCCTATCATGTTTATGTGAATTAAACCGTGCTGGAGCCTAGCTCGCATCGGGTATTGATGTTTTCATTTATATGAAACGTGCTGGAGCTTAGCTCGCACCTTGATTTGGAAACTATGATGATGTTTATAAACCATACTGGAGTTTCTGCTCGTACGTGGCTTTTGAGTGGTTTGTCTTATGAGTATAACCGTACTAGAGCTATGCTCGTACGCGATCTCTTTATGATAGGATGCATGAGTCGTGCTAGAGCTTTGCTCGCACAAGTTTGCACATGGAGATACGTATAAGGTTGTGAAAGTTGGTAAGATCCTTAAGCCCTACATCCTTAAGCTAACATCCTTAAGCCCGAGGAGGCGGGGAGGCTCTGTTCGGTGGGGAGGCTTTCTTACGGTAAGATCCTTAAGCCCTACATCCTTAAGCCCAAAGAGGCGGGGAGGCTCTGTTAGGCGGGGAGGCTCTGTTCGGTAGGGAGGCTCTCTTACAGAAGGATCCTTAAGCCAACATCCTTAAGCCCTGGAGGGGCGGGGAGGTTCTGTTCAGCAGGGAGGCTCTGCTTCATGGATATGGAAAACTCTTGGTATGGGGTAGGTAAGACTTAGGAATGGCACCCCCAATTACAATATGAGTCTGCGGAGTACGCTGTACCGTGTATATCACATGAAGTACGATGTATCGCGTGATGGTTATGTGATGAGGAAGTCTGACGAGGTATAATCTATCTCTGTGCCAGCACGATACCCCGCACACCTGGATGCGTGTGGTTTGGGATGATTATGATGTAGTTGGTCCACATAGGCACTTTTAATATAGTGACCTGGTTTTTATACACATGTGTGAATTGTGAAATGAAAATGTGGTTGTGATTGTGAATTGATTTGATGGGATTGTATGTGTTTGAGAAAGAGTTTTATGATGTGGGTTTAAAAAGGAGGTTTCTTAATGAATTACCCTTTTTATGAGTTCAAATGAGATTGAGCATGAGATGATTTATACATGATGTTTTTACCATGTTTTATATGCCAATGTACATGATTTTAATACATGATTATATGTATACTCACATGGCATAGTTTTACTTCCTCATGCTCCTACTATGAACGATTTATGCATAACACTATCAGCATGTAGATAGATTAGTTATCTACCATGCTTGTATTATTGCCTTACTGAGCGTGTGGTTGCTCATCCCTCTCTATTTTCCCCCTCCTACAGAGCGTGCATAGTAGCCCAGTGAGGACTATGGCATTGTGTTTTGGACATCCGCTGTTTCAATCGACGATAGGTATATACACAGTGATTTCTTTTTGTATCTAAACAATGTAAAAGCACAGTAGTCAATTGAAATGTAATTATGGGGGATGTAGATGTCAGTAAAGCATGTTTTTGTATAAGTACACGATTAAATGCGAATGTATGACATCGTTTATTTAAACTGAGAATGAATGAGATGTGATGTTTATTATTGACTCACAGACCAACAGTGTGGTGGTAAGTTAGTTCGCGATCGGGTAAGGAAAGAAATTTACGAAAATTTTTTTAGTGATTTTCGATTAAAGAGAAGGGAATTGGGTCGTGACACGTGTTAGGAGCTTCAGGTAGACAAGAGGTCGTACCGATTAAATAGGCTCACACGTACATTTTGAGATGTGGCTTGATATGATGTGTTGATTTGGGTCCACGGAGTACGTTGTACCATGCATGTAGCATAGAGTACGTTGTACCGTGTTGAGATGTGATGTGCCATCTTCGGACGAGATCTGCTATGGACTAACGGGTAGGATTTGACCCACCTCTCGTGTGGAAGCAAATAGTGGTGATATCCCGCACACCTGATTCGTGTAGCCGGTATCATAGGTTATGGCTATAGACCTTGAGGTTATTACCTATTATAGAATTGCCTATCTCTCGGATAAAGGATGATGTCCTGAGTTCGAACCCTTGGGGACGCGAAAGAAAGCCGTGAGGTTGGGCTGGGCTCGCCAAAGCGGACAGTTCGGTTGAGTGAGGGGGCCGTTGTCACAGCAATCGTTGTCTGATGGGCCCTGAGGGGTTGCCATGGCCGATTGGGCTGGTCCGGGTCCTCACAACAACATAGTTAGAACCCAAAATCCCATTGTGGGTATTGAAGGAGCTAAGGGCATTGACATTTGGAGCAAGAAGAAAAATCAGATTTGGTAAGATTCTAACACTCCAATCCAAATACATTGTCTATTTAATTGATTTTGAAGTTGTTTGGCATGAGTATGGATGGATGGAAACACCTAGGTTGTGTTAGAAACAAATGTAACCTAGAAAATGGAATGCCTCTAGTGTGAGAAAGTGTGATTTGGGGAGTTGGTGGTTTATGGGTTATGATAAGTTGTAAAATGAGTAATGTGGGTGATTTGGAATGGTTATGTGGAGTTATAATATGGGTTTAAGTGAAATTGTGAAAATGAGTATGTATATGCTGGATAAAATGCCATAGTGAGGGAATTCATGAAATATGAACACTATGAGCTTAATGTCGATTTAATATCGATTTGGAATAGGTTAATAGGCCTACGAAGATCCATAGACTTGAGTTATGGGTAATAGAATGAAACAAGGCCTTATGAGCGTTAATAGAAACTATAGGTCGAATCGACTATAGTGAACGCATAGTGTCCTATTATATGGATCGAATATAATGTGGAATATGATTATACGCAATTTCGAAGAGTCCGATGGAGACGAATCGAACCGTATGAGTAAGCAGCTTAAGGAAGTGGAATCACGCATCACGATTCCAAGGGAATTCTGTAAGTATACAGAGGCAGCTGCTCGTATTTTATGGGTGTATAGGGCTTTGGAAATATGCATGGACTTATAGAAATGTGTTTTGAAGATGTATGGAAATTACTATGTGTATTTGTATGAGATTTGGTTGTTTGAAATGGTTATTGAAAAGGGATAGTAAGGCTAATAATTGCATAAATCACGTGTTTTGAATGCTTTTACAAAACACAATGCTTTGATTTGAGCAAATAAAAGGATAGGCTGGCTAGTACTTGAATGATGTTGTGAAATAGCCCATGTGAGGCGCTAAGCATGTTTTGAGATGTTTTAAATGCATGTGAGCCGCCTATCGTGTGTATGTGATTTGATTCACGCTAAAGCCTCGCTCGCGTTGGATTTCAGTGTTTTCACTTGTGTGAAATGTGCTTGAGCTTAGCTCGCACTTTGATTTGAATTTGTGACGATGTTTTATAAACCGTAGTGGAGCTTACGCTTGTATGTGGATTTGAGTGGTTTTTCTTATGCATATAACCGTACTGGAGCTATGCTCGTACTTGGTTTCTTTATATTTTATGCATAAATGCCGTACTAGAGCGTTGCTCATACGAAGTGATTGGTTTTGATGCATGAATTCATGCTAGAGCATAGCTCGCGCTGGTTTTCATACTGTGGTATGTATGAGGCCGTGGTGAGAGATACGGATTAACTCAGGAAACCTACAGGCCTGACAGACCTCTTGAGTGGGGTAAGGGTGAGGGGCTAGGACCTGACATAATCCATTCAGGGAACCCAATAGGCCTAACAGACCTCTTAAATGGGGTGAGGATGAGGGGCTAGGACCTGAATCAAGGAACCCAACAGGGGCGAGCAAGGCCATGAGGGGCTAAGACCTGGTATTGAGGTTACTCCCACGTGCTCTTGAGACTATAAAGGTTACACTTGGCATGGGGTAGATAAGACCTATGGCAGGCACCCCCAACCATGTTATGGGTCCGCGGAGTATGATATACCGTGTATATCACATGGAGTACGATGTACCGCATGGTGGTTACTTGATTTGAGAAGCACACCGGGATCCGTGTGGTCTGGGATGATATGTGATGATTGGCCAACGTAGTCACTTGAGATATAGTAACCTGTCTCCTTGCTTGATTTACTTACTACCACATGATTTTAAATCTCTAAGTATGATTTGTGATTGTTTAAGGTAGACCCGAAGGAGGGGTCGAGCCTCGTGAAATTGATTTGTGAAATGAAAATGAGGTTGTGATTGTGAATTGATGTGATGAGATTGTATGTGTTTGAAAAAGAGTTTTATGACGTGGGTTTAAAAGGAGGTTTCTTAATGAATTGCCCTTTTTATGAATTTAAATGAGATTGAGCATGAGATGATTTATACATGATGTTTTTACCATGTTTTATATGCCAATGTACATGATTTTGATACATGATATATATGTATACTCATATGGCATAGTTTTACTTCCTCATGCTCCTACCATAAACGATTTATGCATAACATTATTAGCATGTAGATAGAGTAGTTATCTACCATGCTTGCGTTATTGCCTTACTGAGCGTGTGGTTGCTCATCCCTCTCTATTTCCCCCTACAGAGCGTGCATAGTAGCCCAGTGAGGACTGAGGCGTGGTATTTTGGACTCCGCTGCATCTCCATCGCTTAGAGGTATAGTGATTCTTTTTGTATCTAAACAATGTAAAAGCACAGTATTCTTTTGAGTTATAATTATGGGGGATGCAAATGTCAGTAAAACGTGTTTTTGTATAAGTACATGATTAAATGCAAATGTATGACATCGTTTTATTTAACTGAGAATGAATGAGATGTGGTGTTTATTATTGACTCACAGCCCAACAATGTGTGATGAGTTAGTTCATGACCGGGTAAGGTAACAATAAAACGTGAAAAATCTTCAGTGATTTTTGATTAAAAAGAATGGAATTGGGTCGTGACAGAGATTGGTATCAGAGTCGTGTTGGCCTGATGTGAGTCATTAATAAAACGTAGGAAAGTACATCCCCATAGTACTATGCTTTTGTTTAGATATAACTGTGTATACCATGATGGATTGAGCTTAATAAATTATTACAATACAGGAAGTTAGGCACTATGCCAGTTACACGCAAAGGTAGAGGGGCGAGAGCACGTGCTAGAGGTCGTAGAGGTAGGCCTGAGAGCCGTGCGGAGCCACAGACTGAGCAGGCTCCACAAAACCCTGCTGAGAGAGCAGAGGATACTGAGGCTCGTTTCACTAGGTTAGAGCGGAGTATTGAGAACCTGGTGGAGATAGTCACGCAGGCCTTGGGTGCCGGTGATAGACGAGGTCTCGCAGCATAGCCTACCACTGAACAGGTAGCTGCAGAGGCGGAGAGACCTCAGACTACAAAGACTGCTACTGCTACACCACTCCAGTACAGGATACAGATTCTCCTATCGCTCCACAACAGAGCGGTAGTGAGTTGGGTTATGACTGCGACTTGAGTAGGTTGCGAGAATTCCAAGTGCTGAAACCCCCAGTGTTCAAAGGGGTAAAGGACCTAGTGGTTACGGAGGATTGGGTGTATGAGATGGAGAAACTGTATAGGTTTTTCCGATGCACTTCAGCTGAGAAGGCGAGGCAAAGCACTGGTGGAGGTCCACCGAGGCTATTTTGAGGGCCAGACACTCTGAGATCTCATGGGAGATATTTCTAGAGGCCTTCAGGAGATAGTACATTCCAGCTACCGCACAGAGAAAACTGCGGATGGAATTTATGAATTTGGTTCAGGGGAACCGTACTGTGGATGAGTATGAGTCCAAGTTTATGTCCTTGGGGAGATATGACCCGGACATGATGGGTAGTGAGACCCAAAAGATGCAGAAGTTCATGGATGGATTGAGATTGGCCATCCGGACTAAGCTAGCTCCCTTCGACATTTTGACTTATGAGGAGGCTGTATGTAAGGCTCAGTTATGTGAGCAAGATTTTGAGCGAAATGGCTCCGAGCTTGGGAGAATCAGCGTTAGAAAGGATAGAGACAAGAAGAGATCCGAGTTTAGAAGAGTGGCTAAGAGAGGTGGCCAAAGGTTTTTCGAGAAGAGGCCTAAGATTGAGGAGGTGCAGGAGAGAGCTGCTAGACCTCCCGTATACCCGGCTTTGACTACACCGAGGGGTATGATTATTGGAGGACCACGACCTACCACTGACCAGTGTAGGAGATGTGGGAGATACCATGGGACTAGGCCATGTCAGATACCCCTGTCTCGTGTTATAGATGTGGGAAGCCGGGACATATATCGAGGTTCTGCAATGAGATGATTGAGATTGCCCCACAGAAGGGCAAGGAGCTTGAGGGAGCTCCTGTTGAGACAACAGCCCCGAGGAGGAGGGCTACGGCTAAGGGAAAAGGGAAACAAGCTATGGGTGTGAGCAGAGGAAGAGTGCATGCACTGGATCAGGACACCGCAGATGCTTCGACGGATGTGATTAAAGGTACCATCCGAATCTTTGATTTAGAAGCATTGGTATTATTTGATCCTGGTGCCACGCATTCTTTCATATCTCCTTCCTTTGCACATAAATTGTTGAAGTATGTGAAACCAACATTGTTGGATAAAATGTTGATGATTTCCACACCCATGAATGATAGTCAATTGACTGAGCATGTATGTAGAGATTGTAAGTTAAAGATAGAGGGGAAAGAAATGATAGCCAATCTGATTTTATTGAATATGAATGATTTTGATGTAATTTTGGGAATGGATTGGTTGTCTACCAATCGTGTTGTGATGGATTGTCATGCCAAGACATTGATGTTTTCAGGATTAGACAACCTTATTGTAAATTTTGATGAAAAGAAATTATATGAAACTTGTATATTTATGGTAAATAAAAGAGTATAATTTTAAATGCATATTGCGTAAGAGATAAATTTATTGTTTATGATAAATGTTGAATGTGGAGTGATGGTTTATGTTACTAACGATGGAGAGGATAATGTGAAGGGTTCATTACCTACGTGGTCGATATAGATGAGGCACACCCGAAATTGAGGGACGTACCCGTAATTACGGATTACCCTGATATCTTTTCGGATGAATTACCAAGACTACCACCTGAAAGGGAAATGGAATTTTGCATTGAGCTAGTGCCTGGTACAGAGCCAATATCGAAACCACCCTATAGAATGGCTCCGATAGAATTGGAAGAGCTGAAGAAACAGCTGCAAGAGTTGCTAGAGAAGGGGTTTATTAGACCGAGTGTATCACCTTGGGGAGCACCGGTTCTATTTGTAAGGAAGAAGGATGGAAGCCTCCGACTGTGTATAGATTACCGGTTGTTGAATAAGGCCACCATTAAGAACAAGTACCCCCTTCCAAGAATCGATGATTTATTGGATCAACTCCAGGGAGCCGAAGTATTTTCTACGATAGATCTGCGGTCAGGGTATCATCAGTTGAGGATCAGGAGTGGAGATGTACCCAAGACAGCATTTCATACCCGTTATGGCCACTACGAGTTTTAGGTGATGCCATTCGGATTGACGAATGCTTCTGCAGCATTTATGGCATTGATGAATGATATATTCAAGCCATACCTGGCCAAGTTTGTGATTATTTTTATAGATGACATTTTGGTTTATTCTAAGTCCAGGGAAGATCATGAGGAGCATTTGAGGATAGTTCTGCAGACCCTCCGAGAGAGAGAATTGTACGCCAAACTCAGCAAGTGTAACTTTTGGTTGGAACAGATCTCATTTCTGGGGCATGTTGTGTCAAAGGATGGGGTATCAGTGGATCCATCCAAGATAGAGGCAGTTATACAGTGGGAAAAGCCCAAGACAGTTAGTGAGATCAGAAGTTTCCTGGGATTGGCAAGATATTATTGGAGATTTGTAGAAGGTTTCTCTAGATTAACTGCTCCGTTAACACGCCTCACGCGTAAGGATGTTAAGTTTGTATGGGATGAGGCATGTGAGAGGAGTTTTGAGGAGCTTAAGAGTCGATTGACGACTGCTCCAGTTCTCACCATTCCTACCAGCTTAGGAGGATTCTCGATGTATATGGATGCATCGCACCAGGGACTGGGCTGTGTACTTATGCAGGATGGGAAGGTGGTTGCCTATGGATCTAGACAGTTGAAAGATCATGAGAGGAACTACCTGACACATGATTTGGAGTTGGCGGCCGTGGTATTTGCTTTGAAAATATGGCGCCACTATCTCTATGGTGAGAAATTTTAGATGTTCACAGATCATAAGAGCCTTAAGTACCTGTTCTCATAGAAAGAGCTGAATATGAGACAGAGGAGATGGCTCGAACTACTGAAGGACTATGATTGTGAAATCATGTACCACCCAGGTAAGGAAAATGTAGTTGCCGATGCTTTGAGTAGAAAGAACCTTAGGTTGGTGTCATATATGATGGTACGGGAACATGAATTGTTAGAACACTTTGCGAACCTCAGTTTGGATGTAACCCCACCTAGATCTGAGAGACTTGAAATCATGGCTAGTTTGAGACTGGAGCCAGAATTGATTGGCCGTATTCGGCAAGCCCAGTAGAGCGATCGACGATGCATCGATTGGCTGAGGCAGATACAGACAGGTGTGAGTAGTGATTTTGAGTAGACTGCTGATGGGTTATTGAGGTTCAAAGGCAGAGTATGCGTTCCCAAGGATCTTGAGATCAGGAGAATGATTTTATCAGAGGCTCACTCATCGAAGTATACGATACATCTGGGAAGTACCAAGATGTATCAAAACCTTTGGAAGGTTTATTGGTGGTCTGGAATGAAAAGAGCCATTGCTGAATATGTCGCTAAGTGTCTTATTTGTCAGCAAGTGAAGGTAGAGCATCAGAAGCCTGTAGGATTATTGCAGCCTCTACCGATACCGACATGGAAGTGGGAGCACGTCACCATGGATTTTGTGATGGGGTTGCCGAGGACTCGCAGAGGTCATGATGCCATATGGGTTATTGTGGATCGGTTGACTAAGTCCACCCATTTCTTGGCTATGAGAGCTACCAATACACTGAGTCAGTTGGTGAACCTGTATATTCGAGAGATAGTACAGCTACATGGTGTACCAGTGAGCGTTGTTTCTGATAGGGATGCCCACTTCACTTCCCTTTTCTGGGAACATTTTCAGGAAGCATTGGGGACCCGACTAAGTTTTAGCACTGCTTTTCATCCTCAGACAGATGGGCAGTCAGAGAGGACTATACAGACCCTCGAGGATATGTTGAAAGCGTGTGTGCTGGATTTTAGAGGCTCCTGGGATGACCACCTGCAGTTAGCCGAGTTCGCTTATAATAATAGCTATCATGCGAGTATCGAGATGGCACCCTATGAGGCATTGTACGGGCGTAGATGCCGTTCCCGTATTTGATAGGAAGAGGTTGGTGACAGACAAATTTTACTCCGGATTTAGTACAGCAGGCATCTGAGGACGTCCAGTTGATATGTGAGAGATTACGGACAGCTCAGAGCCGACAAAAGAGTTATGCTGACAAGAGACGGAGAACACTAGAGTTTGATGAGGGTGAGTCTGTATTTCTGAGAGTTTCACCATCGAAGGGTATTATGAGATTCGGTAAGAAGGGCAAGCTGAGCCCTAGATATATCGGACCCTTCGAGATTTTGGAGAGAGTGGGGGATAAGGCGTATAGGTTGGCATTGCCACCAGATTTGGCAAATGTCCACAACGTCTTCCACGTCTCGATGCTTCGGAAGTATCACTCGGACCCGGCACACGTGATAAGATATGAGCCATTGGAGCTCAATGAGAGTATGACATATGTTGAGAAGCCGGTTCAGATATTGGATAGAAAAGAGAAAGTGTTGCAGAATAAGACAATTCCCTTGGTGAAAGTTCTATGGCAACATCACACGATGGAAGAGGCCATATGGGAATTGGAGAACTTGATACGGGAGAAGTACCCCCAACTTTTTGAAGAGTGACTTAGTTCTAATTTGGAGGATCAAATTCCTTGAAGGAGGGGAGAATGTAAGACCCCGTATATGTAAAATTGTAATGTGTGTAATTGGATCAAATAAATATGAATAGACTTGTAATGTAAAGTATGATTGATTTAGGTCCATGGATTCAATGTACATAATGATAGTATGATTTTGTAATGTACACACAAGTTTCATTTTGTATGCATATGAAGAAATGAGTTCTTGCAAGTGATGAATGTGATTAGAACTCAAAATGAGTAGTGTGGTAAAATAGAATGAAGTTATGCTTCCATTTAGTTTGGAATGTGATACCTTTGGATATACAATGAATGCACACAAGTTTCAATGTGCATAAGGTATGAATGGATGCCATTTTCAAGTCATAAAGGTGGTTGGATGAGAAAATGGCCATGGCAATAGATTAAGGACAATTGGGTGTGAGTTGCAGCAAGAAAATTGCAGAAAATTTGGAAAGTATGAAGGCCAGATCGATCTCATAGGATGAGAGATCGATCTGTAAGAGCTACAATGCTCTTATTTGGGCAATGGAATAGAGCAGATCGATCTCCAATGGGGCCAGATCGATCTCCTAAGCATTCTGTAATGAAAAGATCGATCCTCAAGCACCCAGATCGATCTCCTTAGCTCTCTGTTTGGGAGCAGATCGATCTCATGCTTCGACAGATCAATCTCATGCTTAAAATTTCATGAAAATGAGAGATTTAAGGGGACTAGATCGATCTCCTCTTAGACCAGATCGATCTCCTCAAGCTATTTCTATAAAAAGAGGGCTGAAAATCTAAAAATTTAAGGATAAACACCAATCTTCCATTTCCAACCCAAAAACCTAACTTTCTCTCTCTAAAATCAGCCATTTCTTGTAAGATTTGAGGGGAGGTCATTAGACACTAAGTTGTTCATCTTGAGGAAGAGAACAACATAGTTGGAACCCAAAATCCCATTGTGGGTATTGAAGGAGCTAAGGGCATTGACATTTGGAGCAAGAAGAAAAATCAGATTTGGTAAGATTCTAACACTTCAATCCAAATACATTGTCTATTTAATTGATTTTGGAGTTGTTTGTCATGAGTATGGATGGATGGAAACACCTAGGTTGTGTTAGAAACAAATGTAACCTAGAAAATGGAATGCCTCTATTGTGAGAAAGTGTGATTTGGGGAGTTGGTGGTTTATGGGTTATGATAAGTTGTTAAATGAGTAATGTGGGTGATTTGGAATGGTTATGTGGAGTTATAATGTGGGTTTAAGTGAAATTGTGAAAATGAGTATGTATATGCTTGATAAAATGCCATAGTGAGGGAATTCATGAAATATGAACACTATGAGCTTAATGTCGATTTAATATCGATTTGGAATAGGTTAATAGGCCTAAGAAGATCCATAGACTTGAGTTATGGGTAATAGAATGAAACAAGGCCTTATGAGCGTTAATAGAAACTATAGGTCGAATCGACTATAGTGAACGCACGGTGTCCTGTTATATGGATTGAATATAATGTGGAATATGATTATACGCAGTTTCGAAGAGTCAGGTGAAGACGAATCAAACCGTACGAGTAAGCAGCTTAAGGAAGTGGAATCACGCATCGCAATTCTAGGTAAGGGAATTCTGTAAGTATATAGAGGTAGCTGCTCGTATTTTGTGGCTGTATAGGGCTTTGGAAATATGCATGGACTTATAGAAATGTGTTTTGAAGATGTATGGAAATTACTATGAGTATTTGTATGAGATTTGGTTGTTTGAAATGGTTATTGAAAAGGGATAGTAAGGCTAATAATTGCATAAATCACGTGTTTTGAATGCTTTTACAAAACACAATGCTTTGATTTATGCATCATGCTTCGGTGCACTTTAAACCATTAACAATCGATATCTCAAAACAATTCAACACTTGTCAGGCCTCAGCCCCTCTCTCGGACTATCCTGACCCACAAATCATTTCAAACATGGATTTATTCACAAAGCATTAGACATGTGAGATAGGCAATTCAATAAAAGGTAATAACCTCTAGGTCTATGGCCATAACCTATGATACCCGCTACACCGATCAGGTGTGCGGGATATCACTACTATTTGCTTCCACACAGGAGGTGGGTCAAATCCTGTCCGCCGATCCATAACAGATCCCGTCCGAAGATGGCATATCACAATTTCAACATGGTACAACATACTCTATGCTACATGCACGGTACAACGTACTCCGTGGACCTAATCAACACATCCTATAACGCCACATCTCAAAATGCACGTGCGAGCCTATTTAACCGATGCGACACCCAGTTTGCTCGAAGCTCAAAGCACGACAACAAATAAGATGGGTATCTAGTGCGAGCTAAGCTCCAAGCACCATGCCAAAACTAGCTAAGCTCCAAGCACCATGCCAAAACTAGTATGAAATCCATGTGAAAACTAATACGAGCTAAGCTCTAGCACTCATGTGTATAAAATACGTCAAATCTCATGCGAGTCATACTCTAGCATGCTTTCATTCTCACGAAAACAATGTAGGTGGCTTATTTCTTTGCAAAGTGTGGTTAACAAACCAAATAACTCATTTCTTTTGTAATTCATTTCAAATGTTAGCCAACCTACCAATCACTTACTAAAAGCAATAAAACATGATTTTTCAAAGCACTATGCTTTTATTTTCATGCACATTTGTCAAACACCCAACTTTTGCCCTTTAATCACCCAATTTCATTTCCTAACATCTCATGCATGCTAGCAAAGCATTAAGCGCCCAAATTGCGCACAGATATCTCTAAGAGTCCACACAATTCCCTTACCTCAATTTACTTGAGTGCAACTCTTTTTCTCTTAGCCTCTTGGCTCTCCTTATTTCGGTGTATCCTCGGAAGTTGCGATTCAATCATCCAAACCACTTGTTAACTCACATTTGACCTCATTAGTCAATATAACTCATCTTTGCTTTTACCAATGCCTTAATCCACATTTTACCCCTTTTTGGTAAATCTCACAATTTATTCACTAACAACACCTTAAAATCATACCCCAACACTATGATTAACTTCAATATATCCTATTCATCATTAATCTCCACACATTTCACTTTCTCACACTAGACCATTTCTAGGTCATGGTGGATTCATTACTTCCTAGGTAGTTTCTACCCTTTCTATGCATACCAAACAACTCCAAAATCAATATCTACACAATGTACTTGAGTTATATCATTTAGAAACTCACCTAGCTTGATTTCCTCTTTGCTCTAATGGAAATGCACCTTTGATCCTTTAATCCAACAAGTGGGGAAATGCCTCCAAACTATGTTGTTCTTCTATTTGATGTGAACAACTTTGTTTCTAATAGCTTTCCCTCAAATCTTACTGAAAATGTGTGGATTTGGGAGTGAGAAAGCTAGGTTTTAGGTTGAAAATTTGAAAAATTGGTTTTTGTCTCGAAATGCAGATCCAACTGCTTTATATTTATAGATTCAGCTTGATGAGATCGATCTGCCTTGGGTGGAGATCGATCTGGTCCTCTTAAAATTCCTCTTTTCCAAGACATTTTGAAAGCAGGAGATCGATCTGTCGAGTAGGGGAGATCGATCTGCTTTAAACAGAAGGTTAAGGAGATCGATCTGGTCTTAGGAGAGATCGATCTAGTCTTAGGGGAGATTGATCTTCTTCCAACCCAAGAGCTAAGGAGATCGATCTGTTCCATTAAGGATCGATCTGCTTTATTCCATTGTTCAAATAATAGCTTTCTGGCTCTTCCAGAACAATCTCTCATCCTATGAGATTGATTTGACCTTCATGTTTCCAAATTTTCTGCAGTTTTTCTGCAGCAACTCATACTAAACTTCATCCCTTTTGTTGTCATGCTCATTTTCTCATCCACTCATCTCTGAGGCTTGACAATGGCATCCATTCATGTTTTATACCTATTGAAACTTGTGTGGATTCCTTATATATCTAAAGGTACATGATATAAATCGAATGAAAGTGCACAACTTATGCAAAGCTTCCTTCCATTTTACCATACTACGCATAGACCATTCCTTCACATTCATACATAATGTAACCTTTATGTACAATCACAACTCTTATTACATGTGTGTACCTTAAACTTATGGACTTACATTACATACACTTCACTTATGAAATCATAGTATAACTCCATCTACATTTCTATGTATATATTATAATTATACATATACGGGGTCTCACATTCTCCCCCATTTAGAAAATTTGATCCTCCAAATTAGAACCAATTCAATCTGTGAATAACTCAGAATACTTCTCCTTCATCAAACTCTCCAATTCCCATGTGGTTTCTTCCACAGTGTGATGTTGCCAAAGGACTTTCACCAAGGGAACTTTCTTTATCCTCAACACTTTATATTTTCTGTCCAGTATCTGAACTGGCTTCTCAACGTATGTTATACTCTCATTGAGCTCCAATGGCTCATTCCTTAAATGTGTCGGATCCGGGTGTTACTTTCTTAAAATGGATACGTGGAAGGCGTTATGCACACTTGCCAGCTCTTGTGGCAATGCCAACCTGTATGCCTTATCTCCCACCTTATCAAGTATCTCAAATGGCCCTATATATTAAGAGCTCAACTTTCCCTTCTACCTGAATCTCGTAATTCCCTTCGAAGGAGAAACTTTCAAGAACACCGACTCACCCACACCAAAATCTAGTGGTCTCTGTTTCTTGTCAGTATAACTCTTTTACCGGCTCTGAGCTGTCCACAATCTCTCACATATCAGTTGGACATCCTTAGATGCCTGCTGCACTAAGTCTGGAGCAAAAATCTATCTGTCACCAACCTCTTCCCATCCAATAGGGGAACGACATCTATGCAGATACAATGCCTCATATGGTGCCATCTCGATACTTGCATGAAAACTGTTATTATAGGCGAACTCTGCAAGTGGCAAATGGTTATCCCAGAAGCCTCCAAAATCTAATGCACACGCTCTCAACATATCCTCCAAGATCTGTATAGTCTTCTCTGACTGACCATCTGTTTAAGGATGAAACGCGGTGCTAAAACTCAACTGGGTCCCCATCGCTTCCTGAAAACGTTTCCAAAATTGGGGAGTGAAGCGGGCATCCCTATCAGAAACAATGCTCACTGATATTCCATATAGCCTCACTATCTCGCGCATATACAAGTTCGCTAACTGGCTCAGAGTATTAGTAGCTGTCATAGCTAGAAAATGGGCTAATTTCATCAATCGATCCACAATCACTCATATGGCATCATGACCTGATGGAGGTCCACTTGCTCGTAATGTTCATGATGATCGTGATGCCAAGGATCCATGGATCATCAAAGGAGGTCCAATTACCCGAGCCCTCTATATTTGTTTGGAAGCCCAAATGACATGAATCTCAGTTTAGTAATAAGTTGGGTTAAGTGTTTAAATAGTCCACATTTGAGTCTTATTACATTTTAGACCAATTATCCTATGTAACTAGGCTTATGCCTGAATTTCGGTTTTAGTCTTATTTTCTATTTGGTGTTAATTTCAGCCCACTTGTTTAAGGGCTTAAGTGCTAGATATTATTATAAATACATTGTAAATGCTCTTGAATAGAATAGAACAGATCAGATTGAAATTTCAAAAATTTGAGTGTACCTCTTTCTAGGGTTCCCTCTCAATTAGGCTTATCAAGGTCTTCTTCCTTGTGGCGCCTCCCTCTTCACCAACCACCATTGTTATACCTTAGGTTCTTGAATTTTATATTTGTAGGGTCGAGGTCCAATTGTCACGACCTAATTCCATTCTCTTTAACCGAAAATCACTAAAAAATTTTCGCGTTTTACTGTTACTTTACCCGATCGTGAACTAACTCACCACACACTGTTGGGCTGTGAGTCAATAATAAACACCACATCTCATTCATTCTCAGTTAAATAAAACGATGTCATACATTTGCATTTAATCTTGTACTTATACAAAAGCATGTTTTACTGACATCTACATCCCCCATAATTGCAACTCAAAAGAATACTGTGCTTTTATATTGTTTAGATACAAAAAGAATCACTGTGTATATACCTCTAAGTGATGGAGATGCAGCGGAGTCCAAAATACTACGCCTCAGTCCTCACTGGGCTACTATGCACGGTCTGTAGGGGAAAATAGAGAGGGATGAGCAACCACACGCTCAGTAAGGCAATAATGCAAGCATGGTAGATAACTACTCTATCTACATGCTGATAGTGTTATGCCTAAATCATTTGTAGTAGGAGCATGAGGAAGTAAAACTATGCCATATGAGTATACATACATATATATATATATATCATGTCTCAAAATCATGTAAAATTGGCATATAAAACATGGTAAAAACATTATGTCTAAATCATCTCATGCTCAATCTCATTTAAATTCATAAAAGGGCAATTCATTAAGAAACCTCCTTTTTTTAAACCCACGTCATAAAACTCTTTTCTCAAACACATACAATCACATCACATCAATTCACAATCACAAACTCATTTTCATTTCACAAATCAATTCCATGAGGCTCGACCCCTCCTTCGGGTCTACCTTGAACAATCACAATCACACATAGAGATTAAAATCATGTGGTAGTAAGTAAATCAAGCAAGGAGACAGGTTACTATAACTCATCTGACTATGTTGGCCAACAGTTACATATCATCCCAGACTACACGGATCTCGATGTGCGGGGTATCATGCTGGTACGAAGGTGGGTTAGTTCTCCGCCAGACTTTCTCAAATCAAGTAACCACCACGCGGTACATCATACTCCATGTGATATACACGGTACATCGTACTCCGCAGACCCATAACATGGTTGGGGGTGCCTGCCGTAGGTCTTCTCTACCCCATACCAAGTGTAACCTTCACAGTCTCAGGTGCGCGTGGGAGTAACCTCAATACTAGGTCCTAGCCCCTCATGGCCTTGCTCCCCCCTGTTGGGTTTCCTGATTCAGGTCCTAGCCCCTCACCCTCACCCCACTCAAGAGGTCTGTTAGGCCTGTTGGGTTCCCTGAATGGATGATGTCATGTCCTAGCCCCTCACCCTCACCCCACTCAAGAGGTTTGTTAGGCCTGTTGGGTTCCCTAAACACCAATCCGTACCTCTCACCACGGCCTCATACATACCACAGTGTGAAAACCAATGCGAGCTACGTTCTAGCGCGAATTCATGCATCAAAACCAATCACTTCATACGAGCAACGCTCTAGTACGGTATTTATGCATAAAAATATGAAGAAACCACGTACGAGCATAGCTCCAGTACGATTATATGCATAAGAAAAACCACTCAAATCCACGTACGAGCAAAAGCTCCAATACGGTTTATAAAGCATCATCATAGTTCCAAAACAAAGTGCGAGCTAAGCTCTAGCACGTTTCACACAAGTGAAAATATCGAAATTCAGCGTGAGCGAGGCTCTAGCGCGAATTATATCACATACACACGATAGGCGACTCACATGCATTCAAAACATCTCAAAACATGCTTAGCACCTCACATGGGTTATTTCACAACATCATTCAAGTACTAGCCAGCCTATCCTTTTATTTGCTCAAATCAAAGCATTGTGTTTTGTAAAAGCATTCAAAACACATGATTTATGCAATTATTAGCCTTACTATCCCTTTTCAATAACCATTTCAAACAACCAAATTTCATACAAATACTCATAGTAATTTCCATACATCTTCAAACACATTTCTATAAGTCCATGCATATTTCCAAAGCCTATACACCCACAAAATACGAGCAGCTACCTCTATATACTTACAGAATTCCCTTACCCGAAATCGCGATGCGTGATTCCACTTCCTTAAAGCTGTTACTCGTACCACTCGATTCGTTTCCAACGGACTCTTCGGGACTGCACAAAATCATATCCCGCATTATATTCGATCCATATAATATGACATCGTGCGTTCACTATAGTCAATTCAACCTATAGTTTTCTATTAACGCTTATGAGGCCTCGTTTCATTACTTTACCCATAACTCGAGTCTATGGATTCTTTTAGGCCTATTAACTCATTCCAAACCGATATTAAATCGATATCAAGCTCATAGTGTTCATATTTCATTGATTTGCTCACTATGGCATTTATCAAGCATTTACATACTCATTTTCATAATTTCACTTAAACCCACATTATAACTCCACATAACCATTCCAAATCACCCATATTACTCATTTAACAACTTATCATAACCCATAAACTACTCCCCAAATCACACTTTCTCACACTAGAGGCATTCCATTTTCTAGGTTACATTTGTTTCTAACACAACCTAGGTGTTTCCATCCATCCATACTCATGCCAAACAACTCCAAAATCAATTAAATAGACAATGTATTTGGATTGGAGTGTTAAAATCTAACCAAATCTGATTTTTCTTCTTGCTCCAAATGTCAATGCCCTTAGCTCCTTTAATACCCACAATGGTGGGTTCCAACTATGTTGTTCTCTTCCTCAAGATGAACAACTTAGTGTCTAATGACCTCCCCTCAAATCTTACAGGAAATGGCTGATTTTAGAGAGAGAAAGTTAGGTTTTTGGGTTAAAAATGGAAGATTAGTGTTTTTCTCGAAATTTTCAGATTTTCAGCCCTCCTTTTATAGAAATAGCTTGAGGAGATCGATCTGGTCCAAGAGGAGATCGATCTGATCCCCTTAAATCTCTCATTTTCATGAAATTTTAAGCATGAGATCGATCTGTCGAAGCATGAGATCGATCTGCTCCCAAACAGAGAGCTAAGGAGATCGATCTGGGTGCTTGAGGATCGATCTTTTCATTACAAAATGCTTAGGAGATCGATCTGGCCCCATTGGAGATCGATCTGCTCTATTCCATTACCCAAATAAGAGCATTCTGGCTCTTCCAGATCGATCTATCATCCTATGAGATCGATCTGGCCTTCATACTTTCCAGATTTTCTGCAGTTTTCTTACTGCAACTCACACCCAATTGTCCTTAATCTACTGCCATGGTCATTTTCTCATCCATCCACCTTTATGACTTGAACATGGCATCCATTCCTACCTTATGCTCATTGAAACTTGTGTGCATTCATTGTATATCCAAAAGTATCACATTCCAAACTAAATGGAAGCATAACTTCATTCCATTTTACCACACTACTCATTTTGAGTTCTAATCAGATTCATTACTTGTAAGAACTCATTTCTTCATATGCATACAAAATGGAACTTGTGTGTACATTACAAAATCATACTATCATTATTTACATTGAATCCATGGACCTAAATCAATCGTACTTTACATTACAAGTCCATTCATATTTATTTGATCCAATTACACACATTACAATTTTACATATACGGGGTCTTATAGAACTGGCCTCATCGTCGCCGATCTGAGCGAGTCCACCACCAGATCTATGCTTCACGTGGCCAGATGGACCACCTGGAACTAGAAGCTGGTAGAGAACCAGCGACAGAGGCACGAACGGTGAGGGTTATGGTGAATCGATTCGGGTTGGTTCAACTAAAATGAAACTGTGGTGAACCGGATCGGACCGGTTCAACCAAAAAAAAGGAAAAAAAAGAGGAAAAAATGGGACAAAATTCAGGGATGCAATCGAGTTACGGGTAAGCCAATAAGCGGTTGAAATTGATCGATTTAATTTTTGGAATATTTAATTGAAATTATATTTGACCGAAATTGACTCGGTAAATATTAAACGTGTATCGCGACAATTAACAACAAACGAGAGTTCGAGTCAGCCTCGATTTACATGCTATCACAGAATCTCGGGTAAGTGAATCTCAATTTCTATAAATTGGATAGTTATAAGAGTTAGAAATTAATCGCGTAAGTTACGATTTATTCCATATAAATTTTCGTAATGCTTGGAATTGAAAATAGATTGTCGTAAATGATTTTCAACGGTTGGAAGAGACTAGAAATTGGATAAGATAACGTAACAGTGATGTTAGACTAAGAATTCGGCCAAATGTTCGTAATGGCCCAAGCTTGAGTAGCAATCGACCCAATTTAGATTATGGGCCCCACAGAAAGCCAAATAAAAGTAAATGAGCCCAATAAGTTAAATCGACTGTAGTAAATGAAGGAATATATTTATTAGGTTAAATTGATATGATAACTAATTTTCTGCAGCTCCAGAGATTGGATTAGGAGTAGATCGGACTGGACATGTCACGACCCATTTTCATTCCCTTTAACCGAAAATCACTATAATTTTTTCACGTTTTACTGTTACCTTACCCGATCGTGAACAAACTTACCACCACACTGTTGGGCTGTGAGTCAATAATAAACATCACAACTCATTCATTCTCAGTTAAATAAAACGATGTCATACATTTGAAAGTTAATCATTAACTTACATAAGTTATCTTCACTGACATCTACATCCCCCATAATTACATTTCAATTGACTACTGTGCTTTACATTATTTAGATACAAAAAGAAATCAATGTGTATATACCTCTCGTCGATGGAGGCAGCGGATGTCCAAAAATACAATGTCTCAATCCTCACTGGGCTACTATGCACGCTCTGTAGGGGGAAAAATAGAGAGGGATGAGCAACCACACGCTCAGTAAGGCAATAATGCAAGCATGGTAGATAACTTCTCTATCTACATGCTGATAGTGTTATGCATAAATCATTTATGGTAGGAGCATGAGGAAAAAAACTATGCCATATGAGTATACATATATATCATGTATCAAAATCATGTACATTGGCATATAAAACATGGTAAAAACATCATGTATAAACTCATAAAAAGGGTAATTCAATAAGAAACCTCCTTTTTAAACTCACATCATAAAACTCTTTCTCAAACACAAACAATCCCATCAAATCAATTCACAATCACAACCACATTTTCATTTCACCATTCACACATGAGTATAAAACTAGGTCACTATATCAAAAGTGCCTATTGTGAGACCCCGTATATGTATAATAGTATATATGTACATAGAAATGTAAATTAAGTGATGTATATGTGATGTAAGTCCATAAGTTAATGTACACGCTTGTAATAAGAGTTGTGATGGTACATACAAGTTACATTATGTATGAATGTAAAGAAATGGACTTAAGCATGTGGAGAATATGAGTAGAATGGATTATGAGTAGTGTGGTAAAAGGGAAGTAGAATTGCATAAGTTGTGCACTTCCATTTGGTTTATATCATGTAACTTTGGATATACAAAGGTTCTACACAAGTTTTAATGTGTATGAAGTGAGGATGGATGCCATTTTCAAGTCTCAAAGATGATTGGATGAGAAAATGATCATGGCAACAAAATGTATGAAGTTTGGTAATTGTTGCTACAGAAGAACTGCAAAAAATTTGGAAACTATGAAGGGCAGATCGATCTCATGGGATGAGAGATCGATCTGGAAGAGCCAGAATGCTCTTATTTGGGCAATAGAATAGAGCAGATCGATCTCCAATGGAGCCAGATCAATCTCCTAAGCATTCTGTAATGAAAAGATCGATCCCCAAGCACCCAGATCGATCTCCTTAGCTCTCTGTTTGGGAGCAAATCGATCTCATGCTTTAACAGATCGATCTCATGCTTAAAATGCCATGAAAAAGAGGGATTTAAGGGAACCAGATTGATCTCCTCTTGGACCAGATCGATCTCCTCAAGCTATTTCTATATAAGGAGTGCTGAAAATCTGAAAATTTTGGGAAAAATACTAACCTTCCACTTTCAACCCAAAAACCTAACTTTCTCTCTCTAAAAGCAGCCATTTTCAGTAAGATTTGAAGAGACACCATTAGAGGCAAAGTTGTTCCTATCAAAGAGGAGAACAACATAGTTGGAAGGCATTTTCCCATTGTTGGTATTGAAGGAGCTAAGGGCATTGTCATTTGGAGCAAAAAGAGAAATCAAATTGGGTAAGATTCTAACACTCCAACTATGGTACATTGTCTATATAATTGATTTTAGAGTTGTTTGGCATGAGTATGGATGGTTAGAAACTATCTAAAATGCATTGGAATGATTATGACCTAGAAATGGTCTAGAGTGAGAAAGTGGAATGTATGGAGATTAATGATGAATTTGATATGTAGAAGTTATTAATAGTGTTGTGGTATGATTTTAAGATATGGTTAGTGGATAAATTGTGAGATTTACCTAAAAGAGGTAAAATGTGGATTAAGGTATTTGTAAAATACATAAGTGAATAATATTGACTAGTGAGGTCAATTATGGGTTAAAAACATTAACTCAATTGATTGAATGAATGAATTGCAGCTTCCGAGGATACGCCGAGGCGAGTTGAGCCAAGAGCGTGAGAAGCTAAAAGGAAAGGAGTCACACCAAGTGAATCGAGGTAAGGGAATTGTGTGAACTCTTAGATATATCTGTGCACAACTTGGGCGCATTAAATGCTTTGCTAGAATGCATGAGACATTAGGAAATGATGTTGGCTGATTGAAGGGCAAAAGTTGGGAGTTTGACAAAATGTGCATGAAAACGAAAGCATATTGCTTTGAAAATCATGTTTTATTGCTTTTTAGCAAATGATTGGTAGGTTGGCTAACTTTGAAATGATTTGCAAAAGAAATGAGTATGTTTTGGTTTTATTAACCATATTTTGCAAAGTTTTAAGCCTCCTACATGATTTCGTGAGTATGAAAGTGTGCTAAAGTATGACTCGCACGAGATTTAATGTGTTTTATACACATAAGTGCTAGAGGCACTAGTTTTCACATGGAATTCATATTTTTTTTGGCATTGTGCTTGGAGTTTGTCTCGCACTGGATGCCCACCTTGCATGTTGTCGTGTTTGGAGCTTCGAGTAGACTGGGTGTCACATCGATTAAATAGGCTCACACGTGTATTATTTTAACATGATTAATTAGTCGTGTTAAGAGCTTCGGGTAGACAAGAGGTCGTACCGATTAAATAGGCTCACATGTGCGTTTGAGATGTGGCGTGATATGATGTGTTGATTGGGTCCACGGAGTATGTTGTACCGTGCATGTAGCATGGAGTACGTTGTACCGTGTTGAGTTGTGATGTGCCATCTTCAGACAAGATCTGCTATGGACCGATGGGTAGGATTTGACCCACCTCCCATGTGGAAGCAGATAGTGGTGATATCCCGCACACCTGATCCGTGTAGCCGGTATCACAGGTTATGTACATAGGCCTTAAGGTTATTACCTATTGTTGAACTGCCTATCTCACATGTCTACTGCTCTTTGAGAATAAATTCATGTTTGAAATGATTCGTGGGTTAGGAAAGTCCGAGAGATGGGCCGAGACCTGACCAGTGTTGAATTGATTTGTTAATGATTTTTAAAGTGCACGGATGCATGATGTTTAATGCCATGCTTTATTGTGAAAATGCATGATGTTTAATGCCATGCTTTATTGTGAAAATGCATAATGGTTAATGCCATGCTATTTGAGAAAATGCATGACGGGTAATGCCATGCTTTTATTGTGAATTATGCATGATGATTTATACTATGCTTTGAGTTGAAATGTGCACTGGATTTTAATAGCATGAATGCTTTACATACCATTAACACAATCATACACTCATGTTTTGAGATAAATGATGAATTAAATGCTTTTGAGCATGGCATCACAATCACGCAGATAGTGCAGTATCTACCTGTTCGCATGATTGCCTTACTGAGCGTGTGGTTTGCTCACCCCCTTATTTTCCCCCTCTCTACAGAGATTTGAGTATAGAGTGAGCGTGACTGGAGGCGTTCCCTTTTTGGTAATCCGTTGCATCCCATCGCTAAAGGTATACACACTGTTGAAATTTTGTATCTAAACTTACGATAGCATAGTAGCATTTTGTATGTAACTATTGGGGATGTAAAACAATGTAAACACATGTAAAACCTCTGATATATATACATTTATACAAGTGTTTACTTACAAATAATATACAAATTGAATTGGTATGGTGGAGTGAGTTAGACGTCGACACACAGCCCAACTGTTGAGTGTGGTTATTCACGATCAAGGAAGGATGACTAATAATTGATGCATAAAAATGAAAAAAATTTGTACATATTTTGGTGAGTTGAGGGTCGTGACAGAAGTTAGTATCAAAGCTTGAGTTGGTCTGACGTGTGTCGTGTCTAAAATATTTAATAAGTTAGAAAAATTACATCCCCATGTTACTGTGCTTGTTTAGATACAATTTTGTGTGTGTCGATGGGTTGACTAAGTAATTGGTTGTGAATGTAGGGAATTGAGTAAATATGCCTCATACCAGTCACGGTAGAAGGATGAGAGCATAGGCTCGAGGTCGTAGAGGTAGGCCTGGGGGTCATATTGAGCCAGAAACACACGAGGCTCAGGATGATGTTGAGGTGGAGTTGGTCACCCAATCTTTATCTGGAGTTGGCGTTAGACAGAGTCTCGCTACACAGGGTGATGCCGAGCAGGCGGCAGCTCTTGAGGCACGGGCAAGGGAAGCCCAGAGACCTCAGACGACAGATACCCCACCTGCACAGGAAGTGCCTACGCCGGTTCCTACACCAGGCAGTGGAGGTTGGGGATATGGATGTGATTTGGATAGACTGCGGCAGTTCCAGAAGTTTGGACCGTCGTCTTTCAATGGAGTAAAGGACCCAGTAGCGACTGAGGCTTGGATCAATGAGATCAAGAAATTATATGGGTTCTTTGAGTGTACTACCACCGAGATGGTAGCGTTTGCCACTTTTATGCTGAAGGGGTTAGCAGAACATTAGTGGAAGTCCACCAGGCCTATTTTGAGAGCCTAACATACTGAGATCAGCTGGGATGTATTTTTAGAGGCCTTTCGGAGACAGTATGTTCCGGATACCGCACAGCGGAAGCTAAAGATGGCATTTTTAGCACTGACCCAAGGGAGCAGGACTGTGGATGAGTATGAGACTGCTTTTATCTCCCTGGGCAGATATGATCCCAACACAATGAGTAATGAGGTCGAGAAGATCCAGAAGTTTGTGGATGGATTGAGACCGACCATTAGGTCTAGACTGGTTCCCCTGGATATACCGACCTATGAGGAGGCAGTGCGTAGGGCGTAATTATGTGAACAAGATGTTGATAGAATCGCCTCAGAGTTTGAAAAGGTTGCTAAGATGAGGGACAGAGATAAGAAGAGACCAATGATGGATAGAGGCTTCAGTTATAAAGGAAGTAAAAGATTCTTTGGAAAGAGGCCGAGGATTGATGAGATTAGGGAGAGGACAGTTATTACTCCCATGTATCCAGCCATTACTCTAGCTAAGGGAATCGTGATTGGAGGGCCACGACCTACTACAGAACAGTGTGGCAAGTGTGACAGGTACCATGGTACTCGACCATGCTATGGATCTCCTGTAGTATGCTTTAGATGTGGGAAGCCAGGGCACATAATCAGAGATTGCCTAGAGATGATAGAGAGAGCTCCACAGAAGGGCAAGGAGCTAGAGAGAGCTCCAGTTGGTACAGCTGCTCCGAGGAGGAGGGCTACAGCTGAGGAAAAGGGGAAGCAAGCAGTGGGTGTGAGCAGAGGACGAGTGCACGCGCTGGACCAGGACACTGCGAATCAGTCATCGGATGTGGTAAAAGGTACCATCCAAATCTTTGATTTAGAAGCTTATGTACTGTTTGATCCTGGTGCCACGCATTCTTTTGTATCACCATCCCTTGCATGTAAATTGTTGAAGCATGTAAAACCCACACTGCTTGATAAGATGCTGTTGATACCCCTATGAATGATAGTCAGTTGACTGAGCATGTATATAGGGATTGTAAGACGAAGATAGGAGGTAAAGAGATGGCAGCTGATTTAATTTTATTAAATATGAGTGATTTTGATGTAATCCTAGGGATGGATTGGCTGGCTGCAAATCATATTGTTATGGATTGTCATGCAAAAACTTTGATGTTTCCTAAGATAGACAATCTTGTAGTAATTTTTGTGAAATGAAGCTAAAGAACATTATTTTTATAAGTGTGATGAGTACAATTTTGATACATGATGTATGAAAGATAAATTTGATTTCATTTATTTATGTGATGTGATGATTTATGATTACTAATGGTGGAAAGAATAATGTGAAGGGCTTATCGCTTATGTGATTGAGATGGATAAGGCACGTCCAGAATTGGGAGACATACCAGTGGTTAAGGAGTTTCCAGATGTCTTTCTGGATGAGTTACCAGGGTTACATCCAGATAGAGAGATGGAGTTTGGTATAGACTTGGCACCTGGTATAGAGCCGATGTCCATGCCACCGTACAGGATGGCTCAAGTTGAGTTGGAAGAGTTAAGGAAATAGCTACAAGAGTTGCTGGAGAAGGGGTTCATCAAGCCGAGCGTCTCACCTTGGGGAGCACCGGTTCTGTTTGTAAGGAAGAAGGATGGAAGCCTCCGACTATGTATAGATTACCAGTTGTTGAATAAGGCCACCATCAAGAATAAGTATCTCCTTCCACGCATCGATGACTTGTTGGATCAGCTTAAGGGAGCGCAGGTCTTTTCCAAGATAGATTTGAGATCAGGGTACCATCAGTTGAAGATACGAGGTGGAGATATACCCAAGACAGCTTTTCGCACCCGGTATGGACATTATGAGTTTATGGTTATGCCATTTGGGTTGACGAATGCTCCCACAGCTTTTATGTCATTGGTGAATGAGGTATTCCACCAGTATTTGGATCGATTTGTTATTGTGCTTATTGATGATATACTGGTGTATTCAAGGTCTAGAGAGGAGCATGAACGACACCTAAGGATAGTGCTGCAAACCCTCCGAGAGAAGAAGTTGTACGCTAAACTCAGCAAGTTCAACTTTTGGTTGGAACAGATCTCTTTTCTTGGTCACATAGTATCGAGAGATGGAGTGTCAGTGGATCCATCTAAGATTGAGGCCGTAGTTCAGTGGCAGAGACCCCGGACAGTGACAGAGATCAGAAGTTTCCTGGGTTTAGCTGGGTATTACCGAAGGTTTGTAGAGGGATTCTCAAGATTAGCTGCTCCTTTGACACGCCTCACAAGAAAGAATGTGGAGTTTGTGTGGGACGATAAGTGTGAAGAAAGTTTTGAGGAGCTGAAAAGGAGATTAACCACAGCTCCGATTCTCACCATTCCTACCAGCTCAGGAGGTTTCTCGGTGTATGCGGATGCTTCACATCTAGGATTGGGTTGTGTATTGATGCGAGATGGGAAGGTAGTAGCTTATGGATCAAGACAGTTAAAGGATCATAAGAGGAACTAACTGACCCATGACTTAGAGTTGGCAGCGGTGGTGTTTGCGCTGAAGATATGGCGCCACTACCTCTATGGTGAGAGATTTCAGATTTATATAGATCATAAGGGCCTTAAGTACATGTTCTCACAGAAAGAGTTGAACATGAGATAGAGGAGATGGCTCGAGCTGTTAAAGGATTATGATTGTGAGATCCTGTACCACCCGGATAAAGCAAATGTGGTTGTTGATGCATTGAGTAGGAAGCATCTCGGGATGGTGTCATTTATGATGGTCAGGGAACACGAGCTGTTGGAACAGTTCACGAACCTCAATTTGGATATGACCCCACCTGACGCTGATAGTGGATTTATGATAGCTAGCCTGCAGTTGGAATCAGATTTGGTAGATAGAATCTGACAGGCTCAGCGAGTTGATCAGCAGTGTAGTGATATTGTCGGGCAGATACAGAGGGGGTATAGACACGGACTTTGGGTTAAGTTTGGATTGATTGTTGAGGTTTAGAGGTAGGATATGTGTTCCTGATGACTCAGAGATCAGAAGGTTGATCCTGACAGAGGCTCACTCATCAAAGTATACGATACATCCAGGGGGTACCAAGATGTATCAAAACCTTCGAAAGGTTTATTGGTGGTCGGGAATGAAAAAGCACGTTGCTAAATATGTTGTTAAGTGTCTCGTTTGTCAGCAGGTGAAGGTAGAGCATTAGAAGCCTGCAGGATTATTACAGCCTCTATCGATACTGACATGGAAGTAGGAGCATGTCACCATGGATTTTGCGATGGGATTATCGAGGACCCAGAGAGGTCATGATGCCATATGGGTGATTGTGGATCAGTTGACGAAATCAGCCCATTTTCTAACTATGAGAGCTACTGATACTCTGAGCCAGTTAGCGAACCTATATGTGCGCGAGATAGTGAGGCTACATGGAATTCCAGTGAGCATTGTTTCTGATAGGGATGCCCGCTTCACTTCCTACTTTTGGGAATGTTTTCAGGAAGCGATGGGGACCCAGTTGAGTTTTAGCATCGCATTTCATCCTCAGACAGATGGTCAGTCAGAGAGGACTATACAGACCCTGGAGGATATGTTGAGAACGTGTGCATTGGATTTTAGAGGCTTTTGGGATGACCATTTGCCACTCGCAGAGTTCGCGTATAATAACAGTTTTCATGCGAGTATCGGGATGGCACCATATGAGGTATTGTATGGGCGTAGATGTCGTTCCCCTATTAGATGGAAAGAGGTTGGTGACAGATAGATCTTTGCTCCCGACTTGGTTAGACAAGCCTCTGAGGACGTCCAATTGATATGTGAGAGGTTACGGACAGCTTAGAGCAGGCAAAAGAGTTATGCTGACAGGAGATGGAGACCACTAGAGTTTGATGTGGGTGAGTCTGTGTTTTTAAAAGTTTCCCTTCGAAGGGAATTAGGAGATTCGGGAAGAAGGGAAAGTTGAGCCCTCGATATATAGGGCCATTTGAGATACTTGATAAGGTGGGAGATAAGGCTTATAGATTGGCATTGCCACCAGAGTTGGCAAGTGTGCATAACGTCTTCCACGTATCCATGTTGAGGAAGTATCACCCGGATCCGACGCATGTAATAAGGTATAAGCCATTGGAGCTCAACGAGGGTATGACATATGTTGAGAAGCCAGTTCGGGTACTGGACAGAAAAGAGAAAGTGTTGAGGACAAAGACAATTTTCTTAGTGAAAGTGCTTTGGCAACATCACACTGTGGAAGAAGCCACATGGGAATTGGAGAGTTTGATGCTGGAGAAGTATCCCTAGTTGTTCACAAAATAATTGGTTCTAATTTGGAGGACCAAATTTTTCAAGTGGGGGAGAATGTGAGATCCCGTATATGTATAATAGTATATATGTACATAGAAATGTAAATTAAGTGATGTATATGTGATGTAAGTCCATAAGTTAATGTACACGCTTGTAATAAGAGTTGTGATGATACATACAAGTTACATTATGTATGAATGTAAAGAAATTGACTTAAGCATGTGGAGAATATGAGTAGAATGGATTATGAGTAGTGTGGTAAAATGGAAGTAGAATTGCATAAGTTGTGCACTTCCATTTGATTTATATCATGTAACTTTGGATATACAAAGGTTCTACACAAGTTTTAATGTGTATGAAGTGAGGATGGATGCCATTTTCAAGTCTCAAAGATGATTGGATGAGAAAATGATCATGGCAACAAAATGTATGAAGTTTGGTAAGTGTTGCTGCAGAAGAACTGCAGAAAATCTGTAAACTATGAAGGGCAGATCGATCTCATGGGATGAGAGATCGATCTGGAAGAGCCAGAATACTCTTATTTGGGCAATGGAATAGAGCAAATCGATCTCCAATGGAGCCAGATCTATCTCCTAAGCATTCTGTAATGAAAAGATCGATCCCCAAGCACCCAGATCGATCTCCTTAGCTCTCTGTTTGGGAGCAGATCGATCTCATACTTCGACAAATCGATCTCATGCTTAAAATGCAGTGAAAAAGAGGGATTTAAAGGGACCAGATCTATCTCCTCTTGGACCAGATCGATCTCCTCAAGTTATTTCTATATAAGGAGTGTTGAAAATCTGAAAATTTTAGGAAAAACACTAACCTTCCACTTTTAACCCAAAAACCTAACTTTCTCTCTCTAAATCAGCCATTTTTAGTAAGATTTGAAGAGAGACCATTAGAGGCAAAGTTGTTCCTCTCAAAGAGGAGAACAACATAGTTGGAAGGCATTTTCCCATTGTTGGTATTGAAGGAGCTAAGGGCATTGTCATTTGGAGCAAGAAGAGAAATCAAATTGGGTAAGATTCTAACACTCCAACTATGGTACATTGTCTATATAATTGATTTTGGAGTTGTTTGGCATGAGTATGGATGGTTAGAAACTATCTAAAATGCATTGGAATGATTATGACCTAGAAATGGTCTAGAGTGAGAAAGTGGAATGTATGGAGATTAATGATGAATGAGATATGTAGAAGTTATTAATAGTGTTGTGGTATGATTTTAAGATATGGTTAGTGGATAAATTGTGAGATTTACCTAAAAGAGGTAAAATGTGGATTAAGGCATTTGTAAAATGCATAAGTGAATAATATTGACTAGTGAGGTCAATTATGGGTTAAAAACATTAACTCAATTGATTGAATGAATGAATCGCAGCTTCCGAGGATGCGCCGAGGCGAGTTGAGCAAGAGCGTGAGAAGCTAAAAGGAAAGGAGTCACACCAAGTGAATCGAGGTAAGGGAATTGTGTGAACTCTTAGAGATATCTGTGCTTAACTTGGGTGCATTAAATGCTTTGCTAGAATGCATGAGACATTAGGAAATGATGTTGGGCGATTGAAGGGCAAAAGTTGGGAGTTTGACAAAATGTGCATGAAAACAAAAGCATATTGCTTTGAAAATCATGTTTTATTGCTTTTTAGCAAATGATTGGTAGGTTGGCTAACATTGAAATGATTTGCAAAAGAAATGAGTGTGTTTTGGTTTTGTTAACCATATTTTGCAAAGTTTTAAGCCACCTACATGATTTCATGAGTATGAAAGCGTGCTAGAGTATGACTCGCACGAGATTTGATGTGTTTTATACACATGAGTGCTAGAGGCACTAGTTTTCACATAGAATTCATATTTGTTTTGGCATTGTGCTTGGAGTTTATCTCGCACTGGATGCCCATCTTGCTTGTTACCATGTTTGGAGTTTCGAGTAGACTGGGTGTCACATCGATTAAATAGGCTCACACGTGTATTGTTTTGACATGATTAATTAGCCATGTTAGGAGCTTCGGGTAGACGAGAGGTCGTACCGATTAAATAGGCTCACATGTGCGTTTGAGATGTGGCGTGATATGATGTGTTGATTGGGTTCATGGAGTACGTTGTACCGTGCATGTAGCATGGAGTACGTTGTACCGTGTTGAGTTGTGATGTGCCGTCTTCGGATGAGATCTGCTATGGACCGGCATGTAGGATTTGACCCACCTCCCATGTGGAAGCAGATAGTGTTGATATCCCGCACACCTGATCCGTGTAGCCGGTATCACAGGTTATGTACATAGGCCTTGAGGTTATTACCTGTTGTTGAACTACCTATCTCACATGTCTACTGCTATTTGAGAATAAATCCATATTTGAAATGATTTGTGGGTTAGGAAAGTTCGAGGGATGGGCCGAGACTTGACCAGTGTTGAATTGATTTGTTAATGGTTTTTAAAGTGCACGGATGCATGATGTTTAATGCCATGCTTTATTATGAAAATGCATGATGTTTAATGCCTTGCTTTATTGTGAAAATGCATGATGATTAATGCCATGCTATTTGAGAAAATGCATGATGGGTAATGCCATGCTTTTATTATGAATTATGCATGATGATTTATACCATGCTTTGAGTTGAAATGTGCACTGGATTTTAATAGCATGAATGCTTTACATACCATTAACACAATCATACACTCATGTTTTGAGATAAATGATAAATTAAATGCTTTTGAGCATGGCATCACGATCACGTAGATAGTGCAGTATCTACCTGTTCGCATGATTGCCTTACTGAGCGTGTGGTTTGCTCACCCCCCTTATTTTCCCCATCTCTACAGATATTTGAGTATAGAGTGAGCATGACTGGAGGCATTCCTTTTTTGGTAATCCGCACCATCCCATCGCTAAAGGTATACACACTGTTGAAATTTTGTATCTAAACTTACGATAGCACAGTAGCATTTTGTATGTAACTATTGGGGATGTAAAACAATGTAAACACATGTACCAACTCTGATAAATTACATTTATACAAGTATTTACTTACGAATAATCTACAACTTGAATTGGTATGGTGGAGTGAGTTAGACATCGACACACAGCCCAACTGTTGAGAGTGTGGTTGTTCACGATCAAGGAAGGATGACTAATAATTGATGCATGAAAATGCAAAAAATTTGTACGTATTTTGGTGAGTTGAGGGTCGTGACACCTATGTGGACCAACTACATCATAAATCATCCCAGACCACACGCATCCAAGTGAGTGGGGTATCGTGCTGGCACGGAGGTGGATTATCCCTCGCCAGACTTCCTCATCACATGACCATCACGCGGTACATCGTACTCCATGTGATATACACGGTACAGCGTACTCCGCGGACTCATATCTTAATTGGGGGTGTCATTCCTAGGTCTTACCTACCCCATACCAAGAGTTTTCCATATCCGTGAAGGAGAGCCTCCCTGCCGAATAGAGCCTCCCCACTCCTCCAGGGCTTAAGGATGTTGGCTTAAGGATCCTTCCGTAATAGAGCCTCCCCATCGAACAGAGCCTCCTCGCTTCTTTGGGCTTAAGGATGTTAACTTAAGGATGTAGGGCTTAAAGATCTTATCGTAAGAGAGCCTCTCCACCGAACAGAGCCTCCCCACTTAACAGAACCTCCCCGCCTCTTTGGGCTTAAGGATGTTAGCTTTAAGGATGTAGGGCTTAAGGATCTTACCAACTTTCACAACCTTATACGTATCACAATGTGCAAACTTGTGCAAGCAAAGCTCTAGCACGACTCATGCATCCTATCATAAAGAGATTGCGTACGAGCATAGCTCTAGTACGGTTTATAAACATCATCATAGTTTCCAAATCAAGGTGCGAGCTAAGCTCCAGCACGTTTCATACAAATGAAAACATCAATACCCGGTGTGAGCTAGGCTCCAGCACAGTTTAATTCACATAAACATGATATGGGCTCATAAGCTTTCAAAACCAATCTCAAAACATATTTGGCACTTCACATGTGCCATCACAAACATCAAACCACAATAGCCAACCTATCTATCAATTCGTTTAAAACCAAACACATGTTTTGTGAAAGCATTCAAAACACTTGATTTATGTAATTTTTAGCCTTACTATCCCTTTTTATACATCTATGTAAAACCAAATCATCCAATATTCACAACTATTTTCGCATACCAAACAACCAATTTCTCAAACGTTCATGCATTTCATAAACACCCTGTAATCCCACAAATTACGAGCAGCTACCTCTATATACTTATAGAATTCCCTTACCTGGAATCGCTATGTGTGATTCCACTTCCTTAAGCTGCTTACTCGTACGGTTCGATTTGTCTCCAACGGACTCCTCAAAACTGTGCATAATCATAGTTCACATTATATTCGATCCTTATAACAGGACACCGTGCGTTCACTATAGTCGATTCGACCTATAGTTTCTATTAACGCTCATAGGGCCTTGTTTCGTTTCTTTACCCATAACTCGAGTCTATGGATTCCTTTTAGGCATATTAACTTATTCCAAATCGATACTAAGTCGACATTAAGCTCATAGTGTTCATATTTCATGAATTCACTCACTATGGCATTTATCAAGCATTTACATACTCATTTCCCTAATTTCACTTAAACCCACACTATAATTCCATTTAACCATCCAAAATCATACACATTACCTCAATAACAACTTCAGCATGCCCATAAACCATAAACTCATTCAACCCATTTCTTCTCACATTATACCATTCTAGGTTTTCTAGGTCACACCAATTCCACCACATCTCTAGATAATCTATCCATCAATACACATCCAACTCAACTCCAAAATCACTTAAATAAACAATGTACTTGGATTGGAGTATTAAAATCTTACCAAAATCTGATTTTTCTTCTTGCTCCAAATGTCAATGCCCTTAGCTCCTTCAATACCAACAATGGGATTTTGGGTTCCAACTATGTTGTTCTCTTCCTCAAGATGAACAATTTTGCTTCTAATGGCCTCCTCTCAATTCTTACTGGAAATGACTGATTTTAGAGAGAGAAAGTTAGGTTTTTGGGTTAGAAATGGAAAATTGGTGTTTTTCCTGAAATTTTTAGATTTTCAGCACTCCTTTTATAGAAATCACTTGAAGAGATCTTTTATAGAAATCACTTGAAGAGATCGATTTGGTCCAAGAGAAGATCGATCGGGTCCCTTAAATCTCTCATTTTTACGGCATTTTAAGCATGAGATCGATCTGTCGAAGCATGAGATCGATCTGCTCCCAAACAGAGAGCTAAGGAGATTGATCTGTATGCTTGAGGATCGATCTTTTCATTATAAAATGCTTAGGAGATCGATCTGGCCCCATTGGAGATCGATCTGCTCTATTCCATTGCCCAAATAAGAGCATTCTGGCTCTTCCAGATCGATCTCTCATCCTATGAGATCGATCTGGCCTTCATACTTCCTAGATTTTCTGCAGTTCTCCTACTGCAACTCACACCAAAACACCCTTAATTTGCTACCATAGCCATTTTCTCATCCATCCTCCTTTATAACTTGAAAATGGCATCTATTCATACCTTATGCACATTGAAACTTGTGTGCATTCATTGTATATCCCAAGGTACACTATATAAAACCAAATGGAAGCATTTATATTCATACAACTTTCTTCCATTTACCACACTATTCATTTTGAGTTCTAATCACATCCATCACTTATAAGAACTCATTTCTTCATATTCATACTCAATGAAACTTGTATGTACGTTACAAATCATATTACACATACGTACATTGAATCCATGGACTTACATCAATTACAATATACCTTACAAGTCCATTGGCATTCATTGATCCAATTACACACATTACAACTATACATGTACGGGGTCTCACAGGACAAACTTCCAGCAGTGAAAATTTACCACACTCGACTTGATACGAGGTAAGGGAATTTTGTAAGTACTTAGAAATATCTATGTATATTTTTTAGGGGATTTACAAGGCCTAAAATTTCTTAAAGTATCTAGAAATGAAATAATAATTTTTGCAAAAATCGAGGTATCGATGGAAAAAGACCGTTTTGCCCATAGTTAGGAATTTTACAAAAAGGGTAGTAAGGCTAATAAATTGCATGAATAACATGTTTTTGATATTTTTTATGAAATATATTGCTTGATTTAAGCAATTTATCGATAGGCTGACTATTGATCTTCATGATTTGCATGAAAGAGGCACGTGTGAGGTGCCAATTATGATTTTGAAAGTGTTTTATCGAAATAAAGCAACCTATCAGATTTATATGAGTATAAATCATGCTAGAGCCTTGCTCGCACTGGATTTTGATGTTTTGACTTACATACAGAGTGCTGGAGCCTCACTCGCACTGAGTTTTACTGATTTATATGCATGAAAATTGTATTGTAACCTTGCTCGTACGTAATTTTACATTGATTTATTGTTTATAAAATCATACTGGAGCTTTGCTCATACATACACTGATTTATTACGCATTAAAGCCATACTGGAACGTTACTCGTACGAGGATTTTTGTATGTGCATAAAACCGTGCTTGAGCTTTGATCGCATGAGATTTTAGATATCATGATATACATGGCGTTGTGCTGGAGCTTCGCTCGCACTAGACGTGATAGACATGCATAGAGCCATGCTGAAGCCGCCTGTAGATTGTGTCACAGTGAGATGATATGCTCACACGTATATGTTGAGACATAGGTTGGTTATTGACATGGTATGGGGTGGATAAGACCTATGGCAGACATCCCTAAATTGTGAAATGGGTTCATGGACTATGTTATACCGTGTATGTCACACGGAGTACGTTGTACCATGTAGTCATGACTATGAGATTGGTGATTTGATATTCTAGTGGGTAGGACTGATCCACCTCCCATTGCAGTCGTAATACCCCACACACCGGGATCCGTGTAGCATGGGATCACAGGGACATAGTCCTCGATTTTTCCTATACAGTAACCTATATGCCTCACGTGATATTATACGATCTATATAGACCAGGGCAGACCCGAAGGAGGGGTTACACCTCAATTTGTGATTTTAAAATGAAATGTGGTTTTAAAGATGTGTTGATGAGTTTTACTAAGTTTTGATAATATGTTAAACCTTGAGGGGTTGTTTTATGCTGAGTTTTTCAATGTGTTAAGCATGAAACATTGACATGATGATTTTCCATAGTTACATGCCTATTTTCATGTTTTCAGTACGTGATATATTTCTATAAACATGTGGCATAGTTTTAATTATACCTCATACTCTGGATATAAATGATTTTATATCATGACATTATAAGCATGTAAATAGTGTAGTTATCTACCTGCTTACATTATTGCTTTACGAAGCAAGTTGTGCTCACCCTTTCACTTTCCATCCCTACAGAGCATCCACAGTAGTTGAGAGTGGGTAGAGATTGCATTCCTTGTTATCCACTACTTCCCATCACGAATCAGGTATACACTTGTAAAGTTTTTGTATCTGAATATGTTAAAGAACAGTACTGTACATGGATGGAATAACGGGGATGTACACCTATGTAAATACAGTTATGAATGTAATTAGTTAAAGTCAAAGGACAATAGATCATAATATGTAAATGTGATATGAAAATGGATGTTAAGGTAAGTGTGAGACCCCGTACAAGTATAGTTGTAACGTGTGTAATGGGATCAATTAATGTGAATGGACTTGTAATGTAAAGCATAAGTGGTGTAAGTCCACGGATTCAATGTACATATGTGTAATATGATTTGTAATGTACATACAAGTTTCATTGAGTATGAATATGAAAAAATGAGTTCTTGCAAGTGATAAATGTGATTAGAACTCAAAATGAATAGTGTGGTAAATGGAAGAAAGTTGTATGAATATAAATGCTTCCATTTGGTTTTAGATAGTGTACCTTGAGATATACAATGAATGCACACAAGTTATAAAGGATGATGGATGAGAAAATGGCTATGGTAGCAAATTAAAGGTGTTTTGCTGTGAGTTGCAACAGGAGAACTGTAGAAAATCTAAAAAATACAAAGGTCAGATCGATCTCATAGGATGAGAGATCGATCTAGAAGAGCCAGAATGCTCTTATTTGGGCAATGGAATAGAGCAGATCGATCTCCAATGGGGCCAAATCGATCTCCTAAGCATTCTGTAATGAAAAGATCGATCCTCAATGGGGCCAAATCGATCTCCTAAGCATTCTGTAATGAAAAGATCGATCCTCAAGCATACAAATCGATCTCCTTAGCTCTCTGTTTGGGAGCAGATCGATCTCATGCTTTGACAGATCGATCTCATGCTTAAATTACCATGAAATAGAGGGATTTAGGGGGACCAGATCGATCTCGTCTTGGTGCAGATCGATCTCCTCAAGCTATTTCTATAAAAGGAGTGCTGAAAATCTAAAAATTTTGGGAAAAACACCAATCTTCCATTTCTAACCCAAAAACCTAACTTTCTCTCTCTAAAATCAGCCATTTCCAGTAAGAATTGAGGGAAGGCCATTAGAAGTAAAGTTGTTCATCTTAGAGAAGAGAACAACATAGTTGGAACCCAAAATCCCATTGTTGGTATTAAAGGAGATAAGGGCATTGACATTTGGAGCAAGAAGAAAAATTAGATTTTGTAAGATTCTAATACTCCAATCAAAGTACATTGTTTATTTAAGTGATTTTGGAGTTGAGTTGAATGTGTATTGATGGATAAATTATCTAGGGATGTGGTGGATTTGGTGTGACCTAGAAAACCTAGAATGGGTATAATGTGAGAAGATATGGGTTAAATGAGTTTATGATTTATGGGCATGCTAAAGTTGTTATTGAGGTAATGTGTATGATTTTAGATGGTTAAATGGAATTACATTGTGGGTTTAAGTGAAATTATGAAAATGAGTATGTAAATGCTTGATAAATGCCATAGTGAAGAAGTCAATGAAATATGAACACTATGGAGTTAGTATCGATTTAATATCAATTTGGAATGAGTTGATAGGCCTAAAAGGAATCCATAGACAAGAGAAATGAAACAAGGACTTAAGAGCGTTAATAGAAACTATAGGTCGAATCGACTATAGTGAATGCACGGAGTCCTGTTATATATATGGATCGAACATAATGTGAAATATGATTATGCGCAGTTTCGAAGAGTCCGGTGTAGACGAATCGAACCGTACGAGTAAGGAAGTGGAATCACGTATCGCGATTCCAGGTAAGGGAATTCTGTAGGTATATAGAGGTAGCTGCTCGTATTTTGTAGGTATATATGGCTTTGGAAATATGCATGGATTTATAGAAATGTATTTTGACGATGTATGGATGTGACTATGAATAATTGTATGAGATTTGGTGGTTGAAATGGCATTGTAAAGAAAATGGATAGTAAGGCTAATAATTGCATAAATCAAGTGTTTTGAAGGTTTTCACAAAACATGTGTTTGGTTTTAAACAAATTGATAGATAGGTTGGCTATTGTGGTTTGATGTTTGTGATAACACATGAGAAGTGCCAAATATGTTTTGAGATTAGTTTTGAAAGCTTATGAGCCGCCTATCATGTTTATGTGAATTAAACCGTGCTGGAGCCTAGCTCGCACCTGGTATTGATGTTTTCATTTGTATGAAACATGCTGGAGCTTAGCTCGCACATTTATTTGGAAACTATGATGATGTTTATAAACCGTACTGGAGCTTCTGCTCATACGTGGCTTTTGAGTGGTTTGTCTTATGAGTATAACCGTACTAGAGCTATGCTCGTACGTGATCTCTTTATGATAGGATGCATGAGTAGTGCTAGAGCTTTACTTGCACAAGTTTGCACATTGTGATATGTATAAGGTTATGAAAGTTGGTAAGATCCTTAAGCCCTACATCCTTAAGCTAACATCCTTAAGCCCGAGGAGGCGAAAAGGCTCTGTTAGGTGAGGAGGCCCTGTTCGGTGGAGAGGCTCTCTTACTGTAAGATCCTTAAGCCCTACATCCTTAAGCTAACATCTTTAAGCCCAAAGAGGCGGGGAGACTCTGTTCGGCAGGTAGGGTCTCCTTCACGGATATGGAAAACTCTTGGTATGGGGTAGGTAAGACCTAGGAATGGCACCCCCAATTACGATATGAGTCCGCGAAGTACGCCGGGTATATCACATGGAGTACGAAGCGTGATGGTTATGTGATGAGGAAGTCTGGCGAGGGATAATCCGTGCCAACACGTGTGAGACCCCGTATATGTATAAGGGTATATATGTACATAGAAATGTAAATAGAGTTGTACTATAAATTCATGAGTGAAGTATATGTGATGTAAGTCCAAAGTAATGTACACACTTATAATGAGAGTGGTAATTGTACATACAAGTTACATTAAGTATGAATGTGAAGAAATGGACTTAAACATGTGGAGAATGTGTGTAGAATGGATTATGAGTAGTTTGGTAAAATGGAAGTAGAATTGCATAAGATGTGCACTTCCATTTTTGTTTATATTAAGTACCATTGGTCATACAAAGATTCTACACAAGTTTTAATGTGTATGAAGTGAGGATGGATGCCATTTTCAAGTCTCAAAGATGAATGGATGAGAAAAGGATTATGGTAGCAAATTAAGGAGGTTTGAGAATGAGTTGCTGTAGAAGAACTGCAGAAAATCTGGAAACTATGAAGGGCAGATCAATCTCATGGGATGAGAGATCGATCTGAAAGAGCCAAAATGCTCTTATTTGGGCAAAGGAATAGAGCAGATCGATCTCCAATGGAGCTAGATCGATCTCCTAAGCATTCTGTAGTGAAAAGATCGATCCCCAAGCATCCAGATCGATCTCTTTAGCTCTCTGTTTGGGAGCAGATCGATCTCATGCTTCGACAGATCGATCTCATGCTTAAAATGCCGTGAAAAAGAGGGATTTAAAGGGACCAGATCGATCTCCTCAAGCTATTTCTATATAAGGAGTGCTGAAAATTAGAAAATTTTGGGAAAAACACTAACCTTCCACTTTCAACCCAAAAGCCTAACTTTCTCTCTCTAAAATCAGCCATTTTCAGTGATGTTTGAAGAGAGACCATTAGAGGCAAAGTTGTTCCTATCAAAGAGAAGAACAACATAGTTGGAAAGCATTTTCCCATTGTTGGTATTGAAGGAGTTAAGGGCATTGCCATTTGGAGCAAGAAGAGAAATCAAATTGGGTAAGATTCTAACACTCCAACTACGGTACATTGTTTATATAATTGATTTTGGAGTTGTTTGGCATGAGTATGGATGGTTAGAAACTATCTAAAATGCATTGGAAAGATTATGACCTAGAAATGGTCTAGAGTGAGAAAGTGGAATGTATGGAGATTAATGATGAATGAGATATGTAGAAGTTATTAATAGTGTTGTGGAATGATTTTAAGATGTGGTTAGTAGATAAATTGTGAGATTTACCTAAAAGAGGTAAAATGTGGAATAAGGTATTGGTAAAATGCATAAGTGAGTAATATTGACTAGTGAGGTCAATTATGGGTTAAATACATTAACTCAATTGATTTAATGAATGAATCGCAGCTTCCGAGGATACGCCAAGACGAGTTGAGCCAAGAACGTGAGAAGCTAAAAGGAAAGGAGTCACACCAAGTAAATCGAGGTAAGGGAATTGTGTGGACTCTTAGAGTTATCTGTGCGCAATTTGGGTGGTTAAATATTTTGCTAGAATGCATGAGATTAGGAAATGTTGTTGGGTGATTGAAGGGTAAAAGTTGGGAGTTTGAGAAATGTGCATGAAAACAAAAGCATATTGCTTTGAAAATCATGTTTTATTACTTTTTAGCAAATGATTGGTAGGTTGGCTGACATTTAAATAATTTGCAAATGAAATGAGTGTGTTTTGGTTTTGTTAACCATACTTTGCAAAGTTTTGAGCCACCTACATGATTTCGTGAATATGAAAGCATGCAAGAGTATGACTCGCATGAGATTTGACGTGTTTTATACACATGAGTGCAAGAGGCACTAGTTTTCACATGGATTTCATAATTGTTTTGGCATTGTGCTTTGAGTTTGTCTCGCACTAGATACCCACCTTGCATGTTGCCGTGTTTGGAGCTTCAAGTAGACTGGGTGTCACATCAATTAAATAGGCTCACACGTGCATTGCTTTGACATGATTAATTAGCCGTGTTAGGAGCTTCGGGTAGACAAAAGGTCGTACCGATTAAATAGGCTCACACGTGCGTTTGAGATGTGGCGTGATATGATGTGTTGATTGGGTCCACGGAGTACGTTGTACCGTGCATGTAGCATGGGGTACATTGTACCATGTTGAGTTATGATGTGCCGTCTTCGGACGAGATTTGCTATGGACCGACGGGTAGGATTTGACCCACCTCCCGTGTGGAAGCAGATAGTGGTGATATCCCACACACCTGATCCGTGTAGCCGGTATCACAGGTTATGTACATAGGCCTTGAGGTTATTACCTGTTGTAGAACTGCTTATCTCACATGTCTACTGCTATTTGAGAATAAATCCATGTTTGAAATGATTTGTGGGTCAGGAAAGCCCGAGGGATGGGCCGAGACCTGACCAGTGTTAAAAGTGATTTGTTAATGGTTTTTAAAGTGCATGAATGCATGATGTTTAATGCCATGCTTTATTGTGAAAATGCATGATGGTTATGCCATGCTATTTGAGAAAATGCATGATGGGTAATGCCATGCTTTTATTGTGAATTATGCATGATGATTTATACCATGCTTTGAGTTGAAATGTGCACTTGATTTTAATAGGATGAATGCTTTACATACCATTAACACAATCATTCACTCATGTTTTGAGATAAATAATGAATTAAATGCTTTTGAGCATGGCATCACGATCACGTAGATGGTGCAGTATCTACCTGTTCGCATGATTGCCTTACTGAGCATGTGGTTTGCTCACCCCCCTTATTTTCCTCCTCTCTACAGAGAATTGAGTATAGAGTGAGCGTGACTGGAGGCGTTTCCCTTTTGGTAATCCACTGCATCCCATTGCTAAAGGTATACACACTTGGATTATTTTGTATCTAAACTAGACATAGCACAGTAGCATTTTGTATGTAACTACTGGGGATGTAAAACAATGTAAACACATGTAACAACTCTGATATATATACATTTATACAAGTGTTTACCTATGTATAATATACAAATTGAATCGGTATGATAGAGTGAGTTAGACGTCGGCACACAGCCCAACTGTTAAGAGTGTGGTAGTTCACGATCGAGGAAGGATGATTAAAAAAAATTGATGCATGAAAATACAAAAAATTTACATGTATGATTGGTAAGTTGAGGGTCGTGACAACACGATACCCCCGCACACCTGGATGCGTGTGGTCTGGGATGATTTATGATGTAATTGGTCCACATAGTCACTTGAGACATAGTGACCTAGTTTTTATACATATGTGTAATTGTGATTGTGCAAGGTAGACCCAAAGGAGGGGTCGAGCCTCATGGAATTGATTTGTGAAATGAAAATGAGGTTGTGATTGTGAATTGATTTGATGGGATTGTATGTGTTTGAGAAAGAGTTTTATGACATGGGTTAAAAAGGAGGTTTCTAATGAATTGCCCTTTTTATGAATTTAAATGAGATTGAGCATGAGATGATTTACACATGATATTTTTACCATGTTTTATATGTCAATGTACATGATTTTGATACATGATATATATGTATACTCATATGGCATAGTTTTACTTCCTCATGCTCCTACTATGAACGATTTATGCATAACACTATCAGCATGTAGATAGAGTAGTTATCTATCATGCTTGCATTATTGCCTTACTGAGCGTGTGGTTGCTCATCCCACTCTATTTCTCCCTACAGAGCGTGCATAGTAGCCCAGTGAGGACTGAGGCATTGTGTTTTTAGACATCCGCTGCTTCCATTGATGAGAGGTATATACACAGTGATTTCTTTTTGTATCTAAACAATGTAAAAGCACAGTAGTCAATTGAAATGTAATTATGGGGGATGTAGATGTCAGTAAAACATGTTTTGTGTGAGACCCCGTATATGTATAAGGGTATATATGTACATAGAAATGTAAATAGAGTTGTACTATGAATTCATAAGTGAAGTATATGTGATGTAAGTCCATAAGTAATGTACACACTTGTAATGAGAGTGGTAATTGTACACACAAGTTACATTATGTATGAATGTGAAGAAATGGACTTAAACATGTGGAGAATGTGTGTAGAATGGATTATGAGTAGTTTGGTAAAATGGAAGTAGAATTGCATAAGATGTGCACCTCCATTCTTGTTTATATTAGTACCATTGGTCATACAAAGATTCTACACAAGTTTTAATGCGTATGAAGTGAGGATGGATGCCATTTTCAAGACTCAAAGATGAATGAATGAGGAAATGATCATGGTAGCAAATTAAGGATGTTTGGTAAAGGTTGTTGCAGAGGAACTGTAGAAAATCTGGAAATTTAGAAGGGCAGATCGATCTCATGGGATGAGAGATCGATCTGGAAGAGCCAGAATGCTCTTATTTGGGCAAAAGAATAGAACAGATCGATCTCCAATGGAGCCAGATCGATCTCCTTAACTCTCTGTTTGGGAGCAGATCGATCTCATGCTTCGACAGATCGATCTCATGCCTCGACAGATCGATCTCATGCTTCGACAGATCGATCTCAGGCTTAAAAATGCCGTGAAAAAGAGAGATTTTAAGGGACCAGATCGATCTCCTCTTGGACCAGATCGATCTCCTCAAGCTAATTCTATATAAGGAGTGCTGGAAATCAAAAAATTTTGGGAAAAACACAAACCTTCCACTTTCAACCCAAAAACCTAACATTCTCTCTCAAAAATCAGCCATTTTCAGTGAGGTTTGAAGAGAGACCATTAGAGACAAAGTTGTTCCTATCAAAGAGAAGAACAACATAGTTGGAAAGCATTTTCCCATTGTTGGTATTGAAGGAGTTAAGGGCATTGCCATTGGAGCAAGAGGAGAAATCAAATTGGGTAAGATTCTAACACTCCAACTATGGTGCATTGTTTAGTTAATTGATTTTGGAGTTGTTTGGCATGAGTATGGATGGTTAGAAACTATCTAAATACATTGGAATGATCATGACCTAGAAATGGTCTAGAGTGAGAAAGTGAAATGTATGGAGATTAATGATGAATGAGATATGTAAAAGTTATTTATAGTGTTGCGGTATGATTTTAAGATGTGGTTAGTGGATAAATTGTGAGATTTACCTAAAAGAGGTAAAATGTGGATTAAGGCATTTGTAAAATGCATAAGTGAATAATATTGACTAGTGAGGTCAATTATGGGTTAAATACATTAACTCAATCGATTTAATGAATGAATCGCAGCTTCCGAGGATACGCCGAGGCGAGTTGAGCCAAGAGCGTGAGAAGCTAAAAGGAAATGAGTCACACCAAGTAAATCGAGGTAAGGGAATTGTGTGGACTCTTAGAGATATCTGTGCGCAATTTGGGCAGTTAAATGTTTTGCTAGAATGCATGAGACTAGGAAATGTTGTTGGGTGATTGAAGGGTAAAAGTTGGGAGTTTGAGAAATGTGCATGAAAACAAAAGCATATTGCTTTGAAAATCATGTTTTATTGCTTTTTAGCAAATGATTGGTAGGTTGGCTAATATTGAAATGATTTGCAAAAGAGATGAGTGTGTTTTGGTTTTGTTAATCATATTTTGCAAGTTTTGAGCCACCTACATGATTTCGTGAGTATGAAAGAGTGCAAGAGGTACTAGTTTTCACATGGATTTCATAATTGTTTTGGCATAGTGCTTCGAGTTTGTCTCGCACTGGATGCCCACCTTGCATGTTGCCGTGTTTGGAGCTTCGAGTAGACTGGGTGTCACATCGATTAAATAGGCTCACACGTGCATTGTTTTTGTCACAACCCAATTCCATTCTCTTTAACCGAAAATCACTGAAAATTTTTTGCGTTTTACTGATACCTTACCCAGTCGTGAACTAACTCACCACACACTGTTGGGCTGTGAGTCAATAATAAACACCACATCTCATTCATTCTCAATTAATTAAAACGATGTCATACATGTGCATTTAATCGTGTACTTATACGAATACATATTTTACTGACATCTACATCTCCATAAGTACAACTCAAAAGAATACTGTGCTTTTACATTGTTTAGATACAAAAAGAATCACTCATCCTACGAGATCTATCTGGACCTCATGTTTTCCAGATTTCCTGCAGTTTCATTGCTGCAACTCATACCAACACATCCTTAATCTATTGCCATGGCCATTTTCTCATCCACCTTTATAACTTGAAAATGGCATCCATTCATACCTTATGCACATTGAAACTTGTGTGCATTCATTGTATGTTCAAAGGTATGCTACATAAAACCAAATGGAAGCATAACTCCATTCCATTTTACCACACTACTCATCTTGAGTCTCAATCACATCCATCACTTGCTAGAACTCATTTCTTCGTATTCATACTCAATGAAACTTGTATGTATGTTACAATATATATTACACATACATACATTGAATCCATGGACTTACATCAATCATACTTTACATTACAAGTCCATTCATATTATTTGATCCAATTACACACATTACCCTTATACATATTCGGGGTCTTACAGTTTTGACATTATTAATTAGCTGTGTTAGGAGCTTCGGGTAGACAAGAGGTCGTACCGATTAAATAGGCTCACACGTGCGTTTGAGATGAGGCGTGATATGATGTGTTGATTGGGTCCACGGAATACGTTGTACCGTGCATGTAGCATGGAGTACATTATACCGTGTTGAGATGTGATGTGCCGTCTTCGGACGAGATCTGCTATGGATCGGCGGGTAGGATTTGACCCACCTCTCGTGTGGAAGCAGATAGTGGTGATATCCCGCACACCTGATCTGTGTAGCCGGTATCACAGGTTATGTACATAGGCCTTGAGGTTATTACCTATTGTTGAGCTGCCTATCTCACATGTCTACTGCTATTTGAGAATAAATCCATGTTTGAAAATGATTTGTGGGTCAAGAAAGTTCGAGGGATGGGCCGAGACCTGACCAGTGATGAATTGATTTGTTAATGGTTTTAAAGTGCACGGATGCATGATGTTTAATGCCATGCTTTATTGTGAAAATGCATGATGGGTAATGCCCTGCTTTTATTGTGAATTATGCATGATGATTTAAACCATGCTTTGAGTTGAAATGTGCACTTGATTTTAATAGCATGAATGCTTTACATACCATTAACACAATCATACACTCATGTTTTGAGATAAATAATGAATGAAATGCTTTTAAGCATGGCATCACAATCACGTAGATAGTGCAGTATCTACCTGTTCGCATGATTGCCTTACTGAGCGTGTGGTTTGCTCACCCCCTTATTTTCCCCCTCTCTACAGAGTGTTGAGTATGATTGAGCGTGACTGGAGGTGTTCCCTTTTGGTAATCCGCTGCATCCCATCGCTAAAGGTATACACACTATTGAAATTTTGTATCTAAACTTACGATAGCACAGTAGCATTTTGTATGTAACTACTGGGGATGTAAAACAATGTAAACACATGTAACAACTCTGATATATATACATTTATACAAGTGTTTACTCATAAATAATATTTCAAATTGAATTGGTATGGTGGAATGAGTTAGACGTCGACACACAGCCCAATTGTTGAGAGTGTGGTTGTTCACGATCAAGGAAGGATGATTAATAATTGATGTAGGAAAATGCAAAAAAATTGTACGTATTTTGTTAAGTTGAGGGTCGTGACATTTTGTATAAGTTAATGAGTAACTTTCAAATGTATGACATCGCTTTATTTAACTGAGAATGAATGAGATGTGATGTTTATTATTGACTCACAGCCCAACAGTGTGATGGTAAGTTAGTTCATGATCGGCTAAGGAAAGAAATTTGTGAAAAATTTTTAGTGATTTTCAGTTAAAGAGAAGGGAATTGGGTCGTGACAGTAAGTGTGAGACCCGTATATGTAAAGTTGTAATGTGTAATGAATGTGAATGGACTTGTAATGTAAAGTATGATCGATGTAAGTCGATGGATTCAATGTATGTATGTGTAATATGATTTGTAAAGTACATACAAGTTCCATTGAGTATGAATATGAAGAAATGAGTTCCTATAAGTGATGGATGTGATTGAAACTCAAAATGGGTAGTGTGGTAAATGGATGGAAGCTGCATGAATATAAATGCTTCCATTTGGTTATATATAGTATACCTTTGGACATACAATGAATGCACACAAGTTTCAATGTGCATAAGGTATGAATGGATGTCATTTTCAAGTTATAAAGGTGGATAGATGAGAAAATGGCCATGGCAGCAGATTAAGGATGTGTTGGTGTGAGTTGCAGCAAGAAAACTGCAGAAAATCTGAAAAGTATGAAGGCCAGATCGATCTCATAAGATGAGAGATCGATCTAGAAGAGCCAGAATGCTCTTATTTGGGCAATGGAATAGAGCAGATCGATCTCCAATGGGGCCAGATCGATCTCCTAAGCATTCTATAATGAAAAGATCGATCCTTAAACACCCAGATCGATCTCCTTAGCTCTTTGTTTGGGACCAGATCGATCTCATGCTTCGACAGATCGATCTCATGCTTAAAATTTCATGAAAATGAGAGATTTAAGGGGACCAGATCGATCTCCTCTTGGACCAGATCGATCTCTCAAGCTATTTCTATATAAGGAGGGCTGAAAATCTGAAAATTTCGGGAAAAACACCAATCTTCCATTTCTAACCCAAAAACCTAAATTTCTCTCTCTAAAATCAGCCATTTTCAACAAGAATTGAGGGGAGACCATTAGACATTAAGTTGTTCATCTTGAGGAAGAGAACAACATAGTTGGAACCCAAAATCTCATTGTGGGTATTGAAGGAGATAAGGGCATTGACATTTGGAGCAAGAAGAAAAATCATATTTGGTAAGATTCTAACACTCCAATCCAAGTACATTATCTATTTAATTGATTTTGGAGTTGTTCGGCATGAGTATGTATGGATGGAAACACCTAGGTTGTGTTAGAAACTAATGTAACCTAGAAAATGGAATGCCTCTAGTGTGAGAAAGTATGATTTGGGGAGTTGATGGTTTATAGGTTATGATAAGTTGTTAGATGAGTAATGTGGGTGATTTGGAATGGTTATGTGGAGTTATAATGTGGGTTTAAGTGAAATTATGAAAATGAGCATGTAAATGCTTGACAAATGCCATAGTGAGGAAATCAATGAAATATGAACACCATGAGCTTGATATCGATTTAATATCGATTTGGAATGAGTTAATAGGCCTAAAAGAATCCATAGATTCGAGTTTTGGATAAAGTAATGAAACGAGGCCTCATAAGCGTTAATAGAAAACTATAGGTCGAATTGACTATAGTGAACGCACGATGTCATATTATATGGATCGAATATAATGCGGGATACGATTTTGTGCAGTCCCGAAGAGTTCGTTGAAGATGAATCGAACAGTACGAGTAAGCTGCTTAAGGAAGTGGTGTCACGACCCAATTCCATTCTCTTTAACCGAAAATCACTAAAATTTTTTTTTCGCGTTTTACTGTTACCTTACCCGGTCGTGAACTAACTCACCACACACTGTTGGGCTGTGAGTCAATAATAAACACCACATCTCATTCATTCTCAGTTAGATAAAACGATGTCATACATTTGCATTTAATCTTGTACCTATACAAAATCATGTTTTACTGACATCTACATCCCCCATAATTACAACTCAAAAGAATACTGTGCTTTTACATTGTTTAGATACAAAAAGAATCACTGTGTATATACCTCTAAGCGATGGAGATGCAGCGGAGTCCAAAATACCACGCCCCAGTCCTCATTGGGCTACTATGCACGCTCTGTAGGGGGAAAATAGAGAGGGATGAGCAACCACACGCTCAGTAAGGTAATAATGCAAGCATGGTAGATAACTACTCTATCTACATGCTGATAGTGTTATGCATAAATCGTTTATAGTAGGAGCATGAGGAAGTAAAACTATGCCATAGGAGTATACATATATATCATGTATCAAAATCATGTCCATTGGCATATAAAACATGGTAAAAACATCATGTATAAATCATCTCATGCTCGATCTCATTTAAATTCATAAAAAGGACAATTCATTGAGAAACCTCCTTTTTAAACCCACGTCATAAAACTCTTTCTCATCACATACAATCACATCACATCAATTCATAATCACAACTTCATTTTCATTTCACAAATCAAATCCACGAGGCTCGACCCCTCCTTCGGGTCTACCTTAAACAATCACAGATCACACTTAGAGATTTAAAATCATGTGGTAGTAAGTAAATCAAGCAAGAGACAGGTTACTATATCTCAAGTGACTACGTTGGCCAATCATCACATATCATCCCAGACCACACGGATCCCGGTGTGCGGGGTATCATGCTGGTACGAAGGTGGGTTAGTTCTCCGCCAGACTTTCTCAAATCAAGTAACCACCACGCGGTACATCGTACTCCATGTGATATACACGGTACATCGTACTCCGCGGACCCATAACATGGTTGGGGGTGCCTACCATAGGTCTTATCTACCCCATGCCAAGTGTAACCTTTATAGTCTCAAGAGCGCGTGGGAGTAACCTCAATACCAGGTCCTAGCCCCTCATGGCCTTGCTCGCCCCTGTTGGGTTCCCTGATTCAGGTCTTAGCCCCTCACCCTCACCCCACTCAAGAGGTCTGTTAGGCCTGTTGGGTTCCCTGAATGGATTATGTCATGTCCTAGCCCCTCACCCTCACCCCACTCAAGAGGTCTGTCAGGCCTGTTTGGTTCCCTGAGTTAATCCATATCTCTCACCACGGCCTCATACATACCACAGTGTGAAAACCGGCGCGAGCTACGCTCTAGCGCGAATTCATGCATCAAAGCCAATCACTTCGTACGAGCAACGCTCTAGTACGGCATTTATGCATAAAAATATGAAGAAATCATGTACGAGCATAGCTCCAGTACGGTTATATGCATAAGAAAAACCACTCAAATCCAAGTACGAGCGTAAGCTCCAGTACAGTTTATAAAACATCATCACAATTCAAATCAAAGTGCGAGCTAAGCTCAAGCACGTATCACATAAGTGAAAACATAGAAATCCAACACGAGCGAGGCTCTAGCGCGATTTATGTCATACAAATACAATAGGCGGCTCATACACAATCAAACAATCCCGGCAACTGGGCTTAGCACTTCACAAATGCTTTTCCACAACATCAATAAACATTAGCCGAACCATCTACAAGCTTGCTTGAAACCAAGCAAATTTCGTTTTGAAAAACATCAAAACATTAGATTTATGCAATTATTAGCCTTACTATCCCATTTCATAGAATCCACTTCCAAAACCAAAATCACACATATACTCATTCTCATTCATGAATACCATCAATCATTTACTTTAGCAACCATGCACTTCGTAAAACACCCAATATTCACCCACAAATTTAAAGTACGAGCAGCTACCTTTATATACTCACAAAATTCCCTTACCTGGAATCGTGATACGTGATTCCACTTCCTTAAGCTGCTTACTCGTACGGTTCGATTCGTCTTCAACGACTCTTAGAGACTGCACACAATCATATTTCACATTATATTCGATCCATATAATGCAACCCTTGTGCTTGCTATAGTCAATTTAATCTATAGCCTCTATTAACGCTTATATGACCTCGTTTCATTACTTTACCCATAACTCGAGTTTATGGATCTTCTTAGGCCTATTACCTTATTCCGAATCGATATTAAATCGACATTGAGCTCATAGTGCTCATATTTTCATGAATTCTCTCACTATGGCATTTTATCAAATATATACACACTCATTTTCACAATTTCACTTAAACCCATATTATTACTCCACATAACCATTCCAAATCACCCACATTACTCATTTAACAACTTATCATAACCCATAAACCACCAACTCCCCAAATCATACTTTCTCACACTAGAGGCATTCCATTTTCTAGGTTACATTAGTTTCTAACACAACCTATGTGTTTCCATCCATACATACTCATGCCAAACAACTCCAAAATCAATTAAATAGATAATGTACTTGGATTGGAGTGTTAGAATCTTACCCAATATGATTTTTCTTCTTGCTTCAAATGACAATGCCCTTATCTCCTTCAATACCCATAATGGGATTTTGGGTTCCAACTATGTTGTTCTCTTCCTCAAGATGAACAACTTAATGTCTAATGGTCTCCCCTCAATTCTTGCTGGAATTGGCTGATTTTAGAGAGAGAAAGTTAGGTTTTTGGGTTAGAAATGGAAGATTGGTGTTTTTCCCGAAATTTTCAGATTTTCAGCCCTCCTTATATAGAAATAGCTTGGGGAGATCGATCTGGTCCAAGAGGAGATCGATCCGGTCCCCTTAAATCCCTCTTTTTCACGATATTTTTAAGCATGAGATCGATCTGTCGAAGCATGAGATCGATCTGGTCTCAAACCGAGAGCTAAGGAGATGGATCTGGGTGCTTGAGGATCGATCTTTTCATCACAGAATGCTTAGGAGATCGATCTGGCCCTATTGGAGATCGATCTGCTCTATTCCATTACCCAAATAAGAGCATTCTGGCTCTTCCAGATCGATCTCTCATCCTATGAGATCTATCTAGCCTTCATGTTTTCCAGATTTCTTACAGTTTCCTTGTTGCAACTCATACCAACACATCCTTAATCTGTTGCCATGGCCATTTTCTCATCCATCCACCTTTATAACTTGAAAATGACATCCATTCATACCTTATGCACATTGAAACTTGTGTGCATTCATTGTATGTCCAAAGGTATACTATATAAAACCCAATGGAAGCATTTATATTCATGCAACTTCCTTCCATTTACTACACTACTCATTTTGAGTTTCAATCACATCCATCACTTATAAGAACTCATTTCTTCATACTCATACTCAATGGAACTTGTATGTACGTTACAAATCATACTACACATACGTACATTGAATCCATGGACTTACATCAATCATACTTTACATTGCAAGTCCATTCAAATTTATTAATTCAATTACACATATTACCATTATACATATACGAAGTCTTACATTCTCCCCTCCTTCATGGAATTTGGTCCTCCAAATTAGAACCAAGTCACTCTTCAAAAAGTTGGGGGTACTTCTCCCGTATCAAGTTCTCCAATTCCCACGTGGCCTCTTCCACCGTGTGATGTTGCCAAAGAACTTTCACCAAGGGAATTGTCTTATTCCGCAACACTTTCTCTTTTCTATCCAATATCCGAATTGCTTCTCAACATACGTCATACTCTCATGGAGCTCCAACGGCTCATATCTTATCACGTGTGCTGGGTCCGAGTGATACTTTCGAAGCATCGAGACGTGGAAGATGTTGTGGACATTTGTCAAGTCCGGTGGCAATGCCAACCTATACGCCTTATCTCCCACTCTCTCTAAAATCTCGAAGGGTCTGATATATCTAGGGCTTAGCTTGCCCTTCTTACCAAATCTCATGATACCCTTCGATGGTGATACCCTCAGAAACACCGACTCACCCTCATCAAACTCCAGTGGTCTTCGTCTCTTGTCAGCATAACTCTTTTATCGGCTCTGAGCTGTCCGTAATCTCTCACATATCAACTGGACGTCCTCAGATGCCTGCTGCACTAAGTCCAGAGCAAAAATTTGTCTGTCACCAACCTCTTCCCATCCAATAGGGGAACGGCATCTATGCCCGTACAATGCCTCATAGGGTGCCATCCCGATACTAGCATGATAGCTATTATTATAAGCGAACTCGGCTAACTGCAGGTGGTCATCCCAGGAGCCTCTAAAATCCAGCACACATGCTCTCAACATATCCTCGAGGGTCTGTATAGTCCTCTCTGACTGCCCATCTGTCTGAGGATGAAAAGCGGTGCTAAAACTCAGTCGGGTCCCCAGCGCTTCCTGAAAATGTTCTCAAAAATGGGAAGTGAAGCGGGTATCCCTATCAGAAACAATGCTCACTGGTACACCATGTAGCCGTACTATCTCTCAAATATACAGGTTCACTAACTGACTTAGTGTATCAGTAGCTCTCATAACCAAGAAATGGGCGGACTTAGTCAACCGGTCCACAATAACCCATATGGCATCATGACCTCTATGGGTCCTCGGCAACCCCATCACAAAATCCATGGTGACATGCTCCCACTTCCATGTCGGTATCGGTAGAGGCTGCAACAATCCTGCAGGCTTCTGATGCTCTACCTTCACTTGCTGACAAACGAGACACTTAGCGACATATTCAGCAAAGTCTCTCTTCATTTCAGACCACCAATAAACCTTCTGAAGGTTTTGATACATCTTGGTACTTCCTGGATGTATCGTATACTTCGATGAGTGAGCCTCTGATAAAATCATTCTCCTGATCTTAGGATCCCTGGGAACGCATACTCTGCCTCTGAACCTCAATAAGCCATCAGCACTCTGCTCAAAATCAATACCCACACCTGTCTGTATCTACCTCAGCCAATCGATGCACCGTTGATCGCTCTGCTGGGCTTACCGAATACGGCCAATCAATTTTGGCTCCAGTCTTAAACTGGCCATGATCTCAAGTCTCTCAGATCTAGGTGGGGTTACATCCAAACTGAGGTTCGCAAAGTGTTCTAACAATTCATGTTCCCGTACCATCATATAAGACATCAACCCAAGGTTCTTTCTACTCAAAGCATCGGCAACTACATTTGCCTTATCTGGGTGGTACATGATTTCACAATCATAGTCTTTCAGGAGTTTGAGCCATCTCCTCTGTCTCATATTCAGTTCTTTCTGTGAGAACAGGTGCTTAAGGCTCTTATGATCTGTGAACACCTGAAATTTCTCACCATAGAGATAGTGCCGCCATATTTTCAAAGCAAATACTACAGCCGCCAACTCCAAATCATGTGTCGGGTAGTTCCTCTCATGATCTTTCAACTGTCTCGATCCATAGGCAACTACCTTCCCATCCTGCATAAGCACACAGCCCAGTCCCTGGTGTGATGCATCCGTATACATCGAGAATCCTCCTGAGCTGGTAGGAATGGTGAGAACTGGAGCAGTGGTCAATCGACGCTTAAGCTGCTCAAAACTCCTCTTACATGCCTCATCCCATACAAACTTAACATCTTTTTGCGTGAGGCGTGTCAATGGAGCAGCTAGTCTGGAGAAACCCTCTACAAATCTCCGATAATATCATGCCAATCCCAGAAAACTTCTGATCTCAGTAACTGTCTTGGGCTATTCCCACTGTACAACTGCCTCTTCTTGGATGGATCCACCGATACCCCATCCTTTGACACAACATGCCCCAAAAATGAGATCTGTTCCAACCAAAAGTTACATTTGCTGAGTTTGGCATACAATTCTCTCTCTCAGAGGGTCTGCAGAACTATCCTCAAGTGCTCCTCATGATCTTCCCTGGACTTGGAATAAACCAAAATGTCATCGATAAACACTATCACAAACTTGTCCAGGTATGGATTGAACACATCATTCATCAATGCCATAAATGCTGCGGGAGCATTCGTCAGTCCGAATGGCATCACCAACAACTCGTAGTGGCCATAACGGGTACGAAAGGCTGTCTTGGGTACATCTCCACTCCTGATCCTCAACTGATGATACCCTGACCGCAGATCTATCTTAGAAAATACTTCGGCTCCCTGGAGCTGATCCAACAAATCATCGATTCTTGGAAGGGGGTACTTGTTCTTAATGGTGGCCTTATTCAACAATCGGTAATCTATACACAGTCGGAGGCTTCCATCCTTCTTCCTTACAAATAGAACCGGTGCTCCCCAAGGTGAAACACTCGGTCTAATAAACCCCTTCTCCAACAATTCTTGCAGCTGTTTCTTCAGCTCTTCTAATTCTATCGGAGCCATTCTATAGGGTGGTTTCGATATCGGCTCTGTACCAGGCACTAACTCTATGTAGAATTTCATTTCCCTTTCAGGTGGTAGTCCTGGCAATTCATCCGGAAAGACATCAGGGTAATCCGCAATTACGGGTATGTCCCTCAATTCCGAGTGTGCCTCATCTATATCGACCATGTATGCAATGAACCCTTCACATTATCCTCCCCATCGTTAGTAACATAAACCATCACTCCACATTCAACGTTTATCATAAACAATAATTTATCTCTCAAGCAATATGCATTTAAAATCATACTCCTTTATTTACAACAAACATGCTATTTTCATATCATTTCTTTTCGTCAAAATTTACAATAAGATTGTCTAATCCTAGAAACATCAATGTTTTGGCATGACAATCCATCACAACACGATTGGTAGCCAACCAATCCATTCTCAAAATTACATCAAAATCATTCATATTCAATAAAATCAGATTGGCTATCATTTCCTTCCCCTCTATCTTTAACTTACAATCTCTACATACATGCTCAGTCAATTGACTATCATTCATGGGTGTGAAAATCATTAACATTTTATCCAACAATGTTGGTTTCACATGCTTCAATAATTCATGTGCAAAGGAAGGTGATATGAAAGAATGCGTGGCACCAGGATCAAATAATACCAATACTTCTAAATCAAAGATTCGGATGGTACCTTTAATCACATCCGTCGATGCATCCGCGGTGTCCTGATCCAGTGCATGTACTCTTCCTCTACTCACACCCGCAGCCTGTTTCCCTTTCTCCTCAGCTGTAGCCCTCCTCCTCGGGGCCGCTGTCTCAACTGGAGCTCCCTCAGGCTCCTTACCCTTCTGTGGGGCAACCTCAATCATCTCAGTGCAGAACCTTGATATATGTCCTGGCCTCCCACACCTAAAACACGAAACAGGGGGCATCTGACATGGCCTAGTCCCATGGTATCTCCCACATCTCCTACACTGATCCGTGGTAGGTCGTGGTCCTCCAATAGTCATACCCCTCGGTGCAATCAAGGCTGGGTATACGGGAGGTCTAGCAGCTCTCTCCTGCACCTCTTCGATCTTAGGTATCTTCTCAAAATACCTTGGGCCTCCTTTCCTGGCCACTCTATCCCTCCCGGATCTCTTTCGGTCTCTGTCCTTTCTAACACTGATTCTCCCAAGCTCGGAGGCATTTCGCTCAAAGTCTTGCTCACACAACTGAGCCTTATGTACAGCCTCCTCATAAGTCAAAATGTCGAAGGGAGCTAGCTTAGTCCGGATGGCCAATCTCAATCCATCCATGAACTTCTGTATCTTTCGGGTCTCACTACCCATCGTGTCAGGGTCATATCTCCCTAATGACATAAACTTGGACTCATACTCGTCCACAGTACGGTTCCCCTGAACCAAATTCATAAATTCCATCCGCAGTTTTCTCTGTGCGGTAGCTGGGATATACTGTCTTCTGAAGGCCTCCAAGAATATCTCCCATGAAATCTCGGAGTGTCTAGCCCTCAAAATAGCTTTGGTGGATCTCCACCAGTGCTCTGCCTCGCCTTTCAGCATAAACACGACAAAGGCAACCTTCTCAGCTGAAGTGCATCGAAAAAACCTATATAGTTTCTCCATCTCATACACCCAATCCTCCGTAACCACTGGGTCCTTCACCCCTCTGACCACTGGGGTTTCAATGCTTGAAACTCTCTTAATCTGCTCAAATCGCAGTCATAACCCAAATCACTACCGCTCTGCTTGGAGCGATAGGAGAATCTGTATCCTGTACTGGAGGTGGTGTAGCAGTAGCAGTCTCTATAGTCTGAGGTCTCTCTGCCTCTGCAGCTGCCTGTTCAGTAGTAGGCTGTGCCGCGGGACCTCGTCTATCACCGGCAGCCAATGCCTGCGTGACTATCTCCACCAAATTCTCAATACTCCGCTCTAACCTAGCGAAGCGAGCCTCAGTATCCTCTGCTCTCCCAGTAGGGTTCTGTGGAGCCTGTTCAGTCTGTGGCTCCGCACGGCTCTCAGGCCTACCTCTATAGCCTCTAGCACGTGCTCTCGCCCCTCTACCTTTGCGTGTAACTGGCATAGTGCCTAACTTCCTGTATTATAATAATTTATTAAGCTCAATCCATCACAGTATACACAGTTATATCTAAACAAAACCACAGTACTATAGGGATGTACTTTCCTACATTTTATTAATGACTCACATCAGGCCAACACAGCTCTGATACCAATCTCTGTCACAACCCAATTCCATTCTCTTTAACCGAAAATCACTAAAAAAAATTTTTCGCGTTTTACTGTTACCTTACCCGGCCATGAACTAACTCACCACACACTGTTGGGCTGTGAGTCAATAATAAACACCACATCTCATTCATTCTCAGTTAGATCGTGATGGATTGAGCTTAATAAATTATTATAATACAGGAAGTTAGGCACTATGCCAGTTACACGCAAAGGTAGAGGGGCGAGAGCACGTGCTAGAGGCCGTAGAGGTGGGCCTGAGAGCCGTGCGGAGCCACAGACTGAGCAGGCTCCACAGAACCCTGCTGAGAGAGCAGAGGATACTGAGGCTCGCTTCGCTAGGATAGAGCGGAGTATTGAGAATTTGGTGGAGATAGTCACGCAGGCATTGGGTGCCGGTGATAGACGAGGTCTCACGGCACAGCCTACTACTGGATAGGCAGCTGCAGAGACGGAGAGACCTCAGACTGCTAAGACAGCTACAGTCACACCACCTCCAGCCCAAGATACAGATTCTCCTATCGCTCCATAGCAGAGCGATAGTGATTTGGGTTATGACTACGACTTGAGCAGGTTGCGCGAGTTTCAAGAGCTGAAACCCCCAGTGTTTAGAGGGGTGAAGGACCCAGTGGTTACGGAGGATTGGGTGTATGAGATGGAGAAACTATATCGATTTTTTCGATGCACTTCAACTGAGAAGGTTGCCTTTGCCGTGTTTATGTTGAAAGGTGAGGCAGAGCACTGGTGGAGATCCACCGAAGCTATTTTGAGGGCTAGACACTCTGAGATCTCATAGGAGATATTTCTAGAGGCCTTCAGGAGACAGTACATTCCAGCTACCGCACAGAGGAAACTGTGGATGGAATTTATGAATTTGGTTCAGGGGAACCATACTGTGGACGAGTATGAGTCCAAGTTTATGTCCTTGGGGAGATATGACCCGGACACGATGGGTAGTGAGACCCGAAAGATTCAGAAGTTCATGGATGGATTGAGATTGGCCATCCGAACTAAGCTAGCTCCCTTTGACATCTTGACCTATGGGAGGCTATACATAAGGCTCAGTTATGTGAGCAAGACTTTGAGCTAAATGCGTCCGAGCTTGGGAGAGTCAGTGTTAGAAAGGATAGAGACCGGAAGAGATCCGGGTTTGGAAGAGTGGCCAAGAGGGGTGGCCAAAGATTTTTCGAGAAGAGGCCTAAGATTGAGGAGATGCAGGAGAGAGCTGCTAGACCTCCCATATACCCAGCCTTGACTATACCGAGGGGTATGACTATTGAAGGACCACGACCTACCACGGATCAGTGTAGGAGATGTGGGAGATACCATGGGACTAGGCCATGTCAGATGCCCCCTGTTTCGTGTTTTAGGTGTGGGAGGCCAGGACATATATCGAGGTTCTACACTGCGATGATTGAGGTTGCCCCACAGAAGGGCAAGGAGCCTGAGGGAGCTCCAGTTGAGACAGCGGCCCCGAGGAGGAGGGCTACAGCTGAGGAAAAGGGGAAACAGGCTGCGGGTGTGAGCAGAGGAAGGGTGCACGCACTGGACCAGGACACTGCAAACGCATCGACGGATGTGATTAAAGGTACCATCCGAATCTTTGATTTAGAAGCATTGGTATTATTTGATCCTGGTGCCACGCATTCTTTCATATCACCTTCCTTTGCACATAAATTGTTGGAATATGTGAAACCAACATTGTTGGATAACATGTTGATGATTTCCACAGCCATGAATGATAGTCAATTGACTGAGCATGTATGTAGAGATTGTAAGTTAAAGATAGAGGGGAAGGAAATGATAGCCAATCTGATTTTATTGAATATGAATGATTTTGATGTAATTTTGGGAATGGATTGGTTGGCTACCAATCATGTTGTGATGGATTGTCATGACAAAATATTGATGTTTTCAGGATTAGACAATCTTATTGTAAATTTTGATGAAAAGAAATGATATGAAACTTGTATAATTGTGGTAAATAAAAGAGTATAATTTTAAATGCATATTGCTTGAGAGATAAATTATTTGATTATGATAAATGTTGAATGTGGAGTGATGGTTATGTTACTAACGATAGAGAGGATAATGTGAAGGGTTCATTGCATACGTAGTTGATATAGATGAGGCACACTCGGAATTGAGGGACATAGCCGTAATTACGGATTACCCTGATATCTTTTCGGATGAATTACCAGGATTACCACCTGAAAGGGAAATGGAATTTCGCATTGAGCTAGTACCTGGTACAGAGCCGATATCGAAACCACCCTATAGAATGGCTCCGATAGAATGGGAAGAGCTGAAGAAACAGCTGCAAGAGTTGCTGGAGAAGGGGTTTATTAGACCGAGTGTCTCACCTTAGGGAGCATCGGTTCTATTTGTAAGGAAGAAGGATGGAAGCCTCCGACTGTGTATAGATTACTGGTTGTTGAATAAGGCCACCATTAAGAACAAGTACCCCCTTCCAAGAATCGATGATTTGTTGGATCAACTCCAGGGAGCCGAAGTATTTTCTAAGATAGATCTGCGGTCAGGGTATCATCAGTTGAGGATCAGGAGTGGAGATGTACCCAAGACAGCCTTTCGTATCCGTTATGGCCACTACGAGTTTTTGGTGATGCCATTCGGATTGACGAATGCTCTCGCAGCATTTATGGCATTGATGAATGATGTATTCAAGCCATACTTGGAAAAGTTTGTAATAGTGTTCATTGATGACATTTTGGTGTATTCCAAGTCCAGGGAAGATCATGAGGAGCATTTGAGGATAGTTCTGCAGACCCTCCGAGAGAAAGAGTTGTACGCCAAACTCAGCAAGTGTAACTTTTGGTTGGAACAGATCTCATTTCTGGGGCATGTTGTGTCAAAGGATGGGGTATCAGTGGATCCATCCAAGATAGAGGCAGTTGTACAGTGGGAACGGCCCAAGATAGTAACTGAGACCAGGAGTTTTCTAGGATTGGCAGGATATTATCGGAGATTTGTAGAGGGTTTCTCCAGACTAGCTGCTCCGTTGACACGCCTCACGCGAAAGGATGTTAAGTTTACATGGGATGAGGCATGTGAGAGGAGTTTTGAGGAGCTTAAGCGTCGATTGACGACTGCTCTAGTTCTCACCATTCCTACCAGCTCAGGAGGATTCTCAGTGTATACGGATGCATCACACCAGGGACTGGGCTATGTGCTTATGCAGGATGGGAAGGTAGTTGCCTATGGATCTAGACAGTTGAAAGATCATGAGAGGAACTACCCGGCACATAATTTGGAGTTGGCGGCTGTAGTATTTGCTTTGAAAATATGGCGCCACTATCTCTATGGTGAGAAATTTCAGGTGTTCACAGATCATAAGAGCCTCAAGTACCTATTCTCACAGAAAGAGCTGAATATGAGACAGAGGAGATGGCTCGAACTCCTGAAGGACTATGATTGTGAAATCATGTACCACCCAGGTAAGGCAAATGTAGTTGCCGATGCTTTGAGTAGAAAGAACCTTGGGTTGATGTCTTATATGATGGTACGGGAACATGAATTGTTAGAACACTTTGCGAACCTCAGTTTGGATGTAACCCCACCTGGATCTGAGAGACTTGAGATCATGGCTAGTTTAAGACTGGAGCCAAAATTGATTGGTCGTATTCGGCAAGCCCAGCAGAGCGATCGACGGTGCATCGATTGGCTGAGGCAGATACAGACAGGTGTGGGTATTGATTTTGAGCAGAGTGCTGATGGCTTATTGAGGTTCAGAGGTAGAGTATGCGTTCCCAGGGATCCTGAGATCAGGAGAATGATTTTATCAGAGGCTCACTCATCGAAGTATACGATACATCCAGGAAGTACCAAGATGTATCAAAACCTTCGGAAGGTTTATTGGTGGTCTGGAATGAAGAGAGACATTGCTGAATATGTCGCTAAGTGTCTCGTTTGTCAGCAAGTGAAGGTAGAGCATCAGAAGCCTGCAGGATTGTTGCAGCCTCTACCAATATCGACATGGAAGTGGGAGCATGTCACCATGGATTTTGTGATGGGGTTGCCGAGGACCCATAGAGGTCATGATGCCATATGGGTTATTGTGGACCGGTTGACTAAGTCCGCTCATTTCTTGGCTATGAGAGCTACCGATACACTGAGTCAGTTGGTGAACCTGTATATTCGAGAGATAGTACGGCTACATGGTGTACCAGTGAGCGTTGTTTCTGATAGGGATGCCCGCTTCACTTCCCATTTTTGGGAACATTTTTAGGAAGTGCTGGGGACCCGACTGAGTTTTAGCACCGCTTTTCATCCTCAGATAGATGGGCAGTCAGAGAGGACTATACAGACCCTCGAGGATATGTTGAGAGCGTGTGTGCTGGATTTTAGAGGCTTCTGGGATGACCACCTGCAGTTAGTCGAGTTCGCTTATAATAATAGCTATCATGCTAGTATCGGGATGGCACCCTATGAGGCATTGTACGGGCGTAGACGCCGTTCCCCTATTAGATGGGAAGAGGTTGGTGACAGACAAATTTTTGCTCCGGACTTAGTGCAGCAGGCATCTGAGGACGTCCAGTTGATATGTGAGAGATTACGGACAGCTCAGAGCCGGCAAAAGAGTTATGCTGACAAGAGACGAAGACCACTAGAGTTTGATGAGGGTGAGTCGGTGTTTCTGAGGGTATCACCATCGAAGGGTATCATGAGATTTGGTAAGAAGGGCAAGCTGAGCCCTAGGTATATCGGACCCTTCGAGATTTTGGAGAGAGTGGGAGATAAGGCGTATAGGTTGGCATTGCCACCGGACTTGGCAAATGTCCACAACGTCTTCCACGTCTTGATGCTTCGAAAGTATCACTCGGACCCGGCACACGTGATAAGATATGAGTCGTTGGAGCTCCATGAGAGTATGACGTATGTTGAGAAGCCGGTTCGGATATTGGATAGAAAAGAGAAATTGTTACGGAATAAGACAATTCCCTTGGTGAAAGTTCTTTGGCAACATCACACGGTGGAAGATGCCACGTGGGAATTGGAGAACTTGATACGGGAGAAGTACCCCCAACTTTTTGAAGAGTGACTTGGTTCTAATTTGGAGGACCAAATTCCTTAAAGGAGGGGAGAATGTAAGACCCCGTATATATATAATGGTAATGTGTGTAATTGGATCAAATAATATGAATGGACTTGTAATGTAAAGTATGATTGATGTAAGTCCATGGATTCAATGTATGTATGTGTAATATGAATTGTAACGTACATACAAGTTTCATTGAGTACGAATATGAAGAAATGAGTTCTGGCAAGTGATGGATGTGATTGAAACTCAAGATGAGTAGTGTGGTAAAATGGAATGGAGTTATGCTTTCATTTGGTTTCATGTAGCATACCTTTGTACATACAATGAATGCACACAAGTTTCAATGTGCATAAGGTATGAATGGATGCCATTTTCAAGTTATAAAGGTGGATGGATGAGAAAATGGCCATGGAAATAGATTAAGGATGTATTGGTATGAGTTGCAGCAAGGAAACTACAGGAAATCTGGAAAATATGAGGGCCAGATCGATCTCATAGGATGAGAGATCGATCTGGAAGAGCCAGAATACTCTTATTTGGGCAATGGAATAGAGCAGATCGATCTCCAATGGGGCCAGATCGATCTCATAAGCATTCTGTGATGAAAAGATCGATTCTCAAGCACCCAGATCGATTTCCTTAGCTCTCTGTTTGGGACCAGATCGATCTCATGCTTCGACAGATCAATCTCATGCTTCAACAGATCGATCTCATGCTTCGACAGATCGATCTCATGCTTAAAAATGTCGTGAAAAAGAGGGATTTAAGGGGACCAGATCGATCTCCTCTTGGACCAGATCGATCTCCTCAAGCTATTTCTATATAATGAGGGCTGAAAATCAGGAAATCTCGGAAAAACATTAACCTTCCACTTTCAACCCAAAAACCTAACTTTCCCTCTCTAAAATCAGTCATTTCCAGCAAGAATTAAAGAGAGACCATTAGAGGCAAAGTTGTTCCTATTAAAGAGAAGAACAACATAATATGAAGGCATTTTTCCATTGTTGGTATTGAAGGAGTTAAGGGCATTGCCATTTGGAGCAAGAAGAAAAATCATATTTGGTAAGATTCTAACACTCCAATCTAAATACATTGTCTATTTAATTGATTTTAGAGTTGTTTGGCATGACTATTGATGGATAAATTATCTAGGGATGTGGTGGAATTGGTGTGACCTAGAAAACCTAGAATGGGTATGATGTGAGAATATATGGGTTGAATGAGTTTATGATTTATGGGCATGCTAAAGTTGTTAGTGAGGTAATGCTTATGATTTTAGATGGTTAAATGAGATTACATTGTGAGTTTGGAGGAATTGTGGAAATGAGTATGTATATGCTTGATAAAATGCTATAGTGAGCGAATTCATGAAATATGAACACTATGAGCTTAATGTCGATTTAATATCGATTTGGAATAAGTTAATAGGCCTAAGAAGAATCCATAGACTCGAGTTATGGGTAAAGTAATGAAACGAGGCCTCATAAGCGTTAATAGAAAACTATAGGTCGAATTGACTATAGTGAACGCACGATATCATATTATATGGATCGAATATAATGCGGGATACGATTTTGTGCAGTCCCGAAGAGTTCATTGAAGACGAATCGAACCGTACAAGTAAGCAGCTTAAGGAAGTGGAATCACACATCGCGATTCCAGGTAAGGGAATTCTGTAAGTATATAGAGGTAGCTGCTCGTATTTTGTGGGTGTATAGGGCTTTGGAAATGTGCATGGATTTATAGAAATGTGTTTTGAAGATGTATGGATGTGACTATGAATAATTGTATGAGATTTGGTGGTTGAAATGGTATTGTAAAGAAATGGGTTAGTAAGGCTAATAATTGCATAAATCAAATGTTTTGATGTTTTTCAAAACGAACTTTGCCTTGTTTCAAGCAAGCTTGTAGATGGGTCGGCTAATGTTTATTGATGTTGTGGAAAAGCATTTGTGAAGTGCTAAGCCCGGTTGCCGAGATTGTTTGATTGTGTATGAGCCGCCTATCGTATTTGTATGACATAAATCGCTCTAGAGCCTCGCTTGCGTTGGATTTCTATGTTTTCACTTGTGTGATACGTGCTTGAGCTTAGCTCGCACTTTGATTTGAATTATGATGATGTTTTATAAACCGTAGTGGAGCTTACGCTCGTACTTGGATTTGAGTGGTTTTTCTTATGCATATAACCGTACTGGAGCTATGATCGTACGTGGTTTCTTCATATTTTATGCATAAATGCCGTACTAGAGCGTTGCTCGTATGAAGTGATTGGTTTTGATGCATGAATTCGCGCTAGAGCGTAGCTCGCGCCGGTTTTCACACTGTGGTATGTATGAGGCCGTGGTGAGAGATACGGATTAACTCAGGGAACCCAACAGGCCTGACAGACCTCTTGAGTGGGGTGAGGGTGAGGGGCTAGGACCTGACATAATCCATTCAGGGAACCCGACAGGCCTAACAGACCTCTTGAGTGGGGTGAGGGTGAGGGGCTAGGACCTGAATCAGGGAACCCAACAGGGGCGAGCAAGGCCATGAGGGGCTAGGACCTGGTATTGAGGTTACTCCCACGCGCTCTTGAGACTATAAAGGTTACACTTGGCATGGGGTAGATAAGACCTATGGCAGGCACCCCCAACCATGTTATGGGTTCGCGGAGTACGATGTATCGTGTATATCACATGGAGTACGATGTACCGCGTGGTGGTTACTTGATTGAGAAAGTCTGGCGGAGAACTAACCCACCTTCGTGCCAGCATAATGCCCCGCACACTGGAATCCGTGTGGTCTGGGATGATATGTGACGATTGGCCAACGTAGTCACTTGAAATATAGTAACCTGTCTCCTTGCTTGATTTACTTACTACCACATGATTTTAAATCTCTAAGTGTGATTTGTGATTGTTTAAGGTAGACCCGAAGGAGGGGTCGAGCTTCGTGGATTTGATTTGTGAAATGAAAATGAGGTTGTGATTGTATGTGTTGAGAAAGAGTTTTATGATGTGGGTTTAAAAAAGGAGGTTTCTTAATGAATTGCCCTTTTTACGAATTTAAATGAGATCGAGCATGAGATGATTTATACATGATGTTTTTACCATGTTTTATATGCCAATGGACATGATTTTGATACATGATATATATATATGTATACTCATATGGCATAGTTTTATTCCTCATGCTCCTACCATAAAGGATTTATGCATAACACTATCAGCATGTAGATAGAGTAGTTATCTACCATGCTTGCATTATTGCCTTACTGAGCGTGTGGTTGCTCAACCCTCTCTATTTTCCCCCTACAGAGCGTGCATAGTAGCCCAGTGAGGACTGAGGTGTGGTATTTTGGACTCCGCTGCATCTCCATCGCTTAGAGGTATATACACAGTGATTCTTTTTGTATCTAAACCATGTAAAAGTACAGTATTCTTTTGAGTTGTAATTATGGGGGATGTAGATGTCAGTAAAACATGCTTTTGTATAAGTACAAGATTAAATGCAAATGTATGATATCGTTTTATTTAACTGAGAATGAATGAGATGTGGAGTTTATTATTGACTCACAGCCCAACAGTGTGTGGTGAGTTAGTTCACGACCGGGTAAAGTAACAGTAAAACGCGAAAATTTTTTTGTGATTCTCTGTTAAAGAGAATGGAATTGGGTCGTGACATTCTTTTTGTATCTAAACAATGTAATGGCACAGTAATTATTGAGTTGTAATTATGGAGGATGTAGATGTCAATGAACATAACTTGTGTAAGTTAATGATTAACTTTTAAATGTATGACATCGCTTTATTTAACTGAGAATGAATGAGATGTGATGTTTATTATTGGCTCACAGCCCAACAGTGTGGTGGTAAGTTAGTTCACGATCGGGTAAGGTAACAGTAAAACGCGAAAAATTTTCAGTGATTTTCGATTAAAGAGAATGAAAAAGGGTTGTGACAGGACAAGCATCACGATCAAAACAAGTACTTCCAAAGATGCGAGGTGCAATTGGAAATAATGATTTGCTAGGAAAAAAAACTTTATATGGTATCACACCATTAAGGACAAAGGAAGACATGCAGTTGATTAAGAAACAAGTCGTGGAAACAACATTGCCCAAAAGGGCTTAGGAACATGCATTTGAAATAAGAGTGCCCGAGCAGTTTTTAAGAGATGTCTATTCTTTCTTTCAGCCACACCATTTTGAGATGGTGTATCGACACAGGATGACTCATGAAACATACAATTCTAAATCATATAACTCTAAAAAGTATTTGAAAATTTTTCTTTAGCATTATTACACCTCAAAATCCTCACAAACATATTAAATTGAATTTTAATTTCAGGACAAAGAGCAGTAAAATGAGAGAATAATTCAGACTGATTTTTCATAAAATAAATCCAAGTCATACGGGAAAAATCATCAACAAAAGTAACAAAGTATCTGACACCAGTTTTAGAAATAATAGGACTCGGACCCCAAACATCTGAGTGAACTAACTCAAAAGCAGAATTAGCTCGTTTATTGACATGTGGAACAAAAGGTAGACAATGATGTTTAGCAAATTGACAAAACTCACAAGCTAAAGAAGACAGACTGAATTTGAGGACACACTTTCTTTAATAGAGACAAGGTGTAACGACCTGATTTACACATGTTTTGGTTGGGCTATGAGTCAATGATGGATCAGCACAGTGAATTTTTGATACACATGTTTCAAGATAAACAAATTAAATAGAAATCTATGAAAGTACTTTTCAATTAAACAATACTATAGTTCTTTTATAAAATATTCATGTCCACATTTTCCCCAGACTCATGTTTCATTTTTGTGACGCCCCGAAAGCGCGAAAAACAGGGTAAATTTAAAACTTTTTATTCATCCATTCACAATTAAGGGTGCATTCTTGTGCAGTGTCATGCATCATCATACATAACTTATAACATTCACTTCAGGATCTCATCATCTCATAATTATATGTCATACCATATACATTACTCAATTCAAGGTTAGTTAATCCTAATACATCCCATACATCCTTGTACATCAAGTGTCTGTAATTATCATATTAGTCTGGGTACATGAAATGATAAATTATACCTCAAATACAATATAAGGCCTGGAGCTTAAGTCCTCTACTAGCCACTACTCCGTACGCCGCTGAAAATTCTCTTCACTTGAAGAAATCTGGGAGAAGAGAAAACAGGGTGAGCTTCTAAATCGCTCAGTAAGGGGGTAAAGGACTCATTAATAAGAAAATGATTTGTACAGCACAATCATTTTATTTTATGGGTGGAAACCCAATAAACTCAGTGAAAAACGTAGCATGAATAATTAAAACATCTCAACTCATTTCACAAAGCTCATGTAGAAACATGATAATAAATGGCTCAAACTATGATTACAAGTACTTACAAGCATGTGAAAATCAGGATGCGATAATAGCTTTTCTCATAAAAACGTGATAAAAATCACCGCATGTAGTAATGCACGTGGCGCAGCCACCCAACACAAACTCATGTGTAAAACGAGACTAGGCAAATAAAACTCATATAAAACTCATCATGGTACATCAAAACGATTGAACTCGTCCCCTAGGTGGACATCGCCAATCGAGGGATTTCATCGACAATAATACACCAATGGCTATGGTTCGCTGTCGACTTGATCAGAGTCATACAGCCGTCGGTCTTACATGCTAGCAAAGCACGGCCCGATCTTACATCCTATCAGAGCAATGCCACCCAACCCTGCCACGGAGCGGGGTCATCTCACGTTACCAGAATGGAGGAGTCAGTCTTACGTGCTGCTAGAGCACGACCCGATCTTACATGCTACCAGAACGAAGCCTGATGTGTATTCAACATGACACGCCTAAGTCTCAGTAATAGCTATTATCAAATAAAATCATTTTGCCTTCACGTAGAGCTCATAATGGTTTTTCTCATAAAACCATCTTAAAACGTTTTGTACTCAACACAAAACATTTTAAAACCGAGCTCAAACTGCCAAAACCACGCACACATTTATCAAATCTTAGTACGCCTTAACATAGAACCCAAATCACTTTTCACTTTTTAAACTCAAAGCGATTGTAAAATGATTTCACATGTAGTTTACAACTCAAAACAATTAGGCCTCAATCGGCTATAAAACCGTGTGCAATAACTCATTCACAACTCATAAAAACATGCTTGTTTTCTCAAATCACTTTTCATGCTACAATATCATCACAAAATCATATACACAAATGAGTTTAAGCTTTCCCTTACCTTGTTGCACCTCGTGTAGTGCAATCATTTCTCCCAAACGACGGACTAGCCACGCAGTCCCCTCTGGAACTCCCAGACTGTCCAAACGATGTTAAAACATCAATAATTCATCTCAATCACATCATCGAGGACATATTTGCTCATATTCTCGTTAAATACTCAAATAACCCAATTCTCATAATTTTATCACAATCCACATTCTCATCTACTACATTTCAAATTTTACATTTTTCATGTACAATATCCATGCCCAATTCACCTCATTGCCTCAATCCCAACTTACATTCATAAATCACCAAAATTACCACAATTGCATAATATCATCTTTACTCTAACAAAATTATAATTTCATCAATCTCTAATCCTTTCCTAGCTATTTTATCACAATGCCTACAACCATACTCACCAAAATCACTTAAAAATCATAGATCAAAGTTTAGAAATTTACCCAAAATTTGTGGAGTGCTCTATTCACACCTAAATTCGATTCGTCTTTCGATTTTCAAGTATGTTGCTCTCTTTTGGATGAGGAACAACTTTCCTTCTTGTCACAACCTCTGATTCGAACAAAAATGGTGATTTGGAAGAGAGAGAAAACTAGGGCTTCGATTTCTTAGAGAGAGAAGACGAAATGCAAGAAAACTTAGGGATTCTTTTATAGACAAATGGTTGGAGATCAATCTGGTCCTTGATGAGATGGATCTCTTTTTGAATTTGAAAACATTTTAGGGTAATTTTATGCCTAGGAGATCGATCTGTCGGGGGGTGAGATCGATCTCTTAATTGCTTCATGAGATCGATCTGCTCCAATTATGAGATCGATCTTCAGTTTACAGAAAGCTTCATGAGATCGATTTGCTCCTTGAGGAGATCGATCTTCTCTTTACAGAAACATTTGGAGATCGATCTGCTTATCTATGAGATCGATCTGCCTATCAATTCTTGCACATTTTTGCATTCTGGAGCCATGAGATTAATCTCTCATCCTTGGAGATCGATTTGGCATTCACGGATTGTACTTGTGAGACCCCGTATAGGTTTAACCTTGTATATATATGTAAATGAATTCATAAGTGTGGTGATATACTTGTAATGATAAGTATATGTGATGAAAGTCCATAAGTTTAATGTACACACTTGTAATAAGAGTTGTGATTCTACGTACAATTTACATTATGTATGAATATGAAAATATGCACTTAAACATGTGAAGAATGTGAGTAGTATGGATTATGAGTAGTGTGGTAAAATGGAAAGAAGATTGCATAAGTTATGCACTTCCATTTGGTTTATATCATGTACCTTAAGTTATACATAGATTTCACACAAGTTTTAATAGATATAAAGTATGAATGGATGTCATTGTCAAGTTTTAAAGATGATTGAATAAGAAAATGACTGTGGCAGTAAATTAAAGTTGTTTTGTTGTAAGTACCTGCAAAAAACTGCAGTAAAATCTGAAAATATGAAGGCTAGATTGATCTCATAGGATGAGAGATTGATTTGGAAGAGCTAAATTACTCTTATTTGAGTAATAAGAATAGTGCAGATCAATCTCTAATGGAGCCAGATCGATCTTCTAAACATTCTATAAAATGAGGATTGATTCTTAAGGCAAACAGATTGATTTCCTTAAGCTCTCGGGTTGAAGCAGATCGATCTCCTTAAACTACTGCCTTCGACAGATCGATCTCCTTCAACTACTGCCTTCGACAGATCGATCTCATGTCTTCAAATGCCGTGGAAAAAGAGGAATTTTAAGAGTACCAGATCGATCTCCACCCAAGGCAGATCGATCTCATCAAGCTAAATATATAAATAAGAGCAGTTGGATCTGTAGATTTCGGAAGCAACCACTTTCTTTCCATTTTCAAACCAAAAACCTAGATTTTACTCTCTAAATCCAGCCATTTTCAAGAAGATTTGAGGGATGACTATTAGACGCAAAGTTGTTCACATCGAAGAGAAGAACAACTAAGCTTGGAGGCATTTTCCCCATTTGTTGAATTTAAGGAATAAATGACATTTCTATTTGGAGCAAGAAGGAAATCCTAAGAGGTGAGTTTCTAAAGCACCAACTCAAGTACATTGTTAAGTTATTGATGTTTGGAGTTGATTGGGGTGCTTAGTAATGTTAGAAACTATCTAAAATGCATTAAAATGATTATAACCTACAAATGGGTTAGGGTGAGAAAGTGAAATGTAGAGGATTGGATGATGAATGGGATATCTTAAGGTAACAATAGTGTTGTGGGTATGAGTTTAAGATAGTGTTATTGAATGAATAAAGAGGCTTACCCAAAAAGAGTAAAATGAGTATTTAAGGCATTGGGTAAAATGGTATAGTTGAATGAGAATTAAGAATGTTAACTAAAAGTGTTTGAATAAATGAATTGCAGCTTCCGAGGATACGCCAAAACAAGTGGAGCTTAAGACGTGAGAAGCTAAGAGGAAGAGAGTCGCACCCCGAGGAAATCGAGGTAAGGGAATTTTGTGGACTCTTAGAGATATCTGTACTCAATTTGGGCACTTAAATGTTTTGCTAGAGTGCATGCGATACTAGGAAATGATAATGGGTGATTGCAGGGTAACGAGTTGAGTTTCGAGAAATGTGCATGAAAACAAAGGCATAATGCTTTGGAAAATCATGTTTTATTGCTTTTTAGCAAGTGATTGGTAGGTTGGCTAACATTTGAAATGAATTGCTAAAGAAATGAGCTGTTTTGGTTTATTAACCATACTTTGCAAAGAATTGAGCCACCTACATGGTTTTCGTGAGAATGAAAGCGTGCTAGAGTATGACTCGCATGAGATTTGGTGTGTTTTATACGCATGAGTACTGGAGCTTAGCTTGTACTAGTTTTCACATGGATTTTATACTGGTTTTGGCATAGTGTTGGAGCATAGCTCGCATTAGATGCCCACCTTATTGTTGTCGTGCTTGGTGCTTCGAGTAGACTGGGTGTCGCACCGATTAAATAGGCTCGCGCGTGCATTTTTTATATTTTGACATGTTGATAGTCATGTTAGGAGCTTCGGATAGACAAGAAGTCATATCGATTAAATAGGCTCACACATGCGTTTTTGAGATGTGACGTGATATGATGTGTTGATTGGGTCCATGGAATACATTGTACCGTGCAGGTAGCATGGAGTACGTTATACCGTGTTGAGATTATGTTATGCCATCTTTATAAGAGATCTGCTATGGACCGACGGGTTGGACTTGACCCACCTCCCGTGTGGAAGCAGATAGTGGTGATACCCCGCACACATGATCCGTGTAGCAGTTATCACAGGATATGACCATTGTCACGACCCTCAACTTACCAAAATACGTACAAATGTTTTGCATTTTCATGCATCAATCCTTAATCATCCTTCCTCGATCGTGAACAACCACACACTTAACAGTTGGGCTGTGTGTCGACGTCTAACTCACTCCACCATACCAATTCAATTTGAAACATTATTATGAGTAAACACTTGTATAAATGTATATATATCAGAGTTGTTACATGTGTTTACATTGTTTTACATCCCCAGTGGTTACATACAAAATGCTACTGTGCTATGTCTAGTTTAGATACAAAATAATCCAAGTGTGTATACCTTTAGCGATGGGATGCAGCGGATTTCCAAAAAGGGAACGCCTCCAGTCACGTCCAATCTATACTCAAATCTCTGTAGAGAGGGGAAAATAAGGGGGGTGAGCAAACCACACGCTCAGTAAGGCAATCATGCGAACAGGTAGATACTGCACTATCTACGTGATCGTGATGCCATGCTCAAAAGCATTTAATTCATTGTTTATCTCAAAACATGAGTGTATGATTATGTTAATGGTATGCAAAGCATTCATGCTATTAAAATTCAGTGCACATTTCAACTCAAAGCATGGTATATATCATCATGCATAATTCACAATAAAAGCATGGCATTAAACATCATGCATTTTCACAATAAAGCATGGCATTAAACATCATGCATTCGTGCACTTAAAAAAAAACCATTAACAAATCAATTCATCACTGGTCAGGTCTCGGCCTATCCCTCGGGCTTTCCTGACCCACAATCATTTCAAACATGGATTTAATCTCAAATAGCAGTAGACATGTGAGATAGGCAGTTCAACAGTAGGTAATAACCTCAAGGCCTATGTACATAACCTGTGATACCGGCTACACGGATCAGGTGTGCGGGATATCACCACTATCTGCTTCCACACGGGAGGTGGGTCAAATCCTACCCGTCGGTCCATAGCAGATCTCGTCCGAAGACGGCACATCACAACTCAACACTGTACAACGTACTCCATGCTACATGCACGGTACGACGTACTTCGTGGACCCAATCAACACATCATATCACGCCACATCTCAAACGCACGTGTGAGCCTATTTAATCGGGGCGACCTCTGTCTATCCGAAGCTCCTAACACGGCTAATTAATCATGTCAAAACAATGCATGTGTGAGCCTATTTAATCGATGTGACACCCAGTCTACTCGAAGCTCCAAACACGACAACATACAAGGTGGGCATCCAGTGCGAGACAAACTCGAGTACAATGCCAAAACAATTATAAAATACATGTGAAAACTAGTGCCTTTTGCACTCTTTCATACTCACGAAATTATGTAGGTGGCTCAAAACTTGCAAAGTATGATTAACAAAACCAAAACACACTCATCTCTTTTGCAAATCATTTCAATGTTAGCCAACCTACCAATCATTTGCTAAAAAGCAATAAAACATGATTTTCAAAGCAATATGCTTTTGTTTTCATGCACATTTCTCAAACTCCCAACTTTTACCCTTCAGTCACCCAACAACATTTCCTAGTCTCATGCATTCTAGCAAAACATTTAAGCGCCCAAATTGCGCACAGATTTCTCTAAGAGTCCACACAATTCCCTTACCTCGATTTACTTGGTGTGACTCCTTTCCTTTTAGCTTCTCATGCTCTTGGCTCAACTCGCCTCGGCGTATCCTCGGAAGCTGCGATTCATTCATTAAATCGATTGAGTTAATGTATTTAACCCATAATTGACCTCACTAGTCAATATTATCCACTTATGCATTTTACAAATGCCTTAATCCACATTTTACCTCCTTTAGGTAAATCTCACAATTTATCCACTAACCACATCTTAAAATTATACCACAACACTATAAATAACTTTTACATATCTCATTCATCATTAATCTCCATACATTCCACTTTCTCACTCTAGACCATTTCTAGGTCATAATCATTCCAATGTATTTAGATAGTTTCTAACCATCCATACATGCCAAACAACTCCAAAATCAATTAAATAAACAATGTACCATAGTTGGAGTGTTAGAATCTTACCCAATTGATTTCTCCTCTTGCTCCAAATGGCAATGCCCTTAACTTCTTCAATATCAACAATGGGAAAATGCCTTCCAACTATGTTGTTCTTCTCTTTGATAGGAACAACTTTGCCTCTAATGGTCTCTCTTCAAACCTCACTGAAAATGGCTGATTTTAGAGAGAGAAAGTTAGGTTTTTGGGTTGAAAGTGAAAGATTTGTGTTTTTCTCGAAAGTTTTTGATTTTCAGCACTCCTTATATAGAATTAGCTTGAGGAGATCGATCTGGTCCAAGAGGAGATCGATCTGGTCCCTTAAAATCCCTCTTTTTCATGGCATTTTTAAGCCTGAGATCGATCTGTCGAAGCATGAGATCGATCTGTTGAGGCATGAGATCGATCTGTCGAGGTATGAGATCGATCTGCTCCTAAACAGAAAGCTAAGGAGATCGATCTGGTCCATTGGAGATCGATCTGCTCTATTCTTTTGCCCAAATAAGAGCATTCTGGCTCTTCCAGATCGATCTCTCATCCCATGAGATCGATCTGCCCTTCAAAATTTTCAGATTTCCTGCAGTTCCTCTGCAACAACACTTACCAAACATCTTTAATTTGCTACCATGATCTTTTCCTCATTTATTCATCTTTGAGGCTTGAAAATGGCATCCATCCTCACTTCATACACATTAAAACTTGTGTAGGATCTTTGTATTACCAATGGTACTTAATATAAACAAAAATGGAAGTGCACATCTTATGCAATTCTACTTCCATTTTACCAAACTATTCATAATCCATTCTACACACATTCTCCACATGTTTAAGTCCATTTCTACACATTCATACATAATGAAACTTGTATGTACGATTACCACTCTCATTACAAGTGTGTACATTACTTATGGACTTACATCACATATACTTCACTCATGAATTCATAGTACAACTCTATTTACACTTCTATGTACATATATACCCTTATACATATACGGGGTCTCACATTCTCCCCCACTTAGAAAATTTGGTCCTCCAAATTGGAACCAATTATTCTGTGAACAACTCGGGATACCTCTCTCGCATCAAACTCTCCAATTCCCATGTGGCTTCTTCCACAGTGTGATGTTGCCAAAGTATCTTCACCAAGGGAATTGTCTTTGTCCTCAGCACTTTCTCTTTTCTGTCCAATACCCGAACTGGCTTCTCAACATAGGTCATACCTTCATTAAGCTCCAAAGGCTCATATCTTATCACATGTGCCGGGTCCGGGTGATACTTCCTCAACATGGATACGTGGAAGACGTTGTGCACACTTGCCAACTCTGGTGGCAATGCCAACCTATAAGCCTTGTCTCCCACCTTATCAAGTATCTCAAATGGCCCTATATATCGAGGGCTCAACTTTCCCTTCTTCCCAAATCTCATAATTCCCTTCGAAGGGGAAACTTTCAGAAACACTGACTCACCCACCTCAAACTCTAGTGGTCTCCGTCTCTTGTCAGCATAACTCTTTTGCCTGCTCTGAGCTGTCCGTAACCTCTCACATATCAATTGGACGTCCTCAGAGGCTTGTCTAACCAAGTCGGGAGCAAAGATCTGTCTGTCACCAACCTCTTCCCATCCAATAGGGGAACGGCATCTACGCCCATACAATGCCGCATATGGTGCCATCCCGATACTCGCATGAAAACTGTTATTATACACGAACTTTGCAAGTGGCAAATGGTCATCCCAGGAGCCTCCAAAATCCAATGCACACGCTCTCAACATGTCCTCCAGGGTCTGTATAGTCCTCTCTGACTGACCATCTGTCTAAGGATGAAATGCGGTGCTAAAATTCAACTGGGTCCCCATCGCTTCCTGAAAATGTTTCCAAAAGTAGGAAGTGAAGCGGGCATCCCTATCAGAAACAACGCTCACTGGAATTCCATGTAGCCTCACTATCTCGCGCACATATAGGTTCGCTAACTGGCTCAGAGTATCGGTAGCTCTCATAGCTAGGAAATGGGCTGATTGCGTCAACCGATCCACAATCACCCATATGGCATCATGACCTCTCCGGGTCCTCGGTAATCCCATCACAAAATCCATGGTGACATGCTCCCACTTCCATGTCGGTATCGGTAGAGGCTGCAATAACCCTGCAGGCTTCTGAAGACCTTCACCTGCTGAAAAATGAGACACTTAGCAACATATTCAGCAATGTGCTTTTTCATTCCCGACCACCAATAAACCTTTCGAAGGTTTTGATACATTTTGGTACCCCCTGGATGTATCGTATACTTCGATGAGTGAGCCTCTGTCAGGATCAACCTTCTGATCTCTGCGTCATCAGGAACACATATCCTACCTCTGAACCTCAACAATGCATCCGAACTCAACCCAAAGTCCGTCTCTATACCCCTCTGTATCTGCCCGACAATATCACTACACTGCTAATCAACTCGTTGAGCCTGTCAGATTCGATCTACCAGATCCAGTTCCAACTGCAGGCTAGCTATCATAAATCCACTATCAGCGTCAGGCGGGGTCATATCCAAACTGAGGTTCATGAACTGTTCCAACAGCTCGTGTTCCCTGATCATCATAAATGATACCATCCTGAGATGCTTCCTACTCAATGCATCAGCAACCACATTTGCTTTACCCGGGTGGTATAGGATTTCACAATCATAATCCTTTAACAGCTCGAGCCATCTCCTCTGTTTCATGTTCAACTCTTTCTGTGAGAACAGGTACTTAAGGCTCTTATGATCTGTATAAACCTGAAATCTCTCACCATAGAGGTAGTGGCGCCATATCTTCAGCGCAAACACCACCGCTGCCAACTCCAAGTCATGGGTCGGGTAGTTCCTCTCATGATCCTTTAACTGTCTTGATCCATAGGCCACTACCTTCCCATCCTGCATCAATACACAGCCCAATCCTAGGTGTGAAGCATCCGCATACACCGAGAAACCTCCTGAGCTGGTAGGAATGGTGAGTATTGGAGCTGTAGTTAATCTCCTTTTTAACTCCTCAAAACTGTCTTCACACTTTTTGTCCCACACAAACTCTACATTTTTCCTCGTGAGACGTGTCAAAGGAGCAGCTAACCTCGAAAATCCCTCTACAAACCTTCTATAATACCCAGCTAAGCCCAGGAAACTTCTGATCTCTGTCACTGTCTGGGGTCTCTGCCACTGAACTACGGCCTCAATCTTAGATGGATCCACTGATACTCCATCCTTTGATACTATGTGACCCAGAAAAGAGATCTGTTCCAACCAAAAGTCGCACTTACTGAGTTTAGCGTACAACTTCTTCTCTCGGAGGGTTTGTAGCACTATCCTTAAATGCCTTTCATGTTCCTCTCTAGACCTTGAATACACCAGTATATCATCAATAAACACAATAACAAATCGATCCAAGTACTGGTGGAATACCTCATTCATCAAAGACATAAAAGCTGCGGGAGCATTCGTCAACCCGAATGGCATAACCATGAACTCATAATGTCCATACCGGGTGCGAAAGGCTGTCTTGGGTACATCTCCACCTCGTATCTTCAACTGATGGTACCCTGATCTCAGATCTATCTTGGAAAAGACCTGCGCTCCCTTAAGCTGATCCAACAAATCATCGATGCGTGGAAGGGGATACTTATTCTTGATGGTGGCCTTATTCAACAACCGGTAGTCTATACACAGTCGGAGGCTTCCATCCTTCTTCCTTACAAACAGAACCGATGCTCTCCAAGGTGAGACGATCGGCCTGATGAACCCCTTCTCCAGCAACTCTTGTAATTGTTTTCTTAACTCCTCTAACTCAACTTGAGCCATTTTGTATGGTGGCTTGGACATCGGCTCTGTACCAGGTGCCAAATCTATACCAAACTCCATCTCCCTATCTGGAGGTAACCCTGGTAACTCATCTGAAAAGACATCTGGAAATTCCCTAACCACTAGTATGTCTTCCAATTCCGGACGTGCCTTATCCATCTCAATCACAAAAGCGATGAATCCTTCACATTATTCTTTCCACCATTAGTATCATAAATCATCACATCACATACATAAATGAAATCAAATTTATCTTTCATACATCATGTATCAAGATTGTACTCATCACACTTATAATAATCATGTTCTTTAATTTCATTTCACAAAATTAACTACAAGATTGTCTATCTTTGGAAACATCAAGGTTTTAGCATGACAATCCATAATAATATGATTGGCAGCCAACCAATCCATTCCTAGGATAACATCAAAATCACTCATATTTAATAAAATTAAATCGGCTGCCATCTCTTTACCTCCTATCTTCATTTTACAATCCCTATATGTATGCTCAGTCAACTGACTATCATTCATAGGGGTAGATATCAACAACATCTTATCAAGCAACGTGGGTTTTACATGCTTCATCAATTTACTTGCAAAGGATGGCGAAATAAAGGAATGCGTGACACCAGGATCAAACAGTACATAAGCTTCTAAATCAAAGATTTGGATGGTACCTTTTACCACATCTGATGACTGATCTGCAGTATCCTGATCCAGTGCGTGCACTCGTCCTTTGCTGACACCCACTACTTGCTTCCCCTTTTCCTCAGCTGTAGCCCTCCTCCTCGGAGCAGCTGTACCAACTGGAGCTCTCTCTGGCTCCTTGCCCTTCTGTGGGGCTCTCTCTATCATCTCTGGGCAGTCTCTGATTACGTACCCTGGCTTCCCACATCTGAAGCATACAACCTGAGGTCCATAACATAGTCGAGTACCATGGTACCTACCACACTTGCCACACTGTTCTGTAGTAGGCCGTGGTCCTCCAATCACGATTCCCTTAGATGGAGCGATGGCCGGATACATGGGAGTATCAACTGTCCTCTTCCGGATCTCATCAATTCTTGGCCTCTTTCCAGAGAATCTCTTGCTTCCTTTATAGCTGAAGCCTCTATCCATCATAGGTCTCTTCTTATCTCTGTCCTTCATCTTTCCAACCTTTCCAAACTCCGAGGCGATTCTATCAACATCTTGTTCACATAATTGCGCCCTGCGCACTGCCTCCTCATAGGTCGGTATATCCAGGGGAACCAATCTAGACCTGATGGTTGGTCTCAATCCATCCACAAACTTCTAGATCTTCTCGACCTCATTACCCATCCTGTTGGGATCATACCTGCCCAGGGATATAAAAGCAGTCTCATACTCATCCACAGTCCTGCTCCCTTGGGTCAGTCCCAAAAATGCCATCTTTAGCTTCCGCTGTGCGGTATCCGGGACATACTGTCTCCGAAAGGCCTCTAGAAACACATCCCAGCTGATCTCAGTATGTCGGGCTCTCAAAATAGGCCTGGTGGATTTCCACCAATGTTCTGCTGATCCCTTCAGCATAAAAGCGGCAAATGCTACCATCTCGATAGTAGTACACTCAAAGAACCCATATAATTTCTCGATCTCATTGATCCAATCTTCAGCCGCTACTGGGTCCTTTGCTCCACTGAAAGACGGCGGTCCAAACTTCTGGAACTGCCGCAGTCTATCCAAATCACATCCATATCCCCAACCTCTACTGCCTGGCATAGCAACCGGCGTAGGCACATCTTGTGTGTGTGGGGTATCTGTCGTCTGAGGTCCTTAGGCTTGCCTTGCCCGTGCCTCGGGAGCTGCTGCCTGCTCGGCATCACCCTGTGTAGCGGGACTCTGTCTACCGCCAACTCCAGATAAAGATTGGGTGACCAACTCCACAATCATCTCAATGCTCCGCTCAATCCTCGCGAAGCGAGCCTCAGTACTCTTGGGTCTCTCCTCTGGACCCTGTGGAGCGTGCTCAACATCAGCCTCCACCTCAACATTCTCCTGAGCCTCGTGTGTTTCTGGCTCAACACGACCCCCAGGCCTACCTCTACGGCCTCGAGCCTGTGCTCTCATCCCTCTACCGCGACTGGTATTAGGCATACTTACTCAGTTCCCTACATTCACAACCAAATACTTAGTCAACCCATCGACATACACTATTTGTATCTAAACAAGCACAGTAACTTGGGGATGTAATTTTTCACTTATTAAGTATTTTAGACACGACACACGTCAGACCAACTCGAGCTCTGATACCAACTTCTGTCACGACCCTCAACTTACCAAAATACGTATAAATTTTTTGCATTTTCATGCATCAATCCTTAATCATCCTTCCTCGATCGTGAACAACCACACACTTAACAGTTGGGCTGTGTGTCGACGTCTAACTCACTCCACCATACCAATTCAATTTGAAACATTATTATGAGTAAACACTTGTATAAATGTATATATATCAGAGTTGTTACATGTGTTTACATTGTTTTACATCCCCAGTGGTTACATACAAAATGCTACTGTGCTATGTCTAGTTTAGATACAAAATAATCCAAGTGTGTATACCTTTAGCGATGGGATGCAGCGGATTTCCAAAAAGGAAACGCCTCTAGTCACGTCCAATCTATACTCAAATCTCTATAGAGAGGGGAAAATAAGGGGGGTGAGCAAACCACACGCTCAGTAAGGCAATCATGCGAACAGGTAGATACTGCACTATCTACGTGATCGTGATGCCATGCTCAAAAGCATTTAATTCATTGTTTATCTCAAAACATGAGTGTATGATTGTGTTAATGGTATGCAAAGCATTCATGCTATTAAAATTCAGTGCACATTTCAACTCAAAGCATGGTATATATCATCATGCATAATTCACAATAAAAGCATGGCATTAAACATCATGCATTTTCACAATAAAGCATGGCATTAAACATCATGCATTCGTGCACTTTAAAAAAAACCATTAACAAATCAATTCATCACTGGTCAGGTCTCGGCCTATCCTTCGGGCTTTCCTGACCCACAATCATTTCAAACATGGATTTAATCTCAAATAGCAGTAGACATGTGAGATAGGCAGTTCAACAGTAGGTAATAACCTCAAGGCCTATGTACATAACCTGTGATACCGGCTACACGGATCAGGTGTGCGGGATATCACCACTATCTGCTTCCACACGGGAGGTGGGTCAAATCCTACCCGTCGGTCCATAGCAGATCTCGTCCGAAGACGGCACATCACAACTCAACATGGTACAACGTACTCCATGCTACATGCACGATACGACGTACTCCATGGACCCAATCAACACATCATATCACGCCACATCTCAAACGCACGTGTGAGCCTATTTAATTGGGGCGACCTCTGTCTATCCGAAGCTCCTAACACGGCTAATTAATCATGTCAAAACAATGCACGTGTGAGCCTATTTAATAGATGTGACACCCAGTCTACTCGAAGCTTCAAACACGGCAACATACAAGGTGGGCATCCAGTGCGAGACAAACTCGAGCACAATGCCAAAACAATTATAAAATCCATGTGAAAACTAGTGCCTTTTGCACTCTTTCATACTCACGAAATCATGTAGGTGGCTCAAAACTTGCAAAGTATGATTAACAAAACCAAAACACACTCATCTCTTTTGCAAATCATTTCAATGTTAGCCAATCTACCAATCATTTGCTAAAAAGCAATAAAACATGATTTTCAAAGCAATATGCTTTTGTTTTCATGCACATTTCTCAAACTCCCAACTTTTACCCTTCAGTCACCCAACAACATTTCCTAGTCTCATGCATTCTAGCAAAACATTTAAGCGCCCAAATCGCGCACAAATATCTCTAAGAGTCCACATAATTCCCTTACCTCGATTTACTTGGTGTGACTCCTTTCCTTTTAGATTCTCACGCTCTTGGCTCAACTCGCCTCGGCGTATCCTCGAAAGCTGCGATTCATTCATTAAATCGATTGAGTTAATGTATTTAACCCATAATTGACCTCACTAGTTAATATTATCCACTTATGCATTTTACAAAAGCCTTAATCCACATTTTACCTCCTTTAGGTAAATCTCACAATTTATCCACTAACCACATCTTAAAATCATACCACAACACGATAAATAACTTTTACATATCTCATTCATCATTAATCTCCATACATTCCACTTTCTCACTCTAGACCATTTCTAGGTCATAATCATTCCAATGTATTTAGATAGTCTCTAACCATCCATACATGCCAAACAACTCCAAAATCAATTAAATAAATAATGTACCATAGTTGGAGTGTTAGAATCTTACCCAATTGATTTCTCCTCTTGCTCCAAATGGCAATACCCTTAACTTCTTCAATATCAACAATGGGAAAATGCCTTCCAACTATGTTGTTCTTCTCTTTGATAGGAACAACTTTGCCTCTAATGGTCTCTCTTCAAACCTCACTGAAAATGGCTGATTTTAGAGAGAGAAAGTTAGGTTTTTGGGTTGAAAGTGGAAGATTTGTGTTTTTCTCAAAATTTTCTGATTTTCAGCACTCCTTATATAGAATTAGCTTGAGGAGATCGATCTGGTCCAAGAGGAGATCGATCTGGTCCCTTAAAATCCCTCTTTTTCACAGTATTTTTAAGCCTGAGATCGATCTGTCGAAGCATGAGATCGATCTGTCGAGACATGAGATCGATCTGCTCCCAAACAGAGAGCTAAGGAGATCGATCTGCTCTATTCTTTTGCCCAAATAAGAGCATTCTGGCTCTTCCAGATCGATCTCTCATCCCATGAGATCGATCTGCCCTTTAAAATTTCCAGATTTCCTGCAGTTCTTCTGCAACAACACTTACCAAACATCCTTAATTTGCTACCATGATCTTTTCCTCATTTATTCATCTTTGAGGCTTGAAAATGGCATCCATCCTCACTTCATACACATTAAAACTTGTGTAGGATCTTTGTATTACCAATGGTACTTAATATAAACAAAAATGGAAGTGCACATCTTATGCAATTCTACTTCCATTTTACCAAACTATTCATAATCCATTCTACACACATTCTCCACATGTTTAAGTTCATTTCTACACATTCATACATAATGAAACTTGTATGTACGATTACCACTCTCATTACAAGTGTGTACATTACTTATGGACTTACATCACATATACTTCACTCATGAATTCATAGTACAACTCTATTTACACTTCTATGTACATATATACCCTTATACATATACGGGGTCTCACAACCATAGTCCTAGAGGATATTTTCCTTATTGTATTGCCTATCTCACATGTCTATTGCTTTGTGAATAAATCCATGTTTAAAATGATTTGTGGGTTAGGACAGTCAGAGAGAGGGCTGAGTCCTGACAAGTGTTGGATTGTTTTGAGATGTCGATTTGTTAATGGTTTTAAAGTGCACGTACGCATGATGTGTTTTCCATGCCTTATTTGTGAAATATGCATGATGGATATCCCATGCTTTGAATTGAATTGTGCACTAAATTTTAATAGCATGAATGCTTTACATACCATTAACATGAGCATTAACTCATATTTTGAGAAAATGATGAAATGTATGTTTTGAGCATGGCATCACGATTATGTAGATAGTGCAGTATCTACCTGTTTACATGATTGCCTTACTGAGCATGTGGTTGCTCACCCCCTTTTGGTATAGATTGAGTATAGATTGAGCGTGATTGGAGGCGTTCCCTTTTGGTATCCGCTGCATCCCATCGCATAAGGTATACACACTAATGAGATTTTTTGTATCTAAACTTTCCATAGCACAGTAGCATTTTGTATGTAACTATTGGGGATGTAAAACAATGTAAACACATGTAAACAACAACTCTGATTTATTTATACAGGCGTTTACTTATAAATAATATGCAAATTTAATTAGCATTGTGGAATGAGATAAACATTGACACACAGCCCAACTGGTGAGAGTGTAGCTGTTCACGATCGAGGTAAGGATGAATAATAAACAATGCATGAAAATGAGATAAATTTGTACAGATTTTGGTAAGTTGAGGCTCGTGACAGTACTGCTGCTGCATCAATTTGCAAAAAACTCAATGTAAAACTTCCCAAAATCTACCCTATAGTCCATATTTCAATCCATACACATTCAAGACTTAAAAACCTCATCTTCTTATACTTCATCATATTTAAAACTTATGTGTACATAAACATATCATCATTACATACACAAGGTTACAATTCTCATAAATGGGGTATACAAAATTCATAGTTCTCACAGTTTTGCATTACCGTGCTTACAAAATTTAGACACAAAATAAATATCTAAGCTGGGTATACCTTTTTACGTAAGAGAATACCTTTTTGACGTTGGATATGCCATAAAACCTACCTATAAGACGGTCTCCGCTACTGACGAGACTCTGTGGAGTAAAGTAAGGGGTGAGCTTAACATGCTCAGTAACAAAAATCAAGCGACAAGTAAATAAATACACTATCTATCTATACGAGATTGAAAACAACTATAACATAGATGTATATATTTCAGTAAAAATACTATTGAACACATCATCGGTATCATGGAAATCGTACTGCAAAACAGTATTTAAAATCATATATAATAAATGAAACAATTTCACACAGTATATGATATGAGCGTACAAGAGGATGATTTCGGACAATCAAGGAAACGTGTTGAATGGGAATTGAAACAACAAAAAATGCAAGCGAGGCGAAAATAATGATGGTAGACTTTGAATGGAAAATAGAATAACAACCTAGACCCGAAGTCTAAAGAGACTTGAACCAAAGGTATTGGACCTCGACCCTACGAATATAAAATTCGAGAAACTAAGGTATAACAATGGTGGTTGGTGAAGAGGGAGGCGCCACAAGGAAGAAGACCTTGATAAGCCTAGTTGAGAGGGAACCCTAGAAAGAGGCACACTCAAATTTCTAAAAATTCAATCTGATATATTCTATTCTATTCAAGAACATTTACAATGTATTTATAATAATATCTAGCACTTAAGCCCTTAAACAAGTGGGCTGGAATTAACACCAAATAGAAAATAAGACTAAAACTTAAATTCAGGCATAAGCCTAGTTACATAGGATAATTGGTCTAAAATGTAATAAGACTCAAATGTGGGTTATTTAAACACTTAACCCAACTTATTACTAAACTAAGACTCATGTCGTTTGGGCTTCCAACAAATATAGGTGGCTGAGGACTTTTCATGGAAGCTTCCTTGACAAAACCAGGGCTTGTTGCATCTTCTTAGCTCGAGTAATTGGACCTCCTAGGATGACCCATGGATCCTTGGCATCACGATCATCATGAACATCACGAGCAAGTGGACCTCCATCATTCCCCCTCTCCTCAAAAGGATTTGTCCTCAAATCACATGTACCTTCATCAAAAGAAAAGGGAGAAAGATCAAAAACATTAAAAGTAGCAGATACACCATACTCACCAGGAAGATCCAATCAGTAAGCATTATCGTTGATCTTCTCAATGACTTGGAATGGTCCATCTCCTCGGGGATGCAACTTAGTTCACCGCTGAGTAGGGAACCTCTCCTTTCTCATATGTAACCAAACCCAATCACCAGGTTCAAAGACTACTTTCTTGCTGTGCTTATTGGCTTGGGTGGTATACTGCTCAGTCTTTCTTTCAATAGCTTGACGCACTTTCTTATGGAGTTGCTTCACAAACTTAGCCTTATGTTTTCCATCTAAGTTACTCTGCTTGGCACTAGGTAATGGCAACAAATCCAACGGAGGTCCATTTGGGATCTCCTCAGGGAATAAATCATCGAACTCCTGTAATAGTGAGACAACATCAGTAGGCAAAGTATCATGGAGTTTAGTATCAATAAAACAAGAATCTTTAAATAAGAGCAAAAGGATAGGAGACTTAGCAATAAATGTTGTCTTCACATCTCGGGGGTTGGCATGGTAGCTCACTGCTTTGCTTTCCTTGCTTCCCTTCTTTTCTTTAGCTAGCTTCCTTTGCTTGTCATGTTGCTCCTTCAGCCTTAATTGATCCTCGTAAATCTCCTTGGGGCTAAGGGGAGCAAGAGTGATCTTCTTGCCATCCATAAAAAAGAGTAATGATTAGTGTAACCGTCATGGATGATTCTTCGATCATACTACCACGGTCTACCTAGCAACATGTGAGACCCCGTATATGTAAAGTTGTAATGTGTAATGAATGTGAATGGATTTGTAATGTAAAGTATGATCGATGTAAATCCATGGATTCAATGTATGTATGTGTAATATGATTTGTAACGTACATACAAGTTCCATTGAGTTTGAATATGAAGAAATGAGTCTTTATAAGTGATGGATGTGATTGAAACTCAAAATGGGTGGTGTGGTAAATGGAAGGAAGTTGCATGAATATAAATGCTTCCATTTGGTTTTATGTAGCATACCTTTGGACATACAATGAATGCACACAAGTTTCAATGTGCATAAGGTATGAATGGATGCCATTTTCAAGTTATAAAGGTGGATGGATGAGAAAATGACCATGGCAATAGATCAAGGATTGTTAGTATGAGTTGCAGCAAGGAAACTGCAGGAAATCTGGAAAACATGAAGGCCAGATCGATCTCATAAGATTAGAGATCGATCTAGAAGAGCCAGAATGCTCTTATTTGGGCAATGGAATAGAGCAGATCGATCTCCAATGGGGCCAGATCGATCTCCTAAGCATTCTGTAATGAAAGGATCGATCCTCAAGCACCCAGATCGATCTCCTTAGCTCTCTGTTTGGGACCAGATCGATCTCATGCTTCGACAGATCGATCTCATGCTTAAAATTTCATGAAAATGAGAGATTTAAGGGGACCAGATCGATCTCCTCTTGGACCAGATCTATCTCCTCAAGCTATTTCTATATAAGAGGGCTGAAAATCTGAAAATTTCGGGAAAAACACCAATCTTCCATTTTTAACCCAAAAACCTAACTTTCTCTCTCTAAAATCAACCATTTTCAACAAGGATTGAGGGGAGACCATTAGACATTAAGTTGTTCATCTTGAGGAAGAGAACAACATAGTTGGAACCCAAAATCCCATTGTGGGTATTGAAGGAGATAAGGGCATTGACATTTGGAGCAAGAAGAAAAATCATATTTGGTAAGATTCTAACACTACAATCCAAGTACATTGTATATTTAATTGATTTTGGAGTTGTTCGGCATGAGTATGTATGGATGGAAACACCTAGGTTGTGTTAGAAACTAATGTAACCTAGAAAATCGAATGCCTCTAGTGTGAGAAAGTATGAATTGGGGAGTTGGTGGTTTATAGGTTATGATAAGTTGTTTGATGAGTAATGTGGGTGATTTGGAATGGTTATGTAGAGTTATAATGTGGGTTTATGTGAAATTATGAAAATGAGCATGTAAATGCTTGACAAATGCCATAGTGAGGAAATCAATGAAATATGAACACTATGAGCTTGATATCGATTTAATATCAATTTGGAATGAGTTAATAGGCCTAAAAGAATCCATAGATTCGAGTTTTGGATAAAGTAATGAAACGAGGCCTCATAAGCATTAATAGAAAACTATAGGTCGAATTGACTATAGTGAACGCATGACGTCATATTATATGGATCGAATATAATGCGGGATACGATTTTGTGCAGTCCCAAAGAGTTCGTTGAAGACAAATCGAACCGTAAGAGTAAGCAGCTTAAGGAAGTGGAATCACGCATCGCAATTCCAGGTAAGGGAATTCTGTAAGTACATAGAGGTAGCTGCTCGTAATTTACGGGATTATAGGGTGTTTATGAAATGCATGAACGTTTGAGAAATTGGTTGTTTGGTATGCGAAAATAGCTATGAATAATTGTATGAGATTTGGTGGTTGAAATGGTATTGTAAAGAAATGGGATAGTAAGGCTAATAATTGCATAAATCTAATGTTTTAATATTTTTTCAAAACGGAATTGCTTGGTTTTAAGCAAGCTTGTAGATGGGCCGGCTAGTGTTTTATTGATGTTGTGGAAAAACATTTGTGAAGTGCTAAACCCGGTTACCAGGATTGTTTGATTGTGTATGGGCCGGCTAGTGTTTTATTGATGTTGTGGAAAAACATTTGTGAAGTGCTAAACCCGGTTACCAGGATTGTTTGATTGTGTATGAGCCGCCTATCGTATTTGCATGACATAAATCGCGCTAGAGCCTCGCTCGCGCTGGATTTCTATGTTTTCACTTGTGTGATACATGCTTGAGCTTAGCTCGCACCTTGATTTGGAAACTATGATGATGTTTATAAACCATACTAGAGCTTCTGCTCGTACGTGGCTTTTGAGTGATTTGTCTTATGAGTATAACCATACTAGAGCTATGCTCGTACGCGTCTCTTTATGAGAGGATGCATGAGTCATGCTAGAGCTTTGCTCGCACAAGTTTGCACATTGTGATACGTATAAGGTTGTGAAAGTTGGTAAGATCCTTAAGTCCTACATCCTTAAGCTAACATCCTTAAGCCCAAAGAGGTGAGGAGGCTCTGTTAGGCGGGGAGGCTCTGTTCGGTGGGGAGGCTCTCTTACGGTGGGATCCTTAAGCCAACATCCTTAAGCCCTGGAGGGGCGGGGAGGCTCTCCTACATGGGTACGGTAAGATCTTTAAGCCCTACATCCTTAAGCCAACATCCTTAAGCCCAAGGAGGCGAGGAGGCTTTGTTAGGCGGGGAGGCTCTGTTCGGTGGGGAGGCTCTCTTACGAAAGGATCCTTAAGCTCTACATCCTTAAGCTAACATCCTTAAGCGGGAGACAGGGAGGCTCTGTTTGGCGGGGAGGCTCTGTTCGATAGGGAGGCTCTCCTTCACGGATATGGAAAACTCTTGGTATGGGATAGGTAAGACCTAGGAATGGCACCCCCAATCACGATATGAGTCTGCGGAGTACGCTGTATTGTGTATATCACATGGAGTACGATGTACCGCGTGATGGTTAAGTGATGAGAAAGTCTGGCGAGGGATAATCCATCTTCGTGCCAGTATGATACCCCACACACCTGGACGCGTGTGGTCTGGGATGATTTATGATGTAGTTGGTCCACATAGGCACTTTTGATATAGTGACCTAGTTTTTATATACATGTGTGAATTGTGAAATGAAAATGTGGTTGTAATTGTGAATTGATTTGGTGGTATTTATGTGTTGAGAAAGAGGTTTATGATGTTGGTTTAAAAAGGAGGTTTCTTAATGAATTGCCCTTTTTATGAATTTAAATGAGATTGAGCATGAGATGATTTATACATTATGTTCTTTTTACCATGTTTGATATGCTAATGTACATGATTTTGACACATGATATATATGTATACTCATATGGCATAGTTTTATTCCTCATGCTCCTACCATAAATGATTTATGCATAACACTATCAGCATGTAGATAGAGTAGTTATCTACCATGCTTGCATTATTACCTTACTGAGCGTGTGGTTGCTCATCCCTCTCTATTTTCCCCTACAGAGCATGCATAGTAGCCTAGTGAGGACTGAGCCGTGGTATTTTGGACTCCGCTGCATCTCCATCTCTTAGAGGTATATACACAGTGATTCTTTTTGTATATAAACAATGTAAATTCACAGTATTCTTGTGAGTTGTAATTATGGGGGATGTAGATGTCAGTAAAACATGCTTTTGTATAAGTACAAGATTAAATGCAAATGTATGATATCATTTTATTTAACTGAGAATGAATGAGATGTGGAGTTTATTATTGACTCACAGCCCAACAGTGTGTGGTGAGTTAGTTCACGACCGGGTAAGGTAACAGTAAAACGCGAAAAAATTTTAGTAATTTTCGGTTAAAGAGAATGGAATTGGGTCGTGACACAACATGTGGCTAGCTTGCATGGGTACCACGTCACACAACACTTTATCTTGATATCTTCCAATACGGAAAGGAACCAAGACTTGCTTCACCATGTTCACTTCACCACAGTCATTAATCCACTGCAACTTATATGGGCGGTGATGCTTGGTAGTGGGCAATTTTAGCTTATCAACAAGGTATGTGCTAGCAACATTAGTACAACTCCCACCATCAATGATCACAGAGCATACCTTGTCACTAATATAACATCTTGTATGGAAGATGTTTTCACGTTGTACTGGGAGTATTAAGAGCACGTCTAGCAACAAGTGCTTCACCATAAGCAGCAAACTCAACAACTTCTTCTTCTTCAGCATCTTCTAATGCAGGCATCTCATCCTCAATACCAACATCAGAACCTTCACTCTCAACATCTCCATTCTCAAGCTGGAGCATCACTCTACGGTTAGCACACTAAGAGGCAACATGTCCACGACCCAAACACTTAAAACACTTTATGTCACGTGTTCTCCTCTGGGATGCTTGGGTAGGCTTAGTCTTAGGCTTTGGAGGGTTCTCAGACTTTGGCTTAACAAAACTTTCTGACTTAGGCTTAAACACAGGCTTATCATCCCTACGAAAGGTGTTAGATTTCCAAACAGGAACTGAACTAGGAGTGAAACGAGATGTACCTTTCCTTTTGAGTTGCCTTTCCACTTTGATGGCCACATGCAGCATCTCCTCTAAATCCATGTAATGCTGCAACTCTACAACATTGGCAATCTCACGATTTAAACCTTGGAGAAAACGAGCCATTGTAGCTTCTGCATCCTCCTTGATATTGGCTCGGATCGTGATTTTCTCCATCTCCTTGTAATAATCGTCAACACTTTTTGAACCCTGGGTGAGACCTTGGAGCTTTTGGTACAACTCTCTGTAATAATGGTTATGCACAAATCTTTTCCTCATGATACGCTTCATCTCATACCATGTAGACACTGGAGGATCACCACATCTTCTTCTACTAGAGACCAGCTGATCCCACCATACCATAGCATATTCTGTGAACTCTATTGCAGCAAGTTTAACCTTCTTTACCTTAGAGCAGTGGTGGCAGTCAAATACTATGTCAATCTTCCTTTCCCACTCTAAATATGCCTCAGGATCATTCTTGCCTTGGAAATGAGGAATCTTCAATTTTATGCTACCAAGATTTCGATCCATCTTCTCTTTGCCTCTATCATGGGCTCTATCAACTCGATCTCTATCTCTATACTCATGATGCCTTCTATGATGTCTATTGCCTCAAACTCTTCTTCAAAATCATACCCAATATTATCATAATACTTTTCATTGGTAACAATCTTACTTTTCATACGGGAAGAATCACCTTGTTGGATCCTTACAAACTGAGCTTCATGTCGGTCCAACTTATCATGAATGTCATTGAATTTCACGTCTATCCATTGGAACTGTTGTTGCATTGCCTGGAGTATGAACTCAATTTTTTTAAAGTTTGGCTTATCACCTTCAGAAGACATCTTTAACCTGCAAGAAATGTTAGTGATAACAGAAAACAAAGAACCTCACGTGTTTACACTCAATTCACTCAAGATGGGGCACTCACACTCGTGTTTCACTCAAGTAATTTGGCTTTTCTCTACTAATGTTTCTTACACGCTCATGCCTTTTTCCCTTACTCTACCTCAACTCTATAGGTTCACAATCGTACTAGAGACCCAGTCAAAGATTCAACCTCGAAAGATCAACCAATTCACCAAGTTTTTTTTTGCTTTTTTTTTCTCTTTTTTTTTACGAAGACTAATCTGATTTGTGGCTAGGGTGGTGAGGAAGAGTTTTAGTGTGGCTAAGAGACTGACTTGAAACAAAAAATTTAGAAGTCCAATTCAAACACAACAACTAATTGTAGAGTCCAACTCAAACACAACGACTAAGTGTAGAGTCAAACTCAAACACAACGACTAACTGTAGAGTCCAACTCAAACACAACGACTAAGTGTAGAATCCAACTCAAACACTACAACTAAGTGTAGGATTTTTTTTTTGCTTTTTTTTTATAACAAAGTCTAATCTGATTTGTGGCTAAGGTGGTAAGGAAGAGTTTTAGTGTGACTAAGATACTAACTTGAAACAAAATTTCAAAAGTCCAACTCAAACACAACAAGAATCTCAAAGAAATAATCACCAAAAAAACAAAAAAAAATTCCTAAAACTATAGGAAAACAATGGAATTTGGCCAAGAGAGGGTGGGGCCCATGAATATAATTCATGGGTTCATTGTATTTCGTCATTTGCTTTAAAACTTGTACTCGTACATCTCGTAACTCAACATAATTTTTTATGAACAGTGTTTGAACCGTACACGGTTTCTTTTTTTTTTCTCTCCTTCTTTTTCTTTTTGACACTTAGTGTTAGAGATGAAGGGAAAGATGCACAACCAGAAAATCAAAACCTTGCTTTGATACCAAACTGATATTCATGTACAAGAGGATGATTTAGGACGATCAAGGAAACGTGTTGAATGGGAATTGAAACAACAAAAAACGCAAGCGGGGCAAAAATAATGATGGTAGACTTTGAATGGAAAATAGAATAACAACCTAGACCCGAAGTCTAAAGAGACTTAAACCAAAGGTATTGGACCTCGACCCTATGAATATAAAATTCGAGAACTTAAGGTATAACAATGGTGGTTGGTGAAGAGGGAGGCGCCACAAGGAAGAAGACCTTGATAAGCCTAGTTGAGAGGGAACCCTAGAAAGAGGCACACTCAAATTTTTGAAAATTCAATCTGATATATTCTATTCTATTCAAGAGCATTTACAATGTATTTATAATAATATCTAGCACTTAAGCCCTTAAACAAGTGGGCTGGAATTAACACCAAATAGAAAATAATACTAAAACCTAAATTTAGGCATAAGCCTAGTTACATAAGATACTTGGTCTAAAATGTAATAAGACTCAAATGTGGGCTATTTAAACACTTAACCCAACTTATTACTAAACTAAGACTCATGTCGTTTGGGCTTCCAACAAATATAGGTGGCTAGAGACTTTTCATGGAAGCTTCCTTGACAAACCAATGAGACCAGGGCTTGTTGCATCTTCTTAGCTCAAGCTCGGGTAATTGGACCTCCTTGGATGACCCATGGATCCTTGGCATCACGATCATCATGAACATCACGAGCAAGTGGACCTCCATCAGTATATGATTTCATTCAACCAGTTCAAAAATTTAAATATATGAGACAAGGCGAAATAAGTATCATTAGAAAACATTAGGACAATTGGCCAATGACAATGACTCCGAGCAATCACTGATCAGGTATGTCGAGATGTCAGTTGTCGTAGGAATAGTCAACTACCCGAACGTCTCACATAGTATACTATATCTAAGACCAGTAACACGGTACAACGTACTTACATACGTATTGCACGGTACATTGTACTCTGTGGACTATAGTAACATTCACAGTTTAATATAATTCACCGTCACCATTTTGCCTCAAAATCGCATTCGAGTGGGTTAGTGCAAGATCATACAAAAATACACGATGGGCTAGCACGGTTTTATTATCGATAACATTATAAATCACGTGCGAGTAGGTCAGTGTAAGATCACACCAGCAATACACGACATACTAGCACGATTTTAACATTGAAAACACTTTAAATCACGTGTGAGTAGGTCCGTGCAAAATCACATAACAATACATGACGACTAGCATGGTTTTCGATCAAAACCAATTTAAAAACAGTCCATTTTATCCAAACAGTTTCTAAACCTCGATTCAGTATATAAAACAATTTGGAAGGGGCTGACCTGCCCTTTTTTCAACTAAAAATCACAAGGCACAGTCTTTGGGTAACAAATCCAAAATTTTAGATTTTTAAACAATAATTAAAACTACTTTGATATTTATGTAAATAAGCTAAATAATTCTATACCAGAAACCAAGCAGATTTTCAGAGTTTTAAATTTTTTTCTTAAATTCCAGAAAGGTAAATTCGGTGTAGGGTTTTCTATGGTTCTGGTGCCTAGGAATTCCATCCTAAAATTCATAGTCACGAACGCCTAGAGTTTATACACAATTATTTTTTTAGTAGCTTACTGTCACGACCCTCAACTTACCAAAATACGTACAAATTTTTTGCATTTTCATGCATCAATTATTAATCATCCTTTCTCGATCGTGAACAACCACACTCTCAATAGTTGGGTTGTGTGTCTGTCACGACCCAATTCCATTCTCTTTAGCTGAAAGTCACTAAAATTTTTTCGCGTTTTATTGTTACCTTACCCGGTCGTGAACTAACTCACCACACACTGTTGGGCTGTGAATCAATAATAAATACCACATCTCATTCATTCTCAGTTAAATAAAACGATGTCATACATTTGCATTTAATCTTGTACTTATACAAAAGCATGTTTTAATGACATCTACATCCCTCATGATCACAATTCACAAGAATACTGTGCTTTTACATTATTTAGATACAAAAAGAATCACTGTGTATATACCTATAGGCGATGGAGATACAGCGGAGTCCAAAATACCACGCCTCAGTCCTCACTGGGCTACTATGCAAGCTCTGTAGGGGGGAAATAGAGAGGGATGAGCAACCACACGCTCAGTAAGGCAATAATGCAAGCATGGTAGATAACTACTCTATCTACATGCTGATAGTGTTATGCATAAATCATTTATGGTAGGAGCATGAGGAAGTAAAACTATGCCATATGAGTATACATATATATCATGTATCAAAATCATGTACATTGGCATATAAAACATGGTAAAAACATCATGAATAAATCATCTCATGCTCAATCTCATTTAAATTCATAAAAGGGCAATTCATTAAGAAACCTCCTTTTTAAACCCACGTCATAAAACTCTTTCTCAAACACATACAATCTCATCACATCAATTCACAATCACAACCTCATTTTCATTTCACAAATCAATTCCATGAGGCTCGACCCCTCCTTCGGGTCTACCTTAAACAATCACAAATCACACTTAGAGATTTAAAATCATGTGGTAGTAAGTAAATCAAGCAAGGAGACAGGTTCTATATCTCAAGTGACTACGTTGGCCAATCGTCACATATCATCCCAGACCACACGGATCCCGATGTGCGGGGTATCATGCTGGCACGAAGGTGGGTTAGTTCTCCGCCAGACTTTCTCAAATCAAGTAACCACCACGCGGTACATCGTACTCCATGTGATATACACGGTATATCATACTCCGTGGACCCATAACATGGTTGGGGGTGCCTGCTGTAGGTCTTATCTACCCCATACCAAGTGTAACCTTTATAGTCTCAAGAGCACGTAGGAGTAACCTCAATACCAGGTCCTAGCCCCTCATGGCCTTGCTCGCCCCTGTTGGGTTCCCTGATTCAGGTCCTAGCCCCTCACCCTCACCCCACTCAAGAGGTCTGTTAGGCCTGTTGGGTTCCCTGAATGGATTATGTTAGGTCCTAGCCCCTCACCCCACTCAAGAGGTCTGTCAGGCCTGTTGGGTTCCTTGAGTTAATCTGTATCTCTCACCACAGCCTCATACATACCACAGTGTGAAAACCGACGCGAGCTATGCTCTAGCACGAATTCATACATCAAAACCAATCACTTCGTACGAGCAACGCTCTAGTACGGCATTTATGTATAAAATATGAAGAAACCACGTATGAGCATAGCTCCAGTACGGTTATATGCATAAGAAAAACCACTCAAATCCAAGTACGAGCGTAAGCTCCAGTACGGTTTATAAAACATCATCACAATTCAAATCAAAGTGTGAGCTAAGCTCAAGCACATATCACACAAGTGAAAACATAGAAATCCAGCGCGAGCGAGGCCCTAGCGCGATTTATATCATGCAAATACAATAGGCGGCTCATACACAATCAAAAATCCCGACAATCGGGTTTAGCACTTCACAAATGCTTATCCATAACATCAATAAAACACTAGCCGGCCATCTACAAGCTTGCTTAAAACCAAGCAATTCCATTTTGAAAAACATCAAAACATTAGATTTATGCAATTATTAGCCTTACTATCCCATTTCTTTACAATACCATTTCAACCACCAAATCTCATACAATTATTCATAGTCACATCCATACATCTTCAAAACACATTTCTATAAATCCATGCACATTTCCAAAGCCCTATACACCCACAAAGTACGAGCAGCTACCTCTATATACTTACAGAATTCCCTTACCTGGAATCGCGATGCGTGATTCCCCTTCCTTAAGCTGCTTACTCGTACGGTTCGATTCGTCTTCAACGAACTCTTTGGGACTGCACAAAATCGTATCCCGCATTATATTCGATCCATATAATATGACATCGTGCGTTCACTATAGTCAATTCGACCTATAGTTTTCTATTAACGCTTATGAGGCCTTGTTTCATTACTTTACCCAAAACTCGAGTCTATGGATTCTTTTAGGCCTATTAACTCATTCCAAATCGATATTAAATCGATATCAAGCTCATAGTGTTCATATTTCATTGATTTCCTCACTATGGCATTTGTCAAGCATTTACATGTTTATTTTCATAATTTCACTTAAACCCACATTATAACTCCACATAACCATTCCAAATCACCCACATTACTCATTTAACAACTTATCATACCCCATAAACTACCAACTCCGTAAATCATACTTTCTCACACTAGAGGAATTCCATTTTCCAGGTTACATTTGTTTCTAACACAACCTAGGTGTTTCCATCCATCCATACTCATGCCAAACAACTCCAAAATCAATTAAATAGACAATGTACTCAGATTGGAGTGTTAGAATCTTACCAAATATGATTTTTCTTCTTGCTCCAAATGTCAATGCCCTTATCTCCTTCAATACCCATAATGGGATTTTGGGTTCCAACTATGTTGTTCTCTTCCTCAAGATGAACAACTTAATGTCTAATGGTCTCCCCTCAATTCTTGCTGGAAATGGCTGATTTTAGAGAGAGAAAGTTAGGTTTTTGGGTTAGAAATGGAAGATTGGTGTTTTTCCCGAAATTTTTAGATTTTCAGCCCTCCTTATATAGAAATAGCTTGGGGAGATCGATCTGGTCTAAGAGGAGATCGATCTGGTCCCCTTAAATCTCTCATTTTCATGAAATTTTAAGCATGAGATCGATCTGTCGAAGCATGAGATCGATCTGCTCCCAAACAGAGAGCTAAGGAGATCGATCTGGGTGCTTGGGGATCGATCTTTTCATCATAGAATGCTTAGGAGATCGATCTGGCACCATTGGAGATCGATCTGCTCTATTCCATTGCCCAATTAAGAGCATTCTAGCTTTTCCAGATCGATCTCTCATCTTATGAGATCGATCTGGCCTTCATACTTTCCAAATTTTCTGCAGTTTTCTTGCTGCAACTCACACCAACACATCCTTAATCTGCTGCCATGGCCATTTTCTCATCTATCCACCTTTATAACTTGAAAATGGCATCCATTCATACCTTATGCACATTGAAACTTGTGTGCATTCATTGTATGTCCAAAGGTATACTATATATAACCAAATGGAAGCATTTATATTCATGCAGCTTCCATCCATTTACCACACTACCCATTTTGAGTTTCAATCACATCCATCACTTATAGGAACTCATTTCTTCATATTCATACTCAATGGAACTTGTATGTACGTTACAAATCATATTACACATACATACATTGAATCCATGGACTTACATCGATCATACTTTACATTACAAGTCCATTCACATTCATTACACATTACAACTTTACATATACGGGGTCTCACAGTGTCAACGTCTAACTCACTCCACCATACCAATTCAATTTGAACATTATTTATGAGTAAACACTTGTATAAATGTATATATATCAGAGTTGTTACATGTGTTTACCTTGTTTTACATCCCCCATAGTTACATACAAAATGCTACTGTGCTATCATAAGTTTAGATACAAAATTTCAACAGTGTGTATACCTTTAGCGATGGGATGCAGCGGATTACCAAAAGGGAATGCCTCCAGTCACGCTCACTCTATACTCAAATCTCTGTAGAGAGGGAGAAAATAAGGGGGTGAGCAAACCACAAGCTCAGTAAGGCAATCATGCGAACAGGTAGATACTGCATTATCTACGTGATCGTGATGCCATGCTTAAAAGCATTTAATTCATCATTTATCTCAAAACATGAGTGTATGATTATGTTAATGGTATGTAATGCATTCAAGCTATTAAAATCCACTGCACATTTCAACTCAAAGCAAGGTATAAATCATCATGCATAAATCACAATAAAAACATGGCATTACCCATCATGCATTTTCTCAAATAGCATGGCATTAACCATCATGCATTTTCACAATAAAGCATGGCATTAAACATCATGCATTTTCACAACAAAGCATGGCATTAAACATCATGCATCCGTGCACTTTAAAAACCATTAACAAATCAATCCAACACTGGTCAGCTCTCAGCCCATCCCTCAAACTTTCCTGACCCACAAATCATTTCAAACATGGATTTATTCTCAAAGCAGTAGACATGTGTGATAGGCAGTTCAACAACAGGTAATAACCTCAAGGCCTATGTACATAACCTGTGATACCGGCTACACGGATCAGGTGTGCGGGATATCACCACTATCTGCTTCCACATGGGAGGTGGGTCAAATCTTACCCGTTGGTCCATAGCAGATCTCGTTCGAAGACGGCACATCACAACTCAACACGGTACAACGTACTCCATACTACATGCACGGTACAACGTACTCCGTGGACCCAATCAACACATCATATCATGCCACATCTCAAACGCACGTGTGAGCCTATTTAATCAGTACAACCTCTTGTCTACCCGAAGCTCCTAACACGGCTAATTAATCATGTCAAAACAATGCATGTGTGAGACTATTTAATTGATGTGACACCCAGTCTACTCGAAGCTCCAAACACGACAACATGCAAGGTGGGCATCTAGTGCGAGACAAACTCCAAGCACAATGCCAAAACAAATATGAAATCCATGTGAAAACACGTTAAATCTCGTGCGAGTCATACTTAGCACGCTTTCATACTCACGAAATCATGTTGGTGGCTCAAAACTTTGCAAAGTATGGTTAACAAAACCAAAACACACTCATTTCTTTTGCAAATCATTTCAATGTCAGCCAATCTACCAATCATTTGCTAAAAAACAATAAAAATGATTTTCAAAGCAATATGCTTTTGTTTTCATGCATATTTTGTCAAACACCCAACTTTTGCCCTTCAATCACCCAACATCATTTCCTAATGTCTCATGCATTCTATCAAGGCATTTAATGTACCCAAGTTGCGCACAGATATCTCTAAGAGTTCACACAATTCCCTTACCTCAATTTACTTGGTGTGACTCTTTTCCTCTTAGCTTCTCATGCTCTTGGCTGAACTCGCTCCGGCGTATCCTCGAAAGCTGTGATTCATTCATCCAATCAATCGAGTTAATGTTTTTAACCCATAATTGACCTCACTAGTCAATATAATTCACTTATGTATTTTACCAATGCCTTAATCCACATTTTACCCCTTTTAGGTAAATCTTACAATTTATTCACCAACAACATCTTAAAATCATACCCATAACACTATTGTCACCTCTAGACATCTCATTCCTCATTAATCACCATACATTCCACTTTCTCACACTAGACCATTTCTAGGTCATAATCATTCCAATGCATTTTAGATAGTTTCTAACCATCCATACTCATATCAAACAACTCCAAAATCAATTAAATAGACAATGTACCATAGTCGGAGTGTTAGAATATTACCAAATCTAATTTCTCTTCTTGCACCAAGTGACAATGCCCTTAGCTCCTTCAATACCAACAATGGGATAATGCCTTCCAACTATGTTGTTCTTCTCTTTGATAGGAACAACTTTACCTCTAATGGTCTCTCTTCAAATCTTACTGAAAATGGCTGATTTTAGAGAGAGAAAGTTAGGTTTTTGGGTTAAAAATAGAAGAATGGTGTTTTTATCGAAATTTTTAGATATTCAACACTCTTTTTATAGAAATAGCTTGAGGAGATTGATCTGGTCCCCTTAAATCTCTCTTTTTTACGACATTTTAAGCATAAGATCGATCTGCTCCCAAACAAAGAGCTAAGGAGATCGATCTGGGTGCTTGAGGATCGATCTTTTCACTACAGAATGCTTAGGAGATCGATCTGGCTCCATTGGAGATCGATTTGCTCTATTCCATTGCCCAAATAAGAGCATTCTGGCTCTTTCAGATCGATCTGCCCTTCATAGTTTCCAGATTTTCTGCAGTTCTTCTGCAGCAACTCATGCTTAAACATCCTTAATTTGCTACCATGATCATTTTCTCATTCATTCATCTTTGAGGCTTGACAATGACATCCATACATACCTTATTCCTATTGAACCTTGTGTGGAATCCTTGTATAACCAAAAGTATACGATATAAACCAAATGGAAGTGCACAACTTATGCAATTCTACTTCCATTTTACCACACTACTCATAATCCATTCTACTCACATTCTCCATATGTTTAAAGTCCATTTCTTTACATTCATACATAATGTAACTTGTATGTACAATCACAACTTTTATTACAAGTGTGTATATTAACTTATGGACTTACATCACATATACTTCACTTAATTTACATTTCTATGTACATATATACTATTATACATATACGGGGTCTCACACTTACGGAGATTTTTCTACAATAAAAATATTGCCTGAACTTATATCTACAAATCATCAGAAAATATGTGCATTCATCACTAAAAACACACCATAATTTTTCTTACCTCGATGTCTATCTATAGTCCTCAATGCCTCAACGTTGCGAGTCGACGGGTTTGGTCCACTTGATTTATTTCCCCTGAATTTCGTACTAGTATTTGCAATAATATTTTTGAACAGTCTAATCCTCAAATTTCCCAGATTTTTTGTGTACTCTGATCTAACTTAAATTTTATTATTTATTTATATATATACACAATAATACATATATATAAATAAAAATCTTCCTTTTCTCTTTTTTATTAAACTCTTTTCCCCCGTTTTTTCCTTCCTCTCTTCTCCTCTGTTTCACTTGAATACACTGTTCATCACTCCCCTTGTGAGACCCCGTATATGTATAAGGGTATATATGTACATAGAAATGTAAATAGAGTTGTACAATGAATTCATGAGTGAAGTATATGTGATGTAAGTCCCTAAGTAATGTACACACTTGTAATGAGAGTAGTAATTGTACATACAAGTTATATTATGTATGAATGTGAAGAAATAGACTTAAACATGTGGAGAATATGTGTAGAATGGATTATGAGTAGTTTGGTAAAATGGAAGTAGAATTGCATAAGTTGTGCACTTCCATTTTTGTTTATATTAAGTACCATTGGTCATACAAAGATTCTACACATGTTTTAATGTGTATGAAGTGAGGATGGATGCCATTTTCAAGTCTCAAAGATGATTGGATGAGAAAATGATCATGGCAACAAAATGTATGAAGTTTGGTAAGTGTTGCTGCAGAAGAACTGCAGAAAATCTGGAAACTATGAAGGGCAGATCGATCTCATGGGATGAGAGATCGATCTAGAAGAGCCAGAATGCTCTTATTTGGGCAATAAAATAGAGCAGATCGATCTCCAATAGAGCTAGATCGATCTCCTAAGCATTCTGTAATGAAAAGATCGATCCTCAAGCACCCAGATCGATCTCCTTAGCTCTCTGTTTGAGAGCAGATCGATCTCATGCTTCGACAGATCGATCTCATGCTTAAAATGCCGTGAAAAAGAGGGATTTAAGGGGACTAGATTGATCTCCTCTTGGACCAGATCGATCTCCTCAAGCTATTTCTATATAAGGAGTGCTGAAAATCAAAAAATTTTAGGAAAAACACTAACCTTCCACTTTCAACCCAAAAACCTAACTTTCTCTCTCTAAAATCAGCCATTTTTAGTGAGGTTTGAAGAGAGACCATTAGAGGCAAAGTTGTTCCTATCAAAGAGAAGAACAACATAGTTGGAAGGCATTTTCCCATTGTTGGTATTGAAGGAGTTAAGGGCATTGCCATTTGGAGCAAGAAGAGAAATCAAATTGGGTAAGATTCTAACACTCCAACTATGGTACACTGTTTATATAATTGATTTTGGAGTTGTTTGGCATGAGTATGGATGGTTACAAACTATCTAAAATGCATTGGAATGATTATGACCTAGAAATGGTCTAGAGTGAGAAAGTGGAATTGTATGGAGATTAATGATGAATGAGATATGTAGAAGTTATTAATAGTGTTGTGGTATTATTTTAAGATGTGGTTAGTGGATAAATTATGAGATTTACCTAAAAGAGGTAAAATATGGATTAAGGCATTGGTAAAATGCACAAGTGAATAATATTGACTAGTGAGGTCAATTATGGGTTAAATACATTAACTCAATTGATTTAATGAATGAATCGCAGCTTCCGAGGATACGCCGAGGCGAGTTGAGCCAAGAGCGTGAGAAGCTAAAAGGAAAGGAGTCACACCAAGTAAATCGAGGTAAGGGAATTGTGTGGACTCTTAGAGATATCTCTATGCAATTTGGGCGCTTAAATGTTTTGCTAGAATGCATGAGATTAGGAAATGATGTTGGGTGATTGAAGGGTAAAAGTTGGGAGTTTGAGAAATGTGCATGAAAACAAAAGCATATTGCTTTGAAAATCATGTTTTATTGCTTTTTAGCAAATGATTGGTAGGTTGGCTGACATTGAAATGATTTGCAAAAGAAATGAGTGTGTTTTGGTTTTGTTAACCATACTTTGCAAAGTTTTGAGCCACCTACATGATTTCGTGAGTATGAAAGCGTGCTAGAGTATGACTCGCACGAGATTTGACGTGTTTTATACACATGAGTGCAAGAGGCACTAGTTTTCACATGGATTTCATAATTGTTTTGGCATTGTGCTTCGAGTTTGTCTCGCATTGGATGCCCACCTTGCATGTTGCCGTGTTTGGAGCTTCGAGTAGATTGGGTGTCACATCGATTAAATAGGCTCACACATGCATTGTTTTGACATGATTAATTAGCCGTGTTAGGAGCTTCGGGTAGACAAGAGGTCGTACCGATTAAATAGGCTCACACGTGCGTTTGAGATGTGGCGTGATATGATGTCTTGATTGGGTCCACGGAATACGTTGTACCGTGCATGTAGCATGGAGTACATTGTACCGTGTTGAGATGTGATGTGCCGTCTTTGGACGAGATCTGCTATAGACCGGCGGGTAGGATTTGACCCACCTCCCGTGTGGAAGCAGATAGTGGTGATATCCCGCTCACCTGATCCGTGTAGCCGGTATCACAGGTTATGTACATAGGCCTTGAGGTTATTACCTATTGTTGAACTGCCTATCTCACATGTCTACTACTATTTGAGAATAAATCCATGTTTGAAATGATTTGTGGGTCAGGAAGGTCCGAGGGATGGGCTGAGACCTGACCAGTGTTGAATTGATTTGTTAATGGTTTTTAAAGTGCACGAATGCATGAGGTTTAATGCCATGCTTTATTCTAAAAATGCATGATGGGTAATGCCATGCTTTTATTGTGAATTATGCATGATGATTTATACCATGCTTTGAGTTTAAATGTGCACTGACTTTTAATAGCACGAATGCTTTACATACCATTAACACAATCATACACTCATGTTTTGAGATAAATAATGAATTAAATGCTTTTGAGCATGGCATCACGATCACGTAGATAGTGCAGTATCTACCTGTTCGCATGATTACCTTACTGAGCGTGTGGTTTGCTCACCCCCTTATTTTCCCCCTCTCTACAGATATTTCAGTATAGAGTGAGCGTGACTGGAGGCGTTTCCCTTTCGATAATCCGCTGCATCCCATCGCTAAAGGTATACACACATGAATTATTTTGTATCTAAACTAGACATAGCACGATAGCATTTTGTATGTAACTACTGGGGATGTAAAACAATGTAAACACATGTAACAACTCTGATATATATACATTTATACAAGTGTTTACTCATAAATAAAGTTTCAAATTGAATTGGTATGGTGGAGTGAGTTAGACATCGACACACAGCTCAACTGTTATGAGTGTGGTTGTTCACGATCGAGGAAGGAGGATTAAAGATTGATGCATGAAAATGCAAAAATTTTGTACGTATTTTGGTAAGTTGAGGGTCGTGACAGAAGTTAGTATCAGAGCCCGAGTTGGTTTGACATGTGTCGTGTTTAAAATATCTAATAAGTTGGATAATTATATCCCCATGTTACTGTGCTGTTTAGATACAATTGTGTGTGTGTCGATAGGTTGACTAAGTAATTGGTTGTGAATGTAGGGAATTGAGTAAGTATGCCTAATACCAGTCGCGGTAGAGGGATGAGAGCACAGGCTCGAGGCCGTAGAGGTAGGCTTGGGGGTCGTATTGAGCCGAAAACACACGAGGCTCAGGATGATGTTGAGGTGGAGGCTGATGTTGAGCACGCTCCACAGGGTCCAGAGGAGAGACCCGAGAGTACTGAGGCTCGCTTCGCGAGGATTGAGCGGAGCATTGAGATGATTATGGAGTTGGTCACCCAATCTTTATCTAGAGTTGGCGGTAGACAGAGTCCCGCTACACAGGGTGATGCCGAGCAGGCGGCAGCTCCTGAGGCACGGGCAAGGGAAGCCCAGAGGCCACAGACGACAGATACCCCACCCACACAGGATGTGCCTACGCCGGTTGCTATGACAGGCAGTAGAGGTTGGGGATATGGATGTGATTGAGATAGATTGTGGCAGTTCCAGAAGTTTAGACCGCCGTCTTTCAGTGGAATAAAGGACCCAGTAGTGGCTAAGGATTGGATCAATGAGATCGAGAAATTATATGGGTTCTTTGAGTACGCCACTGCCGAGATGGTAGCATTTTCCGCTTTTATGCTGAAGGGATCAGCAGAACATTGGTGGAAGTCCACCAGGCCTATTTTGAAAGCCCGGTATACTGAGATCAGCTGGGATGTATTTCTAGAGGCCTTTTGGAGACAGTACATTCCGGATACCGCACAGCGAAAGCTAAAGATGACATTTTTGGGACTAACCCAAGGGAGCAGGACTGTGGATGAGTATGAGACTGCTTTTATATCCCTGGGCAGATATGATCCCAACACGATGGGTAATGAGGTCGAGAAAATCCAGAAGTTTGTGGATGGATTGAGACCGACCATCAGGTCGAGATTGGTTCCTCTGGATATACCGACCTATGAAAAGGCAGTGCGTAGGGCACAATTGTGTGAACATGATGTTGATAGAATCGCCTCAGAGTTTGGAAAGGTTGGTAAGATGAGGGACAGAGATAAGAAAAGACCAATGATGGATAGAGGCTTCAGTTATAAAGGAAGTAAGAGATTCTCTGGAAAGAGGCCGAGAATTGATGAGATCCGGGAGAGGACAGTTGATACTCCCATGTATTCGGCCATTGCTCCAGCTAAGGGAATCGTGATTGGAGGACCACAGCCTACTACAGAATAGTGTGGCAAGTGTGGTAGGTACCATGGTACTCGACCATGCTATGGATCTCCTGTAGTATGCTTCAGATGTGGGAAGCCAGGACACATAATCAGAGATTGCCCAGAGATGATAGAGAGAGCCCCACAGAAGGGCAAGGAGCCAGAGAGAGCTCCAGTTGATACAGCTACTCCGAGGAGGAGGGCTACAGCCGAGGAAAAGGGGAAGCAACCAGTGGGTGTAAGCAGAGGATGAGTGCCCGCACTGGACCAGGGCACTGCAGATCAGTCATCGGATGTGGTAAAAGGTACCATCCAAATCTTTGATTTAGAAGCTTATGTACTGTTTGATCCTGGTGCCACGCATTCTTTTGTATCACCATCCTTTGCATGTAAATTGTTGAAGCATGTAAAACCCACACTGCTCGATAAGATGTTATTGATATCTACCCCTATGAATGATAGTCAGTTGACTGAGCATGTATATAGGGATTGTAAGATGAGGATAGGAGGTAAAGAGATGGCAGCTGATTAAATTTTATTAAATATGAATGATTTTGATGTAATCCTAGGGATGGATTGGCTGGCTGCAAATCATGTCGTTATGGATTGTCATGCAAAATCTTTGATGTTTCCAAAGATAGACAATCTTGTAGTTAATTTTGTGAAATGAAATTAAAGAACATGATTATTATAAGTGTGATGAGTACAATCTTGATACATGATGTATGAAAGGTAAATTTGATCTCATTTATGTATGTGATGTGATGATTTATGATACTAATGGTGGAAAGAATAATGTGAAGGATTCATCGCTTTTGTGATTGAGACGGATAAGGCACGTCCGGAATTGGAAGATATACCAGTGGTTAGAGAATTTCTAGATGTCTTTCCGGATGAGTTACCAGGGTTACCTCCAGATAGGGAGATGGAGTTTGGTATAGATTTGGCACCTGGTACAAAGCCGATGTCCAAGCCACCATACAGAATGGCTCAAGTCGAGTTGGAAGAATTAAGGAAACAGCTGCAAGAGTTGCTAGAGAAGGGGTTCATCAGACCGAGTATCTCACCTTAGGGAGCACCGGTACTGTTTGTAAGGAAGAAGGATAGAAGCCTCCGACTGTGTATAGACTACCGATTGTTGAATAAGGCTACCATCAAGAATAAGTATCCCCTCCCACGCATCGATGATTTGTTGGATCAGCTTAACGGAGCGCAGGTCTTTTCCAAGATAGATCTGAGATCAGGGTACCATCAGTTGAAGATACGAGGTGGAGATGTACCCAAGACAGCTTTTCGCACCCGGTATGGACATTATGAGTTTATGGTTATGCCATTCGGGTTGACGAATGCTCCCGCAGCTTTTATGTCTTTGATGAATGAGGTATTCCACCAGTATTTGGATCGGTTTGTTATTGTGTTTATTGATGATATACTGGTGTACTCAAGGTCTAGAGAGGAGTATGAAAGGCATTTAAGGATAGTGCTACAAACCCTCCGAGAGAAGAAGTTGTATGCTAAACTCAGCAAGTGCGACTTTTGGTTAGAATAGATCTCTTTTCTGGGTCACATAGTATCGAAGGATGGAGTATCAGTGGATCCATCTAAGATTGAGGCCGTTGTTCAGTGGCAGAGACCCCAAACAGTGACAGAGATCAGAAGTTTCCTGGGTTTAGCTGGGTATTATCGAAGGTTTGTAGAGAGATTTTCGAGGTTAGCTGCTCCTTTGACACGCCTCACAAGAAAGAATGTGCAGTTTGTGTGGGACGATAAGTGTGAAGAAAGTTTTGAGGAGCTAAAAGGGAGATTAACCACAGCTCCAATCCTCACCATTCCTACCAGTTCAGGAGATTTCTCGGTGTATACGGATGCTTCACACCTAGGACTGGGCTGCGTGTTGATGCAAGATGGGAAGGTAGTAGCCTATGGATCAAGACAATTAAAGGATCATGAGAGGAACTACCCAACCCATGATTTGGAGTTGGTAGCGATGGTGTTTGCGCTGAAGATATGGCGCCACTACCTCTATGGTGAGCGATTTCAGATTTATACAGATCATAAGAGCCTTAAGTACCTGTTCTCACAAAAAGAGCTGAACATGAGACAGAGGAGATGGCTCGAGCTGTTAAAGGATTATAATTGTGAAATCCTATACCACCCGGGTAAAGCAAATGTGGTTGCTGATACTTTGAGTAGGAAGCATCTCGGGATGGTATCATTTATAATGATCAGGGAACACGAGCTGTTGGAACAATTCATGAACCTTAGTTTGGATATGACCCCGCCTGACACTGATAGTGGATTTATGATAGCTAGCCTGCAATTGGAATCGGATCTGGTAAATCAAATCCGACAGGCTCAGCGAGTTGATCAGCAGTGCAGTGATATTGTCGGGCAAATACATAGGGGTACAGACACGGACTTTGGATTGAGTTCGGATAGATTGTTGAGGTTCAGAGGTAGGATATGTGTTCCTGATGATGCAGAGATCAGAAGGTTGACTTAACAGAGGCTCACTCATCGAAGTATACGATACATCCAAGCGGTACTAAGATGTATCAAAACCTTCGAAAAGTTTATTGGTGGTCTAGAATGAAAAAGCACATTGTTGAATATGTTGCTAAGTGTCTCGTTTGTCAGCGGGTGAAGATAGAGCATCAGAAGCCTGCAGGGTTATTGCAGCCTCTATCGATACCGACATGGAAGTGGGAGCATGTCACCATGGATTTTGTGATGGGATTGTCGAGGACCCATAGAGGTCATGATGCCATATGGATGATTGTGGATCGGTTGACAAAATCAGCCCATTTTCTAGCTATGAGAGCCACCGATACTCTGAGCCAGTTAGCGAACCTATATGTGTGCGAGATAGTGAGACTACATGGAATTCCAGTGAGCGTTGTTTCTGATAGGGATGCCCGCTTCACTTCCCACTTCTGGGAACGTTTTCAGGAAGCGATGGGGACCCAGTTGAGTTTTAGCACCGCGTTTCATCCTCAGACAGATGGTCAGTCAGAGAGGACTATACAAACCCTAGAGGATATGTTGAGAGCGTGTGCATTGGATTTTGGAGGCTCCTGGGATGACCATTTGCCACTCGCAGAGTTCGCGTATAATAACAGTTTTCATGCGAGTATCGGGATGGCACCATATGAGGCATTGTATGGGTGTAGATGTCGTTCCCCTATTGGATGGGAAGAGGTTGGTGACAGATAGATTTTTACTCCCGACTTGGTTAGACAAGCCTCTAAGGACGTCCAATTGATATGTGAGAGGTTACGGACAGCTCAGAGCAGGCAAAAGAGTTATGCTGACAAGAGACGGAGACCACTAGAGTTTGATGTGGGTGAGTCAGTGTTTTTGAAAGTTTCCTCTTCGAAGGGAATTATGAGATTTGGGAAGAAGGGAAAGTTGAGCCCTCGATATATAGGGCCATTTGAGATACTTGATAAGGTGGGAGATAAGGTTTATAGATTGGCATTGCCACTAGAGTTGGCAAGTGCGCATAATGTCTTCCACGTATCCATGTTAAGGAAGTATCACCCTGACCCGGCACATGTAATAAGGTATGAGCCATTGGAGCTCAACGAGGGTATGACATATGTTGAGAAGCCAGTTCGGGTGTTGGACAGAAAAGAGAAAGTGTTGAGGACAAAGACAATTCCCTTGGTGAAAATACTTTAGCAACATCACACTGTGGAAGAAGCCACATGGAAATTGGAGAGTTTGATGGGGGAGAAGTATCCCGAGTTGTTCACCGAATAATTAGTTCTAATTTGGAGGACTAAAGTTTCTAAGTGGGGGAGAATGTGAGACCCCGTATATGTATAAGGGTATATATGTACATAGAAATGTAAATAGAGTTGTACTATGAATTCATGAGTGAAGTATATGTGATGTAAGTCCCTAAGTAATGTACACACTTGTAATGAGAGTAGTAATTGTACATACAAGTTATATTATGTATGAATGTGAAGAAATGGACTTAAACATGTGGAGAATGTGTGTAGAATGGATTATGAGTAGTTTGGTAAAATGGAAGTAGAATTGCATAAGTTGTGTACTTCCATTTTTGTTTATATTAAGTACCATTGGTCATATAAAGATTCTACACAAGTTTTAATGTGTATGAAGTGAGGATGGATGCCATTTTCAAGTCTCAAAGATGATTGGATGAGAAAATGATCATGGCAACAAAATGTATGAAGTTTGGTAAGTGTTGCTGCAGAAGAACTGCAGAAAATCTAGAAACTATGAAGGGCAGATCGATCTCATGGGATGAGAGATCGATCTGGAAGAGCCAGAATGCTCTTATTTGGGCAATGAAATAGAGCAGATCGATCTCCAGTGAAGCCAGATCGATCTCCTAAGCATTCTGTAATGAAAAGATCGATCCTCAAGCACCCAGATCGATCTCCTTAGCTCTCTATTTGGGAGCAGATCGATCTCATGATTTGACAGATCGATCTCATGCTTAAAATGCCGTGAAAAAGAGGGATTTAAGGGGATCAGATCAATCTCCTCTTGGACCAGATCGATCTCCTTAAGCTATTTCTATATAAGGAGTGCTGAAAATCAAAAAATTTCGTAAAAAACACTAACCTTCCACTTTCAACCCAAAAACTTAACTTTCTCTCTCTAAAATCAGCCATTTTTAGTGAGGTTTGAAGAGAGACCATTAGAGGTAAAGTTGTTCCTATCAAAGAGAAGAACAACATAGTTGGAAGGCATTTCCCCATTGTTGGTATTGAAGGAGTTAAGGGCATTGCCATTTGGAGCAAGAAGAGAAATCAAATTGGATAAGATTCTAACACTCCAACTATGGTACACTGTTTATATAATTGATTTTGGAGTTGTTTGGCATGAGTATGGATGGTTACAAACTATCTAAAATGCATTGTAATGATTATGACCTAGAAATGGTCTAGAGTGAGAAAGTGGAATTGTATGGAGATTAATGATGAATGAGATATGCAGAAGTTATTAATAGTGTTGTGGTATGATTTTAAGATGTGGTTAGTGGATAAATTATGAGATTTACCTAAAAGAGGTAAAATGTGGATTAAGGCATTGGTAAAATGCACAAGTGAATAATATTGACTAGTGAGGTCAATTATGGGTTAAATACATTAACTCAATTGATTTAATGAATGAATCGCAGCTTCCGAGGATACACCGAGGCGAGTTGAGCTAAGAGCGTGAGAAGCTAAAAGGAAAGGAGTCACACCAAGTAAATCGAGGTAAGGGAATTATGTGGACTCTTAGAGATATCTGTGCGCAATTTGGGCGCTTAAATGTTTTGCTAGAATACATGAGATTTGGAAATGATGTTAGGTGATTGAAGGGTAAAAGTTGAGAGTTTGAGAAATGTGCATGAAAACAAAAGCATATTGCTTTGAAAATCATGTTTTATTGCTTTTTAGCAAATGATTGGTAGGTTTGCTGACATTGAAATGATTTGCAAAAGAAATGAGTGTGTTTTGGTTTTGTTAACCATACTTTGCAAAGTTTTGAGCCACCTACATGATTTCGTGAGTATGAAAGCTTGCTAAAGTATGACTCGCACGAGATTTGACGTGTTTTATACACATGAGTGCAAGAGGCACTAGTTTTCACATGGATTTCATAATTGTTTTGGCATTGTGCTTCGAGTTTGTCTCGCATTGGATGCCCATCTTGCATGTTGCCGTGTTTGGAGCTTCGAGTAGACTGGGTGTCACATCGATTAAATAGGCTAACATGTGCATTGTTTTGACATGATTAATTAGCCATGTTAGGAGCTTCGGGTAGACAAGAGGTCGTACCGATTAAATAGGCTCACACGTGCGTTTGAGATGTGGCGTGATATGATGTCTTGATTGGGTCCACGGAATACGTTGTACCGTGCATGTAGCATAGAGTACATTGTACCGTGTTGAGATGTGATGTGCCGTCTTTGGACGAGATCTGCTATGGACTGGCGGGTAGGATTTGACCCACCTCCCGTGTGGAAGCAGATAGTGGTGATATCCCGCACACCTGATCCGTGTAGCCGGTATCACAGGTTATGTACATAGGCCTTGAGGTTATTACCTATTGTTAAACTGCCTATCTCACATGTCTACTGCTATTTGATAATAAATCCATGTTTGAAATGATTTGTGGGTCAGGAAGGTCCGAGGGATGGGCTGAGACCTGACCAGTGTTGAATTGATTTGTTAATGGTTTTTAAAGTGCACGGATGCATGAGGTTTAATGCCATGCTTTATTGTAAAAATGCATGATAGGTAATGCCATGCTTTTATTGTGAATTATGCATGATGATTTATACCATGCTTTGAGTTGAAATGTGCACTGAATTTTAATAGCACGAATGCTTTACATACCATTAACACAATCATACACTCATGTTTTGAGATAAATAATGAATTAAATGCTTTTGAGCATGACATCACGATCACGTAGATAGTGCAGTATCTACCTGTTCGCATGATTGCCTTACTGAGCGTGTGGTTTGCTCACCCCCCTTATTTTCCCCCTCTCTACAAAGATTTGAGTATAGAGTGAGCGTGACTGGAGGCGTTTCCCTTTTGGTAATCCACTGCATCCCATCGCTAAAGGTATACACACATGGATTATTTTATATCTAAACTAGACATAGCACGGTAGCATTTTGTATGTAACTACTGGGGATGTAAAACAATGTAAACACATGTAACAACTCTGATATATATACATTTATACAAGTGTTTACTCATAAATAAAGTTTCAAATTGAATTGGTATGGTGGAGTGAGTTAGACGTCGACACACAGCCCAACTGTTATGAGTGTGGTTGTTCACGGTCGAGGAAGGAGGATTAAAGATTGATGCATGAAAATGCAAAAATTTTGTACGTATTTTGGTAAGTTGAGGGTCGTGACAGAAGTTGGTATCAGAGCTCGAGTTGGTTTGACGTGTGTCGTGTTTAAAATATCTAATAAGTTGGATAATTATATCCCCATGTTACTGTGCTATTTAGATACAATTGTGTGTGTGTCGATGGGTTGACTAAGTAATTGGTTGTGAATGTAGGGAATTGAGTAAGTATGCCTAATACCAGTCGCGGTAGAGGGATGAGAGCACAGGCTCGAGGTCGTAGAGGTAGGCCTAGGGGTCGTGTTGAGCCAAAAACACACGAGGCTCAGGATGATGTTGAGGTGGAGGCTGATGTTGAGCACGCTCCACAGGGTCCAGAGGAGAGACCCGAGAGTACTGAGGCTCGCTTCGCGAGGATTGAGCGGAGCATTGAGATGATTGTGGAGTTGGTCACCTAATCTTTATCTGAAGTTGGCGGTAGACAGAGTCCCGCTACACAGGGTGATGCTGAGCGGCGGCAGCTCCTGAGGCACGGGCAAGGGAAGCCCAGAGGCCACAGACGACAGATACCCCACCCACACAGGATGTGCCTACGCCGGTTGCTATGCTAGGCAGTAGAGGTTGGGGATATGGATGTGATTTGGATAGATTGTGGCAGTTCCAGAAGTTTAGACCGTCGTCTTTCAGTGGAATAAAGGACCTAGTAGCGGCTGAGGATTGGATCAATGAGATCAAAAAATTATATGGGTTCTTTGAGTGCACCACTACCGAGATGGTAGCATTTGCCGCTTTTATGCTGAAGGGATCAGCAGAACATTGGTGGAAGTCCACCAGGCCTATTTTGAGAGCCCGGCATACTGAGATCAACTGGGATGTATTTATAGAGGCCTTTCGGAGACAGTACATTCCGGATACCGCACAGCAAAAGCTAAAGATGACATTTTTGGGATTGACCCAAGGGAGCAGGACTGTGGATGAGTATGAGACTGCTTTTATATCCCTGGGCAGATATGATCCCAACACGATGGGTAATGAGGTCGAGAAAATCCAGAAGTTTGTGGATGGATTGAGACGGACCATCAGGTCGAGATTGGTTCCTCTGGATATACTGACCTATAAAGAGGCAGTGCTTAGGGCGCAATTGTGTGAACAAGATGTTGATAGAATTACCTCAGAGTTTGGAAAGGTTGGTAGGATGAGGGACAGAGATAAGAAAAGACCAATGATGGATAGAGGCTTCACTTATAAAGGAAGTAAGAGATTCTCTAGAAAGAGGCCGAGAATTGATGAGATCCGGGAGAGGACAGTTGATACTCCCATGTATCCGGCCGAGAATTTATGAGTGTGGTTGTTTACGATCAAGGAAGGAGGATTAAAGATTGATACATGAAAATGCGAAAAAGTTGTACGTATTTTGGTAAGTTGAGGGTCGTGACACCCCTCACCCTCTCGACGCTACCTTGCTTGCCTCCTTCTCTGCCATTTCCATCCCGGCATTCGTGGTCTTCCCGTTCACTCCATCTCCGATGGCCACACCAACTTCTCATTCACCTCTGCCTCTCACGGTCTCTTCCATGTCTCGGCTGATCTTTGTTTCCCAGCACCTAAAGCCCGTTTCACTACTGAGTAGCAGGGTGATCACAGAGGTGGCCTTACTACACACACGACCTCCCTACAGCTCAGAAGCCCACCCTTAACAGCCCGTGGTTTCGTTTCCCCATCCCTTGCTCTCATCTATTTTGTTTCTCTTTATTGTTCACTCACCAGCTCCTTCTCCCTCTCGCATTTCCTCTTTCATTTATAGCCATCCAGTGGGCAGAGGTGTGGGGGTGCAGGACTAGCGTGCACGAGGTGTAGGACCGGGTGCCAGTGGCCTGGTGTGAAGCACAATCCTGGTACACGCAAGTCTGGGGTGCAGACTGGTGCTGGCTTGCAGGCTGGCTCTGGCATATAGGATGGTGTGTTGTGGAGGTAGGTGCAATTAGTGTGCACAAGTCTGGCGCACTGTGCAGGCTGGGCGCAGGTCTGGGCCCGCTGGGCATGTATGCTAGTGTCTATTCTGGGGCTGTACTGTGCAAGCTGTCATGGAACGAGCTGGGGCGTGCAGGCGAAGGCTGTGCAAGGGTGTACTGGGTGCACAGGTCCTGGCATGGTCCGGAGCTAGTGCGGGTCGGTGCGCAGTGCTAGGTTGGAGTGTCTGTGCGATGTTTTCCAACTTTGTTTTTTTTTATTTAATCACCATAAATGTATGTTTACATATACATATTATTATTATTATTATTATTGTTATTATTATTATTATTATTATTATTATCTTTTTATTTATTTATTATTTATCTAATTTGTTATTTTTTTACTGTTTGTTTATTTGTTTCCTAAATCGGATTTTTAACAAAATTTTCAGCTTATCCTAATCTCGCCTTTCTAACAAAATTAATTTAATTATCCACAAGAAATAGTAAATTAAATCTAAATTTGATGACGCTTAAGCAGAGTACCGAAAAAATTTCAGGGGTTTACACAAGGGAGGATGACCCAACCGACAATGTGCTTCAAACAGTGTCAAGATACTGGAACAGGCAATGGACTCTGGAACCTGAGTTACAAAATGTAGAGTTGATTCATGTCCTTTACCAACAATTTTCTTCGTCATAAGATCCTGAAACAGACAATAACCAGGGAAAAACGAGACAGAGCAATTTAGAGTACGAGTAATTTTACTCATAGACACAGGTTAATAGCAAATTTTGGTAGACTCAGAATTGAGGACAAAGTAAGTAATGAAGTCAGACTAACAATGCCATAACCAAGAACAGATAAAGTAGACTCATCAGCTACACTGACAGTAGTAGGTGAGACATGGGATGGAAAAGTGAAAAATAGACTAGGATTACCTGTCATATAATCTGTGACACCAGAATCAACTACCCATTGTGTGGAAGAAGAAATAAGACACATATTGATTTACCTGTTTCAGCAAGAGCAGTGATAGATTGAGACGAATTCTTTAAAGACTCTTGGTACTAGGTGAACTTAACAAATTCATCCACAGAGATCAAAATCATTTTATCAGAGGGTGAGCTAGGTGAAGCAGTAGTAGAGGCAATATGAGCTGAGTTAGACTTCAGATTCTTGTTCTGCAATTTTTGGCACGTACGTTTAGTATGACCTCATGACAATAATAATAGGTAACTCCCCTGCATCTTGACTCTAATTACCTCCCCTGTTATTATGCCGCTAGGATGACCTCTCAGTATGTAAATCACTACGTCTGACAAGTGCATTTGAAGTCTGAACAAAAGCAGTAGTATCTGTATGAAGTACTCTAGTAGAGACCTCATCAAAGTGGAAATTTCAACACTCGATAATATCTGAGATTTAGCAACTTCAAATTGAGAGTTAAGACCAACAAAAAAACTCATTACCGCCATTTGTTCTCACTGAGATTGCTGGACTTTAATATCAGTACTGAAAGGCAGTAAAGTGTTCAACTCTTCATAAGTTTTCTTAAAATGCATAAAGTATGCCTAAATAGTCTAATCTTGTTGCTTGGCATGATAAAAACTTTTACAAACCTCATACATACGTGAAAGATTCCCCTTCCCAGAAAATAAGAATTCTAAGTAGTCCATCAGTTCTTTGACATACTCGCAATGGTTAATCAGACTAATTACCTCTGTATCTATATAATTCTAGATTTACAAAAAACATGTTAGCATTATCTCATAACCACTCCTTACGAGTCACATTGTTGGGTGGATAAGCAGTGAGATGATTATCTTTTGATAGACTCCGCAAATAAATTATAATCGTCTTACACCAGTCTAAATAATTAGAACCCGTCAATTTATGGTCTGTGATTTTGGGTACATGGGAATCACATCACTTACAACCAAATTCTTTTGATCATCAGCCATGAGAAAGAAGAAAAAATCTTCAGAAAACAAATCCAAACAACAGCAACATGGCCAAGAAACAAAGGAAAATTAGATCCCATAGAAGTGCCAAGATGAGGATGTCAAGGCTAAAACTGAAGGACGAGACACTGTGGCTTACGCTTCTAAGTGCTAGCGTGTGAAACTCTAGAGTAGCAACTATGGTGTGGTGGTGTTGTGTAGCAAATGGAGCAGGGACAGTGCTCCACGCGGCAACGAAAAAGGATACAACAAGGGCAATGTAGAAGAGACGCGGCAACGGTGCAAACATGAGCATGGTAGCAGGGAAGATTAAGGCTTCGACATGGATGAATAAAAGATGGTTGCGATGGTGACTCAAGTGGTCACTCACAGGGGTGACCCAGAAAAGAAAAAAATCAAATTTTTGGAAAACCTAAAGCTCTAATACCATGTTAAGATGAAAATATTAATGTTTTTCATATCACTGAAAGGAGTACAAGATATGTATATATATATATAGAATTGTAAAACCTAAATTAGGAAGGTTATTAACTAAACCTAGATGTTTCAACTTATAATTAAACTATATATAATCTGTTAATTATGCTAATATACAGCTGTAACAAAGACTAATGCTACTAAGTGCATGTTTGACCTAACTTATAAAAGAGCTAGTCTACTGTAGAAACAGAAGCTAAGAGTTTAACTCTTAAAATTTAAAATTTTTAGCTTATGCGGGAATGAAATTTTAACTTTTCAATAAAGTTGTAAATTAAAACTTTTTTAAGAAGTACTAATTTTGATAACATGTATTTAGTGAAAATTTTTATATTTTCACTTTACTCTTCAATAATTCACAAAATTATAAAGAGAATTATATTATTTTACGTTAATTTATTTATTTTGAGCAATTTTTATATTTATTTAATTTTTTAATTAGCAAAATATTTTTATTTTATTTATTTGTTTCACTTAAAAAACTTGTGATTTAATTTGATATATTATTTTATTTTTTATATTTATTAAAAATATACAAAAATTATATTATATAGTTTTCGACATTCTACAGTAATTTTATATTTAGTTTGCCACATGCTAATTTAACTTCTCTTAACAACACTTTTAAAAGAGCTCTACTAAAATATCACTTCTTGCAAAAGCTCCAATTGGACAAACAAACCCTAAACCTAGTTGGACTAAGATATCTCAATCATTTAATTTGACATATAAATTAATTATTTTATAATTCCAAATGATTTAGAATGTGATAAATTAGAATAATTAAATGTCCTAATTGAATTAAAAATTTTAAATGGTTTAGAAGATCTATTATAAATTACTAAAATATCAAGTAAGACAAGCTTTAACCAAGGTGTTAAGCTAGTCTATATTTCAGCCGAAGCTTGATTTTAATGATTTTGATCATAGCCTCACATCTCAATTATTGGATTAATTATTGAAATGTGATACTAATATTAATTTCAAAAGGGACTTGTAAGATTAAGAACTTAACCCAAGCATGTTGTTAATATAACAAAAGCATGAAGGGTGATTATGGACTTTAGGATTCATCATGGATGAATGGGTGATTAAATATTTTGTTTTATGGTATTTCAATTTTTGAAATAATGCCTGTGTGCTTTGCCTCATCTTTTTAATTTTCAAGGTTATACACTTCTTTATTATCTTAGTCCCTTAAATGTAACTTAAGGTTTCTCAATGATATATGTAATAGCTACATAGGCTAGATCTAAGATAGAGATTAAGTTGTAATTCCAAGTATTAAAGACACGAAAGCACCATGAAGGCAATGGAGATGAATAGACAATAGAGTTTTAGAAGCCTGAAGATTGCATTCCTTCATTTAATCATCTAACTTTTTATGGCTCAAAGGAAGCTAATCTTAGAAAAGTTCATAATCATCCTTAGTAGATGACATGTGATAGCTTTATATATATATATATGCAATGTATATGATATACGAATATGATAAATGATATGTCTATATGAATCAATGAGACTATAACTATGCAAAGTAAAATCTCTCGTTCAAATGTTAGCCACATTCTAAGTACAATAAAGTTGGCTTCCACCAAACATAGTAATATAACTAGAGTTCTTTGAATCAGAGACTTGTTGAGCTACCTCAAGGTTAAACTTTTACACAAATATGTTTGAGCTGTGACATTGGTGGTTCCTACTCAACTAAAGTCATTGTTTGGATGTGCTACCGCATGATCGTATGACATTAGAGGGAATGGTTAGGCGAAATGTATATGATACATTTAGATAAAGAGTTGTCATTTAACTAATCTAGGAGTTGCATGGGGATGCAATTGGTAAGCTATGTTACCTACCCAATTAGTTATACCATGATTTGTTGAGCTACCTCAAAGTCTTAATATAGTAGAATGGATGTTAACTCCCTAAGAGATTTAAACGATGAACTTTTGAAATACTAGTTGAGGGCTATTATTTTGACAAAATAGGGAGAACAATTATTTTAAAGTTGAAATCTTATTTCTAATTATTGATATATGGACACTAAAAATGTTATATATTGTTTATATGATTGGATATAAAATATTTTGATGATAAGCAATCTGTCTCTAAATAGTGTATAAAATACTAATAATATTATTCATTAAATTTCATTGATTGATTTCACAAAATGAAAATTATCTAAAAGCAAAAAAAAAAAAAATAGACTATGTCCTTAATCAACCTATCATAAATAAGCCTAATAATGAAGATAGGATAATGGAGGCCTATGGGTTCATATGGATGACCCAACTAGAGCAACATATTGATGTTGGCTAACATGGCTCCCAACCTTTAAAAAGGTAACATGAAATTGTGAGTGCTCCTTAAACCATAATGAATTGTTAAAGAAGGCACATTGAAAGGATCGACATCTTTAAGAAATTGTTCCAACTAAAGGTAGTCAAAGTAAGCCTTATAAGGCCTCATGTTTACAAGATGATAAGCTTCATCACGAGACTTTGTCAACTTGGATAAGATATAGATCACAAGTATAAAGTTAATTATTGTTTCATTTAGAATAAGTAATATTTAAAATTTGTGTTAAATGTCAATATGAATCGATTGGATACCATTATTTCTAATATGTTGAATATGCGTACCTAAAGGACCAAGGGCACTTGCAAAATCTCTTACCATTTAGTTTCTCCTTTCAAGAAAGTTATAAAAATTCAATATCTTCTTATTGAAAACTCAGAGTTTAATTTTTTTTATCCATTAAAAATTAGACTCAATAATCTTTGCAACCATATAATTTGAATATTGAAACTTTATAGATAAATACAGAAAAACGTGATTATTTGAAATTGAGATCTAGCAATAAATTTGTTTAATTTTTCGGCATAGATATATAAATTTTAAACATTCAAATTATATATGATTGGAAAGATTATTTAGTCTACTTTCTAATGGATCAAACAAATTAAAATCTGATTTTTCTATAAAAAGGTATTGAATTTTTACTATAACTAAGCAGGTTCTTTAATATATGCATGAGTGGTTCTTTTTAATTTTTCTGCATTGAACTATAAAGTTTAGATATTCAAATTATATATGGTTGGAAATATTGTGAGTCTATTTTCTAATGGATCAAACCAAAATAAATTCATGTTTTTTTAAATAAAAAGATATTGAATTTTTAATACAAACTATGCAAATTGTTTAACACATGTATAAGAAATAGATTAGGAATTTTATGGCATTTTTTCTACTTTGATTCACATATTACTCTTTATATGTTTGAAAAGATATATTATTAATGAATTTGTCGTTTGATTAATTGATTTTCATATATCGCACATATTTAAAACTAGTCTAATTTCAGAGACTACTAACGGATTTGATTTCGAATTTTCTTACTCCAGACATAATCAATTTAATGAGTAGTGTATATATTTATAGTTAACATTCTGAAAAAAAAATTATATTGAAAATTTAAATACCTACAATAAAGTATTCGAATATAAGTTTTGAAAGAAATGTACATATGTTTATATCATTATGTATATATATTTAAGTTATATAAAAAAAATATATATTATATAACTTTGTACATGTAGATATGTCACGACCCAAATTACCTAAAAAAAATAAATCATAATAATTTTTTTTCGTTTTTTGTTTGTTATTTTATTTAATTCTTACATTCCTCTCATCATGACCATCCTACCAACAGTTGGGTTATGATTCGGTGTTAGTCCACTCACACTACTTACCATTCCATTTCCATGTTACATTTACACATTAGGATTTTTCTATCCTTTGACTTTAACTAATACATTCACAATTGCATTTACACAACCTTACATCCCCGACGTCATATACGTTTACAGTACTGTGCATTTACATATTTAGATACAAAACTATAGAAGTATATACCTTTTCTCGATGGGAAATAGCGGATAACAGGAATGCACGATCACTGCCGCTTTATTTCCGCTGAAAGTACTCTGTAGAGGAGGAAAATAAGGGGGTGAGTAACCACACGCTCAGTAAGACAATTATGCAAGTAAGTAGATAGCTCCATTATCTACATGCTCATAATGTCATGCCCTTAAATCCATTTCTTTTCGTTTAAAGCTCACGCATGAAATCATGCACACATCAATGCCATAGTTTATAAAAGCTGTTCGTGCTTATGGAAATCATGCAACTCATGCATCAATGGCATCTCATGTAAAATCATAAAACGCATAAATTAAATCAAAATCATGCATTTGCAATTAAAGCATGGATAACCTCTTCGTGCTAAAGCATTTCATTGCATGAATTATAAACAAGTATGGAAAATACATCATGCTGAGTTTCCACAAAACCTTAGAAAACACTTAATTCATTTCAAAAATCCACATCCATCACACTCATCAGGACTCAACCCCTTCCTCGAGTGATCCTGATCCACATAAAATCATTTATTTCCAAGCATTTTCGAAAACATTGAATATTTCATTTATTCACAGCAAAACCAATATCATCAGTCAGGATCCAACCCCTCCCTCGGGTGGTCCAGACTCACACAAAATCCACGCATATCAGATAGTAACATGCAAGACTAGGCAATGTATCATGGAAATTACTAGGACTATGGTCATATCCTCGTGATCCCAAGCTACACGAATCAGGTGTGCGGGGTATCACTACTATCAGGAACCTCCACGGGAGGTGGGTCAAATCCAACTCGTTGGTGCAACTCAATCACTCGCATCCGAAGATGCCACATAAATATAATATATCATAACACGGTACAGCAGGCTCCATGCGATTTGCATGGTACAACATACTCCGTAGACCCATATCTCATATCAATACTCATGTCATGTCTCAAAACGCACGTGCGAGCATGTTTAATCGGCGTGACACACAGTCTACCCGAAGCTCCAAGCATAACTCATAGCATGTCTCAAATTAAAATGCACGTGCAATCCTATTTAATCGGTGTAACACACAATATACTCGAAGCTCCAAGCACGGTGGTAATTTCCTCATGCGAGCTATGCTCCAGCACTCTATCACAAAATCATGTGAAAATCTAGTGCGAGCTAGGCTCCAACACCTGTCATGAAAATCATGTGAAAATCTAGTGCGAGCTAGGCTCCAGCACCCATGCATGTAAAACTCTAGTGTAAGCCCTTGCTCCAGCACTAATGCATGCGTCACACAGTTCAAAACTCGTGCGACTAAGCTCTATCACCTCTCATGCATGTCAAATCATTAAAACTAATACGAGCAATCGTTCTCGCACCTTTTATGCGTATCAAGTCAAAACAAGGTGTGAGCTAGGCTCCAGCACCTCTCGTGCATGTCAAATCATTAAAACTAGTGCGAGCAATCACTCCAGCACCTTTTTATGCATATCATGTCACACAAATCAGTGCGAGCAACTGCTTCAGCACCATTATGCACACTCACAAACTCAGATATAATACGAGCAAGGCTCCAGCACCATCTGTTTCCATATAAACTTGATTATTGGCCCATTTTCCAAAGAATTTCATTTAAATTTAAATAACACTTACGTAGTGTTATCTTATGAAATTGATGCAAATACTATCCAATCTACCAATTCTTTGCTAAAAAGTTACAAAAATTCCTCAAATCATGCATTTCATGCATGTCATGGTTTCACCATCCTTAGGTGAATTTCCCTCAGTAGGGGTAAAATAGTCTTTTACCTATCCCGGGTCCTTAAAATTTTTTATCCATTTTTAGGACCTCTATACATTTTTAGTGTATGTAAAAGTTGTTAAAAATATGCGTACCTCTAGCTACTCGCAAAATTCTCTTACCTCATTTTTCTGTATAGTCTGACCTTTCCACTGATGTCTCGTCACGCAGTCCGATTTGCTCCCAATCCAATCTTTGGAACTACGTATAAATATTCATCAGGTTAAATACAATATAATTAATTGCATTTCGTATTTTTTGGGTTTAATTTAAATCATTGAGCCCGTTTACCCATATTGGGCTCGATTGTACCATAATGGGCCTTAACCGACCTTAAGCCCATTTTTTATTTACTATTCACATCATCGAGGCCTATTGGGCTCATCAGTATTTATTGGGCCTCGTTCTAAACTCTCGGATAACTCAATTAATTATTTACAACAATTTATCCTAAATTCCTGAATTTAATTCATTTTATACAGAATTAATCCGTAATTTATGCGGTAAATTTTTAACACGCATAACTATGAAAATTATCGTAAATAAGAGTTACTTACCCGAGGTTCCATGATGATATGCAAACCGAAGTTGACTCGAGCTCTCATTCGACGCCAATTGTCGAGCTACACAATTACATTTTTTTTAGTAAATTTTCAATCGAATGTTAATCAAATTAAATATTTTAAAATTTAAATCGATCAATTTCGACCGCTTACTGGCTTACTCATAGATCGATTGCATCTTCGAAAGTTTCCCCAAATTTTTTCTCTTTTTCTTCTCTTTTTTTTCATTTTCTTTTCTTTTCTTTCTTCCCTTACTGAACTGGCCCGATCCGGTTCAACCCGGTTCAGTCCTGTTTAGTCCAGTTCAATTTTCTCCTTCGCTGTTCGAAGCTTTATCGGTTGGTTCTTCACCGGCTTCCACTTCTAGCTTGTCTGCGAGGTCGTCCGGTGCACGGATCTGGTGTCAGCTCAGCCTTGGCTGGCCGAAAAGTGGTCGGTTCGGCCTCTTCTCTCCTCGATCTCGCTACCATTTCTCCTTTCTCGCCATTGTCGGCGCTGGTCGCCGTTTTCACCACCAATCGGCTCGACATTGCATGAGGGATCGACGCCTAGCTCGCCAGATTCCCTTTTCTCTCTCGGTTTCTCTCTTTCCCTCTCTCTCTCTCGGTCACCGGTCGTCGTTCTCGTCGGATTCCTCGTTGTCGACGTCGGCCCTGACCTTCCCCCTCTCGGTCGGCACTCTCTCTTTCTCTGAAACTTCCTTCGTTCATCGGAGGAGAAGGCTGAGCCTTCTTCAATTTTGGGGTCGCGCGATCCCAATTCTTTTTTATTATTATTATTTATTTATTATTTTTTTATTTTAATTAAATAAAATATATTATTTTTGCCAAAATATCCTAAAAATATTATATTTTATTCATTTAATCAATTAATGTATTTATTTGTCTGATTTTATCTTTTCGGTATATTTTTCCAATATTTTCAGGACAATTTCTCGAGGTGAAAATTTCGGTTTATTCCAATAAATTCATATCTTGATCAATTTAACCTGAAATTTAATTATTTCTCCTCTATTGATCAAGATTTCTTGAATCCATGTTTACAATGTCAATTTATTATCGAATTAACATCGAATTTCGGGTCTTTTGATCATTTTATCATTCAACATGTTCGGGACCAAATCAACACAACTTCCCTTCACGAACCCTTTCTCATTTCATGTTTTAAATTCTTATCTCCAATCCGAATGGTCTGAATCGCATTCGTTTAATATATGGCTTTTTCAATCTCCATTTAATCTTTAAATGCATTCAGAAATTTTTATTCATTCCATTTGTATTTTTCATTCACGTAAAACTCTTCTTATGATTCAATTAACATCCAACCATATTTACATCATATGAATCATAAGGAATTTCAATAAAAAAATTGTGTCTGATAAGATATTTCAATTCTCAATTTTAATTTTTAAAATATAAAAGACAGGACTTTCTTCTCAATAATTTATTAAAATTGACTTTTTTCTCAATAATTTAATAAAATAGTAATAGTAGTGTCACGCCCTTCTCTCACACGCGACCTACCAAAATCACCACAAATTTTTAGCAATTCACTTACCTTTCCTTCAGTCATCTCTCTACACCATTTAGTTGGGTTGTGATTCGATATTAGTCACCCATTCATACTCATTCACAACATACATAGAATTTAATATTCTTTGCTATAATATAACTCTTATACATGAATACAATTATTTGTACATATACATCCCGACCGTACAATCTTTACATAATTGTGCTTTTACAATATTCAGTACAAAATGTCAAGTGTGTATACCTCTCGTAAGATGGATATGCAGTGGATCAGGAAATCTCAGTCCTCAGCCGTGTCCACCTACTATGGATGCTCTGAAAAAGAGGAAAATAATAAGGGGGTGAGCTCACAGCTCAGTAAGGAAATCATGCAAGTAAGTAGATAACCACATTATCTAAAAAATACCATGCTTATGCCTCAAAATCATTTCCTTACCCTATCTGTATCTAAAGCATGCATCTCTCTCAAAGCTTTTATGCAATATATATATATATAAATAGATACAAAACATCAGTTATGAAACTGGTAATATGTTGGTTTAACAATCTCAGCATTTTATGCATAACACTGCATTTCTCATGTAATTTCACACAAATCACATTTATCATGCCATTCCTTTAAATCAAAATCATATGACATTCATCATGTTTAAAAACATGGAAATCTGGGCCTCACCCATCCCTCGGGTTACCCTTTTTACAACTCACAAATCCACATGTTCATATCATAAAAAACCATGTGATATTTCATTCAAGAAATCTCAATATACATAGCATGAAGAGAAAACTGAGATAGGTGACTACATGTTCCGAGTATATGATCATAACTCATTTTTCGTGATCCCAGGCTACATAGTACTCGGTGTGCAGGGACTCACAATTGTTGTAACGAGCAGTAGGTCAAATCTCTACCGTCATGTGAGACCCCGTATATATAATGGTATATATGTACATAGAAATGTAAATGAAGTTGTATTGTGAAGTCATAAGTTTGATGATACAATTGTAATGTGGAGTATATGTGATGTAAGTCCATAAAGTAAATGAACACACTTGTAATAAGAGTTGTGATTTTACATACAAGTTATATTATGTATGAATGTAAAGAAATGGACTTAAACATGTGGAGAATGTGAGTAGAATGGATTATGAGTAGTGTGGTAAAATGGAAGTAGAATTGCATAAGTTGTGCACTTCCATTTGGTTTATATCATGTAATTTTGGATATACAAAGATTCTACACAAGTTTTAATAGGTATGAAGTATTATGGGATATCATATCCAAGTCTCAAAGATGAATGAATGAGAAAATGATCATGGTAGCAAATTAAGGATGTTTGAGTATGAGTTGCTGCAGAAGAACTGCAGAAAATCTGGATACTATGAAGGGTAGATCGATCTCATGGGATGAGAGATCGATCTGGAAGAGCTAGAATGGTCTTATTTGGGCAATGGAATAGAGCAGATCGATCTTCAATGGAGTCAGATTGATCTCCTAAGCATTCTGTAATGAAAAGATCGATCCTCAAGCACTCAGATCGATCTCCTTAGCTCTTTGTTTGGGAGCAGATCGATCTCATACTTCGACAGATCGATCTCATGCTTAAAATGCCGTGAAAAATAGGTATTTAAGGGGACCAGATCGATCTCCTCTTGGACCAGATCAATCTCCTCAAGCTATTTCTATATAAGGAGTGTTGAAAATCTAAAAATTTTGGGAAAAACACTAACCTTCCACTTTCAACCCAAAAACCTAACTTTCTCTCTCTAAAATAAGCCATTTTCAGTAAGATTTGAAGAGAGACCATTAGAGGCAAAGTTATTCCTATCAAAGAGGAGAACAACATAGTTGAAAGGCATTTTCCCATTGTTGGTATTGAAGGAGCTAAGGGCATTGTCATTTGGAGCAAGAAGAGAAATCAAATTGGGTAAGATTCTAACACTCCAACTATGGTACATTGCCTATATAATTGATTTTGGAGTTGTTTGGCATGAGTATGGATGGTTAGAAACTATCTAAAATGCATTGAAATGATTATGACCTAAAAATGGTCTAGAGTGAGAAAGTGGAATGTATGGAGATTAATGATAAATGAGATATGTAAAAGTTATTAATAGTGTTGTGGTATGATTTTAAGATGTGGTTAGTGGATAAATTGTGAGATTTACCTAAAAGAGGTAAGATGTGGATTAAGGCATTTGTAAAATGCAAAAGTGAATAATATTGACTAGTGAGGTCAATTATGGGTTAAAAACATTAACTCAATTGATTAAATAAATGAATCGCAGCTTCCGAGGATACGCCGAGACGAGTTGAGCCAAGAGCGTGAGAAGCTAAAAGGAAAGGAGTCACACCAAGTAAATCGAGATAAGGGAATTGTGTGAACTCTTAGAGATATCTGTGCACAACTTGGGCGCATTAAATGCTTTGTTAGAATGCATGAGACATTAGGAAATGATGTTGGCTGATTGAAGGGCAAAAGTTGGGAGTTTGACAAAATGTGCATGATAACGAAAGCATATTGCTTTAAAAATCATGTCTTATTGCTTTTTAGCAAATGATTGGTAGGTTGGCTAACATTGAAATGATTTGCAAAAGAAATGAGTGTGTTTTGGTTTTGTTAACCATATTTTGTAAAGTTTTGAGCCACCTACATGATTTCGTGAGTATGAAAGCGTGCTAGGGTATGACTCGCACGAGATTTGACGTGTTTTATACACATGAGTGCTAGAGGCACTAGTTTTCACATGGATTTCATATTTGTTTTGGCATTGTGCTTGGAGTTTGTCTCACACTGGATGCTCACATTGCATGTTACCGTGTTTGGAGCTTCGAGTAGACTGGGTGTCACATCGATTAAATAGGTTCACACGTGCATTGTTTTAACATGATTAATTAGCCGTGTTAGGAGCTTCGGGTAGACAAGAGGTCGTACCGATTAAATAGGCTCACACGTGCGTTTGAGATGTGGCATGATATGATGTGTTGATTGGGTCCACGGAGTACGTTGTACCATGTTGAGTTGTGATGTGTCGTCTTCGGACGAGATCTGCTATGGACCGGTGGGTAGGATTTGACCCACCTCCCGTGTGGAAGCAGATAGTGGTGATATCCAGCACACCCGATCCGTGTAGTCTGTATCACAGGTTATGTACATAGGCCTTGAGGTTATTACCTGTTGTTGAACTGCCTATCTCACATGTCTATTGCTTGAGAATAAATCCATGTTTGAAATGATTTGTGGGTCAAGAAAGTCCGAGGGATGGGCTGAGACCTGACCAGTGTTGGATTGATTTGTTAATGGTTTTTAAAGTGCACGAATGCATGATGTTTAATGCCATGCTTTATTGTGAAAATGCATGATGGTTAATGCCATGCTATTTGAGAAAATGCATGATGGGTAATGCCATGCTTTTATTGTGAATTATGCATGATGATTTATACCATGCTTTGAGTTGAAATGTGCACTGGATTTTAATAGCATGAATGCTTTACATACCATTAACACAATTATACACTCATATTTTGAGATAAATGATGAATTAAATGCTTTTGAGCATGGCATCACGACACGTAGATAGTGCAGTATCTACCTATTCGCATGATTACCTTACTAAGTGTGTGGTTTGCTCACCCCCTTATTTCCCCCTCTCTACAGAGTGTTGAGTATAGATTGAGCGTGACTGGAGGCGTTCCCTTTTTGGTAATCCGCTGCATCACATCGCTAAAGGTATACACACTGTTGAAATTTTGTATCTAAACTTACGATAGCACAGTAGCATTTTGTATGTAACTATTGGGGATGTAAAACAATGTAAACACATGTAACAACTCTGATATATATACATTTATACAAGTGTTTACTTATGAATAATATACAAATTGAATTGGTATGGTGGAGTGAGTTAGACGTCGACACACAGCCCAACTGTTGAGAGTGTGGTTGTTCACGATCAAGGAAGGATGACTAATAATTGATGCATGAAAATGCGAAAAATTTGTACGTATTTTGGTGAGTTGAGGGTCGTGACACGTTAGCTCTCTACTCAACTGAGGACCTGATCTCGGAGCACATCAAATCCCACTGGATCCCACTCCTACTACTAACCAGTCCTATCCAAGTACATCAAGTACTCACGGTACAACGTACCTCATGTGACATACACGGTACACAGTACTCCATGGACCCTATCTCAAGGTGGGATGCTCACCATGAGTCTTAGTCCTCAAACCTTGGATATACCTTATAGTCGGGATGCTCGTCATGAGTCCTAGTCCTCATACTATAGATTATTTCGATAGCCTCAACCTTATCTCAAAATATTGCACGTGTAAGCATATATATATCGGTGCGACACATAGTCAGCACTGGCTCCCAACACGGCTGTTTCATGCTCTTTTCAAATTCGATACTTGTAAGTGAAACTCCCAACACGATCATATCACAATGATATAACTCTAGTGCGAGTAATGCTCCCAACACTATGTTATGTAAAAATACGAGTATTAGCAAAGCTCCCAATACTATATAATGTGTAATATATCAAAACTGAGTACGAGCTATGTCACGCCCCGGAAGCGAGGAAAAATGGGGCTAATTTAAACTTTTTATCCATTAATTATGTTGTTTTCCTATCCATATCTAGATTTAAAATCTTTTTCATTTTTTAGGATCTCATTACATTACACACATTCTGTATATATATAATCATTTACAACTATTACATCCCAACTATGATATACAATTGTGTCTACTATGTATCACATGTCTGGAATTCGAGTAAGACTGTACCTCAAGGCTACGAAAGTATCTGATGAAAGGTCGAAGTACCTTGTCAACGATCACAGCCTCGTATGTGCAGTAGACTCGCTATAGATAATCTGGGAGATGGAGAGGAGGGGGTGAGTTTTTCAGACTCAGTAAGAGATACATTTAAAATAGTTTTAAATACTCAAAACATGGTAAAACTCATGGTTTTACAAATCAGCATACTTATGCAGTGGAGTAGAGATGCTTACATTTCATAAAAGCAGTAAAAACATGCTTAAATCATAAGTTTACACATCATACATCTTTTTGGTAAAACTCATATATAGTATGCATATCACGTCGTGTAAACAAGTAAAAAGCATCTCAAAACTTAATCATGCATATCATAACATGCTTATCACTTTGAAAATGAAATCTTATTGTCATATACACATTTCATAAAACATACTCATGGCTACCTTTAAAATCTCATCATAGAAAATCTGTGCTCAATAAAATCATAAAACAGGTAGCATGAAATGCACAAAAAACATATATATATCATTCCGTCAATTCACCGTGTAGGGTCAGGCAATCGTCTCATATACTAGTCCCGAAGGACATCATACATCTGGTCCCGTAGGACGTTCATCATAGGTACATATGGCCATTGTACAGGGGAGCCGTAGGATTGGATCAGGGTTGTACGCTGCCCTATCTCTCGTGCACCACTAAATGGGGACTATACGCACGAACTCACGAGCATCACCAAGTGTGGACTATGCGCAAGTTTCTCATATCAAGTCAGAGCCTACATGTTCTCTAGCCGTCGGCTAGGTAGATCCTCGATCGTCTCCATACACTACCCTATGTATGCGAGATCGACCCCAGATCCTCTGACTATCATCATATCATGCCTTTTTACCCCACAAAAATTCATTTTGGGCCTCTTACCCATTTTATCAAAATCATTTCGGGCATCATACCCGTGTATTAAAAATCATTATGGGACTCTAACCCGTTTAAATATGGAAAACATAGTTATAATAGTTATTTCTTGGGACTCATATCCGTACCGTGAAAATATAGCTTAAAAGCTGTTTCGGGACTTTAACCCATATCATGAAAACATGGTTTCATAAAACATATCGGGACTTTAACTTGTAATCTAACATGAAAATACTATGCTTTCGTTTCAGAAGTGAAAAATCACTTTTATAAACATGTATGTTGTAAAAATGTATCTCATATATATAAAACATGCTGAAAACTCGGGAAATGATTTTAGCTTCGATTTGAATACAATTGGAAATCCATTTCGTAAAATCTCATTCAATTCTCATACATAAACAGTTGGTAAGGATGAAGGAGTACTAACGCTACTCTAAATTATATCCCTTACCTCTTAGCGACTGATGTAGAGCACTTTTCTCGATACTCAAGTTTACTTCGTAAAACATGTCGATAGACTGAGCTGCTACAAAACAAGGTCAACTTATCACATATGGCTTAAATTCATTTTAATATATCCAAATATGTGATTATATCGAAGCTTTGATCAAAAGTTGACTTTTAATCGATTTTACTCTTTTTGCTCGGTTTTATCGGTATAAACCTCGTTTTAATCGTATTCAACTCAATAAATATTTTCTCATATTTACTACTGTTGATTTAGCTAATTGGGCCAATTTCTCTCTTATTGGGCCCGATTGCACCTTAATGGGCCTTAATTCGTTTTAAGCTCGTTTCCACTTATTAATTCTTTCATCAAGGCTTATTGGGCTCTCTAGGCCCATTAGTACTTATTGGACCTTTTCTAGACTCTTTGAATAGTCCGTATATCATTTACAACAATTTAATTAAAAATCTCACTTTAATTCACTAAATGCGAAATTTAATCCGTAACTCGTAAAATAAATCTTTAATGCGCGATAATTACATAAATTATTGTAAATGAGCTTTACTTACCCAAGATTATGCGATGGTGCGCAAATTGAAATTTGATCGGGCTCACGTACGTGATTTATCGTCGAACTGCATAATTATATATTTAATTCCGGGTGAATTTTAGATCAAATATAATTTAAATAAATTTCTCAAAAATTAAATCGGTCACTTTTGACCTCTTACCGACTTATCCGAAATCAGGTGTATCCCCAAAATTTTTTTCTTTTTCCTTTTTCTCTTTTTTTTCTTCTTTCTTCGCTAAATCAGTTCGGTCCAGTTCAACCCGGTTCAGGTTCTCTTCTTGCTGAATCGGTCCATACCGGTTTAGGCTTTCCCGTCGCCGTTGACCACTTTTTCGGTCGGTTCTCGGGCCGTTTCTAGCGTCGTTCAGTGCACCTGGAGCAAGGCAACGTTCAGTTGGGGTCGGCTAGGATCAATCGCCGGTGGAGCCGTCGGAATCGTCTTCTCTTCCCCCGCGGCTTTCTCCCTCGATTCGTCGGATTTCGACGTTTTCGGCGCACGTCGCCGATGGCAGGAGGGTCAGGCGGTTGTAGGCTACCTTCTCCTGTGGTCGTCGGGGCTCTTCGGTCATCGAAGGTGGCTCAGCCTGTCTTGGGTTTTCGTTCGCGTTTCTGTCTTCTCTCTCACGTTTTGCTTTCTGTTTCTGTCTTATGTTTCCTTTCTCCAATTCACAATTTCACGTTTTCTTCATTTTGTTTTTTTTTATTATACTTTATTATTAATTTATTATATTTTATTATAATCAATAAAATATAATAAAATCACAAAATATCTCAAAAATCATATTTTATTTTATTAATAATTAATTTAATTTATTTAATTTATTTTAACTTTTTCGGTGTATTTTTCGCATATTTTCGGGATAATGTCCCAGACGAAAATTACGAAAATTCGTAATCTCTTCGTATCTTGACTAATTGAACTCGGAATTCTATAATTTCTTCTTTATCGATCAAGATTTCTTAAATCCATATTTTTAATGAAATTTTCTTATCAAATTTACACCGAAATTAGGATCTTTTGACCATTTTACCCTTATACACGTTCGGGACCAATTTAGACCGATTTTCCTTCTCGCACTCACTATCTTCTCATTTAAATTCTGTATTTTCATACCTCCACTACATCATTCACATTCAAATGTTCTAAATCATCCGTCTTATGATTCCAATTAATGAACATAATGGAAAAAATCTGGGTTTCACAAGCTAAGCTCCTAGTACTCTATCATGTAAAACTGAGTATGAGCATAACTCCCAATACTCTATAATGCATCAATCACAAAACTGAGTACGAGCAATGCTCCCAGTACTCTAACATGCATAACAAGTATTAAAATCTAGTATGAGTATAACTCAAGTACTATGTGATGCATATCTCAAAATATAGTGCAAGAAATCTCTAGCATTTATGGTTTTCACACAAAACCTGATAGATGGCTATTTAAATCACAATTCACCCAATTCAAATCAAATAAGCACTCAAATGTACATGTTTTTCTCATATACATGAAAATATTAGTCATTCTATTATGCAAAATCATAAATCTTAGTCTCATCATGCTTTTAAGGTATTTTCACCCTAGTTTTGAATAAAACACACTTATCCTCATTATTCTCAATCATTATAATATGCTTATTCAAGGGATTTCATATAGCATATAATATCGAAATGTTATTCAAAATACGTGGAGCCATCTCAAGCTACTCAAGAAATTCTCTTACCTCAGATCACGTCAAGTGACATCGCTTCCTCGGTGCTGCTCACTCTCGCGGTCCGATTTGCTCTCAATGTGATTTCCGAAGCTGTTATACGTATTTACGTTAGTATATCGTAATATACTCGTTTCATTTGCCAAATCTCAATTTAATACACAATTCTCATCATTTTCTCCCATTTTAGTGTTATACCATGTAACGACCCTTGACCCTTGAAATTCGGGAGAAATTTTTTTTTGAATTTAATTTACCCACTTATACCCTTATTCACTTTGGTTGTATTCCTGTGCAATATCAAATTCACAACTACCAAGCATACTTTCCCAATCCACCTTTACAACTCAATACATCTATTTCGATTTAATACTAGCCATCTCAAAATATAATCCCAAAATAATATTGTTTACATCCTTTTCCTTACAAATTACATCCCAACAAAAATATTCCCAATATATGTGTCTGTGTGTACAGATATGTCTGGTACAGGTATGTAAATGTATACCTTTCTGCTTATAGAAAAAGTAGCCTAGGGTAGCTCTTCCCACAGCCTACGTCGTGTACGCGGCAGATAGCGCCCACGGATCACTGCAAATGGTCAGAAAGGTAGAGGGGTGAGCTTTCGAAAAAAAGCCCAATAAGAAGATGTATTTAAAAACGGTCTTAGTAATATAAATATGTAGAAAACATAATAATACGTAAAATGATTACTTTCTGAAATTAATATAAAAGGACATTCAAAGATTAAGGAAAATAAAAAAAAAATCGAGATTCAAAGCGTAATTCTTTAAGTACGTGAACTTAACAGATATTACGTAAACTTTTCGTACATTCAGAATTCCAAAATAGAAATACATGTCAAATCACATACTATAAAATCAGATTCTGAAAACAGAGTTTAATTTTCAAATAGAGACTACATCGGCCCATATAATTATCATGCGGCAAATAACCAAGTCATCCTCCGTAGAGGGAATTCAGAACCTATGGCCATGGTAAGGCTGTAGATAGAATCAAGGTTGTACAGCGTTCAGACACCCTAAGGTGAAGTTCAGGCGCCACGAGGGCGAAATACAGGCGCCAAGAAGGTAAAATACAGGTGCCACGAGGGCGAAATACCTGCCACGAAGGCGACACGAGGGCGAAATACAGGCGCCACGATGGCGAAATACAAGCTCCACGAAGGTGAAATACAGGCGCCACGAGGGCAAAATACACATGCTTTAGCACACAACATAAATGGCCTTTAGTCTGAAAACATATTATAGTTTTCATATGCGAAAACATCGAAATAAAATCATCTTATTCGAAAATCATTTCAGAAGACATGCTCTTATTTAGAAGTCAAATTCAGAAATATGCAATTATTCAAAAACACAAATACAGAGAGCATATTCTTGATCAGAAATATAAATTTAGAAACATGCATGAAAATCATACTTCATGTCTTTGTAAGCTTCCTTTAAATCATTGTTCAGAAAGTAACTATTACTGTTTAAATTATATCCCCTTACCTCGATCTATCGAAATTTTTGAGCTCGAGTGGTGACGCCTTCTAATACCTCCTTTAATTCCTCCTACAATCACCTACACTGAAATCGTTTACTTAGCATCCTATTCATGCGAATCATCCGGATTGCGTTAAAATCGTAATCTATTCGTTACTACTGTGTGTGTACGTATTATTGTACATACCTAGGCCAACACGCACATTTATATATTTTCTTTGCTATTTATATATTTTGTACATACAAATATTAATCATACACATTTTCTATATACATTTACATGTATATGCACATAAATATATATATATATATATCATCATTTGTTTTCATTTTCCCTTATCACATGTATATATCCTTTGTATGTACATATACTAACATACACATCTATCTTATATACACCCATATGTATATACACCAATATACATATATATATATATATATTCACATAAATACATATATATTATTACTTGTTTCCATTATTCATCATCACACACACATATATATATATTGCTTACTCCTCATCATTCCCATTTTTTTGTCTAATTAAATCTACACAAACAAGCCTATGTCTCAAACATATAAATATATATACATGTACATTAAATACACATATATATATATACAATTTACCTTGTCTATTTTCCAGCTTTCCCTTTCTTTTCTTTTTTTTTCTTTTCCTTTCTTCCCTCTCGGTCAGCCCTTCTTCTCCCACGATTTTGTTTCTATTGTCTTGCTGCTTCTGTTCTCTTCACTTGTCTTGGTTCCAGCTCAGTTGCTTTGGTCTTCTTCTTCCTCCCGTCGGTCTCTCCTGCTTCTCAGTCTGCTCCCCTTTGGGTCTCGGTTTCCAGCTCCAATTTGGTCTCCTTCTCCCTCGGTTCTGCTTCTCTTCAGCCTCTATCTTCTTCTTCAATTTCTTTTTTTTTTTGTTTCAGTCCCTATCATTCTCATCTTCATTCGGTCCCCATTTCTGCTTCAATTCCTTTCTCCCTCAGCTCTCGGTTCCTAGCTTCAGTTTTCCTTCCTCGGTTTCACCTCTTCCCTTCTCCCTTCCTCTCGATTCCAGCCCTGCCTCTCGGTTCCAGCCTTCTCCCTTCGGTCAGTTGCCATTTGTTCCAAGCTTTAGTTCTGTTTTGCTTGCTTCTAGCCTCTCGGTTTCTCCTTCTTCCTCAACCTCCCCTACACATTCTCGGTTCCAGCAGCTCTTCCTTTTCTTTTCCTCTTTTCTCTCATTTTCTTTCTCTTTTCTCCCCTAGCCGACAGCCTTCCTTCTCTTCTTTTCTTCTTTTCCTTCCTTTCTTTTCCTTCTCCTTCTTCTCCAGCCGACCAACCCCTTTCTCCTCTTCTCTTCTTTTCTGGTTTCTTTCCCGCCCAACTCCTTCTTTGTTTCGAATTGCTCTTTTCAATTTGTCATGTGGCAGACGGAATTGGCTTTTCTAAGCCAATTCCGTACATGCTATATATTTATATATTATTTTAATATATATATTATATTAATATATATATTATTTGTTTATTATTTTTTTTGTATTAATATTTTTGTTTGTTGTTTTGTTTGATTATTTGTTGTTTCCCATTTCATTTTTTTATTTGTCCCATGCTTTATTTATTTATTAACACTTATATATTAAATACTATACATTTCATAGTATATATATATATATTTGTTATATATATATATTATTATCCATCTATTTAAATGTCTAGTATATTTATATATACATAGACACCTATGTATATATCCGTATATACACATTTTCTTATAAAATTATCCAAGGACATAATATCCATGCCTTCCATGAATTCTCATTATTTTGAAAATGAAATATTATCGGGATTCCATCACTCCTCACGAATTCCCGATACAAGTTTTTACATCAATAATTTTCAACTAATAATTTAAAATTTTCCAATCCCTCTGTGCTTGCATCGAAATTCCCTGTATTTCGAGTTCCCTGTCGTTCACGGGCTTCTCGATTCCTATAGTCCTCGAGCCCTACAACAAATATTCACACTTCTATCAAAATTTAATATTTCCATTTTTATATAATTTAATTAAATGTAGGAAATTTGTGGGGTTTACATTCTCCCCACCTTAAGAGAATTTGGTCCTCCAAATTCATTCGGGTCCATCAGAATAGATGTGGGTACTCTTAGTCAATCTGTCTATGATCACCCAAATTGTATCATGTCGCTTTCGGGTCCTTGGTAAACCCATAATGAAACCCATAGTAATGTGCTCCCATTTGCAAGTAGGCACTGGAAGAGACTTAAGTAACCCCGCTGGTCTTTGGTGTTCGATCTTAATCTGTTGACAAATCAGACACTTGGTCATAACTCAGCTACATCTCTTTTCATACCGACCCACCAATACACCTTTCGTAAATCATGGTACATCGTAGTGCTTCCCGGGTGCATGGTGTACCGAGAATAATGAGACTCCTTTAAGATCTTTTGTCGTAGGGCATCATCGTTTGAGACACCAAACTTATAACAATTTCTCATTTATCCTTAATGAGAACTTATTCTTAATTTATATCCCTTGATCCCAATCACTTCACATACCGGAGATATTCGTACCTTACATACATCTCTTATTCCAATATGACTCGTATATTCAAGATTTATCTCATTTCAAAGCTTGTCTCATTTCATACATTAACTATAGCAAAATTCTTTCCTTATTCCAATTAAGTATCACATTCAAAACATATGATTATAGAAATTACAATCCTTAGATTCAATATGTAATCCATATTCTAAAGTTTCCTTATATCTCAAACTCTGGATCTTCATAATAGTTTGGATCTTTCCCATTAACATGTAACCTCTATTTGGGGAAATCCTATTTACACCCATTCTCAATACACTGTGACCCAAGAGACTCCGAGTCTTCTTAAAATTTAACCCCAGTACACTTCAAAGTGGGTTACTGGGTCCGAAAAATCTCCCATTCATGTAGTTATTATAATTGCTCTTTCAGCGTTTCTAATCCAAGCAAAGTCACTCAGTACAGTGGTTTGAGTAATTAATTCGATACCACCTGCTAAACCAATTCTAGAACTTCTCCTTTTAGTTTAGGGGTAACTTTGATAAACCATTTGATTATGTGTCAGAAAACTTTCTGTTTACAGGGATGTTTCTATACTCTGAACACGTCCTATCTTTATCAATTATGTAAGCAGTGCGACCTTTAGAGTCTTATTTATACTGTTAGTTCCCTGATTCATTCTTCCAGTATAATGATTGTGTTCTTTCATCATCACTATTTCCCTTGTAGATTTCTTAGTGACTTTAGAAATAAACAATTCATATCATCATAATCCAGCCTTGCGCATTGCTTCATCAAAACAATTTCAAATGGAGTCATCTTAGCTTGACTAAATATCCCAATATCTCCTATGAGTTTCCTGGATTTTTCTCCTTTTCACATCTCTACTTATCCAGATCGTTCTTTTTCCAAAGCTAGAAATTTAATTTCGTGTGCTAGACCCATAAATTCCATTGTAGCTTCCTTAATCTCATTCATTCAATCCTCTATAACTACCGGGTCCTTTATCCCATTTAACAATGGCGGTCTGCAGTTTTGAGACTGTCTTATCTAGTGTAGCTCCTACTCCTAACTCAAGTCATCATCATTCTGCTGTGGGGCTCAGGAGTAGACGTATTCTAGTTCTGAAACAATCTCTACAGGCTATGCGGGTGTATTGGGAGAAATCTGTCTGTCTATTCTTTCGTCTACCCCATCACCTAACATAGCTTGTGTCCTACTTTTCCATAATATGTTCAATACTCCACTCAACCTTAGCAGAGTGTATCTCAATACCATCTGTCCTTTCCACAGGACCTGATGAAGCACGCTCAACATTAGTTTCAATCTCGGTATCATTCATGAGTCTCATATGATGACTCTGCATGATTCTCAGGTCTATCTCTGCGGCCTCTAGCCCGTGATCTAATTCCTGCGCGTAAACCAAATATCAAATCTTAAATTCATTAGGTATACATTTCCTACAACCAAACAAGCACAGACATTTGGGATGTAATTTTATCCTTATTTTCGACACTGACAGTACTAGACAACCTTCGCTCTGATACCACTTAAACTGTAACGAACCTTGACCCTTGAAATTCGAGGAATTTTTTTTTTTAATTTCATTTACCCACTTATTCCCTTATTCACTTAGGTTGTATTCCTGTGCAATGTCAAATCACATTTCCTAATTCTATATCCGAATTTGTATATTTAAACTTCATACTTTGACTTATATAGCCGATAGAAATTTTGACAGCATAACGGCTTACATATGGGCCTATTCACCTGCAAATCCATTGTTTTCAACGATCCTAGATATCCACAACTACTAAGCATGCTTTCCAACAATCCTAAATATCCACAACTACCAAGCATACTTTCTCAATCCACCTTTACAACTTAGTACATCAATTTTGATTTAATACTAGCCATCTCAAAATATAATCCCAAAATAATATTGTTTACATCGTTTTCCTTACAAATTACATCCCAACAAAAATATTCCCGATATATGTGTCTGAGCGTACAGATATGTCTGGTACAGGTACATAAATGTATACCTTTTTTCGTGTACAAAAAGTAGCCTAGGGTAGCTCTTCCCACAGCCTACGTCGTGTACGCGGCAGATAGCGTCCACGGATCACTGCAAATGGTCGAGAGGTAGAGGGGTGAGCTTTCGGGAAAAAGCCCAGGAAGATGTATTTAAAAACGGTCTTAGTAATTCAAATATGTAGAAAACATAATAGTACGTAAAATGATTACTTTCTGAAATTAATATAAAAGGACATTCAAAGATTAAGGAAAATCGAAAACATTGAGATTCAAAGCGTAATTCTTTAAGTACGTGAACTTAACAGATATTACGTAAACTTTTCGTACATTCAGAATTCCAAAACAGGAATACATGTCAAATCACATACTATAAAATCAGATTCTAAAAATAGAGTTTAATTTTCAAATAGAGACTACATCGGCCCATATAATTATCATATGGCAAATAACCAAGTCATCTTCAGTAGAGGAAATTCAGAATCTATGGCCATGGTAAGGTTGTAGACAGAATCAAGGTCATACAGTGTTCAGACACCCGAGGGTGAAGTACAGGCGCCACGAGGGCGAAGTACAGGCGCCATGAGGGCGAAGTACAGGCACCACAAGGGCGAAATACAAGCGCCACGAGGGCGAAATACAAGCGCCACGAAGGCGAAATACAGGCGCCACGAGAGCGAAATATAGGCGCCACGAGGGCGAAATACAGGCGCCACGAGGGTGAAATATAGGCACTAAGAAGGCGAAATACAGGCGCCACAAGGGAAAAATATAGGTGCCACGAGGGCGAAATACAGGCGCCACGAGGGCGAAATACACATGCTTTAGCACACAAAATACATGGCCTTTAGTCTGAAAACATACTATAGTTTTCATATGTGAAAACATCGAAATAAAATCATCTTATTCGAAAGATCATTTCAGAAGACATGCTCTTATTTAGAAGTCAAATTCAGAAATATGCAATTATTCAAAAACACAAATACAGAGAGCATATTCTTGATGAGAAATATAAATTTAGAAACATGCATGAAAATCATACTTCATGTCTTTGTAAGCTTCCCTTAAATCATGGTTTAGAAAGTAACGATTACCGTTTAAATTATATCCCTTTACCTCGATCTATCGAAATTTTCGAGCTCGAGTGGTGACACCTTCTAATACCTCCTTTAATTCCTCCTACAATCACCTACATCGAAATCGTTTACTTAGCATCCTATTCATGCGAATCATCTGAATTGCGTTAAAATCGCAACCTATTCGTTACTACTGCGTGTACGTCTTATTGTACATACCTAGACCAACACGCACGTTTATATATTTTCTTTGCTATTTATATATTTTGTACATACAAATATTAATCATACACATTTTCTATATACATTTACATGTATATGCACATAAATATATATATATATCATCATTTGTTTTCATTTTCCCTTATCACATGTATATATCCTTTGTATGTACATATACTAACATACACATCTATCTTATATACACCCATATGTATATACACCAATATACATATATATAGATATATATATATATATTCACATAAATACATATATATATTATTACTTGTTTCCATTATTCATCATCACATATATATATATTGCCTACTCCTCATCATTCCCATTTTTTTGTCTAATTAAATCTACACTAACAAGCCTATATCTCAAACATATAAATATATATACATGTACATTAAATACACATATATACATATATATACAATTTACCTTTTCTATTTTCCAGCTTTCCCTTTCTTTTCTTTTTTTTTCTTTTCCTTTCTTCCCTCTCGGTCAGCCCTTCTTCTCCCACGATTTTGTTTCTATTGTCTTGCTGCTTCTACTCTCTTCACTTGTCTCGGTTCCAGCTCAGTTGCTTTGGTCTTCTTCTTCCTCCCGTTGGTTTCCCCTGCTTCTCGATTTGCTCCCCTTTGGGTCTCGGTTTCCAGCTCCAATTTGGTCTCCTTCTCCCTCGATTCTGCTTCTCTTCAGCCTCTGTCTTCTTCTTCAATTTCCCTTTTTTTTTATTTCAGTCTCCCATCATTCTCATCTTCATTCGATCCCCATTTCTGCTTCAATTCCTTTCTCCCTCAGCTTTTGGTTCCCAGCTTCAGTTTTTCTTCCTCGGTTTCAACTCTTCCCTTCTCCCCTCCTCTCGGTTCCAGCCCTACCTCTTGGTTCCAGCCATCTCCCTTCGATCAGCTGCCGTTTGTTCCAAGCCTCAGTTCTATTTTGCTTGCTTCCAGCCTCTCGGTTTCTCCTTCTTCCTCAACCTCCCCTGCACATTCTTGGTTCCAGCAGCTCTTCCTTTCCTTTCCTTTTCCTCTTTTCTCTCATTTCCTTTCTCTTTTCTTCCCTGGTCGACAGCCTTCCTTCTCTTCTTTTCTTCTTTCCCTTCCTTTCTTTTCCTTCTCCTTCTTCTCCAGCCGACCAACCCCTTTCTCCTCTTCTCTTCTTTTCTGGTTTCTTTCCCGCTTAACTCTCTCTCTATTTCGAATTGCTCTTTTCAATTTGTCATGTGGCAGACGGAATTGGCTTTTCTAAGCCAATTTCGTACATGCTATATATTTATATATATTATTTTAATATATATATATTATATTAATATATATATTATTTGTTTATTATTTTTTTTGTATTAATATTTTTGTTTGTTGTTTTGTTTGATTATTTGTTGTTCCCCATTTCATTATTTATCCTATGCTTTATTTATTTATTAACACTTATATATTAAATACTAAACATTTCATAGTGTATATATATATATTTGTTATATATATATATATATATATTATTATCCATCTATTTAAATGTCTAGTATATTTATATATACATAGACACCTATGTATATATCCGTATATACACATTTTCTTGTAAAATTATCCAAGGACATAATATTCATGTGTTCCATGAATTCTCATTATTTTGAAAATGAAATATTATCGGGATTCCATCACTCCTCACGAATTCTCGATAGAAGTTTTTACATCAATAATTTTCAACTAATAATTTAAAATTTTCCAATCCCTCCGTGCTTGCATTTGCTTGTGTCATGATAATTCTATTTTTTTATAAAATTATTTGTGCTTAAATTCCTAATTATTTACTTAATCCCCATATTATTTCGTTAATAATCCCCTGTATTTAATTAAATTTCTTTAATGTGCAGATAAATTAAATCCGGATGAAACTCAGTCGTTTCAGTCGATATTGGGCTGAAAATGAGCTAAAGGAGATTGGACCACTTCAAATTTTACAGATCGAGTCACCAGTCGTCTAGACACGCGTGATGCCAGGTGTCGATATTTTATTTTCTCTGAAACGATAAGATCAACAGATACCGAGTGAATATTCTAGAAAGCACACGTCAAGCCACATCGCAAAGCCAATTGGACAAACCGACAAGTGATGTGGAAATATCTATCTGCAGCGAATCAATTGAAGACAAGTGGCCAAATACTGCCAACTCATCTAGGATGAAAATTTACCATTGTACCCTTATGTTTGTGTATAAATAGAACATGATGGCTACTGAAAAATTAGATTAGAGTAGCCTAGGGTAAGGTAGAGGCTAGGATAGAATAGTTTTTAAAGTTTTCTTTATATTTTCGCATAGTTTTTCTTTTACAAAATTGTTTTAACTATTCATGTTCTTCATTACAAGTTGTTAAATTCATTTGCAATAGAATTTCAATCATTTGTTTTATGCTCTCGGTTTCTTTTCATCTATATGCTCTCGGTTTCTTCTCTTTTCCATCTTCTTGGCTTCCTTCCTATTTCAAGTCTCGGTTTCCTTTTCAAATGCATCATTTATGCTTTGTTTTCTCATTTGTTATCAGAGCCCGCTTTACATCCCCACAAGGCCGCTATCCTCACCCTCACTACCTCAGTGGTAGACTTTTGGGCCTGTTGGATAACTCCAAGGGCAGACAGCGCTACTCCACAACATCCACGTATTGTCCGCTTTGGGTCGAAGCCCGCACGGCTTTGTTTCATTCGGGTACTCCAGCCCACTGGCCTGCTTCCCCTCAGAACGCGTCCTCGGAGGCTCGATCTCGGGTTAACACCCTTGTTCTTGCACTTTGCAAGAACAAGGGTGTTAACCCGAGTTCGAGCCTCCGAGGACGCGTTCTGAGGGGAAGCAGGCCAGTGGGCTGGAGTACCCGAATGAAACAAAGCCGTGCGGGCTTCGACCCAAAGCGGACAATACGTGGATGTTGTGGAGTAGCGCTGTCTGCCCTTGGAGTTATCCAACAGGCCCAAAAGTCTACCAGTGAGGTAGTGAGGGTGAGGATAGCGGCCTTGTGGGGATGTAAAGCGGGCTCTGACAATAAAAACGTTTTTAATTGTCAGAACTCGCTTTACATCCCCACAAGGCCGCTATCCTCACCCTCACTACCTCACTGGTAGACTTTTGGGCCTGTTGGATAACACTAAGGGCAGACAGCGCTACTCCACAACATCCACGTATTGTCCACTTTGGGCCGAAACCCGCACGGCTTTGTTTCATTCGGGTACTCCAGCCCACTGGCCTGCTTCCCCTCAGAACGCATCCTCAGAGGCTCGAACTAGGGTTAACACCCTTGTTCTTGCACTCCTTATGCTTTGAGCCAAGTTGGCTCAAGGGCATAAGGAGTGTAAGAACAAGGGTGTTAACTCGAGTTCGAGCCTCCGAGGATGCGTTCTGAGGGGGAAGCAGGCCAGTGGGCTGGAGTACCCGAATGAAACAAAGCCGTGCGGGCTTTGGCCCAAAGCGGGCAATACGTGGATGTTGTGGAGTAGCACTGTCTGCCCTTGGAGTTATCCAACAGGCCCAAAAGTCTACCAGTGAGGTAGTGAGGGTGAGGATAGAGGCCTTGTGGGGATGTAAAGCGGGCTCTGACAATTAAGGCATAAGGAGTGCAAGAACAAGGGTGTTAACCCGAGTTTGAGCCTCCGAGGACACGTTCTGAGGGGAAGCAGGCCAGTGGGCTGGAGTACCCAAATGAAACAAAGCCGTGCGGGCTTCGGCCCAAAGCGGACAATACGCAGATGTTGTGGAGTAGCGCTGTCTGCCCTTGGAGTTATCCAACAGGCCTAAAAGTCTACCAGTGAGGTAGTGAGGGTGAGGATAGCGGCCTTGTGGGGATGTAAAGCGGGCTCTAACAATTAAAAACGCGCGTTTTTTATTGTCAGAGCCCGCTTTACATCCCCACAAGGCCGCTATCCTCACCCTCACTACCTCACTGGTATACTTTTGGGCCTGTTAGATAACTCCAAGGGCAGACAGTGCTACTCCACAACATCCACGTATTGTCCGCTTTGGGCCGAAGCCCGCACGGCTTTGTATCATTCGGGTACTCCAGCCCACTGGCCTGCTTCCCCTCAGAACGCATCCTCGGAGGCTCGAACTCGGGTTAACACCCTTGTTCTTGCACTCCTGATGCCAATGAGCTAACTTGGCTCATTGGCATCAGGAGTGCAAGAACAAGGGTGTTAACCCGAGTTCGAGCCTCCGAGGACGCGTTCTGAGGGGAGCAGGCCATGTAGGCTGGAGTACCCAAATGAAACAAAGTCGTGAGGTCCAATGGGCCAAAGCAGACAATACGTGGATGTTATGGAGTAGCGCTGTCTGCCTTTGGAGTTATCCAACAGGCCCAAAAGTCTACCAGTGAGGTAGTGAGGGTGAGGATAGCAGCCTTGTGGGGATGTAAAGCGGGCTGTGACAATAAAAACGTTCGTTTTTAATTGTCAGAGCCCGCTTTACATCCCCACAAGGTCGCTACCCTCACCCTCACTACCTCACTGGTAGACTTTTAGGGCTGTTGGATAACTCCAAGGGCAGACAGCGCTACTCCACAACATCCACGTATTGTTCGCTTTGGGCCGAAGCCCGCACGGCTTTGTTTCATTCGGGTACTCCAGCCCACTGGCCTGCTTCCCCTCAGAACGCATCCTCGGAGGCTCAAACTCGGGTTAACACCCTTGTTCTTGCACTCCTTATGCCCTTGTCTACCAGTGAGGTAGTGAGGGTGAGGGTAGCGGCCTTGTGGGGATGTAAAGCGGGCTCTGACAATTGTCAATCCACCATTTTAGTAATTTTTGGTTAGATGTCAAGTTGTTCATTCAGGTGACAAAGCTCTTTGATCACTGCCTTAGACGTTCTGAAGCTTTAATGTTGATTGAATGTTAACATTTTGTCTACATCAAAGCTCGGTGGAACCATTTTGGCAGCAGAAAATGAATGCAACCCGAGGCCACAGTAGCTTGTTTACTTCTCTGTTTTGCGAAATATTTTAGTTTTCAGCTTTTGATTTTGCAAGGTTCAGTCGGCATTAAGATAATCACACACTTTTGCATGATCAGTTCAGTTACATTATGTATTTCCAGTTGCTGCAACATTAGGATAGTTTTTGTTCGCACTCTATAATGTTTATATAAGTTTAGTTACTGTAAACCTTTAGCTTAGTCTTAATCGGTTATGCAATTAATTTTTAGTTAACTTTGTTCATTTCATTTGATTGCTGGAAGAAGGTGAAGATGGTGTCTTAGAGCTACCATCTGCATAGCTTAGCATTAGTGTGATGTCCGATAACATAGGTCCTTCTCTGTTCATCCCTGCTTCAAGTCCATTTTACTGTCCATCATTGTTACCAGCATTCCTTTTATGATTTCTGTCTTATTATTCTGCTATTTATTGCTGAATGTTATTCTTGTTGTAAGCTTATACTAGTGCCGAGCTACTGCTGGACATGCTTAGCAGCTGTTGTCCAATTGCTATGCACGAACGAAAGCAGGGCAGTGCAACAAAGAGTAGCAGCAGAGAACGCGTCTGCATTATGGCAGAGTTGTGCACAGTAGTGGCACGAGAGAGGCAGTCCGAGGAATGAGCAGCAGTGTCTGGAGCCTAAAGGAAGCAGAGCAGCGGATGACCAACGCAGCAGGACAGGACAGTACCAGCAACCCGAACGTAGTACGCCTGGAGGCAGAGCAACACATTGGAGAAGAAAGTGAATAGGACAAATCGGGACCACTTTGCTATTTAGTTGATAAGGCCATGTTTGGCAGTTCATTTGAGTAGCTTAATTCATTTTACATGCATTAGTGGTTAGATTAATTTCAAGATAGCTTAATGATTTTTAATATGCAAGTAGATATAGTTAATTTGTTTAATTAGTTTAATTTAGATTTAATTAGGTTGTTAAATAATTTTTAATCTACCATTAGGGAATTTACTTAATATTAATTTAGATAACTCATTTTATGCATTTTAGTCTTAGATAAAAATTCCAAAAATATGTTCATGCATTAGTTAGTGTTAATTTAGCATTTAGATATATTTAGGAGTAAATTTTAATCCATTAGTTTAGACATTTAAATTCATGATTAATTTTCTAGGATTTTATTAGATCTTAGGTTAGTTTAAATTGCAATTTGTTATTAATTAGATTAATTTACATGCATATTTCATCTTAGCTTCTTTAATTTTAGTTTAATTAGTTTTATTGCTTATTGTTTATATTTGCATTTTATTTTAGTTGCGTTAATTCATTTTAACTGTTTTAATTTTCTTTTGTAGGTTCTTGCTTTTATTGCTTGGAGCTTTGTAAGTAATTTTAACTCGGTTTTATTTTCTTTATTACTTATTATTTTATTGCTTTTCAGTATTATTTTTAATTAGCCTTGTAAACCACCCATCAATGCTTCATAATTTGCTAGGATATACTTAGGGTAAAAGCAACCGGTAGTTAATTAGGCTAACAACTTCTCTATGGGACGATAATTCTGGGACTCAAATCCCTTTATTACTTGGACGACCCGTGGACTTGCGGATAGATACCCTTCGGGCTCGTCATGTCACTCCCTGTATTTCGGGTTCCCTGTCGTTCACGGGCTTCTCGGTTCCTATAGTCCTCGAGCCCTACAACAAATATTCACACTTCTATGAAAATTTAATATTTCCATTTTTATATAATCTAATTAAATGTAGGAAATTTGTGGGGTTTACATGCCATATTTTTCATATTGCTATACTCATTTCTCCGTATTTCCAATTTATTCATTTCATAAGATTAACTTAAAATCTTTCATACATGCATATTCCATCATTTAATCCATGCCAACACCATTTTCTTATCATTTTCTCACTTTCACACTAATAGTTAGGTCATGCTCATTTTTCATGATCCTTTCATTTTCAGCAATTCATACATATATCGATAAGTTCACCAATACATCTAGTTTAACATATATCAACTTGGTGCATTAAATCCTATCTAGCTGAGATTTCCTCATTTTCCACCAAAATTGGCAAAAATCCTTCTTGCTTTTCAACCCTTTGATTCCAATCTCTTGTTTCCAAGTATGTTGCTCTCCTCTTTATCAAGAACACTTTGCTCAACTATATCTCACTCAAAACTAGTTACAAACCGAAGTTTCCTAGTGTTGAAATGTTAGGTTTAGCTTTTGTTCTTGAATGAAATAGTAAATCTCGTGAAACTAAAGTTCAGAAGTCCAGTATTTCTAGAATTGTCTCTATGAGATCGATCTACTCTCCAAATGAAATCGATCTGTGCTGTATTTTTCTTCTTGAAATCGACGTTTCAGGCCTAATGAGATCGATCCGCCTCTAAGCATGAGATCGATCTATTCCAGGTAGTAGCTTAGGAGATCGATCTGCTCTAAGGGTGAGATCGATCTCTCAAAGTCAGTAGCATTTGGAGATCGATCTGGCCCTTAAGGGATCGATTTCTTCTGCACAGAATGTTTAACAGACCGATCTAGCCCCATTGTAGATCAATTTACCCTATTCCATTGCTCAAATAAGAGCATTTTTTGCTCTTCTTGATCGATCTTTCCTTCAATGAGATCGATCTGGCATTCATATTTTTCAAATTTTGCTGTAATTTTTTGCAATAACTCACATAAAACATCCTTAATTTTGCTGTTATAGTCATTTTCTCATCCAACAACCTTTAAGGCTTAAAAATGACATCCATTCATACTTTATATACATTAAAACTTGTGTGCATTCATTGTATAACCAAAGGTATACAATACAAAACCAAATGGAAGTACAAAGATTTACGCAACTCATGCAACTTCATTCCATTTTATCACACCACTAAAAACTCAATATATTCACATTCCACTCATGAAAATATCCTTATTACACTCGCTATACACTTTAAAATTTGCGTGTATTCTTTTCACAATCCAATATACACCTAGTATAATTAAATGGGAGTTTACAAAAATTAAGGGAATAACATATGAATTTAAGGGTCTTACAATCCTCCCCACCTTCAAAAATTTGGTCCTCCAAATTTGAACCAAGTTACTCTACAAACAATTGGGGATATCTCTCTCGCATCAAACTCTCTAGCTCCTAAGTAGCTTCCTCTGAAGTGTGATGTTGCCAGAGAATCTTCACTAACCAGATAGTCTTATTCCTCAAGACTTTCTCCTTTCTATCCAGTATCCAAATCAGTCTCTCTACATATGTCAAATCATCTTGAGCTCCAATGGTTCATACCGAATCACATGAGTTGGATCTGGATGATACTTCCTTAACATCGAACTATGAAATACATTATGCACTCCCGATAATTCTGGTGGCAATGCCAATCTATATGCCTTACCTTTCACTCTGTCCAGTATCTCAAAGGGTCCAATGTAGCGAGGACTCAATTTACCTCTCTTCCCAAATCTCGCTATACCTTTGAATGGAGAAACCTTTAGAAATATTGATTCACCAACTGTGAACTTAAGTGGTCTCCGTCTCTTGTCAGCATAGCTCTTTTGTCTACTCTAAACTGTCTTTAATCTCTCAACTATCATCCGGACATCCTCAAAGGCTTGTGTAACCAAGTTAGGAGCAAAAATCTTTCTGTCACCCACTTCTTCCCAACTGATAGGGGAACAACATCTACGGCCATATAAATCCTCATATGGTGCCATCTCGATACTCGCATGATAATTGTTATTGTAGGCGAATTCGGCTAGTGGCAAATGATCATCCCAAGAGCCTCTAAAATCCAGCACACTCGCTCTCAACATATCTTCCAAGGTCTGTATAGTCCTCTCTGACTGACCATCTGCCTGAGGATGATAAGCGGTGCTCAAACTCAACTAGGTTCCCATGGCTTCCTGAAAATGTTTCCAAAAGTGGGAAATGAAGCGAGAATCCTTATCCAAAACAATACTCACTGGAATACCATGTAACCTCACTACCTCGTGTACATACAGTTCTGCGAGTATCAGTAGCTCTCATAGCTAGAAAGTGGGCTGACTTCATCAGTCTATCAACAATCACCCATATAGCATCATGATTCCTCCGGGTCCTTGGTAAACCCATCACGAAATCCATATTGATATGCTCTCATTTCCATGTCACTATAGGTATAGGCTGCAATAACCTTGCAGGTTTTTGATACTCTACCTTCACTTGCTGACATATGAGACATTTTGCCATGAATTCGGCCACATCTCTCTTCATACCTGACCACAGTACACCTTTCGAAGATTCTGATACATATTATTACTACCTGGATGTAGCGTGTACGCCCTCAATGAATGAGCTTTCATCAATATCAATCTCCTAAGCTCTTGGTCCTCAGGAACACACAATCTACCTCTAAACCTCAAAAGTCCATCAGAATTTGTCTCAAAATCACTCTGTGCCCCTCTGTATCTAACTACTCACATGAATGCAATACGAATCAGTCTGCTTAGCCTATTTGATCTTGTTCAACAGATCTGGCTCTAAGCGTAGACTAGCAATCACACAGTCCGTATCCATGTTAGAAGGCACAACTCCCAAACCGAGGCTAGCAAACTGCTCTAGCAACTCATGTTTCCTGACCATCATATATGATACCATCCCTAGGCTCTTTCTGCTCAAAGCATCCGCTACAACATTAGCTTTACCTGGATGATAAAGTAGAATCATACTCCTTTAGAAGTTTTAGCCATTTTTGTTGTCTCATGTTCAATTCTTTCTATGAGAACATATACTTAAGGCTCTTGTGGTCGGTAAAAATTTGGAATTTCTCTCCATACAAGTAGTGGCGCCATACCTTCAACGCAAACACTATTGTCACTAACTCCAAATCATGGGTCGAATAGTTCTTCTCATGGTCCTTCAGCTGTCTGGATCCATAAGCAACTACCTTCCCATCCTGCATCAATACATAGCTCAGTCCCTTATACGAAGCATCATTATACACTAAAAATCCTCTTGAGCTGGTAGGGATAGTGAGAATTGGAGCAGTGGTCAATCGACTCTTCAACTCTTGAAAACTCTTCTCACAATCCTCATGCTACACTCTTCCAAGTGAGATGTGTCAACGGAGCAGCTAACTTCGAGAATCTTTTTACGAATCTCTGATAATATCCTGCTAAACCTAAGAAACTCCTAATCTCGGTAACTGTCCTCGGCTGTTCCTACTGAACTACAAACCATTATTTTGGATGGATCCACTGATACACCATCCTTTGACATAACGTGTCCCAAAAATGAGATCTATGACAACCAAAAATCACACTTCTTGAGTTTAGGATATAGTTTCTGCTCTCGTAGGGTATGAAACACAATCCTGAGGTGCTTCTCATGCTCTTCCTCGGATTTAGAATATACCAATATATCATCTATGAAGTCTATAACAAATTGATCCAAATATGGCTTGAATACACCGTTCATCAAAGCCATGAAAGCTGCAGGAGCATTCATTAATCCGAATGGCATAACCAAAAACTCATAATGACCATATCGGGTCCTAAATGCTGTCTTGGGTACATCTCCACTCCTTACTCTCAACTGATGATACCCAGATCTCAGATCAATTTTAGAAAAGACCTGCGCTCCCCGGAGCTGATCTAACAAGCCATCAATGCATGGGAGGCGATATCTATTCTTGATGGTTGCCTTATTCAATAATCTGTAATCTATACATAATCGGAGGCTTCCATCCTTCTTCCTTACAAACAAAACCAGTGCTCCCCATGGTGAAACACTCGGTCTGATAAAACCTCCAACAACTCTTGTAATTGTCTCTTGAGCTCCTCCAACTCAACTAAGGCCATGCGATACAGTGGTGTCGATATAGGTTCAGTACCATGCACCAAATCTATACAGAACTCCATCTCTCTGTCTGGTGGCAACCTTGACAATTCATCCGGAAAGACATTTGGGAATTCCTTAACCACAGGAATATTTGCCAACTCTGGATGTACCTTATTCGTATCAACCACATATGCAATAAAACCTTCAACATATCCATTTCTCAGTCAGCATAGTACATTATAAATTACAACCATAACTATTACTTTTATTTCTTTTCATCAAATTTTTACAACATACTTTTCAGGGTTAGGAAACATAACTGTCTTAGCATAGCAATCTAAAACAGCATGGTTTGATGATAACCAATCCATTCCTAAGATTATATCAAAATCACTCATGCTTAATAGTATTAGATTGACTGTCATGTCCTTTTCCCCTACTTTTAACTTACAATCATTTAACACATATTTCACTAGCTGACTATTATCCATAGGCATACTAATCAACATCATCTACTCAAAGGAGTATGCTCTATATGCTTTTCTATTTTACATGCAAATGAAGGCGATACAAATGAATGCGTGGCACCATGATCAATTAAAACATGTGCTTCTAAATCATATATCAGGATGTTACCTCTAATCACATCCGATGAAGCATCTGATGTTCCCTGGTCTAAGACATGTACTCGCCCTCGTCCGATAACTTGCTTCCCTTTCTCTTCTACCGTTGCTCTCCTCCTCGGAGCAGACGTATCAACTAGACCTCTCTCAGACTCCTTACCCTTCAATGGGGCAATATCAATGACCTTTTGGCAAACTCTGGCCATATGTCCAGGCTTCCCGCTGAAGCACAAACCACTAGAAACAAGACAAGGTCTACCTCCATGGAATCTACCACATCGATTGCACTGCTTAGTGGTAGGCCTCTGTCTTCCAATCACTACTCCTCTGGCTGGAGCTATAGCCGAGTATGCAAGAGATCTAACAGTCCTCTCCTGTACTTTCTCAATCTTTGGTCTCTTACCGAAGAGTCTCCTCCCTCCTCGATAACCAAAACCTCGAGCACTATCACTCACCGACCTCTTTCGATCTCTGTCTCTACCTTTTTTGATTGTTCTAAACTCTGAGACATTCCTCTCATAATCTTGCTCACAGAGTTGCGCCCTGCGCACTACCTCATCATAGGTAGAAATGTTGAATGGAACTAGTTTAGACCGCAATACTGGTCTCAATCCATCGATAAACCTGCAGACCTTCCTGGTCTCGCTACTCATGGTGTCAAGATCATACCTTCTCAGGGATAGAAATCTAGTCTCGTACTCATCTACTGAATGACTACCCTAACTTAACCCCAAAAATTTGGCCTGCAGCCTCCGTTGAGCCGTATCTAAAACAAACTGCCTCTTGAAGGCATCCAGAAATATCTCCCAACTGATCACTGTATGTCGAGCTCTCAATATGGGTCGGGTGGACTTCCACCAATGCTCTGCAATTCCCTTTAGTAGGAACGCAGCAAATGCGACCATCTCTGAAGTCGTACACTCAAAGAATCCGTATAACTTCTCCATTTCTCCTATCCACTCCTCCGTCAAAATTGGGTCCTTAATCCCTCGAAAAGTTGGAGGTCCAAGTTTCTAGAATTGTCGAAGTCTGCCCAAATCACAACCATACCCAAAACATTACCACCCTGTCATGGAGCAACATGAGACGGCGTAACCTGAACTAGCAGGGGTGTAGGTGTATCAGGTGCAGCTGCCTCTCCAGGCGTAATCTTTACATTGTGTCCCTGTCCTCCTAGCATAGTCTGTGCCAGTATCTCAACTATGGTCTCCAAGTGACGTTCTAGTCTCTCGAAACATGCCTCGGTACTCTCAGGTACCTCAGTAGGACCAATAATCTCATCTCGGGTCTCTGGCCTACCTCTACGACCTCGAGCCCTATCTCTAGCCCCTCTACCATGGCGAGTATTAACCATGATGGCTAAATCCCTGCATTTATAATCATTAATTAGTCTGATTTCCATCTCGTATACACAGTTGTAACTAAACAAAGCACAGTAATATGGGGATGTATATTTTCTTAATTACTAATATAGATTCACATCAGACTAACACTTCTGTCATGCCCTTCTCTCACACGCGACCTACCAGAATCACCACAATTTTTTCTCAATTCACTTACCTTTCCTTCAGTCATCTCTCTACACCATTTAGTTGGGCTGTGATTCGATATTAGTCACTCATTCATACTCATTCACAACATTACATAGAATTTAATATTCTTTACTATAATATAACTCTTATACATGAATACAATTATTTGTACATATACATCCCGACCGTACAATCGTTACATAACTGTGCTTTTACAATGTTCAGTACAAAATGTCAAGTGTGTATACCTCTCGTAAGATGGATATACAAGGGATCAGAGAATCTCAATCCTCAGCCGTGTCCACCTACTGTGGATGCTCTGAAAAAGAGGGAAATAATAAGGGGGTGGGCTCACAGCTCAGTAAGGAAATCAGGCAAGCAAGTAGATAACCACACTATCTACAAAATACCATGCTTATGCCTCGAAATCATTTCCTTACCCTATCTTATCTAAAGCATGCATCTCTTTCAAAGCTTTTATGCAATATATATATAGATACAAAATATCAGTTATAAAACTGGTAATATGCTAGTTTAACAATCTCAGCATTTTATGCATAACATTGCATTTTTCATGTAATTTCACACAAATCACATTTATCATGCCATTCCTTTAAATCAAAATCATATGGCATTCATCATGTTTAGAAACATGGAAATCTGGGCCTCACCCATCCATCGGGTTACCCTTGTTACAACTCACAAATCCACATGTTCATATCATAAAAAACCATGTGATATTTCATTTAAGAAATCTCAATGTACATAGCATGAAGAGAAAATCGAGATAGGCGACTACATGTTCCGAGTGTATGATCATAAATCATTTTTCGTGATCCCAGACTACACAGTACTCAGTGTGTGGGGACTCACAATTGCTGTAACGGGAGGTGGGTCAAATCTCTACCATCAGCTCTCTACTCAACTGAGGACCTAATCCCGGAGCACACCAGATCCCACTGGATCCCGCTCTCACTGTTAATTAGTCCTATCCAAGTACATCAAGTACTCACGGTACAACATATCCCATGTGACATACACGGTACACAATACTCCATAGACCCTATCTCAAGATAGGATGCTCGTCATGAGTCTTAGTCCTCAAACCTTGGATATAACTCATAGTCGGGATGCTCGCCATGAGTTTTAGTCCTTATACTATGGATTATTTCGATAGCCCTCGACCTTATCTCAAAATATTGCACGTGTGAGCATATATATATATCGGTGCGGCACACAATCAGCACTAGCTCCCAACACGGTTGTTTCATGCTCTTTTCAAATCCGGTACGTGTGAGTAAAACTCCCAACACGACCATATCACAATGATATAACTCTAGTGCGAGCAATACTCCCAATACTATGTTATGTAAAAACACGAGTATGAGCAAAGCTCCCAATACTCTATAATGTGTACTATATCAAAACTGAGTATGAGCTAAGCTCCCAGTACTCTATCATGTAAAACTGAGTTGTGAGAACCCATATATGTATAACTTTGTATACATGTGAATGAAATTATAAAATGGACGATGTTGGATCAAGTAATGTGAATAAAGTTCAAATGAGAATGAATGTGTATCATGGATGCATGTGGAGGTTAAATAAGGGCTGCAGTGGCCACAAACTAAGTAAAAAGAATTCTTAAGCATCTGGAATGAGTATAAAGATATAAAAATGTATTAACGAGTGATAAACGAGGAATTATACGAACCTTTTTGATTTCCAAGTGATACGCACAAGTTTCATAATGTGAAAGTCATAGGAAATGAGCCTTACTAAGCTCTAGGTGGATATGGATTGCAAAATGACTAGTCAAGCAATCAAAGGCAAGTTAACCTTTGAAAATTCTGGAAAAATTGTAGTGGAAATGCAAAAAATGAAGGCCAGATCGATCTTCCATTCAAGACAGATCGATCTCTTGTACAAAATGAGGCAATTTGGAGAGAAATATGCAAAGCAGATCGATCTTCTCAATTACCTAGATCGATCTGCATTTGCCTCTGCCAAGCCCAGATCGATCCCCCACTCAAGCAGATCGATCTCCTTAGCTCTCAGGTTGGAGCAGATTGATCTCCTCCCTTAGCCAGATCGATCTCCTTAGCTCCCTGCCTGAAGTAGATCGATCTCAAGCCCTCGACAGATCGATCTCCTGCCTTCAAAATGTCGTGAAAGTGAGGAATTTAAGCAAGGCAGATTGATCTCATCAAGCCAATTCTATAAATAGGAGTACTTGAAATCTGCATTTCATGGGACAAAACCATTCCTTTCCATTTTCAATCCAAAACCTAGCTTTCTCACTCCTAAATCCACCCATTTTCATAAAGATTTGAGGGAAAACTATTAGAAACAAAGTTGTTCACATCAAAGAGAAGAACAACATAGCTTGGAATCATTACCCCATTTATGGGATTGAAGGAGCAAAGGTGCATTTCCATTTGGAGCAAGGAAGAAATCAATCTAGGTGAGTTTCTAATGCAACAATCTAAGTATATTTGCTTAGATATTGATTTTGGAGTAGATTGGTATGTATATTAGTGGTAGAAACTACCTAGAATGCAAAAGAACAATTATGACCAAGAATGAGTCTAGTGTGAGAAAGTGAAATGGATTGGAATTAATGATGAATGAGATATCTTAAGGTGATAATGGTGTTGTGAGTTGTCACGACCCAATTCCATTCTCTTTAACCACAAATCACAAAAAAAATTTCGCGTTTTACTGTTACCTTACCCGGTCGTGAACTAACTCACCACACACTGTTGGGCTGTGAGTCAATAATAAACTCCACATCTCATTAATTCTCAGTTAAATAAAATGATGTCATACATTTGCATTTAATCTTGTACTTATACAAAAGCATGTTTTACTGACATCTACATCCCCCATAATTACAACTCAAAAGAATACTGTGCTTTTACATTGTTTAGATACAAAAAGAATCACTGTGTATATACCTCTAAGCGATGGAGATGCAGCGGAGTCCAAAATACCACGCCTCAGTCCTCACTGGGCTACTATGCACGCTCTGTAGGGGGAAATAGAGATGGATGAGCAACCACACGCTCAGTAAGGCAATAATGCAAGCATGGTAGATAACTACTCTATCTACATGCTGATAGTGTTATGCATAAATCATTTATGGTAGGAGCATGAGGAATAAAACTATGCCATATGAGTATACATATATATATCATGTATCAAAATCATGTCCATTGGCATATAAAACATGGTAAAAACATCATGTATAAATCATCTCATGCTCGATCTCATTTAAATTCATAAAAAGGGCAATTCATTAAGAAACCTCCTTTATAAACCCACGTCATAAAACTCTTTCTCAACACATACAATCACATCACATCAATTCACAATCACAACCTCATTTTCATTTCACAAATCAAATCCACGAGACTCGACCCCTCCTTCGGGTCTACCTTAACCAACCACAATCACACTTAGAGATTTAAAATCATGTGGTAGTAAGTAAATCAAGCAAGGAGACAAGTTACTATATCTCAAGTGACTACGTTGGCCAATTGTCACATATCATCCCAGACCACACAGATCCCGATGTGTGGGGTATCATTCTGGCACGAAGGTGGGTTAGTTCTCCGCCAGACTTTCTCAAATCAAGTAACCACCACGCGGTACATCGTACTCCATGTGATATACATGGTACATCATACTCCGCAAACCCATAACATGGTTGGGGGTGCCTGCCGTAGGTCTTATCTACCCCATACCAAGTGTAACCTTTATAGTCTCAAGAGCGCGTGGGAGTAACCTCAATACCAGGTCCTAGCCCCTCATGACTTTGCTCGCCCTTGTTGGGTTCCTTGATTCAGGTCCTAGCCCCTTACCCTCACCCCACTCAAGAGGTCTGTTAGGCCTGTTGGGTTCCTTGAATGGATTATGTCAGGTCCTAGCCCCTCACCCTCACCCCACTCAAGAAGTATGTCAGGCCTGTTGGGTTCCCTGAGTTAATCCGTATCTCTCACCACGGCCTCATACATACCACAGTGTGAAAATCGGCGCGAGCTATGCTCTAGCGCGAATTCATGCATCAAAACCAATCACTTCGTACGAGCAACGCTCTAGTACGGCATTTATGCATAAAATATGAAGAAACCACGTACGAGCATAGCTCCAGTACGATTATATGCATAAGAAAAACCACTCAAATACAAGTACGAGCGTAAGCTCCAGTACAGTTTATAAAACATCATCACAATTCAAATCAAAGTGCGAGCTAAGCTCAAGCACGTATCACACAAGTGAAAACATAGAAATCCAACGCGAGCGAGGCTCTAGCGCGATTTATGTCATGCAAATACGATAGGGGGCTCATACACAATCAAACAATCCCGGCAATCGGGTTTAGCACTTCACAAATGCTTTTCCACAACATCAATAAAACACTAGCCGGCCTATCTACAAGCTTGCTTAAAACCAAGCAATTTCGTTTTGAAAAACATTAAAACATTAGATTTATGCAATTATTAGCCTTACTATCCCATTTCTTTACAATACCATTTCAACCACCAAATCTCATACAATTATTCATAGTCACATCCATACATCTTCAAAACACATTTCTATAAATCCATGCACATTTCCAAAGCCCTATACACCCACAAAATACGAGCAGCTACCTCTATATACTTACAGAATTCCCTTACCTAGAGTCGCGATGCGTGATTCCACTTCTTTAAGCTGCTTACTCGTACGGTTCGATTCGTCTTCAACGAACTCTTCGGGACTGCACAAAATCGTATCCCACATTATATTCGATCCATATAATGCAACCCTTGTGCTTGCTATAGTCAATTTAATCTATAGCCTCTATTAACGCTTATAGGGCCTCGTTTCATTACTTTACCCATAACTCGAGTCTATGGATCTTCTTAGGCCTATTAACTTATTCTGAATCGATATTAAATCGACATTAAGCTCATAGTGTTCATATTTCATGAATTCCCTCACTATGGCATTTTATCAAGCATATACATACTCATTTTCACAATTTCACTTAAACCCATATTATAACTCCACATAACCATTCCAAATCACCTACATTACTCATTTAACAACTTATCATAACCCACAAACCACCAATTCCCCAAATCATACTTTCTCACACTAGAGGCATTCCATTTTCTAGGTTACATTAGTTTCTAACACAACCTAGGTGTTTCCATCCATACATACTCATGCCAAACAACTCCAAAGTCAATTAAATAGACAATGTACTTGGATTGGAGTGTTAGAATCTTACCAAATATGATTTTTCTTCTTGCTCCAAATGTCAATACCCTTATCTCCTTCAATACCCACAATGGGATTTTTGGTTCCAACTATGTTGTTCTCTTCCTCAAGATGAACAACTTAATGTCTAATGGTCTCCCCTCAATTCTTGTTGGAAATGGCTGATTTTAGAGAGAGAAAGTTAGGTTTTTGGGTTAGAAATGGAAGATTGGTGTTTTTCCCAAAATTTTCAGATTTTCAGCCCTCCTTATATAGAAATAGCTTAGGGAGATCGATCTGGTCCAAGCGGAGATCGATCTGGTCCCCTTAAATCTCTCATTTTCACGAAATTTTAAGCATGAGATCGATCTGTCGAAGCATGAGATCGATCTGGTCCCAAACAGAGAGCTAAGGAGATCGATCTGGGTGCTTGAAGATCAATCTTTTCATTATAGAATGCTTAGGAGATCGATCTGGCCCCATTAGAGATTGATCTGCTCTATTCCATTGCCCAAATAAGAGCATTCTGGCTCTTCCAGATTGATCTCTCATCCTATAAGATCGATCTGGCCTTCATGTTTTCCAGATTTCCTGCAGTTTCCTTGCTGCAACTGCAACTCATACTAACACATCCTTGATCTATTGCCATTGTCATTTTCTCATCCATCCACCTTTATAACTTGAAAATGGCATCCATTCATACCTTATGAACATTGAAACTTGTGTGCATTCATTGTATGTCCAAAGGTATGCTACATAAAACCAAATGGAAGCATTTATATTCATGCAACTCCCTTCCATTTACCACACCACCCATTTTGAGTTTCAATCACATTCATCTCTTACAAGAATTCATTTCTTCATATTCATACTTAATGAAACTTGTATGTACGTTACAAATCATATTACACATACGTACATTGAATCCATGGACTTACATCGATCATACTTTACATTACAAGTCCATTCACATTCATTACACATTACAACTTTACATATACGGGGTCTCACATTCTCCCCTCCTTCAAGGAATTTGGTCCTCCAAATTAGAACCAAGTCACTCTTCAAAAAGTTGGGGGTACTCCTCCCGTATCAAGTTCTCCAATTCCCACGTGGCCTCTTCTGCCGTGTGATGTTGCCAAAGAACTTTCACCAAGGGAATTGTCTATTTCGCAACACTTTCTCTTTTCTGTCCAATATCCGAACCGGCTTCTCAACATACGTCATACTCTCATGGAGCTCCAACGGCTCATATCTTATCACGTGTGCCAGGTCCGGGTGATACTTCCGAAGCATCGAGACGTGGAAGACGTTGTGGGCATTTACCAAGTCCGGTGGCAATGCCAACCTATACGCCTTATCTCCCACTCTCTCCAAAATCTCGAAGGGTCCGATATATCTAGGGCTCAGCTTGCCCTTCTTACCAAATCTCATAATACCCTTCGATGGTGATACCCTCAGAAACATCGACTCACCCTCATCAAACTCCAGTGGTCTTCGTGTCTTGTCAGCATAACTCTTTTGCCGGCTCTGAGCTGTCCGTAATCTCTCACATATCAACTGGACATCCTCAGATGCCAGCTGCACTAAGTCCGGAGCAAAAATCTGTCTGTCACCAACCTCTTTCCATCCAATAGGGGAACGGCATCTACGTCCATACAATGCCTCATAGGGTGCCATCCCGATACTCGCATGATAGCTATTATTATAAGCGAACTCGGCTAATTGCAGGTGGTCATCCCAGGAGCCTCTAAAATCCAGCACACACGCTCTTAACATATCCTTGAGGGTCTGTATAGTCCTCTCTGACTGCCCATCTGTCTGAGGATGAAAAGCGGTGCTAAAACTCAGTCGGGTCCCCAGCGCTTCCTGAAAATGTTCCCAAAAATGGGAAGTGAAGTGGGCATCCCTATCAGAAACAACGCTCACTGGTACACCATGTAGCCGTACTATCTCTCAAATATACAGGTTCGCCAACTGACTCAATGTATCGGTAGCTCTCATAGCCAAGAAATGGGCGGACTTAGTCAACCGGTCCACAATAACCCATATGGCATCATGACCTCTACGAGTCCTCGACAACCCCATCAAAAAAGCCATGGTGACATGTTCCCACTTCCATGTCAGTATCGGTAGAGGCTGCAATAATCCTGCAGGCTTCTGATGCTCTACCTTCACTTGCTGACAAACGAGACACTTAGCGACATATTCAGCAATGTCTCTCTTCATTCCAGACCACCAATAAACCTTTCGAAGGTTTTGATACATCTTGGTACTTCTCGGATGTATCGTATACTTCGATGAGTGAGCCTCTGATAAAATCGTTCTCCTGATCTCAGGATCCCTGGGAACGCATACTCTGCCTTTGAACCTCAATAACCCATCAGTACTCTGCTCAAAATCAATACCCACACCTTTCTGTATCTATCTAGCCAATCGATGCACCGTCGATCGCTCTGCTGGGCTTGCCGAATACAGCCAATCATTTCCAGCTCCAGTCTTAAACTAGCCATGATCTCAAGTCTCTCAGATCCAGGTGGGGTTACATCCAAACTGAGGTTCACAAAGTGTTCTAACAATTCATGTTCCCGTACCATCATATATGACACCAACCCAAGGTTCTTTCTATTCAAAGCATCGGCAACTACATTTACCTTACCCGGGTGGTACATGATTTCACAATCATAGTCCTTCAGGAGTTCGAGCCATCTCCTCTGTCTCATATTCAGCTCTTTCTGCGAGAACAGGTACTTAAGGCTCTTATGATCTGTGAACACCTGAAATTTCTCACCATAGAGATAGTGGCACCATATTTTCAAAGCAAATACTACAGCCGCCAACTCCAAATCATGTGTCGGGTAGTTCCTCTCGTGATCTTTCAATTGTCTAGATCCATAGGCAACTACCTTTCCATCCTGCATAAGCACACAGCCCAGTCCCTGGTGTGATGCATCCGTATACACCGAGAATCCTCCTGAGCTGGTAGGAATGGTGAGAACTGGAGCAGTCGTCAATCGATGCTTAAGCTCCTCAAAACTCCTCTCACATGCCTCATCCCATGTAAACTTAACATCCTTACGCGTGAGGCGTGTCAACGGAGCAGCTAGTCTGGAGAAACCCTCTACAAATCTCCGATAATATCCGACCAATCCTAGGAAACTTCTGATCTCAGTAACTGTCTTGGGCTGTTCCCCCTGTACAACTGCCTCTATCTTGGATGGATCCACTGATACCCCATCCTTCGACACAACATGCCCCAGAAATGAGATTTGTTCCAACCAAAAGTTACACTTGCTGAGTTTGGCATACAATTCTCTCTCTCGGAGGGTCTGCAGAACTATCCTCAAGTGCTCTTCATGATCTTCCCTGGACTTAGAATAAACCAAAATGTCATCTATGAAAACAATCACAAACTTGTCCAGGTATGGATTGAATATATCATTCATCAATGCCATAAATGCTGCGGGAGCATTCGTCAATCCGAATGGCATCACCAAAAACTCGTAGTGGCCATAACAGGTACGAAATGCTGTCTTGGGTACATCTCCACTCCTGATCCTCAACTGATGATACCCTGACCGTAGATCTATCTTAGAAAATACTTCGGCTCCCTGGAGCTGATCCAACAAATCATCGATTCTTGGAAGGGGATACTTGTTCTTAATGGTGGCCTTATTCAACAACCGGTAATCTATACACAGTCGGAGGCTTCCATCCTTCTTCCTTACAAATAGAACCGGTGCTCCCCAAAGTGAGACACTCGGTCTAATAAACCCCTTCTCCAGCAACTCTTGCAGCTGTTTCTTCAGCTCTTCCAATTCTATCGGAGCCATTCTATAGGGTGGTTTCGATATCGACTCTGTACTAGGCACTAGCTCAATGCAAAATTCCATTTCCCTTTCAGGTGGTAGTCCTGGTAATTCATCCGGAAAGTCGTCAGGGTAATCCGTAATTACGGCTATGTCCCTCAATTCCGGGTGTGCCTCATCTATATCGACCACGTATGCAATGAACCCTTCACATTATCCTCTCCATCGTTAGTAACATAAACCATCACTCCAAATTCAATATTTATCATAAACAAATAATTTATCTCTCAAGCAATATGCATTTAAAATTATACTCTTTTATTTACCACAATTATACAAGTTTCATATCATTTCTTTTCATCAAAATTTACAATAAGATTGTCTAATCCTAAAAACATCAATGTTTTGGCATGACAATCCATCATAACACGATTGGTAGCCAACCAATCCATTCCCAAAATTACATCAAAATCATTCATATTCAATAAAATCAGATTGGCTATCATTTCCTTCCCCTCTATCTTTAACTTACAATCTCTACATACATGCTCAGTCAATTGACTATCATTCATGGGCGTGGAAATCATCAACATTTTATCCAACAATGTTGGTTTCACATATTTCAACAATTTATGTGCAAAGGAAGGTGATATGAAAGAATGCGTGGCACCAGGATCAAATAATACCAATGCTTCTAAATCAAAGATTCGGATGGTACCTTTAATCACATCCGTCGAAGCATCTGCGGTGTCCTGATCCAGTGCATGTACTCTTCCTCTGCTCACACCCGCAGCCTGTTTCCCTTTCTCCTCAGCTGTAGCCCTCCTCCTCGGGGCTGCTGTCTCAACTGGAACTCCCTCAGGCTCCTTGCCCTTCTGTGAGGCAGTCTCAATCATCTCATTACAGAACCTCGATATGTGTCCTGGCCTCCCACACCTAAAACACGAAACAGGGGGCACCTAACATGGCCTAGTCCCATGGTATCTCCCACATCTCCTACACTGATCTGTGGTAGGTCGTGGTCCTCCAATAGTTATAACCCTCGGTGCAGTCAAGGCTGGGTATACGGGAGGTCAGCAGCTCTCTCCTGCACCTCCTCGATCTTAGGTCTCTTCTCAAAATACCTTGGGCCTCCTTTCCTGGCCACTCTATCCCTCCTGGATCTCTTTTGGTCTCTGTCCTTTCTAACACTGATTCTCTCAAGCTCGAAGGCATTTCGCTCAAAGTCTTGCTCACATAACTGAGCCTTATGTACAGCCTCCTCACAGGTCAAGAAGGGAGCTAGCTTAGTTCGGATGGCCAATTTCAATCCATCCATGAACTTCTGTATCTTTCGGGTCTCACTACCCATCGTTTCAGGGTTATATCTCCCCAAGGACATAAACTTGGACTCATACTCGTCCACAGTTTGGTTCCCCTGAACCAAATTCATAAATTCCATCCGCAGTTTCCTCTGTGCGGTTGCTGGAATATACTGTCTTCTGAAGGCTTCTAGAAATATCTCCCATGAGATCTCAGAGTGTCTGGCCCTCAAAATAGCCTCAGTGGATCTCCACCAATGCTCTGCCTCGCCTTTCAACATGAACACGGCAAAGGCTACCTTCTCAGCTGAAATGCATCGAAAAAACCTATACAGTTTCTCCATCTCATACACCCAATCCTCCGTAAGCACTGGGTCCTTCACCCCTCTAAACACTGGGGGTTTCAACGCTTGAAACTCTCGCAACCTACTCAAATCGTAGTCATAACCCAAATCACTACCGCTCTGCTGTGGAGCGATAAGAGAAGCTATATCCTGGGCTGGAGGTGGTGTAACTGTAGCTGTCTCAGCAGTCTGAGGTCTCTCCGCCTCTGCAGCTGCCTGTTCAGTAGTAGGCTGTGCCACGGGACCTCGTTTGTCACCGGCACCCAATGCCTGCGTGACTATCTCCACCAAATTCTCAATACTCTGCTCTAACCTAGCGAAGCGAGCCTCAGTATCCTCTGCTCTCCCAGCAGGGTTCTATGGAGCCTGCTCAGTCTGTGGCTCCGTACGGCTCTCAGGCCTACCTTTACGGCCTCTAGCACGTGCTCTCGCCCCTCTACCTTTGCATGTAACTGGCATAGTGCCTAACTTCCTGTATTATAATAATTCATTAAGCTCAATCCATCACGGTATACACAGTTATATCTAAACAAAAGCACAGTACTATGGGGATGTACTTTCCTACGTTTTATTAATGACTCACATCAGGCCAACACAGCACTGATACCAATCTCTGTCACGACCCAATTCAATTCTCTTTAACCAAAAATCACAAAAAAAATTTTGCGTTTTACTGTTACCTTACCCGGTCGTGAACTAACTCACCACACACTGTTGGGCTGTGAGTCAATAATAAACTCCACATCTCATTCATTCTCAGTTAAATAAAACGATGTCATACATTTGCATTTAATCTTGTACTTATACAAAAGCATGTTTTACTGACATCTACATCCCCCATAATTACTACTCAAAAGAATACTGTGCTTTTACATTGTTTAGATACAAAAAGAATCACTGTGTATATACCTCTAAGCGATGGAGATGCAGCGGAGTCCAAAATACCACGCCTCAGTCCTCACTGGTCTACTATGCACGCTCTGTAGGGGGGAAATAGAGATGGATGAGCAACCACACGCTCAGTAAGGCAATAATGCAAGCATGGTAGATAACTACTCTATCTACATGCTGATAGTGTTATGCATAAATCATTTATGGTAGGAGCATGAGGAATAAAACTATGCCATATGAGTATACATATATATATCATGTATCAAAATCATGTCCATTGGCATATAAAACATGGTAAAAACATCATGTATAAATCATCTCATGCTCGACCTCATTTAAATTCATAAAAAGGGCAATTCATTAAGAAACCTCCTTTATAAACCCACGTCATAAAACTCTTTCTCAACACATACAATCACATCACATCAATTCACAATCACAACCTCATTTTCATTTCACAAATCAAATCCACGAGGCTCGACCCCTCCTTCGGGTCTACCTTAACCAACCACAATCACACTTAGAGATTTAAAATCATGTGGTAGTAAGTAAATCAAGTAAGGAGACAGGTTACTATATCTCAAGTGACTACGTTGGCCAATTGTCACATATCATCCCAGACCACACGGATCCCGATGTGCGGGGTATCATGCGGCACGAAGGTGGGTTAGTTCTCCGCCAGACTTTCTCAAATCAAGTAACCACCACACGCGGTACATCGTACTCCATGTGATATACACGGTATATCGTATTCCGCGGACCCATAACATGGTTGGGGGTGCCTGCCGTAGGTCTTATCTACCCCATACCAAGTGTAACCTTTTGTGAGATCTGAGAATTTCAGACATATTTTATTGATGTAATAATAATTTGAGTATAATTTATTGAGCTAAGTGAATTGTGGGAATTATAATTGGAGATTTATGTGTTAAGTGTGTAAAATAAGCATGATCCATGAGGACAGATCGATCTGGGAGAAGGAGAGATCGATCTGGTGAGTTAAAAATGACAAGGAAGGGGAAATTTGAGGAGCAGATCGATCTCCAATGGAAGAGATCGATCTCCTTATGAATCTGTTTGAGAAGGGATCGATCTCATGAGGAAGAGATCGATCTCCAAATGAATCTGTTTGAGAGAAGATCGATCTCATCAGGAGGAGATCGATCTCCAAATGCTTCTGTTTGGGGAGAAGATCGATCTCCTTAGGAGCAGATCGATCTCATAAAGCCATAAAGAGATCGATCTCACCCTTCGACAGATCGATCTCCTAGGCATAAAATTGCCCAGATCGTCCCCAAATTTCAAACACAGATCGATCTCATCAAGAGGCAGATCGATCTCCTACCTCCAGTCTATATAAGGAACCTGTGTTTTCTCCTGAAATTTCACTTTCTCTCTCTTCCAAACCTCCATTTTTCCGAAAACCTAGTTTCTCACTCCTCCAAATCCCCCATTTTCGGTCGAATCAGCTATTGTGGTAAGAAGGAAAGTTGTTCCTCATCAAAGGGAGAACAACATACTTGGAAATCGAAGGACGAATCGGATCGAGGCGTGAGTTGTGCGTCTCACAAGCTTTGGATAATTTCTAAACCTCGATCTTGATATTTGAGCTGATTTTGATGTTATTGGTGGTTGTAATTGTGTTGAAATAGTTGAGGAATGATTAGGGATTGATGAGATTGTAATGTAGTTGGATTAATGTCGATATTTGGAAATTGTGGCAATTTTGAGGATTGTGCTATAAACGGAAATATAGACAAGGTGGTAAATTAGCGTAGATAATTGGTATTAGAGATATCGAACATTGGGATATTGTGAATAGGGTTGTAGTTTAAGGTTGAGTTACGAGAATCGAGAGGTTTGAGGAGTTATGAGCAATTATGCTCGATTTTGAGAATTGAGGTTTGTGTGATGTTGAGTATTGATGTTTTAACATCGTTTGGACAGCTCGGGAGTTCCAGAGTGGAATGCGAGGCTAGTCCGTGATACGGGGGAACGATTGCACTATACGAGGTGCAAAGAGGTAAGGGAAATCTAAACCATTTGTGTATGTGATTTGTAAACTGTTATAGCATGATTTATGATTTATAAACAAGCATGTTGAGAGTTTTGTATTGAGATTTGAACTGCACACGATTTTATAGCCGGTTGGAGCCCAATGTTTTATGAGTTTATAACTGGGCTCTACGTTAAGGCAATATTGTGATTTGAGAAATGTGTGCGTGTGCTTTGCCGGTTGGAACTCGGTTTTACTACGTTTTGTGTTGAGTACAAAACGATTTCAAATGAGTTTTATGAGAGAAAACCATTACGAGTTCTACGTGAAGGCAAACCTGTCTTATGTGATAAGACTTGGGTGTGTAGTTGTGAGTACACACCGGGCATTGCTCTGGTAGCATGTAAGTCCGAATTCTTCTCCGTTCTGGTAACGTTGAGAAAACTCCATTGGTGGCTGTGCCACGTTGAGAAAACCCCATTGGTGGCTGTGCCACGTTGAGAAAACCCCATTGGTGGCTGTGCCACGTTGAGAAACCCCATTGGTGGCAGTGCCACGTTGAGAAAACCCCATTGGTGGCTGTGCCACGTTGAGAAACCCCATTGGTGGCAGTGCCACGTTGAGAAACCCCATTGGTGGCAGTGCCACGTTGAGAAAACCCCATTGGTGGCTGTGCCACGTTGAGAAACCCCATTGGTGGCAGTGCCACGTTGAGAAACCCTATTCTGTGGCTATGCCACGTGAGAAAATAATTCAGTGGCTTTGCCACGTGTGTTTTGTGGCTATGCCACGTGAGAAAATAATTCAGTGGCTTTGCCACGTGTGTTTTGTGGCTATGCCACGTGAGAAAATAATTCAGTGGCTTTGCCACGTGTGTTTTGTGGCTATGCCACGTGTGATTTTAAATCAGTGGCTATGCCACGTTATTTGAGAAAGCGTTTATCGCGTTGTTTTCACATGCTTTGTTAATGCTCTAGAGTGAGCCTTTTTACTTCATGTTTTCACATGACTTGACACATGAGAGTGTCGTTTTGAGTATTTTCATGCTATGGTTTTCAAATGAGTTTCACATACAAATAAATGCTTTGTGATGTGCATCTTGGTGTATGAAATGAGTCCCCTACCCCCCTTACTGAGCGATTTAGAAGCTCACCCTGTTTTTCTTTCCCCCCAGAGTTCTTCAAGTGAATAAGGACTTCCCTGCGACGTACGGAGTAGTGGCTAGTGGAGGATCCGAGCTCCAGGCTATATATTTTGTACTTTGAGGTATATTTATCTTTTCATGTACCCAGACTATTATTGTAATTACAGACACTTGATGTATGACATTATATGGGATGTATTAGGATTAATTGACTTGTAATCGAGTAATGGGTATAATACAATATTTATTATATCATGATGAGATCCTGAGGCATGATAATTATGATGATGTATGACACTGCACAGGAATGCACTCTTTATTTGTGAATTAACGAGTAAAAAAAAAAGTTTTAAATTAGCCCTATTTTCCGCATTTTCGGGGCGTGACACCTTTATAGTCTCAAGAGCGCATGGGAGTAACCTCAATACCGGTCCTAGCCCCTCATGGCCTTGCTCACCCCTGTTGGGTTCCCTGATTCAGGTCCTAGCCCCTCACCCTCACCCCACTCAAGAGGTCTGTTAGGCCTGTTGGGTTCCCTGAATGGATTATGTCAGGTCCTAGCCCCTCACCCTCACCCCACTCAAGAGGTCTGTCAGGCCTATTGGGTTCCCTGAGTTAATCCGTATATCTCACCACGGCCTCATACATACCACAGTGTGAAAACCGGCGCGAGCTATGCTCTAGCGCGAATTCATGCATCAAAACCAATCACTTCGTACGAGCAACGCTCTAGTACGGCATTTATGCATAAAATATGAAGAAACCACGTATGAGCATAGCTCCAGTACGGTTATATGCATAAGAAAAACCACTCAAATCCAAGTACGAGCGTAAGCTCCAGTACGGTTTATAAAACATCATCACAATTCAAATCAAAGTGCGAGCTAAGCTCAAGCACGTATCACATAAGTGAAAACATGAAATCCAACGCGAGTGAGGCTCTAGCGCGATTTATGTCATGCAAATACGATAGGCGGCTCATACACAATCAAACAATCCCGGCAATCGGGTTTAGCACTTCACAAATGCTTTTCCACAACATCAATAAAACACTAGCCGGCCCATCTACAAGCTTGCTTAAAACCAAGCAATTCCGTTTTGAAAAACATCAAAACATTAGATTTATGCAATTATTAGCCTTACTATCCCATTTCTTTACAATACCATTTCAACCACCAAATCTCATACAATTATTCATAGTCACATTCATACATCTTCAAAACACATTTCTATAAATTCATGCACATTTCCAAAGCCCTATACACCCACAAAATACGAGCAGCTACCTCTATATACTTATAGAATTTCCTTACCTGGAATCGCGATGCGTGATTCCACTTCTTTAAGCTGCTTACTCGTACGGTTCGATTCGTCTTCAACGAACTCTTCGGGACTGCACAAAATTGTATCCCGCATTATATTCGATCCATATAATGCAACCCTTGTGCTTGCTATAGTCAATTTAATCTATAGCCTCTATTAACGCTTATATGGCCTCGTTTCATTACTTTACCCATAACTCGAGTCTATGGATCTTCTTAGGCCTATTAACTTATTCCGAATCGATATTAAATCGACATTAAGCTCATAGTGTTCATATTTCATGAATTCCCTCACTATGGCATTTTATCAAGCATATACATACTCATTTTCACAATTTCACTTAAACCCATATTATAACTCCACATAACCATTCCAAATCACCCACATTACTCATTTAACAACTTATCATAACCCATAAACCACCAATTCCCCAAATCATACTTTCTCACACTAGAGGCATTCCATTTTCTAGGTTACATTAGTTTCTAACACAACCTAGGTGTTTCCATCCATACATACTCATGCCAAACAACTCCAAAGTCAATTAAATAGACAATGTACTTGGATTGGAGTGTTAGAATCTTACCAAATATGATTTTTCTTCTTGCTCCAAATGTCAATGCCCTTATCTCCTTCAATACTCACAATGGGATTTTTGGTTCCAACTATGTTGTTCTCTTCCTCAAGATGAACAACTTAATGTCTAATGGTCTCCCCTCAATTATTGCTGGAAATGGCTGATTTTAGAGAGAGAAAGTTAAGTTTTTGGGTTAGAAATGGAAGATTGGTGTTTTTCCCGAAATTTTCAGATTTTCAGCCCTCCTTATATAGAAATAGCTTGGGGAGATCGATCTGGTCCAAGAGGAGATCGATCTGTTCCCCTTAAATCTCTCATTTTCATGAAATTTTAAGCATGAGATCGATCTATCGAAGCATGAGATCGATCTGGTCCCAAACAGAGAGCTAAGGAGATCGATCTGGGTGCTTGAGGATCGATCTTTTCATTACAGAATGCTTAGGAGATCGATCTGGCCCCATTGAAGATCGATCTGCTCTATTCCATTGCCCAAATAAGAGCATTCTGGCTCTTCCAGATCGATCTCTCATCCTATGAGATCGATCTGGCCTTCATGTTTTCCAGATTTCTTGCAGTTTCCTTGCTGCAACTCATACTAACACATCCTTGATCTATTGCCATTGCCATTTTCTCATCCATCCACCTTTATAACTTGAAAATGGCATCCATTCATACCTTATGCACATTGAAACTTATGTGCATTCATTGTATGTCCAAAGGTATGCTACATAAAACCAAATGGAAGCATTTATATTCATGCAACTCCCTTCCATTTACCACACCACCCATTTTGAGTTTCAATCACATTCATCTCTTACAAGAATTCATTTCTTCATATTCATATTTAATGAAACTTGTATGTACGTTACAAATCATATTACACATACGTACATTGAATCCATGGACTTACATCGATCATACTTTACATTACAAGTCCATTCACATTCATTACACATTACAACTTTACATATACGGGGTCTCACATGAGTATGATTTTAAGATAGTGTTATGGAATGAATTGTGAGACTTACCCAAAAAGGGTAAAATGTGTATTTAAGGCATTGGGTAAAATGCATAAATGAATGAGAGAGTAAGGGTAGAGTATTTCACATCAAGTCCTAAACAAGTAACTAAGTGAGTTACTAGATAAATTGGCTGAAAATGGCTTAATGATGGCCAAATGCAAAAATGGGCCAAACTTAACGAAATATGCTCAATGAAATATATTGACTAGTTGAAATCAAAATGTGAGTTAGCAATATTAACTCCAGTGATTGGTGAATGATTTGCAGCTTCCGAGGATACACCTAGAGCAAGTTGAGCCAAAACGCGAGAAGCTAAGAGGAAGAGAGTCGCACCCCGAGTAAATCGAGGTAAGGGAATTGTGTGGACTCTTAGAGATATCTGTGCGCATTTTGGGCGCATTGTGTTTTCTAGAATGCATGTGGTAATAGGAAATGAAATGGGTGATTGAAGGGCAAGAGTTGAGTTTTTGAGAAATGTGCATGAAAACAAAAGCATGATGCTTTGAAAATCCTGTTTTATTGCTTTTTAGCAAGTGATGGGTAGGTTGGCTAACATTTGAAATGATTTGCAAAAGAAATGATTTGGTTTGGTTTATAACCATACTTTGTAAAGAATTGAGCCACCTACATGGATTTCATGAGAATAAAAGCGTGCTAGAGCATGAATCGCATGAGATTTGATGTGTTTTATACGCATGAGTGCTGGAGCTTAGCTCGCACTAGTTGTCACATGGATTTCTATGATGTTGTGCTGGAGCTTAGCTGGCACAGACTTTATACTAGTTTTGATATGGTGATGGAGCATAGCTCGCATTAAATGTCCACCATACTTGTTATCGTACTTGAGATTACTCGCACGTGGTTTTATGACATGTTGATAGCCGTACTAGGAGGTTCGGGTAGACTGGGTGTCGCATCGATTAAATAGGCTCGCACGTGCATTTTGAGATGTGGCATGATATGATGTGTTGATATGGGTCCATGGAGTACGCTGTACCGTGCAGGTAGCATGGAGTACATTATACCGTGTTGAGATTGTGATACGTCGTCTTCGGACGATATTTAGTTCTGCTATGGACCGACGGGTTGGACGTAACCCACCTCCCGTGTGGAAGCAGATAGAGGTGATACCCCGCACACTTGATCAGTGCCTCCTGGGATCACAGAGGATATAGTAGAGGAGATTTCCCTGCTATATTGCCTATCTCACATGTCTCTTATTTATGAATGAATCCATGTTTTGAAATGTATTGTGAGTCAAGACAATCTGAGGGAGGGGCTGAGTCTGACAAGTGTTGATTTTATTGAGATGAGAAAGCATAATAATGGCTTTAAAGTGCACAGATGCATGATGATTTTCCATGCTTTACTGGTGAAATATGCATGATGGTTTTCCATGCTTTGAACTTGATTTGTACACTGAACTAAATAGCATGATTTTCTTGAGAAAGCATGATAATGGTTTTAAAGTGCACTTACGCATGATGGTTTTCCATGCCTTATTTATAAAATATGCATGATGGTTATTCCATGCTTTGAATTTGAATTGTGCACTGAATTAAATAGCATGGTTATTCCATGCCTTACAAGCATGAACAAATGCTTTTGAGGTGTGAATGAGAAATTGTATGGTTTTGATCATAGTATCACGATCACATAGATAGTGCAGTATCTACTAGTTCGCATGATTACCTTACTAAGCGTGTTGTTTGCTCACCCCCTTATTTTCTCCCTCTCTACAGAGCATTGAGTATAGATTGAGAGCGACTAGAGGTTTCATTTTTTATATCCGCTGCATCCCATCACGAAAGGTATACACACTTGTATAATTTTGTATCTAAACTTGTCATAGCGCATTAGCATTTTGAATGTAACTAATGGGGATGTAAAGCAATGTAACACATGTAAACAACAACTCTGATTTATTTATACAAGTGCTTACTTCTAAATTATAATGCAAATTAAATTGTTATGATTGAATGAGGTAAACATCGACATATAGCCCAACTGTTGAGAGTGTAGCTGTTCATGATCGAAGTAAGATAAGAATGAATAATGAATAATGTCGGAAAAGCGAAAAATTTACAACGATTTTGGTAAGTTGAGAGTCGTGACATGAGTATGAGCATAGCTCCCAAGACTCTATAATGCATCAATCACAAAACTGAGTACGAGCAATACTCCTAGTACTCTAACATGCATAACCCGCATTAAAATCTAGTACGAGTATAACTCAAGTACTATGTGATGCATATTTCAAAATATAGTACGAGAAATCTCTAGCACTTATGGTTTTCACACAAAACCTGATAGATGGCTATTTAAATCACAATTCACCCAATTCAAATCAAATAAGCACTCAAATGTGCATGTTTTCGCATATACATGAAAACATTAGCTATTCTATTATGCAAAATCATAAATCTTAGTCTCATTTTGCTTCTAAGGTATTTTCACCATAGTTTTGAATAAAACACACTTATTCTCATTATTCTCAATCATCATAATCTGCCTATTCAAGGGATTTCATATAGCATATAATATCAAAATGCTATTCAAAATACATTGAGTCATCTCTAATTACTCACGAAATTCCCTTACCTCAGATCACGTCAAGTGACCTCTCTTTCTCGGTGCTACTCACTCTCGCAGTCCGATTTGCTCCCAATGTGATTTTCGAAGCTGTTATACGTATTTACGTTAGTATATCGTAATATACACGTTTAATTTGCCAAATCTCAATTTAATACACAATTCTCATCACTTTCTCCCATTTTACTGTTATACCATATTTTCCATATAGCTATATTCATTTCTCCTTATTTCCAATTTATTCATTTCATAAGATTAACTTAAAATCTTCCATACATGCATATTCCATCATTTAATCCATGCCAACACCATTTTCTCATCATTTTCTCACTTTCACACCAATAGCTAAGTCATGCTCATTTTTCATGATCCTTTCATTTCCAACAATTCATACATATATCGATAAGTTCACCAATACACATAGTTTAACATATATCAACTTGGTGCATTAAATCTTACCTAGCTGAGATTTCCTCCTTTTCCACCAAAATTGACAAAAATCCTTCTTGCTCTTCAACCCTTTGATTTCAATTTCTTGTTTCCAAGTATGTTGCTCTCCTCTTTACCAAGAACACTTTGCTCAACTATATCTCACTCAAAACTAGTTACAAACTGAAGTTTCCTAGTGTTGAAATGTTAAGTTTAACTTTTGTTCTTGAATGAAATAGTAAATCTCGTGAAACTGAAATGCAGAAGTCCAGTATTTATAGAATTGTCTCTATGAAATCAATTTGCTCTCCAAATGAGATTAACCTGCCCTGTATTTTTCCTATCGAAACCGACCTTTCAAGCCTAATGAGATCGATCTACCTCTAAGCATGAGATTGATCAGTTCCAAGCAGTAGCTTAAGGAGATCGATATGCTCCAAGAGTGAGATCGGTCTCTCCAAGTCAGTAGCATTTGGAAATTGATCTGGCCATTCAGGAAATCGATTCCTTCTACACAGAATATTTAGCAGATCGATCTAGTCCCATTGGAGATCGATCCGCCATGTTTCATTGCTCAAATAAGAACATTTTTGGCTCTTCTAGATCGATCTTTCCTTCAATGAGATCGATCTGACATTCATATTTTTCAGATTTTGCTGCAATTTTCTGCAGTAACATCATTTTCTCATTCAATTACCTTTAAGTCTTAAAAATAACATTCATTTATACTTTATATACATTAAAATTTGTGTGCATTCATTGTATAACCAAATGTATACAATACAAAATCAAATGGAAGTACAAAGATTTACGCAACTCATACAATTTTATTTTATTTTACCACACCATTCAAAATTCAATATATTTAGATTCTACTCATGAAAATATCATTCTTACACTTAATATACACTTTAAAATTTGTGTATATTTATTTCTGAATCCAATATACAACTTACATAATTAAATGAAAATTTACAAAAATTAAAGGTATAACATATGAATTTAAGGGTTTTACAACTAGTTATTTTCATTTTTAATTAATTTTAAAAAAATTATTTTTTTGATAAATTAAAAACGTATTGCACCATTTAACAAATATTATTGACCCAATGCATGTCTTTGACATTTTCCGAATAAAATTTAAGATCAAGTACGAACCCAAGAAACCCATACGATATAAGAATGAACTGAAATGCACAAGCTTCCACAAACCTGACGAACAAAAAGAAAAAAACAAAAAAAAAGGAAAAATATGCTGGACAACAGAAAAGTAAGCTGTAGTCTCTGTCTCTCAAAAACCAGCTATTCACACTACTTCCAATCTTCTTTAGGTATCAGTCCAAATCAAGCTGCAGTTATTTTACAACTTAAAAACAATTAGACAGCATTAAAAGAGATTAAAGCAAATCCCAGAAGATCAAAAGCGTTTAAAGAAGAAAAAGTAGAGTTAAAGAAAAAAAGAGCAGGCTAAAAAATGAAGAAAACAGAGAAGATGAAGCAAAAGCAGCTTTTTTTTTTTTTTCCCTTAAAGCAGAGCACTACACCGCGCGTTTTTTTTTTCTCTTACTTCTAACTAGCCCGCTATACATCTAAATATAGAATAGCGGATCTACACTTTTTAGTGCCGATTATTTTTGAGATCTGTGATTTTCCGGGAAAAAAAAAATAGTGGTATGGTAGGATTTTCTGATTCCCGAGAATATCTCTTGACCGAAGGATTTTTCAGGGTGCTCATCCTATACATACACCCTTTACATGCTTCACTTTGTTTTACAGACTAAAAATGAAAAAAACAGAGAAGATGAAGCAAAAGCAGCTTTGTTTTTCTCCTTAGAACAGAGCACTTCACCTCTCGTTTTTTTCTCTTATTTATAACTAGCCCACTATACATCTAAATATAGAGTAGCGGATCTACACTTTTTAGTGCCGATTATTTTCGAGATCTGTGATTTTCCTGGAAAAAAAATAGTGGTATGGTGGGATTTTCTGATTCCCGAGAATATCTCTTGACCGAAGGATTTTTCAGGGTGCTCTTCCTATACATACACCCTTTACATGCTTCACTTTGTTTTTCTTCTCTCCCGGGAATTTTGCACGTTTTAGTTTGGGCAAGAAAAACAGTAAATGCCAAATGTATTGATTCTTTTCATTGACGTTTCGATGACTAGAAAACTTTTCTTTTCTTATTTATTTATTTATTTATTTTAAATCTTTGAAACTGTAGAAGCAAATCTCAATTCGGCTGCTTCATTTTTCATGCGCGAAGAAGGGACTCAGGAAATAGTGTTTCCGAGGTTCACCCATAACGTCGAAACTGTCTGTCAAAACCCTCCAAAAATCTAAGCTCATTTCTCTCTTTTGTCACAGTAATCTCTTTAACCTTGTTTAATAAATTACTCTGTAATCCCCAAAGCTGCAAATCTTTGTATACTTTTAGTTCTCATCACCCTTTTTTTTCAAGCCATACTTTCAGTGTTTCATCTTCGTGGTTTTGCTATAAATCACCCCTCTTGCTTATTCATTTCCACACACTTCACTTCGTCTCTCTCTGCTTTTTGGTCCTCTATTTTTATATTGAAGTTTTCTTTGAGAGAGAGATGGCAATCATGTTGAGTGTTTTCTCAGCGAGAAATTTTCTGGTTTTGTCACTGGCTCTGAATGTGAGTTTAATTTTGAGGGTCTTGCTCTTGCATGATTCTCAAAATGAGAGCTTTAATGGCTTCTTTTTTAACGAGCAGAATGGACCAAGGGAAGAGGCGCATGCTAGCAAGATGAGGCGTCTCTCTTCCTCTACTTTTTCTCCATCTTCTTCTCTTACGATTCCGATGGCTCTAGGTGACGAAGATAGAGTAATCAACCTTGATCAGTAAGTGTTTCTTTAATCACTCTGTTCTCGTGTTAATTGATCTGCCTTTTTGGAAACAGTCTGCCTGTTTGACATTTCTTGCACTGCAATATTAGCATTTTTATTGACACTTAGTGGGCTTTTAGTGGGCTTAGCTTACATTCGCTTAACTCTTAGGACATGGACAAAAGGTCATTTCACGAGACATGGCAGACAGGTAACCGATGAATTTTCTTCCCAAAGGAATCAATGATGGGTGTCTGCGATTTCCAATAAATGCTCACAATAAAATAATTTTAAAGGTGTTTAAGTAGTATTTTATTATTATTATTATTATTATTATTGTTGTTGTGCTGATGATCTATGTAGTGCGCTCAGTAGGGGGTTTAACTTTTCCCTGAGGTAGGTAAACCTTTGGCCAAATCAGTAGACAAAGACAGCTCCTTGTGTAGGGTTTTTTGAGACTTTCCATGGTGCATGTTGAGTGCTGCTGAGCTGCCTTTTCTGGGTAATTGACGACTCTTTTTGACATCTCTCTGTTCCCAAATTGAATGAGAGGGAGAGATGAAGCCACAACAAATTGCAACATGGGTGGTGGAGGACCGGATGTGCTGCACATTTGACAATTTGACCACTGCATCATCATTATGCTACGTTACCTCTTGTGGGCCACTCTCTAGTTGCACAGAAGAAAAATAAAAAAATTGGCTTTCAGCTTCCAGTTTGCACATCAAGTGGGATTCCCTTCTCATGGCAGCGCAACGCACTGTAGGCTTGGAACTAGAATTAGAAATTTAGAATATAGAATAGTAGATGCATATCTGTGTTTGGTGGGGGACATGACTATCTGAGTGACCTTGGGCACACCGCATGCAGCCCCCCTTTCTACCCTTTGGCAATAATGAAAAAAATCTCTTGGGTTTTTGCCTTCACCATATAGGAAAACACATTATTATTTGTCCATTTGATGTGAGCCATGCAAATATTTGTAATCATTGGTCTGCTGATGAGTGGGACTCGCCCCTCCCTGCCCTCCCCATACCCACTCCCAGATCCATGCATTCTAGGATTCCCAAATGGCAGCTGATGTCAGCTCTCAATTTCTATACCAGTGTTTACCATCATCCTCTACTTATAACAGTTTTACCCAATAATAAATAATAAACGATAGATGATAAGATGGTCAAACTCTAACACTGTGCTTGAAGTTCAAAACCCTTTTATTTTTTTTTGTCAATACAGTGGCGATCCGACAATGTACGAAAGCTATTGGCAAAAGATGGGCGACGAGACCACCGTTGTTATTCCTGGATGGCAATTCATGAGCTACTTTTCAGATGCCACAAACCTTTGCTGGTTCTTAGAGCCCGAATTTGCAAAGCAAATTGTACGATTACATGAAGTAGTGGGCAATGCAGTGACAGAGAACCGGCACATCGTTGTTGGAACGGGTTCAACGCAACTCTTCCAAGCTGCCCTCTACGCACTTTCCCCCAAGACCGAGGTAGAGCCCATTAGTGTGGTTTCAGCGGCCCCTTATTATTCTGTAAGTGTGATGATTAAACTTGGATTTTTTTTTTTTCGTTTATTTTTAACTTTCAATACTTGGATCTTTCTGAGTTTGAGATTTGATCTCGACAGAAATGAAACATGTGTTCTTGAAACATTCTGCAAGTTAGCTCTATGTTGGTTTTTATTTTAATCACTAAACATGGTAGATCAACAAATGCTTCCTTTATTGAAATTTCTTGGCGTGGAAGTCATTGTTTAATAATATTGGTGAATTCTGCAGTGCGGAAAAATTTAATACATTAGTTAATACTTCACTCCCCGCTTATCTATAACTGGCATTCAGTATTACCGAAGAGTGAGAACTTAATTTAAACATTTTAGCTCCCTGTCTTCCAGCATCCCTTTCCTTCCGATGAATATTTTATTAAGGCTAATTACTCGTCGTTACACTATGAAACTTGAATTTCTTACTTGGGATTATACTCTTAAATTCTTTTCATTTGGCTTTGGACTTAGGAATGTACTATTTGCCAAAAATTGGATTATACTGATTGAAATGTGAACTTTAATGAATCACTTAAGCACTTGCAATGTTTTTCTGCTCGTTGCTCAGAGTTTTAATGTTAATTTGACATCAGTTTTGTTGATCACATGCAGTCATACCCAGTGATTACCGACTGCGTCAAGTCCGGGCTTTATATGTGGGCAGGTGATGCCCGGAGCTTTATCAAAAATGGTCCTTACATAGAACTCGTTACCTCCCCCAACAATCCTGATGGATTTGCAAGGCACGCCGTTGTTAATAGAAGTGAGGGGATATTGATTCATGATCTTGCATATTATTGGCCGCAATACACTCCAATATCCTCTCCGGCCAACTATGATTTGATGTTATTCACTGTTTCAAAGAGCACCGGTCATGCTGGGATGCGCATTGGGTAAGTTGATCATATCATTAATGAAAATTCTAGGGACATATCCGGTCAAGTTATTTCCTTTGCAACTTGTTGGTCTACTGGGATGGAAATTTTTCTTTGTTGTGTGACCCTAAAGGATGTTAGCATGTCATTAAACAAATTCAACCTTTGATGGAGTTTACGGGTAAAGTGGCATTGCTAAATAAAATGTTTTATCATTTCCAAATACTACAAGAAAACAAGTTTGATGTGACGGTTGTTACTATTTCTTTAAAAATTAAGCCTTATGGTTCAAATCTCTTTTCATTAGACTTCCTTAAATGTACCCAAAAAAAAGAAGGAGAATGAATCGTTCAACACGCATCGCCTATGTCTTTTAACTTTCTCGCTTCTACAATTTTCAGGTGGGCTCTTGTTAAAGATGAAGATGTTGCAAGAAAAATGACAAAATACATAGAGCTCAACACCATTGGTGTCTCAAAGGATTCACAGCTCAGAGCAGCCAAAATTTTGAAAGTTATATCTGACAGCTGTGAAAGACCAAATGAAGGTGATTCCTTCTTTGAGTTCAGCTACCACGTTATGACCAAGAGGTGGAAGCAATTGAGACAGGCAGTGCATCAGAGTGGCCTATTTAGTGTGCCTGACTTCCCCCCTCAGCTATGCAAGTTTCTCAACAGGGTCTTCGAGCCTCAACCTGGTAAGAGAAAGGCAGAAGAAAAAAAAGAATGATTAAGTAAATCAACATCATAGATTTTCTTGTCTATACACTTCGAGATTAAACTTATCTAAATTTTCTCCTTTGCAGCTTTCGCATGGGTAAAGTGCGAAGGAGAGATTGAAGACTGCGAAAGCTTCCTTAGAAGCAAAAAGATCTTGACGAGGGGTGGCAAGCACTTTGGGGTTAGCCCTAAGTATGTCCGGATAAGCATGTTGGATCGAGACAAAAATTATGGTACCTTTGTAGAAAGGATGTCTAAGATCAAATCATGACACCAGAGACACCTCTATAAGCAAAAGAGGGGAGCGAGGGGAGTCAAAATTCTTTTGTAAATTGAAAACAAATGGATTAATATATTATTTTTCTCCATCGATCTATTCGTGAGATCTCTACTTGTTTGTGTGCTCTATAAAGTTAATCATAAAATGGAGGCCTAAATCGAAATGGGGCTTAAGCTTCTCAATGTGCCCTGTGTCTGAACTGACAACAGATGCATCCAATCCTTCTAAAGCTACGTAGAGATACCAAGGAACGTGAAGTTAAGCTTGAATGTTGATTAAAGAAAAGTATCCACTCATTTTAAGGAAATAGGTTTCTAAAATTGAATTACCAGCTTACATGAATTTTACAAATCCAAAATGTATAATGAAAAATCAATGCTGTCTGTGACCAAAATGCAAGAAATGAAATTTATTAGTGTGAAGCAATCCTTCCAGATACATGCAAAAAGGAAGAGCAAAACAACAGATTTATCCATTTATTGATCTCCACTTGTGAACGTAAATTGTTAATGGGGGATTTTAACTGCTGGATTAATTTGGGTCCCGATGTTATGATTACTTAAGTCCTGCAGTAAAGAAAACTGTAAGTATGTTTAATTCCTATAAGTAAATCATTATTAACTTATTGGGGAATTGTCTAATTCCTGTTCAGTCCTTATGTTCATGGTTATTTTGCACATAGGTCTTAAATTCAGAAAATACCACATTTTAATATCTATTTATTCTTTCACTCTTGATTAAATACTCCAGATCCTACAATTTTATTGTTTCTTTTTGGAGATTAAGAATTACAACTTACAAGAAAGTCAAACTCTCGAAAGGAAATCGATAGACCAAATGAATTAATTACTTCATTAAAAAAAAAAAAAAAAAAGGCAGAAACCAGGTTTCGTATGCACTTTGTTAGGCCGAACATACATCTAGACCTAAAAAGAATTAAACAGAGGCCAAAAGCCCAACTCGCTAGAAACAAAGCCTAGCCTAGCAGGTGGTTTCCAAAAAAAAACCACATGAATAAAAGAACCTATAGAGAAATGACACCTGGCGTCGTCCTCCCAATAGGTAGTGGAAGTTGGATGTTGAAGACTCGGAGGAGAATTACGAATTCCAAGGTGCGAGATCCAAGGCGAGAACCAGGTACAATTTAAAGAGAATAAAGGTTCAGAGGATGTGGTACCCTCATAAACCTCCCCAAAGTCCTTCGGCCTCTATCCTACTCCACTCTCTATTTTACTAGTTTGACCATACTCGGTTTTGCTGGCCTTTCCAGCTCTTGTCCTCTGTAAAGAATCCACCTCTGTTACTGTTAACATCAACGATTGGCACCGTTTGTGTGAATAACAACCATGTCTCTTCCAGCAAACACAACATCCATTACTGTTTCTGTTAGACCAGCTGCTAGCCGAAATAACCCTTCGCTAAGTCCAACTATGAACCAGATAGCAGCTACCACAACTGTTACTTCCCAAACACTATCACAAACCATCTTCTTTGCCCCAACAAACTTGTTCCCCTGTTGATAACCTTTACGCATACCAGTATGTTAACTACCTATTTCTCCATGAACAACTAAATCTCAACATTCCAGATACTTTCAAAATTTGATGGGTACTCTAACACCAATGAAATATTCAACATCGTTTTCATCATACTCCATGCCACTAGCCCTGCTAACTATTAATTCCCTCGTCAATCCCCAACGTGTCTATTGGCCACAATCCCGTCAAAACTATCCCAATAGCTTGGAGTCAACCACTAGTCACCGCCGCCTCAATGGTTGCAGCTCCTACATCTCTCCCAACACCAGTACCTGAAGCTTCGCGGATCTAGACCCCAACTCCCACAGCAAACAATCCAACTCGAATCACTTCGAGTTTCTCCATGCCACCAATCATTATCCCTCGCCCACCTCTGTAACTGGTGTTCCCATCATAGCAATATGCCACCCATTGCCAGCAAATGGCAACGCAAATCCAGCGGCTTAGTGCCAGGGTTGCTGTGCAGGAGAGAGAAGTGTAGCAAGCATTCATTACGCAACAACTAAACCTCTCTTTTCTCAAGCAAGACCAATAGCTCATTCCTCTTCACCATGCTGCAGCTCCAACAACCACATCCAACCAGCAAACTCCACGCAGCAACCAAACACCTATTAGCCAAGAGGACTGGCAACACATCAAAGGGATATGCAATAGGTCTTCTTCATAATAGCAGCAACCAATCCTCACTGAAACAACATCACGCGACAGAAACAATACAGACTGCAGCAAAAAAAAAAAAAAAAAAAAATCCAGCAAGATCTCGGTGAAAAGTAGTAGAACGACAAGGGAATCCAGCCGAGAAACAGTGCAACAGGGTGGCAGGAAAGCAGCAAGGCAGAGCAGGAGGGGTGGCACGCAGCGACAGGTAAACCTAAGACGTTTCACAAAACAGTGATGGAGTAAGAGCAGGGCAACGAGGACGGTAATGCAGAAATGACGTAGCACCAAGGGCGGCACTCAATAAGGCAGTAACGCAGAATAGCATCAGAGTTGGGGAACGACACAACGGTGTAGTGCAGAACGCATGGTCAGAAATGCAGCAGTATTGATGTAAAATGACTTGGGAATTTAAGTATGCAATAGACATATGTATATGTAGCGCAGCCAAAATTTAAAATTTTTGTTAAATTTTCTTCCTTGGATCATTTTGATATTAGTAACATAAGTACCCAATGAGTAGATTGAAGGATTACCTTGCTCAATCGAATCCTGAAAGCTTATGTGCCAAAGTGATTGATCACAACCAATAAACTGTTCAATTGTCCAACCTCTAACAGTATCCACACAAATTGTAAAGAATAAATCTTACTTTTTAACATTCTTTCTTCTTTAAGAATAAAGAAATAAACTCAGAAGAGAGAGATTCTATGCTGAAAACCCTTTACGCTAGGTTAGGGTAGTTCTTCAAAAGTTTCAATCTTGAACTTAGAAGAATAGAATGAATTTTCTTCTTGCATTTTCATGTTACAACAACCTTATTATGATTATTCTTACATAGTGTAGCAACCTTAATGTTATAACTATAAAGAGGTTTAGTTGTCTTAATATCCATCATGCATGTGCAGTTGCCCATTGTTAAGGGATGCAGTTAATCCTCGTTCTTCAAGATAGGGTGCGCCCTTTTATTTCCTTAATGCCATTAGGAGTGCAACTATTGAATCTTATTACTTTCATTAAGTTTAAAATTAGAATTAAATTTAATTTAATTCAACAATTCTTTTTTTTTTTTATAATTAAATCCAACTTAATTTCATATTTTAGTTATTCTTTTATAACTTTATTATGTGTGACCTATTAGGTTCAAAAACAAGTGAATAGTATATATGAATTACATCTTAAAACTAATTAGGACTGGATGAATTAAACATTCTTTAATTCATCAACAAATCAATCTCCTTTACATCCATCATCATTAGTTCCCAATTGAACAAATTCAATACATACAGATTGTGACTAGCCATTAACTATAACCCCTAATATGTTAAGAAAGAGTCATAGTAGTATGACAAACCTATTTGTGCATAATCTTCTAATATAATTCAGTTCTTTCGTCTTCATATCTTGATTAGACATGCAGCTTGGAATAACGTCTACTCTATTATTGTCTAATCTTATTATTTTTTGATCCTAGGTAATTTAGTTATTTCAATGAGATTTGAAAACTCTTTGTCAATTCTCTTTCTATCTTGGCCAAGGACCTAAGTCAATCTACCACTGATCAAGAGCCTTAGTATATATTTCCCAGTGTTCACTTAGGGTGATGAATCCTATCTTGATTAAACATATATCTCCATGTAATTACCACTATACTTAATTTCATCCCTATTGGCAATCCTTTGTAGGAGTTCGTAGAGAATAGTCATAGTATCAATTACACAATATAGTTTTGTGATTTCAAGTTTATAGAGAATAGTCATAGTAATAATTACACAATGTTCACTTGAGAAGATATTCCATAGACACTTAAGTAAATATATCAATTGGACTTCTCAATGCGGGTTAGTTTAGTGAACTTGTCTTTTCAAACAAGGACCTAAAATGTTAGCCTAAGCATACTAATACTTCATTTTATGAGACCATTTGCTTACTTTCTTAAAGTAAAGACATAACATTGTACTGGTCTCAACCATATTTATCAATATCCCTTTTTCTTAACAATACTTGACTAGCAATAATTTTAGAAACATTATACTTTTATGCAATAGGGATCTCATAAATAGATTATAATTCCCTTTGCAAAATATATTTTGTTTAAGGGCCTTATCATAAACAAGTGTCTATAGTTTAAATCATTATGCTTTGTAGATAAAAAATAATGTCTATATTAAATAATTAATGCAAAACAATAAATATTCAAATATCCAAGACTAAAATTGTTCAAATTGGTTGTAAGGCATACCTTTATTCCAACGAATGCAACAAGGAAGAAAAGAAAAGTAGGAGCAGAGTGATGGCAAGAAACTAGAAGACTGATGTAGAAAAAAATCTCTTAAAATACTCTTTTTTTTTCCATATTTCTTCCCTCGGTGTGTTTTTCTCTTTTTTGGCTCTTCTTTTTTTACCCAAACTGTCTAAGCTTTTAAAAAGCCTTCACCAATTCTCTCTTAAGGAAAGAAATGGCTTTTAACTTAAGTTTAAGTATGAAAGGGTCTTCCAACACCAAAAACAATGGGAAAGGCATAAGAGTTCGTCCACTAAAGAATTGATTCATCTCTTCCACCAAAAATTAGGAGTGTTTAAACGTTTAGTGCTTATTTTTCTTATCCTTTGTACCCAATAGTGTATTCATTCTTCAATGTTGTATTCATAGAGCTTAAACTAGTTAACACCCAACCTTGGTAGATGTATCAGAGTTTGCAGCATTATAATAGAACTTGTAATTCATTAAGAGGTGTGGGAATCCTTTTAACTATATTTTGTGAGTTATATAGAAGCTCACGTGTTGTTAAAGGCTTTTCCCTTGAGCTTGAGAAAAATGAGGGCTATAAAGTTTTCTCCTTAAGCCTAAGAAAAGGAACGGTTGTAAACGTTTCTCCTTGAGCCTAAGAAAAATGAAGGTTGTAAAAGTTACTCTTGAGCTTTGAAAAGTATAGCATAAAAAACTTCTATAGTGAATTTGGAAACTCCATAGTGGGATGCTAAAAGAGAGAATGTAGGCATGGTTGGTCGAACCTCTATAAATATTTGTGTCAATTCTTCCTATCCTTGCACACTTAACCATACAACTATGCCTAAAGTTTATCATTTTCATTGAATCCCAATGAACTTTATTGAAAACCATAATTAGGGAAAATTAGGAGTCAATCCTATTCACCTCCTCTGGATTTCCATAGATACTTGAGTTAGCTAAAAAAGTTTAGTTAAGAAAACTTAATTAAATGGGTTTAATTAAGTTGTGGTCCTAATCTTCGTAAAGAAGTTAAATGACCATTAAAGCCACAATTATAATTCAAACTAAAGTCCAAAGGCTAGTAAGTTTAGGAGCAAAACTAAGCCTCTAAATAAACACTTATGGTTACCCACAAGTGAGAAATGAACCTAAGGAAATAGAACTAAGGGTTGGTGGCAAAGTTTTAAAGAATTGTGCCTTCTATTTCATCTTTTTTTTTTCTCTCTTGCTTCAACCTTGCTCAATGAGAAAAGTGTTTTCTTCCTCTTTTCGAGATATAGGAGATTGGAAAGAACTTGTGTTGAGTTTTTTAACACTAGAGCATACTGACGATCATAATAAATCTAACCTCTTAATGGGTCTATAGCTACTCGTGTGAGACCCGTATATGTATAATTGAGTATATGTACATAGAAATGTAAATGAAATCATAAGTATGATGATATACTATGAATTCATAATGTGAAGTATAAATGATGAAAGTCCATCAATTTAAGGTACACACATGTAATAAGAGTTGTGATTGTACGTACAAGTTACATTATGAATGAGTATGAAGAAATGGACATAAACATGTGAAAAATGTGAGTAAAATGAAAAATAAGTAGTGTGGTAAAAGAGAAGGAAGATGTGCATGAGTTGTGCACTTTCATTTGGTGTATACCATATACTTTGGTATTACAAAGATTCCACACAAGTTTCAATAAGTATAAGGTATTAATGGATGCCATTTTCAAGTCTCAAAGATGATTGAATGAGAAAATGACTATGGCACCAAATTAAGGATGTTTTGGTATAAGTTTACTGTAGAAAAATTGCAAAAAATCTGGAATTATGAATGACAGATCGATCTCATAGAATGGAAGATCGATATGGATGAGCCAAAATGCTTGTATTTGAGCAAAGGAATAGGGCAGATCGATCTCTAATGAGGCAAGATCGATCTCCTAAACATTCTGTAATGAAAAGATCGATCCTCAAGCCTACAGATTGATCTCCTTAGCTCTCTGTTTGGAGCAGATCGATCTCTAACTTTGACAGATCGATCTCATGCTTAAAATGCCAGGAAAAAGAGGGATTCAAGGGGATCAGATCGATCTCCTCCTAGTGCAGATCGATCTCCTCAAGCTATTTCTATAAAAAGAGTGTTGAAAATCTAAAAATTTTGGGAAAAACCATTTCTTTCCATTTTCAACCCAAAAACCTAACTTTCTCTCTCTAAAATCAACCATTTTCAGTAAGATTTGAGGGCAGGCCATTACACACTAAGTTGTTCATCTTGAGGAAGAGAACAACATAGTTGGAACCCAAAATCCCATTATTGGTATTGAAGGAGCTAAGGGCATTGTCATTAGGAGTAAGAAGAGAAATCAGATTTGGTAAGATTATAACACTCCAACTATGGTACATTGTCTATTTAATTGATTTTGGAGTTGTTTGGCATGAGTATGGATGGTTAGAAACTATCTAAAATGCATTGAAATGATTATGACCTAGAAATGGTCTAGTGTGAGAAAGTGGAATGTATGGAGAATAATGAGAAATGGGATATGTAGAAGTTAACAATAGGGTTGTGGTATGATTTTAAGATGTTGTTAGTGGATAAATTGTGAGATTTACCTAAAAGGGGTAAAATGTGGATTAAGGCATTGGTAAATGCAAAGATGAGTTATATTGACTAATGAGGTCAAATGTGAGTTAACAACTTTAACTCAAGTGATTTGGATGATTGAATTGCAGCTTTCGAGGATACACCAGAACGAGTTCAGCCAAGAGCGTGAGAAGCTAAGAGGAAAAGAGTCACACCAAGTAAATCGAGGTAAGGGAATTGTGTGGACTCTTAGAGATATCTGTGCACAATTTGGGCGCTTAAATACTTTGCTAGAATGCATGAGAAATTAGGAAATGAAATTGGGTAATTGAAGGGCAAAGAGTTAGGAGTTTGAGAAATGTGCATGAAAATAAAAGCATATTGCTTTGAAAATCATGTTTTATTGCTTTTTAGCAAATGATTTGGTAGGTTGGCTAATATTTGAAATGAATTGCAAAAGAAATGAGTTGTTTTGGTTTGTTAAACCACACTTTGCAAAGAAATGAGCCACCTATATTGTTTTCGTGAGAATGAAAGCGTGCTAGAGTACGACTCGCACGAGATTTGATGTGTTTTATACACATGAGTGCTAGAGGCACTAGTTTTCACATGGATTTCATATTGGTTTTGGCATTGTGCTTGGAGCTTAGCTCGTACTAGATGCCCACCTTGCTTGTTGCCGTGCTTGGAGTTTCGAGTAGACTGGGTATCACATCGATTAAATAGGCTCGTACGTGCATTGTTTTGACATGATTTATTAGCCGTGTTAGGAGCTTCGGGTAGACAAGAGGTCCTACCGATTAAATAGGCTCACACGTGCGTTTTGAGATGTGGCTTGATATGATGTGTAGATTGGGTCCACGGAGTACGTTGTACCATGCATGTAGCATGGAGTACATTGTACCGTGTTGAGATTGTGATGTGCCGTCTTCGGATGAGATCTGCTATGGACCGATGGGTAGGATTTGACCCACCTCCCGTGTGGAAGCAGATAGTGGTGATATCTCACGCACCTGATCCGTGTAGCTGGTATCACAGGTTATGACCATAGACCTTGAGGTTATTACCTATTATTGAATTGCCTATCTCACATGTCTATTGTTTTAAGAATAAATCCATGTTTGAAATGATTTGTGGGTCAAGACAGTCCGAGGGATGGGCTGAGACCTGACAAGTGTTGAATTGTTTTGAGATATTGATTGTTAATGGTTTTTAAAGTGCACAGATGCATGATGTTTAATGCCATGCTTATTTGAGAAAATGCATGATGGTTAATGCCATGCTTATTTGAGAAAACGCATGATGGTTAATGCCATGCTTTATTATGAATTATGCATGATGATTTATACCATGCTTTGAGTTGAAATGTGCACTGGATTTTAATAGCATGAATGCTTTACATACCATTAACACAATCATACACTCATGTTTTAAGATAAAATGATGAATTAAATGCTTTTGAGCATGACATCACGATCACGTAGATAGTGCAGTATCTACCTGTTCGTATGATTGCCTTACTGAGCGTGTGGTTTGCTCACCCCCCTTATTTTTCTCCTCTCTACAGAGATTTGAGTATAGAGTGAGCGTGACTGGAGGCTTGTCCCTTTTGGTAATCCGCTGCATCCCATCGCTAAAGGTATACACACTTGGATTATTTTGTATCTAAACTAGACATAGCACAGTAGCATTTTGTACGTAACTATTGGGGATGTAAAACAATGTAAACACATGTAACAACTCTGATATATATACATTTATATAAGTGTTTACTTATGAATAATATGCAAATTGAATTGGTATGGTAGAGTGAGTTAGATGTCGACACACAGCCCAACTGTTGAGGAGAGTTGCTGTTCATGATTGAGGTAAGGACGAATGATAAACGAGGCATGAAAATACGAAAAATTTATACGTATTTTGGTAAGTTAAGGGTCGTGACAACTCGTGTGGAGATCAGACAATTAGACGACTTTGTTGCAACAACTTAGCCTTAGTGTGTAAGCATAAAAGTGATTCAAAGTCTTTTAATTATGAGATCATAAGACAATGAGGTATAAAATTTTGAAACTCCATGGTTTCTTGTAAACATGTTTGCCAATTTCTATAACAAGTAGTGTCAAGTTGATCATTCATGGTTTTAATGTTTCTTTATTTATCTTATGCTTCACTTTAACACTATAAATGTTTATGTATGAGCCAAACCAATACACCGATCTTCATGTATTTTGTGGCATACCCAAAATCACCCTTTTAACATATTTGGCTAACAAACTCGTGAAGGGAAGTCAAAGTGTGCAATTTATGCATAAAATGATCTAGCATCTCAAGTAAAGAGATTATTTACACTACTAACACATGAGAACATTTCCATAGATATTCGAATGAAATTACCAAATGGAGCTCTAATAGCATTTATGTTCAATGAATTTATTCTCTAACAAGAACAAACATGCTATCCTCAAATATGCCTGTATTTTAACCTATGAGATCGATTGCTTACTTTATAAGTAAGGAGGCTTAGTGTGTGTCAGTCTTTGAGCATTTCTCAATCCCCTATTTTTTCAGTAAAATGATCAAGAACTATTTAGGGACCAAACTTTGATACATGAGATCCTCGTAGTTGTAACCTTTTACAATTCCCTTTAAGGCTTATCTTGTTCCATGAGCTTCATTTTGTTTAGTGTCTAGTAATCCTTATTATTGTCAATCAAAATGGTAAATAGAAACTTTTATGTCACTTACCATAAGTGATTAGGTATTTGAAAGCCTTATTATATGTGTTGAATGTTTAAGACTAATGTTTCTTAGAAGATGTACATATGTTTATATCATTTTGAACATATATTATTATAAAATGTATATACTTTTATAAAGCGTTGTATATATATGTATTTGAATGTCTTATTGTAGGTATTAGAATGTTCAAGACTCATTTCTCTTTTTGGAAGATGAACATATGTTTGTATCATGATGTATATATAATTATCATATATGCACATAATTTTATAGAAATTTTGTATATATATATATATATATATATATATATATATATATGCATTTATGATAACTATATGCACACTACTTACAAAATTAACTATTTCTTGAGCTATAAATCTCGAAATCATATTCCATTTAATGTTTTAGAAACTTAATTATATTTTCATAAGTATAAATGTTAATGTTTGCTTTAAATTGATACTTAATTTTGAATGACAAAACCTTGAGTATGATTATTTAAAACTTGTATTGTAAATTTGCTTAGTTTTTCACAAACCATATCATGAGTTTTTCACAAACCATACCATAGTTTGAATGCAAAATCTTAATTGGTCTTAATATATTTTTAAATATAAAGTCTAAGTAATTTTTTATGGAAGTATTGAAAATATTTTAGAAAGTTACATGGTAATCTTTGGGACAAAATTTTATGCACTTAAAGTCAAAGGATAATTTATATTAAATTGAAAACCATTTAAAAATAACTTCTATATTTAAAATTGCCCAGGAAAGTGAAATTCAAAGGCAAAGATTGATTCCCTAACCCCTAGGATCAATCCCCTAATGGCAGTAAACTTTTGTTTGCTTAGGAGGCATAAAGAGATCGATCATCTAAGGTATAGGATTGATCCCTCTAGTTGTGTTTGGCTCATTTCAAGGTTTCATGTTGAAATGATCTATCCCTCAAGCATATAAGATCTATACTTTAGCGCCCAAGAAGTCTCCAATGGTTATATTTTGAGGGTTTCATCTGGAGGAAATTCATTAAATGCACCACCAACCTCAAGGGCCATATAAATACTTGCATTGAAGATATTAGGGCCAAGAGAAACATTTGAATTGATCATTCAAGCTGAAAAACCTACCTTAATCTCACTTTATTCTCATTTATTGTAAACACCGACCTTAAAGAGGTCTTTGTTGGTTATAGCAAGTCTTCTTACAATTCTAATTTCTAAAATCAAGGGGAGTGTATGTCAGACCCGAGTTTTTGATTTACGTATGTAGCTTGTACCTTATGATTCCTATGTGTACGAACGTTATATTTCATAGTTGAATCATAAGAAGAGTATTTACTATCATGCAATCGATTTATTAAGAAATTAAAAATGCATGTAAGCTACATAACAGCGAGATGAGGGTTAAATTAATTTTTGAGCAAGTACAGGGGTAAGACGATCAATTGACCGAAATCCGATATAAATACGATGAGACAATTTCATTAAAAATATGAAATCGAGAAATCTTGATCAATAACGAGGAAAATATTGAATTTCGAGTCCAATTATCGATATATGAATTTAATTAATATTTTTAGAATTTTTGTCTCGAAAAATGAGCCCAAAAATAGTGAAAAAATATACCGAAAAGGTAAAATCGGACTGATAAATTCATTTATGGACTAAATGAATTTAATAAAAATTTTTGGGATATTTTTGGGATATTTTAGGATTTTTAATATTATTTTAAGGATTAAATAATATTAAAAATATATTATAAAGGAAAAAAAACAAAAAAAGAATGAAAATCTGAAAAAAATGGAAAACGAAACCCGCGTGAAGACGAAACGAAGCCGACCCGAGGAGAATTCTTCACCGATGACGAACCAGCGGTCGACGGCGCGAGGAGTGCTGGGCAACGGGACGACCGACACCGAGGGAGAGTTTGACGGCCACCACGCGCCTGGAAACACCGCCGACGGAGAGATCTGCGAGAGGGAAGCCGCGAGAGAGAAAGACGGATTCGACGGAATTCGACGCCGGTCAACCCCAGACGAGGCCAAAAGAAGCGTCTAGAGGCGAGGCCGATCCATTTGGCGGTGGAACCGGTCGGACGACGTCGAAACGGCAAAAGGAGCCCTGAACCGGTCGGCCGGTTCAGTGGAAAGTGACTGTACTGAACCAGACCGGACCGATTCAGCTAAGGAGAAAAGGGGAAAAAGAGGAAAAAAGAAAGAAAAAGGAAAAGAAAAATTTTTGGGATTTCACCGGACTTCGGGTAAGTCGATACGAGGTCAAAAGTGACCAATTTAATTTCTGATAAATTTATTTAAATTATATTTAATCAAAAATTGACCCAGAGTTAAATATACGAAATTGTGCAGTTCGACGATTAATTCCGAACGGAAGCCCGATCGAACTCCGATTCACGCACCATCGCACAATCTCGGGTAAGTAAAGCTCATTTACTACAATTTAAGTGATTTATGCGTATTTAAGATTTAATTTACACATTTCAGATTAAATTTCAGATTTAGTGAATTATATTCGGAAAATTGAAATAAATGTCGTAAATGATATACGGGCTATCCAAAGAGCTTGGAATAAAGCCCAATGGGTATTGATAAGCCCAATGAGTCAATAGACCCTGATGAACGGGCTTAATACGGATTAAGGCCCAATTAAAGTGTTAAGGCCCATTAAGAGTAAACGGGCCAATTTAAGTGAAATGAACTGTATTAAATGTGTAATACAGTAGGAAAAGTGTAATTAACTCAGTGAATGATTAAATGCAGCTCCAAAGTCATATTGAGAGTTGACCGGACTGCCAGATTAGAGCAGCACAGAGGAAGAGAGGTCACTCGATGTGATCCAAGGTAGGGGACTCTTGCAAGTAGCTAGAGATATCTGTGCATATTTTCGTTGGATTTTACATTCACTGAAATTGTTTGAGGGTCAGAGAAAATCTATAATAATTATAGGGACCCGATATGGGTAAATTACGATTTTACCCCTAGTAGGCAAAAAGTGAAACTTTGGGAAAAGTTGTAAAAAAGCATGAAAATGATGTTTTGAATGATTTTTATTGCTGTGTAGCAGAAGAGTAGGTGGATGGGCTAATGTTTCGAGGTCGATGTAAACTAAGCACACTTTATAGTGCTGATTTTAATGATTTTAAACATCCCGATTTTTAAAGAGCCATCTACCAAATTATGTGGAAACAATCGTGCTAGAGCACAACTCGCATTTGATTTCAGATGTTTTTCATATACATTAGTGCTGGAGGTTTACTCGCACTACATTTATTTGACATGCATGATAGAGTACTAGAGCGTTGCTCGTACTCAGTTTTTATGTGATTTGTGCATGATAGAGTGCTGGAGCCATTAGCTCGTACTCGAATTTTACATGAGATGCATGAGAGAGTGCTGGAGCGTTGCTCGCACTCGATTTTTCATGATTTGTACATGACATTGTACTTGAGCGATTTGCTCGTACTTGATTTGTAATGAGAACTATGCATGACCTAGTGCTAGAGGTTTACTCGCACTAGTGTTTATATTTTGACATTCATATACAGTGTTTTGAGGCGGAGTGTTGACTGTGTGTCACACTCAAGACGTGCACTGTAGTTTTTCGTGATATATACACATGTTAGAAAAATGGTGACGATTTCCTCCTTGTAGACTGACTGTCACACTGTTGAGATGTTCTCACGTGGATTTGGAGACGTGACATTGATTCCATAGTATGAGGGCTAAGACCTATGGCAGGCACCCGACTATGATATATTTCCATGGTATGAGAGGCTAAGACCTATGGCAGGCACCCCGACCATGATGTATGGGTCCACGGGTGTACGTTGTACCGTGCATGTGGCATGGAGTACATTATATCGTGTTTTGTGTTGTGGAGCTATGGAAGAGAGTGTTGATAGCTGGCGGTTGTGATGGACTGACCCCCCTCCTGTTACAGCAGTGATAACCCGCACACCGAGTACTGTGTTGCTTGGGATTTCACCACATGTTAGGATATATACATAGTCCGAAGATGCTCTCTTACGGTAAGATCCTTAAGCCAGAGTGGGCGGGGAGGCTCTGTTCGGCGGGGAGGCTCTCTTACATAGTCTAGAGAGATTGTGTTTAGCCACTAAGTCTCGTATGATATATCACATGTGTTTTATGATACGGGTAGACCTAAGGGATGGGTCGAAACCCAGTTTATTTGTGTTGTGATGAGAAATGCCATATTTACTGTGTTTTGAATGTAAATGGCATATTTTATATAAAGGCATTCTTAAATGATTAAATATGCACTGTTTTGCATGAATGCCTCTGATTGATAAACCAGCATGTGTTTAGTACATGGGATTTTAAATCTGTACTATATTATATATATTTTAAACATGCTTTTGAATTGAGAGAAGGAAAGGCAAAGCACTATTTTCAGTAGATAGTATGGATGTCTACTTGCTTGCTTGATTTCCTTACTGAGCGTGTTGATAGCTCATCCCATTCATTTCCCCCCATCTCTACAGATTCTCGTCAGTAGATCGAGTCGACCAGGGTATTGCATTCCTTTGATCCGCTGCCACTCCCCATCTAGCGAAAGGTATACACATGCGTACTCTTTTGTATATGAACAATACATAAACACAGTGATGTACACGTTTTAATATGGGGGATGTAATGATGTAATTATATTTAAGTATACGAATTTACTTATGATATAAATGTCATGTATGTATGATACGAAAAAGAATGGTAAGGTATGTCTGGATGAGGAGACTAATGCCTATTCACAGCCCAACTGTTGAGGAGATAAAGGAAAGTAAAAAGTGAAAAATTTATTGTGGTTTTTGGTAAAGTCGCGTGTGGGAGGAGGACGTGACAGAATAGTATCAGAGCATAGTTGGTCTGATGTGTCTAGGCATTTGTAATTAGGAAAATGTACATCCCCATATCACTGTATTTTGTTCAGTTACAATTGTGTATACAAGATGGGAGTTGGACAACTTAATGTTTGTGAATGCAGGAATTGAGCCATTATGGCTAATACCCGCCGTGGTAGAGGGGCGAGAGGTAGGGCTAGAGGCCCTAGAGGTAGGCCTGAGAGCCGGGATGAGTCCTCATTTGACTTGGTGACATAGAGTCCCATTGAGGTACCAGAGAGTATCGAGGCACGCTTCACGAGGATAGAGCGTAGCCTGGAGGTGATAGTAGGGCTGTTGGCACAGATTTTGCCAGGTAGATAGAGATAGGATGCAGAGACTGCGATTGGAGAGGCAGTTGCACCTGATACACCTGCGCAGCCTGTACAGAGGCCACAGACTACTGATACTCCTACACCCCCACTAGTTCAGGTTAGTAGAGGATATGGGTGTGATTTGGATCGGTTGCGGCAGTTCCAGAAGCTTGGACCTCCATCTTTTCGAGGGGTCAAGGACCCAAGTAGTGCAGAGGAGTGGATTAGCAAGATGGAGAAGTTGTACGATTTCTTTAATTGTACGAATTTGGAGAGAGTTGCATTTACTGCGTTCCTACTGAAGGGAACAACAGAGCATTGGTGGAAGTCCACCAGGCCGATATTGAGAGCCCAACATGCTGAGATTAGTTGGGAGATGTTTCTAGAGGCCTTCAGGAGGCAATTTGTTCCTGATACTGCGCAGCGTGGACTACAGACTGAGTTTTTGGGATTGAGCCAGGGGAGTCTCACAGTGGATGAGTACGAGACTAGATTTTTGGCCTTGGGGAGGTATGATCCCGATACCATGTACAGCGAGACCAGGAAGGTCCGCAGGTTTGTAGACGAATTGAGACCGGTGTTACGGTCTAGATTGATACCACTAGACATTGGTACATATGATAAGGCAGTGCGTAGAGCACAGCTTTGTGAGCAAGATTATGAGAGGCATTTCTCTGAGTTTGAAAAGTTCAGTCGGAGCCGAGATAGAGAGAGGAAGAGATCGGCTAGAGACAGAGGGTTCAGTTATCGAGGAGGGAGGAGACTCTTCGGTAAGGGACCACAGATAGAGGAGATGCGAGAGCGACCAGTTAGACCTCCTACATACCCGGCCATAGCTCCGACAAAGGGCATTGTGATTGGAGGATCGAGGCCTACTATTGATCAGTGCAGCCGATGTGGTAGACATCATGGTGGTAGACCTTGTCTGTTGAGCCCTGTTGTGTGTTTTCAATGTGAGAAACAGGGGCACCTTACTAGAGAGTGCCCAGAGACATTTGAGACTGCCCCACAGAAGGGCAGGGAATCTGATAGAGTTCCAACTGGTACGTCTACTCAGAGAGGGAGAGCGACGGCAGAGGAGAAGGGGAAGCAAGTGATGGGTCAAGGGCGAGTACATGCCTTGGACTAGGACACAACTGATGCTTCTACGGATGTGATTCGAGGTTTCATTACGTATGTGATGGATACAGATAAGGTACATCCAGAGTTGGTAGATATTCCTGTGGTCAGTGAGTACCAGATGTGTTCTCGGATGAGTTGCCAGGGTTACCACCAGACAGAGAGATGGAGTTCTGTATAGATTTGGTGCCCGGTACTGAGCCTATTTCGAGACCACCATATCGCATGGCCTTAGTTGAGCTGGAGGAGCTCAAGAGACAGTTGCAGGAGCTGTTGGATAGGGGTTTTATCAGACCGAGTGTTTCACCATGGGGAGCACCGGTTCTGTTTGTGAGGAAGAAGGATGGAAGCCTCTGATTGTGTATAGACTACAGATTGTTGAATAAGGCTACCATCAAGAATAGATATCCCCTTCCACACATTGACGACTTACTGGATCAACTTCAGGGAGCACAAGTCTTTTCTAAGATTGATCTGAGGTCTGGGTATCATCAGTTGAGAGTTCGGAGGGGAGATGTACCCAAGACAACATTTGAGACTCGATATGGCCACTATGAGTTCCTCGTTATGCCATTCGGACTGACGAATGCTCCCGCAGCTTTCATGGCTTTGACGAACGATGTATTCAAGCCATATTTGGATCAGTTTGTTATCGCATTCATCGATGACATATTAGTATATTTGAGATCTGATGAGAACATGAGGAGCACCTCAGGATTGTATTGCAGACTCTACGAGGGCAGCAGTTGTATGCTAAACTCAGCAAGTGTGATTTTTGGTTGACAGAGATCTCATTTTTGGGACATGTAGTGTTGAGGGATGGTGTATCAGTAGATCCATCCAAGATTGAGGCTGTAGTTCAGTGGGAACAGCCAAGGACAGTTATCGAGATCAGGAGTTTTTTGGGTTTAGCAGGATACTATCGAAGATTTGTTGAGGGATTTTTGAAGATGGCTGCTCCATTGACACGTCTCACTCGGAAGAGTGTTACATTCGTGTGGGACGAGGATTGTGAGAGGAGTTTTTAGGAGTTGAAGAGTCGATTGACCATCGCTCCGATTCTCACTATTCCTACCAGTTCAGGAGGATTTGTAGTATATACCGTTGCTTCGCATCAGGGACTGGGCTGTATGTTGATGCAGGATGAGAGGGTAGTTGCTTATGGATCCAGACAGTTGAAGGACCATGAGAAGAACTATCCGACCCACGATTTAGAGTTAGCAGCAGTAGTGTTTGCGTTGAAGGTATGGCGCCACTACTTGTACGGTGAGAAGTTTCAGATTTTTACTGACAACAAGAGCCTCAAGTACCTATTCTCATAGAAGGAGCTGAACATGAGACAGGGAAGATGGCTAGAGCTTCTGAAGGATTATGATTGTGAGATACTTTATCATCCAGGTAAGGCTAATGTTATAGCAGATGCTTTGAGTAGGAAGAGCCTTGGGATGGTATCGTATATGATGGTTAGGGAGCACGAGTTGCTAGAGCAGTTTGCTAGCCTCAGTTTGGGAGTTGTGCCTTCGGACATGGATGCAGATTGTATGATTATGAGTCTATGCTTAGAGACAGATCTATTGGACAGGATCGACAGGCTCAGCAGATTGATCCATATTGCATCGATGTGATTAGTCAGATGCAGAGGGGCACAGTGATAGATTTTGAGTTGAGTCCTAATGGACTACTGAGGTTCAGAGGTAGATTATGTGTTCCGGAGGACCTAGAGCTCAGGAGATTGATATTATCGAAAGCTCATTCATCGAGGTACACGTTGCATCCGGGGAGTGGCAAGATGTATTAGAACCTCCGAAAGGTGTACTGGTGGTCAAGTATGAAGAGAGATGTGGCAGATTTTGTGGCGAGATGTCTCGTATGTCTGCAGGTGAAGGTAGAGCATCAGAGACCTACAACTCAGAGACCTACAGGATTGTTGTAGGCTCTACCTATACCGACATGGAAATGGGAACATATCACCATGAATTTCGTGATGGGTTTACCGAGGACCTAGAAGAATCACGATGCTATATAGGTGATCGTTGATAGACTGACGAAGTCAGCCCACTTCCTAGCTATGAGAGCTACCGATACTCAGAGTACATTGGCAGGGTTGTATGTACACGAGGTAGTGAGGTTGCATGGTGTTCCAGTGAGCATTGTCTCGGATAGGGATTCTCACTTCACTTCCCACTTTTGGGAACATTTTCAGGAAGCTATGGGAACCCAGTTGAGTTTGAGCACAGCTTTCTATCCTCAGACAGATGGTCAGTCAGAGAGGACGATATAGACTTTGGAAGACATGTTGAAAGCATGTGTGCTAGATTTTAGAGGCTCCTGGGATGATCATTTGCCACTAGCCGAGTTCGCCTACAACAACAGTTATCATTCGAGTATCGGGATGGCACCGTATGAGGCCTTGTATGGCCGTAGATGTCGTTCCCCTATTAGGTGGGAAGAAGTGGGTGACCGTAAGATTTTTGCTCCTGATATGGTTACACAGGCTTCTGAGGATGTTCGGTTGATAGTTGAGAGATTGAGGACAGCTCAGAGTCGACAGAAGAGTTATGCTGACAGGAGACGTAGGCCACTTGAGTTCGCAATTGGTGAGTTCGTGTTTCTGAAGGTTTCTCCTTCCATGGGTATAGCGAGGTTGGGAAGAGGGGTAAGCTGAGTCCTCACTACATTGGACCCTTTGAGATACTTGATCGAGTGGGAGATAAGGCCTATAGGTTGGCATTGCCACCAGATTTGTTAGGCGTACACAACGTCTTCCACATTTCGATGCTTAGGAAGTATCACCCATATCCGGCACATGTGATTAGTTATGAGCCTTTGGAGCTCAGTGAGGACATGTCATATGTTGAGAGGCCGATTCGAATACTGGATAGGAAGGAGAAGGTTTTGAGATCGAAGACTATCGGGTTAGTGAAGGTACTATGGCAGCATCACACTTCCGAGGAGGCTACTTGGGAGTTAGAGAGCTTGATGCGAGAGAAGCACCCCCAGTTGTTTGAGGATTGATTTGGTTATAATTTGGAGGACCAAATTCTTTTAGCTGGGGAGGATTGTCAGACCCGAGTTTTTGATTTACGTATGTAGCTTGTACCTTATGATTCCTATATGTACGAACGTTATATTTCATAGTTGAATCATAAGAAGAGTATTTACTATCATGCAATCGAATTATTAAGAAATTAAAAATGCATGTAAGCTACATAACAGCGAGATGTGGGTTAAATTAATTTTTGAGCAAGTACAGGGGTAAGACGGTCAATTGATCGAAATTCGATATAAGTACGATGAGACAATTTCATTAAAAATATGAAATCGAGAAATCTTGATCAATAACGAGAAAAATATTGAAATTCGAGTCCAATTGCTCGAGATATGAATTTAATTAATATTTTTAGAATTTTTGTCTCGAAAAATGAGCCCAAAAATAGTGAAAAAATATGCCGAAAAGGTAAAATCGGACTGATAAATTCATTTACGGACTAAATGAATTTAATAAAAATTTTTGGGATATTTTTGGGATATTTTAGGATTTTTAATATTATTTTAAGGATTAAAATAATATTAAAAATATATTATACATAAAAAAAACAAAAGAAAAAGAATGAAATCTGAAAAAAATGGAAAACGAAACCCGCGTGAAGACGAAACGAAGCCGACCCGAGGAGAATTCTTCACAGGCGACGAACCAGCGACCGACGACGCGAGAAGTGCTGGGCAACGGGACGACAGGCACCGGGGGAGAGTTCGACGGCCACCATGCGCCTGGAAACGCCGCTGACGGAGAGATCTACGAGAGGGAAGCCGCGGGAGAGAAAGACAGATTCGACGAAATTTGACGTTGGTCAACCCCAGACGAGGCCGAAAGAAGGGTCTAGAGGCGAGGCCGAAAGAAGGGTCTAGAGGCGAGGCCAAACCATTTGGCAGTGGAATCGGTCGGAGAACTAGTCGAACGACGCCGGAACGGTAAAAGGAGCCCTGAACCGGTCGACCGGTTCAGTGGAAAGTGACTGTGCTGAACCGGACCGGACCGGTTCAGCTAAGGAGAAAAGGGGAAAAAGAGAAAAAAGAAAGAAAAAGGAAAAGAAAAATTTTTGAGATTTCACCGGACTTCGGGTAAGTCGATACGAGGTCAAAAGTGACCAATTTAATTTTCGATAAATTTATTTAAATTATATTTAATCAGAAATTGACCCGGAGTTAAATATACGAAATTATGCAGTTCGACGATTAATTCCGAACGAAAACCCGATCGAACTCCGATTCGTGCACCATCGCACAATCTCGGGTAAGTAAAGCTCATTTACGACAATTTAAGTGATTTATACGTATTTAAGATTTAATTTACGCATTTCGGATTAAATTTCAGATTTAGTGAATTATATTCGAAAAATTGAAATAAATGTCGTAAATGATATACTGGCTATCCAAAGAGCTTGGAATAAAGCCCAATGGGTATTGATAAGCCCAATGAGTCTATAGACCCTGATGAACGGGCTTAATACGGATTAAGGCCCAATTAAAGTGTTAAGGCCCATTAAGAGTAAACGGGCCAAATTAAGTGAAATGAACTGTATTAAATGTGTAATAAAGTAGGAAAAGTGTAATTAACTCAGTGAATGATTAAATGCAGCTCCAGAGTCATATTGACAGTTGACCGGACTGCTAGATTAGAGCAGCATAGAGGAAGAGAGGTCACACGACATGATCCGAGGTAAGGGACTCTTGCAAGTAGCTAGAGATATCTGTGCATATTTTCATTGGATTTTACATTCACTGAAATTGTTTGAGGATCAGAGAAAATCTATAATAATTATAGGGACCCGATATGGGTAAATTACGATTTTACCCCTAGTTAGGTAAAAAGTGAAACTTTGGGAAAAGTTGTAAAAAAGCATGAAAATGATGTTTTGAATGATTTTTACTGCTATGTAGCAGAAGAGTAGGTGGATGAGCTAATGTTTCGAGGTCGATGTAAACTAAGCACACTTTATAGTGCTGATTTTAATGATTTTAAACATCCCTATTTTTAAAGAGCCATCTGCCGAATTATGTGGAAACAATCGTGCTAGAGCACAACTCGCATTTGATTTCAGATGTTTTTCATATACATTAGTGCTGGAGGTTTACTCGCACTACATTTATTTGACATGCATGATATAGTACTAGAGTGTTGCTCGTACTCAGTTTTTATGTGATTTGTGCATGATAGAGTGTTGGAGCGATTAGCTCGTACTTGAGTTTTACATGAGATGCATGACAGAGTGCTGGAGCGTTGCTCGCACTCGATTTTTCATGATTTGTACATGACATTGTACTTGAGAGATTTGCTCGTACTTGATTTGTAATGAGAACTATGCATGACCTGGTGCTAGAGGTTTACTCGCACTAGTGTTGATATTTTGACATGCATATACAGTGTTTTGAGGCGTAGTGTTGACTGTGTGTCACACTCAAGACTCGCACTGTAGTTTTTCGTGACATATACACATGTTAGAAAAACCGTGACGATTTCCTCCGTGTAGACTGACTGTCACACTGTTGAGATGTTCTCACGTGGATTTAGAGACGTGGCATTGATTCCATAGTATGAGGGCTAAGACCTATGGCAGGCACCCCGACTATGATGTATTTCCATGGTATGAGAGGCTAAGACCTATGGCAGGCACCCCGACCATGATGTATGGGTCCACGGGTGTACGTTGTACCATGCATGTGGCATGGAGTACATTATACCGTGTTTTGTGCTGTGGAGTTATGGAGGAGAGTGTTGATAGCTGGCGGTTGTGATGGACTGACCCCCCTCCCATTACAGCAGTGATAACCCGCACACCAAGTACTGTGTTGCCTGAGATTTCAACACATGTTAGGATATATACATAGTCCGGAGATGCTCTCTTACGGTAAGATCCTTAAGCCCAACATCCTTAAGCCAGAGTGGGCGGGGAGGCTTTGTTCGACGGGGAGGCTCTCTTACATAGTCTAGAGAGATTGCATTTAGCCACTAAGTCTCGCATGATATATCACATGTGTTTTATGATACGGGTAGACCTAAGGGATGGGTCGAAACCCAGTTTATTTGTGTTGTGATGAGAAATGCCATATTTACTGTGTTTTGAATGTAAATGACATATTTTATATAAAGGCATTCTTAAACGATTAAATATGCACTGTTTTGCATGAATGCCTCTGATTGATAAACCAACATGTGTTTAGAACATGGGATTTTAAATCTGTACTATATTATAAATATTTTAAACATGCTTTTGAATTGAGAGAAGGAAAGGCAAAGCACTATTTTCAGTAGATAGTATGAATGTCTACTTGCTTGTCTGATTTCCTTACTGAGCTCGTTGATAGCTCATCCCATTCATTTTCCCCCCATCTCTACAGATTCTCGTCAGTAGATCGAGTCGACCAGGGTATTGCATTCCTTTGATCCGCTACCACTCCCCATCTAGCGAAAGGTATACACATGCGTACTCTTTTGTATATGAACAATACATAAACACAGTGATGTACACATTTTAATATGGGGGATGTAATGATGTAATTATATTTAAGTATACGAATTTACTTATGATATAAATGTCATGTATCTATGATATGAAAAAGAATGACAAGGTATGTCTGGATGAGGAGACTAATGCCTATTCACAGCCCAACTGTTGAGGAGATAAAGGTAAGTAAAAAGTAAAAAATTTATTGTGGTTTTTGGTAAAGTCGCGTGTGGGAGGAGGACGTGACAGAATGGTATCAGAGCATAGTTGGTCTGATGTGTCTAGGCATTTGTAATTAGGAAAATGTACATCCCCATATCACTGTGTTTTGTTCAGTTACAATTGTGTATACAAGATGGGAGTTGGACAACTTAATGTTTGTGAATGCAAGAATTGAGCCATTATGGCTAATACCCGCCGTGGTAGAGGGGCGAGAGGTAGGGCTAGAGGCCCTCGAGGTAGTCCTGAGAGCCGGGATGAGTCCTCATTTGACTTGGTGACGTAGAGTCCCATTGAGGTACCAGAGAGTATCGAGGCACGCTTCACGAGGATAGAGCGTAGCCTGGAGGTGATAATAGGGCTGTTGGCACAGACTTTGCCAGGTAGATAGAGATAGGATGCAGAGACTGCGATTGGAGAGGCAGTTGCACCTGATACACATGCACAGCCTGTACAGAGGCCACAGACTACTGATACTCCTACACCCCCACCAGTTCAGGTTAGTAGAGGATATGGGTGTGATTTGGATCAGTTGCGACAGTTCCAGAAGCTGTACGATTTCTTTAATTGTACGACTTCGGAGAGAGTTGCATTTGCTGCGTTCCTACTGAAGGGACCGACAGAGCATTGGTGGAAGTCCACCAGGCCGATATTGAGAGCCCAACATGCTGAGATTAGTTGGGAGATGTTTCTAGAGGCCTTCAGGAGGCAGTTTATTCCTGATACTGCGCAGCGTAGACTGTAGACTGAGTTTTTGGGATTGAGCTAGGGGAGTCTCACAATGGATGAGTATGAGACTAGATTTTTGGCCCTAGGGAGGTATGATCCGATACCATGTACAGCGAGACCAGGAAGGTCCCCAGGTTTGTAGACGGATTGAGATCGGTGTTACGGTCTAGATTGATACCACTAGACATTGGTACATATGATGAGGCAGTGCGTAGATCACAGCTTTGAGAGGCATTTCTCTGAGTTTAGAAAGTTCAGTCGGAGCCGAGATAGAGAGAGGAAGAGGCCGGCTAGAGACAGAGGGTTCAGTTATCGAGGAGGGAGGAGACTCTTCGGTGAGGGACCACAGATAGAGGAGGTGCGAGAGCTACCAGTTAGACCTCCTACATACCCGGCCATAGCTCCGACGAAGGGCATTGTGATTGGAGGATCGAGGCCTACTATTGATCAGTGCAGTCGATGTGGTAGACATCATGGCGGTAGACCTTGTCCGTTGAGCCCTGTTGTGTGTTTTCGATGTGAGAAACAGGGGCACCTTGCTAGAGAGTGCCCAAAGACATTTGTGACTGCCCCACAGAAGGGCAGGGAACCTTATAGAGTTCCAACTGGTACGTCTACTTAGAGAGGAAGAGCGACAATAGAGGAGAAGGGGAAGCAAGTGATGGGTCAAGGGTGAGTATATACCTTGGACCAGGACACAACTGATGCTTCTACGGATGTGATTCGAGGTTTCATTGCGTACGTGATGGATACAGATAAGGTACATCTGGAGTTGGTAGATATTCTTATGGTCAGTGAGTACCAGATGTGTTCCCGGATGAGTTGCCAGGGTTACCACCAGACAGAGAGATGAAGTTCTATATAGATTTAGTGCCCGGTACTGAGCCTATTTCGAGACCACCGTATTGCATGGCCTTAGTTGAGCTGGAGGAGCTCAAGAGACAGTTGCAGGAGCTGTTGGATAGGGGTTTTATCAGACCGAGTGTTTCACCATGGGGAGCACCGGTTCTGTTTGTGAGGAAGAAGGATGGAAGCCTCCGATTGTGTATAGATTACAGATTGTTGAATAAGGCTACCATCAAGAATAGATATCCCCTTCCACACATTGACGACTTACTGGATCAGCTTCAGGGAGCGCAAGTCTTTTCTAAGATTGATCTGAGGTCTGGGTATCATCAGTTGAGAGTTCAGAGTGGAGATGTACCCAAGACAGCATTTAGGACTCGATATGGCCACTATGAGTTCCTAGTTATGCCATTCGGACTGACGAATGCTCCCGCAGCTTTCATGGCTTTGACGAACGATGTATTCAAGCCATATTTGGATCAGTTTGTTATCGTATTCATCGATGACATATTAGTATATTCGAGATCCGAGGAGGAACATGAGGAGCACCTCAGGATTATATTGCAGACTCTACGAGGGAAGCAGTTGTATGCTAAACTCAGCAAGTGTGATTTTTGGTTGACAGAGATCTCATTTTTGGGACATGTAGTGTTGAGGGATGGTGTATCAGTAGATCCATCCAAGATTGAGGCTGTAGTTCAGTGGGAACAGCCAAGGACAGTTATCGAGATCAGGAGTTTTTTGGGTTTAGCAGGATACTATCGAAGATTTGTTGAGGGATTTTTGAAGATGGCTGCTCCGTTGACACGTCTCACTCGGAAGAGTGTTGCATTCGTGTGGGACGAGGATTGTGAGAGGAGTTTTCAGGAGTTGAAGAGTCGATTGACCACCGCTCTGATTCTCACTATTCCTACCAGCTTAGGAGGATTTTCAGTATATACCATTGCTTCGCATCAGGGACTGGGCTATGTGTTGATGCAGGATGGGAGGGTAGTTGCTTATGGATCCAGAAAGCTAAAGGACCATGAGAAGAACTATCCGACCCACGATTTAAAGTTAGCAGCAGTAGTGTTTGCGTTGAAGGTATGGCGCCACTACTTGTGCGGTGAGAAGTTTCAGATTTTTACCGACCACAAGAGCCTCAAGAACCTATTCTCATAGAAGGAGCTGAACATGAGACAGAGAAGATGGCTAGAGCTTCTGAAGGATTATGATTGTGAGATACTTTATCATCCGGGTAAGGCTAATGTTGTAGCAGATGCTTTGAGTAGGAAGAGCCTTGGGATGGTACGAGCTGCTAATGCTAGTCTCAGTTTGGGAGTTGTGCCTTCGGACATGGATGCGGATTGTATGATTGTGAGTCTACGCTTAGAGCCAGATCTGTTGGACAGGATCAGACAGGCTCAGCAGATTGATCCATATTGCATCGATGTGATTAGTCAGATGTAGAGGGGCACAGTGATAGATTTTGAGTTGAGTCCTGATCGACTACTGAGGTTCATAGGTAGATTGTGTGTTCCTGAGGACCTAGAGCTCAGGAGATTGATATTGTCGGAAGCTCATTCATCGAGGTACACGTTGCATCCGGGGAGTGGCAAGATGTATCAAAACCTCTGGAAGGTGTACTGGTGGTCAGGTATGACGAGAGATGTGGCAGATTTTATGGCGAGATGTCTCGTATGTCAGCAGGTGAAGGTAGAGCATCAGAGACCTGCAGGATTGTTGCAGCCTCTACCTATACCGACATGGAAATGGGAACATATCACCATGAATTTCGTGATGGGTTTACCGAGGACCCGGAAGAATCACGATGCTATATGGGTGATCGTTGATAGACTGACGAAGTCAGCCCACTTCCTAGCTATGAGAGCTACTAATACTTAGAGTACATTGGCAGGGTTGTATATACACGAGGTAGTGAGGTTGCATGGTGTTCCAGTGAGCATTGTCTCGGATAGGGATTCCCATTTCACTTTCCACTTTTGGAAACATTTTCAGGAAGCTATGGGAACCCAGTTGAGTTTGAGTACAGCTTTCCATCCTCAGACAGATGGTCAGTCAGAGAGGACGATATAGACTCTGGAAGACATGTTGAGAGCATGTGTGCTAGATTTTAGAGGCTCCTGGGATAATCATTTGCCACTAGCCGAGTTCGCCTACAACAACAGTTATCATTCGAGTATCGAGATGGCACCGTATGAGGCCTTGTATGGCCGTAGATGTCGTTCCCCTATTGGGTTGGAAGAAGTGGGTGGCCATAAGATTTTTGCTCCTGATATGGTTACACAGGCTTCTAAGGATGTCTGGTTGATAGTTGAGAGATTGAGGACAGCTCAGAGTCGACAGAAGAGTTATGCTGACAGGAGACGTAGGCCACTTGAGTTCACAGTTAGTGAGTCCGTGTTTCTGAAGGTTTCGCCTTCCAAAGGTATAGCGAGGTTGGGAAGAGGGGTAAGCTGAGTCCTCGCTACATTGGACCCTTTGAGATACTTGATCGAGTAGGAGATAAGGCCTATAGGTTGGCATTGCCACCAGATTTGTGAGGCGTGCACAACGTCTTCCACATTTCGATGCTTAGGAAGTATCACCCATATCCAGCACATGTGATTAGTTATGAGCCTTTGGAGCTCAGTGAGGACATGTCATATGTTGAGAGGTCGATTCGAATACTGGATAGGAAGGAGAAGGTTTTGAGATCGAAGACTATCGGGTTAGTGAAGGTACTATGGCAGCATCACACTTCCGAGGAGGCTACTTGGGAGTTAGAGAGCTTGATGCGAGAGAAGCACCCCCAGTTGTTTGAGGATTGATTTGGTTCTAATTTGGAGGACCAAATTCTTTTAGTTGGGGAGGATTGTCAGACCCGAGTTTTTGATTTACGTATGTAGCTTGTACCTTATGATTCCTATGTGTACGAACGTTATATTTCATAGTTGAGTCATAAGAAGAGTATTTACTATCATGCAATCGATTTATTAAGAAATTAAAAATGCATGTAAGCTACATAATAGCGAGATGAGGGTTAAATTAATTTTCGAGCAAGTACAGGGGTAAAACGGTCAATTGATCGAAATCCGATATAAATACGATGAGACAATTTCATTAAAAATATGAAATCGAGAAATCTTCATCAATAACGAGGAAAATGTTGAATTTTGAGTCCAATTGATCGAGATATGAATTTAATTAATATTTTTAAAATTTTTGTCTCAAAAAATGAGCCCAAAAATAGTGAAAAAATATACCGAAAAGGTAAAATCGGACTGATAAATTCATTTACGGACTAAATGAATTTAATAAAAATTTTTGGGATATTTTTGGGATATTTTAGGATTTTTAATATTATTTTAAGGATTAAAATAATATTAAAAATATATTATGAAGAAAAAAACAAAAGAAAAAGAATGAAAATCTGAAAAAAATGGAAAACGAAACCCGCGTGAAGACGAAACGAAGCCGACCCGAGGAGAATTCTTCAGCGGCGATGAACCAGCGGCCGACGACGCGAGGAGTGCTGGGCAACGGGACGACAGGCACCGGGGGAGAGTTCGACGGCCACCACGCGCCTGGAAACGCCGCCGGCGGAGAGATCTATGAGAGGGAAGCCGCGGGAGAGAAAGACGGATTTGACGGAATCCAACGCCGGTCATCCCCAGACGAGGCCAAAAGAAGGGTCTAGAGGCGAGGCTGAACCATTTGGCGGTGGAATCGGTCAGAGAACCGGTCGGACGACGTCGAAACGGCAAAAGGAGCCCTGAACCGATCGGCCGGTTCAGTGGAAAGTGACTGTGCTGAACCGGATCGGACCGGTTCAACTAAGGAGAAAAGGGGAAAAAGAGGAAAAAAGAAAGAAAAAGGAAAAAAAATTTTGAGATTTCACCGGACTTCGGGTAAGTCGATACGAGGTCAAAAGTGACTAATTTAATTTTTGATAAATTTATTTAAATTATATTTAATCGAAAATTGACCCGGAGTTAAATATACGAAATTGTGCAGTTCGACGATTAATTCCGAACAAAAGCCCGATCGAACTCCGATTCGTGCACCATCGCACAATCTCGGGTAATTAAAGCTCATTTACGACAATTTAAGTGATTTATGCGTATTTAAGATTTAATTTACGTATTTCAGATTAAATTTCAGATTTAGTGAATTATATTCGAAAAATTGAAATAAATGTCGTAAATGATATACGGGCTATCCAAAGAGCTTGGAATAAAGCCCAATGGGTATTGATAAGCCCAATGAGTCGATAGACCCTGATGAACGAGTTTAATACGGATTAAGTCCCAATTAAAATGTTAAGGCCCATTAAGAGTAAACGGGCCAATTTAAGTGAAATGAACTGTATTAAATGTGTAATACAGTAGGAAAAGTGTAATTAACTCAGTGAATGATTAAATGTAGCTCCAGAGTCATATTGACAGTTGATCGGACTGCCAGATTAGAGCAGCATAGAGGAAGAGAGGTCACACGACGTGATCCGAGGTAAGGGACTCTTGCAAGTGGCTAGAGATATCTGTGCATATTTTCATTGGATTTTACATTCACTGAAATTGTTTGAGGGTCAGAGAAAATCTATAATAATTATAGGGACCCGATATGGGTAAATTACGATTTTACCCCTAGTTAGGCAAAAAGTGAAACTTTAGGAAAAGTTGTAAAAAAGCATGAAAATGATGTTTTGAATGATTTTTACTGCTGTGTAGCAGAAGAGTAGGTGGATGAGCTAATGTTTCAAGGTCGATGTAAACTAAGCACACTTTATAGTGCTGATTTTAATGATTTTAAACATCCCTATTTTTAAAGAGCCATCTACCGAATTATGTGGAAACAATCGTGCTAGAGCACAACTCGCATTTGATTTCAGATGTTTTTCATATACATTAGTGCTGGAGGTTTACTCGCACTACATTTATTTGACATGCATGATATAGTACTAGAGCGTTGCTCGTACTTAGTTTTTATGTGATTTGTGCATGATAGAGTGCTGGAGCGATTAGCTCGTACTCGAGTTTTACATGAGATGCATGACAGAGTGCTGGACCGTTGCTCGCACTCGATTTTTCATGATTTGTACATGACATTGTACTTGAGAGATTTGCTCGTACTTGATTTGTAATGAGAACTATGCATGACCTGGTGCTAGAGGTTTACTCGCACTAGTGTTGATATTTTGACATGCATATACAGTGTTTTGAGGCGGAGTGTTGACTGTGTGTCACACTCAAGACTCGCACTGTAGTTTTTCGTGATATATACACATGTTAAAAAAACCGTGACGATTTCCTCCGTGTAGACTGAGTGTCACACTGTTGAGATGTTCTCACGTGGATTTAGAGACGTGGCATTGATTCCATAGTATGAGGGCTAAGACCTATGACAGGCACCCCAACTATGATGTATTTCCATGGTATGAGAGGCTAAGACCTATGGCAGGCACCCCGACCATGATGTATGGGTCCACGGGTGTACGTTTTACCGTGCATGCGGCATGGAGTACATTGTACCGTGTTTTGTGCCGTGGAGTTGTGGAGGAGAGTGTTAATAGCTGGTGGTTGTGATGGACTGACCCCCCTCCCGTTACAGCAGTGATAACCCGCACACCGAGTACTGTGTTGCCTGAGATTTCACCACATGTTAGGATATATACATAGTCCAGAGATGCTCTCTTACGGTAAGATCCTTAAGCCCAACATCCTTAAGCCAGAGTGGGCGGGGAGGCTCTGTTCGACGGGGAGGCTCTCTTACATAGTCTAGAGAGATTGCATTTAGCCACTAAGTCTCGCATGATATATCACATGTGTTTTATGATAGGGTAGACCTAAGGGATGGGTCGAAACCCTGTTTATTTGTGTTGTGATGAGAAATGCCATATTTACTGTGTTTTGAATGTAAATGACATATTTTATATAAAGGCATTCTTAAATAATTAAATATGCACTGTTTTGCATGAATGCCTCTGATTGATAAACCAGCATGTGTTTAGAACATGGGATTTTAAATCTGTACTATATTATATATATTTTAAACATGCTTTTGAATTGAGAGAAGGAAAGGCAAAGCACTATTTTTAGTAGATAGTGTGAATGTCTACTTGCTTGCCTGATTTTCTTATTGAGCGCGTTGATAGCTCATCCCATTCATTTTCCCCCCATCTCTACAGATTCTCGTCAGTAGATCGAGTCGACCAGGGTATTGCATTCCTTTGATCTGCTGCCACTCCCCATCTAGTGAAAGGTATACACATGCGTACTCTTTTGTATATGAACAATACATAAACACAGTGATGTACACGTTTTAATATGGGGGATGTAATGATGTAATTATATTTAAGTATACGAATTTACTTATGATATAAATGTCATGTATGTATGATACGAAAAAGAATGGTAAGGTATGTCTGGATGAGGAGACTAATGCCTATTCACAGCCCAACTGTTGAGGAGATAAAGGTAAGTAAAAAGTAAAAAATTTATTGTGGTTTTTGGTAAAGTCGCGTGTGGGAGGAGGGCGTGACAGTGTAACCCTTGTGAGAGTTTGGCTTGTCACTTTGTTAAGTGAGTTTAAAGGTTTCTTTCTAAACCTAGTAAAAGAAAGTGTAAGAGGTTTCTTCATAAGCCTTGGAAAGGAAGTGTATTTTGATCGCAAGATAGTGGGATCAATTTCTTGATAAGAAAGTTAAAAAGAGAGGACATAGACAAGAGATTGACCAAACCTCTATAACCCCTTTGGTTTGCTTCTCTAAATTCTTCTCTATATACTTTATTGTAATTATTTTTCTTATTTAATCTTTGTTAAATTCTAAAAATTGTTTAGAAAGACCTTTAAGTTAGAAAATTAGTCAAAAACTTATTCACCCTATCTTCATATGGGACGAGTTAGCTTATCAATTTTTAGCCAAATTCTTCTCTTTCTAAAATGGCCAAATTCCATAGTGATATATCCTTTTTCTCTCAGTTCGACTCTAGGTTCCTTTATGAGGCTTGAAAGAGATATAAGGACCTTCTTAGGAAGTGTCCTCATTATGGCTTGCCCTTATGACTTTAAGTCTAAAACTTCTATAATGAACTCACTAGCCAGAACAAGATTATCGTCGACATTGCTGCTAAAGGAGCTTTTATGTGCAAGACAAAGGAAGAGGCACAAGTTTATTGGATAAGATAACAACCAACAACTACCAGTGGTCATCAGAGAGACAGCTACCTCAGAAAGCTGTGGGAACTTATTCACCTTAATTTCTCTTGAAGCTAAAATCAAGGGCATTCATCCATTTCTAGACTTTTGGGACCCCTTACTTTTCAACCTTCACTCGTGCATGTACCACCACCTTAGCAACTCCTACATTATCAATCTCATTATTCCCATCAGCCATATTAGTTTCAGTATCATCTACCACATGTGTAGCTTCAACACATACCTGCACCTATAGCTGAAAAGAAATCCTCACTTGAAGAGATGTTCACGACTATCCTACAGAATCAACTGCTTCCATAAAGAACTTAGAAGTCTAGGTTAGATAGATAGCTAATGCTCTCAGCCAATGTCTACAAGGGACCCTCTCTAGTATTACTTAAGCTAATCCTGTTAGACAAAGGGAGTGTAAGAAGCATCTTAAGGCCATCACCTTTAGAAGTGGCAGAGAGTTAGATACTCTTCATGCTAGGTCTAGTCCTATTTAACCCATAGTGGCAGAGCCCTTAGGTTCTAAGAAGGCAGTCCAAATGAGCAAGTACAAGATGATCAAGTTATAAAGAAGCCTAAGTCAGGCATTTTTTCATCATCATCATCATTATCATCATCATCATCATCATCACTATCTTCTTCTTTTTCTTCACATCTTTATTTTTCTTCTTTTAGCTCTACATCTCCTTCAATTTGGCCACTAATACCTTTTCCTCAAAGGTTCCAAAATCAGAAACTTGATCAACAGTTTGTTAAATTTCTTGAGGTGGTTTAAAAGCTTCCTATTAACATTCCTTTCGTTGATACTTTAGAGTAGATGCCAAGTTATTTGAAGTCTATGAAAGATATCCTCTCGAAGAAAAGGAGATTAGAGGATTATGAGACAATGGCACTTACTGAGAGTGTAGCCATCATTCAAAGGAGATTACCCCCTAAGCTCAAATATCTATGTAGTTTTACCATACTTTGCACCACAAGAGACTAGCTTTTTGGTAGAGCCCTGTGCGATCTAGGAGATCATATTAACTTGATGCCTTGGTCCATATATAAGAAGCTAGGAGTAGGAGCTACAAAGCATACCATAGTGACTCTTCAGTTAGTTAATAGATCAATTAAGTATCCAAAAGGGTTCATTGAGGATGTCTTGGTTAAGGTGGATGAGTTTATTTTTCCTATAGACTTTATTGTACTAGATATGATGAAAGACAAGGAAGTCCCTATCATTCTAGACAGGCCTTTCTTAACTACTAGTAGGACCCTTATAGATGTGTAGAAGGGAAAGTTGACTATGAAAGTCAAGATCAGGAGGTGAGTTTAATGTGTTTAAATCTTTGAGGTTTTTTGATGAGTCTCAAGATTGTTTTAGGATGAATATAGTTGATAGAGACATCGCTGAGAAGTTTTTTAGGATACCACCACTAAACCCTTTATAAGCTTCCTTAATGAAATTTGTTGATCTTAAAGAGTACAATGAGGTTGATGACGATATCTATGAGGCATTATAGTTATTAGAGGTTTCTCTCATAATGGAGATCACACAATTTGAGACTTTAGATACCTCATCTACATTAGTTTTAGATGTTTCTCCATCCATTAGTAACCCTTCAGCTTTAGAGCTTAAGCCTTTACCCTCAGATCTTAGATACGCTTATCTAGGTGAATCCTTTACTAGGCCAGTTATTATTTCTGCTCCTCTCTCTTGATCAGGAAGAGAAGTTATTATAGGTTCTGAAAGAGCGCTGAAAAGCCATAAGCTGGTCTATCTTTAATCTTAAGTGTATTAGCCCCTCGATTTGTATGCATAAGATTTATTGAAAGAGGGGTATAGGCCATCAGTAGAGCAGCAATGCAGGTTAAATCCTATGATGAGTTATATTACATGTTGGATGGGTACTCTAAGTATAACCAGATAGCTATAGTGTGAGACCTCGTATAGGTTTAGCCTTGTACATATGTAAATGAATTCATAAAGTATTGTAATGTACCAGTAATGTAAAGCATATGTGAAGCAAAGTCCATTAGTTGAATGTACACACTTGTAATAAGAGTTGTAATGTACGTACAAGTTGTAGTAAGCATGAATATGAAGAAATGGACTTTGATATATAATGAATGTGAGTAGAATGGAATATGAGTAGTGTGGTAAAATGGAAGGGAGATTTGCATGAGTTGTGCACTTCCATTTAGTTACCTTTATACACCTTTGGTTATAAAAAAGGTTTCACATGAGGTTTAATGTGTATAAAGTATGAATGGAAGTCATTTTCAGGTCTCAAAGATGTATGAATGAGAAAATGACCATGACAACAAATTTAAGATGTTTTGAGTGAAGTTACGGCAGAAAAACTGTAGAAAATTTGAAAAATATGAAGGTCAGATTGATCTTATGGGATGAGAGATCGATCTGAAAGAGCCAAAATGAACTTATTTTGAGCTATGGAGCAGGACAGATCGATCTCCAATGGAGTCAGATCGATCTGCTAAGCATTCTGTAATGAGAGGATCGATTTTAAGGCAAATAGATCGATCTCTTTAACTTTCTGTTTGAGACAGATCGATCTCAAGACTCAACATATTGATCTCCTTAAGGGTTCTGTATAGAGCAGATCGATCTCCTACAAGAGGCAAATCGATCTCTAAGAGGAAAATTATCCTTCGACAGATCGATCTCATCAAGGGAGAAGATTGATCTGAGAGTGGTTATGTTAGGTGAAAAGGACTACCAAACGTGCAGAGATCAATCTCTGCAAGGACCAGATCGATCTCATAAGCCTGCATCTATAAAAAAAGCATGGGATTGAGATGAAAACTCAGAACTCTTCCCCCACCAAACCTCACCTGCCATTTTTCCTTAAACCCAAGCTTTCTCACTCTAGAAATCATCACATTTCGGCCAGTTTTGGAAGAAACTCAAGAAGGGAAAGTTGTTCCTTGGAGCAAGGAGAACAATGTCACGACCCAATTCCATTCTCTTTAACCGAAAATCACTAAAAAATTTTTCTCGTTTTACTGTTACCTTACCCGGTCGTGAGCTAACTCACCACACACTATTGGGCTGTGAGTCAATAATAAACACCACATCTCATTCATTCTCAGTTAACTAAAACGATGTCATACATTTGCATTTAATCGTGTACTTATACGAAAACATGTTTTACTGACATCTACATCCCCCATAATTACAACTCAAAGGAATACTGTGCTTTTACATTGTTTAGATACAAAAAGAATCACTGTGTATATACCTCTAAGCGATGAAGATGCAGCAGAGTCCAAAATACCACGCCTCAGTCCTCACTGGGCTACTATGCACGCTCTGTAGGGGGAAAATAGAGAGGGATGAGCAACCACACGCTCAGTAAGGCAATAATGCAAGCATGGTAGATAACTACTCTATCTACATGCTGATAGTGTTATGCATAAATCGTTCATAGTAGGAGCATGAGGAAGTAAAACTATGCCATGTGAGTATACATATATATCATGTATTAAAATCATGTCCATGGGCATATAAAACATGGTAAAAACATCATGTATAAATCATCTCATGTTCGATCTCATTTAAATTCATAAAAAGGGCAATTCATTAAGAAACCTCCTTTTTAAACCCACGTCATAAAACTCTTTCTCAACACATACAATCTCATCACATCAATTCACAATCACAACCTTATTTTCATTTCACAAATCAATTCCATGAGGCTCGACCCCTCCTTTGGGTCTACCTTAAACAATCACAAATCACACTTAGAGATTTAAAATCATGTGGTAGTAAGTAAATCAAGAAAGGAGACAGGTTACTATATCTCAAGTGACTACGTTGGCCAATCGTCACATATCATCCCAGACCACACGGATCCCGGTGTGCGTATCATGCTGGTACGAAGGTGGGTTAGTTCTCCACCAGACTTTCTCAATTCAAGTAACCACCACGCGGTACATCGTACTCCATGTGATATACACGGTACATCGTACTCCGTGGACCCATAACATGGTTGGGGGTGCCTGCCATAGGTCTTATCTACCCCATACCAAGTGTAACCTTTATAGTCTCAAGAGCGCGTGGGAGTAACCTCAAAACTAGGTCCTAGCCCCTCATGGCCTTGCTCGCCCCTGTTGGGTTCCCTGATTCAGGTCCTAGCCCCTCACCCTCGCCCCACTCAAGAGGTCTGTTAGGCCTGTTGGGTTCCCTGAATGGATTATGTTAGGTCCTAGCCCCTCACCCTCACCCCACTCAAGAGGTCTGTTAAGCCTGTTGGGTTCCCTGAACACCAATCCGTATCTCTCACCACGGCCTCATACATACCACAGTGTGAAAACCAGTGCGAGCTACGCTCTAGCGCGAATTCATACATCAAAACCAATCACTTCGTACGAGCAACGCTCTAGTACGGCATTTATGCATAAAAATATGAAGAAACCACATACGAGCATAGCTCCAGTACGGTTATATGCATAAGAAAAACCACTCAAATCCACGTACGAGCGTAAGCTCCAGTACGATTTATAAAATATCGTCACAATTCAAATCAAAGTGTGAGCTAGGCTCAAGCACGTTTCACACAAGTGAAAACATAGAAATCCAGCGCGAGCGAGGCTCTAGCGCGATTTATGTCATGCAAATAAGATAGGCGGCTCATACAAAATCAAACGATCTCGGTAATCGGGTTTAGCACTTCACAAATGCTTTTTCACAACATCAATAAAACACTAGCCAGCCCATCTACAAGCTTGCTTAAAACTAAGCAATTCTGTTTTGAAAAACATCAAAACATTAGATTTATGCAATTATTAGCCTTACTATCCCATTTCTTTACAATACCATTTCAACCACCAAATCTCATACAATTATTCATAGTCACATCCATACATCTTCAAAACACATTTCTATAAATCCATTCACATTTCCAAAGCCCTATACACCCATAAAATACGAGCAGCTACCTCTATATACTTACAGAATTCCCTTACCTGGAATCGCGATGCGTGATTCCACTTCCTTAAGCTGCTTACTCATACGGTTCGATTCGTCTTCAACAACTCTTCGAGACTGTACACAATCATATTTCACATTATATTCGATCCATATAATGCAACCCTTGTGCTTGCTATAGTCAATTTAATCTATAGCCTCTATTAACGATTATATGGCCTCGTTTCATTACTTTACCCATAACTCGAGTCTATGGATCTTTTTAGGCCTATTAACTTATTCCAAATCGATATTAAATCGACATTAAGCTCATAGTGTTCATATTTCATGAATTCCCTTACTATGGCATTTTATCAAGCACATACATACTCATTTTCACAATTTCACTTAAACCCATATTATAACTCCACATAACCATTCCAAATCACCCACATTACTCATTTAACAACTTATCATAACCCATAAACCACCAATTCCCCAAATCATACTTTCTCACACTAGAGGCATTCCATTTTCTAGGTTACATTAGTTTCTAACACAACCTAGGTGCTTCCATCCATACATACTCATGCCAAACAACTCCAAAATCAATTAAATAGACAATGTACTCGGATTGGAGTGTTAGAATCTTACCAAATATGATTTTTCTTCTTGCTCCAAATGTCAATGCCCTTATCTCCTTCAATACCCTCAATGGGATTTTGGGTTCCAACTATGTTGTTCTCCTCCTCAAGATGAACAACTTGATGTCTAATGGTCTCCCCTCAATTCTTGCTGAAAATGGCTGATTTTAGAGAGAGAAAATTAGGTTTTTGGGTTAGAAATGGAAGACTAGTGTTTTTCCCGAAATTTTCAAATTTTCAGCCCTCCTTATATAGAAATAGCTTGAGGAGATCGATCTGGTCCAAGAGGAGATCGATCTGGTCCCCTTAAATCTCTCATTTTCATGAAATTTTAAGCATGAGATCGATCTATCGAAGCATGAGATCGATCTGGTCCCAAACAGAGAGCTAAGGAGATCGATCTGGGTGCTTGAGGATCGATCTTTTCATTACAGAATGCTTAGGAGATCGATCTGGCCCCATTGGAGATCAATCTGCTCTATTCCATTGCCCAAATAAGAGCATTCTGGCTCTTCCAGATCGATCTCTCATCTTACGAGATCGATCTGGCCTTCATACTTTCCAGATTTTCTACAGTTTTCTTGCTGTAACTCATACCAACACATCCTTAATCTGTTGCCATGGCCATTTTCTCATCCATCCACCTTTATAACTTGAAAATGGCATCCATTCATACCTTATGCACATTGAAACTTGTGTGCATTCATTGTATATCCAAAAGTATCATATTCCAAACTAAATGGGAGCTCAACTTCATTCCATTTTACCACACTACTCATTTTGAGTTCCAATCACATTCATCACTTACAAGAACTCATTTCTTCATATTCATACTTAATGAAACTTGTATGTACGTTACAAATCATATTACACATACGTACATTGAATCTATGGACTTACATCGATCATACTTTACATTACAAGTCCATTCACATTCATTACACATTACAACTTTACATATACGGGGTCTCACATTCTCCCCTCCTTCAAGGAATTTGGTCCTCCAAATTAGAACCAAGTCACTCTTCAAAAAGTTGGGGGTACTTCTCCCGTATCAAGTTCTCCAATTCCCATGTGGCCTCTTCTGCCGTGTGATGTTGCCAAAGAACTTTCACTAAGGGGATTGTCTTATTCCGCAACACTTTCTCTTTTCTATCCAATATTCGAACCGACTTCTCAACATACGTCATACTCTCATGGAGCTCCAACGGCTCATATTGTGCCGGGTCCAGGTGATACTTTCGAAACATCGAGATGTTGAAGACGTTGTGGACATTTGTCAAGTCCGGTGACAATGCCAACCTATACACCTTATCTCCCACTCTCTCCAAAATTTCAAAGGGTCCGATATATCTAGGGCTCAACTTGCCCTTCTTACCAAATCTCATAATACTTTTCGATGGTGATACCCTCAGAAACACTGACTCACCCTCATCAAACTCCAGTGGTCTTCGTCTCTTGTCAGCATAACTCTTTTGCCTGCTCTGAGCTGTCCGTAATCTCTCACATATCAACTGGACGTCCTCAGATGCCTGCTGCACTAAGTCTAGAGCAAAAATCTGTCTGTCACCAACCTCTTCCCATCCAATGGGGGAACGGCATCTACATCCATACATTGCCTCATAAGGTGCCATCCCGATACTCGCATGATAGCTATTATTATAAGCGAACTCGGCTAACTGCAGGTGGTCATCCCAGGAGCCTCTAAAATCCAGCACACACGCTCTCAACATATCCTCGAGGGTCTGTATCGTCCTCTCTGATTGCCCATCTGTCAGAGGATGAAAAGCGGTGCTAAAACTCAGTCGGGTCCCCAACGCTTCCTAAAAATGTTCTCAAAAATGGGAAGTGAAGCGGGCATCCCTATCAGAAACAACGCTCACTGGTAAACCATGTAGCCGTACTATCTCTCGAATATACAGGTTCGCCAACTGACTCAATGTATCGGTAGCTCTCATAGCCAAGAAATGGGCGGACTTGGTCAACCGGTCCACAATAACCCATATGGCATCATGACCTCTGCGGGTCCTCGGTAACCCCATCACAAAATCCATGGTGACATGCTCACACTTCCAAGTCGGTATCGGTAGAGGCTGTAATAATCCTGCAGGCTTCTGATGCTCTACCTTCACTTGCTGACAAACAAGACACTTAGTGACATATTCAGCAATGTCTCTTTTCATTCCAAACCACCAATAAACCTTCCAAAGGTTTTGATACATCTTGGTACTTCCCGGATGTATCGTATACTTCGATGAGTGAGCCTCTGATAAAATCATTCTCCTGATCTCAAGATCCTTGGGAATGCATACTCTGCCTTTGAACCTCAATAACCCATCAGCACTCTGCTCAAAATCACTACCTATACCCGTCTGTATCTGCCTCAGCCAATCGATGCATCGTCGATCGCTCTGCTGGGCTTGCTAATACAGCCAATCAACTCTGGCTCTAGTCTCAAACTAGCCATGATCTCAAGTCTCTCGGATCCAGGTGGGGTTACATCCAAACTAAGGTTCGCAAAGTGTTCTAACAATTCATGTTCCCGTATCATCATATAAGACACCAACCCAAGGTTCTTTCTACTCAAAGCATCGGCAACTATATTTACCTTACCCGGGTGGTACATGATTTCACAATCATAGTCCTTCAGGAGTTCGAGCCATCTCTTCTGTCTCATATTCAGCTCTTTCTGTGAGAACAGGTACTTAAGGCTCTTATGATCTGTGAACACCTGAAATTTCTCACCATAGAGATAGTGGCGCCATATTTTCAAAGCAAATACTACAGCCGCCAACTCCAAATCATGTGTCGGGTAGTTCCTCTCATGACCTTTCAACTGTCTAGATCCATAGGCAACTACCTTCCCATCCTGCATAAGCACACAGCCCAGTCCCTGGTGTAATGCATCCGTATACACCGAGAATCCTCCTGAGCGGGTAGGAATGGTGAGAACTGGAGCAGTCGTCGATCGACGCTTAAGCTCCTCAAAACTCCTCTCACATGCCTCATCCCATACAAACTTAACATCCTTACATGTGAGGTGTGTTAACGGAGCAGCTAGTCTGGAGAAACCCTCTATAAATCTTCGATAATATCCTGCCAATCCCAAAAAACTTCTGATCGCAGTAACTGTCTTGGGCTGTTTCCACTGTACAACTGCCTCTATCTTGGATGGATCTACTGATACCCCATCTTTCGACACAACATGGCCCAGAAATGAGATCTGCTCCAACCAAAAGTTACACTTGCTGAGTTTGGCATACAATTTTCTCTCTCGGAGGGTCTACAGAACTATCCTCAAGTGCTCCTCATGATCTTCCCTGGACTTAGAATACACCAATATGTCATCAATGAACACTATTACAAACTTGTCCAGGTATGGCTTGAATATATCATTCATCAGTGCCATAAATGCTGCGGGAGCATTCGTCAATCCAAATGGCATCACCAAAAACTCGTAGTGGCCATAACGGGTACGAAATGCTGTCTTGGATACATCTCCACTCCTGATCCTCAACTGATGGTACCCTGACCGCAGGTCTATCTTAGAAAACACTTCGGCTCCCTGGAGCTGATCCAACAAATCATCGATCCTTGGAAGGGGGTACTTGTTCTTAATGGTGGCCTTATTCAACAATCGGTAATCTATACACAGTCGGAGGATTCCATCCTTCTTCCTTACAAATAGTACCAGTGCTCCCCAAGGTGAGACACTTGGTCTTATAAACCCCTTCTCCAGCAACTCTTGCAGCTGCTTCTTTAGCTCTTCTAACTCTATCGGAGCCATTCTATAGGGTGTTTTCGATATCGGCTCTATACCAGGCACTAACTCTATGTAGAATTCCATGTCCCTTTCAGGTGGTAGTCCTGGTAATTCATCCGAAAAGACATCAGGGTAATCCGTAATTACGGGTATGTCTCTCAATTCCGGGTGTGCCTCATCTATATCGACCACATAGGCAATGAACCCTTCACATTATCCTCTCCATCGTTAGTAACATAAACCATCACTCCACATTCAACATTTATCATAAGCAATAAATTTATCTCTCAAGCATTATGCATTTAAAAATCATACACTTCTATTTACCACAATTATACAAGTTTCATATCATTTCTTTTCATCAAAATTTACAATAAGATTGTCTAATCCTGAAAACATCAATGTTTTGGCATGACAATCCGTAACAACCCGATTGGTAGCCAACCAATCCATTCCCAAGATTACATCAAAATCATTCATATTCAATAAAATCAGATTGGCTATCATTTCCTTCCCCTCTATCTTTAACTCACAATCTCTACATACATGCTCAGTCAATTGACTATCATTCATGGGTGTGGAAATCATCAACATTTTATCCAACAATGTTGGTTTCACATATTCCAACAATTTATGTGCAAAGGAAGGTGATATGAAAGAATGCGTGGCACCAGGATCAAATAATACCAATGCTTCTAAATCAAAGATTTGGATGGTAACTTTAATCACATCCGTCGAAGCATCTGCGGTGTCCTGATCCAGTGCATGTACTCTTCCTCTGTTCACACCCGTAGCCTGTTTCCCTTTCTCCTCAGCTGTAGCCCTCCTCCTCGGGGATGCTGTCTCAACAGGAGCTCCCTCAGGCTCCTTGCCCTTCTGTGGGGCAGTCTCAATCATCTCATTACAGAACCTCGATATATGTCCTGGCCTCCCACACCTAAAACACGAAACATAGGGCATCTGACATGGCCTAGTCCCATGGTATCTCCCACATCTCCTACACTGATCTGTGGTAGGTCGTGGTCCTCCAATAGTTATACCCCTCGGTGCAGTCAAGGCTGGGTATACGGGAGGTCTAGCAGCTCTCTCCTGCACCTCCTTGATCTTAGGTCTCTTCTCAAAATACCTTGGGCCTCCTTTCCTGGCCACTCTATCCTTCCCGGATCTCTTTTGGTCTCTGTCCTTTCTAACACTGATTCTCCCAAGCTCGGAGGCATTTCGCTCAAAGTCTTGCTCACACAACTGAGCATTATGTACAGCCTCCTCATAAGTCATAATGTCGAAGGGAGCTAGCTTAGTCCGGACGGTCAATCTCAATCCATCCATGAACTTCTGTATCTTTCGGGTCTCACTACCCATCGTGTCTGGGTCATATCTCCCCAAGGACATAAACTTGGACTCATACTCGTCCACAGTATGGTTCCCCTGAACCAAATTCATAAATTCCATCCGTAATTTCTTCTGTGCGGTGGCTGGGATATACTGTCTCCTGAAGGCCTTTAGAAATATCTCCCACGAGATCTCAGAGTGTCTGACCCTCAAAATAACCTCGGTGGACCTCCACCAATGCTCGGCCTCACCTTTCAACATAAACACGACAAAGGCTACCTTTTCAGCTGAAGTGCATAAAAAAAACCTATACAGTTTCTCCATCTCATATACCCAATCCTCCGTAACCACTGGGTCCTTCACCCCTCTAAACACTGGGGGTTTCAGCGCTTGAAACTCTCGCAACCTGCTTAAGTCGCAGTCTGTCACGACCCTCAACTTACCAAAATACGTATAAATTTTTTGCATTTTCATGCATCAATCCTTAATCATCCTTCCTCGATCGTGAACAACCACACACTTAACAGTTGGGCTGTGTGTCGACGTCTAACTCACTCCACCATACCAATTCAATTTGAAACACTATTTATGAGTAAACACTTGTATAAATGTATATATATCAGAGTTGTTACATGTGTTTACATTGTTTTACATCCCCAGTGGTTACATACAAAATGCTACTGTGCTATGTCTAGTTTAGATACAAAATAATCAAGGTGTGTATACCTTTAGCGATGGGATGCAGCGAAATTACCAAAAAGGGAACGCCTCCAGTCACGTCCAATCTATACTCAAATCTCTGTAGAGAGGGGGAAAATAAGGGGGTGAGCAAACCACACGCTCAGTAAGGTAATCATGCGAACAGGTAGATACTGCACTATCTACGTGATCGTGATGCCATGCTCAAAAGCATTTAATTCATTGTTTACCTCAAAACATGAGTGTATGATTGTGTTAATGGTATGTAAAGCATTCATGCTATTTAAAATTCAGTGCACATTTCTACTAAAAGCATGGTATAAATCATCATGCATAATTCACAATAAAAGCATGGCATTAAACATCATGCATTTTCACAATAAAGCATGGCATTAAACATCATGCATCCGTGCACTTTAAAAACCATTAACAAATCAATTCATCACTGGTCAGGTCTCGGCCCATCCCTCGGGCTTTCCTGACCCACAATCATTTCAAACATGGATTTAATCTCAAATAGCAGTAGACATGTGAGATAGGCAGTTCAACAATAGGTAATAACCTCAAGGCCTATGTACATAACCTGTGATACCGGCTACACGGATCAGGTGTGCGGGATATCACCACCATCTACTTCCACACGGGAGGTGGGTCAAATCCTACCCGCCGGTCCATAGCAGATCTCGTCCGAAGATGACACATCATAACTCAACACGGTACAATGTACTCCATGCTACATACACGGTACGACGTACTCCGTGTGTAAGACCCCATATATGTATAAGGGTAATGTGTGTAATTGGATCAAATAATATGATTGGACTTGTAATGTAAAGTATGATCGATGTAAGTCCATGGATTCAATGTATGTATGTGTAATATAAATTGTAACGTACATACAAGTTTCATTGAGTATGAATACGGAGAAATGTGTTCTAGCAAGTGATGGATGTGATTGAGACTCAAGATGAGTAGTGTGGTAAAATGGAATGGAGTTATGCTTCCATTTGGTTTTATGTAGCATACCTTTGAACATACAATGAATGCACACAAGTTTCAATGTGTATAAGGTATGAATGGATGCCATTTTCAAGTTATAAAGGTTGATGGATGAGAAAATGGCCATGGCAATAGATTAATGATGTGTTGGTGTGAGTTGCACCAAGGAAACTGCAGGAAATTTGGAAAACAGGAGGCCCAGATCGATCTCATAGGATGAGAGATCGATCTGGAAGAGCCAGAATGCTCTTAGTTGGGCGAAAGAATAGAGCAGATCGATCTCCAATGGAGCCAGATCGATCTCCCAAGCATTCTATAGTGGAAAGATCGATCCCCAAGCACCCAGATCGATCTCCTTAGCTCTCTGTTTGGGACCAAATCGATCTCATGCTTCGACAGATCGATCTCATGCTTCAACAGATCGATCTCATTGCGTCGACAGATCGATCTCAGGCTTAAAAATGCCGTGAAAAAGAGGGATTTTAAGGGACCAGATCGATCTCCTCTTGGACCAGATCGATCTCCTCAAGCCATTTCTATATAAGGAGAGCTGAAAAATCTGGAAATCTCGGAAAAACATTTAACCTTACAATCTCAACCCAAAAACCTAACTTTCCCTCTCTAAAATCAGCCATTTTCAGTGAGATTTGGAGAGAGATCATTAGAGGCAAAGTTGTTCCTATCAAGGAGAAGAACAACATAGTGAGAGGGTATTTTTCCATTTTTGGAATTGAAGAAGTTAAGGGCATTACCATTGGAGCAAGAAGAGAAATCATATTGGTAAGATTCTAATACTCCAATCCAAATGCATTAGCTATTTAATTGATTTTGGAGTTGATTGGTATGAGTATTGATGGATAAACTACTTAGGAATGTAGTGAAATTGGTGTGACCTAAAAATCTAAAATGGGTATAATGTGAGGATATGTGGGATTGAATGAACTTATGGTTTATGGCATGCTAAAGTTGTTATTGGGGTAATGTTATGATTTTAGATGGTTAGATGGAATTACATGGTGAGTTGGAAGAATTGTGAAAATGGATATGTATGTGATGGATAAATGCCATAGTGAGGGAATTCATGGAATATGAACACTATGAGCTTAATGTCGATTTAACATCGATTTTAAATAAGTTAATAGGCCTAAGAAGATCCATAGACTCGAGTTATGGATAAAGTAATGAAACGAGGCCAAATAAGCTTTAATAGAGGCTATAGATTAAATTGACTATAGCAAGCACAAGGGTTGCAATATATGGATCGAATATAATGCGGGATATGATTTTGTGCAGTCCCGAAGAGTTCATTGAAGGCGAACCGAATCGAACGAGTAAGCAGCTTAAGGAAGTGGAATCACGCCTCGCGATTCCAGGTAAGGGAATTTTGTGAGTATATAGAGGTAGCTGCTCGTACTTTGAACTTGTGGGTGAATATTGGGTGTTGTATGAAATGCATGAATTGCTCAAATAAATGATTGATGGTATTCGTGAGTGACGATGAGTATATGCATGGTTTTGGATTTGAAGTGGATTTTATGAAATGGGATAGTAAGGCTAATAATTGCATAAATCTAATGTTTTGATGTTTTTTCCAAAACGAATTGCTTGGTTTTAAGCAAGCTTGTAGATAGGTCGGCTAGTATTGTATTGTTGTTGTGGAAAAGCATTTGTGAGTGCTAAACCCGAATTGCCGGGATTGATAAATTGTATATGAGCCGCCTATCACATTTGTATGACATAAATCGCGCTAGAGCCTCGCTCGCGCTGGATTTCTATGTTTTCATTTGTATGAAACGTGCTGGAGCCTAGCTCGCACCTTGATTTGGAAACTATAATGATATTTATAAACCGTACTAGAGCTTCTGCTCGTACGTGGATTTTGAGTGGTTGTCTTATGAGTATAACCGTACTAAAGCTATGCTCGTACGCGCCTCTTTATGAGAAGATGCATGATGCATGAGTCGTGCTAGAGCTTTGCTCGCACAAGTTTGCACGAGGGGATACGTATAAGGTTGTGAAAGTGGGTAAGATCCTTAAGTCTTACATCCTTAAGCCAACATCCTTAAGCCCAAAGAGGCGGGGAGGCTCTGTTAGGCGTGGAGGCTCTGTTCGGTGGGGAGGCTCTCTTACGGTGGGATCCTTAAGCCAACATCCTTAAGCCCAGGAGGGGCGGGGAGGCTCTGTTAGGCAGGGAGGCTCTCCTACATGGGTACGGTAAGATCCTTAAGCCCTACATCCTTAAGCCAACATCCTTAAGCCCAAAGAGGCGGGGAGACTCTGTTAGGCGGGGAGGCTCTGTTCGGTAGGGAGGCTCTCTTACGAAAGGATCCTTAAGCCCTACATCCTTAAGCTAACATCCTTAAGCTCGAGGAGGTAGGGAGGCTCTGTTAGGCGGGGAGGCTCTGTTCGGCAGGGAGGCTCTCCATCACGGATATGGGAAACTCATGGTATGGGGTAGGTAAGACCTAGGAATGGCACCCCCAATCACGATATGAGTTGCGGAGTACGCTGTACCGTGTATATCACATGGAGTACGATGTACCGCATGATGGTTATGTGATGAGAAAGTCTGGCAAGGGATAATCCATCTTCGTGCCAGCATGATACCCCGCACATCTGGATGCGTGTGGTCTGGGATGATTTATGATGTAATGGTTCACATAGGCACTTTTGATATAGTGACCTAGATTTATACACATGCGTGAATTGTGGAAATGAAAATGTGTTTGTGATTGTGAGTTGATTTGGTGGTGTTTATGATGTTGGTTTAAAAAGGGGGTTTCTTAATGAATTACCCTTTTTATGAATTTAAATGAGATTGAGCATGAGATGATTTATACATGATGTTTTTACCATGTTTTATATGCCAATGCACATGACTTTGATACATGATATATATGTATATTTACATGGCATAGTTTTATTCCTCATGCTCCTACCATAAATGATTTATGCATAACACTATCAGCATGTAGATAGAGTAGTTATCTACCATGCTTGCATTATTGCCTTACTGAGCGTGTGGTTGCTCATCCCACTCTATTTTCCCCCTTACAGAGCGTGCATAGTAGCCCAGTGAGGACTGAGGCGTATTATTTTGGACTCCGCTGCATCTCCATCGCTAAGAGGTATATACACAGTGATTCTTTTTGTATCTAAACAATGTAAAAGCACAGTATTCTTTTGAGTTGTACTTATGGGGGATGTAAATGTCAGTAAAACATGTATTCGTATAAGTACACGATTAAATGTACCTGTATGACATCGTTTTAATTAATTGAGAATGAATGAGATGTGGTGTTTATTATTGGCTCACAGCCCAACAGTGTGTGGTGAATTTAGTTCACGACCGGGTAAGGTAACAGTAAAACGCGAAAAATTTTCAGTGATTTTCAGTTAAAGAGAATGGATTTGGGTCGTGACACCGTGGACCTAATCAACACATCATATCACGCCACATCTCAAACGCACGTGTGAGCCTATTTAATCGGGGCGACCTCTTGTCTATCCGAAGCTCCTAACACGGCTAACTAATCATGTCAACACAATGCACATGTGAGCCTATTTAATCGATGTGACACCCAGTCTACTCGAAGCTCCAAACACGGCAACATACAAGGTGGGCATCCAGTGCGAGACAAACTCGAGCACAATGCCAAAACAATTATGAAATCCATGTGAAAACTAGTGCCTCTTGCACTCTTTCATACTCACGAAATCATGTAGGTGGCTCAAAACTTGCAAAATATGATTAGCAAAACCAAAACACACTCATCTCTTTTGCAAATCATTTCAATATTAGCCAACCTACCAATCATTTGCTAAAAAGCAATAAAACATGATTTTCAAAGCAATATGCTTTTGTTTTCATGCACATTTCTCAAACTCCCAACTTTTACCCTTCAATGACCCAACAACATTTCCTAGTCTCATGCATTCTAGCAAAACATTTAAGCGCCCAAATTGTGCACAGATATCTCTAAGAGTCCACACAATTCCCTTACCTCGATTTACTTGGTGTGACGCCTTTCCTTTTAGCTTCTCACGCTCTTGGCCCAACTCGCCTCGACGTATCCTCGGAAGCTGCGATTCATTCATTAAATCGATTGAGTTAATGTATTTAACCCATAATTGACCTCACTAGTCAATATTATTCACTTATGCATTTTACAAATGCCTTAATCCACATTTTACCTCTTTTAGGTAAATCTCACAATTTATCCACTAACCACATCTTAAAATCATACCACAACACTATAAATAACTTTTACATATCTCATTCATCATTAATCTCCATACATTCCACTTTCTCACACTAAACCACTTCTAGGTCAAAATCATTCCAATGCATTTAGATAGTTTCTAACCATCCATACTCATGCCAAACAACTCCAAAATCAATTAAATAAACAATGCACCATAGTTGGAGTGTTAGAATCTTACCAAAATTGATTTCTCTTCTTGCTCCAATGGCAATGCCCTTAACTCCTTCAATACCAACAATGAGAAAATGCTTTCCAACTATGTTGTTCTTCTCTTTGATAGGAACAACTTTGTCTCTAATGGTCTCTCTTCAAACCTCACTGAAAATGGCTGATTTTTGAGAGAAAATGTTAGGTTTTTGGGTTGAAAGTGGAAGGTTCGTGTTTTTCTCGAAATTTTCTGATTTCCAGCACTCCTTATATAGAATTAGCTTGAGGAGATCGATCTGGTCCAAGAGGAGATCGATCTGGTCCCTTAAAATCCCTCTTTTTCACGACATTTTTAAGCCTGAGATCGATCTGTCGAAGCATGAGATCGATCTGTCGAAGCATGAGATCGATCTGCTCCCAAACAGAGAGTTAAGGAGATCGATCTGGTCCATTGGAGATCGATCTGCTCTATTCTTTTACCCAAATAAGAGCATTCTGGCTCTTCCAGATCGATCTCTCATCCCATGAGATTGATCTGCCCTTCAAAATTTCCAGATTTTCTGCAGTTCCTCTGCAACAACCTTTACCAAACATCCTTAATTTGCTACCATGATCATTTCCTCATTCATTCATCTTTGAGTCTTGAAAATGGCATCCATCCTCACTTCATACGCATTAAAACTTGTGTAGAATCTTTGTATGACCAATGGTACTTAATATAAACAAGAATGGAAGTGCACATCTTATGCAATTCTACTTCCATTTTACCAAACTACTCATAATCCATTCTACACACATTCTCCACATGTTTAAGTCCATTTCTTCACATTCATACATAATATGTAACTTGTGTGTACAATTACCACTCTCATTACAAGTGTGTACATTACTTATGGACTTACATCACATATACTTCACTTATGAATTCATAGTACAACTCTATTTACATTTCTATGTACATATATACCCTTATACATATACGGGGTCTCACACAGTCATACCCCAAATCACTACCGCTCTGCTGTGGAGCGATAGGAGAATCTGTATCCTGTACTGGAGGTGGTGTAGCAGTAGCAGTCTCTGTAGTCTGAGGTCTCTCCGTCTCTGCAGCTGCCTGTTCAGTAGTAGGCTGTGCCGCGGGACCTCGTCAGTCATCGACGCCCAAGGCCTGTGTGACTATCTCCACCAAATTCTCAATACTTCGATCTAACCTAGCGAAGCGAGCCTCAATATCCTCTGCTCTCTCAGCAGGATTCTATGGAGCCTGCTCAGTCTGTGGCTCCGCATGGCTCTCAGGCCTACCTCTACGGCCTCTAGCACGTGCTCTCGCCCCTCTACCTTTGCGTGTAACTGGCATAGCGCCTAACTTCTTGTATTGTAATAATTTATTAAGCTCAATCCATCATGGTATACATAGTTATATCTAAACAAAAGCACAGTACTATGGGGATGTACTTTCCTACGTTTTATTAATGACTCACATCAGGCCAACATAGCTCTAATACCAATCTCTGTCACGACCCAATTCCATTCTCTTTAACCGAAAATCACTAAAAAAATTTTCGCGTTTTACTGTTACCTTACCCGATCGTGAGCTAACTCACCACACACTGTTGGGCTGTGAGTCAATAATAAACACCACATCTCATTCATTCTCAGTTAACTAAAACAATGTCATACATTTGCATTTAATCGTGTACTTATACGAAAACATGTTTTACTGACATCTACATCCCCCATAATTACAACTCAAAGGAATACTGTGCTTTTACATTGTTTAGATACAAAAAGAATCACTGTGTATATACCTCTAAGCGATGGAGATGCAGCGGAGTCCAAAATACCACGCCTCAGTCCTCACTGGGCTACTATGCACGCTCTGTAGGGGGAAAATAGAGAGGGATGAGCAACCACACGCTCAGTAAAGCAATAATGCAAGCATGGTAGATAACTACTCTATCTACATGCTGATAGTGTTATGCATAAATCGTTCATAGTAGGAGTATGAGGAAGTAAAACTATGCCATGTGAGTATACATATATATATCATGTATTAAAATCATGTCCATTGGAATATAAAACATGGTAAAAACATCATGTATAAATCATCTCATGCTCGATCTCATTTAAATTCATAAAAGGGCAATTCATTAAGAAACCTCCTTTTTAAACCCACGTCATAAAACTCTTTCTCAACACATACAATCTCATCACATCAATTCACAATCACAACCTTATTTTCATTTCACAAATCAATTCCATGAGACTCGACCCCTCCTTCAGGTCTACCTTAAACAATCACAAATCACACTTAGAGATTTAAAATCATGTAGTAGTAAGTAAATCAAGCAAGGAGACAGGTTACTATATCTTAAGTGACTACATTGGCCAATCGTCACATATCATCCCAGACCACACGGATCCCGGTGTGCGGGGTATCATGCTGGTACGAAGGTGGGCTAGTTCTCCGCCAGACTTTCTCAATTCAAGTAACCACCACGCGGTACATCGTACTCCATGTGATATACACGGTACATCGTACTCCGCAGACCCATAACATGGTTGGGGGTGCCTGCCATAGGTCTTATCTACCCCATACCAAGTGTAACCTTTATAGTCTCAAGAGCACGTGGGAATAACCTCAATACCAGGTCCTAGCCCCTCATGGCCTTGCTCACCCCTGTTGGGTTCCCTGATTCAAGTCCTAGCCCCTTACCTTCACCCCACCCAAGAGGTCTGTTAGGCCTGTTGGGTTCCCTGAATGGATTATGTCAGGTCCTAGCCCCTCACCCTCACCCCACTCAAGAGGTCTGTTAAGCCTGTTAGGTTCCCTGAACACCAACCCGTATCTCTCACCACGACCTCATACATACCACAGTGTGAAAACCAGAGCGAGCTACGCTCTAGCGCGAATTCATGCATCAAAACCAATCACTTCGTACGAGCAACGCTTTAGTACGGCATTTATGCATAAAAATATGAAGAAACCACGTACGAGCATAGCTCCAGTACAGTTATATGCATAAGAAAAACCACTCAAATCCACGTACGAGCGTAAGCTCCAGTACGGTTTATAAAATATCGTCACAATTCAAATCAAAGTGCGAGCTAAGCTCAAGCACGTTTCACACAAGTGAAAACATAGAAATCCAGCGCGAGCGAGGTTCTAGCGTGATTTATGTCATGCAAATACGATAGGCGGCTCATACACAATCAAACAATCCCGACAATCGGGTTTAGCACTTCACAAATGCTTTTTCACAACATCAATAAAACACTAGCTGGCCCATCTACAAGCTGGCTTAAAACCAAGCAATTTCGTTTTGAAAAACATCAAAACATTAGATTTATGCAATTATTAGCCTTACTATCCCATTTCTTTACAATACCATTTCAACCACCAAATCTCATACAATTATTCATAGTCACATCCATACATCTTCAAAACACATTTCTATAAATCCATGCACATTTCCAAAGCCCTATACACCCACAAAATACGAGCAGCTACCTCTATATACTTACAATTGATTTAATGAATGAATCGTAGCTTTCGAGGATACGCCGAGGCGAGTTGAGCCATGAGCGTGAGAAGCTAAAAAGAAAGGAGTCACACCAAGTAAATCGAGGTAAGGGAATTGTGTGAACTCTTAGAGATATCTGTGTGCAACTTGGGCGCATTAAATGCTTTGCTAGAATGCATGAGATATTAGGAAATGATGTTGGGTGATCGAAGGGCAAAGTTGGGAGTTTGATAAAATGTGCATGAAAACAAAAGCATATTGCTTTGAAAATCATGTTTTATTGCTTTTTAGCAAATGATTGGTAGGTTGGCTAACATTAAAATGATTTGCAAAAGAAATGAGTGTGTTTTGGTTTTGTTAACTATACTTTGCAAGTTTTGAGCCACCAACATGATTTCGTGAGTATGAAAGCATGCTAGAGTATGACTCGCATGAGATTTGACATGTTTTATACACATGAGTGCAAGAGGCACTAGTTTTCACATGGAATTCATAATTGTTTTGGCATTGTGCTTCGAGTTTGTCTCGCACTGGATGCCCACCTTGCATGTTGCCATGTTTGGAGCTTCGAGTAGACTGGGTGTCACATCGATTAAATAGGCTCACACGTGCATTATTTTGACATGATTAGTTAGCCGTGTTAGGAGCTTCGGGTAGACAAGAGGTCGTATCGATTAAATAGGCTCACACGTGCGTTTGAGATGTGGCGTGATATGATGTGTTGATTGGGTCCATGGAATACGTTGTACCGTGCATGTGGCATGGAGTACATTGTACCGTGTTGAGATGTGATGTGCCGTCTTCGGACGAGATCTGCTATGGACCGGTGGGTAGGATTTGACCCACCTCCCGTGTGGAAGCAAATAGTGGTGATATCCCGCACACCTGATCCGTGTAGCCGGTATCACAGGTTATGTACATAGGCCTTGAGGTTATTACCTGTTGTTGAACTGCCCATCTCACATGTCTATTGCTTGAGAATAAATCCATGTTTGAAATGATTTGTGGGTCAGGAAAGTCCGAGGGATGGGCCGAGACCTGACTAGTGATGAATTGATTTGTTAATGGTTTTTAAAGTGCACGGATGCATGATGTTTAATGCCATGCTTTATTGTGAAAATGCATGATGGTTAATGCCATGCTATTTGAGAAAAATGCATGATGGGTAATGCCATGCTTTTATTGTGAATTATGCATGATGATTTATACCATGCTTTGAGTTGAAATGTGCACTAGATTTTAATAGCATGAATGCTTTACATACCATTAACACAATCATACACTCATGTTTTGAGATAAATGATGAATTAAATGCTTTTGAGCATGGCATCATGATCACGTAGATAGTGCAGTATCTACCTGTTCGCATGATTGCCTTACTGAGCATGTGGTTTGCTCACCCCCCTTATTTTTCCCCTCTCTACAGAGATTTGAGTATAGAGTGAGCGTGACTAGAGGCGTTCCCTTTTGGGTAATCCGTTGCATCCCATCGCTAAAGGTATACACACTGTTGAAATTTTGTATCTAAACTTATGATAGCACAGTAGCATTTTGTATGTAACTATTGGGGATGTAAAACAATGTAAACACATGTAACAACTCTGATATATATACATTTATACAAGTGTTTACTGATGAATAATATACAAATTGAATTGGTATGGTAGAGTGAGTTAGACATCGACACACAGCCCAACTGTTGAGAGTGTGGTTGTTTACGATCCAGGAAGGATGATTTATAATCGATGCATGAAAATGCGAAAAATTTGTACGTATTTTGGTAAGTTGAGGGTCGTGACAAGTTACTTATACAAAACATGTTTTACTGACATCTACATCCCCCATAATTCTAACTCAATCATTATAGTGCCATTACATTATTTAGATACAAAAAGAATCTTTTGTATATACATTTCGGTGATGGAAGCAGTGGATGTCTAAAAACACAATGCCTCAGTCCTCACTGGGCTACTATGCACGCTCTGTAGGAGGGGGAAAATAGAGAGGGATGAGCTGTGAGACCCCGTATATGTATAATAGTATATATGTACATAGAAATGTAAATTAAGTGATGTATATGTGATGTAAGTCCATAAGTTAATGTACACGCTTGTAATAAGAGTTGTGATGGTACATACAATTTACATTATGTATGAATGTAAAGAAATGGACTTAAGCATGTGGAGAATATGAGTAGAATGGATTATGAGTAGTGTGGTAAAATGGAAGTAGAATTGCATAAGTTGTGCACTTCCATTTGATTTATATCATGTAACTTTGGATATACAAAGGTTCTACACAAGTTTTAATATGTATGAAGTGAGGATGGATGCCATTTTCTAGTCTCAAAGATGATTGGATGAGAAAATGATCATGGCAACAAAATATATGAAGTTTGGTAAGTGTTGCTGCAGAAGAACTGCAGAAAATCTGAAAACTATGAAGGGCAGATCGATCTCATGGGATGAGAGATCTGGAAGAGCTAGAATGCTCTTATTTGGGCAATGGAATAGAGCAGATCGATCTCCAATGGAGCTAAATCGATCTCCTAAGCATTCTGTAATGAAAAGATCGATCCTTAAGCACCCAGATCGATCTCCTTAGCTCTCTGTTTGGGAGCAGATCGATCTCATACTTTGACAGATCGATCTCATGCTTAAAATACCGTGAAAAAGAAGGATTTAAGGGGACCAGATCGATCTACCCTTGGACCAGATCGATCTCCTCAAGCTATTTCTATATAAGGAGTGTTGAAAATCTAAAAATTTCGAGAAAAACACTAACCTTCCACTTTCAACCCAAAAACCTAACTTTCTCTCTCTAAAATCAGCCATTTTCAATAAGATTTGAAGAGAGATCATTAGAGGCAAAGTTGTTCCTATCAAAGAGGAGAACAACATAGTTGGAAGGCATTTTCCCATTATTGGTATTGAAGGAGCTAATGGCATTGTCATTTGGAGCAAGAAGAGAAATCAAATTGTGTAAGATTCTAACACTCCAACTATGGTACATTGTCTATATAATTGATTTTGGAGTTGTTTGACATGAGTGTGGATGGTTAGAAACTATCTAAAATGCATTGGAATGATTATGACCTAGAAATGGTCTAGAGTGAGAAAGTGGAATGTATGGAGATTAATGATGAATGAGATAAGTAGAAGTTATTAATAGTGTTGTGGTATGATCTTAAGATGTGGTTAGTGGATAAATTGTGAGATTTACCTAAAAGAGGTAAATGTGGATTAAGGCATTTGTAAAATGCATAAGTGAATAATATTGACTAGTGAGGTCAATTATGGGTTAAAAATATTAACTCAAGTGATTGAATGAATGAATCGCAGCTTCCGAGGATACGTCGAGGCGAGTTGAGCCAAGAGTGTGAGAAGCTAAAAGGAAAGAAGTCACACCAAGTGAATCGAGGTAAGGGAATTGTGTGAACTCTTAGAGATATTTGTGCTCAACTTGGGCACATTAAATGCTTTGCTAGAATGCATGAGACATTAGGAAATGATGTTAGGTGATTGAAGGGCAAAAGTTGGGAGTTTGACAAAATGTGCTTGAAAACAAAAGTATATTGCTTTGAAAATTATGTTTTATTGCTTTTTAGCAAATGATTGGTAGGTTGGCTAACATTGAAATGATTTGCAAAAGAAATGAGTGTGTTTTGGTTTTGTTAACCATATTTTATAAAGTTTTGAGCCACCTACATGATTTCGTGAGTATGAAAGCGTGCTAGAGTATGACTCGCATGAGATTTGATGTGTTTTATACACATGAGTGCAGGCACTAGTTTTCACATGGAATTCATATTTGTTTTGGCATTGTGCTTAGAGTTTGTCTCGCACTGGATGCCCACCTTGTATGTTGCCGTGTTTGGAGCTTCGAGTAGACTGAGTGTCACATCGATTAAATAGGCTCACACATGCATTGTTTTAATATGATTAATTAGCCGTGTTAGGAGCTTCAGGTAGACAAGAGGTCATACCGATTAAATAGGCTCACACGTGCGTTTGAGATGTGGCGTGATATGATGTGTTGATTGGGTCCACAGAGTATGTTGTACCGTGCATGTAGCATGGAGTACGTTGTACCGTGTTGAGTTGTGATGTGCCGTCTTCGGACGAGATCTGCATTGGATCGACGGGTAGGATTTGACCCACCTCTCGTGTGGAAGCAGATAGTGGTGATATCCCGCACACCTGATCCATGTAGCCGGTATCACAGGTTATGTACATAGGCCTTAAGGTTATTACCTGTTGTTGAACTGCCTATCTCACATGTTTACTGCTATTTGAGAATAAATTCATTTTTGAAATGATTTGTGGGTTAGGAAAGTCCGAGGGATGGGCCGAGACCTGACCAGTGTTGAATTGATTTGTTAATGGTTTTTAAAGTGCACGGATGCATGATGTTTAATGCCATGCTTTATTGTGAAAATGCATGATGGTTAATGCCATGCTTTATTGTGAAAATGCATGATGGTTAATGCCATGCTATTTGAGAAAATGCATGATGGGTAATGCCATGCTTTTATTGTGAATTATGCATGATGATTTATACCATGCTTTGAGTTGAAATGTGCACTGGATTTTAATAGCATGAATGCTTTACATACCATTAACACAATCATACACTCATGTTTTGAGATAAATGATGAATTAAATGCTTTTGAGCATGGCATCACGATCACGTAGATAGTGCAGTATCTACCTATTCGCATGGTTGCCTTACTGAGCATGTGGTTTGCTCACCCCCTTATTTTTCCCCTCTCTACAGAGATTTGAGTATAGAGTGAGCGTGACTGGAGGCGTTCCCTTTTTGGTAATCTGCTGTATCCCATCGCTAAAGGTATACACACTGTTGAAATTTTGTATCTAAACTTACGATAGCACAGTAGCATTTTTGATGTAACTATTGGGGATGTAACAACTCTGATATATATACATTTATACAAGTGTTTACTTACGAATAATATACAAATTGAATTGGTATGGTGGAGTGAGTTAGACGTCGACACACAGCCCAACTGTTGAGAGTGTGGTTGTTCATGATCAAGGAAGGATGACTAATAATTGATGCATGAAAATGCGAAAAATTTGTATTTTGGTGAGTTGAGGGTCGTGACATGAGCAACCACACGCTTAGTAAGGCAATAATGCAAGCATGGTAGACAACTACTCTATCTACATGCTGATAGTATTATGCATAAATCTTTTATAATAGGAGCATGAGGAATAAAACTATGATGAGTATACATATATATCATGTATCCAAAATCATGTAAAAATTGGCATATAAAACATGGAATATCAACATGTAAATCTGTCTCATGCTCATTCTCACTTAATCTCATAAAAAAAAGGCAATTCTTGTATGAAACATCCTTTTGAATCCCTCTATTTCTCATACACATACAATCCCATCACAAATCATTTTCTCAATCACAAACATCATTGCCAATTCACAATTCAAATCTCACAAGGCTCGACCCCTCCCTCGGGTCTACCTTGGACAATTATAATCACACATATGTAATAAAAACCAGGTCACTATATTAAAAGTGCCTATGTGGACCAACTACATCATAAATCATCCCAGACCACAAGCATCTAGGTGTGCGGGGTATCGTACTGGCACGAAGGTGGATTATCCCTCGCCAGACTTTCTCATCACATAACCATCGCGCGGTACATCGTACTCCATATGATATACATGGTACAACGTACTCCGCAGACTCATATCGTGATTGGGGGTGTCATTCCTAGGTCTTACCTATCCCATACCAAGACTTTTCCATATCCATGTAGGAGAGCCTCCCTGCCGAACAGAGCCTCCCCCGGCCTCCAGGGCTTAAGGATGTTGGCTTAAGGATCCTTCTGTACCCATGTAGGAGAGCCTCCCCGCCCCCTCCAGGGCTTAAGGATGTTGGCTTAAGGATCCTTCTGTACCCATGTAGGAGAGCCTCCCCGCCCCTTCCAGGGCTTAAGGATGTTGGCTTAAGGATCCTTCTGTAAGAGAGCCTCCCCGCCTCCTCGGGCTTAAGGATGTTAGCTTAAGGATGTAGGGCTTAAGGATCTTACCGTAAGAGAGCCTCCCCACCGAACAGAGCCTCCCTGCCTAACAGAGCCTCCCCGCCTCCTCTGGCTTAAGGATGTTGGCTTAAGGATGTAGGGCTTAAGGATCTTACCAACTTTCACGACCTCATACGTATCACAATGTGCAAACTTATGTGACCAAAGCTCTAGCATGACTCATGCATCCTATCATAAAGAGACCATGTACGAGCATAGCTCTAGTACGGTTATAATCATAAGAAAAACCACTCGAAAGCCACATACGAGCAGAAGCTCCAGTACGGTTTATAATCATCATCATAGTTTCCAAATCAAGGTGTGAGCTAAGCTCCAGCACGTTTTATACAAATGAAAACATCGAAATCTAGCGCAGCAAGGTTCCAGCGCGAATTAAATCACATACACATGATAGGTGGCTCACATACATTTAAAACATCTCAAAACATGTTTAGCGCCTCACATGGGCTATTTCACAACATCATTCAAGTACTAGCCAGCCTATCCTTTTATATGCTCAAATCAAAGCATTGTGCGTTGTGAAAACATTCAAAACACGTGATTTATGCAATTATTAGCCTTACTATCCCTTTTTATACATCCATATAAACCAAATCATATACGTACTCATAATTGTTCACATACCTCATCAACCACTTTTCCAAACAATCATGCAAATTTACAACACCCTATATACCCACAAAATATGAGCAGCTACTTCTATATACTCACAAAATTCCCTTACATGGAATCGCGACAGGTGATTCTGTTTCCTTAATGCTGCTCACTCGTACGGTCCGATTCATCTTCAACAAACTCTTCGGGACTGCACACAATCATATTTCACATTATATTCGATCCATATAATAGGACATCGTGCTTCACTATAGTCAATTCGACTTATAGTTTCTATTAACGCTCATAAGGCCTTGTTTCATTTCTCGAGTCTATGGATTCCTTTTAGGCTTATTAAGCTCATAGTGTTCATATTTCATGAATTCCCTCACTACGGCATTTATCAAGCATTTACATACTCATTTTCACAATTCCTCCAAACTCATAATGTGGTTTCATTTAACAATCACAAATCATTTACATCACTCTAATAGCTACTTTAGCATACCCATAATTCATCAACTCATTTGACTTTCACTTTCTCACACTAGGTTAAATCCATTTTCTAGGTTACATTAGTTTCTAACATAGCCTAGGTGTTTCCAACCATCCATACTCATGCCAAACAACTCCAAAATCAATTAAATAGACAATGTATCAAAGTTGGTGTGAGACCCCGTACATGTATAGTTGTAATGTGTGTAATTGGATCAATGAATGCCAATGGACTTGTAAGGTATATTGTAATTGATGTAAGTCCATGGATTCAAAGTACATATGTGTAATATGATTTGTAATGTACATACAAGTTTCAATGAGTATGAATATGAAGAAATGAGTTCTTGTAAGTGATGGATGTGATTGAAACTCAAAATGAGTAGTGTGGTAAAATGGAATGAAGTTAAGCTCTCATTTAGTTTGGAATGTGATACTTTTGGATATACAAGTAATGCACACAAGTTTCAATGTGCATAAGGTATGAATGGATGCCATTTTCAAGTCATTAAGGTGGATGGATAAGAAAATGACTATGGCAGCAAATTAAGGACAATTGGGTGTGAGTTGCAGCAGGAAAACTGCAAAAAATTTGGAAAACATGAAGGCCAGATCGATCTCATAGGATGAGAGATCGATCTGGAAGAGCTAGAATGCTCTTATTTGGGCAATGGAATAGAGCAGATCGATCTCTAATGGGGCCAGATCGATCTCCTAAGCATTCTGTAATGAAAAGATCGATCCTCAAGCATACAGATCGATCTCTTTAGCTCTCTGTTTGGGAGCAAATCGATCTTATGCTTCGACAGATTGATCTCATGATTAAAATGTAGTGAAAATGAGAGATTTAAGGGGACCAGATCGATCTCCTCTTGGACCAGATCAATCTCCTCAAGTGATTTCTATAAAAGGAGTGCTGAAAATCTAAAAATTTTGGGAAAAACACCAATCTTCCATTTCTAACCAAAAAACCTAACTTTCTCTCTCTAAAATCAGCTATTTTCAGTAAGATTTGAGGAGAGGCCATTAGACACTAAGTTATTCATCTTGAGGAAGAGAACAACATAGTTGGAACCCAAAATCCCATTGTTGGTATTGAAGGAGATAAGGGCATTGGCATTTAGAGCAAGAAGAAAAATCAGATTTTTGGTAAGATTCTAATACTCCAATCAAAGTACATTGTTTATTTAAGTGATTTTGGAGTTGAGTTGAATGTGTATTGATGGATAAATTATCTAGGGATGTGGTGGATTTAGTGGACCTAGAAAACCTAGAATGGGTATAATGTGAGAGGATATGGGTTGAATGAGTTTATGATTTATGGGCATGCTAAAGTTATATTGAGGTAATGTCTATGATTTTAGACGGTTAAATGGAATTACATTGTGAGTTTGGAGGAATTGTGAAAATGAGTATGTATATGCTTAATAAATGCCATAGTGAGGGAATTCATGAAATATGAACACTATGAGCTTAATGTCGATTTAATATCGATTTGGAATAAGTTAATAAGCCTAAAAAGATCCATAGACTCGAGTTATGGGTAAAGTAATGAAACGAGGCCTCATAAACGTTAATAGAGGCTATAGATTGAATTGACTATAGCAAGCACAAGGGTTGCATTATATGGATCGAATATAATGTGAAATATGATTGTGTGTAGTCCCGAAGAGTTCATGAAGACGAATCGGACCACACGAGTGAGCAGTGCTAAGGAAACGGAATCACGCGTCGTGATTCCAGGTAAGGGAATTCTGTGGGTATATAGAGGTAGCTGCTCGTATTTTGTGGGTATATAGGGCTTTGGAAATGTGCATGGATTTATAGAAATGTATTTTGACGATGTATGGATGTGACTATGAATAATTGTATGAGATTTTGTGGTTGAAATGATATGGTAAAGAAAAGGGATAGTAAGGCTAATAATAATTGCATAAATCAAGTGTTTTGAATGCTTTCACAAAACATGTGTTTAGTTTTAAACGAATTGATAGATAGGTTGGCTATTGTGGTTTGATGTTTGTGATAGCACATGTGAAGTGTCAAATATGTTTTGAGATTAGTTTTGAAAGCTTATGAGCCGCCTATCATGTTTATGTGAATTAAATCATGCTGGAGCCTAGCTCGCACCGAGTATTGATGTTTTCATTTGTATGAAACGTGCTGGAACTTAGCTCGCACCTTGATTTGGAAACTATGATGATGTTTATAAATCGTACTGGAGCTTCTGCTAGTACGTAGCTTTTGAGTGGTTTGTCTTATGAGTATAACCATACTAGAGCTATGCTCGTACGCGATCTCTTTATGATAGGATGTATGAGTCGTGCTAGAGCTTTGCTCACACAAGTTTGCACATTGTGATACGTATAAGGTTGTGAAAGTTGGTAAGATCCTTAAGCCCTACATCCTTAAGCTAACATCCTTAAGCCCGAGTAGGCAGGGATGCTCTATTCGGTGGGAAGGCTCTCTTACAGTAAGATCCTTAAGCCCTACATCCTTAAGCTAACATCCTTAAGCCCAAAGAGGCGGGGAGGCTCTCTTACGGAAGGATCCTTAAGCCAACATCCTTAAGCCCTCGAGGGGCGGGGAGGCTCGTTCGGCAAGGAGGTTCTCCTTCACGGATATGGAAAACTCTTAGTATGGGGTAGGTAAGACCTAGGAATGGCACCCCCAATTACGATATGAGTCCACGGAGTACGCTGTACTATGTATATCACATGGAGTACGATGTACTGCATGATGGTTATGTGATGAGGAAGTCTAGCGAGGGATAATCCATCTCCGTGCCAGCACGATACCCCTGCACACTTGGATGCGTGTGGTCTGGGATGATTTATGATGTAGTTAGTCCACATAGTCACTTGAGATATAGTGACTTGGTTTTTATACATATGTGTAATTGTAATTATGCAAGGTAGACCCGAAGGAGGGGTTGAGCCTCGTGGAATTAATTTGTGAAATGAAAATGAGGTTGTGATTGTTTATTGATTTGATGGGATTGTATGTGTTTGAGAAAGAGTTTTATGATGTAGGTTTGAAAAGGAGATTTCTTAATGAATTACTCTTTTTATGAGTTTAAATGAGATTGAGCATGAGATGATTTATACATGATGTTTTTACCATGTTTTATATGCCAATGTACATGATTTTGATACATGATATATATGTATACTCATATGGCATAGTTTTCCTTCCTCATGCTCCTACTATGAACGATTTATGCAAAAACTATCAGCATGTAGATAGAGTAGTAATCTACCATGCTTGCATTATTGCCTTATTGAGCGTGTAGTTGCTCATCCCTCTCTATTTCCCCTTACAGAGCGTGCATAGTAACCCAGTGAGGACTGAGGCATTGTGTTTTTGGACATCCGCTGCATCCATCTAGGGGTGTAAAACGGGCCCAAGGCCGCAGGTTGGTCGGTAAAAATCGCGGGTTTTTAACGATTCGGTCTATTAATATGTGACCCGTTTAAAAATGGACATATACGGATCAAGCCCGACGGGTAAATAATTTATACGGGTCAACCCGTACGGATACAGGCTGACCTGCGGGCTATTCTATACACCACCAATTAAACCTAATTCCTAAATCTTTCCATTCTATCTATTCTTTCTAAAGTTTAAAACAAAAGTAAAAAACAGAGGCTTTAGATATTTTCTTCCTCCCGTCGTAATACCTACCAGCAGCAATAGCAGACTACTAGCAGCACTGCAGCAGATTGTTTCTTAAACTTACCAGTAGCAGACTACTAGCAGCAACTTCTTCAGTCTTGGTTAATGGTTGGTGCGTCGGCGTCGCGTCCTTAAGCATAGTTTCGAAGATTATAATGTGGAATATGATTATACGCAGTTTCGAGGAGTCCGGTGGAGACGAATCGAACCGTACGAGTAAGCAGCTTAAGGAAGTGAAATCACGCATCGCGATTCCAGGTAAGGAAATTCTGTAAGTATATAGAGGTAGCTGCTCATATTTTACGGGTGTATAGGGCTTTGGAAATGTGCATGAGTTTATAGAAATGTGTTTGAAGATGTATGGAAATTACTATGAGTATTTGCATGAGATTTGGTTGTTTGAAATGGTTATTGAAAAGGGATAGTAAGGCTAATAATTGCATAAATCACGTGTTTTGAATGCTTTTACAAAACACAATGCTTTGATTTGAGCAAATAAAAGGATAGGCTGGCTAGTACTTGAATGATGTTGTGAAATAGCCCATGTGAGGCGCTAAGCATGTTTTGAGATGTTTTGAATGCATGTGAGCCGCCTATCGTGTGTATGTGATTTGATTCACGCTAGAGCCTTGCTCGCATTGGATTTCAGTGTTTTCACTTGTGTGAAACGTGCTTGAGCTTAGCTCACACTTTGATTTGAATTGTGACGATGTTTTATAAATTGTACTGGAGCTTACGCTCGTATGTGGATTTGAGTGGTTTTTCTTATGCATATAACCGTACTGGAGCTATGCTCGTACATGGTTTCTTCATATTTTATGCATAAATGCCGTACTAGAGCGTTGCTCGTACGAAGTGATTGGTTTTGATGCATGAATTCACGCTAGAGCATAGCTCGCGCTGGTTTTCACACTGTGGTATGTATGAGGCCGTGGGGAGAGATACAGATTAACTCAGGGAACCCAACAGGCCTGACAGACCTCTTGAATGGGGTGAGGGTGAGGGGCTAGGACCTGACATAATCCATTAAGGGAACCCAACAGGCCTAACAGACCTCTTGAGTGGGGTGAGGGTGAGGGTGAGGGTGAGGGGCTAGGACTTAAATCAAGGAACCCAACAGGGGCGAGCAAGGCCATGAGGGGCTAGGACCTGGTATTGAGGTTACTCCCACGCGCTCTTGAGACTATAAAGGTTGTAACTTAGCATGGGATAGATAAGACCTATGGCAGGCACCCCCAACCAAGTTATGGGTCCACGGAGTACAATGTACCGTGTAAATCACATGGAGTACGATGTAACGCGTGGTGATTACTTGATTTGAGAAAGTCTGGCAGAGAACTAACCCACCTTCGTACCAGCATGATATGTGACGATTGGCCAACATAGTCACTTGAGATATAGTAACCTATCTCCTTGCTTGATTTACTTACTACCACATGATTTTAATCTCTAAGTGTGATTGTGATTGTTCAAGGTAGACCCAAAGGAGGGGTCGAGCCTCGTGGAATAGATTTGTGAAATGAAAATAAGGTTGTGATTGTGAATTGATGTGATGGGATTGTATGTGTTTGAGAAAGAGTTTTATGACATGGGTTTAAAAAGGAGGTTTCTTAATGAATTGCCCTTTTATGAATTTAAATGAGATTGAGCATGAGATGATTTAGACATGATGTTTTTACCATGTTTTATATGCCAATTTTACATGATTTTGAGACATGATATATATATATGTATACTCATATGGCATAGTTTACTTCCTCATGCTCTTACCACAAACGATTTATGCATAACACTATCAGCATGTAGATAGAGTAGTTATCTACCATGCTTGCATTATTGCCTTACTGCGCATGTGGTTGCTCATCCCTCTCTATTTTTCCCCTTACAGAGCGTGCATAGTAGCCCAGTGAGGACTGAGGCGTGGTAATTTGGACATCCGCTGCATCTCCATCACACAGAGGTATATACATAGTGATTCTTTTTGTATCTAAACAATGTTAAAGCACAGTATTCTTTTGAGTTGTATGGGGGATGTAGATGTCAGTAAAACATGTTTTTGTATAAGTACACGATTAAATGCAAATGTACGACATAATTTTATTTAACTGAGAATGAATGAGATGTGATGTTTATTATTGACTCACAGCCCAACAGTGTGGTGGTAAGTTTGTTCACTACCGGGTAAGGTAACAGTAAAACGCGAAAAATCTTCAGTGATTTTTGGTTAAAAAGAATGGAACTGGGTCGTGACATTAGATGTGGTGAAAAGGAAGTTATTTATGATTTATGAAGAATATGCAAAGAATGCTGCTAGCTCATCACATGGTCAAGGCCAAGGTCAACAAAGCCAAACTTCACTTGTCTCTTCTATTGTAATGGATTCTATCTCCAATACAGATGTAAGTATAAATAATAAACACATATATCTTAAATATTATATTCATCTTATTGTTAACTTCAATTTATCAATACTAACTTTTTATTTTTTTTATTTTTTGTTAATTGAATTTGCATAAAATGCATCAATATAGGTGTCACGACCCTCAACTTACCAAAATACGTACAAATTTTTCGCATTTTCATGCATCAATCCTTAATCATCCTTCCTCGATCGTGAACAACCACACACTTAACAGTTGGGCTGTGTGTCGACGTCTAACTCACTCCACCATACCAATTCAATTTGAAACACTATTTATGAGTAAATACTTGTATAAATGTATATATATCAGAGTTGTTACATGTGTTTACATTGTTTTACATCCCCAGTGGTTACATACAAAATGCTACTGTGCTATGTCTAGTTTAGATAGAAAATAATCAAGGTGTGTATACCTTTAGCGATGGGATGCAGCGGAATTACCAAAAAGGGATCGCCTCCAGTCACGTCCAATCTATACTCAAATCTCTGTAGAGAGGGGGAAAATAAGGGGGTGAGCAAACCACACGGTCAGTAAGGCAATCATACGAACAGGTAGATACTGCACTATCTACGTGATCGTGATGCCATGCTCAAAAGCATTTAATTCATTGTTTACCTCAAAACATGAGTGTATGATTGTGTTAATGGTATGTAAAGCATTCATGCTATTTAAAATTCAGTGCACATTTCAACTCAAACATGGTATAAATCATCATGCATAATTCACAATAAAAGCATGACATTAAACATCATGCATTTTCACAATAAAGCATGGCATTAAACATCATGCATCCGTGCACTTTAAAAACCATTAACAAATCAATTCATCACTGGTCAGGTCTCGGCCCATCCCTCGGGCTTTCCTGACCCACAATCATTTCAAACATGGATTTAATCTCAAATAGCAGTAGACATGTGAGATAGGCCATTCAACAATAGGTAATAACCTCAAGGCCTATGTACATAACCTGTGATACCGGCTACACGGATCAGGTGTGCGGGATATCACCACCATCTGCTTCCACACGGGAGGTGGGTCAAATCCTACCCGCCGATCCATAGCAGATCTCGTCCGAAGATGACACATCATAACTCAACACGGTACAATGTACTCCATGCTACATGCACGGTACGACGTACTCCGTGGACCCAATCAACACATCATATCACGCCACGTGTGAGCCTATTTAATCGGGGCGACCTCTTGTCTATCCGAAGCTCCTAACATGGCTAACTAATCATGTCAACACAATGCACGTGTGAGCCTATTTAATCGATGTGACACCCAGTCTACTCGAAGCTCCAAACACGGCAACATACAAGGTGGGCATCCAGTGCGAGACAAACTCGAGCACAAAGCCAAAACAATTATGAAATCCATGTGAAAACTAGTGCCTCTTGCACTCTTTCATCTCACGAAATCATGTAGGTGGCTCAAAACTTGCAAAATATGATTAGCAAAACCAAAACACACTCATCTCTTTTGCAAATCATTTCAATATTAGCCAACCTACCAATCATTTGCTAAAAAGCAATAAAACATGATTTTCAAAGCAATATGCTTTTGTTTTCATGCACATTTCTCAAACTCCCAACTTTTACCCTTCAATGACCCAACAACATTTCCTAGTCTCGTGCATTCTAGCAAAACATTTAAGCGCCCAAATTGCGTACAGATATCTCTAAGAGTCCACACAATTCCCTTACCTCGATTTACTTGGTGTGACTCCTTTCCTTTCAGCTTCTCACGCTCTTGGCCCAACTCGCCTCGACGTATCCTCGGAAGCTGCGATTCATTCATTAAATCGATTGAGTTAATGTATTTAACCCATAATTGACCTCACTAGTCAATATTATTCACTTATGCATTTTACAAATGCCTTAATCCACATTTGACCTCTTTTAGGTAAATCTCACAATTTATCCACTAACCACATCTTAAAATCATACCACAACACTATAAATAACTTTTACATATCTCATTCATCATTAATCTCCATACATTCCACTTTCTCACACTAAACCACTTCTAGGTCAAAATCATTCCAATGTATTTAGATAGTTTCTAACCATCCATACTCATGCCAAACAACTCCAAAATCAATTAAATAAACAATGCACCATAGTTGGAGTGTTAGAATCTTACCAAAATTGATTTCTCTTCTTGCTCCAATGGCAATGCCCTTAACTCCTTCAATACCAACAATGGAAAAATGCTTTCCAACTATGTTGTTCTTCTCTTTGATAGGAACAACTTTGTCTCTAATGGTCTCTCTTCAAACCTCACTGAAAATGGCTGATTTTTGAGAGAAAATGTAAGGTTTTTGGGTTGAAAGTGGAAGGTTTGTGTTTTTCCGAAATTTTCTGATTTCCAGCACTCCTTATATAGAATTAGCTTGAGGAGATCGATCTGGTCCAAGAGGAGATCGATCTGGTCCCTTAAAATTTCTCTTTTTCACGGCATTTTTAAGCCTGAGATCGATCTGTTGAAGCATGAGATCGATCTGTCGAGGCATGAGATCGATCTGTCGAAGTATGAGATCGATCTACTCCCAAACAGAGAGTTAAGGAGATCGATCTGGTCCATTGGAGATCGATCTGCTCTATTCTTTTACCCAAATAAGAGCATTCTGGCTCTTTCAGATCGATCTCTCATCCCATGAGATCGATCTGCCCTTCAAAATTTCCAAATTTTCTGCAGTTCCTCTGCAACAACCTTTACCAAACATCCTTAATTTGCTACCATGATCATTTCCTCATTCATTCATCTTTGAGTGTTGAAAATGGCATCCATCCTCACTTCATACGCATTAAAACTTGTGTAGAATCTTTGTATGACCAATGGTACTTAATATAAACAAGAATGGAAGTGCACATCTTATGCAATTCTACTTCCATTTTACTAAACTACTCATAATCCATTCTACACACATTCTCCACATGTTTAAGTCTATTTCTTCACATTCATACATAATGTAACTTGTGTGAACAATTACCACTCTCATTACAAGTGTGTACATTACTTATGGACTTACATCACATATACTTCACTTATGAATTCATAGTACAACTCTATTTACATTTCTATGTACATATATACCCTTATACATATACGGGGTCTCACATTCTCTCCCACTTAGAAAATTTGGTCCTCCAAATTGGAACCAATTATTCTGTGAACAACTCGGGATACCTCTCCCGCATCAAACTCTCCAATTCCCATGTGGCTTCTTCCACAGTGTGATGTTGCCAAAGTATCTTCACCAAGGGAATTGTCTTTGTCCTCAACACTTTCTCTTTTCTGTCCAATACCCGAACTGGTTTCTCAACATAGGTCATACCCTCATTGAGCTCCAAAGGCTCATATCTAATCACATGTGCCGGGTCCGGGTGATACTTCCTCAACATGGATACGTGGAAGACGTTATGCACACTTGCCAACTCTGGTGGCAATGCCAACCTATACGCCTTGTCTCCCACCTTATCAAGTATCTCAAATGGCCCTATATATCGAGGGCTTAACTTTCCCTTCTTCCCAAATCTCATAATTCCCTTCGAAGGGGAAACTTTCAGAAACACTGACTCACCCACCTCAAACTCTAGTGGTCTCCATCTCTTGTCAGCATAACTCTTTTGCCTGCTCTGAGCTGTCCGTAACCTCTCACATATCAATTGGACGTCCTCAGAGGCTTGTCTAACCAAGTCAGGAGCAAAGATCTGTCTGTCACCAACCTCTTCCCATCCAATAGGAGAACGGCATCTACGCCCATACAATGCCTCATATGGTGCCATCCCGATACTCGCATGAAAACTGTTATTATACGCGAACTCTGCGAGTGGCAAATGGTCATCCCAGGAGCCTCCAAAATCCAATGCACACGCTCTCAACATGTCCTCCAGGGTCTGTATAGTCCTCTCTGACTGACCATCTGTCTGAGGATGAAACGCGGTGCTAAAATTCAACTGGGTCCCCATCTCTTCCTGAAAATGTTCCCAAAAGTGGGAAGTGAAGCGGGCATCCCTATCAGAAACAACGCTCACTGGAATTCCATGTAGCCTCACTATCTCGCGCACATATAGGTTCGCTAACTGGCTCAGAGTATCGATAGCTCTCATAGCTAGAAAATGGGCTGATTTCATCAATCGATCCACAATCACCCATATGGCATCATGACCTCTTCGGGTCCTCGGTAATCCCATCACAAAATTCATGGTGACATGCTCCCACTTCCATGTCGGTATCGGTAGAGGCTGCAATAACCCTGCAGGCTTCTGATGCTCTACCTTTACCTGCTGACAAACGAGACACTTAGCAACATATTCAGCAATGTGCTTTTTCATTCCCGACCACCAATAAACCTTTTGAAGGTTTTGATACATTTTGGTACCCCCTGGATGTATCGTATACTTCGATGAGTGAGCCTCTGTCAGGATCAACTTTCTGATCTCTGCGTCATCAGGAACACATATCCTACCCCTGAACCTCAGCAATCCATCTGAACTCAACCCAAATTCCGTCTCTATACCCCTCTGTATCTGCCCGATAATATCACTACACTGCTGATCAACTCGCTGAGCCTGTCGGATTCGATCTACCAGATCCGGTTCCAACTGCAAGCTAGCTATCATAAATCCACTATCAGCGTCAGGCGGGGTCATATCCAAACTGAGGTTCGTGAACTGTTCCAACAGCTCGTGTTCCCTGATCATCATAAATGATACCATCCCGAGATGCTTCCTACTCAACGCATCAGCAACCACATTTGCTTTACCCGGGTGGTAGGAATGGTGAGTATTGGAGCTGTAGTTAATCTCCTTTTCAACTCCTCAAAACTTTCTTCACACTTTTTGTCCCACATAAACTCTACATTTTTCCTCGTGAGACGTGTCAAAGGAGCAGCTAACCTCGAAAATCCCTCTACAAACCTTCGGTAATACCCAGCTAAACCCAAGAAACTTCTGATCTCTGTCACTGTCTAGGGTGTCTGCCACTGAACTACGGCCTCAATCTTAGATGGATCCACTTATACTCCATCCTTTGATACTATGTGACCCAGAAAAGAGATCTGTTCCAACCAAAAGTCGCACTTACTGAGTTTAGCATACAACTTCTTCTCTCGGAGGGTTTGTAGCACTATCCTTAAATGCCTTTCATGTTCCTCTCTAGACCTTGAATACACCAGTATATCATCAATAAAGACAATAACAAATCGATCCAAGTACTGGTGGAATACCTCATTCATCAAAGACATAAAAGCTGCGGGAGCATTCGTCAACCCGAATGGCATAACCATAAACTCATAATGTCCATACCGGGTGCGAAAAGCTGTCTTGGGTACATCTCTATCTTGTATCTTCAACTGATGGTACCCTGATCTCAGATCTATCTTGGAAAAGACCTGCGCTCCCTTAAGCTGATCCAACTAATCATCGATGCGTGGGAGGGGATACTTATTCTTGATGGTGGCCTTATTCAACAACCGGTAGTCTATACACAGTCGGAGGCTTCCATCCTTCTTCCTTACAAACAGAACCGGTGCTCCCCAAGGTGAGACGCTCGGCTTGATGAACCCCTTCTCCAGCAACTCTTGTAATTGTTTCCTTAACTCCTCTAACTCAACTTGAGCCATTCTGTATGGTGGCTTGGACATCGGCTCTGTACCAGGTGCCAAATCTATACCAAACTCCATCTCCCTATCTGGAGGTAACCCTGGTAACTCATCCGAAAAGACATCTGGAAATTCCCTAACCACTGGTATGTCTTCCAATTCTGGACATGCCTTATCCGTCTCAATCACAAAAGTGATGAATCCTTCACATTATTCTTTCCACCATTAGTATCATAAATCATCACATCACGTACATAAATGAAATCAAATTTATCTTTCATACATCATGTATCAAGATTGTACTCATCACATTTATAATAATCATGTTCCTTAATTTCATTTCACAAAATTAACTACAAGATTGTCTATCTTTGGAAACATCAAAGTTTTTGCATGACAATCCATAACAACATGATTGGCAGCCAACCAATCCATTCCTAGGATCACATCAAAATCACTCATGTTTAATAAAATTAAATCGGCTGCTATCTCTTTACCTCCTATCTTCATTTTACAATCCCTATATATATGCTCAGTCAACTGACTATCATTCATAGGGGTAGATATCAACAACATCTTATCAAGCAGCGTGGGTTTTACATGTTTCAACAATTTACATGCAAAGGATGACGAAATAAAGGAATGCGTGGCACCAGGATCAAATAGTACATAAGCTTCTAAATCAAAGATTTGGATGGTACCTTTTACCACATCTGATGACTGATCTGCAGTATCCTGATCCAGTGCGTGCACTCGTCCTCTGCTTACACCCACTGCTTGCTTCCCTTTTTCCTCAGCTGTAGCCCTCCTCCTCGGAGCAGCTATACCAACTGGAGCTCTCTCTGGCTCATTGCCCTTCTGTGGGGTTCTCTCTATCATCTCTGATTATGTGCCCAGACTTCCCACATCTGAAGCATACAACCTGAGGTCCATAACATGGTCGAGTACCGTGGTACCTACCACACTTACCACACTGTTCTGTAGTAGGCCGTGGTCCTCCAATCACGATTCCCTTAGTTGGAGCAATGGCCGGATACATGGGAGTATCAACTGTCCTCTCCCGGATCTCATCAATTCTCGGCCTCTTTTCAGAGAATCTCTTGTTTCCTTTATAGTTGAAGCCTCTATCCATCATAGGTCTCTTCTTATCTCTGTCCCTCATCTTACTAACTTTTCCAAACTCTGAGGTGATTCTATCAACATCTTGTTCACATAATTGCGCCCTGCGCACTGCCTCCTCATAGGTCGGTATATCCAGAGGAACCAATCTAGACCTGATGGTCAGTCTCAATCCATCCACAAACTTCTGGATCTTCTCGACCTCATTACCCATCGTGTTGGGATCATACCTGCCCAGGGATATAAAAGCAGTCTCATACTCATCCACAGTCCTGCTCCCTTGGGTCAGTCCCAAAAATGCAATCTTTAGCTTCCGTTGTGCGGTATCCGGGACATACTGTCTCCGGAAGGCCTCTAGAAACACATCCCAGCTGATCTCAGTATGTCGGGCTCTCAAAATAGGCCTGGTGGATTTCCACCAATGTTCTGCTGATCCCTTCAGCATAAAAGCGGCAAATGCTACCATCTCGGTAGTAGTGCACTCAAAGAACCCATATAATTTCTCGATCTCATTGATCCAATCCTCAGCCACTACTGGGTCCTTTACTCCACTGAAAGATGACGGTCCAAACTTCTGGAACTGCCGCAGTCTATCCAAATCACATCCATATCCCCAACCTCTACTGCCTGGCATAGCAACCGGCGTAGGCACATCCTGTGTGGGTGGGGTATCTGTCGTCTGTGGCCTCTGGGCTTCCCTTGCCCGTGCCTCAGGAGTTGCCGCCTGCTCGGCATCACCCTGTGTAGCGGGACTCTGTCTACCACCAACTCCAGATAAAGATTGGGTGACCAACTCCACAATCATCTCAATGCTCCGCTCAATCCTCGCGAAGCGAGCCTCAGTACTCTCGGGCCTCTCCTCTGGACCCTGTGGAGCATGCTCAACATCAGCCTCCACCTCAACATTCTCCTGAGTCTCGTGTGTTTCTGGCTCAACACGATCCCCAGGCCTACCTCTATGGCCTCGAGCCTGTGCTCTCATCCCTCTACCGCGACTGGTATTAGGCATACTTACTCAATTCCCTACATTCACAACCAATTACTTAGTCAACCCATCGACATACATAATTTGTATCTAAACAAGCACAGTAACTTGGGGATGTAATTTTTCAACTTATTAAGTATTTTAGACACGACACATGTCAAACCAACTCGAGCTCTGATACCAACTTCTGTCACGACCCTCAACTTACCAAAATATGTACAAATTTTTCACATTTTCATGCATCAATCCTTAATCATCCTTCCTCGATCGTGAACAACCACACACTTAACAGTTGGGCTGTGTGTCGATATCTAACTCTCTCCACCATACCAATTCAATTTGAAACACTATTTATGAGTAAACACTTGTATAAATGTATATATATCAGAGTTGTTACATGTGTTTACATTGTTTTACATCCCCAGTGGTTACATACAAAATGCTACTGTGCTATGTCTAGTTTAGATAGAAAATAATCAAGGTGTGTATACCTTTAGCGATGGGATGCAGCGGAATTACCAAAAAGGGAACGCCTCCAGTCACGTCCAATCTATACTCAAATCTCTGTAGAGAGGGGGAAAATAAGGTTGTGAGTAAACCACACAGTCAGTAAGGCAATCATGCGAACAAGTAGATACTGCACTATCTACGTGATCGTGATGCCATGCTCAAAAGCATTTAATTCATTGTTTACCTCAAAACATGAGTGTATGATTGTGTTAATGGTATGTAAAGCATTCATGCTATTTAAAATTCAGTGCACATTTCAACTCAAAGCATGGTATAAATCATCATGCATAATTCATAATAAAAGCATGGCATTAAACATCATGCATCCGTGCACTTTAAAAACCATTAACAAATCAATTCATCACTGGTCAGGTCTCAGCCCATCCCTCGGGCTTTCCTGACCCACAATCATTTCAAACATGGATTTAATCTCAAATAGCAGTAGACATGTGAGATAGGCAGTTCAACAATAGGTAATAACCTCAAGGCCTATGTACATAACCTGTGATACCGGCTACACGGATCAGGTGTGCGGGATATCACCACCATCTGCTTCCACACGGGAGGTGGGTCAAATCCTACCCGCCGATCCATAGCAGATCTCGTCCGAAGACGACACATCATAACTCAACACGGTACAATGTACTCCATGCTACATGCACAGTACGATGTACTCCGTGGACCCAATCAACACATCATATCACGCCACATCTCAAACGTACGTGTGAGCCTATTTAATCGGGGCGACCTCTTGTCTATCCGAAGCTCCTAACACGGCTAACTAATCATGTCAACACAATGCACGTGTGAGCCTATTTAATCGATGTGATACCCAGTCTACTCGAAGCTCCAAACACAGCAACATACAAGGTGGGCATCCAGTGCGAGACAAACTCGAGCACAATGCCAAAACAATTATGAAATCCATGTGAAAACTAGTGCCTCTTGTACTCTTTCATACTCACGAAATCATGTAGGTGGCTCAAAACTTGCAAAATATGATTAGCAAAACCAAAACACACTCATCTCTTTTGCAAATCATTTCAATATTAGCCAACCTACCAATCATTTGCTAAAAAGCAATAAAACATGATTTTCAAAGCAATATGCTTTTGTTTTCATGCACATTTCTCAAACTCCCAACTTTTACCCTTCAATGACCCAACAACATTTCCTAGTCTCATGCATTCTAGCAAAACATTTAAGCACCCAAATTACGCACAGATATCTCTAAGAGTCCACACAATTCCCTTACCTCGATTTACTTGGTGTGACTCCTTTCCTTTTAGCTTCTCACGCTCTTGGCCCAACTCGCCTCGGTGTATCCTCGAAAGCTGCGATTCATTCATTAAATCGATTGAGTTAATGTATTTAACCCATAATTGACCTTACTAGTCAATATTATTCACTTATGCATTTTACAAATGCCTTAATCCACATTTTACCTCTTTTAGGTAAATCTCACAATTTATCCACTAACCACATCTTAAAATCATACCACAACACTATAAATAACTTTTACATATCTCATTCATCATTAATCTCCATACATTCCACTTTCTCACACTAAACCACTTCTAGGTCAAAATCATTCCAATGTATTTAGATAGTTTCTAACCATCCATACTCATGCCAAACAACTCCAAAATCAATTAAATAAACAATGCACCATAGTTGGAGTGTTAGAATCTTACCAAAATTGATTTCTCTTCTTGCTCCAATGGCAATGCCCTTAACTCCTTCAATACCAACAATGGAAAAATGCTTTCCAACTATGTTGTTCTTCTCTTTGATAGGAACAACTTTGTCTCTAATGGTCTCTCTTCAAACCTCACTGAAAATGGCTGATTTTTGAGAGAAAATGTTAGGTTTTTGGGTTGAAAGTGGAAGGTTTGTGTTTTTCTCGAAATTTTCTGATTTCCAGCACTCCTTATATAGAATTAGCTTGAGGAGATCGATCTGGTCCAAGAGGAGATCGATCTGGTCCCTTAAAATCCCTCTTTTTCACGGTATTTTTAAGCCTGAGATCGATCTGTCGAGGCATGAGATCGATTTGTCGAAGCATGAGATCGATCTGCTCCCAAACAGAGAGTTAAGGAGATCGATCTGGTCCATTGGAGATCGATCTGCTCTATTCTTTTACCCAAATAAGAGCATTCTGGCTCTTCCAAATCGATCTCTCATCCCATGAGATCGATCTGCCCTTCAAAATTTCCAGATTTTCTGCAGTTCCTCTGCAACAACCTTTACCAAACATCCTTAATTTGCTACCATGATCATTTCCTCATTCATTCATCTTTGAGTCTTGAAAATGGCATCCATCCTCACTTCACACGCATTAAAACTTGTGTAGAATCTTTGTATGACCAATGGTACTTAATATAAACAAGAATGGAAGTGCACATCTTATGCAATTCTACTTCCATTTTACCAAACTACTCATAATCCATTCTACACACATTCTCCACATGTTTAAGTCCATTTCTTCACATTCATACATAATGTAACTTGTGTGTACAATTACCACTCTCATTACAAGTGTGTACATTACTTATGGACTTACATCACATATACTTCACTCATGAATTCATAGTACAACTCTATTTACATTTCTATGTACATATATACCCTTATACATATACGGGGTCTCACAATAGGTATGGATGGATTTGGCAAATGATGAAGATGATGATGTCCCAAGTTCCAAGTCCCAATTGGAAGCATATTTGGAGATGCCAAAACTTGATTTTTCCACTAATAAAGACTTAGATGTCTTGAATTTGTGGAAGGATCACAGTTTTAGATTTCCCATTTTGGCTAACATGGCTTGTGATTTGATGAGTATACCGATAACTACTGTGGCCTCCGAATCAGCCTTCGGCATTGGGGGACGTGTGCTAAACAAGTATAGGAGTCGTCTTCTTCCTAAAAAGGTTCAAGCTCTCATTTGCACACGTAGTTGGCTACATGGCTTCATATCGAGTGGTAATTTATTTTTATTGAATAAATATTTTTTTACAAAATAATGTTATTGTATTTTTATTTAATAATTGAAAATTTTATTTTATAGGTTGGGAAGATGATGAGGAAAACAAAGATGAATTGGTGGAAGAATCAAATGATTCAAATCATTTGAATAATGAGATTAACTCACAAGTTTAATGTTGTTTGATATGGAGTTTAATGGATGCTTGTAGATTTTATGACTTTTAAACTTATTTACTACTCTTTATTTAATTATTTAGACCATAATATTATGTTATGTGTAGTTTGTATTTGTAATGGGAGTTTGTTTAATGGATATTATGTTTGTGGATTATTTTTTTATTGGGATTAATATAATAATATTTGTAGAACAATTTTCACAATTTTACGACTTGCTTGCTTATGATATAATATATTGCTTATGCTAATATATATATATATATATATATATTACATACCCATAATTTGCTTTTGTACATAATATATTGCCTTATGTGACTAACTTATAATTTGAAATTAAGTGGAGAACTCTAAATCATTTTGGTTTTTGCTTTGAACTTGTTATATTTGATCATGAATGAGCTAATATTCCTCTTGTAAAAAAATTTCAAATTAAACTTTGTATTTTAGTCTCAAATCTATGTGATTTGATTTTGTAACAATTTTGGTTAATTCTCAAAGCCCAATAATCATTTAACAAATTAAAATTAGATTTAATTAAGTTTTTAGGCTCAATTCATTATTTTTTAAAGTCCAATTCTTTATTTCCCAAAAAAAAAGCTAAGTTAGCCCGCGGGTCAATCCAGCCTGCATTAGAATCGGACCGATCTCCATAAATTTAACCCGTTTAAATGCGGGCCTAAACGAGCTCAACCCGTTTAAACTCATATCCGTATTAATCTGCATCGACCCGTACCGTTCAGCCCGTTTTGCACCCCTACTTCCATCGACGAGAGGTATATACACAGTGATTTTTTTGTATCTAAACAATGTAAAAGCACAGTAGTTAATTGAAATGTAATTATGGGGGATGTAGATGTCAGTAAAACATGTTTTGTATAAGTTAATGAGTAACCTTCAAATGTATGATATCATTTTATTTAGCTGAGAATGAATGAGATGTGATATTTATTATTGACTCACAGCCCAACAGTGTGGTGGTAAGTTAGTTCACGATCGAGTAAAGAATGAAATTTGTAAAAAAAATTTTAGTGATTTTTGGTGAAAGAGAAGGGAATTGGATCATGACAGAGATTGGTATCAGAGCCGTGTTGGCCTGATGTGAGTCACTTATAAAACATAGGAAAGTACATCCCTATAGTACTGTGCTTTTGTTTAGATATAACTGTGTATACAATGATGGATTGAGCTTAATAAATTATTATAATACAAGAAGTTAGGCACTATGCCAGTTACACGCAAAGGTAGAGGGGCGAGAGCACGTGCTAGAGGCCATAGAGGTAGGCCTGAGAGCCATGCAGAGCCACAGACTGAGCAGGCTCCACAGAACCTTGCTGGGAGAGCAGAGGATACTGAGGCTCGCTTCGCTAGGTTAGAGCGGAGTATTGAGAATTTGGTGGAGATAGTCACGCAGGCCTTGGGCGCCGATGATAGACAAGGTCCCGCAGTACAGCCTACTACTGAATAGGCAGCTGCAGAGGTGGAGAGACCTCAGACTACAAAGACTGCTACTGCTACACCACCTCCAGTACAGGATATAGATTCTCCTATCGCTCCACAGCAGAGCGGTAGTGATTTGGGGTATGACTCCGACTTAAGCAGGTTGCGAGAGTTTCAAGCGCTGAAACCCCCAATGTTTAGAGGGGTGAAGGTAGCCTGAAACCCCCAGTGGTTATGAAGGATTGGGTGTATGAGATGGAGAAACTGTATAGGTTTTTTCGATGCACTTCAACTAAGAAGGTAGCCTTTGCCGTGTTCATGTTGAAAGGCGAGGCCGAGCATTAGTGGAGGTCCACCGAGGTTATTTTGAGGACCAGACACTCTGAGATCTCATGGGAGATATTTCTAGAGGCCTTCAGGAGACAGTATATCCTAGCCACCGCACAGAGGAAATTACGGATGGAATTTATGAATCTGGTTCTAGGGAACTGCACTGTGGACGAGTATGAGTCCAAGTTTATGTCTTTGGGGAGATACAACCCGGACACTATGGGTAGTGAGACCCGGAAGATACAGAAGTTCATGGATGGACTGAGATTGGTCATCAAACTAAGTTAGCCCCATTTGATATTCAGGCTTATGAGGAAGCAGTACATAAGGCTCAGCTGTGTGAGCAAGACTTTGAGTGAAATGCCTCCGAGCTTGGGAGGATTAGTGTCAGGAAGGACAGGGACCGAAAGAGATCTGGGTTTGATAGAGTGGCCAAGAGAAGAGGCCAAAGGTTTTTCGATAAGAGGCCTAAGATTGAGGGGGTGCAGGAGAGAACTGCTAGACCTCCCATATACTCAGCCTTAACTGCGCCGAGGGGTATAACTATTGGAGGACCACGGCCTACTACTGATCAGTGTAGGAGATGTGGGAGATTTCATGGGACTAGGCCCTGTCTGATGACCCTTATGGTGTGTTTTAGTTGTGAGAGACCAGGACATCGTATTGTCCCGAGAAGATGGAGATTGCCCCACAGAAAGGCAAAGAGCCTGAGGGAGCTCCAGTTGAGACAGCTACAGCTGAGGAAACAGGCTGCGGGTGTGAGCAGAGGAAGAGTACATGCACTGGATCAGGACACCGCAGATGCTTCGACGGATGTGATTAAAGATACCATCCGAATCTTTGATTTAGAAGCATTGGTATTATTTGATCCTGGTGCCACGCATTCTTTCATATTACCTTCCTTTGCACATAAATTGTTGAAGTATGTGAAACCAACATTGTTGGATAAGATGTTGATGATTTTCACACCCATGAATGATATTCAATTGACTAAGCATGTATGTAGAGATTGTAAGTTAAAGATAGAGGGAAAGAAAATGATAGCCAATTTAATCTTGTTGAATATGAATGATTTTGATGTAATATTGGGAATGGATTGGTTGGCTACCAATCAAGTTGTTATGGATTGTCATGCCAAAACATTGATATTTTCAAGATTAGGCAATCTTATTGTAAACTTTGATGAAAGGAAATGATATGAAAATAGTATGGTTGTTGTAAATAAAATAGTATGATTTTAAATGCATGTTGCTTAAGAGATAAATTTATTGTTTATGATAAATGTTGAATGTAGAGTGATGGTTTATGTTACTAACGATGGAGAGGATAATGTGAAGAGTTCATCGCATACGTGGTTGATATAGAAGAGGCACGCTCGAAATTGAGGGACATACCCATAATTGCGGATTACCCTGATGTCTTTCCGGATGAATTACCAGGACTACCACTTGAAAGGAAAATGGAATTTTACATAGAGTTAGTGCCTGGTACAGAGCCGATATCGAAACCACCTTATAGAAAGGCTCCGATAAAATTGGAAGAGCTGAAGAAATAGCTGCAAGAGTTGTTGGAGAAGGGGTTTATTAGACCGAGTGTCTCACCTTGGGGAGCATCGGTTCTATTTGTACGGAAGAATGATGGAAGCCTCCGACTGTGTATAGATTATCGGTTGTTGAATAAGGCCACCATTAAGAACAAGTACCCCCTTCATAACCAGGTGTGGGTATTGATTTTGAACAGAGTGCTGATGGGTTATTGAGGTTCAGAGGCAGAGTATGTGTTCCCAAGGATCCTAAGCTCAGGAGAATGATTTTATCAGAGGCTCACTCATCGAATTATACAATACATCCAGGATTATTGTAGTTTATTGGTGGTCTGGAATGAAAAGACACATTGCTGAATGTGTCGCTAAGTGTCTCATTTGTCAGCAAGTGAAGGTAGAGTATCAGAAGCCTGCAGGGTTATTGCAGCCTCTACCGATATCGACATGGAAGCGAGAGCACGTCACTATGAATTTTGTGATGGGGTTACCGAGGACCTACAGAGGTCATGATGCCATATGGGTTATTATGGACCGATTGACTAAGTCCGCCCATTTCTTGGCTATGAGAGTACCGATACACTGAGTCAGTTGGCAAACTTGTATATTCGAGAGATAGTACAGCTACATGGTGTACCCAGTGAGCATTGTTTCTGATAGGGATGCTCGCTTCACTTCCCATTTCTGGGAACATTTTCAAGAAGCGCTAGGGACCCGACTGAGTTTTAACATCGCTTTTCATTCTCAGACAGATGGGCAGTCAGAGAGGACTATACAGCCCTAGAGGATATGTTAAGAGCGTGTGTGCTGGATTTTAGAGGCTCTTGGGATGACCACCTGCAGTTAGCCGAGTTCACCTATAATAATAGCTATCATGCGAGTATCGGGATGGCACCCTATGAGGCATTGTACGAGCGTAGATGTCATTCCCCTATTGGATGGGAAGAGGTTGTGACAGACAGATTTTTGCTCCAGACTTAGTGCAACATGTATCTGAGGACGTCCAGTTGATATGTGAGAGATTACGGACAGCTCAAAGCCGACAAAAGAGTTATGCTGACAAGAGACGGAACCACTAGAGTTTGATGAGGGTGAGTCGGTATTTCTGAGAGTTTCACCATCGAAGGGTATTATGAGATTCGGTAAGAAGGGCAAGCTGAGCCCTAGATATATCGGACCCTTCGAGATTTTAGAGAGAGTGGGGGATAAGGCGTATAGGTTGGCATTGCCATCGAATTTGGTAAATGTCCACAACGTCTTCCATGTCTCGATGCTTTGGAAGTATCACCCGGACTCGGCACACGTGATAAGATATGAGCCGTTGGAGCTCAATGAGAGAATGACGTATGTTGAGAAGTCGGTTTGGATATTGGATAGAAAAGAGAAAGTGTTATGGAATAAGACAATTCCTTTGGTGAAAGTTCTTTGGCAACATCACACGGCGGAAGAGGCCACATGGGAATTGGAGAACTTGATACGGGAGAAGTACCCCCAACTTTTTGAAGAGTGACTTAGTTCTAATTTGGAGGACCAAATTCCTTGAAGGAGGGGAGAATGTGAGACCCTGTATATGTATAGTTGTAATGTGTGTAATTGGATCAATGAATGCCAATGGACTTGTAAGGTTTATTGTAATTGATGTAAGTCCATGGATTCAAAGTACATATGTGTAATATGATTTGTAATGTACATACAAGTTTCATTGAGTATGAATATGAAGAAATGAGTTCTTGTAAGTGATGGATGTGATTGGAACTCAAAATGAGTAGTGTGGTAAAATGGAATGAAGTTAAGCTTAATACTCCGCTCTATCCTAGCGAAGCGAGCCTCAGTATCTTCTGCTCTCCCAGTAAGGTCCAGTGGAGCTTGATCAGTCTATGGCTCTGCACGACTCTCAGGCCTACCTCTACAGCCTCTAGCACGTGCTCTCACCTCTCTACCTTGGCGCGTAATTGGCATAATGCCTAACTTCTTGTATTAAAATCATTTATTAAGTTCAATCCATCACGGTATACACAGTTATATCTAAACAAATGCACAGTATTATGGGGATGTAACTTTTTCTACATTTTATTACTGACTCACATCAGGCCAACACAGCCCTAATACCAATCTCTGTCACGACCCTTTTTCATTCTCTTTAACCAAAAATCACTGAAAATTTTTTGCGTTTTACTATTACCTTACCCGGTCATGAACTAATTTACCACCACACTGTTGGGTTGTGAGTCAATAATAAACATCACATCTCATTCATTCTCAGTTAAATAAAACAATGTCATACATTCGAAGTTAATCATTTATTTATACAAAACATGTTTTACTGACATCTACATCCCCCATAATTACATCTCAATCATTACTGTGCCATTACATTGTTTAGATACAAAAAGAATCCTGTGTATATACCTTTCGGGGATGGAAGCAGTGGATGTCCAAAAACACAATGCCTCAGTCCTCATTGGGCTACGATGCATGCTCTGTAGGAGGGAGAAAATAGAGAGGGATAAGCAACTACACGCTCAGTAAGGCAATAATGCAAGCATGGTAGATAACTACTCTATCTACATGCTGATAGTGTTATGCATAAATCATTTATAATAGGAGCATGAGGAATAAAACTATGCCGTATACATATATATCATGTATCCAAAATCATGTAAAAATTGACATATAAAACATGGAATATAACATGTAAAACCGTCTCATGCTTATTCTCACTAAATCTCATAAAAAAAGGGCAATTCTTTTATGAAACATCCTTTTGAATCCCATCTATTTCTCATAAACATACAATCTTATCACAAACCATTTTCTCAATCACAAACATCATTGCCAATTCACAATTCAAATCCCACAAGGCTCGACCCCTCCCTCGAGTCTACTTTGGACAATCATAATCATACATATGTAATAAAAGCCCGGTCACTATATCAAAAGTGCCTATGTGGACCAACTACATCATAAATCATCCCAGACCACAAGCATCCAGGTGTGCGGGGTATCGTACTGGCACGAAGGTAGATTATCCCTCGCCAGACTTTCTCATCACATAACCATCGTGTGGTACATCGTACTCCATGTGATATACACGGTACAGCGTACTACGTGGACTCATATCGTGATTGGGGGGGTGCCATTCCTAGGTCTTACCTATCCCATACCAAGAATTTTTCATATCCATGTAGGAGAGCCTCCCTGCCGAACAGAGCCTCCCTGCCCCTCTAGGGTTTAAGGATGTTGGCTTAAGGATCCTTCCGTAAGAGAGCCTCCCTAATGAATAGAGCCTTCCCACCTAACAGAGCCTCCCCACCTCCTCGAGCTTAAGGATGTTAGCTTAAGGATGTAGGGCTTAAGGATCTTACCGTAAGAGAGCCTCCCCACCGAACAAAGCCTCCCTGCCTAACAGAGCCTCTCAGCCTCCTCGGGCTTAAGGATATTGGCTTAAGGATGTAGGGCTTGAGGATCTTACTAACTTTCACGACCTCATACGTATCACAATGTGCAAACTTGTGCGAGCAAAGCTCTAGCACGAATGCATCCTATCATAAAGAGACCACGTACGAGCATAGCTCTAGTACGGTTATACTCATAAGAAAAACCACTCGAAAGCTACGTACGAGCAAAAACTCCAGTATGATTTATAACCATCATCATAGTTTCCAAATCAAGGTGCGAGCTAAGCTCCAGCACATTTCATACAAATGAAAACATCAAAATCTAGCGCGAGCGAGGCTCCAGCGCGAATTAAATCACATACACACGATAGGCGGCTCACATACATTCAAAACATCTCAAAACATGTTTAGTGCCTCACATGGGCTATTTCACAACATCATTCAAGTACTAGCCAGCCTATCCTTTTATTTGCTCAAATCAAAGCGTTGTGTTTTGTGAAAACATTCAAAACACGTGATTTATGCAATTATTAGCCTTACTATCCCTTTTTATACATCCATATAAACCAAATCATATACGTACTCATAATTGTTCACATACCTCATCAACCACTTTTCCAAACCATCATGCAAATTTATAACACCCTATATACCCACAAAATACGAGCAGCTACCTCTATATACTCACAAAATTCCCCTACCTGGAATCACGACATGTGATTCCGTTTCCTTAATGCTGCTCACTCGTGCGATTCAATTCATCTTCAATGAACTTTTCGGCACTGCACACAATCATATTTCATATTATATTCGATCCATATAACAGGACATCGTGTGTTCACTATAGTCTATTTGACTTATAGTTTCTATTAACGCTCATAAGGCCTCGTTTCATTTCTCGAGTCTATGGATTCCTTTTAGGCCTATTAACTCATTCCAAATCGATATTAAGCTCATAGTATTCATATTTCATGAATTCTTTGACTCTGGCATTTATCAAGCATTTACATACTTATTTTCACAATTCCTCCAAACTCACAATGTGGTTTCATTTAACCATCACAAATCATTTACATCACTCCAATAGCTACTTTAGCATACCCATAATTCATCAACTCATTTGACTTTCACTTTCTCACACTAGGTTCAATTCATTTTCTAGGTTACATTAGTTTCTAACACAGTCTAGGTGTTTCCAACCATCCATACTCATGCCAAACAACTCCAAAATCAATTAAATAGACAATATACCAGAGTTTAGAGTGTTAATCTTACCAAATCTGATTTTTCTTCTTGCTCCAAATGACAATGTCCTTAGCTCCTTCAATACCAACAATGGGATTTTGGGTTCCAACTATGTTGTTCTCTTCCTCAAGATGAACAACTTTGTGTCTAATGGTCTCCCCTCAAATCTTACTGGAAATGACTGATTTTAGAGAGAGAAAGTTAGGTTTTTGAGTGGAAAATGGAAGGGTGATGTTTTTCTTGAAATTTTCAGATTTTCAGCACTCCTTTTATAGAAATAGCTTGAGGAGATCGATCTGTACTAGGAGGAGATCCATCTAGTCTCCTTAATTCCCTCTTTTTCATGGCATTTTAAGCATGAGATCGATCTGCGGAAGCTTGAGATCGATCTGCTTCCAAACAGAGAGCTAAGGAGATTGATTTGTATGCTTGAGGATCGATCTTTTCATTACAGAATGGTTAGGAGATCTATTTGGCCCCATTGGAGATCGATATGCTCTATTTCATTGGCCAAATAAAAGCATTCTGGCTCTTCCAGATCGATCTCTCATCTTATGAGATCGATCTGGCCTTCATACTTTCTAGATTTTCTACAATTTTTTCAGCAATTCACACCAAACATTCTTAATCTGTTGTCATAGTCATTTTCTCATCCATCCACCTTTATGACTTGAAAATGGCATCTATTCATACCTTATACACATTGAAACTTGTGTGCATTACTTGTATATCCAAAGGTCTACTATATAAAACCAAATTGAAGCATTTATATTCATGCAACTTCCTCCCATTTACCACACTATTCATTTTGGGTTCCAATCACACTCATCACTTATAAGAACTCATTTCTTCATATTCATACACAATGAAACTTGTATGTACATTACAAATCATATTACACATATGTACATTGAATCCATGGACTTACATCAATTACACTTTACATTACAAGTCCATTAGCATTCATTGATCCAATTACACATGTTACAACTATACATGTACGGGGTCTCACAGAAGCGAAAAAATGCGCGAGGTAAGCCACGCACCCAAATGAGAAAAGGGCTTGAAGAAAAAAATGCGCGAGGTAAGCCACGAAAGAATTGTACAAAAGCTAGAAGAGAAAAATGCGCGAGGTAAGCCACAAATGAACAATATAAAAGGCTTAAAGCAAAGAATATGCAAGACAAGCCATAAAGGAAACTTAAAACGAGAATATGCAAAATAAGTTGTCCTAATAATATGAGAAAGTGCATGAAATAATTGGTACTTCAGAGAAAAAGTAAAACTTCCTACACATATATATGATAAATTCAAATTCTTAGTATAGATAAAAGAATATTGGCAACAAGAAAAAAGAAGGAAAAAAACTAAAACTATTCCTCAGTTGGTGGAGAAACGCCCTCGCCCAAAGAATCTGACTTGTCGCAATCCAAATCGCCTAAAGCGTCAATCACTCCCAGTTGCTGACTAGGTTCCCAAGGGCCCGAAAGATTGGAAAGATCGTCACAGGCCCCATTTTTTAGATAGGTCTCAAAATCCTCATTATTGAGCTCATAATCTGTCCAACCCCGAAATTCGCTGGTATAGCCCTCCAATTGTCTCGACCACTATAGTTCAGGAAAAGTTTCTCTCGATCTCTTCTTTTCTATCCAAAAACGTGCCATATAGAAACCATACTTCACTATGCCAGTAGAGATAAAAGCTTCCTGTCGTGATAGTCTTATGATAAATTATATTCTTTAACGGCTTCGAAACGAATCTCGTTACGCACATCTTGGCTAACTGAGGAAGACGAAGGTTCTCTACGTATGCTAGTAGGAAGACGAATCTCATTATGCACATCTTACCTGTGGTCAGACTTCAACTCGTCATAACTAGTTTGAAGGTCTTGTAGCTTTAACAGAACTAAGTCTTAGTTACACTTAAAAGAGCTTAGCTCCTCTTGAGTCACGGTATAAGACTATTTGTATTGTTCAGACCTTTCTTGCTCCTTGGCAAAATCCTCTTGAAGGTGACAATAGTTGAGGTTTAGATCCTCTTTCTCTTTCTTCAATCTCAAGCTACTCAGGAAGCCTCCTGTATTGGTTCCTTTTGGTGAGCCACCCTGATTTTTCAGCCTTCAATTGGTGGAGCTCAGCATTAGCCTGAGTCTTATGTGCCTGATATCACGTATTGCAAGTGATTACCTACTGAGCCGTCTGAAAATACATAGAAATTAAGATGTAAAAAAAAAAGGAGTGGGAAAGATAAAGAAGATACCATCATTGCTAAATAATCTACTCGATCTTCGAGCTGAGGGAAACCCTTAAACAACTCTGCCTCATCTCTTAGGAGTATGGTCGACCAGCCTAAGAGAGATGCCACTCAAAGATCATGAATTGAATCATTATTGTTAACGCTTGGATATACTATAAAATTCTTTCCATGAACTATCTCGCCACCATCCACCGGATATCTGGAAGTGTTAAGCTCGACGATTGGAGGGAACACTGGCTTAACCCTCATGGCCGACTCGATATACAAACATCACCTTCCAATGTGAGATGGGCGAGCAGTGCACTCCACCTAGTTAGCCTAATGATACTCTTCTAATTCAAGATCTGGAAGTTGGGTTCCACGGCTGGCTGTTTCCCCTACCTTGACTTCGAGAGCTATCCCCTCAGGATAAGATGAAATAGGAGCTTGAGGAAACCTTGATCTTTCGTCTTGAGAGGCTGGAGCAGAAGTATGAGCATGACTTTGAGACTCTTAAGCACGGTCCCTCTGGAGTCTACATTTATGAGGATGGGCGACTCTAGTAGCATCATTGTTGCCTTCCCGTCGATCAAAAGCTCTGCTAAGTGAGTCCATTCCTGGAAGGAAAATGGAAAAATAAAAGTCAAAACAAACAAAAGGGAAGTAAACAATTATTTACATGGTAAAATACAATATGAAAGCACCCGGATTCAAGTAATCATCAAGAGAATGGATGTTAATGAGCTCTCAATCTGAAGGAAAGTCAAGAAAGGGGCTCCCAAAAGCCTTACCTTAGCCCCAATCCAAGTTCTCCTCGAAGTATTCCTTTGAGGAATCGATGGGATTTCCCACACCTTAACTTCCTCCAAGGAAACTAGAGGGTGAGGCAGTCTCGAGTGCTAGAACTGAATCAACAGGAAGGCATCCCTAACGAGCAGTAATTATATTTTTTGAAGTTAATAAAGATACTAAAGCGCCCTCATCATCTACTTGCAGCTGAGAGATAAGGGGACCGTATACATCCTTTAAATTAGACAGAGGACTAAGGTTGGAGGGTCTGTGACAACTCCATCGGGTAGGGATATTTAAAGATGAAGGGACCTCAACAACAAGCCAATTCAAAGCATAATTATGTAATTTGGATGGAGGCATCCCAAAAAGTTTATTACTTTGTCCCCTCCCAAAAACTTTTTGTATACAAAAATGTGTCAAATTACAGAAACTACGAACTCTGAATAAGGAGTTGAACAGAGGAATAGTTGGCCTGACATTAAGTTTATTACATATAATTGTAAACCCTACAACTTGTTCCCATCCATTAGGGTGAAGTTGAGTAGGGACTATGCCATAGTGTTGAAAAAAATAACTCCGAAGTCAGGAAGGAGAAAACGAAACCCAAATTCCAACCAAGCCCGATGTATAGAAATGCCACTACTGACAGATTGGGGAACGCGTTCTGTAGTGGTGGAAGTCTATAATAATAACCCTTGGGAACAGGAACGGTATTACTAATGCACTCGAGATCAGACTCTTCAAGTCTGGAATAAGGATCTAGAATTATTTGTTTACCACTATGTGAGACCCATATTTTCATATGTAATCCTTATGATTCTCTAAGTATACACTTGTTCATGTAATGTGAAAGAGTTGTAACATCCATAAATTTGATGTACACACTTGTTATGTGAGTTTGTGATGTACACACAAGTTTCGTTATGTATGAATTATAAGAAATGGACCTTTGTAAGTGAAAAATATGGATTGAATGCAAAATGAGTAGTGAAGTAAATTGAAATGAAGTTAACTTTAGAAATATGGAATGAATTTCAGCTAAGTATGCTGTAGAACAAGGGGAGATTGATCTCTCCTTCAAACCAGATCGATCTTGATAAGCTTCTGTCAAGTAAGGATCGATCTCATCCTCAAGCAAATCAATCTCCTTCTGTCTCGCTCAGAAGCAGATCGATCTCATTCCCCTGGCAGATCGACCTTTGAAGCTCTCTGCCTGGTTAAGATCGATCTTATGCTCTTCAACAAATCGATCTCTCATGCTTGAAAACTGAATATCGAGAGACTAAAAGCAGAAGAAGATCGATCCCTCACTTATGGAGATCGATCACATCAAGCTATTTCTATAAAAACTAGACAGCTGAACTACAATTCATGAGAAACAACCCAAAAACCTTCCATTTTGAAACCAAGTGACCTAGTTTCCCTTTCTAAAGTATCAACGCCTTCCATTGAGATTGGAGAAAAGTTTATTTCAACAAAATTGTTCATGGAGTAGAGAAGAACAACATAGTTGGGAATGAGAGGTAGAATCGCTGAATCGAAGGAGAAAAGGAGTTTTTCCTCAAAGTTGTGAAAAAGGAGAGAAGTTGAGATAGGTAAGATTTCAATGCATCAATCTCATATATGTTGATCTATACACTGGTATGAGTTGATTGGTATGTAGATTGATGGTTGAAATGTGATAAACATGCTTAAAAATAGTATTTGCATTGAAAATATGGTGCCACTACTTGTACAGTGAAAAATTTTAGGTGTATACAGATCATAAGAGCCTCAGATATCTGTTTTCACAAAAATAGTTGAATATGAGGCAGAGACGATGGATAGAGCTTCTAAAGGATTATGAATGAGAGATATTGTACCATCTAGGGAAGGCTAATGTTGTGGCTGATGCCCTGAGTAGAAAGAGCCTCAGAATGGTATCACACATGATGGTCAGGGAATATGAGCTGCTCGAGCAGTTTGCTCACCTCAGGTTGGAAATAGACCCTCTTGATATTGATAGAGACTGTGTGATAGCTAGCTTGCGAGTGCAATCGGATTTGATTGATCGGATACGCCAGGCTCAACATGTCGATCTATTGTATGAGGATCGTGCGAGTCAGATTCAAAGGGGTGATATGGCCGATTTCATAGTGAGTAACGATGGCCTACTGAGGTTTAGAGGTAGGATTTGCATTCCCGATGACCCAAAATTAAAGAGATTGATTTTGATAGAAGTTCATTCATTAAGATACACATTGCACCTGGGGAGTAACAAGATGTATCAGAATCTCCAAAAAATGTATTGGTGGTCAGGGATGAAAAGAGATATCGCAAAGTTTGTGGCAAGATGTCTTATATGTCAGCAAATGAAGGTAGAGCATCATAAACCTGCAAGGTTATTGCAGCCTCTACCAATACCAACTTGGAAATGGGAGCATGTCACCATGGATTTCATCATCGGATTGTCGAGGACTAAGAGGAGACATGATGCTATCTGGGTAGTGGTTGACAGATTGACGAAATTCGCCTACTTTCTAGCTATGAAATCTACAGATACTTTGAGTAGTTTGACAGAGTTATGTATGGGGGATAGTGAGACTACATGGTGTTCCAGTGAGCATCGTATCAGATAGGGATTCTCGTTTCACTTCTCACTTTTGGGAACAATTTCAAGAATTTATGGGAACCCGATTGAGTTTTATTACTGCTTTTCATCCTCAGACTGATGGTCAGTCAGAGAGAACCATCCAAACGTTAGAGGATATGTTGAGAGCAAGTGTTATAGATTTTGAAGGCCCCTGGGATGATCACCAACCATTAGCTGAATTTGCATACAACAATAGTTATCACTCGAGTATTGGGATGGCACCATATGAAGCCTTGTATGGTAGAAGGTGTCGTTCCCCTATTGGTTGGGAAGAAGTGGGTAAAAGGAAAATTTTTGCTCCTGATTCGGTACAGCAAGCCTTTGAGGTTGTTCAGCTGATATGTGAGAGATTGAGAACTGCTCAGAGTAGGCAGAAAAAGTTACGCTGACATGAGACGGAGGCCACTAGAGTTCACTATGGGTGACTCAGTTTTCTTGAAAGTTTCTCCCTCGAAAGGGATTATGAGGTTTGGTAAGAACGGTAAGTTAAAGCCCTCAGTATATCAAACCGTTTGAGATACTGAAGCGAGTGGGAGATAAGGCCTACAGGCTAGCATTGCCACTGGAGCTAGCAGGTATACATAATGTCTTCCATGTGTCTATGCTTTGGAAGTACCATCCAGATCCAACTCATGTGATTCGATATGATCCATTGGAGCTCAAGAATGATTTGTCATATGTAGAGAAACCAATCCAGATACTGGATAGGAAGGAAAAAGTGCTACGGAACAAGACAATTTCACTCATTAAGGTTCTCTGGCAGCACCATACTTCAGAGGAAGCTACTTGGGAGTTGGAAAACTCTATACGGGAAAAGTACCCCTGACTTTTTGAGGAGTAAAGTACCCCTGACTTTTTGAGGAGTAACTTGGTTCTAATTTGGAGTACCAAATTTCTTAAAGGAGGGGAGGAATGTGAGACCCGTATTTTCATATGTAATCCTTATGATTCTCTAAGTATACACTTGTTCATGTAATATGAAAGAGTTGTAAGGTCCATAAATTTGATGTACACACTTGTTACGTGAGTTCGTGTACACACAAGTTTTATTATGTATGAATTACAAGAAATGAACCTTTGTAAGTGAAAAATGTGGATTGAATGCAAAATTAATAGTGAAGAAAATTGAAATGAAGTTAACTTTAAAAATATGGGATGAATTTCAGCTAAGTATGCTGCAAAACAAGGGGAGATCGATCTCTCCTTCAAGCCAGATTGATCTTGGTAAGCTTCAGCCAAGTAAGGATCGATCTCATCCTCAAGCAGATCGATCTCGTTATGTCTCACCCAGAAGCAGATTGATCATATTCCCCTAGCAGATTGACCTCTGAAGCTCTCTGCCTAGTTAAGATCGATCTTATGCTCTTCGATAGATCAATCTCTCATGCTTGAAAATTGAATATCGAGAGACTAAAAGCAGAAGAAGATCGATTCCTTACTTATGGAGATTAATCTCATCAAGCTATTTCTATAAAAACTAGACAGCTGAACTGCTATTCACAAGAAACGACCCAAAAACCTTCCATTTTGAAACCCAGGACCTAGTTTCCCTCTCTAAAGTATCAACACCTTCCATTGAGATTGGAGAAAAGTTGCTTTCAGCAAAATTGTTCATAGAGTAGAGAAGAACAATATAGTTGGGAACAAGAGGTAGAATCGCTGAATCGAAGGAGAAAAGGAGTTTTTCCTCAAAGTTGTGAAAGAGGAGAAAAGCTGAGATAGGCAAGATTTCAATGCACCAATCTCATATATGTTGATCTATACACTAGTATGAGTTGATTGGTATGTAGATTGATGGTTGAAATGTGATAAACATGCTTAAACAAAGCTATGACCTAGAATCAATCTAATGAGAGAAGGATTAGTAGGCAGGGATTTAATGATGAATTAAGTGTGCATTGATGTTATTGAGCATGTATATATATATGCTTGTATAGTTTGGTAAAATCCATGTGCTAGAAACAATAATGGTAGAAAGTAAGAGGTATTCGATGCAATGCCAAAATGAAATGAAATAATGAACTTGAGGTATTGTAAGCTTAATATCGGTTTAATATGAATCAATAGACTCGAGGAGTCTGAGAGATTCTCAGAAATGAGTTATTTACTTGAAATGGACTTATGAATGAGTAAGGTCCGATAATGATGTAACGCGGCCAAATGAGATCTAAATGGCCCAATGCATTGAATTGAATATTAAGTGAAATGAAGTATACTGATGTGTGTAGTATACGATTTTAGCTCCTGAAGATATAACCGGAGCCAATTAGACGGATCACGAGAAGTGAAAATCAAAGGAAAGTGATTCAAGCGTGATTCGAGGTTAGGGACTTATGCGAGCTATTAGAGATAGCTATACGTATGGTTTCTTACTTGCTGTGTGTGAATGTATGCGATAAGTGTGTAGATATTGATATATCTAGGTGAAAACTACGTATAAGAATAAGTCTATAAGTATGAGATGCATGACTTCTATGTTATTGTTGTGAAAAAGAAGTTTTACAAATGTTTTGAGAAAGAATAATAATAGACGGGTTCTCGATTTAACCAATGGCATGAATGCTTCTAACGAGTGATTGAAGGGAGAATTTCCCTCTCACTCATGATAGTACATGGAGCCCCTTTTATCTCGTTTCTGTGTGAAATTGTGCTAGAGCCTAAGTGGCAACGGTAGATTGACTAACCCTACTCGCACATTATTTTTAAAGGTATTTTTGAGAAAACAAAAGAGTGGTTGATGCCTCGAGTGATGCTATGTGTTCCACTCGAGATAGTCACACGAAATTTTTGGGAATCATGCTGGAGCCTTCGAGTATTGTTGTGTGTCTTACTCTGACTATGCTCGCATATGATTTCCTAATAATACTGTGCTCGATGCCTCAGGTATGCTGTGTGTCTTACGCTAAGTTGCTCGTACGAGATTCTTATGATATGCTATGTGTGAGTAAAATCGTGCTAGAGTCGTCGTGTATTGTTGTGCATCTTGCATTGACCTGCTCATACATGGTTTATGAATGTGATGTAATGAGTACAAAATCGTGCTTGAGTTGTCGTGTATTGCTGTGTGTCTTGGATAGACCTGCTCGCACGAGATTTTGAGACAACGATAATGAGTGATAAGGATCCACGAACCACGATGTACCGTGAGCATCATGTGATGGAGGTCCACTTGCCTATTAATGTTCATGATAATCGTGATGCCAAGGATCCATGGGTCATCCAATGAAGTCCAATTACCCGAGCCACCTATATTTGTTTGGAAGCCCAAACGACATGAGTCTTAGTTTAGTAATAAGTTGGGCTAAGTGTTTAAATAGCCCACATTTGAGTCTTATTACATTTTAGACCAATTATCCAATGTAACTAGGCTTATGCCTGAATTTAGGTTTTAGTCTTATTTTTTATTTGGTGTTAATTCCAACCCACTTGTTTAAGGGCTTCAGTGCTAGATATTATTATAAATACATTGTAAACACTCTTGAATAGAATAGAACAGATCGGATTGAATTTTTAAAAATTTAAGTGTGCCTCTTTCTAGGGTTCCCTCTCAACTAGGCTTAGCAAGGTCTTCTTCCTTGTGGGGCCTCCCTCTTCACCAACCACCATTGTTATACCTTGTTCTCGAATTTTATATTCGTAGGGTCAAGGTCCAATACCTTTGGTTCAAGTCTCTTTAGACTTCGAGTCTAGGTTGTTATTCTATTTTTCCATTCAAAGTTTACCATCATTATTTCCACCCCGCTTGTGTTTTTTTGCTGTTTCAATTCCCAATCCACACGTTTCCTTGATCGTCCTAAATCATCCTCTTGTACGCGCATATCAGTTTGGTATCAAAGGAAGGTTTCAATTTTCTAGTTGTGCGTCTTCCCCTTCATCTCTAACACTAAGTCAGGGTCAAAAAGAAAAAGAAAGAAAAAAAAAACCGTGTACGGTTCAAACACTGTTCATAAAAAATTCTATTGAGTTACGAGACGCACGAGTACACGTTTTAAAGAAAACGACGAAATACAATGAACCCATGAAAATTATCATAGGCCCCACCCTCTCTTGGCCAAATTCCATTGTTTTCCTATAGTTTTAGGCATTTTTTTGTTTTTTTGGTGATTATTTCTTTGAGATTCTTGTTGTGTTTTAGTTGGACTTCTAAAATTTTGTTTCAAGTCAGTATCTTAGCCAAACTAAAACTCTTCCTCACCACCCTAGCCACAAATCAGATTAGTCTTTATTAAAAAAAATAAAAAAAAGCAAAAAAAAAATCCTACACTTAGTTGTAGTGTTTGAGTTGGATTCTACACTTAGTCGTTGTGTTTGAGTTAGACTCTACAGTTAGTCGTTGTGTTTGAGTTTGACTCTACACTTAGTTATTGTGTTTGAATTGGACTTTTGAATTTTTGTTTCAAGCCAGTCTCTTAGCCACACTAAAACTCTTCCTCACCACCCTAGCCACAAATCAAATTAGTCTTTGTAAAAAAAATAGAAAAAAAAGAAGCAAGAAAAATACCTGGTGAATTGGTTGATCTTTCGAGGTTGAATCTTTGGCTGAGTCTCTAGTACAATTGTGAACCTATAGAGTTGAGGTAGACTAAGGGAAAAAGGCATGAGCGTGTGAGAAACATTAGTAGAGAAAAGCCAAATTACTTGAGTGAAACATGAGTGTGAGTGCCCCATCTTGAGTGAATTGAGTGTAAACACGTGAGGTTATCACTTGTGAGGTTCTTTGCTTTCTGTTATCACTAACGTTTCTTACAGGTTAAAGATGACTTCTGAAGGTGATAAGTCAGACTTTAAAAAAAATTGAGTTCATGCTTCAGGCAATGCAACAACAGTTCCAACGGATAGACATGAAATTCAATGACATTCATGATAAGTTGGACCGATATGAAGCTCAGTTTGCAAGGATCCAACAAGGTGATTCTTCCCGTATGAAAAGTAAGATTGTTACCAATGCAGAGTATGATGATAATATTGGGTATGATTTGGAAGATGAGTCTGAGGCAAATAGACATCATAGAAGACATCATGAGTATAGAGATAGAGATCGAGTTGATAGAGCCCGTGATAGAGGCAAAGAGAAGATGGATGGAAACCTTGGTAGCATAAAATTGAAGATTCCTCCTTTCCAAGGCAAGAATGATCCCAAGGCATATTTAGAGTGGGAAAAGAAGATTGACAGGGTATTTGACTGCCACCACTACTCTGAGGTAAAGAAGGTTAAACTTACTGCAGTAGAGTTCACAAAATATGCTATGGTATGGTGGGATCAGCTGGTCTCCAGTAGAAGAAGATGTGGTGAGCCTCCAGCGTCTACATGGGATGAGATGAAGCGTATCATGAGGAAAAGATTTGTGCCTAACCATTATTATAGAAAGCTGTACAAGAAGCTCCAAGGTCTCACCTAGGGTTCAAAAAGTGTTGACGATTATTACAAGGAGATGGAAATAATCATGATTCGAGCCAATATCTAGGAGGATGCAGAAGCGACTATGGCTCGTTTTCTCCAAGGTTTGAATCGTGAGTGTAAGACCCCGTATATGTATAAGGGTAATGTGTGTAATTGGATCAAATAATATGAATGGACTTGTAATGTAAAGTATGATTGATATAAGTCCATGGATTCAATGTATGTATGTGTAATATAAATTGTAACGTACATACAAGTTTCATTGAGTATGAATACGAAGAAATGAGTTCTAGCAGTGATGGATGTGATTGAGACTCAAGATGAGTAGTGTGGTAAAATGGAATGGAGTTATGCTTCCATTTGGTTTTATGTAGCATACCTTTGAACATACAATGAATGCACACAAGTTTCAATGTGCATAAGGTATGAATGGATGCCATTTTCAAGTTATAAAGGTGGATGGATGAGAAAATGGTCATGGCAATAGATTAAGGATGTGTTGGTATGAGTTGCAGCAATGAAACTGCAGGAAATCTGGAAAACATGAGGTCCAGATCGATCTCATAGGATGAGAGATCGATCTGGAAGAGCCAGAATGCTCTTATTTGGGCGAAAGAATAGAGCAGATCAATCTCCAATGGAGCCAGATCGATCTGCCAAGCATTCTGTAGTGAAAAGATCGATCCTCAAGCACCCAGATCGATCTCCTTAGCTCTCTGTTTGGGACCAGATCGATCTCATGCTTCGACAGATCGATCTCATGCTTCAACAGATCGATCTCATTGCTTCGACAGATCGATCTCAGGCTTAAAAATGTCGTGAAAAAGAGGGATTTTAAGGGACCAGATCGATCTCCTCTTGGACCAGATCGATCTCCCCAAGCTATTTCTATATAAGGAGAGCTGAAAATTTGGAAATCTCGAAAAAACATATTAACCTCCCATTTTCAACCCAAAAACCTAACTTTCCCTCTCTAAAATCAGCCATTTTCAGTGAGATTTGGAGAAAGATCATTAGAGGCAAAGTTGTTCCTATCAAAGAGAAGAACAACATAGTGAGAAGCATCTTCCCATCTTTGGAATTGAAGGAGTTAAGGGCATTACCATTTGGAGCAAGAAGAGAAATCATATTGGTAAGATTCTAACACTCCAATCCAAAGGCATTAGCTATTTAATTGATTTTGGAGTTGATTGATATGAGTATTGATGGATAAACTACCTAGGAATGTAGTGGAATTGGTGTGACCTAAAAATCTAAAATGGGTATAATGTGAGGATATGTGGGATTAAATGAGCCTATGAATTATGGCATGCTAAAGTTGTTATTGGGGTAATGTTTATGATTTTAAATGGTTAAATGAGATTACATTGTGAGTTTGGAGGAATTGTGGAAATGGGTATGTATATGATTGATAAATGCCATAGTGAGGGGATTCATGGAATATGAACACTATGAGCTTAATGTCGATTTAATATCGATTTTGAATAAGTTAATAGGCCTAAGAAGATCCATAGACTCGAGTTATGGATAAAGTAATGAAACGAGGCCAAATAAGCTTTAATAGAGGCTATAGATTAAATTGACTATAGCAAGCACAAGGGTTACAATATATGGATCGAATATAATGCGGGATACGATTTTGTGCAGTCCCGAAGAGTTCGTTGAAGACGAACCGAACCGTACGATTAAGCAGCTTAAGGAAGTGGAATCACGCATCGCGATTCTAGGTAAGGGAATTTTGTAAGTATATAGAGGTAGCTGCTCGTATGTTGAACTCGTGGGTATATATAGGGCTTTGGAAATGTGCATGGACTTATAGAAATGTGTTTTGATGATGTATGAGTGTTTGTATGAGATTTCGTTGTTTTGAAATGGTTATTGAAAAAGGGATAGTAAGGCTAATAATTGCATAAATCAAGTGTTTTGAATGCTTTTACAAAACACAATGCTTTGATTTGAGCAAATAAAAGGATAGGCTGGCTAATACTTGAATGATGTTGTGAAATAGCCCATATGAGGCACTAAGCATATTATGAGATGTTTTGAATGCATGTAAGCCGCCTATCGCGTGTATGTGATTTAATTTGCGTTAGAGACTCGCTCGCGCTGGATTCCTATGTTTTCACTTGTGTGAAACGTGCTCGAGCTTAGCTCGCACTTTGAATTTGAATTGTGATAATGTTTATAAACCGTACTGGAGCTTACGCTCGTACGTGGATTTGAGTGATTTTTGTTATGCATATAACTGTACTGGAGCTATGCTCGTACATGGTTTCTTTATATTTTATGTATAAATGCCGTACCAGAGCGTTGCTCGTACGAAGTGATTGGTTTTGATGCATGAATTCGGGCTAGAGCGTAGCTCGCGCTGGTTTTCACACTGTGGTATGTATGAGGCCGTGGCGAGAGATACAGATTAACTCAGGGAACCCAACAGGCCTGACAGACCTCTTAGGTGGGGTGAGGGTGAGGGGCTAGGACCTGGTATTGAGGTTACTCCCACGCGCTCTTGAGACTATAAAGGTTACACTTGGTATGGGGTAGATAAGACCTATGGCAGGCACCCCCAACCATGTTATGGGTCCGCGGAGTACGATGTACCGTGTATATCACATGGAGTACGATGTACCGCGTGGTGGTTACTTGATTTAAGAAAGTCTGACGGAGAACTAACCCACCTTCGTGCCAGCATGATACCCCGCACACCGAAATCCGTGTGGTCTGGGATGATATGTGACGATTGGCCACCGTAGTCACTTGAGATATAGTAACCTGTCTCTTTGCTTGATTTACTTACTACCACATGATTTTAAATCTCTAAGTGTGATTTGTGATTGTTTAAGGTAGACCTGAAGGAGGGGTCAAGCCTCGTGGATTTGATTTGTGAAACGGAAATGAGGTTGTGATTGTGAGTTGATGTGATGTGATTGTATGTGATGAGAAAGAGTTTTATGACGTGGGTTTAAAAAGGAGGTTTCTTAATGAATTGCCCTTTTTATGAATTTAAATGAGATCGAGCATGAGATGATTTATACATGATGTTTTACCATGTTTTATATGCCAATTTTACATGACTTTGATACATGATATATTTGTATACTCATATGGCATAGTTTTATTCCTCATGCTCCTATCATAAATGATTTATGCATAACACTATCAGCATGTAGATAGAGTAGTTATCTACCATGCTTGCATTATTGCCTTACTGAGCGTGTGGTTGCTCATCCCACTCTATTTTCCCCCTACAGAGCGTGCACAGTAGCCCAGTCAGGACTGAGGCGTGGTATTTTGGACTCCGCTGCGTCTCCATCGCTTAAAGGTATATACACAGTGATTCTTTTTGTATCTAAACAATGTAAAAGCACAGTATTCTTTTGAGTTGTACTTATGGGGGATGTAGATGTCAGTAAAACAAGTATTCGTATAAGTACACGATTAAATGCACATATATGACATCGTTTTAATTAATTGAGAATGAATGAGATGTGGTGTTTATTATTGACTCACAGCCCAACAGTGTGTGGTGAGTTAGTTCACGACCGGGTAAGGTAACAGTAAAACGCGAAAAATTTTCAGTGATTTTCGGTTAAAGAGAATGGAATTAGGTCGTGACAGAGATTGGTATCAGAGCTGCGTTGGCCTGATGTGAGTCATTAATAAAATATAGGAAAGTACATCCCTATAGTACTGTGCTTTTGTTTAGATATAACTGTGTATACTGTGATGGATAGAGTTTAATAAATTATTATAATACAGGAAGTTAGGCACTATGCCAGTTACACGCAAAGGTAGAGGGGCGAGAGCACGTGCTAGAGGCCATAGAGGTAGGCCTGAGAGTCGTGCGGAGCCACAGACTGAGCAGGCTCCACAAAACCCTGTTGAGAGAGCAGAGGATACTGAGGCTCGCTTCGCTAGATTAGAGCGGAGTATTGAGAGTTTGGTGGAGATAGTCACGCAGGCCTTGGGCGCCGGTGACAGACGAGCTCCCGTGGCACAGCCTACTACTGAACAGGCAGCTGCAGAGGCGGAGAGACCTCATGCTGCTGAGACAGCTACAGTTACACCACCTCCAGCCCAGGATATAGCTTCTCCTATCGCTCCACAGCAGAGCGGTAGTGATGTGGGTTATAACTGCGACTTGAGCAGGTTGCGAGAGTTTCAAGCGCTGAAACCCCCAGTGTTTAGAGGGGTGAAGGACCCAGTGATTACGGAGGATTGGGTGTATGAGATGGAGAAACTATATAGGTTTTTCCGATGCACTTCAGCTGAAAAGGTAGCCTTTGCCGTGTTTATGTTGAAAGGCGAGGTCGAGCATTGGTGGAGGTCCACCGAGGTTATTTTGAGGGCCAGACACTCTGAGATCTCGTGGGAGATATTTCTAGAGGCCTTCAGGAGACAGTATATTCCAGCTACCGCACAGAGGAAATTGCGGATGGAATTTATGAATTTGGTTTAGGGGAACCGGATGTGGACGAGTATGAGTCCAAGTTTATGTCATTAGGGAGATATGACCCGGACACGATGGGTAGTGAGACCCGAAAGATACAGAAGTTCATGGATGGATTGAGATTGGCCATCCGGACTAAGCTAGCTCCCTTCGACATTGTGACTTATGAGGAGGCTGTACATAAGGCTCAGTTGTGTGAGCAAGACTTTGAGCGAAATGCCTCCGAGCTTGGGAGAGTCAGTGTTAGGAAGGACAGAGATCAGAAGAGATCCGGGTTTGGAAGAGTGGCCAAAGGTTTTTCGAGAAGAGGCCTAAGATCGAGGAGGTGCAAGAGAGAGCTGCTAGACCTCCCGTATACCCAGCTTTGACTGCACCGAGGGGTATAACTATTGGAGGATCACGACCTACCACGGATCAGTGTAGGAGATGTGGGAGATATCATGGGACTAGACCATGTCAGGTGCCCCCTGTTTCTTGTTTTAGGTGTGGGAGGCCAGGACATATATCGAGGTTCTGCACTGAGATGATTGAGGTTGCCCCACAGAAGGACAAGGAGCCAGAGGGAGCTCCAGTTGAGACAGCAGCCCCGAGGAGGAGGGCTACAGCTGAGGAGAAAGGGAAACAAGCTGCGGGTGTGAGCAGAGGAAGAGTACATGCACTGGATCAGGACACCGCAGATGCTTCGATAGATGTGATTAAAGGTACCATCCGAATCTTTGATTTAGAAGCATTGGTATTATTTGATCCTGGTGCCACGCATTCTTTCATATCACCTTCCTTTGCACATAAATTGTTGAAATATGTGAAACCAACATTGATGGATAAAATGTTGATGATTTCCACACCCATGAATGATAGTCAATTGACTGAGCATGTATGTAGAGATTGTAAGATAAAGATAGAGGGGAAGGAAATGATAGCCAATCTGATTTTATTGAATATGAATGATTTTGATGTAATTTTGGGAATGGATTGGTTGGCTACCAATCATGTTGTGATGGATTGTCATGCCAAAACATTGATGTTTTCAGGATTAGACAATCTTATTGTAAACTTTGATAAAAAGAAATGATATGAAACTAGCATGTTTGTTGTAAATAAAAGGAGTATGATTTTAAATTCATATTGCTTGAGAGATAAATTTATTATTCATGATAAATATTGAATGTGGAGTGATGGTTTATGTTACTAGCGATGGAGAGGATATTGTGAAGGGTTCATTGCCTATGTGGTCGATATAGATGAGGCACACCCGAAATTGAAAGACATACCCATAATTACGGATTACCCTGATGTCTTTCCGGATGAATTACCAGGACTACCACCTGAAAGGGAAGTGGAATTTTGCATTGAGTTAGTGCCTGGTACAGAGCCGATATCGACACCACCCTATAGAATGGCTCCGATAGAATTGGAAGAGCTAAAGAAGCAGCTGCAACAATTGCTGGAGAAGGGGTTTATTAGACCGAGTGTCTCACCTTGGGGAGCACCGGTTCTATTTGTAAGGAAGAAGGATGGAAGCCTCCGACTGTGTATAAATTATCGGTTGTTGAATAAGGCCACCATTAAGAACAAGTACCCCCTTCCAAGAATCGATGATTTGTTGGATCAGCTCCAGGGAGCCGAAGTATTTTCTAAGATAGATCTGTGGTCAGGGTACCATCAGTTGAGGATCAGGAGTGGAGATGTACCCAAGACAGCATTTCGTACCCGTTATGGCCACTACGAGTTTTTAGTGATGCCATTCGGATTGACGAATGCTCCCGCAGCATTTATGGCATTGATGAATGACATATTCAAGCCATACCTGGACAAGTTTGTAATAGTGTTCATTGATGATATTTTGGTGTATTCCAAGTCCAGGGAAGATTATGAGGAGCACTTGAGGATAGTTCTGCAGACCCTCCGAGAGAAAGAATTGTATGCCAAACTCAGCAAGTGTAACTTTTGGTTGGAACAGATCTCATTTTTGGGGCATGTCGTGTCAAAGGATGGGGTATCAGTGGATCCATCCAAGATAGAAGCAGTTGTGCAGTGGGAACAGCCCAAGATAGTAACTGAGATCAGGAGTTTTCTGGGATTAGCAGGATATTATCGAAGATTTGTAGAGGGTTTCTCCAGACTAGCTGCTCCGTTGACACGCCTCACGTGTAAAGACGTTAAGTTTGTGTGGGATGAGGCATGTGAGAGGAGTTTTGAGGAGCTTAAGCGTCGATTGACGACTGCTCCAGTTCTCACCATTCCTACCAGCTCAGGAGGATTCTCGGTGTATACGGATGCATCACACCAGGGACTGGGCTGTGTGCTTATGCAGGATGGGAAGGTGGTTGCCTATGGATCTAGACAGTTGAAAGATCATGAGAGGAACTACCCGACACATGATTTGGAGTTGGCGGCTGTAGTATTTGCATTGAAAATATGGCACCACTATCTCTATGGTGAGAAATTTCAGGTGTTCACAGATCATAAGAGCCTTAAGTACCTGTTCTCGCAGAAAAAGCTGAATATGAGACAGAGGAGATGGCTCGAACTCCTGAAGGACTATGATTGTGAAATCATGTACCACCCGGGTAAGGCAAATGTAGTTGCCGATGCTTTGAGTAGAAAGAACCTTGGGTTGGTGTCTTATATGATGGTACGGGAACATGAATTGTTAGAACACTTTGCGAAGCTCAGTTTGGATGTAACCCCACCTGGATCGGAGAGACTTGAGATCATGGCTAGTTTGAGACTAGAGCCAGAGTTGATTGGCCGTATTCGGCAAGCCCAGCAGAGCGATCGATGGTGTATCGATTGGCTGAGGCAGATACAAACAGGTGTGGGTATTGATTTTGAGCAGAGTGCTGATGGCTTATTAAGGTTCAGAGGCAGAGTATGCATTCCCAGGGATCCTGAGATCAGGAGAACGATTTTATCAGAGGCTCACTCATCGAAGTATACGATACATCCGGGAAGTACCAAGATGTATCAAAACCTTCGGAAGGTTTATTGGTGGTCTGGAATGAAGAGAGACATTACTAAATATGTTGCTAAGTGTCTCGTTTGTCAGCAAGTGAAGGTAGAGCATCAGAAGCCTGTAGGATTATTGCAGCTTCTACCGATACCGACATGGAAGTGGGAGCATGTCACCATGGATTTTGTGAAGGGGTTGTCGAGAACCCGTAGAGGTCATGATGCCATCTAGATTATTGTGGACCGATTGACTAAGTCCGCCCATTTCTTGGCTATGAGAGCTACCGATACGCTAAGTCAGTTGGCGAACCTATATATTTGAGAGATAGTACGGCTACATGGTGTACCAGTGAGCATTGTTTCTGATAGGGATGCCCGCTTCACTTCCCATTTTTGGGAACATTTTCAGGAAGCGCTGGGGACCCGACTGAGTTTTAGCACCGCTTTTCATCCTCAGACTGATGGGCAGTCAGAGAGGACTATACAGACCCTCGAGGATATGTTGAGAGCGTGTGTGCTAATTTTAGAGGCTCCTGGGATGACCACCTGCAGTTAGCCGAATTTGCTTATAATAATAGCTATCATGCTAGTATCGGGATGGCACCCTTTGAGGCATTATACGGGGGTAGATGCCGTTCCCCTATTGGATGGGAAGAGGTTGGTGACAGACAGATTTTTGCTCCGGACTTAGTGCAGCAGGCATTTGAGGACGTCCAGTTGATATGTGAGAGATTACGGACAGCTCAGAGCCGACAAAAGAGTTATGCTGACAAGAGACGAAGACCACTGGAGTTTGATGAGGGTGAGTCAGTGTTTCTGAGGGTATCACCATCGAAGGGTATTATGAGATTTGGTAAGAAGGGCAAGCTAAGCCCTAGATATATCGGACCCTTCGAGATTTTGGAGAGAGTGGGAGATAAGGCATATAGGTTGGCATTGCCACCGGACTTGGCAAATGTCCACAACGTCTTCCACGTCTCAATGCTTCAGAAGTATCACCCGGACCCGGCACATGTGATAAGATATGAGCCGTTGGAGCTCCATGAGAGTATGACGTATGTTGAGAAGTCGGTTCGGATATTGGACAGGAAAGAGAAAGTGTTGCGGAATAAGACAATTCCCTTGGTGAAGGTGCTTTGGCAACACCACACGGCGGAAGAGGCCACATGGGAATTGGAGAACTTGATACGGGAGAAGTACCCCCAACTGTTTGAAGAGTGACTTGGTTCTAATTTGGAGGACCAAATTCCTTGAAGGAGGGGAGAATGTAAGACCCCGTATATGTATAAGGGTAATGTGTGTAATTGGATCAAATAATATGAATGGACTTGTAATGTAAAGTATGATTGATGTAAGTCCATGGATTCAATGTATGTATGTGTAATATAAATTGTAACGTACATACAAGTTTCATTGAGTATGAATACGAAGAAATGAGTTCTAGCAAGTGATGGATGTGATTGAGACTCAAGATGAGTAGTGTGGTAAAATGGAATGGAGTTATGCTTCCATTTGGTTTTATGTAGCATACCTTTGAACATACAATGAATGCACACAAGTTTCAATGTGCATAAGGTATGAATGGATGCCATTTTCAAGTTATAAATGTGGATGGATGAGAAAATGGCCATGGCAATAGATTAAGGATGTGTTGGTATGAGTTGCAGCAATGAAACTGCAGGAAATCTGGAAAACATGAGGTCCAAATTGATCTCATAGGATGAGAGATCGATCTGGAAGAGCCAGAATGCTCTTATTTGGGCGAAAGAATAGAGCAGATAGATCTCCAATGGAGCCAGATCGATCTGCCAAGCATTCTGTAGTGAAAAGATCGATCCTCAAGCACCCAGATCGATCTCCTTAGCTCTCTGTTTGGGACCAGATCGATCTCATGCTTCGACAGATCGATCTCATTGCTTCGACAGATCGATCTCAGGCTTAAAAATGTCGTGAAAAAGAGGGATTTTAAGGGACCAGATCGATCTCCTCTTGGACCAGATCGATCTCCCCAAGCTATTTCTATATAAGGAGAGCTGAAAATCTGGAAATCTCGAAAAAACATATTAACCTCCCATTTTCAACCCAAAAACCTAACTTTCCCTCTCTAAAATCAGCCATTTTCAGTGAGATTTGGAGAGAGATCATTAGAGGCAAAGTTGTTCCTATTAAAGAGAAGAACAACATAGTGAGAGGGCATCTTCCCATCTTTGGAATTGAAGGAGTTAAGGGCATTACCATTTGGAGCAAGAAGAGAAATCATATTGGTAAGATTCTAACACTCCAATCCAAATGCATTAGCTATTTAATTGATTTTGGAGTTGATTGATATGAGTATTGATGGATAAACTACCTAGGAATGTAGTGGAATTGGTGTGACCTAAAAATCTAAAATGGGTATAATGTGAGGATATGTGGGATTAAATGAGCCTATGAATTATGGCATGCTAAAGTTGTTATTGGGGTAATGTTTATGATTTTAAATGGTTAAATGAGATTACATTGTGAGTTTGGAGGAATTGTGGAAATGGGTATGTATATGATTGATAAATGCCATAGTGAGGGGATTCATGGAATATGAACACTATGAGCTTAATGTCGATTTAATATCGATTTTGAATAAGTTAATAGGCCTAAGAAGATCCATAGACTCGAGTTATGGATAAAGTAATGAAACGAGGCCAAATAAGCTTTAATAGAGGCTATAGATTAAATTGACTATAGCAAGCACAAGGGTTGCAATATATGGATCGAATATAATGCGGGATACGATTTTGTGCAGTCCCGAAGAGTTCGTTGAAGACGAACCGAACCGTACGAGTAAGCAGCTTAAGGAAGTGGAATCACGCATCGCGATTCCAGGTAAGAGAATTTTGTAAGTATATAGAGGTAGCTGCTCGTATGTTGAACTCGTGGGTATATATAGGGCTTTGGAAATGTGCATGGACTTATAGAAATGTGCTTTGATGATGTATGAGTGTTTGTATGAGATTTGGTTGTTTTGAAATGGTTATTGAAAAAGGGATAGTAAGGCTAATAATTGCATAAATCAAGTGTTTTGAATGCTTTTACAAAACACAATGCTTTGATTTGAGCAAATAAAAGGATAGGCTGGCTAGTACTTGAATGATGTTGTGAAATAGCCCATATGAGGCACTAAGCATATTATGAGATGTTTTGAATGCATGTAAGCCGCCTATCGCGTGTATGTGATTTAATTCGCGTTAGAGACTCGCTCGCGCTGGATTCCTATGTTTTCACTTGTGTGAAACGTGCTCGAGCTTAGCTTGCACTTTGAATTTGAATTGTGATAATGTTTATAAACCGTACTGGAGCTTACGCTCGTACGTGGATTTGAGTGATTTTTCTTATGCATATAACTATACTGGAGCTATGCTCGTACATGGTTTCTTCATATTTTATGCATAAATACCGTACCAGAGCATTGCTAGTACGAAGTGATTGGTTTTGATGCATGAATTCGGGCTAGAGCGTAGCTCGTGCTGGTTTTCACACTGTGGTATGTATGAGGCCATGGCGAGAGATACGGATTAACTCAGGGAACCCAACAGGCCTGACAGACCTCTTAGGTGGGGTGAGGGTGAGGGGCTAGGACCTAACATAATCCATCCAGGGAACCCAACAGGCCTGACAGACCTCTTAGGTGGGGTGAGGGTGAGGGGCTAGGACCTGGATCAGGGAACCCAACAGGGGCGAGCAAGGCCATGAGGGGCTAGGACCTGGTATTGAGGTTACTCCCACGCGCTCTTGAGACTATAAAGGTTACACTTGGTATGGGGTAGATAAGACCTATGGCAGGCACCCCCAACCATGTTATGGGTCCGCGGAGTACGATGTACCGTGTATATCACATGGAGTACGATGTACCGCGTGGTGGTTACTTGATTTGAGAAAGTCTGGCGGAGAACTAACCCACCTTCGTGCCAGCATGATACCCCGCACACCGAAATCCGTGTGGTCTGGGATGATATGTGACGATTGGCCAACGTAGTCACTTGAGATATAGTAACCTGTCTCCTTGCTTGATTTACTTACTACCATATGATTTTAAATCTCTAAGTGTGATTTGTGATTGTTTAAGGTAGACCCGAAGGAGGGATCGAGCCTCGTGGATTTGATTTGTGAAACGGAAATGAGGTTGTGATTGTGAGTTGATGTGATGTGATTGTATGTGATGAGAAAGAGTTTTATGACGTGGGTTTAAAAAGGAGGTTTCTTATTGAATTGCCCTTTTTATGAATTTAAATGAGATCGAGCATGAGATGATTTATACATGATGTTTTACCATGTTTTATATGCCAATTTTACATGACTTTGATACAAGATATATATGTATACTCATATGGCATAGTTTTATTCCTCATGCTCCTATCATAAATGATTTATGCATAACACTATCAGCATGTAGATAGAGTAGTTATCTACCATGCTTGCATTATTGCCTTACTGAGCGTGTGGTTGCTCATCCCACTCTATTTTTCCCCCTACAGAGCGTGCATAGTAGCCCAGTCAGGACTGAGGAGTGGTATTTTGGACTCCGCTGCATCTCCATCGCTTAAAGGTATATACACAGTGATTCTTTTTGTATCTAAACAATGTAAAAGCACAGTATTCTTTTGAGTTGTACTTATGGGGGATGTAGATGTCAGTAAAACATGTATTCGTATAAGTACACGATTAAATGCACATGTATGACATCGTTTTAATTAATTGAGAATGAATGAGATGTGATGTTTATTATTGACTCACAGCCCAACAGTGTGTAGTGAGTTAGTTCACGACCGGGTAAGGTAACAGTAAAACGCGAAAAATTTTCAGTGATTTTCGGTTAAAGAGAATGGAATTGGGTCGTGACAGTGAGATTGTCAATGTTGTAGAGTTGCAGCATTACATGGATTTAGAGGAGATGCTGCATGTGGCCATCAAAGTGGAAAGGCAACTCAAAAGGAAAGGTACCTTCCGTTTCACTCCTAGTTCAGTTCCTGTTTGGAAATCTAAAACCTTTTGTAGGGATGATAAGCCTGTGTTTAAGCCTAAGTCAAAAAGTTTTGTTTAGCCAAAGTCTAAGGACCCTCCAAAGGCCAAGATTGAGCCTGCCCAAGCATCCCAGAGCAGAACATGTGACATAAATAGTTTTAAGTGTTTGGGTCATGGATATGTTGCCTCTCAGTGTCCTAACCATAGAGTGATGCTCATGCTTGAGAATGGAGATGTTGAGAGTGAAGGTTCTGATGTTGGTATTGAGGATGAGATGCCTGCGTTAGAAGATGCTGAAGAAGAAGAAGTTGTTGAGTTTGCTGCTTATGGTGAAGCACTTGTTGCCAGACGTGCTCTTAATACTCATGTGAAGTTTGAGGATGAGGTACAACATGAAAACATCTTCCATACAAGATGTTATATTAGTGACAAGGTATGCTCTGTGATCATTGATGGTGGGAGTTGTACTAATGTTGCTAGCACATACCTTTTTGATAAGCTAAAATTTCCCACTACCAAGCATCACCGCCCATATAAGTTGCAGTGGATTAATCACTGTGGTGAAGCAAGTCTTGGTTCCTTTCCGTATTGGAAGAAATCAAGATAAAGTGTTGTGTGACGTGGTACCCATGCAAGCTAGCCACCTGTTGCTAGGTAGACTGTGGCAGTATGATCGAAGAATCATCCATGACGGTTACACTAACCATTACTCCTTTTTTATGGATGGCAAGAAGATCACTCTTGCTCCCCTTAGCCCCAAGGAGATTTATGAGGATCAATTAAGGCTGAAGGAGCAACATGACGAGCAAAGGAAGTTAGCTAAGGAAAAGAAGGGAAGCAAGGAAAGCAAAGAAATAAGCTACCATGCCAATCCTCGAGATGTGAAAACTATATTTATTACTAAGTCTCCTATCCTTTTGCTTTCATTTAGAGATTCTTGTTTCATTGATACTGAACTCCATGATACTTTGCCTACTGATGTTGTCTCATTATAGCATGAGTTCAAGGATGTATTCATTGAGGAGTTCCCGTATGTGATCAAGTAGAAACAAGGTAAAGAGAACGTCGTAGCTGATGAATAGTATACTCTTATCACAACTCTTAATGCTAAGCTTTTAGGATTTGAGTATATCAAAGATCAATATGCTGATGATGCTGATTTTGGTAATGTTTATAATGCATGTGCGACATTTGGTTTTGGCAAGTTCCATAGGCATGATGGGTTCTTATTTACAGAGAATAAGTTATGTGTGCCTAGGAGTTCTTTGTGTGAGCTGTTAGTTAGAGAAGCCCATAGTGGAGGGTTAATGGGTCACTTTGGAGTTAGAAAAACTCTAGATGTTTTACATGAGCACTTCTTTTAGCCTAACATGAGAAGGGATGTAGAGAAGTTATGTGATAGATGCATTTCATGTAGGCAAGCTAAATCTAGAGTTTATAATCATGGCTTATATACTCTTTTACCCATTCCTACTACGTCATGGACTGATATCTCTATGGATTTTGTTTTGGGCTTGCCTAGAACAAAATGTGGTAGAGATTCTATTTTTGTTGTGGTTGATAGGTTCTCCAAGATGGCTCATTTCATTGGTTGCCACAAGACGGATGATGTAAGCAACATTGCTAACCTTTTTTTTAAAGAGATAGTACGTCTACATGGTGTGCCGAGGATTATTGTCTCCGATCGTGATGTTAAGTTCCTCAGTTACTTTTGGAAGACGTTATGGGAAAAATTAAGAACTAAATTGTTATTCTCCACCACTTGTCACTCCCAAACTAATGGACAGATTGAGGTGGTCAACCGAACCTTATCTACATTATTAAGGTCTGTCATACAGAAAATTTTGAAAAATTGGGAAGAATACTTGCCACATGTTGAGTTTGCCTATAACCGCAGTGTCCACTCCACTGCGAGTTGCTCTCCATTCAAAGCTGTTTATGGCTTCAATCCTCTTACTCCTTTAGATTTGTTGCCATTACCTAATTCCAAGCAGAGTAACTTAGATGGAGAACAAAAGGCTAAGTTTGTGAAGCAACTCCATGAGAAAGTGCGTCAAGCTATTGAAAGGAAGACTGAGCAGTATACCACCTAAGCTAATAAGCATCGCAAGAAAGTAGTCTTTGAACCTGGTGATTGGGTTTGGGTACATATGCGAAAGGAGAGGTTCCCTACTCAGTGACGAACTAAGTTGTATCCCCGAGGAGATGGACCATTCCTAGTCATTGAGAAGATCAACGATAATGCCTACCGATTGGATCTTCCTAGTGAGTATGGTGTATCTGCTACTTTTAATGTTTCTGATCTTTCTCCCTTTTCTTTTGATGAAGGTACATGCGATTTGAGGACAAATCCTTTTGAGGAGAGGGGGAATGATGGAGGTCCACTTACTCGTAATGTTCATCATGATGATCGTGATGCCAAGGATCCATAGGTCATCCAATGAAGTCCAATTACCCGAGCCACCTATATTTATTTGGAAGCCCAAATGACATGAGTCTTAGTTTAGTAATAAGTTGGGTTAAGTGTTTAAATAGCCCACATTTGAGTCTTATTACATTTTGACCAATTATCCTATGTAACTAGGCTTATGCCTAAATTTAGGTTTTAGTCTTATTTTCTATTTGGTGTTAATTCCAACCCACTTGTTTAAGGGCTTAAGTGCTAGATATTATATAAATACATTGTAAACGCTCTTGAATAGAATAGAACAGATCATATTGAATTTCAAAAATTTGAGTGTGCCTCTTTCTAGGGTTCCCTCTCAACTAGGCTTATTAAGGTCTTCTTCCTTGTGGCGCCTCCCTCTTCATCAACCACCATTGTTATACCTTAGGTTTTGGAATTTTATATTCGTAGGGTCGAGGTCCAATACCTTTGGTTTAAGTCTCTTTAGACTTCGGGTCTAGGTTGTTATTCTATTTTTCCATTCAAAGTCTACCATCATTATTTTCGCCCCGCTTGCATTTTTTTGCTGTTTCAATTCCCAATCCACATGTTTCCTTGATCGTCCTAAATCATCCTCTTGTACACACATATCATCATGCCATGGAGTACGATGTGCCATGATTTGAGTATAAGCTAAAGGGATGGTTGATCCGCCTCCCTAAGCGTAGGGTTCCCGTACATCCGATCAGTGTTGTCTGGAATCCGACTATGGCCATAAGTCTTCTTATATCTGTGTGATAAGACATTGTCACTACTGTGTGAGGTGACATATGTCTCCCCTGCTGTGTGTATGAGGATATGATAACCCATGATTTATGTCTCATATATAATGATTTGCTAAATGAAAAGCATTTTCTAAGTATGAACTACGTGATTTGAAATATGCTGTGTGAAGTTGTGTGATTCTATGTGAATATGCATATACCCATCCAGCAAATTAATGGTTTCACATTGATGGAAGATGTTTTAAAAAGAATGCATATGTTTTATAAGGAAAATGAATATATATGTATTTTAAGCATGTAGATAATGTAGTTACCTACCTGTTTTCATATTTTCCTTACTGAGCGTATTAGCTCACCCTTATTTCCTCCTCCACAGATTCTACGCAGTAGTGAGTATACTGCACTCGTCCTTGCTATTGTGTTGCTTCAGTCATCCAACAGTATAGAGAGGTATACACTTGAGATGAAAAATTTTGTTATCCTGTAAATTAATGCACAGTAAAGTTTGTATTTATAAATTGGGGGATGTATATAATAGAAACTGATGTAAACGCTTTCGTACATATATATATAAAAGACTAGTTTCTATTCTACTTCATTTATATGAATTTATTAAACTATAATGGATGAGATATGGATTGGATGTTGACTCACATCCCAACTATTTGAGGTAAGGTAAAAGGTTACGGACAGAGAGAGATAGGGTCGTGACACACTACCTTGCCCAGCCATTACGAAACGGATCAATACAATTGATGCTAAGAGAATAAGAGACTCCGTCTACCTACAGTAGCATAATTACCATGAGGGTTTGGTGCAGCGAGGGTAGTGCCGCGAGGGTTTGATGCCGTGAGGATCTAATGCCATGAGGGTATTGCCGCAAGGGTTTGATTCTGTGAGGGTAGTGTCATGAGGGTACTGCCGCAAGGATTAGCTAATGTCGTGAGAGTCTATTGATGTTGCGAGGGTCTCACATTGAAAAATACCGTGAGTGTATGTACCACGAGGGTCTCGTGCAAATGAAATGCCACTAGAGTCTGTCAATGCTGTGAGGGTCTAGCTAAAAGAAGAGCTGTGAGTTGGCTAATGCCGTGAGGGTCTAGCGCACAAGTACTACCGCGAGAGTGAATGCCATGAGAGTCTACCATAAGAGTCTGCCGTCTCTACGAGAGGAAAATGAGATTGAGCCAAAGTCTTCACAGTATATATATGCTGGCAGGAGGATCGCGAAAACCAGTGTACTCTTTCACAAAGTATAACTCGCGAAAGAGTGGAGAGCAATTGTTATGAGTAAAATGAAATAAGAAAAAAGAAAAAAAAATGCCGCGTGTCATCATCACAATATGCGACGTGTCATCATTATAATGCGCCACGTGGCGCATAAAAGTTGAATACAGATGAGAGAAGATTCTGTGTTAAAATTCACCTGGATGATTTTACCCTTGAGTATCTTTGATTAATGTAGATGGGCAAATATGTAATTAAAGATGGAATTATTCCCTATAAATAGGGATCAGGTATGATTTACGAATTCAATTAATTCTCTATATTTTACTTTACTAAAATTCTGTCAAAATTTGGTTCTGACTTAAGCATTGGAGTGCTTACGCAGGGAACAACTCCTGCATCCCTCTGATTATTCTTGTTCTTGCAGAGTTTTCTGTAACACGTGGCAAAAAGATCGAAGTGAAGACGTCAGCAATACATCATCGTGGTGATCGACAACAACACCATACTTTACTTATTTCAAATTGATTTAGTTCCTCTTGCATAGTTAAGATCTAATTAATTTCATGTAAAGCCTCATTAATATTCTTAGGTTCTAATTGTGACATAAAGGCTACATATTGACATAAATTCACAAATGATGACCTGGTTTTAACTTTAAAAGTTGGATCACCAATTATTTCACCATTTTCAGCATATCTAAGCTCTCTTAAACATCTAGGTTCTCTTTTCGCATGTTGTTCTTGATTAATTGACTCCTCTTTCTTATTTAAGTTAAGATCCTCTAGTTTTTCATTAATATCATTAACAAGTGACGGTTCACCTATTATCTCATCAAATATTTCTATATCATCATCAACACTATTTTTCTTATATGTGGAGTTAGACTCACCAAAAATCACATGGATAGAATCTTCAACCATAAGTGTTCTTTTATTAAAGACTCTATAACCTTCAGAGTTTAAAGAATATCCCAAGAAAAGTCATTCACAACTTTTAGCATTCAATTTCCCTAAATTATCTTTTTCATTATTTAAAATAAAACATTTTCAACCAAAACGATGAAAACAGTTAATATTTGATTTCTTTCCTTTGTAAAGCTCATATAAGGTTTTCTTTAGAATTAGCCTAACAATTGCTTTATTTATAACATAACATGAAGTATTAATGGCTTGGGCCTAAAAATATTTTGGCAATTCATTTTCAAAAGCATTGTTCTAGCCTTTTCCTCTAAAGTTCTATTTCTTCTTTCAACTGCCCCATTTTATTGAGGTGTTCTAGGAGCGAAAAAATTGTGGCTAATGGCTTTGTCAATGCAATACTCATCAAAACCAAGATTTTCAAATTCTTTTCCATGATCACATTCAACACTAGTGATAATATAAACCTTTTTCATTTTGGGATATTTCTGAAAATGTGATGAATTTTTCTAAAGCTTCATTTTTTACACTTAGAAATAAAACCCATGTAAATCTTGTAAAGTCATCCATAATCACAAAACCATAGTGCTTACCTACTAGACTTATCGTTCTAGTTGGACCAAAGAGATCTAAGTGAAATAATTATAAATGTCTAGAAATTGACACGAACTTCTTAGATTTAAAGGATATTGTTTTATGTTTTTCCTCTTACATATGCTTCACACTCTTGATCATTTTCATATTGTAATTTAGGCAATCCTACACAAGATCTCTTTTAAACTTAGATAACACATGCATACTAGCATGACCTAGTCTTTTATGCCACAACTAAGGTTCATTCTATTTAGTAGCCATGAAGCATACATTTTTACTATTTAGTTCATCTAAATGCACAATATAAATATTTCTTAATCTATGTCCTATAAATAATATTCTATTTGTCCTAGATCAACAACATGGCAACTCATACAATTAAACACAAATTTAAAACCTTTCTAACATAATTGACTAATGCTAAGAAGATTATGCTTTAAGCCTCTAACTAAAAATACATCATTAATATTAGAGAAAGAGTTACCAAAGGAGCCAATCCCTTCAATTTGAACTTTAGAGTTGTCCCCAAAAATGACTTCTCTACCATTTTTAAGCTTTAATTTGATGAATTGGCTCTTGTCACCAGTTATGTGACTTAAGCATCCACTATTAAGGTACCAAGGTTCTTTCAATTTTCCTTGTAGCAATGCTCATCCTCCTTCAATCAAACACATCATTTTTTTGTTTTAGGTGCCTAACCTTTCTTGGGTCCATGGAAGTTAGTAGACACAGTCTTTGATCCCTTAGGTGTCACAACCTAGAAGACGCGATATTCCAGACACTTCGTTACAAAAGTACAGGAAGTTGGGCTATTTTTTTTTTCATTTTTCTTTAACACTTTGTGTTGTGGGCATATTTCTATAGTACATTCCAATCAATATCTACTTTACACAATTTAAGATAAACTACATATGGTCACAGCTCAATGTAATACTTAATGGCTTATGCCATTTATTCATTTCACTTTACAAAGAATCATTCGTTTACCTCTCACACTTATCTCTTTCTTTAATCCTATTTAGCGCCATACACGTCTCGAATATGAACTGTGTGATCTCTAAAGCTTTGAGTTCAAAGCCAATATTGAATTCGAATACATGTCTAATGTATTCACTTTCAATCCATCTCGTCACTTACTCGATTCAATCTTTCAAACCTTATCGAAAGTTTCACTTTTTAACACTTATTTGATTTAATCTTTTGAACCTTATAAAAAGTTTCACTTTTCGTGGTTTTGGCTAGAACTCTTTCTAGACACTGTCAAAATTTTCAAGTAGAGAGGTATTTTGAAATACCTTATTTGGCCATCAAAAATGACCACTTTGATTGATCACTATAGCACTCATTTCTTATTTGATACAATTTTTGGTAACAATGACTTTTATCATTTTTTGATATTCGATCATTTTTCAATGTCTAATCACTTTTCACTTTAAGTATCGATACTCTATATCCTCCCAATATAAGGACTAAGTGACATTGTCAACGCTATGTTGTCCTATCAGTATTCGATTGCAATGTTCGATGCTTAAACAATGCAATAGTTCAATAAAAACATTTTTTCAATACAAATACATGGTTTATAATTAACGTTGAGACCAAACACATGTTCGATAAAACAATTTTTTAAAACACTAAAAACTGTTTAATAACAATGTTCAATAAACATTTTTTTCAATAAATGATGCATATTTTGATACAATCACATGGCTCAGAAGTCAATCTAGATACCAAATACATGTTTGATAAACACTTTTCAATAAACCGATATTCTTTCGATATACACTTTTCATTTTGATAAAACACTGAAAACTGTTACATGATCATTTGCTAACAATTATAATCCTCGTTAGTAAGGGCCAATACTGACTATTAAAGCTCATCAGTAGGACATCAACTAACTATTATAACCCATCAGTTGGGTCCAATTACTGACTATTATAGCCGTCAGCAGGCACAATCACTAACTATTATAGCCATCAGCAGGCACAATTGCTAACTATTATAATCCCTGTTAGTAGGGATCAATACTGACTACTAATGCCCATTAGTAGGACACCAATTTGCAAACAATTATGGCCCATTAGCAGGGCTAAATGGTCATGACTAACTATTCTTGCTTGTCAGCTAAGGCAAAACTGCGAGACCCCGTATATGTAAAGTTGTAATGTGTAATGAATGTGAATGGACTTGTAATGTAAAGTATGATCGATGTAAGTCCATGGATTCAATGTATGTATGTGTAATATGATTTGTAACGTACATACAAGTTCCATTGAGTTTGAATATGAAGAAATGAGTTCTTATAAGTGATGGATGTGATTGAAACTCAAAATGGGTAGTGTGGTAAATGGATGGAAGCTGCGTGAGTATAAATGCTTCCATTTTGTAATATATAGTATACCTTTGGACATATAATGAATGCACACAAATTTCAATGTGCATAAGGTATGAATGGAAGCCATTTTCAAGTTATAAAGGTGGATAGATGAGAAAATAGCCATGGCAGCAGATTAAGGATGTGTTGGTGTGAGTTGCAGCAAGAAAACTGCAGAAAATCTGAAAAGTATGAAGGCCAGATCGATCTCATAAGATTAGAGATCGATCTGGAAGAGCCAGAATGCTCTTATTTGGGCAATGGAATAGAGCAGATCGATCTCCAATGGGGCCAGATCGATCTCCTAAGCATTCTGTAATGAAAAGATCGATCCTCAAGCACCCAGATCGATCTACTTAGCTCTCTTTTTGGGACCAGATAGATCTCATGCTTCGACAGATCGATCCATGCTTAAAATTTCGTGAAAATGAGAGATTTAAGGGGACCAGATCGATCTCCTCTTGGACCAGATCGATCTCCTCAAGCTATTTCTATAAAAGGAGGGCTGAAAATCTAAAAATTTTGGGAAAAACACCAATCTTCCATTTCTTACCCAAAAACCTAACTTTCTCTCTCTAAAATCAGCCATTTCCAGCAAGAATTGAGGGGAAACCATTAGACATTAAGTTGTTCATCTTGAGGAATAGAACAACATAGTTGGAACCCAAAATCCCATTGTTGGTATTGAAGGAGATAAGAGCATTGACATTTGGAGCAGGAAGAAAAATCATATTTGGTAAGATTCTAACACTCCAATCCAAGTACATTGTCTATTTAATTGATTTTGGAGTTGTTTGGCATGAGTATGTATGGATGGAAACACCTAGGTTGTGTTAGAAACTAATGTAACCTAGAAAATGGAATGCCTCTAGTGTGAGAAAGTATGATTTGGGGAGTTGGTGGTTTATGAGTTATGATAAGTTGTTAAATGAGTAATGTGGGTGATTTGGAATGGTTATGTGGAGTTATAATATGGGTTTAAGTGAAATTGTGAAAAAGAGTATGTATATGCTTGATAAAATGCCATAGTGAGGAAATTCATGAAATATGAACACTATGAGCTTAATGTCGATTTAATATCGATTTGGAATAAGTTAATAGGCCTAAGAAGATCCATAGACTCGAGTTATGGGTAAAGTAATGAAACGAGGTCATATAAGCGTTAAACAGAGGTTATAGATTAAATTGACTATAGCAAGCACAAGGGTTGCATTATATGGATCGAATATAATGTGAAATATGATTTTGTGCAGTCCCGAAGAGTTGTTGAAGACGAATCGAACCGTATGAGTAAGCAGCTTAAGGAAGTGGAATCACGCATCGCGATTCTAGGTAAGGGAATTCTGTAAGTATATAGAGGTAGCTGCTCGTAATTTGTGGGATTATAGGGTGTTTATGAAATGCATGAACGTTTGAGAAATTGGTTACTTGGTATGTGAAAATAGTTATGAATATTGGATGATTTGGTTTTACATGGATGTATAAAAAGGGATAGTAAGGCTAATAAATGCATAAATCAAGTGTTTTGAATACTTTCACAAAACATGTATTTGGTTTTAAACGAATTGATAGATAGGATGGCTATTGTGGTTTGATGTTTGTGATAGCACATGTGAAGTGCCAAATATGTTTTGAGATAGCTTTAAAAGCTTATGAGCCGCCTATCATGTTTATGTGAATTAAACCGTGCTAGAGCCTAGCTCGCACCGAGTATTGATGTTTTCATTTGTATGAAACGTGCTGGAGCTTAGCTCATCCCTTGATTTGGAAACTATGATGATGTTTATAAATCGTACTGGAGCTTCTGCTCGTACGCGGCTTTTGAGTGGTTTGTCTTACGAGTATAACCGTACTAGAGCTATGCTCGTACGCGTCTCTTTATGATAGGATGCATGAGTCGTGCTAGAGCTTTGTTCGCACAAGTTTGCACATTGTGATACGTATAAGATTGTGAAAGTTGGTAAGATCCTTAAGCCCTACATCCTTAAGCTAACATTCTTAAGCCCAAAGAGGCGGGGAGGCTCTGTTAGGTGGGGAGGCTCTGTTCAGTGGGGAGGCTCTCTTACGGTGGGATCCTTAAGCCAACATCCTTAAGCCCTGGAGGGGCGGGGAGGCTCTGTTAGGTAGGGAGGCTCTCCTACATGGGTACGGTAAGATCCTTAAGCCCTATGTCCTTAAGCCAACATCCTTAAGCCCGAGGAGGCGGGGAGGCTCTGTTCGGTGGGGAGGCTCTCTTACGGAAGGATTCTTAAACCCTACATCCTTAAGCTAACATCCTTAAGCTCGAGGAGGCAGGGAGGCTCTGTTAGGCGAGGAGGCTCTGTTCGGCAGGGAGGCTCTCCTTCACGGATATGGAAAATTCTTGGTATGGGATAGGTAAGACCTAGGAATGGCACCCCCAATCACGATATGAGTATACGGAGTACGCTGTACTGTATATATCACATGGAGTACGTGTCACGACCCAATTCCATTCTCTTTAACCGAAAATCACTGAAAATATTTCGCATTTTACTGTTACCTTACCCGATCGTAAACTAAACTCACCACTGTGAGTCAATAATAAACACCAAGTCTCATTCATTCTCAATTAATTAAAACGATGTCATACATTTGCATTTAATCGTGTACTTATACGAATACATGTTTTACTGACATCTACATCCCCCATAATTACAACTCAAAAGAATACTGTGCTTTTACATTGTTTAGATACAAAAGAATCACTGTGTATATACCTCTTAGCAATGGAGATGCAGCGGAGTTCGAAATACCACGCCTCAGTCCTTACTGGGCTACTATGCACGCTCTGTAGGGGGAAAATAGAGTGGGATGAGCAACCACACGCTCAGTAAGGCAATAATGCAAGCATGGTAGATAACTACTCTATCTACATGCTGATAGTGTTATGCATAAATCATTTATGGTAGGAGCATGAGGAATAAAACTATGCCATGTGAATATACATATATATCATGTATCAAAATCATGTACATTGGCATATAAAACATGGTAGAAACATCATGTATAAATCATCTCATGCTCAATCTCATTTAAATTCATAAAAAGGGCAATTCATTAAGAAACCTCCTTTTTAAACCAACATCATAAACCTCTCTCTCAACACATAATTACCACCAAATCAACTCACAATCACAACCACATTTTCATTTCACAATTTACGCATGTGTATAAAAACTAGGTCACTATATCAAAAGTGCCTATGTGGACCATTACATCATAAATCATCCCAGACCACACGCATCCAGGTGTGCGGGGTATCACGTTGGCACGAAGATGGATTATCCCTCGCCAAACTTTCTCATCACATAACCATCATGCGGTACATCGTACTCCATGTGATATACACGGTACAGCGTACTCCGCAGACTCATATCGTGATTGGGGGTGCCATTCCTAGGTCTTACCTACCCCATACCAAGAGTTTTCCATATCCGTGAAGGAGAGCCTCCCTGTCGAACAGAGCATCCCTGCCTAACAGAGCCTCCCTGCCTCCTCGGGCTTAAGGATGTTAGCTTAAGGATGTAGGGCTTAAGGATCCTTCCGTAAGAGAGCCTCCCCACCGAACAGAGCCTCTCTGCCTAACAGAGCCTCCCCTCCTCTTTGGGCTTAAGGATGTTGGCTTAAGGATGTAGGGCTTAAGGATCTTACCATACCCATGTATGAGAGCCTCCCTGCCTAACAGAGCCTCCCTGCCCCTCCAGGGCCTAAGGATGTTGGCTTAAGGATCCCACTGTAAGAGAGCCTCCCCACCGAACAGAGCCTCCCCGTCGAACAGAGCCTCCCCGCCTCTTTGGGCTTAAGGATGTTGGCTTAAGGATGTAAGGCTTAAGGATCTTACCAACTTTCACAACCTTATACGTGTCACAATGAGCAAACTTGTGCGAGCAAAGCTCTAGCACGACTCAGGCATCCTCTCATACAGAGACACGTACGAGCATAGCTCTAGTATGGTTATACTCATAAGACAACCACTCAAAATCCACGTACGAGCAGAAGCTCTAGTACGGTTTATAAACATCATCATAGTTTCCAAATCAAGGTGCGAGCTAAGCTCCAGCACGTTCCATACAAATGAAAACATAAAAATCCAGCGCGAGCGAGGCTCTAGCGCGATTTATGTCATACAAATACGATAGGCGGCTCATACACAATCAAACAATCCCGACAATCGGGTTTAGCACTCATAAATGCTTTTCCACAACAACCATACAATACTAGCTGACCCATCTACTAGCTTGCTTAAAACCAAGCAATTTCGTTTTGAAAAGCATCAAAACATTAGATTTATGAAATTATTAGCCTTACTATCCCATTTCATAAAATCCACTTCAAATCCAAAACCACGCATATACTCCTCATCATTCACGAATACCATCAATCATTTATTTGAGCAACCATGCATTTCATAAAACACCCAATATTCACCCACAAGTTCAAAGTACGAGCAGCTACCTCTATATACTCACAAAATTCCCTTACCTAGAATCGCGATGCGTGATTCCACTTCCTTAAGCTGCTTACTCGTACAGTTCGATTCGTCTTCAACAACTCTTTGAGACTGCACACAATCATATTTCACATTATATTCGATCCATATAATATGACATCGTGCGTTCACTATAGTCAATTTGACCTATAGTTTTCTTTTAACGCTTATGAGGCCTCGTTTCATTACTTTACCCATAACTGGAGTCTATGGATTCTTCTTAGGCCTATTAACTGATTCCAAATCGATATTAAATTGACATTAAGCTCATAGTGTTCATATTCCATGAATTCCCTCACTATGGCATTTTATCAAGCATATACTTACCCATTTTCACAATTCCTCCAAACTCACAATGTAATTCCATTTAACCATCTAAAATCATAAACATTACCTCAATAACAACTTTAGCATGCCCATAAATCATAAACTCATTCAACCCATATTTCTCACATTATACCCATTCTAGGTTTTCTAGGTCACACCAATTCCACCTAAACCCTAGATAATTTATCCATCAATACTCATGCCAAACAACTCCAAAATCAATTAAATAGACAATTATTTGGATTGGAGTGTTAGAATCTTAACAATATGATTTTTCTTCTTGCTCCAAATGGCAATGCCCTTAACTCCTTCAATACCAAAAATGGTAAAATGCCTTCCCACTATGTTGTTCTTCTCTTTGATAGGAACAACTTTGCCTCTAATGGTCTCTCTTCAAATCTCACTGAAAATAACTGATTTTAGAGAGGGAAAGTTAGGTTTTTTGGGTTGAAAGTGAAAGGTTAGTGTTTTTCCTGAGATTTCCTGATTTTCAGCCCTCCTTATATAGAAATAGCTTGAGGAGATCGATCTAGTCCAAGAGGAGATCGATCTGGTCCCTTAAAATCCCTTTTTTTCACGGTATTTTTAAGCTTGAGATCAATCTGTCGAAGTATGAGATCGATCTGCTCCCAAACAGAGAGCTAAGGAGATCGATCTGGGTCTTGGGGATCGATCTTTTCACTACAGAATGCTTGGGAGATCGATCTGGCTCCATTGGAGATCGATCTGCTTTATTCTTTTGTCCAAATAAGAGCATTCTGGCTCTTCCAGATCAATCTCTCATCCTATGAGATCAATCTGGCCCTCATGTTTTCCAGATTTCCTGTAGTTTCCTTGCTGCAACTCATACCAATACATCCTTAATCTATTTCCATGGCCATTTTCTCATCCATCCACCTTTATAACTTGAAAATGGCATCCATTCATACCTTATGCACATTGAAACTTGTGTGCATTCATTGTGTGTCCAAAAGTATGCTACATGAAACCAAATGGAAGCATAACTCCATTCCATTTTACCACACTACTCATTTTGAGTTTCAATCACATCCATCACTTGTCAGAACTCATTTCTTCATATTCGTACTCAATGAAACTTGTATGTACGTTACAATTCATATTACACATATATACATTGAATCCATGGACTTACATCAATCATACTTTACATTACAAGTCCATTCATATTATTTGATCCAATTACACACATTATCATTATACATATACGGGGTCTTACAATACTATGTACCGCGTGATGGTTATGTGATGAGAAAGTCTGGCAAGGGATAATCCATCTTCATGCCAGCATGATACCCCGCACACCTGGATGCGTGTGGTCTGGGATGATTTATGATGTAGTTGGTCCACATAGGCACTTTTGATATAGTGACCTGGTTTTTATACACATCTGTGAATTGTGAAATGAAAATGTGGTGGTGATTGTGAATTGATTTGATGGGATTGTATGTGTTTGAGAAAGAGTTTTATTGATATGAGTTTAAAAAGGAGGTTTCTTAATGAATTACCCTTTTTATGAGTTTAAATGAGATTGAGCATGAGATGATTTATACATGATGGTTTTTACCATGTTTTATATGCCAATGTACATGATTTTGATACATGATATATATGTATACTCATATGGCATAGTTTTATTCCTCATGCTCCTACCATAAATGATTTATGCATAACACTATCAGTATGTAGATAGAGTAGTTATCTACCATGCTTGCATTATTGTCTTACTGAGCGTGTGGTTGCTCATTCCTCTCTATTTCCCCCTACAGAGCGTGCAAAGTAGCCCAGTGAGGACTGAGGCGTGGTATTTTGGACTCCGCTGCATCTCCATCGCTTAGAGGTATATACACAGTGATTCTTTTTGTATCTAAACAATGTAAAAGCACAGTATTCTTTTGAGTTGTAATTATGGGGGATGTAGATGTCAGTAAAACATGTTTTCATATAAGTACACGATTAAATGCAAATGTATGACATCGTTTTAGTTAACTGAGAATGAATGAGATGTGGTGTTTATTATTGACTCACAGCCCAACAGTGTGTGGTGAGTTAGTTCACGATTGGGTAAGGTAACAGTAAAACGTAAAAATTTTTTAGTGATTTCGATTAAAGAGAATGGAATTGGGTCGTGACAGAGATTGGTATCAGAGCTATGTTGGCCTGATGTGAGTCACTAATAAAACGTAAAATAGTATATCCCCGTAGTACTGTGCTTTTGTTTAGATATAACTGTGTATATCATGATGGATTGAGCTTAATAAATTATTATAATACAGGAAGTTAGGCACTATGCCAGTTACACGCAAAGGTAGAGGGGCAAGAGCACGTGCTAGAGGCCGTAGAGGTAGGCCTGAGAGCAGTGCGGAGCCACAAACTGAGCAGGCTCCATAGAACCCTGCTGGGAGAGCAGAGGATACTGAGGCTCGCTTCGCTAGGTTAGAGCGGAGTATTGAGAATTTGGTGAAGATAGTCACGCAGGCCTTGGGCGCCGGTGATAGACGAGGTCCCGCAGCACAGTCTACTACTGAACAGGCAGCTGCAGAGGTGGAGAGACCTCATGCTGCTGAGACAGCTACAGTTACACCATCTCCAGCCCAAGATACAGATTCTCCTATCGATCCACAGCAGAGAGGTAGTGATTTGGGTTATGACTGCGACTTGAGTAGGTTGAGAGAGTTTCAAGCGCTGAAACCCCCAGTGTTTAGAGGGGTGAAGGACCCAGTGGTTATAGAGGATTGGGTGTATAAGATGGAGAAACTATATAGGTTTTTTCGATGCACTTCAGCTGAGAAGGTTGCCTTTGTCTTGTTTATGCTGAAAGGCGAGGCAGAGCACTGGTGGAGATCCATTGAAGCTATTTTGAGGGCTAGACACTCCGAGATTTCATGGGAGATATTCTTGGAGGCCTTCAAAAGACAGTATATTCCAGCTACCGCACAAAGGAAATTACGGATGGAATTTATGAATTTGGTTCAGGGGAACCATACTGTGGACGAGTATGAGTCCAAGTTTATGTCATGGATGGATTGAGATTGGCCATCCGGACTAAGCTAGCTCCCTTCGACATTTTGACTTACGAGGAGGCTGTACATAAGGCTTAGTTATGTGAGCAAGACTTTGAGCGAAACGCCTCCGAGCTTAGGAGGATTAGTGTCAGGAAGGACAGAGACCGAAAGAGATTCGGGTTTGGAAGAGTGGCCAAGAGAGGTGGCCAAAGATTTTTCGAGAAGAGGCCTAAGATTGAGGAGGTGCAGGAGAGTGCTACTAGACCTCCCATATACCCAGCCTTGACTGCATCGAGGGATATGACTATTGGAGAACCACGTCCTACTACTTATCAGTGTAGGAGATGTGGGAGATTTCATGGGAATAGGCCCTGTCTGATGACCCCTATGGTGTGTTTTAGATGCGAGAGACCAGGACATATGGCTAAGCATTGTCCCGAGAAGATGGAGATTGCCCCACAGAAGGGCAAGGAGCCTGAGGGAGCTCCAGTTGAGACAGCAGCCCCGAGGAGGAGGGCTACAACTGAGGAAAAAGGGAAACAGGCTGTGGGTGTGAGCAGAGGAAGGGTGCACATGCTGGACCAAGACACTACAGACGCATCGACAGATGTGATTAAAGGTACCATCCGAATCTTTGATTTAGAAGCATTGGTATTATTTGATCCTGGTGCCACGCATTCTTTCATATCACCTTCCTTTGCACATAAATTATTGAAGCATGTGAAACCAACATTGTTGGATAAAATGTTAATGATTTCCACACCCATGAATGATAGTCAATTGACTGAGCATGTATGTAGAGATTGTAAGTTAATGATAGAGGGGAAGGAAATGATAGCCAATCTGATTTTATTGAATATGAATGATTTTAATGTAATATTGGGAATGGATTGGTTGGCTACCAATCTTGTTGTGAGGAATTGTCATGCCAAAACATTGATATTTTCAGGATTAGACAATCTTATTGTAAACTTTGATGAAAAGAAATGATATGAAAATAGTATGTTTGTTGTAAATAAAGGAGTATGATTTTAAATGCATATTGCTTGAGAGATAAATTATTGTTTATGATAAATGTTGAATGTAGAGTGATGGTTTATGTTACTAACGATGGAGAGGATAATGTGAAGGGTTCATTGCATACGTGGTTGATATAAATGAGGCACACCAGGAATTGAGGGACATAGCCGTAATTACGGATTACCCTGATGTCTTTTCGAATGAATTACCAGGACTACCACCTGAAAGGAAAATGGAATTTTGCATTAAACTAGTGCCTAGTACAGAGCCGATATCGAAATCACCCTATAGAATGGCTCCGATAGAATTGGAAGAGCTGAAGAAACAACTGCAAGAGTTGCTGGAGATGGGGTTTATTAGACCGAGTGTCTCACCTTGGGGAGCACCAATTCTATTTGTAAGGAAGAATGATGGAAGCCTCCGACTGTGTATAGATTACTGGTTGTTGAATAAGGCCACCATTAAGAACAAGTACCCCCTTCCAAGAATCGATGATTTGTTGGATCAGCTCCGGGAGTCGAAGTATTTTCTAAGATAGATCTGCGGTCAGGGTATCATCAGTTGAGGATCAGGAGTGGAGATGTACCCAAGACAGCATTTCGTACCCATTATGGCCACTACGAGTTTTTGGTGATGCCATTCGGATTGACGAATGCTCCCACAGCATTTATGGCATTGATGAATGATATATTCAAGCCATACCTGGACAAGTTTGTAATAGTGTTCATTGATGACATTTTGGTGTATTCCAAGTCCAGGGAAGATCATGAGGAGCACTTAAGGATAGTTCTACAGACCCTCCGAGAGAGAGAATTGTATGCCAAACTCAGCAAGTGTAATTTTTGGTTGGAATAGATCTCATTTCTGGGGCATGTTGTGTCAAAAGATGGGGTATCGGTGGATCCATCCACGATAGAGGCAGTTGTACAATGGGAACAGTCCAAGACAGTAACTGAGATCAGGAGTTTTCTGGGATTGGCAGGATATTATCGAAGATTTGTAGAGGGTTTCTCCAGACTAGCTGCTCCATTGACACGCCTCACGCGAAAAGATGTTAAGTTGTGTGGGATGAGGCATGTGAGAGGAGTTTTGAGGAGCTTAAGTGTCGATTGACGACTGCTCCAGTTCTCACCATTCTTACCAGCTCAGGAGGATTCTCGGTGTATACGGATGCATCACACCAGGGACTGGGCTGTGTGCTTATGCAGGAGAGGAAGGTAGTTGCCTATGGATCTAGACAGTTGAAAGATCATGAGAGGAACTACCCGACACATGATTTGGAGTTGGCGGTTGTAGTATTTGCTTTGAAAATATGGCACCACTATCTCTATGGTGAGAAATTTCAGGTGTTCACAGATCATAAGAGCCTTAAGTACCTGTTCTCGCAGAAAGAGCTGAATATGAGATAGAGGAGATGGCTCGAACTCCTGATGGACTATGATTGTGAAATCATGTACCACCCGAGTAAGGCAAATGTAGTTGCCGATGTTTTGAGTAGAAAGAACCTTGGGTTCGTGTCATATATGATGGTACGGGAACATGAATTGTTAGAACACTTTGCGAACCTCAGTTTGGATGTAACCCCACCTGGATCTGAGAGACTTGAGATCATGGCTAGTTTAAGACTGGAGCCAGAATTGATTGGCCGTATTCGGCAAGCCCAGCAGAGCGATCAAAGGTGCATCGATTGGCTGAGGCAGATACAGACAGGTGTGGGTATTGATTTTGAGCAGAGTGCTGATGGCTTTTTGAGGTTCAGAGGTAGAGTATGTGTTCCCAGGGATCTTGAGATCAGGAGAACGATTTTATTAGAGGCTCACTCATCGAAGTATACGATACATCCGGGAAGTACCAAGATGTATCAAAACCTTCGAAAGCTTTATTAGTGGTCTGGAATGAAGAGAGACATTGCTGAATATGTCACTAAGTGTCTCGTTTGTCAGCAAGTGAAGGTAGAGCATCAGAAGCCTGCAGGATTATTGCAGCCTCTACCGATACAGACATGGAAGTGGGAGCATGTCACCATGGATTTTGTGATGGAGTTGCCGAGGACCTGTAGAGGTCATGATGCCATATGGGTTATTATGGACCGGTTGACTAAGTCCGCCCATTTCTTGGCTATGAGAGCTACCGATACACTGAGTCAGTTGGCGAACCTGTATATTCGAGAGATAGTACGGCTACATGGTGTACCAGTGAGCGTTGTTTTTGATAGGGATGCCTGCTTCACTTCTCATTTTTGAAAACATTTTCAGGAAGCGCTGGGGACCCGACTGAGTTTTAGCATCGCTTTTCATCCTCAGACAGATGGGCAGTCAGAGAGGACTATACAGACCCTCAAGGATATGTTGAGAGCGTGTGTGCTGGATTTTAGAGGCTCCTAGGATGACCACCTGCAGTTAGCCGAGTTTGCTTATAATAATAGCTATCATGCGAGTATCGAGATGGCACCCTATGAGGCATTGTACGGGCGTAAATGCCTTTCCCCTATTGGATGGGAAGAGGTTAGTGACAGACAGATTTTTTCTCCAGACTTAGTGCAGCAGGCATCTGAAGACGTCCAGTTGATATGTGAGAGATTACGAACAGCTCAGAGCCGGTAAAAGAGTTATGCTGACAAGAGACGAAGACCACTAGAGTTTGATGAGGGTGAATCGGTGTTTCTGAGGGTATCACGATCGAAGGGTATTATGAGATTTGGTAAGAAGGGCAAGCTGAGCCCTAGATATATCGGACCCTTCGAGATTTTGGAGAGAGTGGGAGATAAGGCGTATAGGTTGGCATTGCCACCGGACTTGGCAAATGTCCACAATGTCTTCCACGTCTCGATGCTTTGGAAGTATCACCCGGACACGGCACACGTGATAAGATATGAGCCGTTAGAGCTCCATGAGAGTATGACGTATGTTGAGAAGTCGATTCGGATATTGGACAGAAAAGAGAAAGTGTTGCGAAATAAGACAATTCCCTTGGTGAAAGTTCTTTGGCAACATCACACGGCGGAAGAGGCCACATGGGAATTGGAGAACTTGATACGGGAGGAGTACCCTCAACTTTTTGAAGAGTGACTTGGTTCTAATTTGGAGGACCAAATTCCTTGAAGGAGGAGAGAATGTGAGACCCTGTATATGTAAAGTTGTAATGTGTAATGAATGTGAATGGACTTGTAATGTAAAGTATGATCGATGTAAGTCCATGGATTCAATGTATGTATGTGTAATATGATTTGTAACGTACATACAAGTTCCATTGAGTTTGAATATGAAGAAATGAGTTCTTATAAGTGATGGATGTGATTGAAACTCAAAATGGGTAGTGTGGTAAATGGATGGAAGCTGCGTGAATATAAATGCTTCCATTTGGTTATATATAGTATACCTTTGGACATACAATGAATGCACACAAGTTTCAATGTGCATAAGGTATGAATGGAAGCCATTTTCAAGTTATAAAGGTGGATAGATGAGAAAATGGCCATGGCAGCAGATTAAGGATGTGTTGGTGTGAGTTGCAGCAAGAAAACTGTAAAAAATCTGGAAAGTATGAAGGCCAGATCGATCTCATAAGATTAGAGATCGATCTGGAAGAGCCAGAATGCTCTTATTTGGGCAATGGAATAGAGCAGATCGATCTCCAATGGGGCCAGATCGATCTCTTAAGCATTCTGTAATGAAAAGATCGATCCTCAAGCACCCAGATCGATCTCCTTAGCTCTCTGTTTAGGACCAGATAGATCTCATGCTTTGACAGATCGATCTCATGCTTAAAATTTTGTGAAAATGAGAGATTTAAGGGGACCAAATCGATCTTCTCTTGGACCAGATCGATCTCCTCAAGCTATTTCTATAAAACGAGGGTTGAAATTTAAAAATTTCGGGAAAAACACCAATCTTCCATTTCTAACCCAAAAACCTAACTTTCTCTCTCTAAAATTAGCCATTTCCAGCAAGAATTGAGAGGAGACCATTAGACATTAAGTTGTTCATCTTGAGGAAGAGAACAACATAGTTGGAACCCAAAATTCCATTGTGGGTATTGAAGGAGATAAGGGCATTGACATTTGGAGCAAGAAGAAAAATCATTTTTGATAAGATTCTAACACTCCAATCCAAGTACATTGTCTATTTAATTGATTTTGGAGTTGTTTGGCATGAGTATGCATGGATGGAAACACCTAGGTTGTGTTAGAAATTAATGTAACCTAGAAAATGGAATGCCTCTAGTGTGAGAAAGTATGATTTGGGGAGTTGGTGGTTTATGGGTTATGATAAGTTGTTAAATGAGTAATGTGGGTGATTTGGAATGGTTATGTGGAGTTATAATATGGGTTTAAGTGAAATTGTGAAAATGAGTATGTATATGCTTGATAAAATGCCATAGTGAGGGAATTCATGAAATATGAACACTATGAGCTTAATGTCGATTTAATATCGATTTGGAATAAGTTAATAGACCTAAGAAGATCCATAGACTCGAGTTATGGGTAAAGTAATGAAACGAAGCCATATAAGCGTTAACAGAGGCTATAGATTAAATTGACTATAGCAAGCATAAGGGTTGCATTATATGGATCGAATATAATGTGAAATATGATTGTGTGCAGTCCTGAAGAGTTATTGAAGACGAATCGAACTGTACAAGTAAGCAGCTTAAGGAAGTGGAATCATGCATCGCGATTCCAGGTAAGGGAATTCTGTAAGTATATAGAGGTAGCTGCTCGTAATTTGTGGGATTATAGGGTGTTTATGAAATGCATGAACGTTTGAGAAATTGGTTGCTTGGTATGTGAAAATAGTTGTGAATATTGGATGATTTGGTTTTACATGGATGTATAAAAAGGGATAGTAAGGCTAATAATTGCATAAATCAAGTGTTTTGAATGCTTTCACAAAACATGTATTTGGTTTTAAATGAATTGATAGATAGGATGGCTATTGTGGTTTGATGTTTGTGATAGCACATGTGAAGTGCCAAATATGTTTTGAGATAGCTTTAAAAGCATATGAGCCGCCTATCATGTTTATGTGAATTAAATCATGCTAGAGCCTAGCTCGCACCGGGTATTGATATTTTCATTTGTATGAAACGTGCTGGAGCTTAGCTCGCACCTTGATTTGGAAACTATGATGATGTTTATAAATCGTACTGGAGCTTCTGCTCGTACGTGGCTTTTGAGTGGATTTCTTATGAGTATAATCGTACTAGAGCTATGCTCGTACGCGTCTCTTTATGATAGGATGCATGAGTCGTGCTAGAGCTTTGCTCGCACAAGTTTGCACATTGTGATACGTATAAGGTTGTAAAAGTTGGTAAGATCCTTAAGCCCTACATCCTTAAGCTAACATCCTTAAGCCCAAAGAGGCGGGGAGGCTCTGTTAGGCGGGGAGGCTCTCTTACGGTGGGATCCTTAATCCAACATCCTTAAGCCCTGGAGGGGCGGGGAGGCTCTGTTAGGCAGGGAGGCTCTCCTACATGGGTACGGTAAGATCCTTAAGCCCTACATCCTTAAGCCAACATCCTTAAGCCCGAGGAGGTGGGGAGGCTCTGTTAGGCGAGGATGCTCTGTTCGGTGGGGAGGCTCTCTTACGGAAGGATCCTTAAGCCCTACATCCTTAAGCTAACATCCTTAAGCCCGAGGAGGCAGGGAGGCTCTGTTAGGCGAGGAGGCTCTGTTCGACAGGGAGGCTCTCCTTCACGGATATGAAAAATTCTTGGTATGGGGTAGGTAAGACCTAGGAATGGTACCCCCAATCACGATATGAGTCTGCAGAGTACGTTGTACCGTATATATCACATGGAGTACGATGTACCGCGTGATGGTTATGTGATGAGAAAGTCTGGCGAGGGATAATCCATCTTCGTGCCAGCATGATACCCGCACACCTGGATGCGTGTGGTCTGGGATGATTTATGATGTAGTTGGTCCACATAGGCACTTTTGATATAGTGACCTGGTTTTTATACACATCTGTGAATTGTGAAATGAAAATGTGGTGGTGATTGTGAATTGATTTGATGGGATTGTATGTGTTTGAGAAAGAGTTTTATTGATGTGAGTTTAAAAAGGAGGTTTCTTAATGAATTACCCTTTTTATGAGTTTAAATGAGATTGAGCATGAGATGATTTATACATGATGGTTTTTACCATGTTTTATATGCCAATGTACATGATTTTGATACATGATATATATGTATACTCATATTGCATAGTTTTATTCCTCATGCTCCTACCATAAATGATTTATGCATAACACTATCAGCATGTAGATAGAGTAGTTATCTACCATACTTGCATTATTGCCTTACTGAGCGTGTGGTTGCTCATCCCTCTCTATTTCCCCCTACAGAGCGTGCATAGTAGCCCAGTGAGGATTGAGGCATGGTATTTTGGACTCCGCTGCATCTCCATCGCTTAGAGGTATATACACAGTGATTCTTTTTGTATCTAAACAATGTAAAAGCACAGTATTCTTTTGAGTTGTAATTATGGGGAATGTAGATGTCAGTAAAACATGTTTTCGTATAAGTACATGATTAAATGCAAATGTATGACATCGTTTTAGTTAACTAAGAATGAATGAGATGTGGTGTTTATTATTGACTCACAGCCCAACAGTGTGTGGTGAGTTAGTTCACGACTAGGTAAGGTAACAGTAAAACGCGAAAAATTTTTAGTGATTTTCGATTAAAGAGAATGGGATTGGGTCGTGACAAAAACAGTAAAATGATTAAAACTATTTCGAAATAACTTCATATCTCAATGTGAATAAATGTAGAGTTAGCTCAAATCTAAAAAGAATTGGAATATTCAAAATAAGCATAATCCATAATCTTTCAAAACATGTTTGCAAGGAGATTTAAAAGCTTTTTCATTATGCAATAAAATCAAAGCAAGCTTTAAAAATCTCACGGTTTACCGTGCCATGCACAATATGTAATATGCACAAAGCATGGTTCAATAAATCACTTAAGTTGATGGAAAACATAAGGAATGTACGACATGCTTTCTTATCCTTATCACTTATACACTTCTCAATCGATTAATCAATCTTTCAGTCTCCATTCTAATACTCACTTTATTCCATATGATGCTTGTAAGACTCGAAAATTTCCTATTTTGTTACTTATGATCCATCAATGTAAATATTGAAACATGTTTTGGAATCATAAGAAAAGTTATATTTCAATTCCAAGTCCAAGTGGAAGTAGAAAAAGCCATGAATGTATGAAAGTGTCGATTATGAGCTATAGTGAGCTCAGACCAAACTGAATGGAATCCAACCAATCCAATGGAAGATATGAACTTAAACATGAAATTAAGGATAGGTCAAGAAGGGAAGTTGGTTAAGTTTGGTCTCGATAATGTTGAAGTGGTGAAAATGCCAAAAAGGGCCTAAACGAGCTCAAAATCGATCGTTTGAGGTGTTTTTAACACTTTCACCTACCAAGGGTAGCCAAAACATCAAGATGGATCAACCAAGCATTGAAATGCATATATTTGGATTTTTCAACTTTGGTCAAACGTTGTCAATGGTCAAAGCTAAGAGAAAAAGTGAGAATTGAAGAATAAGCTTTGACTAGTTAACTAAAGCATGGTTAACTTAACCCAACCATGATTAAGGCTTGAGAAAAATTATCTTGGGTTAAAACACCTAATTTCCAACCAATAATATAGGAAATTTATTAAATTTAATTGGATAAAAATTATATGGGCTAAAAATGAAAAATACTAATGGGCCAACTAGTTAAATGGTTAAAACCCATTAAGCATGGATAAAGTGGGCCGAATTTGGTGCAAACATTGGGACAAATCTTAGGCTTAAAATTAAGCTAAATAATAGGCCCAATTACCAAGAAAATTCCAGCCCAAATTCTGAAATTGGAAGGCCCAAATCAAAGCCCATTAGGAAAATTAAAACCAAGCCCAATTGATATAGTTTAAGCCCAAATCCAAGCCCAATTTATGTACAAGCCCAAACCAATTTGCAATCTCAATTTATGGGCTGATTTTAAGGAGTTTAATGGCTGAAAATTACGAGGAAAAATCAGAAATGACTTAGTGAAAAATTGTCTTCTTCCTTAAGCTATATTCGGCCACCATTAAAACCATAACCACCAAGCTTTATCTCTCTAAGTTTCACCCATTTACAAACACATTTGGAACAAGAGTTCTTCATAGAAGTTGTTCCATATTGAAAGAAGATTAACATACCTCAAAACCAGCACCTAAAAAGCTAAATTGAAGGGGGCAAAATCTTCTTCAAGTTTTGACCAAAGTGAAAAATTCAAGCTAGGTGAGTTTTCAATCCACCAATCTTACATATGTTAATCTAGGGAATTTATGGAGTTGATTGGTATATGAATCGTATGACAAAACATCACCTAAGGTAGAGAACCAAGATTGGCCGAAATGGGTATGTAGTGAGATGATGAATATGAATGATGTTTAATGGCATAGATGTGTTGGTTAGGATGTATACATGATGATGGTATGAATTAGTAACATCAATTTGTAAGATTGGATAGGCTTATGAAGCATGCATATAAGGTGTTTGTGAAAATTCTTAAATTAACCAAAGGAAAGGCATAAGGCTTGTAAGACCCACTTTTGGTGATGTATACCTTATGATTTATGTGATGTAATACATTTCTATATGTAAATTAAATCATAAAAGCTTTTGGTTGGAATGAAATTTCAAATGCAATACATGTAAAGGTTAAATAAGGGTTGGAGTGACCACAAACTAAACGAATGGAACTTAAAGCACTCGGACTCAGGATGAGGATTTAAGACATGAAGTGATAATGTAAGACATGAATTTCGAATACTCTTTTATGATTCCAAGCAATGCACACAAATTCCATAACATTAAAATCATAAGAAATGAACCTTTTCATGCTCTAAGTGTGAATGGATTGTAAAATGACTAGTGAAGCAATCAAATATAGTTTTCCTTTGAAAAATATGAGAAAATACAGCAGAAATGCCCCAGATAAAGGTTAGATCGATCTCTACTTTTAAGCAAATCGATTCCATATGATTCTATATGGAACATATTGATCTCCCCATGAACATATCAATCTCCATTTGCTTCGACTTAGAGCAAATCGATCTCTCCCCTTGAGCAAATCGATCTCCAGTTGCCTAGCAAGGATAGATCCCTTCCCAAAGAGCAGATCAATCTCCCCATGAAACAGATCGATCTCCAATTTCTTTTGCCTAGCAGAGATCGATCTCTCCCCAAATAGCAGATCGATCTCTCCCTTATAAAACTGAATATTTCAATAGCTCAACCAAGGGAAGATCGATCTCCTATCTTAGAATATCAATCTCATCATCCCTGCTCTATAAAAACCCAATGGTCAAACCTCTTTCTTCAGCAAATCAACATATTCCTCCATTTTTACCCAAAAGACCAAGTTTTCTTACTCTAGAATACACCCTTCCAAAAAGATTTGAGAAAAAACTATTAGAGCAAAGTTGTTCATTGTGAAGAGGAGAATAAGATAGCTTGGAGCTAACATTCAACTTGTTGTATTGAACGAGCAAAGGAGTCTTCCAAATTTGGACAAGAGGAAAGTCAAGTTAGGTGAGGTTTTGATACATGAACTCTAAGTATATTTATCTAGAGGTTGTTGTGAGTAGATTGGTGTATGTATGGTTGGTAGAAACTACCTAGAATATGATGAATCAAGCATGCATGACCTATAATGAGTTTAGTGTGAGAAAATGAGATATGGTGGATTTAATGATAAATGGATTATACTAAGATGTTAGTAGTGTTATATGCATGATTTTGAGATGGTTTTGTGAAATAATTTTATGGACTAGGATGAGGTTATATAATGTGCATATTTGGTGTTTGTAAAAATGCATGAATGAATGGAAGAGTTAAGGTTAGAGTAATGTAAACCAAGTGCTTGAATTAATATCTAAGAGAGTTTGCTAAACCAAAATTAGACTAGGAATGGCGTGATGGATGTCCAACCCCCATGCCATGGCTGAAATATGATTATAGGCCAAGTTGACTGAAATCAATTTAAGAAGAGTATTAGACTCAATAAGATATGTTGACTAGGATCGATTCAGAATATGAGTTATTTGTAATTAACTCATATGATAAATGAATGCTCGTAGCTCCCAAGGATACATCTGAAGTAAATTGAGCCTGATCACAAAAAGCGAGAAAGGAGGAAGGAGTTACTTCATCGAGAATTGAGGTAAGAGAATTGTGTTGGCCCCTAGAGGTATTTGTATGCTTTTTTGGGCACATAATGGTTTTCTAGAATGTTTGTAGGTCATAAGAAAAGAATTAAATGTTTGAAGGGCAAAGAAGATTGAGATTTAGAAAAAGTTCATGAAAAACAAGAATCATGATGTTTTGAATCTTTTACTAACCTTTTTAGCATGTGGATTGGTAGGTTGGCTAGCATTTAAAATGCTTTGCAAGAAAATAGTTTGATTTGGTTTTAATAACAATGCTTTGCAAATAGATTAGCCACCTACATGAGTTTTGTGAAAATAAAGCGTGCTAAAGCGCTGCTCGCACAAGATTTGATATGTTTTTACATGCATGAGTGTGAGACCCCGTATATGTATAGTTGTAATGTGTAATGAATGTGAATAGACTTGTAATGTAAAGTATGATTTATGTAAGTCCATGGATTCAATGTACGTATGTGTAATATGATTTGTAACATACATACAAGTTTCATTGAGTATAAATATGAAGAAATGAATTCTTATAAGTGATGGATGTGATTGAAACTCAAAATGAGTAGTGTGGTAAAATGGAATGAAGTTATGCTTCCGTTTAGTTTGGAATGTGATACTTTTGGATATACAATGAATGCACACAAGTTTCAATGTGTATAAGGTATGAATGGATGCTATTTTCAAGTCATAAAGGTGGATGGATGAGAAAATAGCCATGACAGTAGATTAAGGACAATTGGGTGTGAGTTGCAGCAAGGAAACTGCAGGAAATCTGGAAAACATGAAGGTTAGATCGATCTCATAGGATGAGAGATCGATCTAGAAGAGTCAGAATACTCTTATTTGGGCAATGGAATAAAGCAGATCGATCTCCAATTGGGGCCAGATCGATCTCCTAAGCATTCTGTAATGAAAAGATCGATCCTCAAGCATACAGATCGATCTCCTTAGCTCTCTGTTTGGGAGCAGATCGATCTCATGCTTAAAATGCCGTGAAAATGAGAGATTTAAGGGGACTAGATCGATCTCCTCTTGGACCAGATCGATCTCCTCAAGCTATTTCTATAAAAGGAGGGTTAAAAATCTGAAAATTTCAGGAAAAACACCAATCTTTCATTTCCAACCCAAAAACCTAACCTTCTCTCTCTAAAATCCATCATTTCCAGTAAAAATTGAGGGGAGGCCATTACACACTAAGTTGTTCATCTTGAGGAAGAGAACAACATAGTTGGAAACCAAAATCCCATTGTTGGTATTGAAGGAGCTAAGGGCATTAACATTTGGAGCAAGAAGAAAAATCAGATTTGGTAAGATTCTAATACTCCAATCCAAGTACATTGTTTATTTAAGTGAATTTGGAGTTGAGTTAGATGTGTATTGAAGGATAAATTATCTAGGGATGTGGTGGAATTGGTGTGATCTAGAAAACCTAGAATGGGTATAATGTGAGAAGATATGGGTTGAATGAGTTTATGATTTATGGGCATGCTAAAGTTGTTATTGAGGTAATGTGTATGATTTTAGATGGTTAAATGGAATTACATTGTGAGTTTGGAGGAATTGTGAAAATGAGTATGCATATGCTTGATAATTGCCATAGTGAGGGAATTCATGAAATATGAACACTATGAGCTTAATGTCGAATTAATATTGATTTGGAATTAGTTAATAAGCCTAAGAAGATCCATAGACTCGAGTTATGGGTAAAGTAATGAAACGAGGCCTCATAAGCGTTAGTAGAGGCTATAGATTGAATTGACTATAGCAAGCACAAGGGTTGCATTATATGGATCGAATATAATGTGAAATATGATTGTGTGTAGTCCTGAAGAGTTTGTTTAAGATGAATCGGACCACACGAGTGAGCAGCACTAAGGAAACGGAATCACGCGTTGCGATTCTAGGTAATGGAATTTTGTAAGTATATAGAGGTAGCTGCTCGTATTTTGAACTCGTGGGCTATATAGGGCTTTGGAAATGTGCATGGATTTATAGAAATGTGTTTTGACGATGTATGGATGTGACTATGAATAATTGTATGAGATTTTGGTGATTGAAATGGTATTGTAAAGAAATGAGATAGTAAGGCTAATAATTGCATAAATCTATTGATGTTTTTCAAAATGAAATTGCTTGGTTTTAAGCAAGCTCGTAGATGGGCCGGCTAGTGTTTTATTGTTGTTATGGAAAAGTATTTGTGAAGTGCTAAACCTGATTGCTGGGATTGTTTGATTATGTATGAGCCGCTTATCATATTTGTATGACATAAATCACGCTAGAGTCTCGCTCGCGCTGGATTTTGATATTTTCACTTGTGTGAAATGTGTTGGAGCTTAGCTCACACTTTGATTTGAATTGTGATGATGCTTTCTAAACCGTACTGGAGCTTTTGCTCGTACGTGGATTTGAGTGGTTTTGCTTATGCTTATAATCGTACTGGAGCTATGCTCGTACGTGGTTTCTTCATAGTTTTATGCATAAATGTCGTACTAGAGCATTGCTCATACGAAGTGATTGATTTTGATGCATGAATTCACGCTAGAGCGTAGCTCGCGCTGGTTTTCACACTGTGGTATGTATGAGGTCGTGGTGAGAGATACGGATTGGTGTTTAGGGAACCCAACAGGCCTAACAGATCATAAACTCATTCAACCCATATATTCTCACATTATACTCATTCTAGGTTTTCTAGGTCACACCAATTCCACCACATCCCTAGATAATTTATCCATCAATACACATCCAACTCAACTCCAGAAACACTTAAATAAACAATGTACTTGGATTGGAGTATTAGAATCTTACCAAAACTGCTTTTTCTTCTTGCTCCAAATGTCAATGCCCTTAGCTCCTTCAATACCCACAATGGGATTTTAGGTTCCAACTATGTTGTTCTCTTCCTCAAGATGAACAACTTAGTGTCTAATGGTCTCCCCTCAATTCTTACTGGAAATGGCTGATTTTAGAGAGAGAAAGTTAGGTTTTTGGGTTAGAAATGGAAAATTGGTGTTTTTCTCAAAATTTTCAGATTTTCAGCCATCCTTTTATAGAAATAACTTGAGGAGATCGATCTAGTCCCCTTAAATCTCTCATTTTCACTGCATTTTAAGCATGAGATCGATCTGCTCCCAAACAGAGAGCTAAGGAGATCGATCTGTATGCTTGAGGATAGATCTTTTCATTACAGAATGTTTAGGAGATCGATCTGGCCCCATTCGAGATCGATCTGCTCTATTCCATTGCCTAAATAAGAGCATTCTGGCTCTCCTAGATCGATCTCTCATCCTATGAGATCGATCTGGCCTTCATACTTTATAGATTTTTTACAGTTTTCTTGCTGCAACTCTCACCCAATTGTCCTTAATCTACTGCCATGGCCATTTTCTCATCCATCCACCTTTATGACTTAAAAATGGCATCCATTCATACCTTATGCACATTGAAACTTGTGTACATTCATTGTATATCCAAAAGTACCACATTCCAAACTAAATGGAAGCATAACTTCATTCCATTTTACCACACTACTCATTTTGAGTTTCAATCACACTCATCAATTATAAGAACTCATTTCTTCATATTCATACACCATGAAACTTGTATGTACATTACAAATCATATTACACATATGTACTTTGAATCCATGGACTTACATCAATTACAATACACCTTACAAGTCCATTAGCATTCATTGATCCAATTACACACATTACAACTATACATGTACGGGGTCTCACACCTATATTTGTTTGGAAGCCCAAACGACATGAGTCTTAGTTTAGTAATAAGTTGGGTTAAGTGTTTAAATAGCCCACATTTGAGTCTTATTACATTTTAGACCAATTATCCTATGTAATTAGGCTTATTCCTGAATTTAAGTTTTAGTCTTATTTTCTATTTGTTGTTAATTCTAGCCCACTTGTTTAAGGGCTTAAGTGCTAGATATTATTACAAATACATTGTAAACGCTCTTGAATAGAATAGAATATATCAGATTGAATTTTCAAAAATTTGAGTGTGCCTCTTTCTAGGGTTCCCTCTCAACTAGGCTTATCAAGGTCTTCTTTCTTATGGCGCCTCCCTCTTCACCAACCACCATTGTTATACCTTAGGTTCTCAAATTTTATATTCATAGGGTCGAGGTCCAATACCTTTGGTTCAAGTCTCTTTAGACTTCGGGCCTAGGTTGTTATTCTATTTTCCATTCAAACTCTATCATCATTATTTTCGCCCTGCTTGCGTTTTTTGCTGTTTCAATTCCCAATCCACACGTTTCCTTGATTGTCCTAAATCATCGTCTTATACGCGCATATCACTGTGTGTCGATGTTTACCTCATCCAACCATAACAATTTAAATTTACATTATAATTTAGAAGTAAACACTTGTATAAATAAATCAGAGTGTTGTTTACATGTGTTTACATTGCTTTACATCCCTAATGGTTGCATTCAAAATGCTACTGTGCTATGACAAGTTTAGATACAAAATTATACAAGTGTGTATACCTTTCATGATGGGATGCAACGGATACCATTAAGGAAAACCTCCAGTCGCCCTCAGTCTATACTCAATGCTTTGTAGAGAGGGGAAAATAAAGGGGGTGAGCAAACAACATGCTCAGTAAGGCAATCATGCAAATAGGTGATACTGCATTATCTACGGGGTCATGATGCCATGCTCAAAACCATACAATTTCTCATTCACATCTCAAAAGCATCAGTTCATGCTTGTGTTAATGGCATGTAAAGCAAATCATGCTATTTAATTCAGTGCACAAATCAAATTCAAAGCATGGAAAACCATCATGCATATTTCATAAGGCTTGGAAAACCATCATGCGTCAATGCACTTTAAAGCCAATATCATGCTTTCTCATCTCAATAAAATCAACACTTGTCAAGACTCAGCCCTTCCCGCGGACTGTCCTAACTCACAATACATTTCGAAACATGGATTTATTCATAAATAAGAGACATGTGAGATAGGCAATATAACAGGGAAATCTTCTCTAGGGCTATGGCCATATCCTGTAATCCCAGGCTACATTGATCAGGTGTACGAGGTATCCCTCTATCTGCTTCCACACGGGAGGAAGGTCACGTCCAACCCGCCGTTCTATAGCAGAACTCAATATTGTCCGAAGATGGTATATCACAATCTCAACACGGTACAACGTACTCCGTGGACCCATATCATCATATCATATCACGCCACATCTCAATATGCATGTGCGAGCCTATTTAATCGGTGCGACACCATTCTACCCGAAGCTCCTAGTGCGAGTACTCTCAAGTACGGCAACAAGTATGGTGGACATCTAATGCGAGCTACGCTCCAGCACCATGTAAAAACCAGTATAAAATCTATGCGAGCTAAGCTCCAGCACTCATGCGTATAAAAACACATCAAATCTCGTGTGAGTCATGCTCTAGCACGCTTCCATTCTCACGAAATCCATGTAGGTGACCCAATTCTTTGCAAAGCATCGTTTTTAAACCAAATTAAGTCATTTCTTATGCAAATCATTTCAAATGTTAGCCAACCTACCAAACACTTACTAAAAAGCAATAAAACAAGATTTTCAAAGTATCATGCTTTTGTTTTCATACACATTTCTCATAAAAACCTAACTCTTGCCCTTCAATCACCCATTTCATTTCCTATTACCACATGTATTCTAGAAAACATAATGCGCCCAAAATGCGTACAGATATCTTTAAGAGTCCATATAATTCCCTTACCTCGATTTACTCGGGGTGCGACTCTCTTCCTCTAAGCTTCTCGCGTTTTGGCTCAACATGCTCTAGGTGTATCCTCGGAAGCTGCAAATCATTCACCAATCACTTGAGTTAATCTTACTAACTCACATTTTGACTTCAACTAGTCAATATATTTCACTGAGCCTATTTCATTAAGTTTGACCCATTTTTGCATTTGGCCATTATTAAGCCATTTCCAACCAATTTATCTAGTAACTTACTTAGTTATTTGTTTAGGACTTGATGTGAAATACTCCACCCTTACTCTCTTATTCATTTATGCATTTTACCCAATGCCTTAAAGAAACATTTTACCCTTTTTGGGTAAGTCTCACAAGTACATTCCATAACACCATCTTAAAATCATACCCACAACACCATTATCACCTTAAGATATCCCATTCATCATTAATTCCAATACATTTCACTTTCTCACACTAGACTCATTTTAGGTCATAATTGTTCCTTTGCTTTCTAGGTAGTTTCTATCATTAATATGCACACCAATCAACTCCAAAATCAATAACTAAACAAATGTACTTGGGTTGGTGCTTTAGAACTCACCTAACTTGATTTCCTCCTTACTCCAAATGGAAATGCACCTTTGCTCCTTCAATCCCACAAATGGGGTAATGCCTCCAAGCTATGTTGTTCTTCTCTTTGATGTGAACAACTTTGTATCTAATAGCCTTCTCTCAAATCTTCATGAAAATGAGTGGATTTAGGAGTGAGAAAGCTAGGTTTTGGATTGAAAATGGAAAGGAATGGTTTTGTCCCGTGAAATGCAGATTTCAACTACTCCTATTTATAGATTTGGCCTGATGAGATCGATCTGCATTGGGTAGAGATCGATCTGCCTTGCCTAAATTCCTCATTTTCAAGACATTTTGAAGGCAGGAGATCGATTTGTCAAGGGCTTGAGATCGATCTGTCTCAGACAGAGAGCTAAAGAGATCGATATGCTCCAACCCGAGAGTTAAGGAAATCGATCTGGCTTGCATTGAGGATCGATCTCCTCATTCCAAAATATTTAGCAGATCGATCTTGCCCCATTGGATATCAATAATAAGATCATTTTTTGCTCTTTCAAATCGATCTTTCATTATATAAGATAGATCTGGCATTCATATTTTTCAGATTTTGTTGCAGTTTTTTGCAGTAACTCACACAAAACATCCTTAATTTTGCTGTCATAGTCATTTGCTCATCCAACCACCTTTAAGACTTGAAAATTACATCCATTCATACTTTATACATATTAAAACTTGTGTGCATTCATTGTATAACTAAAGGTATACAATACAAAACTAAATGGAAGTATAAAGATTTACACAACTCATGCAACTCCATTCCATTTTACCACACCACTCAAAACTCAATATATTCACATTCCACTCATGGAAATATCCTTCTTACACTTGTTATACACTTTAAAATTTGCATGTATACATTTCACAATCTAATATACACCTTACATAATTAAATGGGAGTTTACAAAAACTAGTTTAGCTTTTCGTCCTTTGGGTCCATCTCCACTTGGGATTAACTGGCCCAACAATTCTTGGCCAAATTCTTTCCTCCCTCCAAAATGACCAAGCTTCAAAACAATATATCCTCCTTCACTCAGTTTGATTCTAAGTCCTTGTATGAAGCATGGGATAGATACAAAGACCTCCTTAGGAAACGTCCTTATCATGTCTTGCCTTTATGGCCTCAAGCTTAAACCTTCCATAATGGGCTAATTAGTCAGAGAAAGACTATCATCGACGTTGTAGCTAGAGGAGCCTTGATGTGTAGAACGAAAGAAGAAGAATACAGCCTGTTAGACAAGATAGCCATAAATAACTATCGATAGGCATTTGAGAAATAGCTACCTAGGAAGGCTGGTGCATATGAGCTTGATGCACTAATTACCTTGACATCTCAAATAGCCACTTTGATGAAGAAGGTAAAATCCTTAAGTACTTAGCTTAACTCTAGTACTAGTCCTGTTATGGCTATACATAGCTCATTTTCATCCTATGATCTTTATGGTTGTGCTCATTCAATGGATAGGTGTCCCATTAGCATTGAGCCAATTTAATATATTGCCTAACCCTCTTCGAGGTAGTAGAGTAACCCTTACTCTAACACCTACAATCGAGGGTGGAGGAATCACCCTAATTTCATTGTAGTCAAAATTAGGGTAGTCTTTCGCTACTAGACCCTTAAGGCCTTTTGGTTTCAAGCCTCCACTCACTCATGTACCACCACCATAGGAGTTCTCACCATCATCCCTGTAATACAAGTCATATTAGTCACCTCACCTATTCCTCTTCAACTTGTACTTGCACTTGTAAAAAAACCCTCACTTAAAGACATGTTCACTCAGATCTTATAAAATCAAGTAGCTTTTATTATTAACCTGAAGACTCAAGTGGGGCAAATTATAAATGCTCTTAGTGAACACCCTTAAGGATCTTTACTTAGTAGTATAGAGACTAACCTATTCAGAGACTAGGAAAGGAACAATGCAGCATAGTTGAGGATGAAGGAAAATTTAGTAATATTGCTAAGAGTGAAAGGAAGTCGACTAAGGAGGAGACAGAGTTAGGCCTTGAAGTTAAGCCTAAGCTCACTGATGTTGTCAGTTCAGTTGAGCTATTCACCTACTAGTCATGATTCATTGGGCTTATTTCCTATGAAATCTTAAGAACCCATTCTTATTCAGCTATTGAAGACAGTTGAGCCTAACTCTTGTCAGCTTATGATATATAGGCCTCTCAAAGCTTTTCCTCAAAGATTTGCAAAGCTAAGTGAGCCTTTCCCTCTTCTAAGCTAGTAGCACTTATTGAGAAGTACAAGTCTATCATAGAGAGACAGGTCATACCTAAGATAAGTGACCCAAGTAGCTTCACCATCCCCTTATTATTGCTGATCATTCCTTTCCTAATGCCTTTTATGACCTAGGATTTAATGTCAATCTAATGCCTTTATTGGTGTATGAATAGCTAATATTAGGGGAAGTTAAGCCTACCAAGACCACCTTTCAGATGGCATACAGATCTATTAGATACCCTAGAGGAGTGGTAGAGGACATTCTATCCAAAAGTGTCCTAGTTATCTTAAGTAGACCGTTTCTAGCTTTAGGGAGAGCTCTTGTAGATGTGGATGAATAAGAACATATCTTTAGGCTTAATAGTGAGAAGATTAAGATTGTGATGGGTAACAGAGTAAATAGTCATTTGTAGGGCTTCAAGAAATACTAAAATGTAGAAAAGAATGTGAAAGAGTTGTTTACAAAGCATGATCATGCAACGTCTTATGTAGTGACCACTATTGATTTTGATATACCTGATGATAGTATTAGAGGGTTTATTGATGTTGATGGTGATGTTAGTGGATTTTTCCTAGATGTGGATAATGAGAAAGACGTTAATAGGAGATTTTGTAGACCATCTTGTGAGATCAATGTCACCTTATGAGGCACTGATTGAGAAAGTACTATCTATTGTGAAGAGTGCCTTGTTCAAAAAGGACTTTGCTAATCCCATCGAGCTTGAGCCCGATTAATTTATGTTAGACAGCTTCATTGAGAGTCCTACTGAGTACTATAAACTTAGCACAGCTTTAGTTTTCTCCGAACTTTTTTTTCTTTTTATTTCTTTTTCCTTTTTGTATAGTCTTTTTTTCTATTTTATGCGTGCATTTTGTTGCATTTTTGTTTTGTTTTTGTAGGTATCCTTAGTGGCAGTACCTCATGTTAAACTTAACAGTGTTCTTTATGATGACATTATGGGAGATTTCTTATTTTATGCTTTGTTTTTGTATTCATCTGCACATTGAGACACGCACTTTAAGTTTAGGGGAGGGGAATAACTTAATCATTTTCAAAGATTTTTGTGCAAAATTGAAAAATCATTCAAAATTTTTGAAACTTAATTAAAATGTTTGATTTGAGGTTATTTTGGGGCTTAACTTGTTTTCCTATGGTCCTATGATATTACCCCTTTATTGAAAGTATTTCTAATTGACTGAGATGGATATTATTGTGAAAAGCAAGAAGTTAATTCCTTGAATTTATCTTGATTCTGATTGTTTTTTCCTTATTCTTTATGAACATATCTTGATCATGGATTGGTATGCATATTTAGAGAAGGCTAATGTAGACATAAGATTGCATTTGATCATTTAATTTTGTGTACCATATTCTAGAATTCGTTTGATCTTCTCTCGTGTAAAAATTATTAGATCACACTTGATTGGGGAAGTAATTTAGGACATCCTTGGATCGTTTAAGCTTTTCAAGCTAACCTTGTAAATATTTTTATCCCTTGTCACCCCCTTTGAGCCAAATTTACCTTTCTTTGTCTTACACCGATATAGTATATTTCCTTAGCCTCAAATAATTTTTCCTATCCCTTACCCCAAAAGCATGTGATTAATTAGGATATATTAAGAGATATGTACATATAGGTATAGTGATGGAAAATTTGAAAAAAAGAAAAATAAATAAAAAGAAAGAAAGAAAATACAAAACCTGAATAAAGTGTACAGTAATGTAAAGAAGAAGATAAGTTTGGAAGAATAATTAGAACTCTAAATATCAAAGATCCTATAATGTAATGCATGATTAGGGGTTATTTTGTCAGACCCATATTTTTATGTAGCTTGTTGTCACGACCCAATTTCATTCTCTTTAACCGAAAATCACTAAAAATTTTTTGCGTTTTACCGTTACCTTACCCGGTCATGAACTAACTTACCACCACACTGTTGGGCTGTGAGTTAATAATAATCATCACATCTCATTCATTCTCAGTTAAATAAAGCGATGTCATACATTTATAAGTTAATTATTAACTTACACAAGTTATGTTCACTGACATCTACATCCCCCATAATTACAACTCAAAAGACTACTGTGCTTTTACATTGTTTAGATACAAAAATAATCCTATGTATATACCTTTCGGCGATGAAAGCAGCGGATGTCCAAAACCACAATGCCTCAGTCCTCACTGGGCTACTATGCACGCTCTGTAGGAGGAGGAAAGTAGAGAGGGATGAGCAACCACACGCTCAGTAAGGCAATAATGCAAGCATGGTAGATAACTACTCTATTTACATGCTGATAGTGTTATGCATAAATCATTTATGGTAGGAGCATGAGGAATAAAACTATGCCATATGAGTATACATATATATCATGTATCAAAATCATGTACATTGGCATATAAAACATGGTAAAAACATCATGTATAAATCATCTCATGCTCAATCTCGTTTAAATTCATAAAAAGGGCAATTCATTAAGAAACTTCCGTTTTAAACCCACGTCATAAAATTCTTTCTCAAACACATATAATCTTATCACATCAATTCACAATCACAACCTCATTTTCATTTCACAAATCAATTCCACGAGGCTCGACCCCTCCTTCGGCTCTACCTTAAACAATGACAAATCACACTTAGAGATTAAAATCATGTGGTAGTAAGTAAATCAGCAAGGAGACAGGTTACTATATCTCAAGTGACTACGTTGGCCAATCGTCACATATCATCCCAGACCACACGGATCTCGGTGTGCGGGGTATCATGCTGGTACAAAGGTGGGTTAGTTCTCTGCCAGACTTTCTCAATTCAAGTAACCACCACGCGGTACATCGTACTCAATGTGATATACACGGTACATCGTACTCCGCGGACCCATAACAAGGTTGGGGGTGCTTGCCGTAGGTCTTATCTACCCCATACTGAGTGTAACCTTTATAGTCTCAAGAGCACGTGGGAGTAACCTCAATACCAGGTCCTAGCCCCTCATGGCCTTGCTCGTCCCTGTTGGGTTCCCTGATTCAAGTCCTAGCCCCTCACCCTCACCCCACTCAAGAGGTCTGTTGGCCTGTTGGGTTCCCTGAATGGATTATGTCAGGTCTTAGCCCCTTACCCTCACCCCACTCAAGAGGTCTGTCAGGCCTGTTGGGTTCCCTGAGTTAATCCGTATCTCTCACCACGACCTCATACATACCATAGTGTGAAAACCAGCGCGAGCTACGCTCTAGCACGAATTCATGCATCAAAACCAATCACTTCGTACGAGTAATGCTCTAGTACGGCATTTATGCATACAAATATGAAGAAAACCACGTACGAGCATAGCTCCAGTACAGTCATATGCATAAGAAAAATCACTCAAATCCACATACAAGCGTAAGCTCCAGTATGGTTTATAAACATCATCCCAATTCAAATTCAAGTGCGAGCTAAGCTCCAGCACATTTCACACCAGTGAAAACATAGAAATCCAGCGCGAGCAAGGCTCTAGCGTGAATTAAATCACATACACACGATAGGTGGCTCACATGCATTCAAAACATCTCAAAACATGCTTAGCGCCTCACATGGGCTATTTCACAACATCATTCAAGTATTAGCCAGCCTATCCTTTTATTTGCTCAAATCAAAACATTGTGTTTTGTAAAAGCATTCAAAACATGTGATTTATGCAATTATTAGCCTTACTATCCTTTTTTCAATAACCATTTCAAACAAGCAAATCTCATCCAAATACCCATAGTAATTTCCATACATCTTCAAACACATTTCTATAAACTCTTGCACATTTCCAAAGCCCTATACACCCATAAAATACGAGCAGCTACCTCTATATACTTACAGAACTCCCTTACCTGGAATCGCGATGCGTGATTCCACTTCCTTAAGCTGCTTACTCGTACGGTTCGGTTCGTCTCCATCGGACTCTTCAAAACTACGTATAATCATATTCCACATTATATTCGATCCATATAACAGGACACTGTGTGTTCACTATAGTCGATTCGACCTATATTTTCTATTAATGCTCATAAGGCCTTGTTTTATTCTATTACCCATAACTCAAGTCTATGGATCTTCTTAGGCCTATTAACTTATTCCAAATTGATATTAAATCGACATTAAGCTCATAGTGTTCATATTTCATGAATTCTCTCACTATGGCATTTTATCAAGCATATACATACTAATTTTCACAATTTCACTTAAACCCACATTATAACTCCACATAACCATTCCAAATCACCCACATTACTCATTTAACAACTTATCATAACCCATAAACCACCAACTCCCCAAATCATACTTTCTCGCACTAGAGGCATTCCATTTTCTAGGTTACATTTGTTTCTAACACAACCTAGGTGTTTCCAACCATCCATACTCATGCCAAACAACTCCAAAATAAATTAAATAGACAATGTATTTGGATTGGAGTGTTAGAATCTTACCAAATCTGATTTTTTCTTCTTGCTCCAAATGTCAATGCCCTTAGCTCCTTCAATACTCATAATGGGATTTTGGGTTCCAACTATGTTGTTCTCTTCCTCAAGATGAACAACTTAACGTCTAATGATCTCCCCTCAATTCTTGCTGGAAATGGTTGATTTTAGAGAGAGAAAGTTAGGTTTTTGGGTTAGAAATGGAAGATTGGTATTTTTCTCGAAATTTTTAGATTTCCAGCACTCCTTATATAGAAATAGCTTGAGGAGATCGATCTGGTCTAAGAGGAGATCGATCTGGTCTCCTTAAATCTCTCATTTTCATGGTATTTTAAGCATGAGATCGATCTGTCGAAGCATGAGATCGATCTGCTCCTAAACAGAGAGCTAAGGAGATCGATCTGGGTGCTTGAGGATCGATCTTTTCATTACAGAATGCTTAGAAGATTGATCTGGCCCCATTGGAGATCGATCTGCTCTATTCCATTACCCAAATAAGAGCATTCTGGCTCTTCCAGATCGATCTCTCATCCTATGAGATAGATCTGGCCTTCATACTTTCCAGATTTCCTGCAGTTTCCTTGCTGCAACTCACACCAACACATCCTTAATCTGTTGCCATGGCCATTTTCTCATCCATCCACCTTTATAACTTGAAAATGGCATCCATTCATACCTTATGCATAGTGAAACTTGTGTGCATTCATTGTATATCCAAAAGTATCACATTCCAAACTAAATGGAAGCTTAACTTCATTTCATTTTACCACACTACTCATTTTGAGTTCCAATCACATTCATCACTTACAAGAACTCATTTTTTCATATTCATACTCAATGAAACTTGTATGTACGTTACAATTCATATTACACATACGTACATTGAATCCATGGACTTACATCAATCATACTTTACATTACAAGTCCATTCATATTCATTACACATTACAACTATACATATATGGGGTCTCACACTTGTTCCTTATGATTTATATATGTACTGTCTATGTATTAAATTATTTAAATCATAAGAAGAGTAGTTACTAGATTTAAGTGTTAGTGAAATGTTTTAACACTTAAAAGCTACATAAAAAAGCCTAATGTGAGCTATAAGAGCCATAGGTTAAATCGAGTAGATCTGAATCATTCTGACTGAAGAGAAGAACTTAAAATGAGAAAATATAGAGAACTCATGAAAGAAAGTCAGTTTGATTTAGTCTCGAACACAGAAAACAAGAGTAAAAGCTAAAAAGGTTAAAACAGACTTTTTTAGCAAGTTAAGGTATTTCGAGCATATTTACCTACCAAGAACGGTTAAAACATAAAGACGAGGGTGTTAAACATAAGATATGACACTTTCAAATTTTTGAAAAAAGTCAACATGATAAATGATTAAGGAAAAAGTCAACTATAGTTAAGAAAAGTGGACTTTTACTACAGTTGACTAACCATGGTTAAAAATTAACCTAAGTATGGAGAAAATTTTGGGGAAAATATTTTGGTCAGAATACAAGATAATCATCCCCGTAAATAAGAAAAATTTATTCGGAAGGATTCCATATTAAATTTAATGGATAAAAATGTAATGGGCCAAAGTAAAGAATTTAAAGCCCATTAAGGTATACTAAATGTAGATCGAATTTCTTAGGTCCCTTAGACCGAATTGTTGGACCAATTGATAGGCCAAATATTTAGACAATTAAAGGTCCGAGGGATAGTTTCATGGCTTAGCTAGTTTCTATCGTCGATTCGTTTGAGACTTTAGCAGTATAGCCGCACCTTTGACCGAAGTGGTCAAAAAGAATGTTGCATTTCATTGGGGTCCTGCACAAGAGCATGCTTTTAATTTGCTCAAGGATAAACTTTGTTTTGCTCATTTGTTAACTCTACCTGACTTTACTAAAACTTTTGAGATTGAGTGTGATGCCTTAGGTGTAGGAATTGGAGTTGTGCAGGAAAAACGCCTAATTGCCTTCTCTAGTGAGAAGTTAAGTGGAACAACACTTAACTATCCCACATATGACAAGGAGATGTACGCGTTAGTGAGGGCCTTGGAGACATGGAAACATTACCTGTGGCCCAAAGAATTCGTCATCCACACCGATCACAAGTCCTTGAAGCATCTGAAAGGACAGAGTAAGCTGAACAAGCGTCATGCCAAGTGGATGGAGTTCATTGAGGCGTTCTAATACATGATCAAGTACAAACAAGGTACATGCGATTTGAGGACAAATCCTTTTAAGGAGAGGGGGAATGATGGAGGTCTACTTGCACGTGATGCTCATGATGATCATGATGCCAAGGATCCATGGGTCATCCAAGGAGGTCCAATTACCTGAGCCCTCTATATTTGTTTGGAAGCCCAAACGACATGAATCTTGGTTTAGTAATAAGTTGGGTTAAGTGTTTAAATAGCCCAAATTTGAGTTTTATATCGTTTTAGACCAATTATCCTATGTAACTAGGCTTATGCGTGAATTTAAGTTTTAGTCTTATTTTCTATTTGGTGTTAATTCCAGCCCACTTGTTTAAGGGCTTAAGTGCTAGATATTATTATAAATACTTTGTAAACGCTCTTGAAAAGATAGAATAGATCAGATTAAATTTTCAAAAATTTGAGTGTGCCTCTTTCTAGGGTTCTCTCTCAACTAGGCTTATCAAGGTCTTCTTCCTTGTGGTGCCTCCCTCTTCACCAACCACCATTGTTATACCTTAAGTTCTCAAATTTTATATTCGTAGGGTCGAGGTCCAATACCTTTGGTTCAAGTCTCTTTAAACTTCGGGTCTAGGTTGTTATTCTATTTTCCATTCAAAGTCTATCATCATTATTTTCACCCCGCTTGCATTTTTTTGCTGTTTCAATTCCCAATCCACACATTTCCTTGATCGTCCTAAATCATCCTCTTGTACGCGCATATCAATTCTGCTCAAAATCTTGCTCGCATAACTGAGCCTTATGTACAACCTCCTCATAAGTCAAAATGTCGAAGGGAACTAGCTTAGTTCGGATGGCCAATCTCAATCCATCGACAAACTTCTGAATCTTTCGGGTCTCACTACCCATCGTGTCTAGGTCATATCTCCCCAAGGACATAAACTTGGACTCATACTTGTCCACAGTTCGGTTCCCTTGAACCAGATTCATGAATTCCATCCACAGTTTCCTCTGTGTGGTAGCTAGGATATACTATCTCTTGAAGGCCTCTAGAAATATCTCTCATGAGATCTCAAAGTGTCTGGCCCTCAAAATAGCCTCGATGGACCTCCACCAATGCTCGACCTTGCCTTTCAACATAAACACGGCAAAGGCTACCTTCTCAACTGAAGTGTATCGAAAAAACCTATACAGTTTCTCCATCTCATACACCCAATCTCCGTAACCACTAGGTCCTTCACCCCTCTGAACACTGGGGGTTTTAGCACTTTGAAACTCTTGCAACCTGCTCAAGTCGCAGTCATAACCCAAATCACTACCGCTCTGCTGTGGAGCGATAGGAGAATCTGTATCCTATACTGGAGGTGGTGTAGCAGTAGTAGTTTCTGCAGTCTGAGGTCTCTCCACCTCTGCAGCTGCCTATTCAGTAGTACACTGTGTCGCGGGACCCCATCTATCGCCGACACCCAATGCCTGCGTGACTATCTCCACCAAATTCTCAATACTCTGCTCTATCCTAGAGAAGCGTACCTCTGTATCTTCTGCTCTCTCAGCGGGTTCTGTGGAGCCTACTCAGTCTGTGATTCCACACGGCTCTCAGGCCTACCTCTACGGCCTCTAGCATGTGCTCTCGCCCCTCTACCTTTGCGTGTAACTAGCATAATGCCTAACTTCCTGTATTATAATAATTTATTAAGCTCAATCCATCACGATATACACAGTTATATCTAAACAAAAGCACAGTAATATGGGGATTTACTTTTCTTACATTTTATTAATGACTCATATCAGGCCAACAAGGCTCTGATACCAATCTCTGTCATGATCCATTTTCATTCCCTTTAACCGAAAATCACTATAAATTTTTTGCATTTTACTGTTACCTTACCCGATTGTGAACTAACTTACCACCACACTGTTGGGCTGTGAGTCAATAATAAACATCACATCTCATTCATTCTTAGTTAAATAAAGCGATGTCATATATTTAAAAGTTAATCATTAACTTACAAAAGTTATGTTCACTGACATCTACATCCCCCATAATTACATTTCAAATGACTAATGTACTTTTACATTATTTAGATACAAAAAGGAATCACTGTGTATATACCTCTGAGTGATGGAGATACAGCGGATGTCCAAAATACCATGCCTCAATCCTCACTGGACTACTATGCATGCTCTGTAGGAGGGGGAAAATAGAGAGGGATGAGCTACCACACGCTCAGTAAGGCAATAATGTAAGCATGGTAGATAACTACTCTATCTACATGCTGATAGTGTTATGGATAAATCATTTATAATAGGAGCATGAGGAATAAAACTATGCGATATGAGTATACATATATATCATGTATCAAAATCATGTAAAATTGGCATATAAAACATGGAATATCAACATGTGAAAACATCTCATGCTCATTTCATTAAACTCATAAAAAGGGCAATTCATTTAAGAAACCTCCTTTTTCAGTTACACCTCTTTCTCAAATACGTAAATCCCATCAAAGCAATTCACAATTACAACCTCATTTTCATTTCACAAATCAAGTCCACAAGGCTCGACCCCTTCCTTGGGTCTACCCTGGACAGTCACAATCACACTTATAGATTAAAATCATGTGGTAGTAAGTACATCAATCAAGGAGACAGGTCACTATATCTCAACTGACTATGTTGGCCAACTATGTCACATATCATCCCAGGCCACACGGATCCCGGTGTGTGGGGTATCATGCTGGCACGAAGGTGGGTTAGTTCTCCGCTAGACTTTCTCAAATCAAGTAACAACCACGCGATACATCGTACTCCATGTGATATACATGGTATATCGTACTCCGCAGACCCATAACATGGTTGGGGGTGCCTGTCGTAGGTCTTATCCACCCTATACCAAGTGTAACCTCTATAGTCTCAAGTGCATGTGGGAGTACTCTCAATACTAGGTCCTAATCCCTCATGGCCTTGCTTGCCCCTATTGGGTTCCCTGATTCAGGTCCTAGACTCTCACCCTCACCCCACTCAAGAGGTCTGTTAAGCCTGTTGGGTTCCTTGAATGGATTATGTTAGGTCCTAGCCCCTCACCCTCACCCCACTCAAGAGGTCTGTTAGGCCTGTTGGGTTCCCTGAACACCAATCCGTATCTCTCACCACAGCCTCATACATACCACAGTGTGAAAACCAGCGTGAGCTATGCTCTAGGGCAAATTCATGCATCAAAACCAATCACTTCGTACGAGCAACGCTCTAGTACGACATTTATGCATAAAAATATGAAGAAACAATGTACAAGCATAGCTCCAGTACGATTATATGCATAAGAAAACCATCAAAAACCACATACGAGCAAGAGCTCTAGTAAGGTTTATAAAATATCATCACAATTCAAATCAAAGTGCGAGATAAGCTTCAGCATGTTTCACACAAGTGAAAACATTGAAATCCAACGCGAGCGAGGCTCTAGCGCGATTTATGCCATAAAAATACGATAGACGGCTCACACACAATCAAACAATCCTGGCAACCGGGTTTAGCACTTCACAATGCCTTTTCCACAACATCAATAAAACACTAGCCGGCCCATCCATAAGCTTGCTTAAAACAAAGCAATTACATTTTGTAAAACATCAAAACATTAGATTTATGCAATTATTAGCCTTACTATCCCATTTCATAGAATCCACTTCAAAACCAAAATCATGCACATACTTATCATCATTCATGAATACCATCAATCATTTACTTGAGCAACCATGCATTTCATAAAACACCCAATATTCACCCACAAGCTCAAAGTACGAGCAGCTATCTCTATATACACATAAAATTCCCTTACCTGAAATCGCGACGTATGATTCTACTTCCTTAAAGCTGCTTACTCGTACAGCTCGATTCGTTTCCAACGGACTCTTCGAAACTGCACATAAACGAAATTTTGAATTGTTTTAGCCCATTATAATCTAACCTTACCCGATCGTGAACAACTCACCACATACAGTTGAGCTGTGAGTCAATAATAACCACCACTTATCATTCATTCACAATTTAATGAAACGATGTTATACATCCGAAGTTAATCGTTTACTTATACAAAATATGATTACTGACATCTACATCCCCCATAATCACATTTCAAATGACTACTGTGATTTTACATTGTTTAGATACAAAAAGGAATCACTGTGTATATACCTCTGAGTGATGGAGATGTAGCGGATATCCAAAATACCACGCCTCAGTCCTCACTGGGCTACTATACACGCTCTGTAGGAGGGGCAAAATAGAGAGGGATGAGCAACCACATGCTTAGTAAGGTAATAATGCAAGCATGGTAGATAACTACTCTATCTACATGCTGATAGTGTTATGCATAAATCGTTTATAGTAGGAGCATGAGGAAGTAAACCTATGCCATGTGAGTATACATATATATCAAGTATCAAAATCATGTACATTGGCATATAAAACATGGTAAAAACATCATGTATAAATCATCTCATGCTCAATCTCATTTGAATTCATAAAAAAAGTAATTCATTAAGAAACCTCCTTTTTAAACCCACATCATAAAGCTTTTTCTCAAACACATACAGTCCCATCACAAACCATTTTCTCAATCACAAACATCATCATTGTATCACAAATCAAGTCCACAAGGCTCGACCCCTCCCTCGGGTCTACCCTGGTCAGTCACAATCACACTTATAGATTAAAATCATGTGGTAGTAAGTAAATCAAGCAAGGAGATAGGTCATTATATCTCAACTGACTATGTTGGCCAACTGTCACATATCATCCCAGACCACACGGATCCTGGTGTGCGGGGTATCATGTTGGCACAAAGGTGGGTTAGTTCTCCGACAGACTTTCTCAAATCAAGTAACCACCACGCGGTACATCGTACTCCATGTGATATACACGGTACATCGTACTCCATGTGATATACACGGTACATCGTACTCCACGGACCCATAACATGGTTGGGGGTGCCTGCATTAGGTCTTATCTACCCTATACCGAGTGAAACCTCTAGTCTCAAGTGCACGTGAGAATACTCTCAATACCAGGTCTTAGCCCCTCATGGCCTTGCTCACCCCTGTTGGGTTCCCTGATTCAGGTCCTAGCCCCTCACCCTCACCCCACTCAAAAGGTCTGTTAGGCCAGTTGGGTTTCTTGAATGGATTATGTCAGGTCCTAGCCCCTCACCCTCACCCCACTCAAGAGGTCTATCAGGCCTGTTGGGTTCCCTGAGTTAATCTGTATTACCCTCACCACGGCCTCATACATAACATAGTTTGAAAACCAGCACGAGTTATGCTCTAGCGCGAATTCATGCATCAAAACCAATCACCTCGTACGAGTAACGCTCTAGTACGGCATTTATGCATAAAAATACGAAGAAACCACGTACGAGCATAGCTCCAATACGGTTATAAGCATAAGAAAATCATCGAAAATCATGTACGAGTAAAAGCTCCAGTACGGTTTATAAAACATCACCCCAAATCAAATCAAAGTGCGAGCTAAGCTCCAGCACGTTTCACACAAGTGAAAACACTGAAATCCAGTGTGAGCGAGGCTCTAGCATGATTTATGTCATACAAATACAATAGGCATACACAATCAAATAATCCCGACAACCAGGTTTAGCATTTCACAAATGCTTTTTCCACAACATCAATGAAACACTAGCTGGCCCACCTACAAGCTTGCTTAAAACGAAGCAATTGCGTTATGTAAAACATCAAAAATATTAGATTTATGCAATTATTAGTCTTACTATCCCATTTCATAGTATCCACTTCAAAACCAAAATCACGCATATACTTATCAACATTCATGAATACCATAAATCATTTACTTGAGCAACCATGCATTTCATAAAACACCCAATAGTCACCCACAAGTTCAAAGTACGAGTAACTACCTCTATATACTCACAAAATTCTCTTACCTGGAATCGCGATGCGTGATTCCACTTCCTTAAAACTGCTTACTCGTATGGCTCGATTTGTTTCCAACGGACTCTTCGAGACTGCACATAAATAAAATTTCGAATTGTTTTAGCGCGTTATAATCTAACTTTTACGTTTACTATAGTCGTTTTGACCTATAGCCTCTATTAAAGCTTGTGATGCCTCGTTTCATTACTTTACCCATAAGTCAAGTCTATGGATTCTTTTAGGCCTATTAACTCATTCCAAATCGATATTAAATCGATATCAAGCTCATAGTGTTCATATTTCATTGATTTCCTCACTATGACATTTTATCAAGCATCTCATATACCCATCTTCATGTCTGCTCTAAACTCACATTATAACTCCACATAACCATTCCAAATCACCCATATTACTCAAATAATAACTTATCATAACCCATAAACCACCAACTCCCCAAATCACACTTCCTCACACTAGAGGCATTCCATTTTCTAGGTTACATTAGTTTCTAACACATCCTAGGTGTTTCCAACTATCTATACTCATGCCAAACAACTCCAAAATCAATTAAATACATAATGTACTTAGGCTGGAACATTAGAAGCTTACCAAATCTGATTTCTCTTCTTGCTCCAAATGACAATGCCTTTAGCTCCTTCAATACCAACAATGGGATTTTGGGTTCCAACTATGTTGTTCTCTTCCTCAAGATGAACACCTTAGTGTCTAATGGCCTCCTCTCAATTCTTACTGGAAATGACTGATTTTAGAGAGAGAAAGTTAGGTTTTTGGGTTGAAAATGGAAGGATGGTGTTTTTCTCGAAATTTTTAGATTTTCAGCACTCCTTTTATAGAAATAGCTTGAGGAGATCGATCTGGTCCCTTTAAATCCCTCTTTTTCATGGCATTTTAAGCATGAGATCGATCTGTCAAAACTTGAGATCGATCTGCTCCTAAACAGAGAGTTAAGGATATCGATCTTTTCATTACAGAATGGTTAGGAAATCAATCTGGCCCCATTGGAGATCGATCTGCTCTATTCCATTACCTAAATAAGAGCATTATGGCTCTTCTAAATCGATCTCTCATCCTATGAGATTGATCTGGCTTTCATACTTTCAAGATTTTCTACAGTTTTTTTGCAGCAACTCATACCAAAACACCCTTAATATGCTGTCATAGCCACTTTCTCATCCATCCACCTTTATGACTCGAAAATGACATCCATTCATACCTTATACACATTGAAACCTGTGTACGTTCCTTGTATATACGAAGGTATACTATATAAAACCAAATGGAAGCATTTATATTCATGGAACTTCCTTCCACTTACTACACTACTCATTTTGAGTTCCATTCACATTCATCACTTATAAGAACTCATTCCTTTATATTCATACACAATGAAACTTATATGTACATTATAAATCATATTACACATATGTACATTGAATCCATGGACTTACATCAATCATACTTTACATTACAAGTTCATTCACATTATTACACATTACAACTATACATGTATGGGGTCTCACAGGTATACCTTGAGGAATGAGTTTCTGACAATATCAGTTTCTTCAACTGTGAATCATCGAGAACATAAACTCTACCTCTGAACCTCAGCAGACCATCAAGGCTAACTTCAAAATCTGTCACAGTTCCCAATTGGGTCTTACTAGCCATATCTATACAATATCGATTAGTATGCTAAGCCTGTCGAATTCTGTCAATCAAATTTGGTTCTATTCTCAAGCTAGCTATCATACCACAACTGGTATTGTCAGATGGCTCAATGTCCAAGCTGAGGTTTGTAAATTGTTCCAGCTATTCGTATTCCTGAATCATCATGTAAGATAGCATCCCAATATTCTTTCTACTTAAGGCATCTGCTACTACGTTTACCTTTCCTGAGTGGTACAAGATCTCACAGTCATAATCTTTTAGAAGTTCTATCCATATACTCTGCCTCATATTCAACACTTTCTGTGAAAACAAGTACTCGAGGCTTTTATGATCAGTGAAGATCTGGAACTTCTCTCCATACAAATAATGTGAGACCCCGTATATGTATAATTGTATATAGGTACATAGAAATGTAAATGAAATCATAAGTATGATGATACATTTGTAATGTGAAGTATATGTAACGTAAGTCCATAAGATTATGTACACAAATGTAATAAGAATTGTGATTGTACATACAAGTTACATTATGTGTGAATGTGAAGAAATGGACTTAAACATGTGGAGAATGTGAGTAAAATGGAATATGAGTAGTGTGGTAAATGGAATGAAGATTTGCATGAGTATGTACTTCCATTTGGTTTATATTAAGTATCTTTGGTTATACAAAGATTTTACACAAGTTTTAATGTGTATGAAGTAATAATGGATGTCATTTTCAAGTCTCAAAGATGATTGGATGAGAAAATGACCATGCCAGCAAATTAAGGATGTTTTGGTATAAGTTTCTGTCACGACCCATTTTCATTCCCTTTAACCGAAAATCACTATAAATTTTTTGCGTTTTACTGTTACTTTACCCGGTCGTGAACAAACTTACCACCACACTGTTGGGCTGTAAGTCAATAATAAACATCACATCTCATTCATTCTCAGTTAAATAAAACGATGTCATACATTCGTATTTAATCGTGTACTTATACAAAAACATGTTTTACTGACATCTACATCCCCCATAATTACAACTCAAAAGAATACTGTGTATATACCTCTGTGTGATGGAGAAGTAGCGAATGTCCAAATTACCACACCTTAGTCCTCACTGGACTACTATGCATGCTCTGTAGGAGGGGGAAAATAGAGAGGGATGAGAAACCACATGCTCAGTAAGGTAATAATGCAAGTATGGTAGATAACTACTCTATCTACATGCTAATAGTATTATACATAAATTGTTTGTAGTAGGAGCATGAGGAAGTAAACTATGCCATATGAATATACATATATATCATGTATCAAAATCATGTAAAATTGGCATATAACACATGGTAAAAACATCATGTATAAATCATCTCATGCTCAATCTTATTTAAATTCATAAAAAGGGCAATTCATTAAGAAACCTCCTTTTTAAACCCACGTCATAAAATTCTTTCTCAAACACATACAATCCCATCACATCAATTCGCAATCACAACCTCATTTTCATTTCACAAATCAATTCCACGAGGCTTGACCCCTCCTTCAGGTCTACCTTGAACAATCACAATCACACTTAGAGATTAAAATCATGTGGTAGTAAGTAAATCAAGCAAGGAGACAGGTTACTATATCTCAAGTGACTACGTTGGCCAATTGTCACATATCATCCTAGACCACACGGATCTCGGTGTGCGGGGTATCATGCTGGCATGAAGGTGGGTTAGTTCTCCGCCAGACTTTCTCAAATCAAGTAACCACCATGCGGTACATCGTACTCCATATGATATACACGGTACATCATACTTCGCGGACCCATAACAAGGTTGGGGGTGCCTGCCATAGGTCTTATCTACCCCATACCAAGTGTAACCTTTATAGTCTCAAGAGCGCGTGGGAGTAACCTCAATACCAGGTCCTAGCCCCTCATGGCCTTGCTCGCCCTTGTTGGGTTCCCTGATTCAGGTCTTAGCCCCTCACCCTCACCCCACTCAAGAGGTCTGTTAGGCCTGTTGGGTTCCCTGAATGGATTGTGTCAGGTCCTAGCCCCTCACCCTTACCCCACTCAAGAGGTCTGTTAGGCCTGTTGGGTTCCCTGAACACCAATTCGTATCTCTCACCACGGCCTCATACATACCACAGTGTGAAAACCAGCGCGAGCTATGCTTAGCGCGAATTCATGCATCAAAACCAATCACTTCGTACGAGCAACGCTCTAGTACGACATTTATGCATAAAATATGAAGAAACCACGTACGAGCATAGCTCCAGTACGGTTATATGCATAAGAAAAACCCTCAAATCCACGTACGAGCAAAAGCTCCAATACGGTTTATAAAACATCATCATAGTTCCAAAACAAAGTGCGAGCTAAGGTCTAGCACGTTTCACACAAGTGAAAATATCAAAATCTAGCGCGAGCGAGGCTCTGGCGCGATTTATGTCATACAAATACGATAGGCAGCTCAGACACAATCAAACAATCCCGGTAACCGGGTTTAGCACTTCACAATTGCTTTTCCACAACATCAATAAAACACTAGCCGGCCCATCTACAAGCTTGCTTTAAACTAAGCAATTTCGTTTTGAAAAACATCAAAACATTAGATTTATGCAATTAATAGCCTTACTATCCCATTTCATAAAATCCACTTCAAAACAAAAATCACGCATACACTTATCATCATTCACGAATATCATCAATCATTTACTTGAGCAACCATGCATTTCATAAAACACCCAATATTCACCCACAAGTTCAAAGTATGAGCAGCTACCTCTATATACTCACAAAATTCCCTTACCTGGAATCGCGATGCGTGATTCCACTTCCTTAAAGCTGCTTACTCGTACAACTCGATTTGTTTCCAACGAACTCCTCGAAACCATAATCACATTTCACATTATATTCGATCCATATAATGCAACCCTTGTGCTTGCTATAGTCAATTCAATCTATAGCCTCTATTAACGCTTATGAGGCCTCGTCTCATTACTTTACCCATAACTCGAGTTTATGGATCTTCTTAGGCCTATTAACTTATTTCAAATCGATATTAAATCGATATTAAGCTCATAGTGTTCATATTTCATGAATTCCCTCACTATGGCATTTATCAAGCATATACATACTCATTTTCATAATTTCACTTAAACCTATAATGTAATTCCATTTAACTATCTAAAATCATACACATTACCTCAATAACAACTTTAGCATGCCCATAAATCATAAACTCATTCAACCTATATTTTCTCACATTATACCCATTCTAGGTTTTCTAGGTCACACCAATTCCACCACATCCCTAGATAATTTATACATCAATACAAATCCCACTCAACTCCAAAATCACTTAAATAAACAATGTACTTGGATTGGAGTATTAGAATCTTACCAAAATCTGATTTTTCTTCTTGCTCCAAATGTCAATGCCCTTAGCTCCTTCAATACCAACAATGGGATTTTGGGTTCCAACTATGTTGTTCTCTTCCTCAAGATGAACAACTTTACTTCTAATGGCCTCCCCTCAATTCTTGCTGGAAATGGCTGATTTTAGATAGAGAAAGTTGGGTTTTTGGGTTAGAAATGGAAGATTGGTGTTTTTCCTAAAATTTTCAGATTTTCAGCCCTCCTTTTATAGAAATAGCTTGAGGAGATCGATCTGGTCCAAGAGGAGATCGATCTGGTCACCTTAAATCTCTCATTTTCATGGCATTTTAAGCATGAGATCGATCTGTCGAAGCATGAGATCGATCTGCTCCCAAACAGAGAGCTAAGGAGATTGATCTGTATGCTTGAGGATCGATCTTTTCATTACAGAATGCTTAGAAGATCGATCTAGCCCCATTGGAGATCGATCTGCTCTATTCCATTGCCCAAATAAGAGCATTCTGGCTCTTCCAGATCGATCTCATCCTATGAGATCGATCTGGCCTTCATATTTCCCAGATTTTCTGTAGTTCTCCTGCTGCAACTCAAACCAAAACACCCTTAATTTGCTACCATAGCCATTTTCTCATCCATCCTCCTTTATAACTTAAAAATGACATCTATTCATACCTTATGCATATTGAAACTTGTGCATTCATTGTATATCCCAAGGTACACTATATAAAACCAAATGGAAGCATTTATATTCATACAACTTTCTTCCATTTATCACGCTATTCATTTTGAGTTCTAATCACATTTATCACTTGCAAGAACTCATTTCTTCATATTCATACTCAATGAAACTTGTATGTGCATTACAAAATCATATTACACATATGTACATTGAATCCATGGACTTACATCAATTACAATTTACCTTACAAGTCCATTGGCATTCATTGGTCCAATTACACATGTTGCAACTATACATGTACGGGGTCTCATAGTTTCTGCAGGAAACTGCAGCAAAATCTGGAAATTATGCAGGGCAAATCGATCTCATAGGATGAGAGATTAATTTGGAGGAGCCAAAATGCTTGTATTTGAGTAAAAGAATAGGGAAGATCGATCTCCAATGGGGCCAGATCGATCTCTTAAACATTCTGTAATGAAAAGATCGATCCTCAAGCATATAGATCGATCTCCTTAGCTCTCTATTTAGGAGCAGATCGATCTCAAGCTTCGATAGATCGAACTCATGCTTAAAATGCCATGAAAAAGAGGGATTTAAGGGGACCAGATCGATCTCCTCTTAGTGCAGATCGGTCTCCTCAAGCTATTTCTATAAAAAGTGCATTGAAAATTTGTAGATTCCAGGATAAAACCATTTCCTTCCCTTTCCAACCCAAAACCTAGTTTTCTCTCTCTGAATCCAACCATTTTCAAGGAGATATGAGGAAAGAATATTAGAGGCAAAGTTGTTCACATCAAGGAGAAGAACAACATAGTTTGGAGGGATTTTCCCATTTGTTGGATTGAAGGAACAAAGTGCATTTCTAATTGGAGCAAAGAGGAAATCCAAAGAGGTAAGTTTCTAGTGCACAAATCCAAGTACATTTATCTAGTTGATGATTATGAAGTTGATTTGGGTGTGCACATTATGGGTAGAACTACGTAGAATACTATGAAATGAATATAACCTAGAAATGAGTTAGTGTGAGAAGTGAAATGTGGTAGAATAAATGATGAATGGGATATATTGAGATGATAATGGTGTTAAGGAAATAATTTTAAGATAATAATATGGAATGAATAGAGAGGCTTACCCAAAAAGGGTAAAATGTATAGTTGAACAAGAGTTAGCAATACTAACTCGAACATATGATGAATAAATTACAGCTTCCAAGGATACGCCGGAGCGAGTTGAGCCAATAGCGTGAGAAGCTAAGAGGAGGAGAGTCATACTCAAGTAAATCGAGGTAAGGGAATTGTGTGGACTCTTAAAGATATCTGTGCGTAATTTGGGCCCTTAAATGCTTTGCTAGATTGCATGAGATGTTAGGAAATGGAATTGGGTGATTGAAAGACAAAAGTTGGGTGTTTGAGAAATGTGCATGAAAACAAAAGCATATTGCTTTGAAAATTATGTTTTATTGCTTTTTAGCAAATGATTTGGTAGGCTGGCTAATATTTGAAATGATTTGCAAAAGAGTTGAGTTGTTTTGGTTTGTTAACCATACTTTGCAAAGAATTGAGCCATCTACATTGTTTTTGTGAGAATGAAAGCGTGCTAGAGTATGATTCACACGAGATTTGACGTGTTTTATACACATGAGTGCTAGAGCTTAGCTCGCACTAGTTTTCACATGGATTTCATACTGGTTTTGGGTTTAGGGTTTTGACATCGATTAAATAGGCTATGCTTGGAGCTTCCGGTAGATTGGGTGTCACATCGATTAAATAGGCTCGCATGTGCATTGTTTTGACATGATTGATTAGTCGTGTTAGGAGCTTCGGGTAGACAAAAGGTCGTACTGATTAAATAGGCTCACACGGGCATTTTGAGATGTGGCATGATATGATATGTTGATTAGACGGGCTGGATTTGACCCACCTCTCATGTGGAAGCAGATAGTGGTGATATCCCGCACACCTGATCCGTGTAGCCGGTATCACAGGTTATGGCCATAGACCTAGAGGTTATTACCTTTTATTGAATTGCCTATCTCACATGTCTATTGCTTTGAGAATAAATCCATGTTTGAAATGATTCGTGGGTCAGGGCAGTCCGAGGGAGGGACTGATGCATGATGATTAATGCCATGCTTTATTGTGAAAAATGCATGATGGTTAATGCCATGCTTTATTGTGAAAAACGCATGATGGGTAATGCCATGCTTTGAATTAAATTGTGCATTGGATTTTAATAGCATGAATGCTTTACATACCATTAACACAATCATACACTCATGTTTTGAGATAAAATGATGAACTAAATGCTTTTGAGCATGGCATCACGATCACGTAGATAGTACAATATCTACCTGTTGGCATGATTGCCTTACTGAGAGTGTGGTTTGCTCACCCCCCTTATTTTTCCCTCTCTATAGAGTGTTGAGTATAGATTGAACGTGACTGGAGGCTTATCCCTTTTGATAATCTATTGCATCCTATCGCGTAAGGTATACACACTGTTATAATTTTTGTATCTAAACTTACGGTAGCACAGTAGCAATTTTTATGTAAACATTGGGGATGTAAAACAATGTAAACAAATGTAACAACTCTGATATATACATTTATACAAGTGTTTACTCATAAATAATATACAAATTAAATTGATATGGTGGAGTGAGTTAGATGTCGACACATAGCCCAACTGTTGAGGAGAGTAGCTGTTCACGATTGAGAAAAGGACGAATAATAAATGATACATGAAAATACAAAAAATTTGTGCATATTTTGGTAAGTTGAGGGTTGTGACAGAAGTTGGTATCAGAGCTCGATTAGTTTGACATTTGTCGATGTCTAAAATATATAATAACTTAGAAAATTGCATCCCCATGTTACTGTGCTTGTTTAGATACAAATTGTGTGTGTCGATGGGTTAATTAAGAACTTGAAATATATGCAGGGAAGTGAAACATTATGCCTAATACCAGTCACGACAGAGGGATGAGAGCACAGGCTCGAGGAGGTAAAGGTAGGCCTGGGGGTAATGTTGAGCCAGAAACACACGAGGTTCAGGATGATATTGAAGTGGAGGTTGAGGTTGAGCATACTCCACAGGGTCTAGAAGAGAGGCCCGAGAATACTGAGACTCGCTTCGCGAGGATTGAGCAGAGCATTGAGATGATATTGGACTTGGTCACCCAATCTTTACCCGGAGTTGGCAGTAGACAAAGTTCTGCTACACAGGGTGATGCCGAGCATGCGGCAGCTCCTAAGACATGGGCAAGGGAAGCCCAGAGATATCAGATGACAGATACCCCACCTGCACAGGATATGCCTACACCTGTTACTACACTACAGGCTAGTAGAGGCTGGGGTTACGGTTGTGATTTGGATAGACTGAGGTAGTTCCTAAAGTTTGGACCACCGTCTTTCAGTGGAGTTAAGGACCCAATAGCTACTAAGGATTGGATAAATGAGATCGAGAAGCTGTATGGGTTCTTTGAGTGCACTACTATCGAGATGGTAGCGTTTGCCGCTTTTATGATGAAGGGATCAACAGAACATTGGTGGAAATCCACCAAGCCTATTTTGAGAGCTCGACATGCTGAGATCAGCTAGGATATATTTTTGGAGGCCTTCCGGAGACAGTATGTTCAGGATACGGCGCAGAGAAAGATGAAAATGGCATTTTTGGGACTGACCCAAGGGAGTAGGATAGTGGATTAGTATGAGACGACCTTTATCTTCCTGGGCAGATATGATCCCAACACAATGAGTAATGAGGTTGAGAAAATCCAAAAGTTTGTAGATGGATTAAGACCGACCATCAGGTCCAAATTGGTTCCTCTGAACATACCAACCTATGAGGAGGCAGTACGCAGGGCGCAATTGTGTGAGCAAGATGTTGACAGAATCGCCTTAGAGTTTGGGAAGGTTAGTAAGATGAGAGACATAGATAAAAAGAGACCAATGATGGATAGAAGCTTCAGTTATAAAGGAAGCCAGAGGTTTGCTAGGAAGAGGTCGAGGATCGAGGAGATTCGAGAGAGGACAGTTAATACTCTCATGTATCCATTCACTTCTCCAGCTAAGGGAATTGTGATTGGAGGGTCACGGCCTACTACAGAGCAGTGTAGTAAGTGTGGTAGGTACCATGAAACTCGAACATACTATAGACCTCAGGTAGTATGCTTCAGATGTGGGAAGCCAGGGCACATAATCAGAGATTGCCCAGAGATGACATAGAGAGCCCCATAGAAGGGCAAGGAGCCAGAGAGAACTCCAGTTGGGATAGCTGCTCCAAGGAGAAGGGCTACAGCTAAGGAAAAGGGGAAGCAAGCAGTGGGTGTGAGGAGAGGACAAGTGCACGCACTGGACCAGGACACTGCAGATCAGTCTTTGGATGTGGTAAAAGGTACCATCCAAATCTTTGATTTAGAAACATTTGTGTTGTTTGATCTTGGTGCCACGCATTCTTTTATTTCATCATCCTTTGCATGTAAATTGTTGAAGCATGTAAAACCCACACTGCTGATAAGATATTGTTAATATCTACCCCTATGAATGATAGTCAGTTGACTGAGCATGTATATAGAGATTGTAAGATGAGGATAGGAGGTAAAGAAATGGCAGCCGGTTTAATTTTATTAAACATGAGTGGTTTTGATGTAATCCTAGGTATGAATTGGCTGGCTGCAAATGATGTTGTTATGGATTGTCATGCAAAAACTTTGATGTTTCCAAAGATAGATAACCTTGTAGTAAATTTTATGAAATGAAATTTAAGAACAAGATTATTATAATTGATGAGTACAATCTTGATACATGATGTATGAAAGATAAATATGTTTATTAATCTTGTGTGTGAATATGATGATTTATGATTACTAATGGTGGAAAGAATAATGTGAAGGGTTCATCGCTTATGTGATTGAGACGGATAAGGCACATCCAGAATTGGGAGACATACCAGTGGTTAAGGAATTTCCAGATGTCTTTCCAAATGAGTTACCATCGTTACCTCCAAATAGGGAGATGGAGTTTGGTATAGACTTGGCATGTAGTACAGAGCTAATATCCAAGCCACCATACAGAATGGCTCAAGTTGAGTTGGAAGAATTAAGGAAACAGTTGCAAGAGTTGCTGGTGAAGGGATTCATCAGACCAAGCGTCTCACCTTGGGGAGCACCAGTTCTGTTTGTATGGAAGAAGGATGGAAGCCTCCGATTATGTATAAATTATCGGTTGTTGAATAAGGCCACCATCAAGAAAAGTATCCCCTTCCACGCATCGATGACTTGTTAGATCAGCTTAAGGGAGCGCATGTCTTTTCCAAGATAGATCTGAGATCAGAGTACCATGAGTTGAAGATACGAGGTGGAGATATACCCAAGACAGCTTTTCGCACCTGGTATAGACATTATGAGGTTATGGTTATGCCATTCGGGTTGATGAATGCTCCTGCAGCTTTTATGTCATTGATGAATGAGGTATTCCACTAGTATTTGGATCGATTTGTTATTATGTTTATTGATGATATACTGGTGCACTCAAGATCTAGAGAGGAGCATGAGAGGCATCTAAGGATAGTGCTACAGACCCTTCGAGAGAAGAAGTTATACGCTAAATTCAGTAAGTGTGACTTTTGGTTGGAACAGATCTCTTTTCTCGGTCACATAGTATCGAAAGATGGAGTGGCAGTGGATCCATCAAAGATTGGGGTAGTGACACAGTGGTAGAGACCCTAGACAGTGACAGAGATCAGAAGTTTCTTGGGTTTAGCTAGGTATTACCGAAGGTTTATAGAGGGATTCTCAAGATTAGCTACTCCATTGACACGTCTCATGAGGAAAAATGTAGAGTTTGTGTAGGACGATAAGTGTGAGAAAAGTTTTGAGGAGTTGAAGAGGAGGTTGACTACAGCTCTGATACTCACCATTCCTACAAGCTCAGGAGGTTTCTCGATGTATACAGATGCTTCACACCTAGGACTGGGCTGCGTATTGATGCAGGATAGGAAGGCAGTTAAAGGACCATGAGAGGAACTACCCGATCCACGATTTGGAGTTGGCGGCCGTAGTGTTTGCGTTGAAAATATGGCACCACTATCTTTAGGTGAGAGATTTCAGATCTACACAGATCATAAGAGCCTTAAGTGCCTGTTCTTGTAGAAAGAGTTGAACATGAGACAGAGGAGATGGCTCGAGCTCTTAAATGATTATGATTGTGAGATCTTGTACCACCCGGGCAAAGCAAATGTGGTTGTTGATGCATTGAGTAGAAAGCATCTCAGGTTGGTATCATTCATGATGGTCAGGTAACACGAGCTGTTGGAATAGTTCACGAACCTCAGTTTGGATATGACCCCGCCTGACGCTGATAGTGGATTTATGATAGCTAGCCTGCAGTTAGAACCAGATCTGATAGATCGAATTCGACAGGTTCAGCGTGTTGATCAGCAGTGCAGTGATATTATCGGGCAGATACAGAGGGGTACAAAGATGAACTTTGAGTTGAGTTCAGATGGATTGTTGAGGTTCAGAGGTAGGATATGTGTTCCTGATGATGCAGAGATTAGAAGGTTGATTTTGACAGAGGCTCACTCATCGAAGTATACGATACAGACAGGGAGTACCAAGATATATCAGAACCTTCGAAAGGTTTATTGGAGGCATGGGTTGAAAAAATACATTGCTGAATATGTTGCTAAGTGTCTCCTTTGTCAGCAGGTGAAGGTAGAGTATGAGAAGCCTGCAGGGTTATTGCAGCCTCTACCGATACCGACTTGGAAGTGGGAGCATGTCATAATGGATTTTGTGATGGGATTGTCGAGGACCCACAGAGGTCATGATGCCATATGGGTGATTATGGATCGGTTGACAAAATCAGCCCATTTTCTAATTATGAGAGCTACTGATACTCTGAGCCAGTTAGTGAACCTATATGTGCACGAAATAGTGAGGCTACATGGAATTCCAGTGAGCATTCTTTCTGATAGGGATGCCCGCTTCACTTCCCACTTCTAGAAACGTTTTCAGGAAGCGATGGGGACCCAGTTGAGTTTTAGCACCGCGTTTCATCCTCAGACAGATGGCCAGTCAGAGATGACTATAGAGACCCTGGAGGATATGTTGAGAGCGTGTGCATTGGATTTTGGAGGCTCCTAGGATGACCATTTGCCACTCACAAAGTTTGCCTATAATAACAGTTTTCCTACGAGTATCGGGATGGCACCATATGAGGTATTGTATGGGCGTAGATGCCATTCCCCTATTGGATGGGAAGAGGTTGGTGATAGACAGATCTTTGCTCTTGACTTGGTTAGACAAGCCTCTGAGGACGTCCAATTGATATGTAAGAGGTTATAGATAGCTCAAAGCAGGCAAAAGAGTTATGCTGACAAGAGACGTAGACCACTAGAGTTTGATGTGGGTGAGTCTGTGTTCTTGAAAGTTTCTCCTTCGAAGGGAATTATGAGATTCGGGGAAGGAAAAGTTGAGCCCTCGATATATAGGGTCATTTGAGATACTTGATAAGGTGGGAGATAAGGCTTATAGGTTGGCATTGCCACCAGAGTTGGCAAGTGTGCATAACGTTTTCAACGTATCCATGTTGAGAAAGTATCACCCAGACCCGACACATGTGATAAGATATGAGCCATTGGAGCTCATTGAGGGTATGACATATGTTGAGAATCCAGTTCGGGTATTGGACAGAAAAGAAAAAGTATTGAGGACAAAGACAATTCCCTTGGTGAAGGTTCTTTGGCAATATCACACGGTGAAAGAAGCCACATGAGAATTGGAGAGTTTGATGCGAGAGAAGTATCCCGAGTTATTCATATTGGTTCTAATTTGGAGGACCAAATTTTCTGAGTGGGGGAGAATGTGAGGCCCCGTATATGTATAATTGTATATAGGTACATAGAAATGTAAATGAAATCATAAGTATGATGATACATTTGTAATGTGAAGTATATGTAATGTAAGTCCATAAGATTATGTACACACATGTAATAAGAGTTGTGATTGTACATACAAGTTACATTATGTGTGAATGTGAAGAAATGGACTTAAACATGTGGAGAATGTGAGTAAAATGGAATATGAGTAGTGTGGTAAATGGAATGAAGATTTGCATGAGTATGCACTTCCATTTGGTTTATATTAAGTATCTTTGGTTATACAAAGATTCTACACAAGTTTTAATGTGTATGAAATATTAATGGATGTCATTTTCAAGTCTCAAAGATGATTGGATGAGAAAATGACCATAGCAACAAATTAAGGATGTTTTGGTATAAGTTTCTGCAGGAAATTACAGCAAAATCTGGAAATTATGCCGGGCAGATCGATCTCATAGGATGAGAGATCGACCTGGATGAGCCAAAATGCTTGTATTTGAGCAAAAGAATATGGCATATCGATCTCCAATGGGGCCAGATCAATCTCTTAAACATTCTGTAATGAAAAGATCGATCCTCAAGCATACAAATCGATCTCCTTAGTTCTCTGTTTGGGAGCAGATCGATCTCAAGCTTCGAAAGATCGATCTCATGCTTAAAATGCCGTGAAAAATAGGGATTTAAGGGGACTAGATCGATCTCCTCAAGCTATTTCAATAAAAAGGGCGTTGAAAATCTGTAGATTCTGAGACAAAACCATTTCCTTCCCTTTCCAACCCAAGACCTAGTTTTTTCTCTCTAAATCTGACCATTTTCAAGGAGATTTGAGGGAAGACTATTAAAGGCAAAGTTGTTCACATCAAGGAGAAGAACAACATAGTTTGGAGGTATTTCCCCATTTGTTGGATTGAAGGAACAAAGGTCATTTCTAATTGGAGCAAAGAGGAAATCCAAAGAGGTAAGTTTCTAGTACACAAATCCAAGTGCATTTATCTAGTTGATGATTATTGATATGCGCATACAAGAGGATGATTTAGGACGATCAAGGAAACGTGTGGATTGGGAATTGAAACAGCAAAAAAATGCAAGCGGGGGGAAAATAATGATGATAGACTTTGAATGGAAATAGAATAACAACCTAGACCCGAAGTCTAATGAGACTTGAACCAAAGGTATTGGACCTCGACCCTACGAATATAAAATTTGAGAACCTAAGGTATAACAATGGTGGTTGGTGAAGAGGGAGGCGCCACAAGGAAGAAGACCTTGATAAGCCTAGTTACATAGGATAATTGGTCTAAAACGCTATAAAACTGAAAGGTGGGCTATTTAAACACTTAACCTAACTTATTACTAAACCAAGATTCATGTCGTTTGGACTTCCAAACAATATAAAAGTCTCGGGTAATTAGACCTCCTTGGATGACCCATGGATCCTTAGCATCACGATCATCATAAGCATCACGAGCAAGTGGACCTCCATCATTCCCCCTCTCCTCAAAAGGATTTATCCTCAAATCGTATGTACCTTATTTATACTTAATCACGTACTGGAATGCCTCAATGAACTCCATCAACTTGGCATGACGCTTGTTCAGGTTACTCTGTCCTTTCAGATGCTTCAAGGACTCGTGATTGGTGTGGATGATGAATTCTTTAGGCCACAGGTAATGTTGCCAGGTCTCCAAGGCCCTCACTAATGCGTACATCTCCTTGTCATATGCTGGATAGTTAAGTGCTGTCCCACTTAACTTCTCACTGAAGAAGGCAATTGGGTGTTTTTCCTGCATGAGCACAGCTCCAATTCCTACACCTGAGGCATCACACTCAAGCTCAAAAGTTTTAGTATAGTCAGACAGAGTTAACAAAGGAGTAAAACAAAGTTTATCCTTGAACAAATTAAAAGCACGCTCTTGTGCAGGACCCCAATGAAATGCAACATTCTTTTTGACCACTTCGATCAAAGGTGCTGCTATAGTGCTAAAGTCTCTAACGAATCGACGATAGAAACTAGCTAAGCCATGAAAACTGTGCACTTCAGAAATAGACTTAGGTATAGGCTAATCTCTAATTGCCTTTACCTTCTCATCATCAACAGAAATGCCATGTGAAGAAACTACATACCCAAGGAAAATAACCTTATCAGTGCAGAATGTACATTTCTTAGAATTGGCATACAAACTTTCATTCCTCAAAACAGTAAGAACATTCCTAAGATGCTCAACATGCTCATGCAGACTCTTACTGTAAATTAGAATGTCATCGAAATAGACAATCACATACTTGCCAATGAAAGCACGTAAAACATAGTTCATTAAGCGTATGAAAGTACTGGGTGCGTTAGTCAAGCCAAAAGGCATAACCACTCATAAAGACTATGTTTTAGTCTTAAATGCGGTTATCCATTCATCACCTTCTTTCATATGAATTTGGTGATATCCACTCTTTAAATCAATTTTAGAAAATATGCATGCACCATGCAACTCATCGAGCAAGTCATCTAGCCTAGGAATAGGATAACGATACTTTACAGTGATTTTGTTGATGGCTCGGCAGTCAACGCACATCCTCCACGTCCCATCCTTTTTAGGCACAAGCAATATGGGCATGGTTCATGGACTCATGCTCTCTCTCACGCAACCTTTCCTCATGAGCTCATCAACTTGCCTTTGAAGCTCCTTCGACTCCTCTGGATTACTTCTGTAGGCTGGGTGGTTAGGTATGGCAGCTTCGGGGATAAGGTCAATCTGATGCTCGATCCCACGGATCGATGGTAGTCCATTTGGGATCTCCTCAGGGAATACATCCTCGAACTCCTGCAATAGTGAGACAACATCAGTAGGCAAAGTATCATGGAGTTCAATATCAATAAAATAAGAATTTTTAAATAAGAGCAAAAGGATAGGAGACTTAGCAATAAATGCTGTCTTCACATCTCGGGGGTTGGCATGGTAGCTCACTGCTTTGCTTTCCTTGCTTCCCTTCTTTTCTTTAGCTAGCTTCCTTTGCTCGTCATGTTGCTCCTTTAACCTTAATTGATCCTCGTAAATCTCCTTGGAGCTAAGGGGAGCAAGAGTGATCTTCTTGCCATCCATAAAAAAGGAGTAACGGTTAGTGTAACTGTCATGGATGATTCTCCGATCATACTGCCACGGTCTACCCAGCAACAGGTGGCTAGCTTGCATGGGTATCACATCACACAACACTTTATCCTGATATCTTCCAATACGGAAAGGAACCAAGACTTGCTTCACCACGTTCACTTCACCACAGTCATTATTGCAACTTATATGGGCGGTGATGCTTAGTAGTGGGTAATTTTAGCTTATCAACAAGGTATGTGCTAGCAACATTAGTACAACTCCCACCATCAATGATCACAGAGCATACCTTGTCACTAATATAACATCTAGTATGGAAGATGTTTTCACGTTATACCTCATCCTCAAACTTCACATGAGTATTAAGAGCACGTCTAACAACAAGTGCTTCACCATAAGCAGCAAACTCAACAACTTCTTCTTCTTCAACATCTTCTAACGCAGGCATCTCATCCTCAATACCAACATCAGAACCTTCACTCTCAACATCTCCATTCTCAAGCATGAGCATCACTCTACGGTTAGGACATTGAGAGGCAACATGTCCACGACCCACACACTTAAAACACTTTATGCCACGTGTTCTGCTCTGGGATACTTGGGTAGGCTCAGTCTTAGGCTTTGGAGGGTCCTCAGACTTTGGCTTAACAAAATTTTCTGACTTAGGCTTAAACATAGGCTTATCATCCCTACGAAAGGTGTTAGATTTCCAAACAAGAACTAAACTAGGAGTGAAATGGGATGTACCTTTCCTTTTGAGTTGCCTTTCCACTTTGATGGCCACATGCAGCATCTTCTCTAAATCCATGTAATGCTGCTACTCTATAACATTGGCAATCTCGCGATTCAAACTTTGGAGAAAACGAGCCATAGTAGCTTCTACATCCTCCTAGATATTGGCTCAGATCATGATTATATCCATCTCCTTGTAATAATCGTCAACACTTTTTGAACCCTGGGTGAGACCTTGGAGCTTCTAGTACAGCTCTCTGTAATAATGGTTAGGCACAAATCTTTTCCTCATGATACGCTTCATCTCATCCCATGTAGACACTGAAGGATCACCACATCTTCTTCTACTGGAGACCAGCTGATCCCACTATACCATAGTATATTCTGTGAACTCTACTGCAGCAAGTTTAACCTTCCTTACCTTAGAGTAGTGGTGTTAGTCAAATACCATGTCAATCTTCCTTTCCCACTCTAAATATGCCTTGGGATCATTCTTGCCTTGGAAAGGAGGAATCTTCAATTTTATGCTACCAAGGTTTCCATCTATCTTCTCTTTGCCTCTATCACGGGCTCTATCAACTCGATCTCTATCTCTATACTCATGATGCCTTCTATGATGTCTATTTGCCTCAAACTCTTCTTCCAAATTATACCCAATATTATCATCGTACTCTTCATTGGTAACAATCTTACTTTTCATACGGGAAGAATCACCTTGTTGGATCCCTACAAATCGAGCTTCATGTCGGTCCAACTTATCATAAATGTCATTGAATTTCACATCCATCTGTTGGAACTATTGTTGCATTGCCTGGAGCATGAACTCAATTTTTTTAAAATCTGACTTATCACCTTCAGAAGACATCTTTAACCTACAAGAAACGTTAGTGATAGCAGAAAATAAAGAACCTCACAAGTGATAACCTCACATGTTTACACTCAATTCACTCAAGATGAGGCACTCACACTCGTGTTTCACTCAAGTAATTTGGCTTTTCTCTACTAATGTTTCTCACACGCTCATGCCTTTTTTCCTTACTCTACCTCAACTCTATAGGTTCACAATCGTACTAGAGACTCAGTCAAAGATTCAACCTCGAAAGATCAACCAATTCACCAAGTATTTTTTTCTTCTTTTTTTGTTTCTTTTTTTCTCTCTTTTTTTCTTTCTTTCTTTTTGTTCTTTCTTTTTCTTTTTGACACTGACTTAGTGTTAGAGATGAAGAGGAAGATGCACAACCAGAAAATCAAAACCTTGCTCTGATGCCAAACTGATATGCGTGTACAAGAGGATGATTTAGGACTTTGAATGGAAAATAGAATAAGAACCTAGACCCGAAGTTTAAATGGACTTGAACCAAAGGTATTGGACCTCGACCCTACGAATATAAAATTCAAGAACCTAAGGTATAACAATAGTGGTTGGTGAAAAGGGAGGCGCCACAAGAAAGAAGACCTTAATAAGCCTAGTTGAAAGGGAACCCTAGAAAAAGGCACACTCAAATTTTAGAAAATTCAATCTGATCTATTCTCTTTTTTTGTTGTTCTTTCTTTTTTTTATTTCTTTTTCTTTTTGACACTAACTTAGTGAATAAAATTCACGGGTTCATTGTATTTCATTGTTTTCTTTAAAACATGTACTCGTGTGTCTCGTAACTCAACAAAATTTTTTTGAATAGTATTTGAACCGTACACGGTTTCTTTTTTTTTCCTTCTTTTTTTCTTTCTTTCTTTTTTTTCTTTCTTTTTCTTTTTGACACTGACTTAGTGTTAGAGATGAAGGGGAAGACATACAACCAAAAAATTAAAACCTTACTCTGATGCCAAACTGATATGCGCGTACAAGTGGATGATTTAGGATGATTAAGGAAACATGTGGATTGGGAATTGAAACAATAAAAAAATGCAAGCGGGGCGAAAATAATGATAATAGACTTTGAATGGAAAATAGAATAACAACCTAGACCCGAAGTCTAAAGAGACTTGAACCAAAGGTATTGGACCTCGACCCTATGAATATAAAATTCGAGAACCTAAGATATAACAATGTGGTTGGTGAAGAGGGAGGCACCACAAGGAAGAAGACCTTGATAAGCCTAGTTGCATAGGATAATTGGTCTAAAACGCTATAAAACTGAAATGTGGAATATTTAAACACTTAACCCAACTTATTACTAAACCAAGATTCATATCGTTTGGGCTTCCAAACAAATATAGAGGGCTCGGGTAATTGGACCTCCTTAGATGACCCATGGATCCTTGGCATCATGATCATCATGAGCATCATGAGCAAGTGGACCTCCATCAATTATGATGTTGATTTGGGTGTGCACATTGTGGGTAAAACTACCTAGAATACCATGAAATAAATATAACCTAGAAATGGGTTAGTGTGGGAAGTGAAATGTGGTGGAATAAATGATGAATGAGATATATTGAGATGATAATGGTGTTAAAAAGATAATTTTAAGATAATAATATGGAATGAATAGAGAGGCTTACCCAAAAAAGGTAAAATGAGCATTTAAGGCATTGGGTGGAATGTATAGTTGAACGCGAGTTAGCAATACTAACTCAAACATATGATGAATAAATTACAGCTTCTGAGGATACGCTGGAGCTAGTTGAGCTAAGAGCGTGAGAAGCTAAGAGGAGAAGAGTCACACTCAAGTAAATCGAGGTAATGGAATTGTGTGGACTCTTAGAGATATCTATGCGCAATTTAGGGGATTAAATGGTTTGCTAGATTGCATGAGTGTTCGGAAATGAAATTGGGTGATTGAAGGACAAAAGTTGGGTGTTAGAGAAATGTGCATGAAAACAAAAGCATATTGCTTTGAAAATCATGTTTTATTGCTTTTTAGCAAATGATTTGGTAGGTTGGCTAATATTTGAAATGATTTGCAACAGAGTTGAGTTGTTTTGGTTTGTTAACCATACTTTGCAAATAATTGAGCCACCTACATTGTTTTCGTGAGAATGAAAGCATGCTAGAGTATGACTCGCACGAGATTTGACGTGTTTTATGCACATGAGTGCTAGAGACTCGTACTAGTTTTCACATGGATTTCATATTGGTTTTAGCATGATGCTTGGAGCTTAGCTCGCACTAGATGCCCACCTTGCTTGTTGTTGTGCTTGGAGCTTCGGGTAGACAAGAGGTCGTACAGATTAAATAGGCTCACGCATGCGTTTTGAGATGTGGCGTGATATGATGTGTTGATTGGGTCCACGGATTACGTTATACCATGCATGTAGCATGGAGTACGTTGTACCGTGTTGAGATTGTGACGCCATCTTCGAACGAGATCTGCTATGGACTGGCAGGCTGGATTTGATCCACCTCCCGTGTGGAAGCAGATAGTGGTGATATCCCGCACACCTGATTCGTGTAGCCGGTATCATAGGTTATGACCATAGACCTAGAGGTTATTACCTTTTATTGAATTGCCTATCTCACATGAGTATTGCTTTAAGAATAAATCCATGTTTGAAATGATTTGTCGGTCAGGGCAGTCTGAGGGAGGGGCTGAGACCTAACAAGTGTTGGATTATTTTGTTAATGGTTTTTAAAGTGCACTGATGCATGATGATTAATGTCATGCTTTATTGTGAAAAATGCATGATGGTCAATGATGGAGGTCCACTTGCTCGTAATGTTCATGATGATCGTGATGGAGGTCCACTTGTTCATGATGATCGTGATGCCAAGGATCCATGGGTTACCCAAGGAGGTCCAATTACCCGAGCCCTCTATATTTGTTTGCAAGCCCAAATGACATGAATCTTGATTTAGTAATAAGTTGGGTTAAGTGTTTAAATAGCCCACATTTGAGTTTTAAAGCGTTTTAGACCAATTATCCTATGTAACTAGGTTTATGCATGAATTTAAGTTTTGTCTTATTTTCTATTTGGTGTTAATTTCAGCCCACTTGTTTAAGGGCTTAAGTGCTAGATATTATTATAAATATATTGTAAACGCTCTTGAATAGAATAGAACAGATCAGATTGAATTTACAAAAATTTGAGTGTGCCTCTTTCTAGGGTTCCCTCTCAACTAGGCTAATCAAGGTCTTCTTCCTTGTGGCGCCTCCCTCTTCACCAACCACCATTGTTATACCTTAGGTTCTCGAATTTTATATTCGTAGGGTCGAGGTCCAATACATTTGGTTCAAGTCTCTTTAGACTTTGGGTCTAGGTTGTTATTCTATTTTTCCATTCAAAGTCTACCATCATTATTTTCGCCCCGCTTGCATTTTTTTGCTATTTCAATTCCCAATCCACACGTTTCCTTGATCGTCCTAAATCATCCTCTTGTACGCGCATATCAGTTTGGCATCAAAACAAGGTTTCGAATTTCTGGTTGTGCGTCTTCCCCTTCATCCCTAACACTAAGTCAGTGTGAAAAAGAAAAAGAAAGAAAAAAAAGAAAGAAAAAAAAGGAGAAAAAAAAGAAACCGTGTACAGTTCAAACATTGTTCATAAAAAATTCTGTTGAGTTACGAGACACACGAGTACACGTCTTAAAGAAAACGATGAAATACAACGAACCCAATTATATTCATGGGCCCCACCCTCTCTTGGCTAAATTCCATTGTTTTCCTATAGTTTTAGGCCTTTTTTTTGTTTCTCTGGTGATTATTTCTTTGAGATTCTTGTTGTGTTTGAGTTGGACTTCTGAAATTTTGTTTCAAGTCAGTATCATAGCCTCACTAAAACTTTACCTCACCACCCTAGCCACAAATCAGATTAGTCTTTGTTTAAAAAAAAGCAAAAAAAAAAAGCAAAAAGCAAAAAAAAATCCTACACTTAGTTGTAGTGTTTGAGTTGGATTCTACACTTAGTCGTTGTGTTTGAGTTGGACTCTACACTTAGTCGTTGTGTTTGAGTTGGACTCTACGCTTAGTCGTTGTGTTTGAGTTGGACTCTACGCTTAGTCGTTGTGTTTGAATTGGACTTCTGAATTTTTGTTTCAAGTTAGTCTCTTAGCCACACTAAAACTCTTCCTCACCACCCTAGCAACAAATCAGATTAGTCTTTGTAAAAAAAAAAAAAGAGAAAAAATAAAGAAGCAAAAAAAAAAGAAAAAAATACTTGGTGAATTGGTTAATCTTTCGAGGTTGAATATTTGACTGAGTCTCTAGTACGATTATGAACCTATAGAGTTGAGGTAGAGTAAGGGAAAAATGCATGAGCGTGTGTGTCACGACCCTTAACTTACCAAAATACGTACAAATTTTTCGCATTTTCATGCATCAATCCTTAATCATCCTTCCTCGATCGTGAACAACCACACACTTAATAGTTGGGCTGTGTGTCGACGTCTAACTCACTCCACCATACCAATTCAATTTGAAACACTATTTATGAGTAAACACTTGTATAAATGTATATATATCAGAGTTGTTACATATGTTTACATTGTTTTACATCCCCAGTGGTTACATACAAAATGCTACTGTGCTATGTCTAGTTTAGATACAAAATAATCAAGGTGTGTATACCTTTAGCGATGGGATGCAGCGGAATTACCAAAAAGGGAACGCAGAGTCACGCTCAATCTATACTCAAATCTCTGTAGAGAAGGGGAAAATAAGGGGGGTGAGCAAACCACACGCTCAGTAAGGCAATCATGCGAACAGGTAGATACTGCACTATCTACGTGATCGTGATGCCATGCTCAAAAGCATTTAATTCATTGTTTATCTCAAAACATGAGTGTATGATTGTGTTAATGGTATGTAAAGAATTCATGCTATAAAAATCAAGTGCACATGTCAACTCAAAGCATGGTATAAATCATCATGCATAATTCACAATAAAAGCATGGCATTACCCATCATGCATCCGTGCACTTTAAAAACCATTAAAATATCAATTCATCACTGGTCAGGTCTCGGCCCATCCCTCGGGCTTTCCTGACCCACAATCATTTCAAACATGGATTTAATCTCAAATAGCAGTAGACATGTGAGATAGGCAGTTCAACAATAGGTAATAACCTCAAGGCCTATGTACATAACCTGTGATACCGGCTACACGGATCAGGTGTGCGGGATATCACCACCATTTGCTTCCACACGAGAGGTGGGTCAAATCCTACCTGCCGGTCCATAGCAAATCTCGTCCGAAGATGGCACATCACAACCCAACACGGTATAATGTACTCCATGCTACATGCACGGTACGACATACTCCGTGGACCCAATCAACACATCATATCACGCCACATCTCAAACGCACGTGTGAGCCTATTTAATCGGGGCGACCTCTTGTCTATCCGAAGCTCCTAACACGGCTAATTAATCATGTCAACACAATGCACGTGTGAGCCTATTTAATCGATGTGACACCCAGTCTACTCGAAGCTCCAAACACGACAACATACGAGGTGGGCATCCAGTGCGAGACAAACTCGAGCACAATGCCAAAACAATTATGAAATCCATGTGAAAACTAGTGCCTCTTGCACTCTTTCATACTCACAAAATCATGTAGGTGGCTCAAAACTTGCAAAATATGATTAACAAAACCAAAACACACTCATCTCTTTTGCAAATCATTTCAATGTTAGCCAACCTACCAATCATTTGCTAAAAAGTAATAAAACATGATTTTCAAAGCAATAATGCTTTTGTTTTCATGCACATTTCTCAAACTCCCAACTTTTACCCTTCAATCACTCAACAACATTTCCTAGTCTCATGCATTCTAGCAAAACATTTAAGCACCCAAATTGCGCACAGATATCTCTAAGAGTCCACACAATTCCCTTACCTCGATTTACTTGGTGTGACTCCTTTCCTTTTAGCTTCTCACGTTCTTGGCTCAACTCACCTCGGCGTATCCTCGGAAGCTGCGATTCATTCATTAAACCGATTGAGTTAATGTATTTAACCCATAATTGACCTCACTAGTCAATATTATCCACTTATGCATTTTACAAATGCCTTAATCCACATTTTACCTCTTTTAGGTAAGTCTCACAATCTATCCACTAACCACATCTTAAAATCATACCACAACACTATAAATAACTTTTACATATCTCTTTCATCATTAATCTCCATACATTCCACTTTCTCACACTAAACCACTTCTAGGTCAAAATCATTCCAATGCATTCTAGATAGTTTCTAACCATCCATACTCATGCCAAACAACTCCAAAATCACTTAAATAAATAATGCACCATAGTTGGAGTGTTAGAATCTTACCCAATTTGATTTCTCCTCCTGCTCCAAATGGAAATGCCCTTAACTTCTTCAATATCAACAATGGGAAAATGCCTTCCAACTATGTTGTTCTTCTCTTTGATAGGAACAACTTTGCCTCTAATGGTCTCTCTTCAAACCTCACTGAAAATGGCTGATTTTAGAGAGAGAAAGTTAGGTTTTTGGGTTGAAAGTGGAAGGTTTGTGTTTTTTCTCGAAATTTTCTGATTTCCAGCACTCCTTATATATAATTAGCTTGAGGAGATCGATCTGGTCCAAGAGGAGATCGATCTGGTCCCTTAAAATCCTCTTTTTCACGTCAGTTTTAAGCCTGAGATCGATCTGTCGAGGCATGAGATCGATCTGCTCCCAAACAGAGAGCTAAGGAGATCGATCTGGGTGCTTGGGGATCGATCTATTCTATTCTTTTGCCCAAATAAGAGCATTCTGGCTCTTCCAGATCGATCTCTCATCCCATGAGATCGATCTGCCCTTCAAAATTTTCAGATTTTCTGCAGTTCCTCTGCAACAACACTTACCAAGCATCCTTAATTTGCTACCATGATCATTTCCTCATTCATTCATCTTTGAGACTTGAAAATGGCATCCATCCTCACTTCATACACATTAAAACTTGGGTAGAATCTTTGTATAACCAATGGTACTTAATATAAACAAAAATGGAAGTGCACATCTTATGCAATTCTACTTCCATTTTACCAAACTATTCATAATCCATTCTACACACATTCTCCACATGTTTAAGTCCATTTCTACACATTCATACATAATGCACTTGTATGTATGATTACCACTCTCATTACAAGTGTGTACATTACTTATGAACTTACATCACATATACTTCACTCATGAATTCATAGTACAACTCTATTTACACTTCTATGTACATATATACCCTTATACATATACGGGGTCTCACATTCTCCCCCACTTAGAAAATTTGGTCCTCCAAATTGGAACCAATTATTCTGTGAACAACTTGGGATACCTCTCCAGCATCAAACTCTCCAATTCCCATGTGGCTTCTTCCACAGTGTGATGTTGCCAAAGTATCTTCACCAAGGGAATTATCTTTGTCCTCAGCACTTTCTCTTTTCTGTCCAATACCCAAACTGGCTTCTCATCATAGGTCATACCCTCATTGAGCTCCAAAGGCTCATATCTTATCACATGTGTTAGCTCCGGGTGATACTTCCTCAACATGGATACGTGGAAGACGTACACTTGCCAACTCTGGTGGCAATGCCAACCTATACGCCTTGTCTCCTACCTTATCAAGTATTTCAAATGGCCCTATATATCGAGAGCTCAACTTTCCCTTCTTCCCAAATCTCATAATTCTCTTCGAAGGGGAAACTTTCAGAAACACTGACTCACCCACCTCAAACTCTAGTGGTCTCCGTCTCTTGTCAGCATAACTCTTTTGCCTGCTCTGAGCTGTCCGTAACCTCTCACATATCAATTGGACGTCCTCAGAGGCTTGTCTAACCAAGTCGGGAGCAAAGATCTGTCTGTCACCAACCTCTTCCCATCCAATAGGAGAACGGCATCTACGCCCATACAATGTGAGACCCCGTATATGTATAAGGGTATATATGTACATAGAAATGTAAATAGAGTTGTACTATGAATTCATAAGTGAAGTATATGTGATGTAAGTCCATAAGTAATGTACACACTTGTAATGAGAGTGGTAATTGTACACACAAGTTACATTATGTATGAATGTGAAGAAATGGACTTAAACATGTGGAGAATGTGTGTAGAATGGATTATGAGTAGTTTGGTAAAATGGAAGTAGAATTGCATAAGATGTGCACTTCCATTCTTGTTTATATTAAGTACCATTGGTCATACAAAGATTCTACACAAGTTTTAATGCGTATGAAGTGAGGATGGATGCCATTTTCAAGACTCAAGATGAATGAATGAGGAAATGATCATGGTAGCAAATTAAGGATGTTTGGTAAAGGTTGTTGCAGAGGAACTGCAGAAAATCTGAAAATTTTGAAGGGCAGATCGATCTCATGGGATGAGAGATCGATCTGGAAGAGCCAGAATGCTCTTATTTGGGCAAAAGAATAGAGCAGATCGATCTCCAATGGACCAGATCGATCTCCTTAACTCTCTGTTTGGGAGCAGATCGATCTCATGTTTCGACAGATCGATCTCATGCCTCGACAGATCGATCTCATGCTTCGACAGATCGATCTCAGGCTTAAAAATACCGTGAAAAAGAGGGATTTTAAGGGACCAGATCGATCTCTTCTTGGACCAGATCGATCTCCTCAAGCTAATTCTATATAAGGAGTGCTGGAAATCAGAAAATTTTGGGAAAAACACAAACCTTCCACTTTCAATCCAAAAACCTAACTTTCTCTCTCTAAAATCAGCCATTTTTAGTGAGGTTTGAAGAGAGACCATTAGAGGCAAAGTTGTTCCTATCAAAGAGAAGAACAACATAGTTGGAAGGCATTTTCCCATTATCGATATTGAAGAAGTTAAGGGCATTGCCATTTGGAGCAAGAGGAGAAATCAAATTGGGTAAGATTCTAACACTCCAACTATGGTACATTATTTATTTAAGTGATTTTGGAGTTGTTTGGCATGAGTATGGATGGTTAGAAACTATCTAGAATGCATTGGAATGATTTTGACTTAGAAGTGGTTTAGTGTGAGAAAGTGGAATGTATGGAGATTAATGATGAAAGAGATATGTAAAAGTTATTTATAGTGTTGTGGTATGATTTTAAGATGTGGTTAGTGGATAAATTGTGAGACTTACCTAAAAGAGGTAAAATGTGGATTAAGGCATTTGTAAAATGCATAAGTGGATAATATTGACTAGTGAGGTCAATTATGGGTTAAATACATTAACTCAATCAATTTAATGAATGAATCGCAGCTTCCGAGGATACGTCGAGGCGAGTTGGGCCAAGAGCGTGAGAAGCTAAAAGGAAAGGAGTCACACCAAGTAAATCGAGGTAAGGGAATTGTGTGGACTCTTAGAGATATCTGTGCGCAATTTGGGCGCTTAAATGTTTTGCTAGAATGCATGAGACTAGGAAATGTTGTTGGGTGATTGAAGGGTAAAAGTTAGGAGTTTGAGAAATGTGCATGAAAACAAAAGCATATTGCTTTGAAAATCATGTTTTATTGCTTTTAGCAAATGATTGGTAGGTTGGCTAATATTGAAATGATTTGCAAAAGAGATGAGTGTGTTTTGGTTTTGTTAATCATATTTTGCAAGTTTTGAGCCACCTACATGATTTCGTGAGTATGAAAGAGTGCAAGAGGCACTAGTTTTCACATGGATTTCATAATTGTTTTGGCATTGTGCTCGAGTTTGTCTCGCACTGGATGCCCACCTTGTATGTTGTCGTGTTTGGAGCTTCGAGTAGACTGGGTGTCACATCGATTAAATAGGCTCACACGTGCATTGTGTTGACATGATTAATTAGCCGTGTTAGGAGCTTCGGATAGACAAGAGGTCGCCCCGATTAAATAGGCTCACACGTGCGTTTGAGATGTGGCGTGATATGATGTGTTGATTAGGTCCACGGAGTATGTCGTACCGTGCATGTAGCATGGAGTACATTGTACCGTGTTAAGTTGTGATGTGCCGTCTTCGGACGAGATCTGCTATGGACCGGCGGGTAGGATTTGACCCACCTCCCGTGTGGAAGCAGATGGTGGTGATATCCCGCACACCTGATCCGTGTAGCCGGTATCACAGGTTATGTACATAGGCCTTGAGGTTATTACCTATTGTTGAACTACCTATCTCACATGTCTACTGCTATTTGAGATTAAATCCATGTTTGAAATGATTGTGGGTCAGGAAAGCCCGAGGGATGGGCCGAGACCTGACCAGTGACGAATTGATTTGTTAATGGTTTTTAAAGTGCACGGATGCATGATGTTTAATGCCATGCTTTATTGTGAAAATGCATGATGTTTAATGCCATGCTTTTATTGTGAATTATGCATGATGATTTATACCATGCTTTGAGTTGAAATGTGCACTGAATTTTAAATAGCATGAATGCTTTACATACCATTAACACAATCATACACTCATGTTTTGAGATAAACAATGAATTAAATGCTTTTGAGCATGGCATCACGATCACGTAGATAGTGCAGTATCTACCTGTTCGCATGATTGCCTTACTGAGCGTGTGGTTTGCTCACCCCCCTTATTTTCCCCTCTCTACAGAGATTTGAGTATAGATTGGACGTGACTGGAGGCGTTCCCTTTTTGGTAATTCCGCTGCATCCCATCGTTAAAGGTATACACACCTTGATTTTTTTGTATCTAAACTAGACATAGCACAGTAGCATTTTGTATGTAACCACTGGGGATGTAAAACAATGTAAACACATGTAACAACTCTGATATATATACATTTATACAAGTGTTTACTCATAAATAGTGTTTCAAATTGAATTGGTATGGTGAAGTGAGTTAGACGTCGACACACAGCCCAACTGTTAAGTGTGTGGTTGTTCACGATCGAGGAAGGATGATTAAGGATTGATGCATGAAAATGCGAAAAATTTGTATGTATTTTGGTAAGTTGAGGGTCGTGACATACAATGCCTCATATGGTGCCATCCTGATACTCGTATGAAAACTGTTATTATACGCGAACTCTGCAAGTGGCAAATGGTCATCCCAGGAGCCTCCAAAATCCAATGCACACGCTCTCAACATATCCTCCAGGGTCTGTATAGTCCTCTCTGACTGACCATCTGTCTGAGGATGAAACGCGGTGCTAAAATTCAACTGGGTCCCCATCGCTTCCTGAAAATGTTCCCAAAAGTGGGAAGTGAAGCGGGCATCCCTATCAGAAACAACGCTCATTGGACTTCCATGTAGCCTTACTATCTCGTGTACATATATGTTCGCTAACTGGCTCAGAGAATCGGTAGCTCTCATAGCTAGAAAATAGGCTGATTTCGTCAACCGATCCATAATCACCCATATGGCATCATGACCTCTCCGGGTCCTCGGTAATCCCATCACAAAATCCATGGTGATATGCTCCCACTTCCATGTCGGTATCGGTAGAGGCTGCAATAACCCTGCAGGCTTCTGATGCTCTACCTTCACCTGCTGACAAACGAGACACTTAGCAACATATTCAGCAATGTGCTTTTTCATTCTCGACCACCAATAAACCTTTCGAAGGTTTTGATACATTTTGGTACCCCCTGGATGTATCGTATACTTCGATGAGTGAGCCCCTTTCAGGATCAACCTTCTGATCTCTGCATCATCAGGAACACATATCCTACCCTGAACCTCAGTAATCCATCCGAACTCAACCCAAATTTCATCTCTATACCCCTCTGTATCTGCCCGACAATATCACTACACTGCTGATCAACTCGCTGAGCCTGTCGGATTCGATCTACCAGATCCGGTTCCAACTGCAGGCTAGCTATCATAAATCCACTATCAGCGTCAGGTGGGGTCATATCAAAACTGAGGTTCGTGAACTGTTTCAATAGCTCGTGTTCCCTGATCATCATAAATGATACCATCCCGAGATGCTTCCTACTCAATGCATCAGCAACCACATTTGCTTTACCCGGGTGGTATAGGATTTCGCAATCATAATCCTTTAGCAGCTCGAGCCATCTCCTCTGTCTCATGTTCAACTCTTTCTGTGAGAACAGGTACTTAAGGCTCTTATGATCTGTATAAACCTGAAATCTCTCACCATAAAGGTAGTGGCGCCATATCTTCAGCGCAAACACCACCGCTGCCAACTCCAAGTCATGGGTCAGGTAGTTCCTCTCATGATCCTTTAACTGTCTTGATCCACATAGGCTACTACCTTCCCATCCTGCATCAATACACAGCCCAGTCCTAGGTGTGAAGCATCTGCATACACCGAGAAACCTCCTGAGCTGGTAGGAATAGTGAGTATTGGAGCTGTAGTTAATCTCCTTTTCAACTCCTCAAAACTGTCTTCACACTTTTTGTCCCACATAAACTCTACATTTTTCCTTGTGAGACGTGTCAATGGAGCAGCTAACCTCGAAAATCCCTCTACAAACCTTCGATAATACCCAGCTAAACCCAGGAAACTTCTGATCTCTGTCACTGTCTGGGGTCTCTGCCACTGAACTACGGCCTCAATCTTAGATGGGTCCACTGATACTCCATCCTTTGATACTATGTGACCCAGAAAAGAGATCTGTTCCAACCAAAAGTCGCACTTACTGAGTTTAGCGTACAACTTCTTCTCTCGGAGGGTTTGTAGCACTATCCTCAAATGCCTTTCATGTTCCTCTCTAGACCTTGAATACACCAGTATATCATCAATAAACACAATAACAAATCGATCCAAGTACTGGTGGAATACCTCATTCATTAAAGACATAAAAGCTACGGGAGCATTCGTCAACCCGAATGGCATAGCCATAAACTCATAATGTCCATACCGGGTGCGAAAAGCTGTCTTGGGTACATCTCCACCTTGTATCTTCAACTGATGGTACCCTGATCTCAGATCTATCTTGGAAAAGACCTGCGCTCCCTTAAGCTGATCCAACAAATCATTGATACGTGGGAGGGGATACTTATTCTTGATGGTGGCCTTATTCAACAACCGGTAGTCTATACACAGTCGGAGGCTTCCATCCTTCTTCCTTACAAACAGAACCGGTGCTCCCCAAGGTGAGACGCTCGGCCTGATGAACCCCTTCTCCAGCAACTCTTGTAATTGTTTCCTTAACTCCTCTAACTCAACTTGAGCCATTCTGTATGGTGGCCTGGACATCGGCTCTGTACCAAGTGCCAAATTTATACCAAACTCCATCTCCCTATTTGGAGGTAACCCTGGTAACTCATCCGGAAAGACATCTAGAAATTCCCTAACCACAGGTATGTCATTCCGGACGTGCCTTATCCGTCTCAATCACAAAAGCGATGAATCCTTCACATTATTCTTTCCACCATTAGTATCATAAATCATCACATCACATACATAAATGAAATCAAATTTATCTTTCATACATCATGTATCAAGATTATACTCATCACACTTATAAAAATCATGTTCTTTGATTTCATTTCACAAAATTAACTACAAGATTGTCTATCTTTGGAAACATCAAAGTTTTTGCATGACAATCCATAGCAACATGATTGGCAGCCAACCAATCCATTCCTAGGATCACATCAAAATCACTCATGTTTAATAAAATTAAATCGACTGCCATCTCTTTACCTCCTATCTTCATTTTACAATCCCTAGACCTTGAGTACACCAATATATCATCAATAAACACAATAACAAATCGATCTAAATACTGGTGGAATACCTCATTCATCAAAGACATAAAAGCTGTGGGAGCATTCGTCAACCCGAATGGCATAGCCATAAACTAATAATGTTCATAACGGGTGCGAAAAGCTGTCTTGGGTACATCTCCACCTCGTATCTTCAACTGATGGTACCCTGATCTCAGATCTATCTTGGAAAAGACCTGCGCTCCCTTAAGCTGATCCAACAAATCGTCGATGCGTGAGAGGGGATACTTATTCTTGATGGTAGCCTTATTCAACAACCGGTAGTCTATACACAGTCGGAGGCTTCCATCCTTCTTCCTTACAAACAGAACCGATGCTCCCCAAGGTGAGACGCTCGGCCTGATGAACCCCTTCTCCAGTAACTCTTGTAATTGTTTCCTTAACTCCTCTAACTCAACTTGAGCCATTCTATATGGTGGCTTGGACATCGACTCTGTACCAGGTGCCAAGTCTATACCAAACTCCATCTCCCTATCTGGAGGTAACCCTGGTAACTAATCCGGAAAGACATATGGAAATTCCCTAACCACTGGAATGTCTCCCAATTTCGGACGTGCCTTATCCGTCTCAATCACAAAAGCGATGAATCCTTCACATTATTCTTTCCACCATTATTATCATAAATCATCACATCACATACACATATGAAAATCAAATTTATCTTTCATACATCATGTATCAAGATTGTACTCATCACACTTAATAAAAATCATGTTCTTTAACTTCATTTCACAAAATTTACTACAAGATTGTCTATCTTGGGAAACATCAAAGTTTTTGCATGACAATCCATAATAACATGATTGGCAGCCAACCAATCCATTCCTAAAATCACATCAAAATCACTCATATTTAATAGAATTAAATTGGCTGCCATCTCTTTACCTCCTAACTTCATCTTACAATCCCTATATACATGCTCAGTCAACTGACTATCATTCATAGGGGTAGATATCAACAACATCTTATCAAGCAGCGTGGGTTTTACATGCTTCAACAATTTACATGCAAAGGATGGTGATACAAAAGAATGCGTGGCACCAGGATCAAACAGTACATAAGCTTCTAAATCAAAGATTTGGACTGTACCTTTTACCACATCTAATGACTAATCTGCAGTGTCCTGGTCCAGCGCGTGCACTCGTCTTCTGCTTACACCCACTGCTTGCTTCCATTTTTCCTCAGCTGTAGCCCTCCTCCTCGGAGCAGCTGTACCAACTACAGCTCTCTCTGACTCCTTGCCCTTCTGTGGGGCTCTCTCTATCATCTCTGGGTAATCTCTGATTATGTGCCCTGGCTTCCCACATCTGAAGCACCCTACAAGAGATCCATAACATGGTCGAGTACCATGGTACCTACCACACTTGCCACACTGTTCTGTAGTAGGCCATGGTCCTCCAATCACGATTCCCTTAGCTGGAGCAATGGCCAGATACATGGGAGTATCAACTGTCCTCTCTCGGATCTCATCAATTCTCGACCTCTTTCCAGAGAATCTCTTGCTTCCTTTATAGCTGAAGCCTCTATCTATCATAGGTCTCTTCTTATCTATGTCCCTCATCTTACCAACCTTTCCAAACTCTGAGGTGATTCTATCAACATCTTGTTCACACAATTGTGCCCTACGCATTGCCTCTTCATAGGTCGGTATATCCAGAGGAACCAATCTCGACCTGATGGTCGATCTCAATCCATCTACAAACTTCTGGATTTTCTCGACCTCATTACCCATCGTGTTGGGATCATATCTGCCCAGGGATATAAAAGCAGTCTCATACTCATCCACAGTCTTGCTCCCTTGGGTCAGTCCCAAAAATGCCATCTTTAGCTTTCGTTGTGCGGTATCCGGGACATACTGTCTCCAGAAGGCCTCTAGAAACACATCCCAGCTGATCTCAGTATGTCGGGCTCTCAAAATATGCCTGGTGGACTTCCACCAATGTTCTGTTGATCCCTTCAGCATAAAAGCGGCAAATGCTACCATCTCGATAATAGTGCACTCAAAGAACCCATATAATTTCTCGATCTCATTGATCCAATCCTCAGCCGCTACTGGGTCCTTTATTCCACTGAAAGACGGCGGTTTAAACTTCTGAAACGACTGCAGTCTATCCAAATCACATCCATATCCCCAACCTCTACTGCCTGGCATAGCAATCGACGTAGGCACATACTATGTGGGTGGGGTATCTGTCATCTGTGGCCTCTGGGTTTCCCTTGCCCGTGCCTCAGGAGCTGCCGCCTGCTCGGCATCACCCTGTGTAGCGGGACTCTGTCTACCGCCAACTCCATATAAAGATTGGGTAACCAACTCCACAATCATCTCAATGCTCCGCTCAATCCTCACGAAGCGAGCCTCAGTACTCTCAGGTCTCTCCTCTGGACCTTGTGGAGCGTGCTCAACATCAGCCTCCACCTCAACATCATCCTGAGTCTCGTGTGTTTTCGGCTCAACACGACCCCCAGGCCTACCTCTACGGCCTCGAGCCTGTGCTCTCATCCCTCTACCGCGACTGGTATTAGGCATACTTACTCAATTCCCTACATTCACAACCAATTACTTAGTCAACCCATCGACACACACAACAGTTGTATCTAAACAGCATAGTAACATGGGGGATGTAATTATCCAACTTATTAAGTATTTTAGACACGACACACGTCAAACCAACTCGAGCTCTGATACCAACTTTTGTCACGACCCTCAACTTACCAAAATACGTATAAATTTTTTGCATTTTCATGCATCAATTGTTAATCATCCTTCCTCGATCGTGAACAGCCACACTCTTAACAGTTGGGCTGTGTGACGACGTCTAACTCACTCCACCATACCAATTCAATTTGTATATTATTCATAGGTAAACACTTGTATAAATGTATATATATAAGAGTTGTTACATGTGTTTACATTGTTTTCCATCCCCAATAGTTACATACAAAATGCTACTGTGCTATCGTAAGTTTAGATACAAAATTTCAACAGTGTGTATACCTTTAGCAATGGGATGCAGTGGATTACCAAAAAGGGAACGCCTCCAGTCACGCTCAATCTATACTCAAATCTCTGTAGAGAGGGGAAAAATAAGGGGGTGAGCAAACCACACGCTCAGTAAGGTAATCATGCGAACAGGTAGATACTGCACTATCTACGTGATCGTGATGTCATGCTCAAAAGTATTTAATTCATCATTTATCTCAAAACATGAGTGTATGATTGTGTTAATGGTATGTAAGCATTCATGCTATTAAAATCCAGTGCACATTTCAACTCAAAGCATGGTATAAATCATCATGCATAATTCACAATAAAAGGCATGGCATTACCCATCATGCATTTTCTCAAATAGCATGGCATTAACCATCATGTATTTTCACAATAAAGCATGGCATTAAACATCATGTATCCGTGCACTTTAAAAACCATTAACAAATCAATTTTAACATTGGTCAGGTCTCGGCCCATCCCTCGGGCTTTCCTGACCCACAAATCTTTTCAAACATGGATTTATTCTCAAATAGCAGTAGACATGTGAGATAGGCAGTTTAACAACAGGTAATAACCTTAAGGCCTATGTACATAACCTGTGATACTGGCTACACGGATCAGGTGTGCGGGATATCACCACTATCTGCTTCCACACGAAAGGTGGGTCAAATCCTACCCGTCGGTCCATAGCAGATCTCGTCCGAAGATGGCACATCACAACTCAACACGGTACAATGTACTCCATGCTACATGCACGGTACAACGTACTCCGTGGACCCAATCAACACATTATATCACGCTACATCTCAAACGCACGTGTGAGCCTATTTAATCGGTACGACCTCTTGTCTACCCGAAGCTCCTAACACGGCTAATTAATCATGTCAAAACAATGCACGTGTGAGCCTATTTAATCGATGTGACACCCAGTCTACTCGAAGCTCCAAACACAGCAACATGCAAGGTGGGCATCCAGTGCGAGACAAACTCCAAGCACAATGCCAAAACAATTATGAAATCCATGTGCAAACTAGTGCCTCTTGCACTCATGTGTGTAAAACACATCAAATCTCATGCTAGTCATACTCTAGCACGCTTTCATACTCACGAAATCATGTAGGTGGCTCAAAATTTTGCAAAGTATGGTTAACAAAACCAAAACACACTCATTTCTTTTGCAAATCATTTCAATGTCAGCCAACCTACCAATCATTTGCTAAAAAGCAATAAAACATGATTTTTAAAGTAATATGCTTTTGTTTTCATGCACATTTTATCAAACTCCCAACTTTTGCCCTTCAATCACCCAACATCATTTCCTAATCTCTTGCATTCTAGCAAAACATTTAAGCGCCCAAATTGCGCACAAATATCTCTAAGAGTCCACACAATTCCCTTACCTCGATTTACTTGGTGTGACTCTTTTCCTCTTAGCTTCTCACGCTCTTGGCTCAACTTGCCCCGGCGTGTCCTTGGAAGCTGCGATTCATTCATTCAATCAATTGAGTTAATGTTCTTAACCCATAATTGACCTCACTAGTCAATATTATTCACTTATGCATTTTACAAATGCCTTAATCCACATTTTACCTCTTTTAGGTAAATCTCAAAATTTATCCACTAACCTCATCTTAAAATCATACCACAACACTATTAATAACTTTTACATATATCATTCATCATTAATCTCCATACATTCCACTTTCTCACTCTACACCATTTCTAGGTCATAATCATTCCAATGTATTTAGATAGTTTCTAACCATCCATACTCATGCCAAATAACTCCAAAATCAATTATATAAACAATGTACCATAGTTGGAGTGTTAAAATCTTACCCAATTTGATTTCTCTTCTTGCTCCAAATAACAATGCCCTTAGCTCCTTCAATACCAACAATGGGAAAATGCCTTCCAACTATGTTGTTCTCCTCTTTGATAGGAACAAATTTGCCTCTAATGGTCTCTCTTCAAATCTTACTAAAAATGTCTGATTTTAGAGAGAGAAAGTTAGGTTTTTTGGGTTGAAAGTGGAGGGTTAGTGTTTTTCCTAAAATTTTCAGATTTTCAACACTCCTTATATAGAAATAGCTTGAGGAGATCGATCTGGTCTAAGAGGAGATCGATCTAGTCCGCTTAAATCTCTCTTTTTCACGGCATTTTAAGCATGAGATCGATCTGTCGAAGCATGAGATCGATCTGCTCTCAAACAGAGAGCTAAGGAGATCGATCTGGGTGCTTGAGGAAAAATCTTTTCACTACAAAACGCTTGGGAGATCGATCTGGCTCCATTGGAGATCGATCTGATCCACTCCATTGCCCAAATAAGAGCATTCTGGCTCTTCCAGATCGATCTCTCATCCTATGAGATCGATCTACCCTTCACAATTTTTAGATTTTCTGCAGTTCTTCTGCAGCAACACTTACCAAACTTCATACATTTTGTTGCCATGATCATTTTCTCATGCAATCATCTTTGAGGCTTGACAATGACATCCATCCACACTTCATACACATTAAAACTTATGTAGAATCTTTGTATGACCAATGGTACTTAATATAAACAAAAATGGAAGCGCACAACTTATGCAATTCTACTTCCATTTTACCAAACTACTCATAATCCATTCTACACACATTCTCCACATGTTTAAGTCCATTTCTTCACATTCATACATAATGTAACTTGTATGTACAATTACCACTCTCATTACAAGTGTGTACATTAACTTATGGACTTACATCACATATACTTCACTTATGAATTCATAGTACAACTCTATTTACATTTCTATGTACATATATACCATTATACATATACGGGGTCTCACAGCATATGAGCCGCTTATCGAGCTATGTGAATTAAATCGCGCTACGGCTCGCTCGCGCTAGATGTCGATGTTTTCATTGGTATGAAACGTGCTGGAGCTTAGCTCGCACCTTAATTTGAAAACTATGATGATGTTTATAAACCGTACTGGAGCTTCTGCTCATACATGGATTTTGAGTGGTTTTTCTTATGAGTATAACCGTACTAGAGCTATGCTCGTACGTGATCTCTTTATGGTAGAATGCATGAGTCATGCTAGAGCCTTGCTCACACCAGTTTACACATTGTGATATGTGTGAGGTCGTGAAAGTTGGTAAGATCCTCAAGGCCTACATCCTTAAGCCCAAGGAGGCGGGGATGCTCTCTTCGGTAGGGAGGCTCTCCTACATGGGTATATAAGGATCCTTAAGCCAACATCCTTAAGCCATGGAGGGGCGGGGAGGCTCTGCTCGACAGGGAGGCTCTCTTACATGGATATGAAAAATCCTTGGTATGGGGTAGGTAAGACCTAGGAATGGCACCCCCAATCATGATATGAGTCCGCGGGGTATGCTATACCATGTATATCACATGGAGTACGATGTACCACGTGATGATTATGTGATAAGAAAGTCTGACGAGGGATAATCCACCTTCGTGCCCGCACGATACCCCACACACCTAGATGCATGTTGTCTGGGATGATTTATGATGTAGTTGGTCCACATAGGCAATTTTTATATAGTGACCTAGTCTTTATTACCTATGTGTGATTGTGATTGTCCAAGGTAGACCCGAGGGAGGGGTCGAACCTTGTGAGATTTGATTTGTGTAATGGTAATGATGTTTGTGATTGAGAAAATGGTTTGTGATGGGATTGTATGTGTTTGAGAAAGAGCTTTGTGATTTAACAAGGAGGTCTCTTAAATGAATTGCCCTTTTTTATGAGCTTAATGAGAATGAGCATGAGATGTTTTCACATGTTAATATTCCATGTTTTATATGCCAATTTTACATGATTTTGATACATGATATATATGTATACTCATATGGCATAGTTTTATTCCTCATGCTCCTATTATAAATGATTTATGTATAACACTATCAGCATGTAGATAGAGTAGTTATCTACCATAATTGCATTATCGCCCTACTGAGTGTGTGGTTGCTCATCCCTCTCTATTTCCCCCTCCTACAGAGCGTGCGTAGTAGCATAGTGAGTACTGAGGCATTGTGTTTTTGGACATCCGCTGCTTCCATCGCCGAAAGGTATATACACAGGATTCTTTTTGTATCTAAACAATGTAATGGCACAGTAACGATTGAGTTGTAATTATGGGGGATGTAGATGTCAATGAACATAACTTGTGTAAGTTAATGATTAACTATTAAATGTATGACATCGCTTTATTTAACTGAGAATGAATGAGATGTGATGTTTATTATTGACTCACAGCCCAACAGTGTGGTGGTAAGTTAGTTCACAATCGGGTAAGGTAACAGTAAAATGCAAAACATTTTCAGTGTTTTTCGGTTAAAGAGATTGAAAAAGGGTCGTGACAGAGATTGGTATCAGAGTTGAGTTGGCCTGATGTGAGTCAATAATAAAACGTAGAAAAAGTTACATCCCCATAATACTGTGCTTTTGTTTAGATATAACTGTGTATATCGTGATGGATTGAGCTTAATAAATGATTTTAATATAGGACGTTAGGCATTATGTCAATTACGCGCCAAGGTAGAGGGATGAGAGCATGTGCTAGAGGCCGTAGAGGTAGGCTTGAGAGCCATACAAAGCTACAGACTGATCAGGCTCCACAGGACCCTGCTGAGACAGAGACACGCTTCGCTAGGATAGAGCGAAGTATTGATAATTTAGTGGAGATAGTCATGCAGGCCTTAGGTGGTGGTGATAGACGAGGTCTCGCAGCACAGCCTACGACTGGACAGGCAGCTACAGAGGTGGAGAGACCTCAGACTGCAGAGACAGCTACAGTTACACCACCTCCAGCCCAGGATATAGCTTCTCCTATCGCTCCACAGCAGAGCAGCAGTAATTTGGGTTATGACTGCGACTTGAGTAGGTTGCGAGAGTTCAAAGCATTGAAACCCCCAGTGTTCAGAGGGGTGAAGGACCCAGTTATTACGGAGGACTGGATGTATGAGATGGAAAAGCTGTACCAATTTTTTTGATGCACTTCAACTGAGAAGGTTGCCTTTGTCGTGTTTATACTTAAAGGCGAGGCAGAGCACTGGTGGAGATCCATCGAAGTTATATTGAGGCCTAGACACTCTGAGATCTCATGGGAGATATTTATAGAGGCCTTCAGGAGACAGTACATTCCAACTACCGCACAAAGGAAATTACGAATGGAATTTATGAATCTGGTTCAGGGGAAATGTACTGTGGATGAGAATGAGTCCAAGTTTATGTCCTTGGGGAGATATGACCTGGACATGATGGGTAATGAGACCCGAAAGATACATAAGTTCATGGATGGATTGAGATTGGCCATCCAAACTAAGCTATCCCTATTTGATATTCAGACTTATGAGGAAGCAGTACATAAGGCTCATTGTGTAAGCAAGACTCTGGTTCAGGGGAAACGTACTGTGGATGAGTATGAGTCCAAGTTTATGTCCTTGGGGAGATATGACCTGGACATGATGGGTAATGAGACCCGAAAGATACATAAGTTCATGGATGGATTGAGATTGGCCATCCAAACTAAGCTATCCCCATTTGATATTCAGACTTATGAGGAAGCAGTATATAAGGCTCATTGTGTGAGCAAGACTTTGAGCGGAATGCCTCCGAACTGGGGAAGATTAATGTTAGAAGAGACGGGGATCGAAAGAGATCCAGGTTTTGATAGAATGGCCAAGAGAGGAGGCCAAAGGTTTTTCAAGAAGAGGCCTAAGATTGAGGAGGTGCAGGAGAGAGCTGCTAGACCTCCCATATACTTGGCCTTGACTGCGCTGAGGGGTATGGTTATTGGAGGACCACGACCTATTACTGAGAGGTGCAGGAGATATGATAGATTTCATGGGACTAGGCCCTGTCCGATGACCCCGATGGTGTGTTTCAGATGCGAGAGACCAGGACATATAGCTAAGTATTATCCCGAGAAAATGGAGATTGCCCCACAAAAGGGCAAGGAGCCAAAGAGAGCTCTAGTTGAGACAGCTGCCTCGAGGAGAAGGGCTATAGCTGAGGAAAAAGGGAAACAGGCTGTGGGTGTGAACAGAGGAAGGGTACACGCACTGGACCAGGACACTGTAGACGCATCGACGGATGTGATTAAAGGTATTATCCGAATCTTTGATTTAGAAGCATTGATATTAGTTGATCTTGGTGCCACGCATTCTTTCATATCACCTTCCTTTGCACATAAATTATTGAAGCATGTGAAACAACATTGTTGAATAAAATGTTGATGATTTCCATACCCATGAATGATAGTCAATTGACTGAGCATATATGTAGAGATTGTAAGTTAAAAATAGAGGGAAAGGAAATGATAGCCAATTTGATTTTATTGAACATGAATGATTTTGATGTAATATTGGGAATGGATTGGTTGGCTACCAATCATGTTGTTATGGGTTTCCATGCTAAGACATTGATGTTTTCAGGATTAGACAATCTCATTGTAAACTTTGATGAAAAGAAATGAAAGCACATGATTGATATGAATGAAAATAGTATGTTTGTTGTAAATAAAAGAGTATGATTTTAAATGTATAATGCTTGAGAGATAAATTTATCGTTTATGATAAATGTTGAATGTGGAGTGATGGTTTATGTTACTAACGATGGAAAAAAACAATGTGAACGGTTCATTACCTATGTGATTGATATAGATGAGGCACACTCGGAATTGAGGGACATCCCCGTGATTGCAGATTATTCTGATGTCTTTTCGGATGAATTACCAAGACTACCACCTGAAAGGGAAATGGAATTTTGTATAGAGAGTTAGTGCCTGGTACCGAGCCGATATCAAAACCACCATATAGAATGGCACCAATTGAGTTAGAAGAGCTAAAGAAGCAGTTGCAAGAGTTGCTGGAGAATGGGTTCATAAGACCGAGTGTCTCACCTTGAGGAGCACCGGTATTGTTTGTAAGGAAGAAGGATGGAAGCCTCCGACTGTGTATAGATTACCGGTTGTTGAATAAGGCCACCATTAAGAACAAATACCCCCTTTTACGCATAGATGATTTGTTGGATCAGCTTCGAGGAGCCCAAGTGTTTTCTAAGATAAACCTGCGGTTAGGGTACCATCAATTGAGGATCAGGAGTGGAGATGTACCTAAGACAACATTTTGTACCCGTTATGGCCAATACGAGTTTATGGTGATGCCATTCAAATTGACGAATGCCCCCGCAACATTTATGGCGCTGATGAATGATGTATTCAAGCCATACCTAAACAAGTTTGTGATTGTATTTATAAATGACATTTTTGTCTATTCCAAGTCCAGGGAAGATCATGAGGAGCACTTAAGGATAGTTCTGCAGACCATCCAAGAGGAAGAATTATATGCCAAACTCAGCAAGTGTAACTTTTGGTTAGAGCAGATCTCATTTCTGGGCCATGTTGTGTCGAAGGATGGAGTATCAGTGGATCCATCCAAGATAGAGGCAGTTGAACAGTGGGAACAGCCTAGGACAGTTATTGAGATCAAAAGTTTTTTGGGATTGGCAGGGTATTATCGAAGATTTGTAGAGGGTTTCTCCAGACTAGATGCTCTATTGACATGCTTCACATGAAAAGATGTTAAATTTGTATGGGATGAGGCATGTAAGAGGAGTTTTGAGGAGCTTAAGCATCGATTGACCACTGCTCCAGTTCTCACCATTCCTACCAGCTCAGGAGGATTTTTGGTGTATACGGATGCATCACATCAGGGACTGGGCTGTGTGCTTATGCAGGATGGGAAGGTAGTTGCCTATGGATCTAGACAGTTGAAAGATCATGAGAAGAACTACCCAACACATGATTTGGAGTTGGAGGTCGTGGTATTTGCTTTGAAAATATGGTGCCACTATCTTTATGGTGATAAATTTCAGGTGTTCACAGATCATAAGAGCCTTAAGTACCTGTTCTCGTAGAAAAAGTTGAATATGAGGCAGATGAGATGGCTCAAACTCTTGAAGGATTATGATTGTGAAATCATGTACCACCCAGGTAAGGCAAATGTAGTTGCCGATGCTTTGAGTAGAAAGAACCTTGGGTTGGTGTTTTATATGATGGTACCGGAACATGAATTGTTGGAACACTTTGCGAACCTCAATTTGGATGTAACCCCACCTGGATCCGAGAGATTGGAGATCATGGCTAGTTTGAGATTGGAGCCAGAATTGATTGGCCGTATTAAGTAAGCCCAGTAGAGCGATCGACAGTGCATCGATTAGCTGAGGTAGATACAGATAGGTGTAGGTACTGATATTGAGCTAAGTGCTGATGGGACATTGAGGTTCAGAGGCAGAGTATGTGTTCTCGAGGATCCTGAGATCAGGAGGTTAATTTTATTAGAGGCTCACTCATCAAAGTATACGATACATCCGAGAAGTCAAAGATGTATCAAAACCTTCAGAAGGTTTATTGGTGGTCTGGAATGAAAAGAGACATTGCTGAATATGTTGCAAAGTGTCTCATTTGTCAACACGTGAAGGTAGAGCATCAGAAGCCTGCATGATTATTGCAGCCTCTACTGATACTGACATGGAAGTAGGAGCACGTCACCATGGATTTTGTGATGGGGTTGCCGAGGACCCGCAGAGGTCATGATGCCATATGGGTTATTGTGGACCAGTTGACTAAGTCCATCCATTTCTTAGCTATGAGAGCTACCGGTACTTTGAGTCAGTTGGTGAACCTATATATTTGAGAGATAGTACGGCTACATGGTGTACCAGTGAGCGTTGTTTCTAATAGGGATGCCCGCTTCATTTCCTATTTTTGGAAACATTTTCAGGAAGCGCTGGGGACCCGACTGAGTTTTAGCACCGCTTTTCATCCTCAGACAGATGGGCAGTCAAAGAAGACTATACAGACCCTCGAGGATTTGCTGAGAGCGTGTGTGCTGGATTTTAAAGGCTCTTGGGATGACCACCTACAGTTAGCCGAGTTCGCCTATAATAATAGCTATCATGCCAAGTATTGGGATGACACCATAAGAGGCACTGTATGGACGCAGGTGTCGATCCCCTATTGGATGAGAAGATGTTGGTGACAGATAGATTTTTGCTCTGAACCTAGTGCAGCAGGCATCTAAGGACGTCCAGTTAATATGTGAGAGATTACGGACAGCTCAGAGCCGACAAAAGAGTTATGCTGACAAGAGACGGAGACCACTAGAGTTTGATGTGGGTGAGTCGGTATTTCTGAGAGTTTCACCATTGAAGGGTATTATGAGATTTGGTAAGAAGGACAAGCTGAGCCCTAGATATATCAGACCCTTCAAAATTTTGGAGAGAGTGGGAGATAAGGCGTATCGATTGGCATTGCCACCGGACTTGGCAAATGTCCACAACGTCTTCCACATCTCTATGCTTTAGAAGTATCACCCGGACCTGACACACGTGATAAGATATGAGCCGTTGGAGCTCAATGAGAGTATGACATATGTTGAGAAGCCGGTTCGGATATTAGACAGAAAAGAGAAAGTGTTGCGGAATAAGACAATTCCTTTGGTGAAAGTTCTTTAGCAACATCACACGGTGGAAGAGGCCACATGGGAATTGAAGAACTTGATGCGGGAGAAGTACCCCCAACTTTTTGAAGAATGACTTGGTTCTAATTTGGAGGACCAAATTCCTTGAAGGGGGAGAATGTGAGACCCCGTATATGTATGGTTGTAGCGTGTGTAATTGGATCAATTAATGTGAATGGACTTATAATGTGAAGCATAAGTGGTGTAAGTCCATGGATTCAATGTACATAATGGTAGTATGATTTTGTAATGTACACACAAGGTCCATTTTATATGAATATGAAGAAATGGACTTTTATAAGTAAGGAATGTGATGGGAACTCAAAATGAATAGTGTGGTAAATGGAAGGAAGTTGCATGAATATAAATCCTCTAATTTGGTTTGATATAGTATACCTTTAGATATATAAGGAATGTACACATGTTTCATTATGTATAAGGTATGAATGAATGCCATTTTCAAGTCATAAAGGTGGATGGATGAGAAAATGACTATGGCAGTAGATTAAGGATGTTTTGGTGTAAGTTGCAGCAGGAAAACTGTAGCAAATCTGGAAAGTATGAAGGTCAGATCGATCTCATAGGATGAGAGATCAATCTGGATGAGCCAAAATACTCTTATTTGGGCAATAAAATAGAGCAGATCAATCTCCAATGGGGCCAGATCGATCTCCTAACTATTCTGTAATGAAAAGATCGATCCTCGAGCATATTGATTGATCTCCTTAGCTCTCTGTTTAGGAGCAGATCGATCTCAAGCTTTGACAGATCGATCTAATACTTAAATTACCGTGAAAAAGAGGGATTTAAGGGGACTAGATCGATCTCCTCTTGGTGCAGATCGATCTCCTCACGTGATTTCTATAAAAGGAGTGCTGTAAATCTGAAAATTTTGGAAAAAAACACCACCCTTCCATTTTCAACCCAAAAACCTAACTTTCTCTCTCTAAAATCAGCCATTTCCAGTAAGAATTGAGGGGAGGCCATTAGACACTAAGTTGTTCATCTTGAGGAAGAGAACAACATAGTTAGAACCCAAAATTCCAATGTTGGTATTGAAGGAGCTAAGGGCATTGACATTTGGAGCACGAAGAGAAATTGGATTTGGTAAATTCTAACACTCCAACTCTGGTACATTATTTATTTAATTGATTTTGGAGTTGTCTGGCATGAGTATGGATGGCTGGAAACACCTAGGTTGTGTTAGAAACAAATGTAACCTAGAAAATGGATTGAACCTAGTGTGAGAAAGTGAAAGTCAAATGAGTTGATGAATTGTGGGTATGCTAAGGTAGCTATTGAAGCAATATGAATGATGTGGAGTGGTTAAATGAAACCACATTGTGAGTTTGGAGGAAATTGTGAAAATGAGTATGTAAATGCTTGATAAATGCCATAGTGAGGGAATTCATGAAAAATGAACTTTATGAGCTTAACATCGATTTAATATCGATTTAGAATGAGTTAATAGGCCTAAAAGGAATCCATAGACTTGAGAAATGGAACGAGGCCTTATGAGCGTTAATAGAAAGTATAGGTCGAATCGACTATAGTGAGCACAGGATGTCCTATTATATGGATCGAATATAATGTGAAATATGATTATGTGCAGTCCTGAAGAGTTCGTTGAAGACGAATCAGACCACACAAGTGAGCAGCACTAAGGAAATGGAATCACGCGTCGCGATTCGAGGTAAGGGAATTTTGTGAGTATATAGAGGTAGCTGCTCGTATTTTGTGGGTATATAGGGTGTTGTAAATTTGCATGATGGTTTGAAAAAGTGGTTGATGATGTATGTGAACAATTATGAGTACGTATATGATTTGGGTTATATGGATGTATAAAAAGGGATAGTAAGGCTAACAATTGCATAAATCACGTGTTTTGAATGTTTTTCACAAAACACAATGCTTTGAATTGAGCAAATAAAAGGATAGGTTGGCTAGTATTTTATTGATGTCATTGAATAGCATATGTGAGATGCTAAACATGTTTGTGATGTGTTTTGAATGCATATGAGCCGCTTATCGAGCTATGTGAATTAAATCGCGCTAAAGCCTCGCTTGCGTTAGATTTCGATGTTTTCATTGGTATGAAATGTGCTGGAGCTTAGCTCACACCTTGATTTCAAAACTATGATGATGTTTATAAATCGTACTGGTGCTTCTGCTCGTATGTGGATTTTGAGTGGTTTTTCTTATGAGTATAACCGTACTAGAGCTATGCTCGTACATGATCTCTTTATGGTAGGATGCATGAGTCGTGCTAGACCTTTGCTCGCACCAGTTTGCACATTGTGATACGTGTGAGGTCGTGAAAGTTGGTAAGATCCTCAAGCCCTACATCCTTAAGTCCAAGGAGGTAGGGAGGCTCTATTAGGTGGGGAGGCTCTGTTCAGTGGGGAGGCTCTCTTACGGTAAGATCCTTAAGCCTTACATCCTTAAGCTAACATCCTTAAGCCCGAGGAGGCGAGGATGCTCTGTTCGGTGGGGAGGCTCTCTTATGGAAGGATCCTTAAGCCAACATCCTTAAGTCCTGGAGGGGCGGGGAGGCTCTGTTCGGTAGGGAGGCTCTCTTACATAGGTACAGAAGGATCCTTAAGCCAACATCCTTAAGCCCTGGAGGGGCAGGGAGGCTCTGTTCGGCAGGAAGGCTCTCCTACATGGATATGGAAAATCCTTGGTATGGGGTAGGTAAGACCTAGGAATGGCACCCCCAATCACGATATGAGTCCGTAGAGTATGCTGTACCTTGTATATCACATGGAGAACGATGTACTGCATGATGATTATGTGATGAGAAAGTCTGGCGAGGGATAATCTGTCATGACCCAATTCCATTCTCTTTAATCAAAAATCACTAAAAATTTTTTGCGTTTTACTATTACCTTACCCGGGCGTGAACTAACTCACCACACACTGTTGGGCGGTGAGTCAATAATAAACTCCACATCTCATTCATTCTCAGTTAAATAAAATGATGTCATACATTTGCATTTAATCTTGTACTTATACAAAAGCATGTTTTACTGACATCTACATCCCCCATAATTACAACGCAAAAGAATACTGTGCTTTTACATTGTTTAGATACAAAAAGAATCACTATGTATATACCTCTAAGCGATGGAGATGCAGCGGAGTCCAAAATACCATGCCTCAGTCCTCACTGGGCTACTATGCACGCTCTGTAGGGGGAAAATAGAGAGGGATGAGCAACCACACGCTCAGTAAAGCAATAATGCAAGCATGGTAGATAACTACTCTATCTATATGCTGATAGTGTTATGCATAAATCATTTATGGTAGGAGCATGAGGAATAAAACTATGCCATATGAGTATACATATATATCATGTGTCAAAATCATGTACATTGGCATATCAAACATGGTAAAAAGAACATCATGTATAAATCATCTCATGCTCAATATCATTTAAATTCATAAAAAAGGCAATTCATTAAGAAACCTCCTTTTTAAACCAACATCATAAACCTCTTTCTCAACACATAAATACCACCAAATCAATTCACAATCACAACCACATTTTCATTTCACAATTCACGCATGTGTATAAAAACGAGGTCACTATATCAAAAGTGCCTATGTGGACCACTACATCATAAATCATCCCAGACCACACGCATCCAGGTGTGCGGGGTATCATGCTGGCACGAAGATGGATTATCCCTCGCCAGACTTTCTCATCACATAACCATCATGCGGTACATCGTACTCCATGTGATATATACGGTACAGCGTACTCCGTAGACTCATATCGTGATTAGGGGTGCCATTCCTAGGTCTTACCTACCCCATACCAAGAGTTTTCCATATCCGTGAAGGAGAGCCTCCCTGCCGAACAGAGCCTCCCCGCCTAACAGAGCCTCCCTGCCTCTTCGGACTTAAGGATGTTAGCTTAAGGATGTAGGGCTTAAGGATCCTTCCGTAAGAGAGCCTCCCCACCGAACAAAGCCTCCCCACCTAACAGAGCCTCCCCGCCTCCTCGGGCTTAAGGATGTTAGCTTAAGGATGTAGGGCTTAAGGATCTTACCGTACCCATGTAGGAGAGCCTCCCTGCCTAACAGAGCCTCCCCGCCCCTCCAGGGCTTAAGGATGTTGGCTTAAGGATCCCACCGTAAAAGAGCCTCCCCACCGAACAGAGCCTCCCCGCCTAACAGAGCCTCCCCGCCTCTTTGGGCTTAAGGATGTTAGCTTAAGGATGTAGGGCTTAAGGATCTTACCAACTTTCACAACCTTATACGTATCACAATATGCAAACTTGTGAGAGCAAAGCTCTAGCACGACTCATGCATCCTATCATAAAGAGACGCGTACGAGCATAGCTCTAGTACGGTTATACTCATAAGACAAACCACGCAAAAGCGACGTACGAGCAAAAGGTCCAGTACGGTTTATAAATATCATCATAGTTTCCAAATCAAGGTGCGAGCTAAGCTCCAGCACGTTTCATACAAATGAAAACATCAATACCCGGTGCGAGCTAGGCTCTAGCACGGTTTAATTCACATAAACATGATAGGCGGCTCATAAGCTTTTAAAGCTATCTCAAAACATATTTGGCACTTCACATGTGCTATCACAAACATCAAACCACAATAGCCATCCTATCTATCAATTCGTTTAAAATCAAATACATGTTTTGCGAAAGCATTCAAAACACTTGATTTATGTAATTATTAGCCTTACTATCCCTTTTTATACATCCATGTAAACCAAATCATCTAATATTCACAACTATTTTCGCATACCAAACAACCAATTTCTCAAACGTTCATTCATTTCATAAACACCCTATAATCCCACAAATTACGAGCAGCTACCTCTATATACTTACAGAATTCCCTTACCTGGAATCGCGATGCGTGATTCCACTTCCTTAAGCTGCTTACTCGTACGGTTTGATTCGTCTTCAACGAACTCTTCGGGACTACACAAAAATCATATCCCGCATTATATTCGATCCATATAATATGACATCGTGCGTTCACTATAGTCAATTCGACCTATAGTTTTCTATTAACGCTTATGAGGCCTCGTTTCATTACTTTACCCAAAACTCGAATCTATGGATTCTTTTAGGCCTATTAACTCATCCCAAATCGATATTAAATCGATATAAAGCTCATAGTGTTCATATTTCATTAATTTCCTCACTATGGCATTTGTCAAGCATTTACATGCTCATTTTCATAATTTCACTTAAACCCAGATTATAACTCCTCATAACCATTCCAAATCATCCACATTACTCATTTAACTACTTTAGCATGCCTATAAACCACCAAATCCCCAAATCACACTCTCACACTAGAGTCATTCCATTTTCTAGGTCACATTAGTTTCTAACACAACCTAGGTGTTTCCATCCATACATACTCATGCCAAACAACTCCAAAATCAATTAAATAGACAATATACTTGGATTGGAGTGTTAGAATCTTACCAAATATGATTTTTCTTCTTGCTTCAAATGTCAATGCCTTTATCTCCTTCAATACCCATAATGGGATTTTAGGTTTCCAACTATGTTGTTCTCTTCCTCAAGATGAACAACTTAATGTCTAATGGTCTCCCCTCAATTCTTGCTGGAAATGGCTGATTTTAGAGAGAGAAAGTTAGGTTTTTGGGTTAGAAATGGAAGATTGGTGTTTTTCTTGAAAGTTTCAGATTTTCAGCCCTCCTTATATAGAAATAGCTTGAGGAGATCGATCTGATCCAAGAGGAGATCGATCGGTCCCCTTAAATCTCTCATTTTCACAAAATTTTAAGCATGAGATCGATCTGTCGAAGCATGAGATCGATCTGGTCCCAAACAGAGAGCTAAGGAGATCGATCTGGGTGCTTGAGGATCGATCTTTTCATCACCGAATGCTTAGAAGATCGATCTGGCACCATTGGAGATCGATCTGCTCTATTTCATTACCCAAATAAGAGCATTCTGACTCTTTCAGATCGATCTCTCATTCTATGAGATCGATCTGGCCTTCATGTTTTCCAAATTTCCTGTAGTTTTCTTGCTGCAACTCACACCAACACATCCTTAATCTGTTGCCATGGCCATTTTCTCATCCATCCACCTTTATAACTTGAAAATGGCATCCATTCATACCTTATGCACATTGGAACTTGTGTGCATTCATTGTATGTCCAAAGGTATGCTACATAAAACCAAATGGAAGCATAATTTCATTCCATTTTACCACACTACTCATTTTGAGTTTCAATCACATCCATCACTTATAGGAACTCATTTCTTCATATTCATACTCAATGGAACTTGTATGTACGTTACAAATCATATTACACATACATACATTGAATCAATGGACTTACATCGATCATACTTTACATTACAAGTCCATTCACATTCATTACACATTACAACTTTACATATACGGGGTCTCACATAATCCATCTCTGTGCCATCACGATACCCCGCACACCTGGATGCGTGTGGTCTGGGATGATTTATGATGTAGTTGGTCCACATAGGCACTTTTGATATAGTGACCTAGTCTTTATTACCTATGTATGATTGTGATTGTCCAAGGTAGACCTGAGGGAGGGGTCGAACCTTGTGGGATTTGATTTGTGTAATGGTAATGATGTTTGTGATTGAGAAAATGGTTTGTGATGGGATTGTATGTGTTTGAGTAAGAGCTTTGTGATGTGATTTAAAAAAGAGGTTTCTTAAATGAATTGCCCTTTTTATGAGCTTAATGAGAATGAGCATGAGATGTTTTCACATGTTGATATTCCATGTTTTATATGCCAATTTTACATGATTTTGATACATGATATATATGTATACTCAGATGGCATAGTTTTATTCCTCATGCTCCTATTATAAATGATTTATGTATAACACTATCAGCATGTAGATAGAGTAGTTATCTACCCTGCTTGTATTATTGTCTTACTAAGTGTGTGGTTGCTCATCCCTTTCTATTTTTCCCTCCTACAGAGCGTGCGTAGTAGCCCAGTACGGACTGAGGCATTGTGTTTTTGGACATCTGCTGCTTCCATCGCCGAAAGGTATATACATAAGATTCTTTTTGTATCTAAATAATGTAATCACACAGTAACGATTGAGTTGTAATTATGGGGGATGTAGATGTCAATGAACATAACTTATGTAAGTTAATGATTAACTATTAAATGTATGACATCACTTTATTTAACTAAGAATGAATGAGATGTGATGTTTATTATTGACTCACAGCCCAACAGTGTGGTGGTAAGTTAGTTCACGATCGGGAAAGGTAACAGTAAAATACGAAACATTTTCAGTGATTTTCGGTTAAAGAGATTGAACAAGGGTCGTGACACTCCAGCTCTCTCTTAAGTGGTAAACTGAGCAACTCATCTGGGAAAACATCCAAAAATTCACACATCATGGGTATATCCTCAATCCTCGGATGTTCCCGGTTATAATCTGAAATGAGCGCTTCATAACCTTCACATTAAAAGCAAATTTAATACTCTCAAAAGGTAACATCATAAATTTTAAATTGCTTGCACAAATTCCACACATTTATATCCTCAATATTTCAAACGTACACTATAAAGTTCAGGTAGGAAGAAAGTTATAATCTTAGTATAGCAGTCTAAACTCACTCGATTGGTTGCCAGCCAATCCATCCCTAAAATCACATCGAACCCATGTATATTTAACATCATTAGATCTGCTAACATTATTCTATCTCTCACCTTTATTTCACATCCTCTACATATCATATTCGTTCTTTGGGACTCACGCATAGGGGTGTTTACATGTAGGATATAGTCTAGAGGTTCAAACTTCAAATTTAACTTACATGCGAAATGCTCAGAAATAAATGAATGTGTGGATCTCGAATCAATCAACACATGAGCCTTATGATTATAGATAGAGAGTGTACCTATTATAGTTTTTGCAGAAGCGTCTGCTATTTCCTTATCCAGAGCAAACACACGTCCCACTATGACGAGTTTCTTTCCTTTCTCTGCTGTAGTGGCCCCTCTCGAAGGATTCACTCTCTGAGGTTCTTGTCTGGTAGGCTCCAGAGCATGTGGTTTCTGAGGTTGACGACTGTCTTTCACTCTATGACCCATGTCTCCACATCTAAAATATCCACGGATCAACCCAGTACGATTTCCCTCATACGGTCTGTAAGAACCCGTATATGTATAATTGTAATGTGTGTAATTGGATCAAATAAATATGAATGGACTTGTAATGTAAAGTATGATTGATTTAGGTCCATGGATTCAATGTACATAATGATAGTATGATTTTGTAATGTACACACAAGTTCTATTTTGTATGAATATGAAGAAATGAGTTCTTGCAAGTGATGGATGTGATTGGAACTCAAAATGAGTAGTGTGGTAAATGGAAGGAAGTTGTATGAATATAAATGCTTCCATTTGGTTTTATATAGCATACCTTTGGACATACAATGAATGCACACAAGTTTCAATGTGCATAAGGTATGAATGGATGCCATTTTCAAGTTATAAAGGTGGATGGATGAGAAAATGACCATGGCAGTAGATTAAGGACAATTGGGTGTGAGTTGCAGCAAGAAAACTGTAAAAAATTTGGAAAGTATGAAGGCCAGATCGATCTCATAGGAGGAGAGATCGATCTGGAAGAGCCAGAATGCTCTTATTTGGGCAATGGAATAGAGCAGATCGATCTCCAATGGGGACAGATCGATCTCCTAAGCATTCTGTAATGAAAAGATCGATCCTCAAACACCCAGATCGATCTCCTCTTGGACCAGATTGATCTCCTCAAGTTATTTCTATAAAAAGAGGGCTGAAAATCTGAAAATTTTGAGAAAAACACCAATCTTCCATTTCTAACCCAAAAACCTAACTTTCTCTCTCTAAAATCAGCCATTTCCTGTAAGATTTGAGGGGAGGCCATTAGACACTAAGTTGTTCATCTTGAGGAAGAGAACAACATAGTTGGAACCCAAAATCCCATTGTAGGTATTGAAGGAGCTAAAGGCATTGACATTTGGAGTAAGAAGAAAAAATCAAATTTGGTAAGATTCTAACACTCCAATCCAAATATATTGTCTATTTAATTGATTTTGGAGTTGTTTGGCATGAGTATGGTTGGATGGAAACACCTAGGTTGTGTTAGAAACAAATGTAACCTAGAAAATGGAATGCCTCTAGTGTGAGAAAGTGTGATTTGGGGAGTTGGTGGTTTATGGGTTATGATAAGTTGTTAAATGAGTAATGTGGGTGATTTGGAATGGTTATGTGGAGTTATAATGTGGGTTTAAGTGAAATTGTGAAAATGAGTATGTATATGCTTGATAAAATGTCATAGTGAGGGAATTCATGAAATATGAACACTATGAGCTTAATGTCGATTTAATATCGATTTAGAATAAGTTAATAGGCCTAAGAAGATCCATAGACTCGAGTTAATAGAAAACTATAGGTCGAATTGGCTATAGTGAACGCACGATGTCATATTATATGGATCGAATATAATGCGGGATACGATTTTGTGCAGTCTAGAAGAGTCCGTTGAAAACGAATCGAGTGGTACGAGTAACAGCTTTAAGGAAGTGGAATCACGCATCGCAATTCCAGGTAAGGGAGTTATGTAAGTATATAGCGGTAGCTGCTCGTATTTTGTGGGTGTATAGGGCTTTGGAAATGTGTATGAGTTTATAGAAATGTGTTTGAAGATGTATGGAAATTACTATGGGTATTTGGATGAGATTTGCTTGTTTGAAATGGTTATTGAAAAGGGATAGTAAGGCTAATAATTGCATAAATCACGTGTTTTGAATGCTTTTACAAAACACAATGCTTTGATTTGAGCAAATAAAAGGATAGGCTGGCTAGTACTTGAATGATGTTGTGAAATAGCCTATGTAAGGCACTAAGCATGTTTTGAGATGTTTTGAATGCATGTGAGCCGCCTATCGTGTGTATTGATTTAATTCGCGCTAGAGTCTCACTCACGCTGGATTTCTATGTTTTCACTTGTGTGAAATGTGTTGGAGCTTAGCTCGCACTTGAATTTGAATTGTGATGATTTTTATAAACCATACTGGACCTTACGCTCGTATATGGATTTGAGTGGTTTTTCTTATGCATATAACCGTACTGGAGCTACACTCGTACGTGGTTTCTTCATATTTTATGCATAAATGCCGTACTAGAGCGTTACTCGTACGAAGTGATTGGTTTTGATGCATGAATTCGTGCTAGAGCGTAGCTCGCGCTGGTTTTCACACTGTGGTATGTATGAGGTCGTGGTGAGAGATACGGATTGGTGTTCAGGGAACCCAACAGGCCTAACAGACCTCTTGAGTGGGGTGAGGGTGAGGGGCTAGGACCTGACATCATCCATTCAGGGAACCCAACAGGCCTAACAGACCTCTTGAGTGGGGTGAGGGTGAGGGGCTAGGACCTGAATCAGGGAACCCAACAGGGGCGAGCAAGGCCATGAGGGGCTAGGACCTGGTATTGAGGTTACTCCCACGCGCTCTTGAGACTATAAAGGTTACACTTGGCATGGGATAGATAAGACCTATGGCAGGCACCCCCAACCATGTTATGGGTCATTGGAGTACGATGTACTGTGTATATCACATGGAGTACGATGTACCGCGTGGTGGTTACTTGATTTGAGAAAGTCTGGTGGAGAACTAACCCACCTTCGTGCCAACACGATACCATGCACACCAGGATCCGTGTGGTCTGGGATGATATGTGACAATTGGCCAACGTAGTCACTTGAGATATAGTAACCTGTCTCCTTGCTTGATTTACTTACTACCACATGATTTTAATCTCTAAGTGTGATTGTGATTGTTCAAGGTAGACCCGAAAGAGGGGTCGAGCCTCATGGAATTGATTTGTGAAATGAAAATGAGGTTGTGATTGTGAATTGATGTGATGGATTGTATGTGTTTGAGAAAGAGTTTTATGACGTGGGTTTAAAAAGGAGGTTTCTTAATGAATTGCCCTTTTATGAATTTAAATGAGATTGAGCATGAGATGATTTAGACATGATGTTTTTACCATGTTTTATATGCCAATTTTACATGATTTTGAGACATGATATGTATATGTATACTCATATGGCATAGTTTACTTCCTCATGCTCTTATTACAAACGATTTATGCATAACACTATTAGCATGTAGATAGAGTAGTTATCTACCATGCTTGTATTATTGCCTTACTGAGCGTGTGGTTGCTCATCCCTCTCTATTTCCCCTACAGAGCGTGCATAGTAGCCCAGTGAGGACTGAGGCGTGGTATTTTGGACTCCGATGCATCTCCATCGCTTAGAGGTATATACACAGTGATTCTTTTTGTATCTAAACAATGTAAAAGCACAATATTCGTTTGAGTTGTAATTATGGGGGATGTAGATGTCAGTAAAACATGTTTTTGTACAAGTACACGATTAAATGCAAATGTATGACATCGTTTTATTTAACTGAGAATGAATGAGATGTGGTGTTTATTACGACTCACAGTCCAACAGTGTGTGGTGAGTTAGTTCACAACCGGGAACAATAAAATGTAAAAAAAATTTCGGTTAAAGAGAATGGAATTGGGTCGCGGTCGACCACAATCTCTACAAACCCTTATCTCAGGCTTGATATCTCGAGGGGTCTCCCTAATGATGGGATAAGCTCTGGGTCTCTCCAATTTGCCCTTCTGTACCTCAATCCTTCCTCTTCTAAAGGAACCTCTCTGAATATCTGTTTGGGAAATCATTGGCTTCTTGCCTTTATCTCTAATCACTACTCTGAACTCACTCTGGGATTGTACCATTTCGATTCCCCTCTCAATCTCTTATGCACATCTCAGAGCATCTCCAAACTTAGTAATACAGAGCCCTATCAATCGATCTGTGATAATGGGCTTTAGTCCATATACAAATCTCTCATTGCGGAGCTCTTCATCTTGAGATTTTCTTGTTATATTGCCTATCTCACATATCTCTTATTTATGAATGAATCCATGTTTTGAAATGTATTGTGAGTTGGGATAGTCTGAGGGAGGGACTGAGTCTTGACAAGTGTTGATTTTATTGAGATGAGAAAGCATGATAATGGCTTTAAAGTGCACTTACGCATGATGATTTTCCATGCCTTATTTGTGAAACACGCATGATGGTTTTCCATGCTTTGAATTTGATTTGTGCACTGAATTACATAGCATGATTTGCTTTACATGCCATTAACACAAGCATGAACTAAATCTATTGAGGTGTGAATGAGAAATTGTATGGTTTTGAGCATGGCATCACGATCATGTAGATAGTGCAGTATCTACCTGTTTGTATGATTACCTTACTGAGCGTGTTGTTTGCTCACCCCCTTATTTTTCCCCTTTCTACAGAGCATTGAGTATAGATTGAGGGCGACTGAAGGTTTTTCTTTTTGGTATCTGCTGCATCCCATCACGAAAGATATACACATTTGTATAATTTTGTATCTAAACTTGACATAGCATAGTAGCATTTTGAATGTGACCATTAGGGATGTAAAGCAATGTAAACACATGTAAACAATACTCCGATTTATTTATACAAGTGTTTACTTATAAATTATAATGCAAATTAAATTGTTATTGTTGGATGAGGTAAACATCGACACACAACCCAACTGTTGAGAATGTAGCTGATCACGATCGACGTAAGGTAAGAATGAATAACAAATAATGTATGAAAAGCGAAAAATTTAAGATAATTTTTGGTAAGTTGAGGTCGTGATAGAAGTTGGTATCAGAGCTGAGTTGGTCTGATGTGTGTCGGTGTCTAAAATACTTAATAAGTTAAAAAATTACATCCCCATGTTACTGTACTTCTTTAGATACAAATTATGTATGTGTCGATGGGTTGACTAAGAAATTGATGTGAATGTAGGGAATTAAGCATTATGCCTAACACTAGTCACAGTAGAGGGGCGAGAACACAAGTTAGAGGCCGTAGAGGTAGGCCTGGGGGTAGTGTTGAGCCAGAAACACATGTGACTCAGGAAGAGATTAAGGTGGAGGCTGAGGTTGAGCATGTTCCACAGGGTCCAGAGGAGAGACTCGAGAGTATTGAGGCATGCTTCGCCAGGATTAAGATGAGCATAGAGATGATATTGAAATTGGTCACTCAATCTTTACCTGGAGTTGGGAGACGATAGAATCTCGCTACACAGGGCGATGCCGAGCAGGCGGCAGCTCCTGAGGCATGAGCATGATTAGCCTAGAGACCTCAGACGATAGATATACCTACACCTCCACCCGCACAGGATATGCCTACACCTGTTGCTATACCATAAGGCAGTAGAGGTTGGGGTTACGGTTGTGATTTGGATAGACTGTAGGACTTCCAGAAGTTTGGACCACCGTCTTTCAGTGGAGTTAAAGACCCAATAGCTGCAGAGGATTAGATAAATGAAATTGAGAAGTTATATGGGTTCTTTGAGTGTACTACTACCGAGATGGTAGCATTTGCAGCATTCATGTTAAAGGGATCAACAAAACATTGGTGGAAATCCACCAGGCCTATTTTGAGAGCTCGTCATACAGAGATCAGCTGGGATGTATTTTTGAAGGATTTTCGGAGACTATATTTCGGATACTGCACAGCGAAAGTTGAAGATTGCATTTTTTAGACTGACCTAAGGGAGCAAGATGGTGGATGAGTATGAGATGACCTTTATCTCCCTGGGCATATATGATCTTGAAACGATGAGTAATGAGGTCGAGAAGGTCTAGAAGTTTGTGGATAGACTGAGACTAACCATCAGGTCCAGATTGGTTCCCTTGGATATACCGACCTACGATAAGGCTGTGCGCAGGGCGTAATTGTGTGAACAAGATAGCGATCAAATCGCCTCAGAGTTTAGGAAGGTTGGTAAAGTGAGGGATAAAGATAAGAAAAGACTAGTGCTGGATAGAGGTTTCAGTTATAAGGGAAGCAAGAGGTTTTCTGGGAAGAGGTCGAGGATTGATGTCACGACCTCTTTCCGTGACTTACCAAAAACCACTATAAATTTTTCACTTTTTACTTTACTTACCTTTCCCTCCTCGACAGTTAGGATGTGATTCGATATTAGTCACCCATTCATATTCATTCACAATACACATAAAATTTAGTATTCTTTTCGATAACATAAACTGTTATACAGTACTTGTACATATACATCCCGACCGTACAATTGTTTACATAACTCTGCATATACATTCTTCAGTACAAAATGTTCAAGTGTGTATACCTCTTGTGAGATGGATAGGCAGCGGATGAAATGAATGCTATACCTCAGCCTGACTCAATCTACTGCGGATGATCTGTAGAGAGTGGAAAATAAAGGGGGATGAGCAAACAACGCGCTCAGTAAGGAAATCAGGCAAGCAAGTAGACAACTACACTATCAACTGAAAATAAGGCTTTGCCTTTCCTTCTCTCATCTCAAAGCATGTATCAAAATGATATAATAATAGTAAAGAATAAATTCCATGTACTTAAAACCATGCTAATTATCAAATATAGGCATTCATGCAAAACAATGCATATTTATAATTTCAGACTGCCTTTATAGAAATCATTGCCATTTACACATAAATCACAGTAAATATGACAGTTCACAACACAACACAAACTGATTTCTGACCTATCTCTCTTAGGTCTAACTGTATCATGAAAAAAGTGATATATCATGCGAGACTCAGTGGCTAAATGCAATACTCTCTTGGACTATGACCATATCCTATACTACTGAAATCCCAGACAACACAGATCTCGGTGTGCAGGTAATCACTGCTACAACGGGAGGGGGGTCAGTCCATCACAACCGCCAGCTATAAACTCCTCCACTCCACAACTCCACCACATGGTACAGTGTACTCCATGCCACTCGCATGGTACATCGTACACCCGTGGATCCTCTCCTCATGGTTGAGGTGCCTGCCATAGGTCTTAACCCTCACACCATGGAAATACATCATAATCGGGGTGCTTGCCATAAGTCTTAGCCTTCATACTATGGAAATCAATACCACATCTCTAAATCCACGTGTGAACATCTCAATAGTGTAACACTTAGTCTACACGGAGGAAATCGTCACAGTTTTTCTATAACATATCTTATATACCACGTAAAACTACAGTGCGTGTCTTGAGTATGACTCACAATCAACCCTCCACCTCTTAAACACTGTGTATGCATCTCAAAATATCAAACACTAGTGCTAGTAACCTCTAGCACTAGATAAATGCATAATTCTCTTTTCAAATCAAGTACAACCTATTGCTCCAGTACTATATCATGTATAAATCATGAAAAGTCGAGTACAAGCAATGCTCTCAGTACTCTATCATGTAAAACAGAGTATGAGCAAAGTTCCCAATACTCTATATGCATCAATCACAAACTGAGTACTAGTTATGCTCCCAGTACTCTAACATGCATAAAACCGCATTAAAATGTAGTACGAGTATACCCTCCAGTACTATGTGATGCATATCTCAAAATATAGTGCGAGTATTCTCTAGCACTTATGGTTTTCAAACAAAATCAGATAGATGGCTTACTTAACTCACAACTTTCTCAATTCAAATCAAATTAGCACTTAAATGTGTTATTTTCACATATACATGAAAACATTAGCCATTCTATTATGCAACTCATGAATTATGGGTCACAACATACTTCTAAGGCTTTTTATCATATTTTTGGATAAAACACACTTTCTCTCATTAATCCTTAGCACAACAACATGTCTATTTTAGGAAATTCATATAGAGTATAATATTGAAACACTATTTAAAATACGTGTAGCCATCTCTAGCTACTCACGCAATTCCCTTACCTCAGAGCACGTCAAGTGACCTCTCTTCCTCGGTGCAACCACTTTTACAGTCTGATCAGCTTCGAAGGTAATTTCCAAAGCTGTTATAATTATTAGCATTAGTTTATCACTATATATTCATTTCAAGCCAAATCTCAATTTAATACTTAAATCTCATCATTTTCTCATTTTCATACTAAAAGCTAGGTCATGGTGATTTTTCATGCTCCTTTCATTTTCAACATTTCATACATATACCAATCAACTCATCAATACACCTAGTTTAACATTTATCAACTTGGTGCATTAAATCTTACCTAGTTGAGATTTCCCTCTTTTTTCACCAAAATGGTAAAATCCTCCTTGCTCTTGAAACCGTTGATCTCAATCTCTTGTTTCCAAGTATGTTATTCTCCTCTTTGCTAAGAATAACTTTGGTCAACTATATCTCACTCAAAACTGATCACAAATTGAAGTTTCTAGTGTTTCTTGGCTAGGTTACACTTTTGCTTTTGAATGGAATAGTTTCTCTCGTGCAAACTAAAGTGTAAAAGTCCAGTATTTATAGAATTGTTCTAGGAGATCGATCTGCTCTCTAATGAGATTGATCTGCCTTGCACTTTTCCTCTCAAAACCGACCTTCCAGACCACATGAGATCGATTAAAACTGAATGCGTGGCACCAAGATCAATTAAAACATATGCTTCTAAATTATAAATCATGATGTTACCTCTAATCACATCTATTGAAGCATCCGCTGTGTCCTGATCCAAAGCGTGTACTCACTCTCGACCTATCACTGGTTTCCCTTCTCCTCTGTCGTCGCTCTCCTCCTCTGACAGACATATCCTCTGGAGCTCTCTTTAACTCCCTGCCCTTCTGTGGGGTAGTCTTAACCATTTTTGGGCAAACTCTAGCAATATGCCCTGGTTTCCTACATCGAAAATGAATAATAGGACTTATCAAACAAGGTCTACCACCATGGTATCTGCCACATCTATGACACTAATCAGTAGTAGGCCTTGGTCCTCCAATCACAATGCCCTTCGTCAGAGTTATAGCCGGGTATGTAGGAGGTCTAACTGGTCTCTCTCGCACCTCCTCTATCTGTGGTCTCTTACCGAAGAGTCTCCTCCCTCGATAACTGAAACCTCTGTCTCTAACCAGCCTCTTCCTATCCTTCTCTCGGCTTCGACTGATCTTCTCAAACTCAGAGGCATTCCTCTCATAGTCCTGCTCACATAATTGTACCCTGCACACTGCCTAATCATATGTACCAATATCCAATGGTACCAATCTAGACTGTAACACGGGTCTCAATCCATCTATAAATCTATGGACCTTTCTAGTCTCGTTGTAGATGGTGTCGGGGTCATACCTTCTCAAGACTAAAAATCTAGTCTTGTACTCATCCATTGAAAGACTTTCCTGGCTCAACCCCAAGAACTTGGCCTATAGCCTCTACTGTGCCATATCTGGAACAAACTGCCTCTTGAAGGCATCTAGAAATATCTCCCAACTAATCTCAGCATGTCGGGCTCTCAATATGGGCCTGGTGGACTTCCACCAATGCTCTATCGTACCCTTCAGTAGGAACGCAGTAAATGCGACCATCTCTGAAGTCGTATACTCAAAGAATTCGTACAACTTCTCTATCTCTCCAATCCACTCCTCAGCGGTCACTAGGTCCTTAACCCCTCTAAAATATGGAGGTCCAAGCTTTTGAAATTGTCGCAATTTATCTAAATCACACCCGTATCCTAATCCACTACTATCCTGAACTAGTGGGGGTGTGGGAGTATTTGCAGCCTGTGGCATCTCAGGTGTAGGCTGTACAAGTGTGTCAGGTGCAACTGCCTCTCATGTTGCAGTCTCTGCATCTGGTCCCTGTCTTCCTGCCCTAGTCTATGCCAGTATCTCCATTATCATCTTTAAGCTACATTCAATCCTCGTGAAGCGTGCCTCAAAAGTCTTTGGTACCTCATTAGTACCCACATTCTCATCTCGGGTCTTTAGCCTACCTCTACGGCCTCGAGCCCTACCTCTCGCCCCTTTACCACTGCTGTTATTAGCCATATAGACTAAATTCTTGCATTCACATCCATAAATTAGATTGATTCCCATCTTGTATACACAATTGTAACTAAACAAAGCACAGTACTATGGGGATGTACATTTTCCTAAACTAATACCGACTCACATCAGATCAACTATGCTCTGATACCATTCTGTCACAACCTCTTTTCGTGACTTACCAAAAACCACTACAAATTTTTCACTTTTTACTTTACTTACCTTTCCCTCCTCGACAGTTAGGATGTGATTCGATATTAGTCACCCATTTACATTCATTCACAATATACATAGAATTTAGTATTCTTTTAGATAACATAAATTGTTATACAGTACTTGTACATATACAACATGACCGTACAATTGTTTACATAACTGTGCTTATACATTGTTCAGTACAAAATGTTCGAGTATGTATACCTCTCGTGAGATGGATAGGCAACGGATGAAATGAATGTTATACCTCAGCCTGACTCAATCTACTACAGATGATCTGTAGAGAGTGAAAAATAAAGGGGGATGAGCAAACAACGCGCTCAGTAAGGAAATTAGGCAAGCAAGTAGACAACTACACTATCAACTGAAAATAAGGCTTTGCCTTTCCTTCTCTCATCTCAAAGCATGTATCAAAATGATATAATAATAGTAAAGAATAAATTCCATGTACTTAAAACCATGCTAATTATCAAATATAGGCATTCATGCAAAACAATGCATATTTATAATTTCGAAATGCCTTTATAGAAATCATTGCCATTTACACATAAATCACAGTAAATATGGCAGTTCACAACACAACACAAACCAGTTTCTTGACCTATCTCTCTCAGGTCTAACCGTATCATGAAAACAAGTGATATATCATGCGAGACACAGTGGCTAAATGCAATATTCTCTTAGACTATGACCATATCCTATCTGGTGAAATCCCAGGCAACACAGATCTCGATTTACGGGTAATCATTGCTGCAATGGGAGGGGGTCAATCCATCACAAACGCTAACTATAAACTCCTCCATTCCAAAACTCCACCACACGGTACAGTGTACTCATTGCCACTCAGACAGTATATCGTACACCCGTTGACCATCTCCTCATGGTCGGGGTGCTTGCCATAGGTCTTAACCCTCACACCATGGAAATACATCATAGTCGAGATGCTTGCCATAAGTATTAGCCCTTATACTATGGAAATCAATGCCACATCTCTAAATCCATGTGTGAACATCTTAACAGTGTGACACTCAATCTACACGGAGGAAATAGTCACAGTTTTTCTATAACATGTCTTATATACCACGTAAAACTTTAGTGTACGTCTTGAGTGTGACTCACAATCAACACTTCGCCTCTTAAACACTGTGTATGCATCTCAAAATATCAAACACTAGTGCGAGTAACCTCTAGCACTAGGTAAATGCATAATTCTCTTTTCAAATAAAGTACGAACTATCGCTCCAGTACTATATCATGTATAAATCATGAAAAGTCGAGTATGAGAAATGCTCCCAGTACTCTATCATGTAAAATTGAGTATGAGCAAAGCTCCCAATACTCTATATGCATCAATCACAAATTGAGTACTATCTATGCTCCCAGTACTCTAACATGCATAAAATCGCATTAAAATGTAGTACGAGTAGACCCTCCAGTACTATGTGATGCATATCTCAAAATATACTACGAGTATTCTCTAGCACTTATGGTTTTCACACAAAATCAGATAGATGGCTCACTTAAATCACAACATTCTCAATTCAAATCAAATTAGTACTTAAATGTGTTGTTTTCGCATATACATGAAAACATTAGCCATTCTATCATGCAACTCATGAATTATGGGTCACAACATACTTCTAAGGCTTTTTATCCTATTTTTGGATAAAACACACTTTCTCTCATTAATCCTTAGCACAACAACATGTCTATTTCAGGAAATTCATATAGAGTATAATATCGAAACACTATTTAAAATACGTGTAGCCATCTCTAGCTACTCATGCAATTCTCTTACCTCGGATCACGTCAAGTGACCTCTCTTCCCTGGTGCAACTCACTTTTACAGTCCGATTAGCTTCCAAGGTAATTTTTGAAGTTGTTATAATTATTGGCATTAGTCACTATATACTCATTTCAATTGCCAAATCTCAATATAATACTTAAATCTCATCATTTTCTCATTTTCACACTAATAGCTAGGTCATGGTGATTTTTCATGCTCCTTTCATTTCCAACATTTCATACATATACCAATCAACTCATCAATACACCTAGTTTAACATATATCAACTTGGTGCATTAAATCTTACCTATCTGAGATTTCCTTCCTTTTTTACCAAAATGGTAAAATCCTCCTTGCTCTTGAAACCTTTGATCTCAATCTCTTGTTTCCAAGTATGTTGTTCTCCTCTTTCCTAAGAACAACTTTGCTAAACTATATCTCACTCAAAACTGATCACAAACTGAAGTTTTCTAGTGTTTCTTGGTTAGGTTACACTTTTGCTTTGAATGGAATAATTTCTCTCGTGCAAACTGAAGTACAGAAGTCCAGTATTTATAGAATTATTCTAGGAGATCGATCTACTCTCCAATGAGATTGATCTGCTCTGCACTTTTTCCTCTCAAAATCGACCTTCCAGACCACATAGATCGATCTGCTCCTAGCATGAGATCGATCTGCACAACACAGAACTTTAAGGAGATCTATCTGCTCTTGCATGAGATCAATCTGTTGTAAGTCAGTAGCTTAAGGAAATCAATCTGGCTCCCTAAAGATCGATTTCTTCTTCACAGAATGCTTAGCAGATCGATCTGGCCCCTTTGGAGATCGATCTGCCCTATTCTGTTGCTCGAATAGAAGCATTTTTGACTCTTCCAGATCGATTTCTCATCCCATGAGATGGATCTCTCATTCATATTTTTCAGATTTTACTACAGTTTTCTGCAGTAAACACACACCAAACTTCACTTATTTTACTGTCATAGTCATTTTCTCATCCGATTACCTTTAAGGCTTGAAAATGAAATCCATTCCAACTTTATATACATTATGACTTGTGTGCATTCCTTGTATAACCAAAGGTATACAATTTACCAAATGGAGTATAAAGATTCATGTACTCATGCAAACTTCAATCCATTTTGCCACACTACCCAAATTTTCATATATTCTCATTCCTCACATACAAAAGTTAATTTCTTCTTATTCATACATAATGAAACTTGTATGTACATCACAAACTCATATTACAAGAGTGTACATTGGATTTATGGACTTTACATCACTTATGTTTCACATAGCATGTACATATATATTTATAAATTTAAGGGTCTTACAATTAAGGAGATCCGGGAGAGGACAGTTAATCCTCCCATGTATCCGGCCATAGCTCTAACAAAGAGAATTATGATTGGAGGGCCACGACCTATTACAGAATAGTGTAGCAAGTGTGGTAGGTACCATGGTACTTGACCATGCTGTGGACCTCCTGCAGTATGCTTCAGATGTGGGAAATTGGAGCACATAATCTGGGATTGCCTAGAGATGACAGAGAGAGCCCCACAAAAGGGCAAGGAGCCAGAGAGAGCTCCAGTTGATACAGTTGCTCCGAGGAGGAGGGCTATAGCTGAGGAAAAGGGGAAGCAGAAAGTGGGTGTGAGCAGAGGACAAGTGCACGCACTAGACCTAGACACCGCGGATTAGTGTTCAGATGTGGTTAAAGGTACCATCCAAATCTTTGATTTAGAAGCATTTGTATTATTTGATCCTGGTGCCACGCATTCCTTTATATCATCATCCTTTGCACATAAATTGTTGAAGCATGTAAAACCCACACTGCTAGATAAGATGTTGATGATATCTACCCCTATGAATGATAGTCAATTGACTGAACATGTATATAGAAATTGTAAGATGAGGACAGGAGGTAAAGAAATGGCAGCCGATTTAATTTTATTAAATATGAGTGATTTTGATGTAATCCTAAGAATGGATTGGTTGGCTGGAAACCATGTTGTTATAGATTGTCATGCTAGAACATTGACTTTTCCAGAGATAGATAATCTTGTTGTAAGTTTTGTGATATACTTGTAAAAGATAGGTACATAGAAATGTAAATGAGAATCATAAGTAGGGTGATATACTTGTAATGTGAAGTATATGTAATGTAAGTCCATAAGTTAATGTATACACTTGTAATAAGAGTTGTGGTTGTACGTACAAGTTACATTATATATGAATATGAAGAAATTGACTTTAAACATATGGAGAATGTGAGTAGAATGGATTATGAGTAGTCTGGTAAAATGGAAAGAGAATTGCATAAGTTGTGCACTTTCATTTGGTTTATATTAAGTACATTTGGATATACAAAGATTTCACACAAGTTTTTAATAGGTATAAAGTATGAATGAATGCCATTTTTAAGTCTCAAAGATGATTGGATGAGAAAATGACTATGGCAGCAAATTAAGGATGTTTTGGTATATGTTTCTGTAGGAAACTACAGTAAAATCTGGAAATTATGCAAGCTAGATCGATCTCATAGGATGAGAGATCGATCTGGATGAGCCAAAATACTTATATTTGAGCAAAGGAATAGGGCAGATCGATCTCCAATGGAGCCAGATCGATCTCTTAAACATTCTGTAATGAAAAGATCGATCCTCAAGCATACAGATCGATCTCCTTAGCTCTCTGTTTGGAGCAGATCAATCTCAAGCTTCTACAGATCGATCTCATGCTTAAAATGTCGTGGAAAAGAGGAATTTAAGGGGACCAGATCGATCTCCTCCTTGTGCAGATCGATCTCCTCAAGCTATTTCTATAAAAAGGGTATTGAAAATCTACAAATTTCGAGACAAAACCATTTCCTTACCTTTCCAACCCAAAACCTAGTTTTCTCTCTCTAAATCCAACCATTTTCAAGGAGATTTGAGGGAAGACTATTAGAGGCAAAGTTGTTCACATCAAGGAGAAGAACAACATAGTTTGGAGGTATTTACCCATTTGTTGGATTGAAGGAACAAAGGACATTTCTAATTGGAGCAAAGAGGAAATCCAAAGAGGTGAGTTTCTAGTGCATAAATCTAAGTACATTTGTCTAGTTGATGATTATGAAGTTGATTTGGGTGTGCACATTGTTGGTAGAACTACCTAGAATGCCATGAAATGAATATAACCTAGAAATGGGTTAGTTTGAAAAGTGAAATGTGGTGGAATAACTGATGAATGTGATATCTTGAGATGATAATGGTGTTTAGGAGATAATTTTAAGATAATAATATGGAATGAATAGAGAGGCTTACCCAAAAAGGATAAAATGAGCGTTTAAGTTATTGGGTGGAATGTATAGTTAAACGAGAGTTCGCAATACTAACTCGAACATATGATGAATAAATTGTAGCTTCTGAGGATACACCGGAGCGAGTTGAGCTAAGAGCATGAGAAGCTATAAGAGGAAAAGAGTCACACCAAGTAAATCGAGGTAAGAGAATTATGTGGACTCTTAGAGATATCTGTGCGTAATTTGGACGCATTAAATGCTTTGCTAGAATGAATGAGATATTAGGAAATGATGTTGGGTGATTGAAGGGCAAAAGTTGGGTGTTTGAGAAATGTGCATGAAAACAAAAGCATATTGCTTTAAAAATCATGTTTTATTGCTTTTTAGCAAGTGATTAGTAGGTTGGCTAGAATTTGGAATGAATTGCAAAAGAAATGAGTTGTTTTGGTTTGTTAACCACACTTTGCAAGAAATGAGCCACCTACATCATTTTCGTGAGAATGAAAGCGTGCTAGAACATGACTCACACAAGATTTGACGTGTTTTATATACATGAGTGCTAGAGCTTAGCTCATACTAGTTTTCACATGGATTTCATACTGGTTTTAGCATGGTGCTTGGAGCTTGTCTAGCACTAGATGCCCACCTTGCTTGTTGTCGTGCTTGGAGCTTCGGGTAGACTGGGTGTCGCATCGATTAAATAGGCTCGCACGTGTATTTATGATTTTGACATGTTGTTAGCCGTGTTAGGAGCTTCGGGTAGACAATAGGTCGTACCGATTAAATAGGCTCACACGTACGTTTGAGATGTGGCGTGATATGATGTGTGATTGGGTCCACGGAGTACGTTGTACCGTGCAAGTAGTATGGAGTACGTTGTATCGTGCTGAGATTGTGATATGCCTTCTTCGGATGAGATCTGTTATGGATCGACGGGCTGACTTTGACCCACCTCCCATGTGGAAGCAGATAGTGGTGATATCCCGCACACCTGATCCGTGTAGCCGGTATCATAGGTTATGGCCATAGACCTATAGGTTATTACCTTTTATTGAATTGCCTATCTCACATGTCTAATGCTTTGTGAATAAATCCATGTTTGAAATGATTTGTGGGTCAAAAAAGTCCGAGGGATGGGCTGAGCCTGACAAGTGTTAGATTGATTTGTTAATGGTTTTAAAGTGCACCGAAGCATGATGATTAATTCCATGCTTTATTATGAAAAATGCATGATGATTAATGCCATGCTTTATTATGAAAAATGCATGATGATTAATGCCATGCTTTTATTGTGAAAAATGCATGTGGTTAATACCATGCTTTATCGTGAAATATGCATGATGATTTATGCCATGCCTTGAAATGAATTGTGCACTGGATTTTAATAGGATGAACGCTTTACATACCATTAACACAATCATACACTCATGTTTTGAGATAAAATGATGAACTAAATACTTTTGAGCACGGCATCACGATCACGTAGATAGTACAGTATCTACCTGTTCGCATGATTGCCTTACTGAACGTGTGGTTTGCTCACCCCCTTATTTCCCCCCTCTCTACAAAGTGTTGAGTATAGATTGAGCATGACTGGAGGCATCCCCTTTTGGTAATCCGCTGCATCCTGTCGAGTAAGGTATACACACTGTTGAAATTTTTGTATCTAAACTTACGATAGGACAGTAGTATGTAACTATTGGGGATGTAAAACAATGTAAACACATGTAACAACTCTGATATATATATATATATTTATACAAGTGTTTACTCATAAATAATATGCAAATTGAATTGGTATGGTGGAGTGAGTTTGACGTCGACACACAGCCCAACTATTGAGGAGAGTTGCTGTTCACGATTGAGGTAGGGATGAGTAATAAATGATGCATGAAAATGCAAAAAATTTGCACGTATTTTGGTAAGTTGAGGGTCGTGACAAAATGTCTCATCTGTCAACAGGTGAAGGTAGAGCATCAGAAGCCTGCAGGGTTATTGTAGCCTCTACCGATACCGACTTGGAAGTGGGATCATGTCTCCATGGATTTTATGATGGGATTACCGAGGACCCGCAGAGGTCATGATGCCATATGGGTTATTGTGGATCGGTTGACGAAATTAACCTATTTCTTAGTTGTGAGAACTACCGATACTTTGAGCCTATTAGCGAACTTGTATGTACGCGAGATAGTGAGGCTACATGGAATTCCAGTGAGCGTTGTTTTTGATAGGGATGTCTGCTTCACTTTCCACTTCTGGGAACATTTTCAAGAAGCGATAGGGATCCAGTTGAGTTTTAGCACCGCGTTTCATCCTTAGACAGATGGTTAGTCAGAGAGGACTATACAAATCCTGGAGGATATGTTGAGAGCGTGTGCATTGGATTTTGGAGGCTCTTGGGATGACCATTTGCCACTCGCAGAGTTAGCCTATAATAACAGTTTCCATGTGAGTATTGGGATGGCACCATATGAGGCATTATATGGGCATAGATGTCGTTCCCCTATTGGATGGGAAGAGGTTGGTGACTGACATATCTTTACTCCCGACTTGGTTAGACAAGCCTTTGAGGATGTCCAGTTGATTTGTGAGAGGTTACAGACAGCTCAGAGCAGACAAAAGAGTTATGCTGACAGGAGACGGAGATAACTAGAGATTATGGTGGGTGAATCAGTGTTTTTGAAGGTTTCTCCCTCGAAGGGGATTATGAGATTCGAGAAGAAAGGGAAGTTGAGCCCTCGGTATATATGGTTATTTGAGATACTTGATAAAGTGGGAGATAAGGCATACAGGCTAGCATTACCACCTGAGCTAGCGAGCGTACATAACATCTTCCACATATCCATGTTACGAAAATACCACCCGAACTCGACACATGTGATAAAGTATGAACCATTCTAGCTCAATGAAAGCATGACTGTGATACCTGAGAATTTTATACCCATCTAATTTTGTAATGTGAACATGAAGTGTAATTAATTGAGTTAAATGTGATGTACTCATATATTGAGGTAGTAAGGAATGAAATTTCTAAATGATGAATGAGTATTGAATGAGAAATAATCAGTGGAGCAAACTATGGTAATTATATAAAGAGATTTTATGCCGAGTGTACAACCATAGTATGAAACTATGAGGCCAGATCGATTTTGGAGAAGAGGGGATCGATCTGGTAGGCCAAAGTGACAAGGAATGGAAAATCTAAACGAGCAAATCGATCTCACAAGGAAGGCAGATTGATCTCCTTATGATTCTAACTCAAAGGGATCGATCTCCAAATGTTTCTTTAAAATGTAGATCGATCTCCTCACAAGGAGCATTTCGATCTCCTCAAGATTATGAGATCGATATTGTGCCGACGACAGATCGATCTGGTAGGCATAAAAAGTACCCAAAATATTCACAAATTCAAAGGCAGATCGATCTCCCGCTTTCTGCCTATATAAGGACCCCTATGTTTTTGTTGGAACTCATCTTCTCTCTCCAGAAAATCAAAATCCCTAGCTTTCTCTCTCTTCCAAAACACCCATTTTTGTTCGAATCAGAGGTTGTGGCAAGAAAGAAAGTTGTTTCTCATCAAAAGGAGAATAACATACTTGGAAATCATAGGACAATTTGAGCTGAGGCGTGAATTGAGCACTCCATAAGTTTAGGGTAAATTTCTAAGCTTCAATCCTTGATTTTGAAGTAGATTTCTGCGATTGTAGCTAGAGATGGGGTGATGAGTAGGCTGAAAATGTTTTAGGTTGTTAGAATCACTGAGGTTTTGAGAAATTATGAGAATGTGAGCAATTATGCTCGATGTTGAGATTAGAGACAATGTGATGATGATGTTTTGACATCGTTTGGAAAACCCGAGAGTTCCAGAGAGGACTGCGAGGCTAGTTCGTAGTTCGGGGGAAACGATTGCACTATACGAGGTGCAACAAGGTAAGGAAAAACTTAAACACATTTTTGTATGTGATTTGTGATGACATTGTAGCATGAAATGTTTTTGAGAAACAATCATGTTTTTACGAGTTATGATTGATTTATTGCACACGATTTTATAGCTAGTTGGGGCCTAGTTTTTATGAGTTGTAAACAAAGTGTGAAATTGTTTTACAAACCATTTGAGTTTAAAAAGTGAAATGGGATTTGGGTTCTACGTTAAGGTGTACTGAGATTTGAGAAACGTGTGCGTGGTTTTGTCGGTTTAAGCTCGGTTTTGACATGTTTTGTAATATGTACAAAAAGGATTTTCGGATGAGTTTTATGAGAGAAACCATTATGAGCTCTACGTGAAAGCAAAATGATTTTATATGATAATGATTGTTAGCACATCGGGTCTTGCTTTGGTAGCATATAAGTCCGGGCCTTGCTCTGGTAGCATGTAAGTTCGATATTCCTCTGCTTTGGCAGCGAGAGATGCCTCCCTTCTGGTAACGTGAGATGACCCCCGCTCTGGTAGCACTGGGTGGCCTTGCTTTGGTAGCATGTAAGTCTGGGCCTTGCATCGGTAGCATGTAAGATCGATAGTGTGCATGAGGAGAGGCCTTGCTCTGGTAGCATATAAGTCCGAGCCTTGTTCTGGTAACACGTAAGACCAATTCACCATGTACACAACCATATTGTCAACGTTCCCTCTTTTGAGGATTCCTGGGATGCGCACCCAGAGGAGATTAATTTGATGTGCCATGACGAATGTTTTTATCTGAGTTTTTATTTGTCTAGTCTCCATTTTACACATGAGATTGTGTTTTGTGGCTGTTCCATGTGCATCATTACTGAGGTGATTTCTATCACGTTTTTTCGAGAAAAGTCATTATCGCATCCTTATTTCCATATGCTTGTAACTATGGTTTTTATGCTGAGCCATTTACTCTCATGTTTCTACATGATTTTAGAGAAATGAGATGATAATGATGTTTAATGAGTTCATGCTACGTTTTCTATTGAGCTATTTGAGTTTCACCTACAAAACAAAATGATTGTGCTGTGTAATTAATCATTTTTGTTAATGAGTCCCTTACCCCATTACTGAGCGATTTAGAAGCTCGGCCTATTTTTAATATCCCCAGATTTCTTCAAGTGAAGAGAGTTCCTACGACGTATGGAGTAGTGGCTAGTGGAGGACTTGAGCTCCAGGCTATATATTGTATTTTGAGGTATACTTTAATATTTCATGTACCCAGACTAAAGTTGTAATTACAGACACTTGATGAACAATGATGTATGGGATGTATTAGGATTAATTAACTCTGAATTGAGGAATGTATATGGTATGATATATCAATATTAGATGATGAGATCCTGAGGTGAAAGTCTTATAATATATATATATCATGATGTATGACACTGCACAGGAATGCACCCAGAATTGTGTATAGATGAAAATAAGTTTTAAATTTGCCCTGTTTTTCGCGCTTCTGGGGCATCACAATGACGTACATTGAGAAGCCGGTTCAGATATTGGATTGAAAAAAGAAAGTGTTGAGGACAAAGACAATTCTCTTGGTGAAAGTTCTTTGGCAACATCACACGATGGAAGAGGCCACATGGGAATTGGAGAGTTTGATGTGGGAGAGGTATCTTGAGTTATTCACAGAATGATTGGTTCTAATTTAGAGGACCAAATTCTTTAAGGAGGGGAGAATGTAATACCTTTAATTTTTTGTAAACTCCCATTTAATTATGTAAGGTGTATATTGGATTGTGAAATGAATACACGCAAATTTTAAAGTGTATAGTGAGTGTAAGAAGGATATTTCCATGAGTAGAATGTGAATATATTGAGTTTTGAGTAGTGTGGTAAAATGAAATGAAGTTACATGAGTTGTGTAAATCTTTGTACTTCAATTTGGTTTTGTATTGTATACCTTTGGTTATACAATGAATGCACACAAGTTTTAATGTGTATAAAGTATGAATGGATGTCATTTTCAAGTCTTAAAGGTGGTTGGATGAGAAAATGACTATGACAGCACAATTAAGAATGTTTTGTGTGAGTTACTTCAGAAAACTGCATCAAAATTTGAAAAATATGAATGCCAGATCGATCTCATAGAATGAAAGATCGATTTGGAAGAGCAAAAAATGCTCTTATTCGAGCAATGGAATAGGGTAGATCGATCTCCAATGGGGCAAGATCGATCTACTAAGCATTCTAGAATGAGGAGATCGATCCTCAATGCAAGCCAAATCAATTTCCTTAACTCTTAGGTTGGAGCAAATCGATCTCCTCCCTTAGTCAGATCATCTCCTTAGCTCTCTGCCTAAGATAGATCGATCTGAAGCCCTCGACAGATCGATCTCATGCCTGAGGAATTTAGGCAAGGTAGATCGATCTCTACCCAAGATCTCATCAAGCAATTCTATTAGATACAAAGTTGTTTACATCAAAGAGAGGAACAACATAGCTTGGAGGAATTAGCCCATTTATGGAAGGAGCAAAAGTGCATTTCCATTTGGAGCAAGGAGAAAATCAATCTAGGTGAGTTTCTAGTGCACCAATCCAAGTTTATTTGTTTAGTTATTGATTTTGGAGTTGATTGGTGTGCATATTAATGGTAGAACTACCTAGAATGCAATGGAACAATTATAATCTAGAAATAGGTTAGTGTGAGAAAGTGAAATGTATTGGAATTAATGATGAATGGGATATCTTAAGGTGATAATGGTGTTGTGAGTATGATTTTAAGATGGTGTTATGGAATGAATTGTGAGACTTACCCAAAAAGGGTAAAATGTGTATTTAAGGTATTGGGTAAAATGCAAAAATGAATGAGAGAGTAAGGGTAGAGAATTTCACATCAAGTCCTAAACAAGTAACTAAGTGAGTTATTAGATAAATTGGTTGGAAATGACTAGATGATGGCCAAATGCAAAAATGGACCAAACTTAACGAAATAGGCTCAATGAAATATATTGACTAGTTGAAGTCAAAATGTGAGTTAGCAATATTAACTCAAGTGATTGGTGAATGATTTACAGCTTTCGAGGATATACCCAGAGCAAGCTGAGCCAAAGCGCGAGAAGCTAAGAGGAAGAGAGTCACACCCCGAGTAAATCGAGGTAAGGGAATTGTGTGAACTCTTAAAGATATCTGTGTGCATTTTGGGCTCATTATGTTTTCTATAATGCATGTGGTAATAGGAAATGAAATGGGTGATTGAAGGGCAAAGACTTAGGTTTTGAGAAATGTGCGTAAAAATAAAAGCATGATGCTTTGAAAATCCCGTTTCATTGCTTTTTAGAAAGTGATTGGTAGGTTGGCTAACATTTGAAATGATTGCAAAAGAAATGATTTGGTTTGGTTTATAACCATGCTTTGCAAAGAATTGAGCCACCTACATGGTTTTCATGAGAATGAAAGTGTGCTAGAGTATGACTCACACGAGATTTGATGTGTTTTATACGCATGAGTGCTGGAGCTTAGCTCGCACTAGTTTTCACATGGATTTCTATGATATTGTGTTGGATCTTAGCTCGCACAGACTTTATACTAGTTTTGGCATGGTGCTGGAGCATAGCTCACATTAGATCCCACCATACTTGTTACAGTGCTTGAGATTACTCGCACGTGGTTTTATGACATGATTGATAACCGTGTTGGAGCTTCGAGTAGACTGGGTGTCCCACCGATTAAATAGGCTTACACGTTCATTTTGAGATGTGGCATGATATGATGTGTTGATATGGGTCCACGAAGTATGCTATACCGTGTAGGTAGCATGGAGTATGTTGTAATGTGTTGAGATTGTGATATGTCGTCTTCGAACGATATTTAGTTCTATTATGGATCGACGGGTTGGACGTGACTCACCTCCCATGCGGAAGTAGATAGAGGTGATACCCCGCACACCTGATTAGTGTAGCCCGAGATCAAAAAGGATATGGCCATAGTCATAGAGGAGATTTCCCTGTTATATTGCCTATCTCACATGTCTCTTATTTATGAATAAATCCATATTTTGAAATGTATTGTGAGTCGGGACAGTCCGAGGGAGGGGCTGAGTCCTGACAAGTGTTGATTTTATTGAGATGAGAAAGCATGATAATGGCTTTAAAGTGCACTTACGCATGATGACTTTCCATGCCTTATTTGTGAAACACGCATGATGGTTTTCCATGCTTTGAATTTGATTTGTGCATTGAATTAAATAGCATGATTTGCTTTACATGCCATTAACACAAGCATGAACTAAAGCTTTTAAGGTGTGAATGAGAAATTGTATGGTTTTGAGCATGGCATCACGATCGCGTAGATAGTGCAGTATCTACCTGTTTGCATGATTACCTTACTGAGCGTGTTGTTTGCTCACCCCCTTATTTTTCCCCTCTCTACAAAGCATTGAGTATAGACTGAGGGTAATTGGAGGTTTTCCTTTTTGGTATCCACTGCATCCTATCACGAAAGGTATACACACTTGTATAATTTTGTCACACCCCACTTTTGGGAATCCTTCTATCCACACTTACTCTAATATGGTTAGGCTGTGAGAAGATGCAATTACTAAAATTCATTCATTTACAGCGGAAGATTTAAAACTTTAATTCACACTCCCAGGTGTGTGTAGGTATACAAAATCAATTGTATAAATACCATGTGTTTACATGTCATCCCCATAATACTGTTTACAATTCCAAAATATAACTGCGCAATACAATAAATTAGATACAAAATACTCGTGTATACAAATCTTATACCTTTGCAGATTGTGGGAGCTGTTTGACACAAAAGACCTAGAGACCACCGCTCTCTTACTTCTCAGTACCTGGAGGGGGAAAATAGTGGGATGAGCAAACCACAGCTCAGTAAGGAAATGTATGCTAGCAGGTAGATATCGTACTACCTACATAGCCCATGCATGTATAAACCAAAATCATGTTTTCATTATAAATGGAAATATCATACGAAAAATGCATATAAACATATATTTCTCAATAGCATTTTCGTGTAATCAAATATCAAGCTTCCATTTAAAACATGCTCATAATTAGTGCCCTCACGACACCAATGTGAAATCAGAGATTTATCAAAAACACAAAATCTCTTTCTTTTCTCAAATCACTCTTTTCGCAAATCTCTTTCTTTTCTAAGATTATCTCTGTTTTTCGAATCTCTGAGACAGGCATGGAATTTTTTGGCAATCAAATATCCACGACATATGGCCATAGTCAGTGATCCCAGGCCTCACTGATCAGGTGTGCATAGGGCATCACTTCGCCTGAAGGGGGATGGGTCAGTCCTACCCTCTGGCTTATCTCAATCAACCTCATCTCCTCATATACTCACGGTAAGGATACGTCGTGTGTCATCTACGCGATACTCGTACTCACGTGCACCCAGCATGGTACATAGTATACCAACGGACAACTACACTGTACTACTACGACCGTGGACCGAAGTCCATACTCCAACTCCGATGGACTTTTCATCCAGAACCATGTCTCATATACCAGGCGAGCAAACAGCGTGACACACAATCATCGCAAGGCTTCAGCGCGGTACGATTTATTTTTAAGGCCCCACCCGTTCAAATGGCCGTCGGCTGGTATCCCCTTGGGTCCCAGACCCCCAAGTTTACCTCAACTCAATAAAACAGTTACGAGCAAAGTTCCCATACTTTCTCAAAACCATCGTGCGAGTTAAACTCCAGCACAGCACATCAAAAGCATATAAACAAGTGCAAGCTAACACTCTAGCACATAGTCAAAGTCATTAAAATGGGTGTGAGCTAGAGCTTCAACACCAAATCTCATCTCAAATCTGATAGATGGCTATTTTCTCTTTTTAAAACTCAAAACATGTTTATTCATGCAGCATACCTCTTCATGCTAGAACATGTAAAATTAGCCAACCTATCATCAACATTTCTCAATCATCAATATCAATATAAAATTGAGAAAAACATTGAAAACATGCATATCATGCTATTTCCTTACCCTATTCCATTTCTCAATGCATATATACATCATAGTACTTTTCATTCTTCCATATCATTTCATAGGATTATAGTATCGTACTAATTCTAGCAATATATCCATGAAATTGCTGTAAAATACGCACGAACATCTCTATAGCTAACACACAGTCCCTTACCTCGCTTTACTTGTGTGCAACTATCCGCCTTTATGCTTCTCGCATTTCATCTTGACTTGCTCTGGCGTATCATCCGAAACTGAAATTTATCCATCAAACACTTGAGTTAACGTTTCTAACTCTTGTTCATCTAAGCATTTATCCAATGCTGTAAACATACATTTTACCCCTTGTGGTAAATCTCATAATTTTATCCCAATATCAACATACCCAAACCATGCCCACAACATAATCACCTCTCAAGATATCTCATTTATCATTAACACTTCTACATTCCACCTTCTCACACTAGACCATTTCTAAGTTATATGCATTTCATGGCATTCTAGGTAGTTTTACCCACAATGTGCACACCCAATCAACTTCATAATCATTAACTAGACCAATGTACTTGGATTTGTGCATTAGAAACTTACCTCATTGGATTTCCTCTTTGCTCCAATTAGAAATGCCTTTTATTCCTTCAATCCGACAAATGGGGAAATGCCTCTAGACTATGTTGTTCTTCTCTTTGATGTGAACAACTTTGTCTCTAATAGCTTTTCCTCAAATCTTACCGAAAATGGTTGGATTTAGGAGTGGAAGAGCTAGGTTTTTGAGTTGAAGTGAAAAGAAATGGTTTATCCCGAAATCTGCAGATCCAACTGCTCCTATTTATAGATTTAACTTGATGAGATCGATCTTCCTCGGGTAGAGATCGATCTGGTCCTTTAAAAATCCCTCTTTTCTAAGACATTTTAAAGGAAGGAGATCGACCTATCGAGGCTTGAGATCGATCTGCTGTCACACAGAAGCTTAAGGAGATCGATCTGGTCTTAGGGGAGATCGATCTGCTTCCAACCCAAGAGCTAAGGAGATCGATCTGATCCCCTTGGAGATCGATCTGTTCCATTCCATTACTCACATAAGAGCATTCTAGCTCTTTCAGATCGATCTCTCATCCTATGAGATCGATCTGGCCTTCATATTTCCAGATTTCCTGCAGTTTTTCTGCAACAACTTCATTCAAATCTTCCTCAATTTACCTCCATAGTCCTTTCCTCATTCATCCCTCCTTGAGACTTAAAAATGCCATCCAATCACACTTAGTACATATTAAAACTTGTGGGCAATCTTTGTATAACCAAATATACACGATATTGCTCAAAGGGAAGTATACAACTTATGTAAATCTTTCCTTCCATTTTGCCACACTACTCATATTCCATTTCATTCATATTCTTCCCATGTTTAAGTTCATTTCTTCATACTCATTCATAATGCAACTTGTACGTATAATCATGATTCTTATTACAAGTGCATACATAATCTTAAGAACTTACATTGCATATACTTCACATTACAAATGTATCATCATACTTATGATTTCATTTACATTCCCATGTTCCTATATACAGCTATACATATACGGGGTCTCATAAAATTTGTATCTAAACTTGCCATAGCACAGTAGCATTTTGAATGTCACCATTAGGGATGTAAAGTAATGTAAACACATGTAAACAACACTCTTATTTATTTATACAAGTGTTTACTGCTAAATTATAATGCAAATTAAATTGTTATGGTTAGATGAGGTAAACATTGACACACAGCCTAACTATTGAGAATGTAGCTGATCAAAATTGAGGTAAGGTAAGAAATAATAACAAATAATGTATGAAAAGCGAAAAATTTACGATGATTTTTGGTAAGTTGAGGGTCGTGACATTATAAACACATGTACAATCGCAACTCGACTATGAAATTCAAGTGTTTACGTTTAAATAAAATGTGAATTGAAATGGTATGGTTAGATGAGATTAACACCGATGCACATCCAACTGTTAGTGGTAAAGCTGTTCACGATTGGAGGAATGTAAGAATAATGGATTAAAAAAATGGTAGCAATTTTTTGGTAAATTGGAGGTCGTGACAGAGGTGGTATTAGAGTCGAGTTGGTCTGATGTGTGTTGGTGTTAATAATTAAGAAAATTACATCCCCATGTTACTATGCTTGTTTAGATACAACTATATATATCGTGATGGATTTGACAATGAAATGGTTATGAATGTAGGAATCTGGGCATTATGCCTGTCACGACCCAATTCCATTCTCTTTAACCGAGAATCACAAAAAAAATTTCGCATTTTACTGTTACCTTACCCGGTCGTGAACTAACTCACCACACACTGTTGGGCTGTGAGTCAATAATAAACTCCACATCTCATTCATTCTCAGTTAAATAAAACGATGTCATACATTTGCATTTAATCTTGTACTTATACAAAAGCATGTTTTACTGACATCTACATCCCCCATAATTACAACTCAAAAGAATACTGCGCTTTTACATGGTTTAGATACAAAAAGAATCACTGTGTATATACCTCTAAGCGATGGAGATGCAGCGGAGTCCAAAATACCACGCCTCAGTCCTCACTGGGCTACTATGCACGCTCTGTAGGGGGAAAATAGAGAGGGATGAGCAACCACACGCTCAGTAAGGCAATAATGCAAGCATGGTAGATAACTACTCTATCTACATGTTGATAGTGTTATGCATAAATCCTTTATGGTAGGAGCATGAGGAATAAAACTATGCCATAGGAGTATACATATATATATATCATGTATCAAAATCATGTCCATTGGCATATAAAACATGGTAAAAACATCATGTATAAATCATCTCATGCTCGATCTCATTTAAATTCGTAAAAAGGGCAATTCATTAAGAAACCTCCTTTTTTAAACCCACATCATAAAACTCTTTCTCAACACATACAATCACAACCTCATTTTCATTTCACAAATCAAATCCACGAGGCTCGACCCCTCCTTCGGGTCTACCTTAAACAATCATAAATCACACTTAGAGATTTAAAATCATGTGGTAGTAAGTAAATCAAGCAAGGAGACAGGTTACTATATTTCAAGTGACTACGTTGGCCAATCGTCACATATCATCCCAGACCACACGAATTCCGGTGTGCGGGGCATTATGCTGGCACGAAGGTGGGTTAGTTCTCCGCCAGACTTTCTCAATCAAGTAACCACCACGCGGTACCTCGTACTCCATGTGATATACACGGTACATCGTACTCCGCGGACCCATAACATGGTTGGGGGTGCCTGCCATAGGTCTTATCTACCCCATGCCAAGTGTAACCTTTATAGTCTCAAGAGCGCGTGGGAGTAACCTCAATACCAGGTCCTAGCCCCTCATGGCCTTGCTCGCCCCTGTTGGGTTCCCTGATTCAGGTCCTAGCCCCTCACCCTCACCCCACTCAAGAGGTCTGTTAGGCCTGTCGGGTTCCCTGAATGGATTATGTCAGGTCCTAGCCCCTCACCCTCACCCCACTCAAGAGGTCTGTCAGGCCTCTTGGGTTCCCTGAGTTAATCCGTATCTCTCACCACGGCCTCATACATACCACAGTGTGAAAATCGGCACGAGCTACGTTCTAGCGCGAATTCATGCATCAAAACCAATCACTTCGTACGAGCAACGCTCTAGTACGGCATTTATGCATAAAATATGAAGAAACCACGTACGAGCATAGCTCCAGTACGGTTATATGCATAAGAAAAATCACTCAAATCCAAGTACGAGCGTAAGCTCCAGTATGGTTTATAAAACATCATCATAATTCAAATCAAAGTGTGAGCTAAGCTCAAGCACGTATCACACAAGTGAAAACATAGAAATCCAACGCAAGCGAGGCTCTAGCACGATTTATGTCATACAAATACGATAGGCAGCTCATACACAATCAAACAATCCCGGAAACTGAGCTTAGCACTTCACAAATGCTTTTCCACAACATCAATAAACATTAGCCGACCCATCTACAAGCTTGCTTGAAACAAGGCAAAGTTCGTTTTGAAAAACATCAAAACATTTGATTTATGCAATTATTAGCCTTACTATCCCATTTCTTTACAATACCATTTCAACCACCAAATCTCATACAATTATTCATAGTCACATCCATACATCTTCAAAACACATTTCTATAAATCCATGCACATTTCCAAAGCCCTATACACCCACAAAATACGAGCAGCTACCTCTATATACTTACAGAATTCCCTTACCTGAAATCGCGATGCGTGATTCCACTTCCTTAAGCTGCTTACTCGTACGGTTCGATTCGTCTTCAACGAACTCTTCGGGACTGCACAAAATCGTATCCCGCATTATATTCGATCCATATAATATGACATCGTGCTTCACTATAGTCAATTCGACCTATAGTTTTCTATTAACGCTTATGAGGCCTCGTTTCATTACTTTACCCATAACTCGAGTCTATGGATTCTTCTTAGGCCTATTAACTTATTCCAAATCAATATTAAATCGACATTAAGCTCATAGTGTTCATATTTCATGAATTCGCTCACTATAGCATTTTATCAAGCATATACATACTCATTTCCACAATTCCTCCAAACTCACAATGTAATCTCATTTAACCATCTAAAATCATAAGCATTACCTCACTAACAACTTTAGCATGCCCATAAATCATAAACTCATTCAACCCATATATTCTCACATCATACCCATTCTAGGTTTTCTAGGTCACACCAATTCCACCACATCCCTAGATAATTTATCCATCAATAGTCATGCCAAACAACTCCAAAATCAATTAAATAGACAATGTATTTGGATTGGAGTGTTAGAATCTTACCAAATATGATTTTTCTTCTTGCTCCAAATGGCAATGCCCTTAACTCCTTCAATACCAACAATGGAAAAATGCCTTCACACTATGTTGTTCTTCTCTTTAATAGGAACAACTTCGCCTCTAATGGTCTGTCTTTAATTCTTGCTGGAAATGGCTGATTTTAGAGAGGGAAAGTTAGGTTTTTGGGTTGAAAGTGGAAGGTTAATATTTTTCCTAAGATTTCCTGATTTTCAGCCCTCCTTATATAGAAATAGCTTGAAGAGATCGATCTAGTCCAAGAGGAGATCGATCTGGTCCCCTTAAATCCCTCTTTTTCACGATATTTTTGAGCATGAGATCGATCTGTTGAAGCATGAGATCGATCTGTCGAAGCATGAGATCGATCTGGTCCCTAACAGAGAGCTAAGGAGATCGATCTGGGTGCTTGAGGATCGATCTTTTCATCACAGAATGCTTAGGAGATCGATCTGGCCCCATTAGAGATCGATCTGCTCTATTCCATTGCCCAAATAAGAGCATTTTGGCTCTTCCAAATCGATCTCTCATCTTATGAGATCGATCTGGCCCTCATGTTTTTCAGATTTCCTATAGTTTCCTTGCTGCAACTCATACCAATACATCCTTAATCTATTTCCATGGCCATTTTCTCATCCATCCACCTTTATAACTTGAAAATAGCATCCATTCATACCTTATGCACATTGAAACTTGTGTGCATTCATTGTATGTCCAAAGGTATGCTACATGAAACCAAATGGAAGCATAACTCCATTCCATTTTACCACACTACTCATCTTGAGTTTCAATCACATCCATCACTTGCCAGAATTCATTTCTTCATATTCGTACTCAATGAAACTTGTATGTACGTTACAATTCATATTACACATACATACATTGAATCCATGGACTTACATCAATCATACTTTACATTACAAGTCCATTCATATTATTTGATCCAATTACACACATTACCATTATACATATACGGGGTCTTACAATGCCTAATACCAGTCGCGGTAGAGGAGTGGGAGCATGAGCTAGAGGCTACAAAGGTAGGCCTGAGAGCTGTGCTGAACCGTCATCACATGAGACTCAATAGGAGATAAAGGTGGAGCCTGGTGTTGAGCATGCCCCATAGGGTCCAGCAAAGAGATCGGAGAGTACTGAGGCATGCTTCACAAGGATAAAAAAGAGCATAGAGATGATTTTAGAGTTGCTTGCCCAGTTGAAACATGGAGCTGAGGGCGGACAGGGTTTAGCCACATAGGGTGATGCTGAACAGGCAGTTGCTCCTGAGATGCCTGCACAGTCAGCCTAGAGACCCCAGACTACAGATACTCCCATACCCTCACTAGTACAAGACACGCCTTCTCCTGTTGATCCACCACAGGGCAGTAGAGGTTGGAGTTATAGATGTGACTTGGATAGATTATGGCAGTCCAAAAGTTTAGACCATCGTCTTTCAGTGGGATTAAGGACCCAGTAGCTGCAGAGGACCGGGTGAATGAGATCGAGAAGTTATATGGGTTTTTCGAGTGCATTAATATAGAGATGGTTGCTTTTTCCATATTCATGCTGAAGGGATCGACAGAGCATTGGTGAAAGTCCACCAAACCCATTCTTAGAGCCCGACATACATAGATCACCTGGGATATATTTTTGGAGGCCTTTCGGAGGCAGTATGTTTTGGATACTGCGCAGAAAAAGCTACAGATGGAGTTCTTTGGATTGACCCAGAGGAGCAGATTGGTTGATGAGTATGAGACGATATTTATCTCCTTGGGCAGGTATGATCTTGACCCGATGGATAGTGAGGTCAAGAAGGTCCGAAAGTTTATGGATGGACTGAGACCAACTATCATATCCTGATTGGTTCCCTTAGATATACTGACCTATGAGGAGGCAGTGCATACGGTGCAATTGTGTGAACATGATATTGAGTGAAATGCCTTAGAGTTCGAGAAGGTTAGTAGAGTGAGCGACAGAAATAGGAAGAGACCGACAGTGGATAGAGGCTTCAATTATAGAGGGAGCAGGAGATTATCTAGGAAGAGGTCGAAGATTGATGAGATCCGTGAGAGGACAGTTAAGCCTCTCGTGTATCCAGCCATAGCTCCAGGGAAGGGTATAGTGATTAAAGGGTCACAGCCTACTACAGAGCAGTGCAGTAAGTGTGGTAGATATAATGGTACTCGACCCTATTATGAACCTCCTGTAGTATGTTTTTAATGTGGAAAGCCAGGGTATATGATCCAGAATTACCCAAAGATGACTGAGAGTGCCCCACATAAGGGCAAGGAGCAGGAGAGAGCTCTTGCTGATACTTCTACTCCGAGACGAAGGGGTCTCTAAAGAGAAGGGGAAAAAGGTAGTTAGCAGAGGGAGAGTACACGCTCTGGATCAAGATACTGCAGATCAGTCTTCAGATGTGGTAAAAGGTACCATCTTGAATTTTGATCTTGAAGCTTATGTTTTGATAGATCCTAGTGCCACGCATTCATTTGTATCGCCTTCATTTGCATATAAGTTGCTTAAATATGCGAAGCTTACCCTGTAAAGTAGGAAGATGCTGATAAGCACTCTCATGAACAATAGTCAGCTAGTGGAATATGTGTTTAGGGATTGCAAGTTGAAAGTAGGAGAAAAGGAAATGTCAGTCAACCTCATTTTAATGAATATGAGAGACTTTGATGTAATCCTAGGAATTAATTGGTTGGCTGTAAACCGTGCTATAGTAGATTGCTTTTCTAAGACGGTAACATTTTCAGGGGTAGATAGCGTTACCATAAGTTCCCCGAACAATGCATTGTAAAGTTCCCTTAAAAAGTAATGAAAGCAGTAGTTGTTATAACCGAAATGGATGAATTTCTATGCTGACTAAATGATTAATATTTTGAAGGTTATTTTACGTACGTAGTTGAGGCGGATAAGGCACGTCTAGAATTGAGAGACATCCCAGTTGTTAGGAAATTTCCAGATGTCTTTCTGGATGATTTACCAGGGTTACCGCCAGATAGAGAGATGAAGTTTTGTATAGATTTGGCACCTAGTACAGAGCTGATATCCAAGCCACCGTACAGAATGGCTCCAATTGAGTTGAAGGAGTTAAAGAAGTAGTTACAGGAGTTGTTGGAAAAGGGGTTCATCAGATCGAGTGTATCACTTTGGGGAGCACCGGTTCTATTTGTAAAGAAAAAGGATGAGAGCTTTCGATTGTGTATTGACTACAAGTTATTGAATAAGGTGGCTATCAAGAATAAGTATCCTCTTCCACGCATCGATGACTTGTTAGATCAGTTTCGGGGGGCGCAGGTCTTTTCTAAGATAGATCTGACATCTGGGTACCATCAGTTGAGAGTTCCAGATTGAGATGTACCCAAAACAGCTTTTCGTACCCAGTATGGTCATTATGAGTTGATGGTTATGCCATTCGGGCTGACAAATGCTTGCGCAGTCTTTATGTGATTAATGAATGAGGTGTTTCACCAATATTTGGATCGATTTGTTATTGTGTTTATCGATGACATCTTGGTGTACTCGAGATCCAAGGATGAGCATGAGCAGCACCTGAGGATAGTGCTATAGACCCTCAAAGAGAAAAAGTTATATGCTAAACTCAGTAAGTGTGACTTTTGGCTAGAGCATATCTCTTTTCTGGGCCATATTATATCAAGGGATGGTGTGTCAGTCAACTTATCCAAGATTGAGGTAGTGGTTTAGTGGTACAGACCCCAGACAGTCATGGAGATTAAGAGTTTTTTGGGTTTAGCTGGGTATTATTGACGATTTATGAAGGGATTCTCGAGATTAGCTGCGTTGTTGACACGTCTCATAAAGAAGAATGTTGAGTTCGTGTGGGGCGATAGATGTGAGAAGAGTTTTCAGGAGTTGAAGCGTTGATTGACCACCGCTTCGATTCTCACCATTCCTACTAGCTCAAGAGGTTTTTCTATATATACAGATGCTTCGTACCAAAGACTGGGTTGTGTACTGATGCAGGATAGGAAGATAGTCGCCAACGGATCTAGACAGCTGAAGGATCATGAGAGGGACTACCTGACCCATGATCTAAAGTTTGCGACCGTGGTATTCACCTTGAAGATATGGCGCCATTATCTATATGATGAGAAATTTCATGTATTTACTGACCATAAGAGCCTTAAGTATTTGTTCTCACAGAAGGAGTTGAACATGAGACAGAGAATGTGGCTCGAGCTTCTGAAGGACTATGATTATGAGATTTTTTACCACTCGAGTAAGGTAAATGTAGTAGCTGATGAATTGAGTAGGAAGCATCTCGGGTTGGTATCATACATGATGATCAGGGAACACGAGCTATTGGAATAATTTGTGAACCTCAGTTTAAATGTGACCCCGCTTGATACTGATAGTGGTTGTATGGTAGCTAGCCTGCGGTTAGAACCGAATGTGGTAGATCGTATTTGATAGGCTAAACAAATTGATTAATAGTGCAATAACGTTATCAGGCAGATACAAAGGGGTACAAAGACTGATTTTGAGTTGAGTTTAGATGGATTGCTGAGGTTCAGGGGTAGGATATGTGTTCTCGATAACCTAGAGGTCAAGAGGTTAATCTTGACAGAAGCTCATTCGTCAAAGTATACATTGTATCTATGGAGTAACAAGTTGTATTAGAATCTTCAAAGAGTGTATTAGTGCTTAGGGATGAAGAGAGATGTAGCGGAGTATGTGGTGAAGTGTCTCGTCTGTCAGCAGGTGAAGGTAGAGCATCAGAAGTCTGCAAGGTTATTGTAACCTCTACCTATAACGACTTGAAAATGAGAGCATGTCACTATGGACTTCATGATGGGTTTACCTAGGACCCACAGGAATCACAATGCGATTTGGGTGATAGTGGACAGATTGATGAAGTCGGCACACTCTAGCGAATTTGTATGTGCACAAGATAGTGAGGTTGCATGGTATTCTAGTGAGCATTGTGTCAGATAGGGATTCTCGCTTCACTTCCCACTTCTGGGAACATTTTCAGGAATCAATAGGGACCCAATTGAGTTTTAGCACATTTTTCCATCCTCAAACAGATGGTCAGTCAAAGAGGACAATACAGACTTTGGAGGACATGTTGAGAGCGTGTGTACTGGACTTTAGAGGCTCTTGGGATGACCATTTACCACTCCAGAGTTCACCTATAATAACAGTCACCATTTAAGTATCGAGATGGCACCATATGAGGCTATGTATGGTCATAGATGTCGTTCCCCTATTGGATGGGAAGAGATGGGTGACAGACATATATTTACTCCTGACTTAGTGAAATAGGCCTTTGAGGACGTCCAGTTGATTGGTGAGAGGTTACAGACAGCTTAGAGCAAACAAAAGAGTTATGCTGACAGGAGACGAAGACCATTAGAGTTTACAATGGGTGAGTCGGTATTTTTACAAATTTCTCCTTCCAAGGGTATAATGAGATTCGTAAAAGAAAGGGAAGTTGAGTCCTCGTTACATTGGACACCTTGAGATACTTGATAAAGTGGGAGATAAGGCCTACAGGCTAGTACTGCCACCTGAGCTAGTGGGTTTTCATAACGTCTTCCACATTTCTATGTTACGGAAGTACCACCCAGATCCGACGTATGTGATTAGATATGAGCCATTGGAGCTCAACGAAAGCATGTCGTATGTTGAGAAGTCAATTTGGATATTGGACAGGAAGGAGAAGGTGTTGAGGTGGAAGACGATTCCCTTAGTGAAAGTTCTTTGGCAGCATCACACTACGGAGGATGCCACATGAGAGTTGGAGAGTTTGATGCGAGGGAAGTACCCAGAGTTATTCACCGACTGATTTGGTGGGGGAGATTATGTAAGACCTACTTTTGGTGATGTATTCCTTATTATTCATATTATTTACACATTTCCATATGTTAATTGAATCATAAAAAGAGCTTTTGCCTGAATGAAATTGCAAAGAGAATGAATGAATATTCATGAATCCATGTAATGGCTAAATAAGGGCTAAAGTGACCACCAACTAAACGAATGCAATTTAAACCATTCCGATTGAACATAAGGACTTAAAACACGAAATGATAATGTAAGGCCCATACTTTTATAGGTATTCCTTATGATTCCATGATGTACACACGAGTTACATAATATGTGAATCAAAAGAAATAGACCTTTTTATGCTCTAAGTGTGAATAGAATGTAAAATGATTAGTGAAGCATTTAAATGCAATCTTTCCTTTGAATTTCTAGAATAATTAGCAACTGGAATCCTGCAGATGAATGCCAGATTGATCTTCTTACATGACAGAATCAATCTTGTAATTCCAAAATGAAATCACAAAGGTTCTATAGGCAAGCAGATCTTTCTCAAGGTGATTTTGCATAGAAATGATCGATCCCTTCCCAAAAGCATATCGATCTTGATGTGATTCTGCATCGAAAGGATCGATCCCTTCCCAAAAATAGATTGATCTTGAATGGTTTCTTGCTAGAAAGAATTGATCCCTTCCCAAGAGCAGATCGATCCCACAGCTCACTTACAGAATACTTGTGTAGTTCAACCAAAAGAAGATCGATCTCTCACCCTTGGAGATCGATCTCACAATACAGTTTCTATTTAAAAGCCTGAGAGCTGAGTCTTCTTCCCTAGAATATCAAATACCTCTCCATTTTAGCAAAGTGAACAAGTTTTCTCACTCTAAAATATTATCACCTTCTAAATAGATTTGAGAAAGGCTACTTTTAGCAAAGTTGTTCCTAGTGATAAGGAGAACAACATAGTCAAAAACTAGTAGTTGAATCTTTGGATTAAAGGAGCAAAGTGTTTCCCCAATTTCGGCCAAAAGAGAAAGGTTAAGCTAGGTGAGTTTTCAATACACCAACTTCAATTATGTTAATCTAGACATTTTTATGAGTTGATTGGTGTATGTATGGTTGGCTGAAACATTCTTGAGCATGCTTAATCATCCATGACTGAATATGGGTTTAGTGTGAAAAAGTGAGCTGTGGTTGATTTAATGATGAATTGATTATACTATGGTGTAGGTGATGTTATATGCATGATTTTGAGATGGTTTTGTGAAATCGGTTTATGGAATTGGATGAAGTTATAAAGTGTGCATATAAGGAGTTTGTGAAAATGCATGAATGAATGGAAAAGTAAGGTTAAAGCATGCATGCCAAGTGCTTGATAAAATAACTAAGTGAGTTTGTTAGCCAAATTGGCTAGGAATGGAGTGATGATGGCAGCATTCAGCCATGGTGGCATAATGGGTGTTTGGCCACCATGCCATGGCCGAATGCGATCGTAGGCCAAGCTTGATGCAATCGACCCAATAAGGTCAATAGGCCTAGAATTTGGTCCAATGAGAGATAATGGGCCTAAAGAGCCCAATGGGTCTAGGTGAAATGAATAGTGTTGTGTGAATGGGCTTAAAATGGGGTAAGGTCATTAAGGTGTAATTGGGGCTAATAAGAGCAAATAGGCTTATATATCGACTATGATGAAGTCAGAATAATGAGTTATCAATGTTCACCAATGTGGTTGATGAATATTTGCAGCTCCCGAGGATATATCCGAAGCCAATTAAACCCAATCATGAAATGCGGGAAAGGAGGAAGAAGCAGCTTCCGAGTGATATGAGGTAAGGGAATTTTGTGGGCTATTAGAGATATCTGTAAGCGTTTTCGAGCGCATTTACAATTTCTTAAAATGTCTGAGGATCATAGAAAAGAAATAATATTTTAAGGGGTCCAAAATGGTAACCATTTTACCCTTGAGAAGGGCAAAAAAATTGGGATTTAGAAAAGATCATGAAAAGCAAGAAGAGGATGTTCTTGAGTCTTTTACTACTTTTAGCATGTGGATAGGTAGGCTGGCTAACATTTAAATGGTTTGTAAGAAAATAGCTTGATTTGGTTCTAATAACCATTCTTTGCAAAAAAAATTAGCCACCTACATGGGTTTTGTAGAAATAAAGTGTACCGGAGCGCTGTTCGCACGAGATTTGACATTTTCATACATGCATTAGAGCTGGAGCGATCTTCGTACTAGAGTTTTACATGCATGAGTGTTGGAGCCTATCTCGCACTAGTTCTCACATGGATTTTATGATATAGTGTTGGAGCGTTGCTCGCACTAGATGTTCACTATACATTTATAGCTGTGCTAGAGCTTTACTCTCACGTGGATTTTATGATATAGTGTTGGAGCGTTGCTCGCACTAGATGTTCACTATACATTTATAGCTGTGCTAGAGCTTTACTCTCACGTGATTTTATGACATGTTGGGAGCTTCAGGTAGACTTTGTGTTACATCGATTAAATTGGCTTGCACATGCGTTTTGAGATGTGGAATGATTTGATATGATGATATGGGTCCATGAGTACGTTGTACAATGCTTGAATCTTATATATACCGTCTTCGGGTGAGGGATAATCTGCTATGGACCGGCGGGTAAGACGTGACCCACCTCCCGTGTGGAAGAAGATAGGCATGATACCCAACACACTAGGATCCGTGTAGCCTGGGATCACAGAGGAAATGATCATAGTCCTAGATATTACCCTTATTATTTGTCCAATCTAACATGTCACCTGGTTTATGATGAATGGGTGATTTAAATTATCTTGTGGGTCAGGACAGTCTGAGGGACGGGCTGAGTCCTGACGGATGGTGATTTGGTACTGATTTGTGTCGAGCATGAACTGTTTTAAGTACACCTCGCATGATGATTTTCCATGCTTTATTTACCTACTTGTGCGTTGATTTCAATAACATGAACTACTTTATATACCATGAACACGTGCATGAACTGCTTAATTGCATCTCGCATGATGATTTTCCATGTTTTATTTACCGACTTGTGCACTGATTTGAATAGCATGAACTACTTTATATACCATGAACACGTACAAGAGCTGATGTTTTTGGGTATGACGTGTAATTGCGTGGTTTTATGCATGGTATCACGATCATGTAGATAGTACAGTTATCTATTTGCTTGCATGATTACCTTACTGAGCGTGTGGTTACTCACCCCCTTATTTTTCCCCTTTACAGAGCACTTTTCAGTAGATTGAGAGCGCCTAAGGATTTGATTTCTAGTGTCCGCTGCATCCCATCATGTAAAGGTATACACATTTGTACAGTCTTATATCTAGACCTGTAATAGCATAGTAATATTTTGAATGTAATATTTGGGGATGTAAAAAATTGTAAACACATGTAAAATTGCAACTCTGACTATGATACACAAGTGTTTATGTTTAAATAAAATGTGAATTGAAATGGTATGGTTGGATGAGATTTGTAAGACCCGATTTTTTATCGTATTTCCTTATGATTCACACATTGTATGGATATTGTTATATGTTAATGGAATCATAAGACGGATGATTTTGATCATATAAATATGAATGAAGTAATCGAACGTACATAAAATCTGAAAACGGACAGTTAAGAAATTTGAAATTAAATTTATGAGATTTAAATTGTCCGGACAGAGATACGAATTTTAAATGAGAAATTATAGTGGGTCCAAGAAGAAAAGTCGGTCTAAATTGGTCCCGAACGTGTAGAAGGGTAAAACGATCAAAAGACCAAAATTCGGTATAAATTCGGTAAGAAAATTTTAATTAAAAATATGAATTTAGGAAATCCTGATCAATATCGGAGAAATTATTGAATTTTAAGTCCAACTGATCAAGATATGATTTTTTTTGGAATTAATTGAAATTTTCACATCAAAAAATTATCCCGAAAGTATTGGAAAATTTATCGGAAAGACGAAATAAGACAGATAAATTTATTTAGTGATTAAATGAATAAAATAATAATTTTAGAAGATATTTTAGATTTTAATTGAATAAAATAATAATAAAATAATAAATAAATAAAGAAAGAAAAAAATCGAATCGTGATTCGCGATTCTGGAAAATGGAAACAGAAGCAAAACGAGGGAACTGAGCTTCCCTTCTGCCACCACCGACGGAGGCCACCGGGAAGGGAACGAGAGGCCGAGAGGGGAGGAACCCCACGCCGACATCGACCCCAGGCAAAATCCGAGAGAAGATGCGACCGACGAGAGAGAGAGAAACTGAGAGAAAACCAAAAAGGAAAAAGAGAAATCCGATGATCGGCGTCGATCTAGGCCCGACCACCGCCAGCCGAAGGAGCCCCACGCGAATATCGACCGATCAACGGCTGAATCGACCAATGGATCAGAGGCTAGCGTCGGCAACGATGAGAAAAGAGAAAAGCATCGACGTCGGAGGAGAGAAGAGGTCGGATCGGACACTTTTGGCCACCGTTGGTGAAATCGAGGCCAGAATCGTGAATCGGACTATCCCGCAGAGCTGCTGGAGGTGAAAGCCAATGGAGAACTAGCCGGCAAAGCTCCGAACGACGAAGAAGAAAATTGAACCGGACTGAACTGGTTGAACTGGATCGATCTGAACCAGGCTGAACCGGACCGAACTGGTTCAGCTAGAAAAGAAGAAAAAAAAAGAAAAAAAGGGAAAAAGAAAAAGAGGAAAAATTGGGGAAACTTTTGGTGATGCAATCGAGTTACGGGTAAGTCACTAAGAGGTTGAAATTGACCGATTTAAATTTTGAAATATTTAATTTGATTAATATTCAACTGAAAATTGACCCTGGGAAAATATGTAATTGTGTATCTCGATAATTGACAACAAACGAGAGCTCGAGTCAACCTCAATTTATGAACTATCATGGAATCCCAGGTAAGTGACGCTCGATTTCTATAAATTGGATAGTTATACGAGTTCAAAATTAATCGCGTGTGTTGCGATTTAATTTTCGCATAATTTCATAATGATTGGAATTGAAAATTAATTGTCGTAAATAACTGTATAAGCTATCCAAAGAGCCTAGAATGAGGCCCAATAATCATTGAGGGCCCAATGAGCTCAATAGGCCTCAATGATATGAATAGTAAGTGGAAATGAGTGTAAAAATCGGAGTAAGGCCCATTAAGGTGTAATCTGGCCCAATAAGAGTAAACGGGCCCAACATTTTAAATTTAAGCTCAATGAAGGTTAAATATGGATAAATGTATTGTATTTAACCCGATAATGGTTATATGCAGCTCCAGAGTTTTAATTGAGAGCAAATCGAACTGAGCGGAATTCTCCGCATTGGAAAAGTCAGATTGTATAGAGAATCAAGGTAAGGGAATTTTGTAAGTGCTTAGAGATACCTGAGCGTATTTTTGGGGTTATTTACATTACGTACAATTTCATAAGGTATCTAAAAATAGAATAATAATTTTTACAAAAATCAAGGATATGTGAAAATTACAATTTTGCCTCTAGTTAGGAAAATTTTAAAAAGGGTAGTAAGGCTATGAAATTGCATAATTTTCATGTTTTTGATATTCCTATAATTATGTTGCTTTAATTTAAGCAAATTATGGATAGACTGGCTGTTTATTTCATGTTTTTACATGAAAAGGGCACGACTTAGGTGCTAGTTGTGATTTTTGATTTGTTTTAGTGAAATTGAGCAGCCTATCATGTTTTTATGAGTTTTAAATCGTGCTGGAGAATTGCTCACACTGGATTTTATATTTTAACTCATATACAGAGTGTTGGAGCACTACTCGCACTGAGTTTTACAAACTTGCTTTACATGACTATCGTACTGGAGCTGTGCTCGTACGTGGATTTTACTTGGTTTTATGCATCTGTACTAGAGCATTTCTCGTACGTGAATTTAAATTGGATTTATAATTATTTTAAGTCGTACTGGAGCGCTGCACATACGCAGATTTCATTGATTTTTATGAAACATTGTTGGAGCTTCGCTCCCACAAGGGTTTTTTTCTGATATCATGAATATGCATGGAGCTGTGCTGGAGCTTCGCTCGCATAGGAATTTTATGACATGCATATGACCGTGTTAGAGCCTCTTGTAGACTGTGTGTCACAGTGAGAAGATATGCTTGCACATTTAGATTGAGACATGGGTTGGTTATCGACATGGTTTGGAGTGGGATAAGACCTATGGTAGCACCCCAGACTATGATATTTGGTTCATAGAGTACATTGTACCGTGTATGTCACACGCAGTACGCTGTACCATGTAGTCATGACTATTGTATTCACGTGATGTGATATTCAAGAGGGTAGGGTGACCCACCTCCCGTTACAGTTCTAATACCCCGCACACCGGGATCCGTGTAGCCTGGGATCACAGGGACATAGTCCTCGATTGTTTCCATACAGTAACCTGCATGTCTCACATGAGATATATTTGATTGGTCTTGTTAGACCAAGGTACCGAGGGAGGGGTCGAGCCCCGATTTGTGATGATTTTCATGAAATGTGGGATTAAATGAGAAATTGATGGGCTTTATGAGGGTATTAATGATTTTAAAGATGTGTTGAATCCCTCTGGGATTGTTTTGATGAGTTTTACTGTACCGAGCATGAGAGGTTTTACATGAGATGTTTTTTATGTTTTACATGCCGATTCATGTTTTACGATATATGATATACTCATACATGGCATGATTTCAATTGCCTCATGCCTGAGATATAAATGTTTTACATGTCATGCCTTTACCAGCATGTAGATAGTGTAGTTATCTACCTGTTTGCATTATTGCCTTACTGAGCAAGTTGCGCTCACCCTTTCATTTTCCACCCTACAGGGTACATTCAGTAGAAGAGAGTGACAGTAGTTTTGCATTTTGGTTATCTGCTGCTTCCTATCAAGACCAGGTATACACATTTGTATAATTTTGTATTTGAACATATAGAAGCATAGTACTATACACGGATGTAATATTGAGGATGTATTTAGTTAAAATAAATTCATATGTAAATGAAATATGAAAAATAGATGTTAAGGTAAGTAACATGACAGGAGGGACTAACATCGACTCATAGCCCAACTGTTAGTAGTGAAACTGTTCACGACGGGTAAGAAAATGAAAAAGCGAAAAATTTATAGGGTTTTTAGGAAAAATGGGTCGTGACAGAGGTGGTAGGCTTGATATGAGTCAATGTTAATGGTTAAGTAAATTTACATCCCCATGTACTGTGCATTGTTTAGATACAATTGTGTATATCAAGGTGGAAGTGCAGCTAAGAATTTAGTTTCGAATGCAAGAATATAGTTTTTATAACTGATAGCCGCTATGGTAGAGGGGTGGGTACACATGCTTGAGGCCGTAGAGATAGGCCTAAGAGTCGAATGGGTCGTCACATGAGACTCAGGATGAGATTGAGGTGGAGACTGATGTTGAGCATACTCCACAGGGTCCTATAAAGAGACCAGATAGTATTAAGACACGCTTCACGAGGATAGAGTGGAGTGTCGAAAATATTTTGGAGTTGTTTACTCAGTTTATGCAGGTAGTTGAGGATGGATAGGGTAAAGCCTGAACAGATGCCTCAGACTATAAAGATTTTCACACCTCTTCAGTATTTAACGAAGTAAAGAAACCAATAGTTACTGAGGACTGGGTGAATGAGAAAACGAAGTTGTATGGATTCTTTCGGTGTATGTCGACGGAGAAAGTAACTTTTAAATACATTTATGTTGGAAGGCGAGGTGGAGTATTGTTAGAAATCTGCTCGACCCATTTTAAGAGTTAGACATCCAAAACTGATATGGGAGATAATTCTGGATGCATTCTAGGTAAAGTATATCCCGAATACTGCTCAGAGAAAGTTACAGATGATTTTATGAGTTTAGTTCAGGGAAACCAAATCTATTGATGAGTATGCATCTTAGATTACATCCATGGGCAGGTATGAACCCGATATTGTGGACAGTGAGAGTCGGAAGGTCTGAAATTTCATAGAAGGATTCAGACCGTGTATCAAAGTTTATTGGCCCGTTAGATATCACTATTTACGATGAGGTAGTGTGCAAATCACAGTGCGTGAATAAGATTAGGAATTGCATGCCTCTGAGTTTGAGAAAGGTAATAAGGGCCGAAATAGAGATAGAAAGGAAATAATGGATAACAAAGATGTCAATGCGGGAAAGAGGCAGTTCGATAGGAAATTTAGAGTTAGTGAGTTGTGGGGTAAGATGATTGGTAAGCCCCAGTGTATCCAGTTTCAGCGCTTACACGGATATAGTGATTGGAGGATCCCGACCTGCTAATGGGCAGTGTTGGATGTGTGATAGTTACCACAGAAATAGGCGGTTGAATGAGGGCAAATGTATGCCTTGGACCAGGACATTATTAATGCTTCATTTGATGTGGTGTAAGGACCACCTTGATTGTTAATATTGAAGCAATTATTTTAATTGATCTTGGTACTACACATTTATTCATATCGTCGTCATTTGCATATAAGTTAGTGAAATATGTGAAGCCTATATCATTAGACGAAATGCTGATAGTTAGCACCCCAATGAAGGATAGTCTGTTAATTGAATATGTCGGTAGAGATTGTAAGTGAAAGTGGGGGAAAGGAACATGCGGACCAATCTCATTCTATGAAATATGAGTGTTTTGATGTAATATGGGAAATAAATTGATTGGCTGCAAACTATGTTGTTGAAATTGCTATTCTAAGATAGCGATGTTTCACCCTAGAAAAGTGTACAGTAAGTTTTAACAAGTAATGAAAGAGTTTTGTTATAGTTGATATACGAAATGAGATAAGCTTTGAGATGTGATAGATCCTGAATATAAGATATATTGGAATAAGAGGCGTATGCAAGGTAAGAATATCTTTGATATCTGAAGTAATTTGGATTAAGTGATATGTAGTGAATATGGATTACAACCAAGGATAAGGGGTGAATATATCCACAACCAGTTCATGTGATCACGTCTGAGGGTTAATAAAGGTATTTCAAAATACCTCCCCACCTGAAGACTTGACAGCGTCTAGAAGTACACATAACCTATAAATTGAAATCGACATTCGTAATATATACGTTTAAAATTAGGGTACCTTTACTTGTACGATAAAGAAATATAGAATTCGATAAATCATGAAGATTTAAAAAATAAAATTTTATAAAAGCCGTTAATATAAGAAAAATGAAATGACGCGGGTTAGTATCTTAAATAGAAGTAATTTCGAAATGACATTATACGTTTATGCGTGCATATGTCAAGGATATGGGATGATAGACGTGACAACAGTTTTAGTGTATTGAAGTATGAATTGACCACCGCATTTATTCTCATCATACCCAACAGATTAAGAGGTTTCTTAGGGTATATGGATGTCTTGAAACCAAGATTAGGCTGTGTGTTGAAGCAAAATGAGATGATAGTCACGTATGGATCCAGACAGTTCAAGGATCATGAAAGAACTATCCGACCCATGATTTAAAGTTAGTAGCCGTAGTAATGCACTGAGGGTACACCACTACTTTTACTATGAGAAATTTCAGGTATGCACTGATCATAAAAGTCAGTATCTGTTTTCATAAAAAGAAATGAATATGGAATAACAAAGAGGGTTTGAGCTTCTGAAGGATTATGATTCTGAGATATTGTACCACCTAGGAAATGGCTAATATAGTGGCTGATACTTTGAGCAGAAAGAGCCTCGGGATGGTAATGGTCAGGGAGTGTGAGCTGTAAAGCAGTTTGTGAGCCTCAATAGTGATGTGATCCATTCTGATGATGGTAGTGATTATGTGACAGCTAGCCTGATGTTAGAATCGGATTTGATTGATCGGATTTGACAAACTTAGCGTGATGATCGACAAGGTGTCGATAGTGTTAGTCAGATTCAGAGGGGTATAATGACAGAGTTCACGATGAGTGATGATGACTTATTGAGGTTTGGAGGTAGAATAATGGCTCCCAAGGACCACATCTATTGAGATTGTTAATGACAGAAGCTCACTATTTGGGATAAACAGTGCATTCGCTGAGCAATAAAATATATCAAAATTTTTGAAAAAGGGTATTGGTGGTCAGGCATGAAAGAGATATCGGAGAGTTGTGGCGAAGTGTCTCGTATGTCAGCAAAATAAGGTAGAGCAGTAGAAGTCTGCAGGGTTATTGTAATCTCTACCTATATCAACATGAAAATGGGAGCACGTTACCATGAATTGCGTGACAGGTTACAGAGGACTGTAGGAATCACAAGGCTATTTGAGTGATCGTCGATAGATTGACTGAGTCTACCCATTTTCTGGTTATGAAAGCTATAGATACTTAGAGTGCGTGAGCAGATTTATATAAGTAAGAAGATTGTGGAACAATAGGTAGCATTCCAGGGAGTATTGTATCAGATAGGGATTCCCACTTCACTTCTCACTTCTGGAAACATGTTTCAAGAAGCCATGGGAACCCAGTTGAGTGTGAGCACAGCATTCCGTCCTCAGACAGATGGTCAGTCAGAGAGGACTGTACGGATTCTGGAGGATATGATGAGAACATGTGCAATTGATGTTAGAAGCTCTTGGAATGATCATTTTTTATTAGCTAAATTGCCTACAGCGATAGTTATCACTCGAGTATCGATATGGCATTGTGTGAAGCATTGTTTGGTCGTAAGGGTTGTTTTTCCAAATGGATAGAAAGAAGTGGATGACAGATAGAAAATTGCTCCTAATCTAGTATAATAAGCCTTTGAGGGTGTTTAGCTGATTGTGAGAGAATGAGAACACCTCAGAACATATAGGAAACCTATGCTGACAAGAGATGGGGATCATGAGGATTCATTGAGTGTGAATCAATGTGTTTGGAAGTTTCTCTTTCTAAAGGTATAATGAGATTCGGGTATTAAATAGGAAGGAGAAGGTGTTGAGGTCTAAGATGATCTCCCTAATTAAAGTCTTTCGGTAGTATTACACTTCAGAGGAATTTAAATAGGAGTTGGAGAGTAAGAGTATGATATGTGTGAAGTATCCGGAGTGGTTTACAGACTAACTTGGTTCTAATTTGGAGGACCAAATTTCTTAAGTGGGGGAGATTATGTAAGACCCGATTTTTTATCGTATTTCCTTATGATTCACACATTGTATGGATATTGTTATATGTTAATGGAATCATAAGACGGATGATTTTGATCATATAAATTTGAATGAAGTAGTCGAACGTACGTAAAATCTGAAAACGGACAGTTAAGAAATTTCAAATTAAATTTATGAGATTTGAATTGTCCGGACAGAGATACGAATTTTAAATGAGAAATTATAGTGTGTCTAAGAAGGAAAGTAGGTCTAAATTGGTCCCCAATGTCACGCCTCGAAAACGCGGAAAATAGGGCTAATTTATTTTTTTTTTCATCAACACACATTTATGGGTGGATTCCTGTGCAGTGTCAAACATCATCATGCATATCATACCTCAGGATCTCATCATTAGATAGTATATATCATATCATATACATTACTCAATCTCAAGTTAATTAATCCTAATACATCCCATACAATGTTGTACATCATGTGTCTGTAATTACACTATTTGTCTGGATACATGAAAAGATAAATGATACCTCGAAATACTATATATGGCCTAGAGCTCAAGTCCTCCACTAGCCACTACTCCGTAGGTCTCAGGGAAACTCTTTTTCACTTGAAGAAATTTAGGAGGAAAGAAAATAGGGTGAGCGTATAAATTGCTCAGTAAGGGGGTAAGGGACTCATTATTAATTTAATGATTTACACACACAATCATTTGTTTTACAGTTGAAAACTCAATAGAAAATGTAGCATGAACTCATTAAAACGCCATGTAAAACGCGAAAGTACACACTCAGTACAAATCACAGTTACAAGCATGTAGAAATCAAGATGTGATAATGGCTTTTCTCTTTAAAACGTGATGAAAATCACCGCAATAGTAATGCATGTGGCACAGCCACCAAATACACGTGGCACAACCACAAATTAGGATTCTCACGAGGCACAGCCACATATTAGGATTCTCACATGGCACAGCCACCAATTATACGTGGCACAGCCACAAATTAGGATTCTCTCGTGGCACAGCCACCAAATATACGTGGCACAACCATAGATGAGGATTCTCACGTTACCAGAACGGAGGAATATTAGACTTACATGCTAATAGAGCAATGCCAGGTGTGTATTCAAAATGACACACTTAAGTCTTAGTCATAGCCATTATCATAAAAATCGTTTTGCCTTCACGTAAACCTCAAAAATGGTTTTTTATCATAAAACTCATTTTAAATCGCTTGGTACTCAACACAAAACCTGTTAAAACCGAGCTTCAACCTATAAAATCACGTACACATTTTCTCAAATCTCAGTATGCCTTAACGTAGAGCCCAAAACACTCTTCTCATTTTAAACACAAATGGTCATAAAACATTTTCACGTATAGTTTACAACTCATAAAGGTTGGGCCCCAACCGGCTATAAAATCGTGTGCATTTCTCATTCACAACACGTGAGACATGCTTGTGTTCTCAGTTGAAAATCATGCTACAATGTTATCACAAAATACATACACAAATGAGTTTAGTTTTCCCTTACCTCTTTGCACCTCGTATAGTGCAATCGTTCCCCCGTATCACGGACTAGCCTCGCATTCCACTCTGAAACTCCTGACCTGTCCAAACAATGTTAAAAACATCAATATATCGACTCAATTTCACTATCGAGCATATCTTTGCTCATATTTCCATAAATCTCTCAATCATCCTATTTTTCTCATAACCCTATCACAACTAACATTCTCGTCTACTACATTTCAACATTCTACATCTCTCATACCATATTCTATGCTAACTTCACCACATTGCCTCAATTTCCAATTTATAGTCAAAATCCCAAAATTTCCAAAAATTGTTTAATCTCATATTTTCTCCAACTGCATCATAGTTTCATCAATCTCTAACCATCTCCTAGCTATTTCAGCATAATGCCCATGTTCACATTCACCAAAAATCACTTCAAAAATCAAAGAGCAAAGTTTAGAAAATTACCCAAACTTGTGGAGTGCTCAACTCACACCTCGATTCGATTCGTCTTTCGATTTCTAAGTATGTTGTTCTCCTTTAGGTGGGTAACAACTTTCCTTCTAGCAACAACTCTTGATTTGGATGAAAATTGGTGTTTTAGAGGAGAGAGAAAGCTAGGGTTCGAAAATGACAATTTTGGGGAGAGAGAGATTGATTGCCAGGAAAAACAAAGGGGTCTTTATATAGACTGAGGGTAGGAGATCGATTTGGTTCTTGATAAGATCGATCTGCATTTGAATTTGGAGACAATTTGGGGCAATTTTATGCCTAGGAGATCGATCTATCGAGGGGTGAGATCGATCTCTTCATGGCTTTATGAGATCGATCTGTTCCTTGAGGAGATCGATCTTCTCCCAAACATAATTCACTAGTTTGATTATTTCTCATTCGTTACTTATACATTTCACTCAGCTTAATAAATTACACTTCAAGTTCATATTACATAATTAAAATATGTCTAAATTTCTCAGATCTCACATCCTCCCCACCTTAAAAGGAATGTGGTCCTCCAAATTCAACTCAACTCATCAAATAGATAGGGGTATTTCTCCTTCACGAGACTTTCCAATTCCCACGTTGCTTCTTCCATTGAGTAATGTTTCCACAAAACTTTCACTAATGGGATGCTCTTGGTTCTAAGTACCTTCTCCTTTCTATCGAGAATTCGGACGGGTTCCTCAGTGTAGCTCATGTCCTCTTGTATGTCCATCTCGTCATACTCTATGACATTAGAAGGGTTCGGGTGGTACTTCCTCAACATAGACACATGAAAAACATTGTGTATTCCAAACATCCGCGGGGGTAATGCCAATCTGTAGGCTACCTCTCCCACTTTCTCAAGAATCTTGAATGGTCCTATGTATCGAGTACTCAATTTTCCTTTCTTCCCTAATCGCATGATATCCTTACTCGGTGATATCTTCAGAAATACTGCATCACCACCATCAAACTCGAGTGGCCGTCTACGCATATCCGCATAGCTTTTCTGTCTACTCTGTGCAGCCCGTAATCTCTCACATATGAGTTTCACACTCTCCACAACTTGTTCAACAAGTTTAAGAGCATTTTTCTTTCTGTCACCAACCTCTTCCCAAGCTATAGGGGATCTACACCTCCTACCATATAGAGCCTCAAAAGGTGCCATTCCAACACTCGCATGATAGCTGTTATTATATGCAAACTCTGCTAGGGGCAAGTGATCATCCCATGATCCCTTAAAATCAATCGTACACGCCCTCAACATATCCTCCAGGGTTTGAATAGTCCTCTCTGACTGACCATCTGTCTGAGAATGATAGGTGGTACTAAAACTCAATCGAGATCCCATGGACTCCTAAAACTGGTCTAAAATCTGGAAGTAAACCGAGAATCTCTATCAGAGGTAATACTCACTGGAGCCCCATGTAATCTAGCTATTTCGCTGACATATAACTCAGCTAAGGCATCTACAGTATCTGTGCTCTTGATGGCAAGGAAGTGGGCACTCTTAGTTAGTCTATCCACTATGACCCATATAGCATCACGACCCCTTCGGGTCCTCGGTAAACCTATAATAAAGTCCATGGTGACATGCTCCCATTTCCATGTAGGTACAGGTAAAGGCTGTAGTAGTCCTCCAGGCTTCCTATGCTCAGCTTTCACTTGCTGGCATACTAAACATCTAGCTACATACTCTGCCACGTCTCGCTTCATACCACTCTAACACCTTTCTCAAATCTCGGTACATCTTAGTACTCCCTGGGTGCATGGTGTATCGCGAGCAGTGGGATTCTCTCAGTATTTGTGTTTTCAGAGTATCATCGTCCGGTACACAAATTTGTCCTTTGAATCTCAACAATCCATCCTCACTGATTGTAAGATCCGACTGCAAAGTCTGTCCAGCTTGGCTAACCATATCTATCAACCTCTGATCACTGCGCTGCCTAGTTCTAATATGATCTATGATCCTGGGCCCTATTCGCAAGCTAGCCAAGAACCCAATCTCTACCTCATTAACTCTGATCCGAAGTTCGGTGAACTGCTCTAACAAATCCCATTCCTTGATCATCATAGCAGATATCATACTCTTCCTGCTCAGGGCATCAGCAACTACATTTGCTTTACCCGGATGATATAGAATCTCGCAGTCATAATCTTTAAAGAGTTCCATCCATCTCCTTTGTCTCATGTTTAACTCCTTCTGATCAAAGAGATACCTCAAACTCTTGTGATCAGTGAAGGTCTGGAATCTTTCCTCATATAAGTAGTGTCGCCAGATCTTCAAGGCAAATACCACAGCGGCTAACTCCAAATCATGCGTGGGGTAATTCCGCTCATGGTCTTTCAATTGTCGTGATCCATATGCGACCACCCTTCCGTGCTGCATGAGTACACACCCCAATCCTTGATGAGATGCATCATTATAAACTGAAAATCCTCCTGATCCCTTAGGAATAGTTAACACAGGTGCCACTGTCAATCTCCTCTTCAATTCCTAAAAATTGAGCTCACACTGATCAGTCCATATAAACGGAGTCTTCTTGCGCGTGAGCTTAGTCAAAGGAGCGGCAATCCTGAAAAATCCCTCCACAAATCTTCTGTAATACCCTGCCAAACTAAGGAAGCTTCGTACCTCTGTAACTGTCCTCGGGCTTTCCCAGTTGAGCACAACCTCTACTTTACTTGGATCCACTGATACCCCTTCCTTTGAGACTATATGACTAAGGAAAGCTATCCGATCCAGCCAAAACTCACACTTACTAAGCTTTCCATATAATTGCTTATCTCAGAGTATCTAAAGTACTAACCACAAATGCTGTGCATGCTCCTCATACGATCAAGAATACACCAGGATATCATCAATAAAGACTATCACAAACTTATCTAGATAGTCTCTGAACACCTCGTTCATTAATCTCATAAAGGCTACAGGGGCGTTCGTCAATCCAAAGGACATCACTAGAAATTCATAATGGCCATACCTTGTTCTGAAGGCTGTCTTCGAAATATCTTCTTCCTTAATCCTCAATTGGTCATAGCCCGATCTCAAATCAATCTTAGAGAAGACCAAAGCCCCTCTCAGCTGATCCAGTAGATCATCAATCCTGGGCAATGGGTATTTATTCTTTACCGTGGCTTTATTTAATAATCGGTAGTCTACGCATAATCTGAGACTACCATCCTTCTTCTTAACAAATAAAATTGGTGCTCCCTACGGTGAGACACTGGGTCTAATAAACCTTTGATCTAATAACTCTTGTAATTGTTTCTTCAATTCCTTAAGTTCCACTAATGCCATCCTGTATGGAGGTCTAGAGATCGGCTGGGTATCTAGTACCAAATCAATGGTAAACTCCAGCTCTCTCTCTGGTGGTAAACCTGGTAACTCATCTGGGAAAACATTCAGAAATTCACACACCACAGGTATATCCTCAATCCTCGGATGTTCCCGATCATCATCTGAGATGAGTGTTTCATAACCTTCACATGAATAATCATATTTAATACTCTCCAAAATAATATTAAAATTCTCAAATTGTTTATAAAATTTCATACGTCTATTTACTCAATATTTCAAACGTACACTGTAAGGTTCAGGTAGGGAGAAAGTTACAATCTTAGTGTAGCAGTCTAAACTCACTCGATTGGTTGCCAACCAATCCATCCCCAGAATTACATCAAACCCATGTATATTCAACATGATTAGATCTACTAACATCACTCTATCTCCCACCTTTATTTCACATCCTCTATAGATTAACTCAGTTCTCTGGGATTCACGCATAGGGGTATTTACATGTAGTATATATTCTAGATGTTCAAACTTCAAGTTTAATCTACATGCAAAATGCTCAGAAATGAATGAATGCGTGGATCCTGGATCAATTAACACATGAGCCTTATAATCACAGACAGAGAGTGTACCTCTTATAGTTTCTACAGAAGTGTTTGCGGTCTCCTTATCTAGGGCAAACACACGTCCTTGTGTAACAGGCTTCTTACCTTTCTCTACAGCAGTGGCCCATCTCTCGGGGTTCACTCTCTGAGGCTGTTGTCTAGTGGGCTCCGAAACATGTGGTTTCTGAGGTTGAAGGCAGTCTTTCACCATGTGACTCATGTCTCCACATCTAAAACATCCATGGATCAACCCAATACAACTTCCCTCATGCACTCGACCACAATTTTTGCAAACCCTTATCTCAGGCCTGACATCTCGAGAGGTCTCCCTAATGTTAGGATAAACTCTGGGTCTCTCTAATCTGCCCTTCGGCACCTCAATCCTTCCTCTTCTGAAAGAACCTCTTCGAGCATCCATTTGGAAAATCGCTAGCCTCTTACCCTTATCTCTATTCACCGCTCTGAGCTCGTTCTGAGATTGTACCATTTCAATTCCCCTCTCAATCTCTTGTGCTCGTCTCAGAGCATCTCCAAACTCAGTAATACATAGTCCTATCAATCTATCTCTGATGATGGGCTTCAATCTATATACAAATCTCTTAGTACAGAGCTCTTCGTTCTTAAAGGTCTATGGGTCATATCTTAATAGCGTGGTGAACTGGCTCTCATAGTCATCCACAATCATATCACCTTGTACTAAACTCAAAAACTCAGCCTGCTTCTTTCTCTGGGTAGCTCGTGGTACATATTGGGTTCTGAAGGCTGTCTGAAACTCTTTCCAACCAATCACATCCTGGCGGGACATCAGAATATCCTGGGTAGTACCCCACCAATCTCGAGCTCTCCCATTCAACATATAGGCACTCATACTGACCCTCTCAGTATCTGTGCACCCCAGATAGTCAAATATAACTCTCAACTCCGTTAGCCACTCCTCAGCCTCTGTAGGATCCTTCTTTCGCCTAAATGTGGGTGGATTCATTTTCAAAAAGTCCTTCAGTCGGACCATACTTCTGTCATCAGGCTGAGTGACGGGAGGCACTGGGTCCATCTGTATTGGGGGTACGGGAGGTCCTTGTGGGGGTGTAGGAGTAGTACCCGAGGTATTAACTCCAAAGTGTTGCGTGAATAGTGCTACCATCTGCTCAAAACCTTGCCTCACATCGATCTCAATCCGATTAAATCGAGAGTTAGGACTCTCTGGTTGTGGAGCAGGTGGCGGAGGGAACTCTACCTGCCTCCTCGAACAACCTCGTCGTCTACTCATTCTCAATCTCAACTCCTTTCCTGCGCGTACATACCAAACTTGATTGAAATCTCAATCCTCAAATTCAGTTCATGACTAGACTATTACAGACACTTGGGATGTATTCTATTTCACTTAACCGACACTGACAGTTCTAAACACCCTAAGCTCTGATACCAAGAAAACTCTATCAAGCCCCGAAAACGTAAAAAATAGGGCTAATTTAAAAAAAAAATTATTTTCATCAACACACATTTATGGGTGCATTCCTGTACAGTGTCAAACATCATCATGCATATCATACCTCAGGATCTCATCATTAGATAGTATATATCATATCATATACATTACTCAATCTCAAGTTAATTAATCCTAATACATCCCATACAATGTTGTACATCAAATGTTTGTAATTACACTATTTGTCTGGATACATGAAAAGATAAATGATACCTCGAAATATAATATATGGCCTGGAGCTCAAGTCCTCTGCTAGCCACTACTCCGTACGTCTCAGGGAAACTCTTTTTCACTTGAAGAAATCTGGGGGGAAAGAAAACAGGGTGAGCTTCTAAATTGCTCAGTAAGGGAGTAAGGGACTCATTATTAATTTAATGATTTACACACATAATCATTTGTTTCACAGTTGAAAACTCAATAGAAAATGTAGCATGAACTCATTAAAACACCATGTAAAACACGAAAGTACATACTCAGTACAAATCACAGTTACAAGCACAGATTAGGATTCTCATGCACGTGGCACAGCCACCAAATACACGTGGCACAACCGTAAATTAGGATTCTCACGTGGCACAACCACAGATTAGGATTCTCATGTGGCACAGCCAACAATTATACATGTCACAGCCACAAATTAGGATTCTCACATGGCACAGCCACCAAATATACGTGGCACAGCCATAAATTAGGATTCTCACGTGGCACAACCACCAAATATATATGGCACAACCACAGATTAGGATTCTCACATTACCAGAACGGAGGAATATCGGACTTACATGCTAATAGAGCAATGCCCGATGTGTATTTAAAATGACATACTTAAGTCTCAGTCATAGCCATTATCATAAAAACTGTTTTGCCTTCACGTAAAGCTCAAAAATGGTTTTCTATCATAAAACTCATTTTAAACCGCTTTGTACTAAACACAAAACCTGTTAAAACCGAGCTTCAACCGGTAAAACCATGCACACATTTTCTCAAATCTCAGTATGCCTTAACGTAGAGCCCAAAACACTCTTCTCATTTTAAACACAAATGGTTATAAAATGTTTTCACGTATAGTTTACAACTCATAAAGGTTGGGCCCCAATCGGCTATAAAATCGTGTGCATTTCTCATTCATAACACGTGAGACATGCTTGTGTTCTCAGTTGAAAATCATGTTACAATGTTATCACAAAATACATACATAAATGAGATTAGTTTTCCCTTACCTCTTTGCACCTCGTATAGTGCAATCCTTCCTCCGTATCACGAACTAGCCTCGCATTCCACTCTGGAACTCCCGAGCTGTCCAAACGATGTTAAAAACATCAATATATCGACTCAATTTCACTATCGAGCATATCTTTGCTCATATTTCCATAAATCTCTCAATCATCCTATTTTTCTCATAACCCTATCACAACTAACATTCTCGTCTACAACATTTTAACATTCTACATCTCTCATATACCATATTCTATGCTAACTTCACCACATTGCCTCAATTTTCAATTTATAGTCAAAATCTCAAAATTTCTAAAAATTGCTTAATCTCATATTTTCTCCAACTGCATCATAGTTTCATCAATCTCTAACCATCTCCTAGCTATTTTAGCACAATGCCCATGTTCACGTTCACCAAAAATCACTTCAAAAATCAAAGAGCAAAGTTTAGAAAATTACCCAAACTTGTGGAGTGCTCAACTCACACCTCGATTCGATTCGTCTTTCGATTTCTAAGTATGTTGTTCTCCTTTAGGTGGGTATCAACTTTCCTTCTTGCAACAACTTTTGATTTGGATGAAAATTGGTGTTTTGGAGGAGAGAGAAAGCTAGGGTTCGAAAATGGCAATTTTAGGGAGAGAGAGATTGATTTCTAGGAAAAACAAAGGGGTCTTTATATAGACTGAGGGTAGGAGATCGATCTGGCTCTTGATGAGATCGATCTGCATTTGAATTTGGGGACGAGTTGGGGTAATTTTATGCCTAGGAGATCGATCTGTCGAGGGGTGAGATCGATCTCTTCATGGCTTTATGAGATCGATCTGCTCCTTGAGGAGATCGATCTTCTCCCAAATAGAAACATTTTGAGATCGATCCCTTCCTCATGAGATCGATCTCTTCATTATAGAATCATAAGGAGATCGATCTTCTTCCATTGGAGATCGATCTGCTCGCCTAAACTCCTCATTCCTTGTCATTTTTAGCCCACCAGATCGATCTTCCTTCTCTAAGATCGATCTGACCTCATAGTTTTACACTTTAGTTTTAACATTTAACATATAAATCTCCAAATATAATTTTCACAATTCACTAGTTTGATTATTTCTCATTCGTTACTTATACATTTCACTCAGCTTAATAAATTACAATTCAAGTTCATATTACATAATTAAAATATGTCTAAAATTCTCAGATCTCACACCCAACGTGTAGAAGGGTAAAACGATCAAAAGACCAAAATTCAGTGTAAATTCGATAAGAAAATTTTAACTAAAAATATGAATTTAGGAAATCTTGATCAATACCGAAGAAATTATTGAATTTCGAGTCCAATTAATCAAGATATTAATTTTTTGGGAATTAATCAAAATTTTCACATCGAAAAATTATCTCGAAAGTATTGGAAAATTTACCGGAAAGACGAAATAAGACAGATAAATTTATTTAGTGATTAAATGAATAAAATAAGAATTTTAGAAGATATTTTGGATTTTAATTGAATAAAATAATAATAAAATAATTAATAAATAAATAAATAAATAAAAATTGAATCCCGATACACGATTTTGGGAAATGGAAACAGAACAAAATGAGGGAACCGAGCATCCCTTCTACCACTATAGACGGAGGCTACCAGGAAGGGAACGAGAGGTTGAGAGGGGAGGAACCCCACGCCGACCCCAGGTGAAATTCGACGAGGAGACGCAGCCGACGAGAGAGAGAGAAATCGAGAGAAAACCAAAAAGGGAAAAGAGAAATTCGGTGATCGACGCCGATTAAGCCCGACCACCACCAGTCGAAGGAGCCCCACACGAAGACTGATCGATCAGCGGCTGAATCGGCCAACGTCAGCAACGGCGAGAAAAGAGAAAACACCAACGTCGGAGGAGAGAAGAGGTCGAACTTACCACTTTTCGACCACCATTGGTGAAACCGAGGCTAAATTCGTGAATCGGACTACCCGCAAAGCTGCTGGAGGTGAAAGCTGGTGAAGAACCGGTTGGCAGAGCTCCTAACGATGAAGAAGAAAATCAAACCGGACTGAACCGACTAAATCAGACAAATTTGAACAGGGCTGAACCAGACCGAACCGGTTCAGCCAGAAAAGAAAAAAAGAAAGGGAAAAAGAAAAAGATGAAAAATTGAGAAAAATTTTGGTGATGCAATTGTGTTACGGGTAAGTCGGTAAGTGGTCGAAATTTACTGATTTAAATTTCAGAATATTTAATTTGATTAATATCTGACTAAAAATTGACCCCGGGAAAATATGTAATTGTGTAGCTTGATAATTAACGATAAACGAGACCTCAAGTCAACCTTAATTTGTGTACTATCATAGAATCTCGGGTAAGTGAAGCTCAATTTCTATAAATTGGATAGTTATACGAGTTAGGAATTAATCGCGTACATTGCGATTTAATTTTCGTATAATTTTGTAATGTTTGCAATTGGAAATTAATTGTCGTAAATAACTTTATAAGCTATCCAAAGAGCCTAGAACGAGTCCCAATAAGCGTTGAGGGCCCAATGAGCCCAATAGGCCTCGATGATGTGAATAGTAAGTTGAAATGGGCGTAAAAATCGGAGTAAGGCCCATTAAGGTGCAATCTGGCCCAATAAGAGTAAACGGGCCCAACATTTTAAATTTAAGCTCAATAAATGTTAAATATGGATAAGTGTATTATATTTAACCCGATAATGGTTATATACAGCTCCGAAGTTTTAATTGGGAGCAAATCGAACTAAGCGAAATTCTCCGCATTGGAAAAGTCAGACTGTACAGAGAATCGAGGTAAGTGAATTTTGTAAGCGCTTAGAGATACCTGTGCGTATTTTTGGGGTTATTTACATTATCTAGAATTTCATAAGGTATCTAGAAATAGAATAATAATTTTTACAAAAATCGAGGTATATGTGAAAATTACGATTTTGCCCCTAGTTAGGAAAATTTCAAAAAGGGTAGTAAGGCTATGAAATTGCATGATTTTCATGTTTTTGACATTCCTATGATTATGCTACTTTAATTTAAGCAAATTATGGATAGGTTGACTGTTTATTTCATGTTTTTACATGAAAAGGGCACGAGTTAGGTGCCAGTTGTGATTTTTGATTTGTTTTAGTGAAATTAAGAAGCCTATCATGTTTTTATGAGTTTTAAATCGTGCTGGAGTACTGCACACACTGAATTTTATATTTTAACTCATATACAGAGTGCTGGAGCACTACTCGCACTGAGTTTTACAAACTTGCTTTTCATGACTACCGTATTGGAGCTGTGCTCGTACGTGGATTTTACTTGGTTTTATGCATCTGTACTAGTGCATTTCTTGTACGTGAATTTAAATTGGATTTATAATTATTTTAAGTCATACTGGAGCGCTGCTCGTACGCAGATTTCATTGATTTTTATGAAACCCTGCTGGAGCTTCGCTCGCACGAGGGTTTTTTTTCTGATATCATGAATATGCATGGAGCCATGCTGGAGCTTCGCTCGCACAGGAATTTTATGACATGCATATGACCATGTTAGAACCTCTTGTAGACTGTGTGTCACAGTGAGAAGATATGCTCGCACATTTAGATTGAGACATGGGTTGGTTATCGACATGGTTTGGAGTGGAATAAGACCTATGGTAGGCACCCCAGACTGTGATATTAGGTTCATGGAGTACATTGTACCGTGTATGTCACACGCAGTACACTGTACCATGTAGTCATGACTATTATATTCACATGATGTGATATTATGGAGGGTAGGGTGACCCACCTCCCGTTACAGTTGTGATACCCCGCACATCGGGATCCGTGTAGCCTGGGATCACAGAGACATATTCTTCGATTGTTTCCATACAGTAACATGCATGTCTCACATGATATATATTTGATTGGTCTTGTTAGACCAGGGTAGATCCGAGGGAGGGGTCGAGCCCCGATTTGTGATGATTTTCATGAAATGTGGGATTAAATGAGAAATTGATGGGTTTTATGAGGGTATTAATGATTTTAAAGATGTGTTAAATCCCTCTGGGATTGTTTTGATGAGTTTTACTGTACCAAGCATGAGAGGTTTTACTTGAGATGTTTTTCATGTTTTACATGCCGATTCATGTTTTATGATATATGATATACTCATACATGGCATGGTTTTAATTGCCTCATGCTCGAGATATAAATGTTTTACATGTCATGCCTTTACCAGCATGTAGATAGTGTAGTTATCTATATGCTTGCGTTATTGCCTTACTGAGCAAGTTGTGCTCACCTTTTCATTTTTCACCCTACAGGGTACATTCAGTAGAAGAGAGTTACAGTAGTCTTGCATTTTGGTTATCCGCTGCTTATTATCAAGACTAGGTATACACATTCATATAATTTTGTATCTGAACATATAGAGGCACAATATTGTACACGGATGTAATATTGGGGATGTATTTAGTTAAAATAAATTGATATGTAAATAAAATATGGAAAATAGATGTTAAGGTAAGTAACATGACATGAGGGAGCCCAACTATTAGTAGTGAAACTGTTCACGATGAGTAAGAAAATGAAAAAGCAAAAACTTTATAAGGATTTTTAGGAAAAATGGATCGTGACAAGATTAACACCGATGCACAGTCCAACTGTTGGTGATAAAGCTGTTAATGATCAGATGAGGGTAAGAATAATGGATAAAAAAATGGTAGTGATTTTTCGATAAATTGGGGGTCGTGACAAGCAGATATCGAAATACGAGTCCTCAGCCGCTCATAAGGCTATTGTAAATGCTCTGTAGAGTGGGGAAATGAAAGGGGTGATCTCATTAGCTCAGTAAGGTCATTAGGTAAGTAAGTAGATAACTACACTATCTACATATTTATAATGTCATGCCTTGAAATACTCTTTTCTTCATTTCACAATTAAAGCATGAATTATAAAACTTATGCAGTATGTATATATATTTACTCATATATACTGAAATCATGTTATGTTCATAAATACAAGCATTTCATGCAAAGCATTGCATTTTATATAATCTCATATAATGCCTATAAAACATATCATGCCATTTCATTTAAATCATATAAAATATGGCATTTCATTATGTCAAAATACATCTATCAGGCCTCAACCCATCCTTCGGGTCTACCCTGATTCATAAATATTCGCATTTATGTGAAATCATAAAATGATGTATCAGGACTTGACCCATCCCTATGGTCTACCCTAGTTTATATAAAACCATGTGATATGATTATGTGAGACTGGACCATTACTATGATAATATCTAGGACTATAACCATATCCAATACTGTGATCCCAGGCTACACGGATCCTAGTGTGCGGGGCATCACTGTTGCAATGGGAGGTGGGTTAAATCCTACTTGCCAGCTAACATCTCTACAACTCCACATATCTCCCTCAGCACCGCATGGTACAACGTACTCCATGTCACATGCAAGTTACAACGTACTCCATTGGACCCTATCTCAAGTCGATATTCAATGCCACGTCTCTAACTGCACATGCGGGCATCTCATCTATGTGACGCATAGTCTACACAAGGCATCCAGCACGACCTTAAACATGTCATGTATATCACATCAAATTACAGTGTGCGCCTTGAGTGTGACTTTTAGTCGACACCCCGCTCAAACACTATTTTATTCACATTTCATATAAGATCTAATGCGAGTAACCACTCCAACACTATATCATGCATAAATCATATTTCAAATCGAGTACGAGCAACACTCTAGTACTATACCATGTATATCATGGGAAATCTAGTGCGAGTTACACTCCAGCACTTTTTCATGCAGAAAACGAGTTATACTGAGGAACCCGTCCGGATTCTTGATAGAAAGGAGAAGGTACTGAGAACTAAGAGCATCCCATTAGTGAAAGTTTTGTGAAAACATCACTCAATGGAAGAGTCAACGTGGGAACTGGAGGATCTCATGAAGGAGAAATACCCTCAGCTATTTGGCTAGTTGAGTTGAATTTGGAGGACCAAATTCTTTTAAGGTTGGGAGGATGTGAGATCTGAGAATTTCAGACATATTTTAATTATGTAATATAAACTTGAAGTGTAATTTATTGAGCTAACTGAATTGTGGAAATTATATTTGGAGATTTATATGTTAAGTGTTTAAAATAAGTGTGAAGCTATGAGGTCAGATCGATCTGGGAGAAGGAGAGATCGATCTGGTGAGTTAAAAATGACAAGGAATGAGAAATTTAAGGAGCAGATCGATCTCCAATGGTAGAGGATCGATCTCCTTATGATTCTGTTTGAGAGAAGATCGATCTCACAAGGAAGAGATCGATCTCCAAATGTTTCTGTTTGGGAGAAGATCGATCTCCTCAAGGAGCAGATCGATCTCATAAAGCTATAAAGAGATCGATCTCACCCCTCGACAGATCAATCTCCTAGGCATAAAATTGCCCCTGATCGTCCCCAAATTCAAATGCAGATCGATCTCATTAAGAGCCAGATCGATCTCCTACCTTCAGTCTATATAAGGAACCCCTGCTTTCTCCTATAATTTCATTTTCTCTCTCTTCCAAACCCCATTTTCACCAAGCCCTAGCTTTCTCACTCATCCAAAGCACCCATTTTTGTCCAAATCAGAGGCTGTGGCAAGAAGGAAAGTTGTTCCTCATCAAAGGGAGAACAACATACTTGGAAATCGTAAGACGGATTGAATCGTGGCAAGAGATAAGCTCTCCACAAGTTTTGGGTAATTTCTAAACCTCGATCTTGATATTTGAGATGATTTTGGTGATAATGGTTGTTGGCATTGTGTTGAAGTAGCTGGAAAACGATTAGGGATCGATGAAATTACAATGTAGTTGGAGTGATAATGATGTTTAGCAATTTTGGTAATTTTGGGAATTTTGAGCTATAAATGAAAATTTAGACAATGAGGTGAATTAGCATAGATATTGTGGCATGGGCAGTGTAGGATGTTGAGGTGTTGTGAGCGAGATTGTGGTTTGTGATAGAGTTATGAGAATTGAGAAAATTTTAGGTGTTATGAGCAATTATGCTCGATTTTGAGAATTGAGGTTACTGTGATGATGAATATTGATGTTTTAACATCGTTTGGACAGCTTGGGAGTTCCAGAGTGGAATGCAAGGCTAGTCCGTGATACGGGAGAAACGATTGCACTATACGAGGTGCAAAGAGGTAAGGGAAACTAAATCAATTGTGTATGTGATTTTGAACTATTATAGCATGATTTGTGATTTATAAAACAAGCATGTTTGATGTGTTGTGTTTTGATGAGAATGCACACGATTTTTGTGGCCGGTTGGAGCCCAATATTTTTATGAGTTTATAATTGGGCTCTATGTTAAGGTGATCTTGGGATTTGAGAAATGTGTGCTTGTTTTGGCGGTTGGGACTCGATTTTAATATGTTTTGTGTTAAGTACAAAACAGTTTTAAATGAGTTTTATGAGAGAAAAACCACTATGAGTTCTACGTGAAGGCAAACCAATCTTATGTGATAAAGACTTAGGTGTGTAATTTTGAGTACACACCAGGCATTGCTCTGGTAGCATGTAAGCCCGATTCTTCTTTGTTCTGGTAACATGAGAAACCCCATTCTGTGGCTATGCCACGTATATTTGGTGGCCGTTGCCATGTGAGAACTATATTTGGTGGCCGTTGCCACGTGAGATCCCTCCATTCTGTGGCTATGCCACGTATATTTGGTGGCTGTTGCCATGTGAAACCCTATCCTGTGGCTGTGCCACGTGTGAATTTAAATCAGTGGCTATGTCACGTGTGTTTAGTGGCTGTGCCACGTGCATTATTATTACACTAATTTTATCACGTTTATTGAGAAAGCGATTATCGCATTGTTTTCACACGCTTGTTACTGCTCTATACTGAGCCTTTTTACTTCATGTTTTCACATGATTTGAGATATGAGAATGTCGTTTTGAGTACTTTCATGCTATGGTTTTCAAATGAGTATAATGAGTTTCACATACAAATAAATATTTTGTGATGTGCATTATGGTTTATATAATGAGTCCCTTACCCCCTTTACTGAGCGATTTAGAAGCTCACCCTGTTTTCTTTTTCCCCCAAAATTCTTCAAGTGAAAAAGGGTTTCCCTGCGACGTACAGAGTAGTGGCTAGTGGATGATTTGAGCTCCAGGCTATATATATTGTATTTTGAGGTATCTTTTATCTTTTCATGTACCCAGACAATTATTGTAATCGCAGACACTTGATGTATAACATTGTATGGGATATATTAGGATTAATTAACTTAATATCGAGTAATGTATATGATATGATACATGCCATCTAGTGATGAGATCCTGAGGTATGATAAATATGATGATTGCATGACACTGCACAGGAATGCACCCTTAATTGTGAATTGATGAGTAAAAAGTTTTTAAATTTACCCTATTTTCCACATTTCCGGGTCGTGACACTTCCAAATAAATTTTCCTTACTTCCAGGGATGATTATCTTGTATTTTGACCAAGAATATTTTTCTCCAATTTTTTCTCCACACTTAGGTTAATTTTTAACCATGATTAGTCAACTATGGTAAAAATCCACTTTCTTAACTATAGTTGACTTTTTCCTTAACCATTGACTAAGTTGACTTTTTTTCCAAATTTTGAAAGTGTCATATCTTATGTCTTACACTCTCGTCTTTATGTTTCAACCGTTCCCGGTGGATAATTTCACCCGAAACACTTTATCTCGCCAAAAAGGTCCATTTTACCCTTTTTAGCTTTTACTCTCGTTTTCTATGTTCGGGACTAAATCATGTTGACTTTCCTTCATGAGCTCTTTATGTTTTCTCATTTTAAGTTCTTATTTTCAATCAGAATGATTTAGATTTACTCGGTTTAGCCTATGACATTTATAGCTCACATTAGGCTTTTTATGTAGCTTTTGCGTGTTAAATCATTTCACTAACATTTTAAGTCTAGTAAATACTCTTCTTATGATTCAACTATAATAACGGAGTGTTCATACACATAGGAATCATAAGGTACAAGCTACAAAAATCTGGGTCTGACACATATTTTGAATGAAACAAAGTGGCAATTATGGATGAAACAATTGAATCAGACATAAGGTAACAAGTTTGGGAATGAATGTGGAACTAAATTTATAGCTTTGGAAGGAGAATAATCTGGATAAGTGAAGATGTGAAAAGGAGAAAGTCCAGGAAACTCATAGGAGGTACTAAGATCGTCAATCGAGCTAAATTAGCTCCATTAGAGGTTATTTTGAGGAAGCAGTGCGCAAGACACAACTGTGATGATATGAAATGTATATTTTAAGGTTACTAAGAAAATGAAAAGGTAAAGAGAGTGACAAAAAATGATGTACTAAGGAAGCAGTGAGAGTGATAGAGTAAAGTCACTGTAACTGAAAAGATGAATTACAAAACTAAGAGTATAAGTAAAGGTCTCACTGTTTATATGATTTATAAAGATAGGGTGTATTCGAAGTAAAGAGACACCCCTGTAGACATAGAATTTTTCGACACATATTTGGATGATCTGTAAGAGTTGCCGTTAGACCGAAGCATGGAGTTTGAGGTAATCTAGTACTTGATATCGAATATATTATTCAAACCATTGTATTGAATAGCTTCAATTAAATTTAAAGTGCGAAAAAAGTAATTATAGGAATTATATGATGAGGGGATTATCAGAACGAATGATCCTCCTTGGGGTGTACTGGTATTAATTGTTAAGGAGTTCTGAAGTTTTTTGGGTCGCTTTGTATAAAAAAACGGTAGTCAATTGTATCTTCCCAAAATAGAGATTATAGATCATAGAGAAGGACCTAAAACTGTTAAGATGATTCGAAGTTTGGGGTATAAGGAGACTTTGGAATATGAATTACGTATCGAATCTAAGGATTGAGATTTAGGTGTGCTAATGTTTTGGGATGTGAGACTTAAGTGGAATAAGGAAAGGGTTTCATTATAATTGATATATGAAATGAAACAAGTGTTGAAATGAGATAAATCCTGAATACTAGCTATATAGGAATAAGAGATGTATGTGTCACGACCCTCAACTTACCAAAATACGTGTAAATTTTTCGTATTTTCATGCATCAATTTTTTTTAATCATCCTTCCTCGATCGTGAACAACCACACTCTTAACAGTTGGGCTGTGTGCCGACGTCTAACTCACTCTATCATACCGATTCAATTTGTATATTATTCATAGGTAAACACTTGTATAAATGTATATATATCAGAGTTGTTACTTGTGTTTACATTGTTTTACATCCCCAGTAGTTACATACAAAATGCTACTGTGCTATGTCTAGTTTAGATACAAAATAATCCAAGTGTGTATACCTTTAGCGATGGGATGCAGTGGATTACCAAAAGGGAAATGCCTCCAGTCACGCTCACTCTATACTCAATTCTCTGTAGAGAGGGGGAAAATAAGGGGGGTGAGCAAACCACACGCTCAGTAAGGCAATTATGCGAACAGGTAGATACTGCACCATCAACGTGATCATGATGCCATGCTCAAAAGCATTTAATTTATTATTTATCTCAAAACATGAGTGTATGATTGTGTTAATGGTATGTAAAGCATTCATGCTATTAAAATCAAGTGCACATTTCAACTCAAGCATGGTATAAATCATCATGCATAATTCACAATAAAAGCATGGCATTACCCATCATGCATTTTCTCAAATGGCATGGCATTAACCATCATGTATTTTCACAATAAAGCATGGCATTAAACATCATGCATCCGTGCACTTTAAAAACCATTAACAAATCAATTCATCACTGGTCAGGTCTCGGCCCATCCCTCGAACTTTCCTAACCCACAAATCATTTTCAAACATGGATTTATTCTCAAGCAATAGACATGTGAGATAGGCAGTTCAACAATAGGTAATAACCTCAAGGCCTATGTACATAACCTGTGATACCGGCTACACGGATTAGGTGTGCGAGATATCACCACTATCTGCTTCCATACAGGAGGTGGGTCAAATCCTACCCGCCGATCCATAGCAGATCTCATCCGAAGACGGCACATCACAACTCAACACGGTACAATGTACCCCATGCTACATGCACAGTGCAACGTACTCCGTGGACCCAATCAACACATCATATCATGCCACATCTCAAACGCACGTGTGAGCCTATTTAATCGGTACGACCTCTTGTCTACCCGAAGCTCCTAACATGGCTAATTAATCATGTCAAAGCAATGCACGTGTGAGCCTATTTAATCGATGTGACACCCAGTCTACTCGAAGCTCCAAACACGGCAACATGCAAGGTGGGCATCCAGTGCGAGACAAACTCAAAGCACAATGCCAAAACAATTATGAAATCCATGTGAAAACTAGTGCCTCTTGCACTCATGTGTATAAAACACGTCAAATCTCGTGCGAGTCATACTCTTGCACGCTTTCATATTCACGAAATCATGTAGGTGGCTCAAAACTTTGCAAAGTATGGTTAACAAAACCAAAACACACTCATTTCTTTTGCAAATCATTTCAATGTCAGCCAACCTACCAATCATTTGCTAAAAAGCAATAAAACATGATTTTCAAAGCAATATGCTTTTGTTTTCATGCACATTTCTCAAAACTCCCAACTTTTACCCTTCAATCACCCAATAACATTTCCTAATCTCATGCATTCTAGCAAAACATTTAAGCGCCCAAATTATGCACAGATATCTCTAAGAGTCCACACAATTCCCTTACCTCGATTTACTTGGTGTGACTCCTTTCCTTTTAGCTTCTCACGCTCTTGGCTCAACTCGCCTCGACGTATCCTCGGAAGCTGCGATTCATTCATTAAATCAATTGAGTTAATGTATTTAATCCATATTTGACCTCACTAGTCAATATTACTCACTTAAGCATTTTACCAATGCCTTATTCCACATTTTACCTCTTTTAGGTAAATCTCACAATTTATCCACTAACCACATCTTAAAATCATTCCACAACACTATTAATAACTTCTACATTTCTCATTCATCATTAATCTCCATACATTCCACTTTCTCACTCTAGACCATTTCTAGGTCATAATCTTTCCAATGCATTTTAGATAGTTTCTAACCATCCATACTCATGCCAAACAACTCCAAAATCAATTATATAAATAATGTACCATAGTTGGAGTGTTAGAATCTTATCCAATTTGATTTTTCTTCTTGCTCCAAATGGCAATGCCCTTAACTCCTTCAATACCAACAATAGGAAAATGCTTTCCAACTATGTTGTTCTTCTCTTTGATAGGAACAACTTTGCCTCTAATGGTCTCTCTTCAAACCTCACTAAAAATGGCTGATTTTAGAGAGAGAAAGTTAGGTTTTTGGGTTGAAAGTGGAAGGTTAGTGTTTTTCTCGAAATTTTCTGATTTTCAGCACTCCTTATATAGAAATAGCTTGAGGAGATCGATTTGGTCCAAGAGGAGATCGATCTGGTCCCCTTAAATCCCTCTTTTTCACGACATTTTAAGCATGAGATCGATCTGTCGAAGCCTGAGATCGATCTGCTCCCAAACAGAGAGCTAAGGAGATCGATCCAGGTGCTTGGGGATCGATCTTTTCACTACAGAATGCTTAGGAGATCAATCTGGCTCCATTGGAGATCGATCTGCTCTATTCCTTTACCCAAATAAGAGTATTCTGGCTCTTCCAGATCGATCTCTCATCCCATGAGATCGATCTGCCCTTCATAGTTTCCAGATTTTCTGTGGTTCTTCTGCAGCAACTCATTCTCAAACCTCCTTAATTTGCTACCATGATCCTTTTCTCATCCATTCATCTTTGAGACTTGAAAATGGCATCCATCCTCACTTCATACACATTAAAACTTGTGTAGAATCTTTGTATGACCAATGGTACTTAATATAAACAAAAATGGAAGTGCACATCTTATGCAATTCTACTTCCATTTTACCAAACTACTCATAATCCATTCTACACACATTCTCCACATGTTTAAGTCCATTTCTTCACATTCATACTTAATGTAACTTGTATGTACAATTACCACTCTCATTACAAGTGTGTACATTACTTATGGACTTAAATCACATATACTTCACTCATGAATTCATAGTACAACTCTATTTACATTTTTATGTACATATATACCCTTATACATATACGGGGTCTCACATTCTCTCCCACTTAGAAAATTTGGTCCTCCAAATTAGAACCAATTATTTCGTGAATAACTCGGGATACCTCTCTCGCATCAAACTCTCCAATTCCCATGTGGCTTTTTCCACAGTGTGATGTTGCCAAAGTATTTTCACCAAGGGAATTGTCTTTATCCTCAGCACTTTCTCTTTTCTGTCCAATACCCGAACTGGCTTCTCAACATATGTCATACCCTCGTTGAGCTCCAATGGCTCATACCTTATTACATGCATAGGATCCGGGTGATACTTCCTCAACATGGATACGTGGAAGACGTTATGCACACTTGCCAACTCTAGTGGCAATGCCAGTCTATAAGCCTTATCTCCCACTCTATCAAGTATCTCAAATGGCCCTATATATCGAGGGCTCAACTTTCCCTTCTTCCCGAATCTCATAATTCCCTTCGAAGGGGAAACTTTCAAAAACACTGACTCACCCACATCAAACTCTAGTGGTCTCCGTCTCTTGTCAGCATAACTCTTTTGCCTGCTCTGAGCTATCCGTAACCTCTCACATATCAATTGGACGTCCTCAGAGGCTTGTCTAACCAAGTCGGGAGCAAAGATCTGTCTGTCACCAACCTCTTCCCATCCAATAGGGGAACGACATCTACGCCCATACAATGCCTCATATGGTGCCATCCCGATACTCACATGAAAACTGTTATTATACGCGAGCTCTGCGAGTGGCGAATGGTCATCCCAGGAGCCTCCAAAATCCAATGCACACGCTCTCAACATATCCTCCAGGGTATGTATAGTCCTCTCTGACTGACCATCTGTCTGAGGATGAAATGCAGTGCTAAAACTCAACTGGGTCCCCATCACTTCCTGAAAACGTTCCCAAAAGTGGGAAGTGAAGCGGGCATCCCTATCAGAAACAACGCTCACTGGAATTCCATGTAGCCTCACTATCTTGCGCACATATAGGTTCGCTAACTGGCTCAGAGTATCAGTAGCTCTCATAGCTAGAAAATGGGCTGATTTCGTCAATCGATCCACAATCACCCATATGACATCATGACCTCTCCCGGTCCTCGACAATCCCATCACAAAATCCATGGTGACATGCTCCCACTTCCATGTCGGTATCGGTAGAGGCTACAATAATCCTGCAGGCTTCTGATGCTCTACCTTTACCCGCTGACAAACGAGACACTTAGCAACATATTCAATAATGTGCTTTTTCATTTTAGACCACCAATAAACTTTTCAAAGGTTTTGATACATCTTAGTACTCCCTGGATGTATCGTATACCTCGATGAGTGAGCCTCTGTCAAGATCAACCTTTTGATCTCTGCATCATCAGGAACACATATCCTGCCTCTGAACCTCAACAATCCATCCGAACTCAACCCAAAGTTCGTCTCTATACCCCTCTGTATCTGCCCGACAATATCACTACACTGCTAATCAACTCGCTGAGCCTGTCGGATTCGATCTACCAGATCCGGTTCCAACTGCAGGCTAGCTATCATAAATCCACTATCAGCGTCAGGCGGGGTCATATCCAAACTGAGATTCGTGAACTGTTCCAACAGCTCGTGTTCCCTGACCATCATAAATGATACCATCCCGAGATACTTCCTACTCAAAGCATCAGCAACCACATTTGCTTTACCCGGGTGGTATAGGATTTCACAATCATAATCCTTTAACAGCTCGAGCCATCTCCTCTGTCTCATGTTCAGCTCTTTTGTGAGAACAGGTACTTAAGGCTCTTATGATCTGTATAAATCTGAAATCTCTCACCATAGAGGTAGTGGCGCCATATCTTCAGCGCAAACACCATCGCTGCCAACTCCAAATCATGGGTCGGGTAGTTCCTCTCATGATCCTTTAATTGTCTTGATCCATAGGCTACTACCTTCCCATCCTGCATCAACACGCAGCCCAGTCCTAGGTGTGAAGCATCCGTATACACCGAGAAACCTCCTGAGCCGATAGGAATGGTGAGTATTGGAGCTGTTGTTAATCTCCTTTTCAATTCCTCAAAGCTTTCCTCACACTTATCGTCCCACAAAAACTCTACATTTTTCCTCGTGAGACGTGTCAAAGGAGCAGCTAACCTCGAAAATCCCTCTACAAACCTTCGATAATACCCAGCTAAACCCAGGAAACTTTTGATCTCTGTCACTGTCTGGGGTCTCTGCCACTGAACTACGGCCTCAATCTTAGATGGATCCACTGATACTCCATCCTTTGATACTATATGACCCAGAAAAGAGATTTGTTCCAACCAAAAGTCACACTTACTGAGTTTAGCGTACAACTTCTTCTCTTGAAGGGTCTGTAGCACTATCCTTAGATGCCTTTCATGCTCCTCACTAGACCTTGAGTACACCAGTATATCATCAATAAACACGATCACAAACCGATCCAAATACTGGTGAAATACCTCATTCATCAACGACATAAAAGCTGCAGGATCATTCGTCAACCCGAATGGCATAACCATAAACTCATAATGTCCATACCGGGTGCGAAAAGCTGTCTTGGGTACATCTCCATCTCGTATCTTCAACTGATGGTACCCTGATCTCATATCTATCTTGGAAAAGACCTGCGCTCCCTTAAGCTGATCCAACAAATCATCAATGCGTGGGAGGGGATACTTATTCTTGATGGTGGCCTTATTCAACAATCAGTAATCTATACACAGTCGGAGGCTTCCATCCTTCTTCCTTACAAACAGAACCGGTGCTCCCCAAGGTGAGACGCTCGGCCTGATGAATCCCTTCTCCAGCAACTCTTGTAATTGTTTCCTTAACTCCTCTAACTCAACTTGAGCCATTCTGTATGGTGGCTTGGACATCGGCTCTGTACCAGGTGCTAAGTCTATACCAAACTCCATCTCCTTATCTGGAGGTAATGGAAATTCCCTAACCACTGGTATGTCTTCCAATTTCGGACGTGCCTTATCCGTCTCAATCACAAAAGCGATGAACCCTTCACATTATTCTTTCCACCATTAGTATCATAAATCATCACATCACATACATAAATGAAATCAAATTTATCTTTCATACATCATGTATCAAGATTGTACTCATCACACTTATAATAATCATGTTCTTTAATTTTATTTCACAAAATTAACTACAAGATTGTCTATCTTTAGAAACATCAAAGTTTTTGCATGACAATCCATAATAACATGATTGGCAGCCAACCAATCCATTCCTAGGATCACATCAAAATCACTCATATTTAATAAAATCAAATCGGCTGCCATTTCTTTACCTCCTATCCTCATCTTACAATCTCTATATACATGCTCAGTTAACTGACTATCATTCATAGGGGTAGATATTAATAACATCTTATCGAGCAGTGTGGGTTTTAGATGCTTCAACAATTTACATGCAAAGGATGGTGATACAAAAGAATGTGTGGAACCAGGATCAAACAGTACATAAGCTTCTAAATCAAAGATTTGGATGGTACCTTTTACCACATCCGATGACTGATCTGTAGTGTCCTGGTCCAGTGCATGCACTCGTCCTCTTCTTACACCCACTGCTTGCTTCCCCTTTTCCTCGACTGTAGCCCTCCTCCTCGGAGCAGTTGTACCAACTAGAGCTCTCTCTGGCTCCTTGCCCTTCTGTGGGGCTCTCTCTATCATCTCTGGGCAATCTCTGATTATGTGCCCTGGCTTCCCACATCTGAAGCATACTACAGGAGATCCATAACATGGTCGAGTACCATGGTACCTACCACACTTGCCACACTGTTCTATAGTAGGCCGTGGTCCTCCAATCACGATTCCCTTAGCTGGTGCAATGGCTGGATACATGGGAGTATCAACTGTCCTCTCCCGGATCTCATCAATTCTTGGCCTCTTTCTAGAGAATCTCTTGCTTCTTTTATAATTGAAGCCTCTATCCATCACTGGTCTTTTCTTATCTCTATCCCTCATCTTACTAACCTTTCCAAACTCTGAGGCAATCCTATCAACATCTTATTCACATAGTTACGCCCTATGCACTGCCTCCTCATAGGTCGGTATATCCAGAGGAACCAATCTAGACCTGATGGTCGGTCTCAATCCATCTATAAATTTTTGGATCTTCTCGACCTAATTACCCATCGTGTTGGGATCATATCTGCCCAGGGATATAAAACCAGTCTCATACTCATCCACAGTCTTGCTCCCTTGGGTCAGTCCCAAAAATGCCATCTTTAGCTTCCGCTGTGAGGTATCCGGGACATACTGTCTCCGAAAGGCCTCTAGAAACACATCTCAGCTGATCTCAGTATGTCGGGCTCTCAAAATAGGCCTGGTGGACTTCCACCAATGTTCTGCTGATCCCTTTAGCATAAAAGCAGCAAATGCTACCATCTCGGTAGTAGTGCACTCAAAGAACCCATATAATTTCTCGATTTCATTGATCCAATCCTTAGCCGCTACTAGGTCCTTTACTCCACTGAAAGACGGCGGTCCAAACTTCTGGAACTGCCGCAGTCTATCCAAATCACATCCATATCCCCAACCTCTACTGCCTGGTGTAGCAATCGGCGTAGGTACATCCTGTGTGGGTGGGGTATCTGTCGTCTGTGGCCTCTGGGCTTCCCTTGCCCGTGCCTCAGGAGCTGTCGCCTGCTCGGCATCACCCTGTGTAGTGGGACTCTGTCTACCGCCAACTCCAGATAAAGATTGGGTGACCAACTCCATAATCATCTCAATGCTCCGCTCAATCCTCGCGAAGCGAGCCTCAGTACTCTCGGGTCTCTCCTCTGGACCCTGTGGAGCATGCTCAACATCAGCCTCCACCTCAACATCATCCTGAGCCTCGTGTGTTTCTGGCTCAACACGACCCCCAGGCCTAACTCTACGGCCTCAAGCCTGTGCTCTCATCCCTCTACTGCGACTAGTATTAGGCATACTTACTCAATTCCCTACATTCATAACTAATTACTTAGTCAACCCATCGACACACACACAATTGTATCTAAACAAGCACAGTAACTTGGGGATGAAATTTTTCAACTTAATAAGTATTTTAGACACAACACACGTCAAACCAACACGAGCTCTGATACCAACTTCTGTCACGACCCTCAACTTACCAAAATACGTGTAAATTTTTCGTATTTTCATGCATCAATTTTTTTTAATCATCCTTCCTCGATCGTGAACAACCATACTCTTAACAATTGGGCTATGTGCCGACGTCTAACTCACTCTATCATACCGATTCAATTTGTATATTATTCATAGGTAAACACTTGTATAAATGTATATATATCAGAGTTGTTACATGTGTTTACATTGTTTTACATCCCAAGTAGTTACATACAAAATGCTACTGTGCTATGTCTAGTTTAGATACAAAATAATCCAAGTGTGTATACCTTTAGCGATGAGATGCAGCAGATTACCAAAAGGGAAACGCCTACAGTCACGCTCACTCTATACTCAATTCTCTGTAGAGAGGGGGAAAATAAGGGGGGTGAGCAAACCACACGCTCAGTAAGGCAATCATGCGAACAGGTAGATACTGCACCATCTACGTGATCGTGATGCCATGCTCAAAAGCATTTAATTCATTATTTATCTCAAAACATGAGTGTATGATTGTGTTAATGGTATGTAAAGCATTCATGCTATTAAAATCAAGTGCACATTTCAACTCAAGCATGGTATAAATCATCATGCATAATTCACAATAAAAGCATGGCATTACCCATCATGCATTTTCTCAAATGGCATGGCATTAACCATCATGCATTTTCACAATAAAGCATGGCATTAAACATCATGCATCCGTGCACTTTAAAAACCATTAAAAAATCAATTCATCACTGGTCAGGTCTCGGCCCATCCCTCGGACTTTCCTGACCCACAAATCATTTTCAAACATGGATTTATTCTCAAGCAATAGACATGTGAGATAGGCAGTTCAACAATAGGTAATAACCTCAAGGCCTATGTACATAACCTGTGATACTGGCTACACGGATCAGGTAAGCGGGATATCACCACTATCTGCTTCCACACAGGAGGTGGGTCAAATCCTACCCGCCGTTCCATAGCAGATCTAGTCCGAAGATAGCACATCACAACTCAACACGGTACAATGTACCCCATGCTACATGCACAGTACAACGTACTCCGTGGACCCAATCAACACATCATATCACGCCACATCTCAAACGCACGTGTGAGCCTATTTAATCGGTACGACCTATTGTCTACCCGAAGCTCCTAACACGGCTAATTAATCATGTCAAAGCAATGCACGTGTGAGCCTATTTAATCGATGTGACACCCAGTCTACTCGAAGCTCCAAACACGGTAACATGCAAGGTGGGCATCCAGTGCGAGACAAACTCAAAGTACAATGCCAAAACAATTATGAAATCCATGTGAAAACTAGTGCCTCTTGCACTCATGTGTATAAAACACGTCAAATCTCGTGCGAGTCATACTCTTGCATGCTTTCATATTCACGAAATCATGTAGGTGGCTCAAAACTTTGCAAAGTATGGTTAACAAAACCAAAACACACTCATTTCTTTTGCAAATCATTTCAATGTCAGCCAACCTACCAATCATTTGCTAAAAAGCAATAAAACATGATTTTCAAAGCAATATGCTTTTGTTTTCATGCACATTTCTCAAAACTCCCAACTTTTACCCTTCAATCACCCAACAACATTTCCTAATCTCATGCATTCTAGCAAAACATTTAAGCGCCCAAATTGCGCACAAATATCTCTAAGAGTCCACACAATTCCCTTACCTCGATTTACTTGGTGTGACTCCTTTCCTTTTAGCTTCTCACGCTCTTGGCTCAACTCGCCTCGACGTATCCTCGGAAGCTGCGATTCATTCATTAAATCAATTGAGTTAATGTATTTAACCCATATTTGACCTCACTAGTCAATATTACTCACTTATGCATTTTACCAATGCCTTATTCCACATTTTACCTCTTTTAGGTAAATCTCACAATTTATCCACTAACCACATCTTAAAATCATTCCACAACACTATTAATAACTTCTACATATCTCATTCATCATTAATCTCCATACATTCCACTTTCTCAGCTAGACCATTTCTAGGTCATAATCTTTCCAATGCATTTTAGATAGTTTCTAACCATCCATACTCATGCCAAACAACTCCAAAATCAATTATATAAACAATGTACCATAGTTAGAGTGTTAGAATCTTACCCAATTTGATTTTTCTTCTTGCTCCAAATGGCAATGCCCTTAACTCCTTCAATACCAACAATGGAAAAATGCTTTCCAACTATGTTGTTCTTCTCTTTGATAGGAACAACTTTGCCTCTAATGGTCTCTCTTCAAACCTCACTGAAAATGGCTGATTATAGAGAGAGAAAGTTAGGTTTTTGGGTTGAAAGTGGAAGGTTAGTGTTTTTCCCAAAATTTTTTGATTTTTAGCACTCCTTATATAGAAATAGCTTGAGGAGATCGATCTGGTCCAAGAGGAGATCGATCTGGTCCCCTTAAATCCCTCTTTTTCATGGCATTTTAAGCATGAGATCGATCTGTCGAAGCATGAGATCGATCTGCTCCCAAACAGAGAGCTAAGGAGATCGATCCAGGTGCTTGGGGATCGATCTTTTCACTACAGAATGCTTAGGAGATCGATCTGGCTCCATTGGAGATCGATCTGCTCTATTCCTTTGCCCAAATAAGAGCATTCTGGCTCTTCCAGATCGATCTCTCATCCCATGAGATCGATCTGCCCTTCATAATTTCTAGATTTTCTGCAGTTCTTTTGCAGCAACTCATTCTCAAACCTCCTTAATTTGCTACCATGATCCTTTTCTCATCCATTCATCTTTGAGACTTGAAAATGGCATCCATCCTCACTTCATACACATTAAAACTTGTGTCATTAAAACTTGTATAGAATCTTTGTATGACCAATGGTACTTAATATAAACAAAAATGGAAGTGCACATCTTATGCAATTCTACTTCCATTTTACCAAACTACTCATAATCCATTCTACACACATTCTCCACATGTTTAAGTCCATTTCTTCACATTCATTCTTAATGTAACTTGTATGTACAATTACCACTCTCATTACAAGTGCATACATTACTTATGGACTTAAATCACATATACTTCACTCATGAATTCATAGTACAACTCTATTTACATTTCTATGTACATATATACCCTTATACATATACGGGGTCTCACAGTATGCAAGACAAGAAAACCTCTAGTATGTGAAATGATTCGGATTAAGTGTTCTGAATCGAAAACGAATGAGTTGTAACAAAAGGATAAATGTGAAATTGCGATAAGTTTTGGTATCCCACTTTCTATTGAGATTGAACCTTGAACCCTTATATCCATAACCAGTTTATGTGGCCAAGTTTGATGGCTAATAAAGGTATTTCAAAATACCTAATGGCCTGAGAGACTTGACAGCGTCTAGAAATACCCATGACCCATGAATTGAAATTGACAGTTGTAATATAAGTGTTTGAAGTCAAGATACCATTACTAGTGCAGCAAAGAATTATGGAATTCTACTGATCATGAAGGTTTAAGTATTAAATTTCACAAAGGTCTTCTGATACAAGAAAGAGGGAATGACTCAAGTTAGTGCTTTGAGCATAAGTGATTTCAAGAGCGTTATGTATATTGGTCAGGGACATGAGTTATTAAATTATTAGTGAACCTCGACTTGAATGTAGTCCTTCCCTGACACTGACATTAGTTACATGGTGGCTAGCCTGAGAGTTAAAATTGGACTTGATTGATTGAATCGAACATGCACAACGATACTACATTGATACGGCTGGTCAGACCCAAATGGGTGCTGCAATTAGCTTGAGTATTGGTACTGATAATTTATTGAGATTTAAAAACAAAATTGTGTACCAAATGATAAATAGTTAAAGGAATTGATGTCGTCAGAGACTCATTTAAAGAGATATACCCCACATTCAGAGAATGGAAAAGATTTATCAAATCTCCTAAAGGTATATTGGCAATTAAGTACGACAAGAAGTATAACTGGAAGTGTGACAAGAGTCTCATAGTCAGCAGGTTAAGGTAGAGTACAGAAGCCTATGGGGTTATTACAATCTTAGCCATGCCAATATGGAATTGAGAGCATGTACCTGGAATTTTAAAGGCTCCTGGAAGGACAAATTTTCAATTAGCGAAGTTGCACTTAATATCAGATAACACTCAAGTATTAAGATGATACCGTATGAAGTGTAGTATGGTCAAAAATATCGTTCACCGATTAGATGGAAGCAGTGGGTTAAAGGAAGAGAATTGTTTCTGACTTGGTTAAACAAGCTTCTGAGGATATTTAATTAGTTAGTGGAAGATTGGGAACAACTTAGAGCAAGCAAAAAAGTTGTGCTTACCAAAGATGAAGATCCTTAAAAATTTCAGTAGGAGAATTGATGTTCTGAAAGTTTTTGCTCCCGATAGGGTATAACAAGATTTGGAAAGAAAGAAAAACTGAGTCCCTGATACATTGGACCTTTCAAGGTCTTAAACTCTCATGACCCTCTTTACCAATCTGTGACCTTTATCTTACCACTTACCACTTATAGTTGGGCTGTGAGTCAACATCCAATCCATATCTCATATACATTCATTTAATTAAAATAGAATAGAAACTGGACTTTTATAAATATGCAAAAGCATTTATATCAGTTCCTATTAACTATACATCCATTTCGTACAAAATATCACTAGATTGTGTATTAATTTACAGGATACAAAAATTATTCATTCCATCACAAGTATATACCTCTCTATACTGCTGGAGAACACCTTAGCAGGGACGATTGCAATACTCACTACTGCATAGTATCCGTGGAGGAGGAAATAAGGGGGTGAGCATAACACGCTCAGTAAGGAAAATGAGCAAGCAGGTAGATAACTACACTATCTACATGCTAAAATACATATATGTTCAATTTCCTTATAAAACCATATGCATTTTCGTTAAACCAACTTCCATCAATGTGAAACCATTAATTCGCTAGATGGGTCTATGCATATTCACACAGTAGCACACAGCTTCACACAGCATAATCTATTCACACAATTCATATATAGAAAATGCTCTACTTCAAAACCACACAGGTTTATTTCGAAATCACTTTGCACACAGTAAGTCAATGTTTATATGAGACATAATCATGGGTTATGACATTCCCCAAACACACAGTAAGGGAGGATATCTGCCACCTCACACAATAGTGACAATATCATATCACACAAATATAGAAGACTTATGGCCATAGTCGGATTTCAGGCTATACTGATCAGGTGTGCGAGAACCCTACGCTTGAGGAAGCGGATCAACCATCCCTTCAACTCATACTCAGCTCATGGCAGATCGTACTCCATGGCTAACACTCATGGTACATCGTGCTCCCGTCAATCCTTATTACCCATTTTCGTTGTCTTAAAATCTCGTGTGAGTAGGTCAGTGTCAGATACACAGCAGTACATGATGGCTCAAGCACGATTTATACTCATTACATCACATTCACAAACCTCGTGTGAACAGGTCAATGCAAGACACACAGCAATACATGACGGCTCCAACACAGTTTTACTCAACACACAACAAAATCATGAAAACCTCATGCGAGCAACTCAGCGTAAGACACACAGCATACCTGAGCTATCGAGTACGGTATAATAGGAATTCACATGTGAGCATAGGCAGAGCAAGATGCACAGCAATACTCGAAGGCTCCAGCATGATTCCTAAAATCTAGTGCGAGCGGCTTAAGTGGAGCACACAGCATCACTCGAGGCATCGAGCACTCTTTTCGTTTTCTCAAAATTCCCTTTGAAAACAATGTGCAAGCAGGGCTGGTAAATCTACTGTTGCCTCTCATGCTATAGCACAATTTCACACAGAAAATAAGTAGAAGGCCTCCATGTATAGTTATGAGTGAAAGGGCAAATCTCCCTTCAATCACTCTTTATAAACATTTCATACAATTAATTAAACCGGGAGCCGTTCTAATATCATTCTTTCTCCAACCGTTTGTAAAAACCTCTTTTCACAACAATCATAGAAGTCATGCAATTTCATACTATTGACTTATTCTCATACGTAGTTTTCTATCTAGCCATATCAATATCTATGTATTTATCTCATACATGTGCATTCAACAAGTAAGAAAACATACGTATAGCTATCTTGAATCATGCTTGAATCGTCTTCCTTGATTCCAATAGCTTGTGATCTGGTGTCAACTCCGTCTTTATCTCTAGGAGCTGTAAGTGACAATTATCATCAGTATATTCTCATATACTTCATTCCACTTGCATGATATTTAGATCAATGTATTTTGGCCATTTATATCTCATTTGGCCTCTTTATACCATTATTGGGCTTTATTCTTCCTTAAATTCATTTCACTCATTTTATTTGTTTCTCGAGAATCAATTAGACTCCTCGAGTCCATTGATTCCATATTGAACCGACATTTAGCTCCCCATGCCATTAGTTTATCATTTCATTTCATTAAGGCATTTTATCAAACACCTCATATACTCAATTTTGACCATTATCCATTCTAGCTTATGGATTTTAGCAACCCATTTTACAAGCATCTATACATGTTTAATAACATCTATGCATGCTCAAATAATCCGCAAATCCATGCCTACTCAACCAATCCTCATTTTGGCACATTTAACCATTTTATAGGTCATGGAGAGTTTAGCACTTTCTAAGATGTTTCAATCATAAATCTATATACGAATCTACTCACACAAGTATATAGATTAACATATTTGAATATGATGCATTGAAATCTTACCAATCTCAGCTTTCTCCTTTTTCACAACTTTGAGGAAAAACTTCTTTTCTCCTTCGATCCAGCGATTCAACCTCTCGTTCCCAACTATGTTGTTCTTCTCCACTCTACGAACAACTTTGATGAAATAAGCTTTTCTCCAATCTCAAGGGAAGGTGTTGATAGTCTAGAGAGGGAAGTTAGGGCACTTTACTTTCAAAAAATGGAAAGGTTTATGTTTTTTCGAAATCTGCAGCCAGCAGCCCTGTTTTATAGAAATTGCCTTGATGAGATCGATCTCCCTAGGTCAAGGATGATCTTCCTCTATTTTAAGTGTTGGCTCTACCGAGAGGGGGGGTGAATCGGTTTTCTAACAACTATGGCAGATTTTAAATTAATCACAATTTAAACACAAATGATAATGAATAAAACAGTGCAATATAACAATTTAATGCAGAGAGAAGGGAAGAGAAACAAACACAGTCACTTATAGAGGTTCGGCCAACTCTTGCCTACGTCCTCTCTCCTTGACCTTCTTGTCAAGTGCTTTCTTTCTCTCTTTCAATAGAGCTTACAAATTTCCTTTTACAGGTTAAGGAATAACCTCACTACCTTTGGCAATACAGAAAAAGTATTCAGCCTCTTACAATATACTCTCACTGAGGAACAATCCTCTTCTCTTTTAAGATAAGACTGAATACAATTTAATGCTTTAAAGTGGTAGGACAAGTGTAGCTATTTTGCACTTAAGCTTTTACAATGATTCTCAATGAATGAGCAATAGGGACACAAAGAATGAAAGAATTAAAGCTTGAGAATGTTTGAAATATGCAGCAATAGTGTCTCTCTTCTCTTTGTCTTGGTTAAATACTGAAGGATGGGTAGTTGGAGCATTAAATGCTATTCTTCCCGTTGTGTTTTTGCAGAAACTAGCCGTTGGGTGCCTCCAGTAGAGTGCCAGATCGATCTGCCTTCTTGGCCAGATCGATCTCTTAGTTATAAATCCTGCAAGATTGAAGCACAAATACACAAGGAGATCGATCTCATAGGTTATCAGATCGATCTGTTAGTTTAAAAGTAATGAGGCAGATCGATCTGTCGAATAGGAAGATCGATCTCCTTAACTCTCTGTTTGAAGCAAGATCGATCTCTCAACAACACAGATCGATCTCTTTAGCTCTCTGACTTTGAGGAGATCGATCTCTTCCTTACCAGATCGATCTCTCAACTTTAGCATTAGCCAGATCGATCTCTTAACCCTTGTAGATCGATCTCATTTTACCTTAATCTCTTTACTACGTTATAAGGCTAGACAGATCGATCTCTTACTTCATGAGATCGATCTCTCATCAATTAAAAACCCAGGAGATCGATCTCTCATACCCCAGATCGATCTCTCATCAGCAGAACTCTAAGTTCTGGTACTAATCACTTCTAAACATGTTTGTATATCATCTTAACATTGTTGAATTAACTTGTTTTGTCATTTCAAAATACATTAACTCAACATTAAGCCTTTCAGAATGCCTTTTTTAATCATATGAGATCGATTTGTCGAGGCATGAGATCGATTTGTTCTTTGTTATGAGATCGATCTGCTCTAGGGGATGAGATCGATCTTCTCCAAGCAGAGAGCTAAATAGATCGATCTGGCACAAGGATGAGATCGATCTGCTCATGGCCGAGAGCTAAGGAAATCGATCTGTTTGCATTGAGGATCAATCTCCTCATTCCAGAACACTTCATTCTCTTCGTTTTGGCCCTTGAGATCAATCTCCCTTGCATTGAGATCGATCTCCTCTTGTTCTGCAGCACACTTAGCTGCATCTTTCCCAATTTCTACAAAATACTTGCATTAAATTTGCTGCACTACTCATTTTAAGTTCCAATCACATTCATCACTTACAAAAGTCCATTTCTTCATATTCATACATAATGAAACTTATGTGTACATTCCCAAACTCATATTACAAGGGTGTATATTAAATTTATAGAATTTACATTATTTATGCTTTACATAGCATGTACATGTATATACTTATGAATTCATAAGGTTTACATACCAAAAATATGAGTCTTACATAAACCGAGTGAGAGATGAGTTAATAGATTGGAGTTACCGCTAGAATTATTGAGTATCCACAGCGTCTTCCACACTCTAATGCTACTCAAGTACTATTCGAATCCGACGCCTATGATAAACTATTAGCCACTAGAGCTGAATGAGGATATGACCATGTGGGAAAAAGTCGATTTAGATACTGGATAGGAAGAAAAAAGGTATTGTGGTCCAAGGCGATTCTTTTGGTTAGGTTTTATGGCAGTATCACGCCTCAGAGGAGGCCACATGGGAATTAGAAATTTTAACACGAGAAGAATATCCACATATGTTTAAGGACTAATGTACTCCTAAAATTGGGGACCAAATTTCCTAAGGTGGGGAGAATGTAAATACTGTAAATTTTCAATATACTCGGTGTTAGCTATAAATAATACTTTAGGCAATTAAGATTAAGTATATGAGTATGGGTGAATTGATTTAAGTGAAAGTATTGGGCCAACATTATTTTTATATTACATGCAATATTTTATTTACTTCCCAAGACTTATGTATAGATATTTATTTGTGTACAAGGTGTACGAATATACACATGTATAATTGGAACTGAATGTACATGCTTACACATAAGTGTATATATAAATATATGCATACATGAGAGTAGATATATATATATACACACAAGACCGATAGAGACATTAGGTGAAAAGAAATTTATATGGTATAGATGTTTGTAAGTGGAATGGGTAAGGAAAATGAAAACGTGAATGTCACAACCCAAAAATCAGAGTAAATTTTTCATTTTTCTTTCATACTTACCTGTCCTCTGATCATGACCACACTCCACTAACGGTTGGGCTGTGTGTCAATGCCAGTCCCACCATTTATTCTCCATACAACTCAATTCCTTATTAAAGGAAAGGTAAACACATGAGTTTTTCACTAATTCTTTCACATTCATTTACAAGTGTTTACAGTGTCTATACATCCCCGAAAGTTACTTACAAACATATTACTATGCTATTCTTATTCAGATACCATATGTACAAGTGTATATACCTCAAAATGATGGGCAGCAACGGATATCAGGAATGCAGCTTTAGTCGCCTCAAAGTTAAATCTATGTAGGAAAATGAAAGGGATGAGCACACCAAGCTCAATAAGGTAATCCTACGAACACGTAGGTAACCATACAACCTACATGAACGTGGTGCCACGCATAAAACCACCCTTTCTCCACACAATTTGAAAATATACGTTCACGCATACCCATATGCCATACAATGAATGTCATGTAAAACCAGTTTACATCACGCATGAGTTTAAATAGCATGGAATTAACGTCATGCAAGTTTCAGTTTAAATCTCAGTTTCATTCTCATTAAAATCACATCTTAGTCAGGATCCAGCCCTGTCACGACCCAATTCCATTCTCTTTAACCGAAAATCACTAAATTTTTTTTACGTTTTACTATTACCTTACCCAATCGTGAACTAACTCACCACACACTGTTGGCTGTGAGTCAATAATAAACACCACATCTCATTCATTCTCAGTTAAATAAAACGATGTCATACATTTGCATTTAATCTTGTACTTATACAAAAGCATGTTTTACTGACATCTACATCCCCCATAATTACAACTCAAAGAACACTGTGCTTTTACATTGTTTAGATACAAAAAGAATCACTGTGTATATACCTCTAAGCGATGGAGATGCAGCGGAGTCCAAAATACCACGCCTCAGTCCTCACTGGGCTGCTATGCACGCTCTGTAGGGGGAAAAATAGAGAGGGATGAGCAACCACACGCTCAGTAAGGCAATAATGCAAGCATGGTAGATAACTACTCTATCTACATGCTGATAGTGTTATGCATAAATCATTTATGGTAGGAGTATGAGGAATAAAACTATGCCATATGAGTATACATATATATCATGTGTCAAAATCATGTACATTGGCATATCAAATATGGTAAAAAGAACATCATGTATAAATCATCTCATGCTCAATCTCATTTAAATTCATAAAAAGGGCAATTCATTAAGAAACCTCCTTTTTAAACCAACATCATAAACCTCTTTCTCAACACATAAATACCACCAAATCAATTCACAATCACAACCACATTTTCATTTCACAATTCACACATGTATATAAAAACTAGGCCACTATATCAAAAGTGACTATGTGGACCAACTACATCATAAATCATCCCAGACCACACGCGTCCAAGTGTGCGGGGTATCATACTGGCACGAAGATGGATTATCCCTCGCCAGACTTTCTCATCACTTAACCATCACACGGTACATCGTACTCCATGTGATATACACGGTACAGCGTACTCCGCAGACTTATATCGTGATTGGGGGTGCCATTCCTAGGTCTTACCTACCCCATACCAAGAGTTTTCCATATCCGTGAAGGAGAGCCTCCCTGCCGAACAGAGCCTCCCCGCCTAACAGAGCCTCCTTGCCTCCTCGGGCTTAAGGATGTTAGCTTAAGGATGTAGGGCTTAAGGATCCTTCCGTAAGAGAGCCTCCCCACCGAATAGAGCCTCCCGCCTAACAGAGCCTCCTCGCCTCCTCGGGCTTAAGGTTGTTGGCTTAAGGATGTAGGGTTTAAGGATCTTACAGTACCCATGTAGGAGAGCCTCCCTGCCTAACAGAGCCTCCCCGCCCCTCCAGGGCTTAAGGATGTTGACTTAAGGATCCCACCGTAAGAGAGCCTCCCCACCGAACAGAGCCTCCCCGCCTAACAGAGCCTCCCCGCCTCTTTGGGCTTAAGGATGTTAGCTTAAGGATGTAGGGCTTAAGGATCTTACCAACTTTCACAACCTTATATGTATCACAATGTGCAAACTTGTGCGAGCAAAGCTCTAGCACGACTCATGCATCCTCTCATAAAGAGAAGCATACGAGCATAGCTCTAGTACGGTTATACTCATAAGACAAACCACTCAAAAGCCACGTATGAGCAGAAGCTCCAGTACGATTTATAAACATCATCATAGTTTCCAAATTAAGGTGTGAGCTAAGCTCAAGCACGTATCACACAAGTGAAAACATAGAAATCCAGCACGAGCGAGGCTCTAGCGCGATTTATGTCATGCAAATACGATAGGTGGCTCATACACAATCAAACAATCCCGGCAACCGGGTTAGCACTTCACAAATGCTTTTCCACAACATCAATAAAACACTAGCCGACCCATCTACAAGCTTGCTTAAAACCAAGCAATTCCGTTTTGAAAAACATCAAAACATTAGATTTATGCAATTATTAGCCTTACTATCCCATTTCTTTACAATACCATTTCAATCACCAAATCTCATACAATTATTCACAGCTATTTTCGCATACCAAACAACCAATTTCTCAAACGTTCATGCATTTCATAAACACCCTATAATCCCACAAATTATGAGCAGCTACCTCTATATACTTACAGAATTCCCTTACCTGGAATCGCGATGCGTGATTCCACTTCCTTAAGCTGCTTACTCGTACGGTTCGATTCGTCTTCAACGAACTCTTCGGGACTGCACAAAATCGTATCCCGCATTATATTCGATCCATATAATATGACGTCGTGCGTTCACTATAGTCAATTCGACCTATAGTTTTCTATTAATGCTTATGAGGCCTCGTTTCATTACTTTATCCAAAACTCGAATCTATGGATTCTTTTAGGCCTATTAACTCATTCCAAATCGATATTAAATCGATATCAAGCTCATAATGTTCATATTTCATTGATTTCCTCACTATGGCATTTGTCAAGCATTTACATGCTCATTTTCATAATTTCACTTAAACCCACATTATAACTCCACATAACCATTCCAAATCACCCACATTACTCATCTAACAACTTATCATAACCTATAAACCACCAACTCCCCAAATCATACTTTCTCACACTAGAGGCATTCCATTTTCTAGGTTACATTAGTTTCTAACACAACCTAGGTGTTTCCATCCATACATACTCATGCCGAACAACTCCAAAATCAATTAAATAGACAATGTACTTGGATTGGAGTGTTAGAATCTTACCAAATATGATTTTTCTTCTTGCTCCAAATGTCAATGCCCTTATCTCCTTCAATACCCATAATGGGATTTTGGGTTCCAACTATGTTGTTCTCTTCCTCAAGATGAACAACTTAATGTCTAATGGTCTCCCCTCAATCCTTGTTGAAAATGGCTGATTTTAGAGAGAGAAAGTTAGGTTTTTGGGTTAGAAATGGAAGATTGGTGTTTTTCCCAAAATTTTTAGATTTTCAGCCCTCTTTATATAGAAATAGCTTGAGGAGATCGATCTGGTCCAAGAGGAGATCGATCTGGTCCCCTTAAATCTCTCATTTTCATGAAATTTTAAGCATGAGATCGATCTGTCGAAGCATGAGATCGATCTGGTCCTAAACAGAGAGCTAAGGAGATTGATCTGGGTTCTTGAGGATCGATCTTTTCATTACAGAATGCTTAGGAGATCGATCTACTCTATTCCATTGCCCAAATAAGAGCATTCTGGCTCTTCCAAATCGATCTCTCATCCTATGAGATCGATCTGGCCTTCATGTTTTCCAGATTTCCTGCAGTTTCCTTGCTGCAACTCATACTAACACATCCTTGATCTATTGCCATGGCCATTTTCTCATCCATCTACCTTTATAACTTGAAAATGACATCCATTCATACCTTATGCACATTGAAACTTGTGTGCATTCATTGTATGTCCAAAGGTATGCTACATAAAACCAAATGGAAGCATTTATATTCATGCAACTTCTTCCATTTACCACACCACCCATTTTGAGTTTCAATCACATCCATCACTTATAAGGACTCATTTCTTCATATTCAAACTCAATGGAACTTGTATGTACGTTACAAATCATATTACACATACATACATTGAATCCATGGACTTACATCGATCATACTTTACATTACAAGTCCATTCACATTCATTACACATTAAACTTTACATATACCGGGTCTCACAAGCCCCTCCCACTGGTGATCTAGACTCACACAAAAATCTACAAAACATGCTTCTCAAAACATTAATTTATAACATGCGAGACTAGGCAATATATATATCTTAGGCAAATAACCAGGACTATGGCCATATCCTCATGATCCCAGGCTACACGAATCCTATGTGTGGGGTATCACCACTATCAGGAACCGCCACGGGAGGTGGGTCAAATCTAACTCGTTGGTTTAACCCGATCACTTAACAATCACGTCCATAGATGGCATATCATCAATCACAGCATGGTACATCGTACTCCATGGACCCACATCTCATATCAATAATCGAGACTGTCTCAAAACGCACTTGTGAGCATATTTAATTGGCATGACACACAGTCTACCCGAAGCTCCAAGCACGGCTCATCGCATGTCTCAAATCAAAATGCACGTATGAGCCTATTTAATCGGTGTAACACTCAGTATACCCGAAGCTCCACTCACGACTATAGTTCCATCATGAAAACCAGTGCGAGTAATGCTCTAGCACTCTATCAAAATCAAGGAAGTCTAGTGCGAGCTAAGCTCCAGCACTTTGTCACGAAATCATGTGAAAATCTGGTGCGAGTTAGGCTCTAGCACCAATGCATGTAAAACTCTAGTGCGAGCCCCTACTCCGGCACTAATGCATGCATCACAGAAATCAAAACTCGTGCGAGCTGAGCTCTAGCACGTCACATTTTCATAAAATCACGTAGGCGGCTCTGTTATCCCAAAACAATTTCCAAAAGAAATCACATTGTTGAAATCATGAGATGCTGTGAATTTTATTTAAAAGTTAGCCAACCTACCCATGCAGGTGTCAAACCACCTCAAAACAGGCAAGAACCACTTGTTCTTGCTTCTCGTGACTTTTCCTAAATTTAGAAATCTTACCCTTCACAGGGGTATTTTGGTCATTTACCCATCCGAGCACCAAAAATTTTTATCTGAAATATAGACCCTTTAGACTGTTTAAGAGACTGTAAATGCAGTCGAAATTGCGTAAAACTAACTCTAAGAGTCCGTAAAATTCCCTTACCTGGAATCTCTTCGTAAGCTTATCTTTTTTTTTTCCACCAATACCGTATCACTCGATCCGATACTCTCACAGTCAATTCTGCGGAGCTGCACATAACCAAATCTCAGGTTAATTACTGTGAGTTCAACTATGTTTCAATCTTACTGGGCTTTATTTACATTATTAGGCCCATTCACACTTAATTGGGCTCATTTAATTCTTAATGGGTCCTACTCCATTTTAAGCCCATTTTTCACTTATTAATTACCTTCATTAGGGTCTATTGGCTCATTGGGCCTATCAATACCTATTGGGTTTTGTTCCAAACTCTTTGGATAACCCCGTATATCATTTACGACAATTAATTCAAAATCTAAATATAATTTATTTTATGCAGAATTTAATCCGAAATCCGTAAAATAAATTCCAATTGCGCATTAATCATACGATTATCGTAAATGAGCTTTACTTATCCGAAATTATGTGATAGTGTGCAAATCGGAGTTCGATTGGGCTCACGTACGCGATTTATTGTCGAACTGCATAATTTTATATTTAATTTTGGGTTAATTTTCAATCAAGTATAATTTTAAATAAATTTCTCGGAATCAATTCAATCAATTTTGGACCGCTTACCGACTTACCCGTAATCTGAGGTATCCCCGAGAATTTTCCTCTTATTTTTCCCTTTTTCCTTTTTCTTTTTCTTTTCTTTTTCTTTTTCCTTTTTTTCTTTTCGTTTTCCTTTCCTTCCATTTCCAGCTACGGTGCCGTTTTGGCTCTCTTCAGTGTCGTCGGCGTTCCCGACCATTTCGTCGACCGCTACCAATACCAAAAGAAGCGCCTCGGCTAGGGGGTGACTCGGCTGGGGTTGATTGGAGATAAATCACTGTGGATCGCCGACAATCAACTCGGTTTCCTCTCAATCTTCTCTCTCTAAGTTTGCCAAAATTTGACGCCGTTCTCGCCCGTGGGCGGTACCAGCAGGCTCGCCCAGTGGTCCTCTCTGTTCTCCAACCCTCACCTGGCCTTGTTGGTCGCTGATTGAGGGCATCTCCCTCGGCTTGTTCGTCTTCAGGCTTCTTCCCTCTTTCACGATTTTTGCGATTTCTGCTTCTCTTTTTTTATTAGTATTTTAAATCAATTAAAATACATTAAAACCCTAAAATATCTAAAAAATCCTATTTAATTCATTTAATCAATAAATAAATTTATCTGTCTTATTTCATCTTTTCGGTATATTTTTTCAATATTTTTGGGATAATTTTCTGAGGTGAAAATTTCGATTAATTCCAATAAATTCATATCTTGATTAAATTGGACTCGAAATTAATATTTTCCTTGTTATTGATAAAGATTTCTCAATTCCATTTTTTTAATGAAATTTTCTTATCGAATTTATACTGAATTTTGATCTTTTGACCGTTTTACCCTTGCATGTGTTCGGGACCAAATTGAACCGACTCTCCTTCTTGAACCCACTATCTTTCCTTATCTTAAGTCCTTATCTTCTGTCAACAAGCTTCTAATCCCTTTCTTTTGGCCTGTGGCCATCTCGGCCCTTATTTTGCTATTACATACATTTTCATGCACATTCATCCATTTCCTTTACAATTTAAATCAGTAAAAACTCTTCTTATGATTCATTAATATGTGGAAAAATGTACATCACATGATTCATAAGGAAAATCATCCAAAACATCATCAAAAGTAGCACAAAAGTAGGGCTTATAGTGAAGGAATGAAGAAAATTGAAGCCAGAAGGAAATGAGAAGTTTGAATATAACCAGGACATGGTAAAGGAAGAAAGAATACTGAAGCAATCCACCAAACCCCCTGCACGCACCCAGTTTCTGTGCACCTACTAGCCTCAGGAAATGCCTGGTAGTAGGAAGGTTGGTGACTGACGAAGGAGAGGGCAGGACAATGGACAATATACATGTACGATGCACAGGAGCTTCAAGAGATAAAACGAGGGAAGGCAGATGGAGCCATGGGAAAACTTATGTTTAGGACGTGTGAAGCTTGATAGTGAATGGAAGCAGAGACTATGAGCATCGAAGCCATATGTGTAAGTCTGCTATAGACACAAAACTAAGCTCTTATATTCTGCCTTTTCTTTGCTCCTGGCCACGGTACAACATCATCGTCTTCGCATCACCCGAGCTCTGCCCTGACTTGGCTACCTTGTGAAAATCCTAAAATTTGCTTATGTTGCTGTACAACGCACCAAGCTTCCTGTTATTGCACTTACCTAGTGCACCATCAAGCTACCGTTGTTCCTTCATGATTTTTACATCGCGCCTTGCTACTCTGGGTCCCTACTGTTTCCTCTTCTCGTTGTAACCAAAATTGAACTGAAAGTAGAGTTTCATGGTGATAGTAGTAACCAAAAGCTACTACTGTATGGCGAGCCTTGAAACAGAACCATGTGAGTTACCAGAATTGGAGAAGTGCAGCAGAACTAATAACAGTCTGAATCTCGAAAGTAATCCTAAACAGAACCGTGATCGAGAGTGGCAGCAAATTGTTGGAACCGAAAGCTACTTTCATCCCTTTCCTCAGTACTGAAACAGAATGGAAAAACTAGAAGAGAGCTAGAGTCGGGAAGCCCTGGGTAGTGACAGAACAGAGAAGGAGAGGCACGAACCGGAGCTGAAATAGAGATGAACAGGGATGTTGGAAACAGTGGCAGCAGGAGGACGTCGGAGCTGGCTGACATCGTGAGGAAGGTGGCTGGAAAATGATGATGATAATGGTGACGATTGAGGGAAGAACGAAGAGATGGAGAAAATTGGAGAAGACGCCATGAACAGTAGATGGGAGGAAGAAGAAAGGAAAAATAAGGTTGGCGGGAAAAAGAAAAATAATTTGAAAAGAAGAAGAAGAAGAAGAAGAAAAAGAAAAACAAAGGGGATGTTTATTTATTTTTATATATATATTATTATTGTGAATACATGTATATATATATATAATAAAATTTAAGTTAGATCAGAGTACACAAGGAAACTGAGAAATTCGAGGGATAGACTATTCGAAAATATTATTGCAATTACTGGTACGAAATTTTGGTGAAATAAAATCGAGTGGACCAGACCCGTCGACTCGCAACGTCGAGGCAATCGAGGATTACAGACAGTTACTGAGATAAGGAATTTATGCAAGTTTTAGAGATAACTATACATATTTTATGATTTTGAGTAGCTAAATATATACCGTAGCGATAAAAAACCCATATTACCCCTATATATAGACTGAATTGAACTGAAAAGTGTTGAAAAATTCATAATTGCATAAATTGCATGTTTCACTGTTTTCATCGTTGAAATACTATTTCCAACAGTATATGGATCGATTGGCTATTGTTTTTACTATTTGCATAAAATAACACTTTTTATGAAGTTAAGTGTACTTGTGTGGGAGAAATTCCATGGGTGACCTCTCGGGAAGTCTCCACTCACATATCGTTTATGCATTTTTTCATACAGAACATTGATTTCTATATTAATTTTGAAAGAATTGAACCACCTATCCAATTTTCGAATGAAATTGTACTAAGCACATACTGACTGTATCGCACGGACTGACTCGCACTGACTAGATGTGCTAGAGCGCATGCTGACTGTGTGTCGTACGGTCTGACTTGCACGGTGCACTGACGAGTCGTGCTTGAGTAGGTGCAGACTGTGTCGCATGGTCTGACTCGCACTAGATTTTAAAATGATATAAGAGTAAAACTATGCTGGAGCCATCATGCATTGCTATGTGATCTTGTACTGACCTAGTCGCACTATATTTTGAGACAAGGTGCTGGTTGATATTGATGCTGGGGGGTAAATCCTTGAGACTACTCGGTACCCTCAGTCATATTGTATTGTATCAGGATCCACAGAATACATTATACTGTGTGGATGCACATGGAGTATGTTACACCATGTATTGAGTCTTAGGACCACTGAACTGAACGATATTGTATCGATTGGTCGACGGGTTAGACTGACCCATCCCCCTGAGGTGTATGACACTCGCGCACTCTTGGCTCGTAAGGCGTGGGGTCACTGACTATGGCCATATGTCGACTGTACTGTTATTGATTGAATCCTACTATTATTGATTGAATCTCAGCCTAGTCTCAACGAACTGAATTGTTTATTGAAAGAAAAGTGAATTGAACCGTTTACTGATTGAATGAATCATTTTAAAGAAACGAATTCAAGTGTTTTACTGCATTGATTGAACAGTAAATGGTTTCATCGTATCGACTATATTTGTAAGACCTGTGAATTTTGTGTACTTTAACTATGAGATTTATAGTTTGGAGAATGTATTTATGTTATATCGATGTACACACAAGTTTTAAATATCATGAAGCATATGAAGATGAAGTTTTTAAGTCTTAAATGTGTATGGATTGAAATATGGACTATGGAGTAGATTGTGGTAAGTCTGCATTGAGTTTCCTGTAAATTTATGCAGCAGTAGTAGAATCTGTGAAGGCCTGATCGATCTACAAGGGAAGAGAGATCGATCTCATGGCTCCAGAATGTAGAAAATGTGCAAAAGGAGACAGGCAAATCGATCTCCTATCGCTTCTGCCTAGCAAGATTGATCTTGTCGCAAGAGCAGATCGATCTCCTTAAGTCTCGACTTGGAAGAGATTGATCCCTACACTCTGCCAGATCGATCCCTACTTAGAAGAACATATCGATCTCTACCCTCGGCTAGATCGATCTCGTAGTTATTAATGGAGCAGTTGGAGCAGTTGAATCAAGTAGAGATCGATCTCTATTAATGCCAAATCGATCTCATACGCTCTGCCTATGTAAGAATCATGAGATTTTACCTGAAAATCGAGCCTCTCTCACCTACAAACCCCAACATTCACCATTTTCAACCAAACCAAGCTTTCTCTCTCTCAGCTTCACCATATTCTGGACAGAATTAGACACAAGGGTAAGAGAGAAAGTTGTTCCTCTTAGTAAAGGAAACAACATACTAGAAAATCAATGATTAGATTGAAACAAAGGAAAGGAAAGCATTCTACAAGTTTGGGCAAGAGGAGACAAGCTAGGTGAGCTCACAAAACCCTTGTTTTCTTAAGTAGTATCATTCTATATATTAGTGAATGGACATATATATATATATGAATATATATTTAGTTGGAAATGTCTAAGTCATGAGGAAACAACCAAGTAGTATAGTTGGAAAATGAAATATAGATATCTTGTGATGGTTACGAGCTAGCTGTGGTGATGATAAAGATGTAGGAGAAGTTTTGAGACAATGTATGTGTTTAAGAGTGGTAGCCTGGATATAGTATAGGTATAGGTATAAGTGAGGTGAAAAGAGAAATGAGAATGATGGATATTGACAATTTGATAATGTTTGGACAGCTCGAGAATCTAACATGGGAAACGAGGCTAGTCTGAAGATCGAAGGATATTGTACCACTCAAGGTGCAAGAGGTAAGGGAAATAAACTGTTTGTGCTTATGAGTTTTTGAATGATTGAAAACATTTTGATAGCATGGAAAAGGTTTAATGAAATGAGCATGTTTATGAGAAATGAGATGATTTGATGCTTTGATGAACGAGTGAGTGTTTTGCCGGTTTGAGCCCAATTTTGATGAGTTTTGTGTAACTCTGAATATATTATTTTATAACTGAAATGAGTTTTGTAATAACCGCTATGGGCTCTACATGAAGGTAAAACAGTTTTAATACAACAATGGCATATTTCACTGAAACTAAGGCTTGTCATGAGATGCACATCGATACTTTGCTTTGACAGCATTGAGTGACCTTTCTCTAGTAGCATGTAAGACCAATACCTCCGTTCTGGTAACAAGAGATGACCCCGCTTTGGTAGCGATGGGTGACCTTGCTTTAATAGCATGTAAGACCGAGCCTTGCTTTGAATAGCATGTAAGACTGCAGTTGTACGACTCTGATCAAGTTTGCAATGAATCATGGCCATGTATTGCTGTCGATGCTTCCCTCTGTTGAGGATGTCCGCCTAGGGGATGATTTGATTGATGTGTGTGGCTATGACGAGGATTTCATCTAAGTTTTTATTAAATGCCTAGTCTCAATTTCTTTGATGAATGATGTGTTTTACAACTGTGATTCATATCACGTAATGAGATTTGATTTTATGATGATTTGTGATCTTTAACGCGTGAATTATGCCAATGCCATTGTTTCTACCATTATTTCTATAACGTTTTTACATGTTTGAATATTTCCATCATATTGTGCCGTGATGATGATTTTACAAATTTCCCTCATCCTCCTTACTGAGCATTTTGAGTGTCTTGATGTATTCGAAGTCTCAGGAGGAGCATGAACAGCACCTGAGGATTGTATTATAGACCCTCCGAGAGAAGGAGTTGTAAGCTAAACTCAGTAAGTGTAACTTCTAGTTGATAGAGATCTCAGTTTGGGGACACATTGTGTCGAAGGATGGAGTATGTCACGACCCCTTTTCGCGACTAACCACACTACTACTAGTTGGGCTGTGAGTCAATATTAGTTACCTCCTTCTCATCCATTTAATCATTTCTTATCAAAGTTACATAAAATAATATAAAAATTGTGCTTTTTTTTTTAACAAAGTCATCTACATCAGTTTCTGTTATACACATCCCCTAAATACAAAAGATAACATCACTGTGCATTACTAAACATATACAAAATTCGTATGTGTATACCTCTATACTGCTAGAGGACTAGAGAGTACGGTAGTAGGAATAAATGCAGCGGACACACTCTAATGCACAGAATCTGTAGAGGGGGATAAATAAGGGGGTGAGCTAACACGCTCAGTAAGGAAAATATGAAAGCAAGTAGATAACTACACTATCTACAATGTTTAAAATACATATTTATTTTCCTTATAAAACAATATGCATTCATTTAAAATAGCATCTATCTGTGTGAAATCATTAATTTGCTAGATTGCTATATGCATCGTTATTTTAATCACATAACACACATTTCGAAAACCATTTTCACATAGCAAAGCATTATACGTGAGACTAGGCTGGGATGTAATATCAAGTTTCAAGGGACATATGGCCATAGTCACTGGATTCCAGCCAATCACGAATCAGGTGTGTGAGAATCCCATGCTTAGGAGGCGGGTCAACCATCCCATCAGCCCACTAAAATCACTAAGATATCACGGTACATAGTACTTTGTGGTTTATCTCATGGTACAACGTAGTCCGTGGACCCTCATATATTGTGATATATAGCTGAGGGGACCAAGTAATCTCGAGGTCTACCATCTCAGAGTCACTATCATCCTTTACCATATCTCAAAATCGCGTGCGAGCAAGTCAGTGCAAGAACACCTAGCAATACACGATGTCTCCAACACGGGGTTTCTCATTACACAGCAAAATTCATAAAACCACATGTGAGCAGGTCAGTGTAAGAACACTTAGCAATACACGACAACTTCAACAAGATTTTATTTGAAAAAATCATAAGTTTAGGAATTCATCAGCGAGCAGGTTAGAGTAAGAACACTTAGCAATACCTAACGACTCTAGCATGAATTCAAAACCCAGTGCGAGCTCTTTAGTGTCTCACTCAGCTTACACATAGCTTTAGCACCGCTTTCATTCTCAAATTCAGTTTAAAACTAAGTGCGAGCAAATCAGATAACCAATAATACCACATTGGCTCTAGCACCTTTTTACACAAAAAATCGATAAATGACTCACTTCTGGTGAAAACGGTACTCAAAATCGAGTTCAGCATAAAAAATGGTGCAAAATAGAACAATAGCGGTAATTTCCCGATGGTCACCCATCATGAAATTTCTCCCACTCAAGCATGCTTAACTTTGAAAAACGTACAATTTAATGTAGACACTAAAATCTTGAGCCAGTCTATCATTCTACACTTGCAAAACAACTTTTCACGATAAAGATACCAAAAGCATGCACTTTATGCATTTATTCCTTTTTCAATAAATTTACATTATAACTTCATCTGTAAATCTAATTTGGTTTTCATGTAGATATTTAAATATCTATATACTCTACAGTATTTATTTACATGTAGAAGGTAAGAAATATACGTATAGCTATCTCTAATAGCTAGCATAAATCCCTTACCTTGAATCACGTGGAATCACGTTTCTTTATTTTCTACTTCTCACAATTCGGTCTATTTGGTTCCAAATATATCGCCGGGATACTTATTTTTCACTTTTAAAAAATTAATTTAACATATTGGGCCCAATTACTCATATTGGGGCCAATTACTCTTTAATGAGATTCATCCTAATATCATGTCATTTTAAGCCTTTTCTAGTCTTTCGGATCGTCCACTATATCAATTACGATCGTCGATTTTCAATTCCACAAATACAGTAATTTATACAAAATTAATCCGTAACTTATGCGATCAATTTCTAATTCACATATGATTAATTCCAATTTCACATAAATATACAAGTTATAGTATGTGAGGATCACTTACCTGACTTTTCTTAATGGCACATAAATCGAGGCTCGCTTGAACTCGTGTTTGTCGCCTACCGTCGCGCGGTCTACTAATGTGTCGGGGCGACACAAAATTTTTTCCAATTTTTTTCTCTCTCCTACTGAACCGGTTCAATCCGATTCTGCCCCTTTTAAATTGAACCAGTCTGAACTAGTTCAGGGCAGATTTTAGCCATTGCCAGTGTTTTCGACCAATCCTCAGGGTGGTTCTACCACCGTTCAATGTGCCTTGGCCTGAGGAGGCTTCGGTTAGCTTGGCTCGGGCCAAATTGATGCCAGTACCGATGAATCCCCCTTTCTCTCCCGTGGCCTTCTCCTCGTCGATCTGCCTTCTTCGACAGTTTTCACGGTGCGTGACGGCTCCTCGATGTCTCTTAGGTGCCGGTCGTCACCCGTCAATCATCTCGTGCCCTCTTGTGCTGCCTATTGCTAGTCGGAGGTGAGTGCACAGTGATCGGGTCTGGTTCTCCATTGTTTTCGCGATTTTCAACTTCTTTCTCTATTTTTTCTTTTTTTTTCTAGATTTCTTTCTTTCTCTTTTTTCCCTTTATTTGTATTATATTATACTTCAATAGAATATAATACCCACATATAATTAAAATATCTCTTAATATAATATTATTATAATAATATTTTATATTATTATAATAATATTATATTCCCGTAATGTATTTTATACATTAATGTCCACACACCTATGTACATATATTTTATTTAATTTTGCTTTGAAAAACATATATATGTATGTAAGACCTGTAATTGTATAAGTAATCTTTATGACTTTGTGACGTACAGACGAATCACAAATTATATAAATTATGAGGAATGGATGTTTTAAAGTTGTAAATGTGTATGAAATGAAAAATAGATGGTTAAGTGAATTAAATACCAATGTAACAGTGAATTGGGATGAAAAGTGAAGCAGAACTGCTTTAAGAAAGGAGCAAATCAATCTCCTTGGCAATACAGATTGATTTCCTTAAGGCTCGAGTTGCGATAGATTGATCTCATTGTAAGGCCAGATCGATCTCCTTAAGGTTTTGAGTTGTGCAGATCGAACTCATGCTTAGGGGTAGATCGATCTCATTAGGCCTGAACGGTCAGTTTCGAGAAGAAAAATGCAGGGAAGATCGATCTCATGTGGATAGCAAATCAATCACATAGAGCCAATTCTATAAATACTGGACCTCTGCAACCTCTGTTTCACGAGAAACACTATTCCATTCAAGAACCAAAACAAAACCTAAGATTTCAATACTAGAAAACTTCAGTTTCCAATCAGTTTTGAGTAAGATATAGTTAGGCAAAGTTGGTCTTAGTGAAGAGGAGAACAACATACTTGGAAACAAGAAGTTGGAATCAATGATTGAAAGAACTAAGAGGATTTCAACAAAATTTAGAGAAAAAGAGGAAAATTTCAGCTAGGTAAGATTTAATGCACCAAATTGATATATGTTAAACTAGGTGTATTGATGAGTTAATTGGTATATGTATGAATTGTTGAAAATGAAAGGATTATGAAAAAAGAGCATGACCTAACTATTGGCATGGAAGTGAGAAAATGATGAGGGAATGATGTTGTCATAAAATTAAGGATGGAATATGCATGTATGGATGATTATAAGTTAGTTTTGTGAGATGTATAAATTTGAAATAAGGAGAAATGAAGATAGATACATGGAAAATATGGTATGACACCATAATGGGAGAAAGTGATGAAATCTATGTATTGAATTTAGATTTGACAAATGAAACAAGTATAATACAATATACTAATGTAAATACGTATAACAGCTTCAGAAATCACCTTGAAAGCTGATCGGACTACTAGAGTGAGTAGTTTCGAGGAAGAGAGGTCACGTGACGTGATCTAAGGTAAAGGAATTTCGTGAGTAGCTAAAGATAGCTACACGTATTTTGAATAGAATTTCGATATTATATTCTATATGAATTCTTTTGAATAGGAATGCTGTTGTGAAAAGGACTAATGAGGATAAGTGTGTTTTATCCAAAAAATAGGGTGAAAAGACCTTAGAAGCATGTTGTGATTGAGATTCATGATTTGCATGATAGAATGGCTAATGTTTTCATGTTTATGCAAAAACACCACATTTGAGTGCTTATTTGATTTGAATTGGGTGAATTATGATTTGAACAGACATCTATCTGGTTTTGTGTGAAAACCGTAAGTGCTAGAAAATACTCACACTATATTTTGAGATATGCATCACATGTACTTGAGAATATAATCGTACTACATTTTAATGCGATTTATGCATGTTAGAGTACTGGGAGCATTGCTCATACTCGAAATTGTGATTAATGCTTTATAGAGTATTGGGAGCTATGCTCATACTCAGTTTTTACATGATAGAGTACTGGGAGCTTAGTTTGTACTCAGTTTTCATTGATTATACATTATAGAGTATTGAGAGCTCTGCTCATACTCGTGTTTTTACATGACATAGTGCTGGGAGCATTGCTCGCACTAGAGTTGTAACATTGTGATACAATCATGTTATGAGTTTACTCGCACGTACCAATTTTGAAAAGAGTATGAAACAGTCGTGTTGGGACCCTGTGTTGACTGTGTGTTGCACTGATTATAGGCTCACACGTGCATTATTTGAGATATGGCTGAAGGCTATCGAATTAACCCATGGTAGGTGGACTAAGACTCATGGCGAGCATCCCGACTATAAGGTATATCCAAGGTATGAGGACTAAGACTCATGGCAAGCATCGCACATTGAGATAGGGTCCATGAAGTACTGTGTACCGTGTATGTCACATGGAGTACGCTGTAACGTGAGTACTTGAATGTACTTGGATAGGACTAGTTAGCAGTGGGAGCGGGATCCAATGGGATTTGGTGTGCTTCGGGATTAGGTCCTCAGATTTAAAGCTGACAGTAGAGATTCAACCCACCTCCCGTTACAACAATTGTGAGACCCGGCACACAGAGTACTGTGTGGCCTGGGATCACGAAAAATGAGTTATGATCATACACTCGGAACATGTAGTCGCCTATCTCAGTTTTCTTTTCATGCAATGTGAATAAATATTTCTTGATTGAATTATCACACGATTTTATGATATGAACATGTGAATTTGTGAGTTGTGAAAGGGTGACCCGAGGGATTGGTAAGGCCCAGTTTTCCATGTTTTTAAACATGATGAAATGCCATATTATTTGATTTAAATGAATGACATGATAAATGTGATTTGTGTGAAATTACATAAGAAGGCAGTGTTATGCATAAAATACTGAGGTTGTTAAACCAACATATTTCCAGTTTTATAACTGATGTTTTTTATCTATATATATATTGCATAAAGCTTTGAGAGAGATGCATGCTTTAGAATACGAATGAATAACGAAATGATTTCAAGGTAGAAACATGGTATTTTGTAGATAGTGTGGTTATCTGCTTGCTTGCCTGATTTCCTTACTGAGCTGTGAGCTCACCCCCTTATTATTTCCCTATTTTTGAGCATCCACAGTAGGTGGACACGGCTGAAGATTTGTAGACTTTGATCCGCTGCCTATTCATCTTATGAGAGGTATACACACTTGAAATTTTGTACTGAGCATTGTAAAAGCATAGTTATGTAGGCTAATGTACGGTTGGGATGTATATGTACAAATAATTGTATTTACATACAAGAGTTTATATTATAAAAAAAGGATATTAAATTCTATGTTCGTTGTGAACAAGTGTGAATTGGTGACTAATATCGAATCACAGCCCAACGTTTGATGTGAGTGATGACAGAAGGAAAAGTAAGTAAATTACGAAAAATTTGTGGTGATTTTGGCAGGTCATGTGTGAGTGAAGGGCATGACAGAATGGTATCAAAGCAGTGTTGGTTTGATGTGAATCGATATTAGTAATTTGGAAAATATACATCCCTATAGTACTGTGCTTTGTTTAGTTACAATTATGTATACGAGATGGAATTTGACTAATTAATGGTTATAAATGTAGGGATTTAGCTACTATGTTTAATACTCGCTATGGTTGAGGGGATAGAGGTAGGGCTCGAGGCCGTAGAGGTAGGCCAAAGACCTAAGATGAGGCTACAGGTCCTACTAAGGTACCAGAGAGTACTGAGGCACATTTCGAGAGATTAGAGCGTCGTCTTGAGACTATAGTGGAGATACTGGCACAAACTATGCTAGGAGGATAGGGACAGGATGCAGAGATTGCATCGGAAGAGGCAGCTGCACCTGACACACCTACACCCCTGCCAGTTCAGGATACACCATCTCATGTTGCTCCACAATAGGGCGGTAATGTTTTGGGGTACGGTTGTGATCTGGATAGACTCCGACAATTCCAAAAACTTGGACCACCTCCAACTTTTTGTGGGGTTAAGGACCTAGTGTTGGCGGAGGAGTTGATAGGAGAAATGAAGAAGTTGTACAGATTCTTTGAGTGTACGACTTCAGAGATGGTAGCATTTGCTACGTTCCTACTGAAGGGAACAACGAGCATTGGTGGAAGTCCACCCGACCCATATTGAGAGCCCGATATATAGAGATTAGTTGGGAGATATTTTTGGATGCTTTCAAGAGGCAGTTTGTTCCAGATACGGCTCAGTGGAGGCTACAAGCCGAATTTTTAGGGTTAAGCCAGGGGAGTCATTCAATGGATGAGTATGAGACTAGATTCTTATCCCTGGGAAGGTATGACCCTAACACTATGAGTAGCGAGACCCAGAAGGTCCGTAGGTTTATCGATAGACTGAGGCCAGTATTACGGTCTTAACTGGTTCCATTTGACATCTCTACCTACGATGAGACAGTGCGCAGGGCACAGCTCTGTGAACAAGATTATGAGAGGAATGTCTCAGAGTTCAAGACAGTCGAAAAGGGTAGAGATAGAGATAGGAAGAGGATAGTGAGTGACAGTGCTCGAGGTTTTAGATATTGAGGAGGGAGGAGACTCTTTGGTAAGAGACCAAAGATCGAGAAAGTACAAGAGAAGATTGTTAGATCTCCTGCATACCCGGTTATAGCTCCAGCTAGAGGAGTAGTGATTGGAGGATCGAGGCCTACTACTGAGCAGTACAGTCGATGTGGTAGATTCCATAGAGGTAGACCTTGTCCTGTTTCTAGTGGATTATGCTTCAGATGTGGGAAGCCAGGACACATGACCAGAGTTTACCAAGAGGTTATAGACATTGCCCCATAGAAGGGTAAGGAGCCTGAGAGAGCTCCAGCTGATATGTCTGCTCCGAGGAGGAGAGCGATAGCAGAGGAGAAAGGGAAGCAAGTAATTTGTCATAACCCAAAATTACCAAAAAAATCACTACAAATTTTTTTCTTCATTTTTTTGTTTGTTATTTAATTCTTACCTTTCTCTCATCGTGACCATCCTACCAACAGTTGGGCTATGATTTGGTGTTAGTCCCCTCACACTACTTATCATTCCATTTTCATGTTACATTTACACATTAGGATTTTTCTATCCTTTGACTTTAACTAATACGTTCACAATTGCATTTACATAACCTTACATCCTCGATGTCATATACGTTTACAGTACTATGCATTTACATATTTAGATACAAAACCATACAAGTGTGTATATCTTTTCTCGATGGGAAACAACGGATAATAGGAATGCACGATCACTGCCGCTTTCTATCCACTGAAAGTACACTGTAGATGGGGAAAATAAGGGGGGTAAGCAACCACATGCTCAGTAAGTCAATTATGCAAGTAAGTAGATAGCTGCACTATCTACATGCTCATAATGTCATGCCCTTAAATCCATTTCTTTTTGTTTAAAGCTCACGCACGAAATCATGCACACATCAATGTCATATTTTATAAAAGCTGTTCGTGCTTATGGAAATCATGCAACTCATGCCTCAATGGAATTTCATGTAAAATCATAAAACGCATGAATTAAATTAAAATCATGCTTTTGCAATCGAGTTCCCATAGCTTCCTAAAAAACGTTCCCAGAAGTGGAAAGTGAAGCAAAAATCCCTATTTGATATCATGCTCCCTGGGATGCTACATAATGTTTCACAATTTTCCGTACATATAAATCTGCCTACACACTTAGAGTATCTGGAGATTTCATAACCGAAAGGTGGGTAGACTTAGTTAATCTATCGACTATCACCTAGATAGCCTTGTGATTCCTACGGTCCTCTATAACCCATCACGATATCCATGGAGTACTCCCATTTTTATGTCGATATAGGTAGAGGCTGCAATAACCTTGCAAATTTCTATTGCTCTACCTTAATCTGCTGACATACGAGACACTTATCCACAATCTCTACAATGTCTCTTTTCATATCTGATCACCAATACCCTTTTCAGAGATTTTGATATATTTATTACTTCTCGGATGCACTGTATATCTCGAAGAGTGAGCTTCTGACAATAACATTATCTCATCAACTGTGGTCCTAGATAGCACTTATACTGTCTCTGAACCTCAGTAAGCCATCATTATTCACTGTGAACTCTGTCACTATACCCATCTGAATCTGACCCACTCTATCGACACCCTGTTGATAATCACGCTAAGCTTGTCAAATCCGATCACTCAAATCTGGTTCTAATCTCAGGCTAGCTATCACACAATCATTGTCATCATCAGAAGGGATCACATCACTACTGAGGCTCACAATTGGTCTAGCAGCTCACGCTCCCTGACCATCATCTGTGATACCATCTTGAGGCTCTTTCTGCTCAAGGCATCAACCATTACATTAGCCTTTCCTGGGTGGTACAATTTCTATAATCATAATCCTTCAGAAGCTCTAACCATCTATGTTATCTCATATTCTACTCTTTTGTGAAAAGAGATACTCGGGGCTTTTATGATTAGTGCATACTCAAAATTTCTCATCATGTACATAGTAGTGCCATATACTCAGTACAAACACTACCGCTGCCAACTTTAAATCATGAGTCAGATAGTTTCTTTCATGATCCTTGAGTTGTCTGGATCCAAAATCGACTATCTTCCCATTTTTCATCAATATACAGCCTACTCATTATTTTGAGGTATCCATATACACTGAGAAACCTCTTGAGCTATTGGGTATGGTGAAAATAATTACGGTGGTTAGTTCATACCTCAATACACCAAAACTCACCGAAGCTACTTTCATACTTATCATCCCACTCGTATGCAATCTTTTTCTGAACGAGATGTGTCAACTGAGCAGCCCATTTCAAGAAACTCTCAACAAATCATCTATAAAATAGTTTTTAGTTGCTGCTCATGCTCTTCCCTTGACTTCGAATACATCAAAATATCATCGCTAAGGATGACCACAAATCAGTCCAGGTAAAGTTTAAATACCATGTTTATCAATGCCCAAACGGTTATGGAAGTCATTTTGGGTACATTCGCATTCTGAATTCTTAACAGATGTTAACCAGACTTCAAATCGCTCTCTAAAAAGATCTGTGCCTTTCATAGCTGATCCAATAAATCATCAACAGTGGAAGAAAGCACTTATTCTTGATGGTAGCCTCATTCGACAAAAAAAAATCAATGCTTAGTTAGAGGCTTTCATTTTTCTTTTCACAAACAGAATCAGTGTTCCTCAAGGTGAAACATTCGATCTGATGAACTTTTATCCAATCACTCCTATAATTGCTTCTTTAGTCCTTCCAGTTCCACTAATACCATTTTATATCGTGGTTAGGATATTGACTCCGTACCAGGTACCAAATCAATACAAAACTCCATTCCTTTAACAGGTGGTAACCCTGGTAGATTATCCGGGAAGATATCAGGAAACTCCCTGACCATAAGGATATCTATTAACTCCGGATGTGCCTTATCCATACCAATCACACAAGCGAGAAAACATTCCCATCGTTACTCATTCTGTGAGTACAATCATGTACTCCTTAATTTCAATCGCTACACCCCTTTCATTACTTGTCAAAACTTACAGCATACTTTTCAGGGGTAACCATATCACTATCTTAGGATAGAAATATGAACAACATAGTTTGCAGTCGACCAATTTATTCTCAAATATTACTTCAAAATTATTCATATTCCTTTGAATAAAATCGATTGACTTATACTTCTTCCCCCGTTTTTGACTTATAATCTCTTCATAATTATTCCATTAGTTAACCCTCCTTCATTAGGGTACTAACTATTAGCATTGTGCCCAAGGGTGTAGGCATTCACGTCTTTCACTAACTTTATGCAAATGAGGGCGGTATGAATAAATACAAGGCACCAGGATCAATTAAGATAGTTGCTTCATTATTCATAATCAAGGTAGTACCTTTCATCACATCAGATGAAACATCAGTAGTGTCTTGGTCCAAGGCTTACACTCGCCCTCGTCCAACATCTTATTTTCGTGGTAACTACCACATATCTAACCCTGCTCAATAGTAGGTCGGGGTCCTCCAATGACAATACCCCTCGTAAGTGTTAAAACTGAACACACTAGGGGTTACTAATCATCTTACCCCATGACTCGACAACTCTAAATCTCTTACCAAATGGTCTCTTTCCTGCTCTGACATCTCTATCATCCACTATTCTCTTTCTGTCTCTATTTCAGCCCTTACTACCTTTCCCAATCTTAGAGGCGTGCAACTCATAATCTTATTCACACATTTGTAGTCTGGGCACTACTTTGGCCTAGGTAGTGATATCTAACGGGGCCAATCAAACTCTAATTAGCTGTTTGAGCCCTTCCATGAACTTTCGAACATTTCGACTCTCATTGTTCATAGTGTTGGAGTCATACCTGCCCAGGGATATAAACTGAGACTCATACTCATCAGTCAACTAGTTTCTTCTAGGTCAGAGTCAAGAACTTCATCTGTAATTTCCTTTAAGCAGTGCCCGGGATATGCTGTCACTGAAATACATCCAGAATTATCTCTCATGTCATCTCTAGATGTCTAACTCTTAAGAAGGGTCAAGCGGACTTCCACCAATGCTCCGACTCGCCCTCAAATCCCATGCATACTCTGAGCAAATAGGTCCCAAAATATTCTCCACACTTTGTTTTAACCTCGTGAAGCGTGTCTCAATACTGTCTGGTCTCTCTGTCGGATTCTATGGGGCATACTCAATACTAGCCTCCACTTCAATCTCATCCTCAGTCTCGAGCATGTGCACTCTCGCCTCTCTACCATAGTGGCTATCAGTTATATTAATTAGATTCTTGCATTCAAAACCAAATTCTTTGCTGCAATTACATCTCGATATACATAATTGTATCTAAGCAAAGCACAGTACATGGGGATGTAAAGTTCCTTAACCGCTAACACCAACTCATATCAGGCTAACTCAACTCTGATACCACTTTTTGTCACAACCCAAAATTACCAAAAAAATCACTACAATTTTTTTTCATTTTTTCGTTTGTTATTTAATTCTTACCTTCCTCTCCTCATGACCATCCTACCAACAGTTGGGCTATGATTCGGTGTTAGTCCCCTCACACTACTTACCATTCCATTTCCATGTTACATTTACACATTAGGATTTTTCTATCCTTTATCTTTAACTAATACGTTCACAATTGCATTTACATAACCTTACATCCCCGACGTCATATACGTTTGCAGTACTGTGCATTTACATATTTAGATACAAAACCATACAAGTGTGTATACCTTTTCTCGAAGGGAAATAGCGGATAACATGAATGCACGATCACTGTCGCTTTCTATTCACTGAAAGTACTCTGTAGAAAGGGGAAATAAGAGGGGTGAGCAACCACACACTTAGTAAGGCAATTATGCAAGTAAGTAGATAGCTCCACTAACTACATGCTTATAATGACATGCCCTTAAATTAATTTCTTTTTGTTTAAAGCTCACGCACGAAATCATGCGCACATCAATGTCATAGTTTATAAAAGTTGTTCTGTAAGACCCGATTTTATCGTAAGGGCAAAAAGGGAATAAATAGAAATTTTTGAGTGCATTTAAAAAATGAAAAAAGGATTTAAATGATATCCCCGAACACGTGCAAGGGTATAACGGTCAAAAGACCAAAATTCGATATTAATCGGGATAAGAAATTTAATTAAAAATATGAGATTGAGAAATCTTGATCAATAACGAAGAAATAATTAAATTTTAGGTTAAATTGATCAAGATATGAATTTATGAGAATAAATCGAAATTTTTGTATCGAAAAATAATCCCGAAAATAATTGAAAAATATACCGAAAAGGTAAAATCGGACTGAAAAATTTATTTATGGATTAAATGAATAAAATATAATTTTTTAGATATTTTTAGGAATATTATTATAATTTTATTGAATAAAATAATAATAAAATTTAATTATAAAATAAAATAAAATGAAATTGAAAAAAAAAAGGGAAATCTGGAAAAATACGAAACAGAAAAGAAGAAGAAACGCGAAACGAAGCAGGAAGCCGAACCCGAGGAGATTTCCCTCCAGCCGACGGCCACCGGTGACCAGGGACCCAGGCGAGGGCCGGCGAAGGAGGCCCGAAACCCGTGCAACCCACAGGCGGCCGCGACGCGCGGCGAGGTGGCCGAAAAATGCTGAAAACGGAGGAGGAAGCCACAGGGAAGAAACGTCGATTCACCGGCGATGGCGTCAATTCGAGCCACACCGAGGCCTGATTTAGGGAGCCCATGCGATGGTGCACCGAACAGCGGTGAAATAGACCGGAGAACAGGTCGGACGGCCCCAGAACGACCAGAGGATGACTGAACCGGTCGAACCGGACTGAACTGACCAAACCAGACCGTGCTGAACCGACGGTCTGAACCGGATCGGACAAGTTCAGCCAAAAAGAAAAGGAAAAAAAGGAAGAAAAAGGGAAAAAAGAAAAAAAGGAAAAATTGAAAAAAATTCCAGTAATGCAATCGACCTTCGGGTAAGTCGGTAAACAGTCGAATTAACCGATTTAATTTTTGGAATATTTAATTTGATTATTATCCGACTGAAAATTTACCTGGAAAAATATTAAATTGTGTAGCTCGACAATTGGCATCCACTGAGAGCTCGAGATAGTCTCAATTCACATACTATCATGGAATCTCGGGCAAGTAACCCTTATTTATGACAATTTTGCATCGTTATGCATGATTGATATTTAACGCATAAATTATGGATTTAATTTTCGTATAAATGAATTAAATTTTGAAAAATTGGATAAATTGTCGTAAATATTAAATTGAGATATCCAAAAATTTAGAACGAGGCTAAATAAATACTGCTGGGCCCAATGAGCCCAATAGGCCTCGATAAAGTGTGGTAAACGGGCTTAAGGCCGATTAAGGCCCATTAAGGTGCAATCGGGCCCAATATGGGTAAACGGGCCCAATGATTTAAATTAAGCCCAGAAAGTATGAAATACAATTAAATTGTATTGTAATTGACCTGATGAATGTGTATCCGCAGTTTCGGAGATTGGATTGGAAGCAAATCGGACTGCATGACGAGTCATCAGTGGAAAGGTCAGACTGTTTAGAAAAATGAGGTAAGGGAATTATGTGAGTAGCTAGAGGTAGCTACGCGTATTTTAATAGCCTTTCTGTACACTGAATATCTATGTATACCTTGATAATGTATAATGATCCTAAAAATAGTTTAAATGATTTTAAGGATCGAAATAGGTGAAATGTCTATTTTACCCCTATTGAGGGAAGTTCACCTAAGGATGGTGAAAGCATGACATGCATGAAATGCATGATTTAAGGACTTTTATGGTTTAAGAATTTTATTGGTTTTAATCAAAGCAAATTGGTAGATTGGCCAGAAATTGTTAAATTTCACAAGATAACACTACGTAGGTGTTATTCATTTTTAAATGGAATTTCTTTGGAAAACATGCCAACTATCAAGTTTATATGGAATCAGATAGTGCTGACACGTAGTTCGCACTATATCTAAGTTTGTGAATGTGGATAAATGTGCTTGAGCGGTTGCTCGCACCGACTTGTGTGACATCATATGCATGAAATATGCTAGAGCATGGTGCTCGCACTGATTTTTATTATTGTGAAATGAGAGCTGCTGGAGCCTAGCTCGCACTCTGTTTTGACATGTTTTGACATGTTTTGATTTGTTTTGACGTGGTATGCATAAAATGGTGCTGGAGCAATTGCTCGCACTAGTTTTACTGATTTAATATGCATGAGAGATGCTGGAGCTTAGCTCCCATCTTGTTTTGATTTAATTATGCATGAAGCCGTGCTGGAGTGTAACTCGCACGAGATTTGATTTAATTATGCATAAAGTCGTGCTGGAGTGTAACTCGCATGAGATTTGATTTACTTGAGCATTCATTTGTGCTGGAGCTTGCTCGCACAAAGTTTTATATGGTTTTTATAATTCATTTGACTGTCGTACTGGAGTTTTTCTCGTACGAGTTTTTCACTGAGTCTCTATACATATCCGTATTAGAGCATTGCTTGTACGTGGATTTTACTTAAAATTATAATCAGTTTAAGTCGTACTGGAGTGCTGCTCGTACACAGATTTTACTGATTTTTATGAAACCGTGCTAGAGCTTCGTTGGCACGAGGTTTTCTGATATCATGAATATGCATGGAGCCGTGCTTGAGCTTCGCTCGCACAGGGATTTATATGACATGCATATAGCCGTGTTAGAGCCTCTTGTAGACTGTTTGTCACAGTGAGATGATATGCTCACACGTGCATTCTGAGACAGAGATGATTTGGGTGGATCAGACCTATTGCAGGCACCCCTGATTGAGCTTGGGTTCACGGAGTATGTTGTACAGTGTATATCACGCGGAGTACGCTGTACCGTGGGGATTGTTGTAGTGGAGTGGCATTAGCCACGAGGCAGCAAGCCTTGCCCTCGCAATCCTGGTGTTATGCTGTTCTGGCGGGTAGGACGACCCACCTCTCGTTTCAGGTGTGATACCCCGCACACTAGGTATCGTGTTGCCAGGGATCACTAGGATATGGCCATAGTCCTCGATGTTACTGATATAATCAATTACATGTCTCACATGATATAACTATTAGTCGATAGACCAAGGTAGACCCGAGGAAGGGGTCAGGCCCCTGATTTTATGATTTTATATTATGATATGAGATTTCAGATGATTTTATGATATGTGACCCTGAAAGAAGGGTGGTTTTATAACTGGAGTTTTATAATGAACTTTACTGAATTGTTTTAATGAGATTATTAACCCGGAAGGGTTAGTTTATACTGCAGTTTTAAATGAATTAATTTAAATGCAGAAGCATGATGTTGTTTTCCATGCTTTTAATTCAAATTCCTGATTTGTCTTACATGACACAAACGAATGCATGTCTTGTTTTACTTCATGCTTATTATGATTTAATTATGTCACATAAAATGCTTGGAATGCATGAATTACATGATTTATATATGCACAAATAGTTTTGGATAAACTATAGCATTGAATATGCATGACTTTGTGCGTGAAATTTTAAATGAAAAGAAATGGATTTAAGGGCATGGCATTATGAGCAAGATAGTGGAGCTATCTACTTACTTGCATAATTGCCTTACTGAGCGTGTGGTTTGCTCACCCCCTTATTTTCCCATCCTTTCAGAGCACTCACAGAAATTAGTAACCGGCTGAGGACTTGCATGCTTGATATCCGTTGCTTCACATCGAGAGACAGGTATACACATTTGTATGGTTTTGTATCTAAATATGTAATGCATAGTACTGTAAACGGACATTGATGTCGGGGATGTAGAGTTATAAATACCAATGGGTATGTATTTAATTAAAGTCAAAGGATAGTAAACTTTGATGCATAAATGTGATTATGGAAATGGAATTGGTAATAGTGTGAGGTGACTAACACCGAATCATAGCCCAACTGTTTGTAGGATGGTCACGATGAGAGAAAGGTAAGAATTAAATAATAAATGAAAAAGCAAAAAATTTACTCTGATTTTTAGGTAATTTGGGTCGTGACAGGTTTAATGGTATCAGAGCTGAGTTGGCCTGATATGAGTCGGTGTTAATGGTTAAGGAAGTTTACATCCCCATGTACTGTGCATTGTTTAGATACAATTGTGTATATCGAGATGGAAGTGCAGCTAAGAATTTGGTTTTAAATGCAAGAATAGACTCATTGACTGATAGCCGCTATGGTTGAGATGCGAGTACACGAACTCGAGGCCATTGGGTAGGTCCGAGAGTTATACTGAGTTACCACATGAGACTCGAGATGAGATTGACGTTGAGGCTGATGTTGAGCATGCCCCACAGAGTCCGATAGAGAGATCGGATAAAGTCTGATAGAGAGATCAGAAAGTATTGAGATACGCTTCGCGAGGTTAGAGCAGAGGTGGAGAATATTTTGCGAGCTAATTGCTCAGGGTATATATGATATTTGAGGGCAAGTCGGAGCATTGGTGGAAGTTCGCTCGACCCATCTTAAGATTTCGACATCCAGAATGGACATGGAAAAGTAATTCTTGATGTATTCTGGTGACATAATATCTCGGACATTGTTTAAAGGAAATTACTGATAAAATTATTTACTTTGAACCAGAGGAACTGGTTGATTAATGAGTATGAAACTCAGTTTATATTCCTGGGCGTGAACAGTGAGAGTCGATATTTTTGAAAGTTTATGGAAGGGCTCAGATTATCGATTAGAGTCGATTAGCCTATTAGATATCACTACCTAAGCCGAGGCAGTGCGCAGACTACAGTTGTGTGAATAAGATAATGAGTTGCACGCCTCTGAGATTAAGAAAGGTAGTAAGGGCCGAAATAGAGACAAAAGAGAATAGAAAATGACAGAGACGTCAGAACGAGAAAAAGGTAATTTGGTAAAAGATTAGAGTTGATAAATTATGGGGTAAGATGATTGGTAAAGCCCCAGTGTATCAAAATACAATACTTTTGAGAGGTATTGTGATTTGAGGACCCCGACCTGCTACGTAACAGTATAACAGAGTAGCATTGTGAACAGTGTAGGATGTGTGGTAGTTACCACGAAAATAAAATGTTGGACGAGGGCGAATGTATGCCTTGGACCAGGACACTATTGATGTTTCATCGGATGTGGTGGAAGATACCACACTGGTTAAGAATAAAGAATTAATTATTTTAATTGATCCTGGTGCCACGCATTTATTTATACCGCCTTCAGTTGCTTATAAGCTAGTGAAAGATGTAAAGCCTGTACCCTTAAGCAAGATGATGATGGTTAGCTGATTATCACTAACTGAATATGGGTATAGAGATTGTAAGTGTAACAAGTAATGAAAGAGTTTATTATAAGTGATATATGAAAGTTGATAAGCTTTGAGATGTGATAGATCCTGTATATGAGATATATTGGAATAAGACGTATGCAAGGTAAGGATGTCCTTGATATGCAAAGTAATTTGGATTAAGCGGTATGTAGTCAAGTCTGAGGGTTAATAAAGGTATTTTAAAATACTCCCCGCCTGAAGACTTGACAGCGTCGATAAGCGCATACATAACCTATAAATTGAAACCGACAGTCATATATATACATTTAAAAATTAGGTACCTTTGCTGGTACGATAAAGAGATACAAAATTTGATTAACCATGAAGTTTTAAAAATTTAAAATTTTATAAAAATCGTTAATATAAGCAAAAGGAAATGACGTGAGTTGTATCTTAAACGAAAACAATTTCAAAATGACATTGTACGTTTATGCGTACATAGGTCAATGATATGAATGATTAAAATATTGAGTGGAACTCAACTATGATAAGGTATTTAAACCTTACCTGGACCGATTGGTTGTCATCTTTAGCGATGATATTATGATGTATTCGAAGTCCAGGGAAGAGAATAAGTAGCAACAGGAAACTGTCTTACAGACGAGGTGTTGAGAGTTTCTTGAAATAAGCTGCTCAGTTGACACATCTCATTTGGAAAAAGATTGAATACGAGTGTTATGATAAATATGTAAATAGCTTCAGTGAGTTTTGATATATTGAAGTAATGAACTGACCACCGTAAGTATTCTCACTATAACCAACAGCTCAAGAGGTTTCAGTGTGTAGGGATACCTCCAAATAAGGATTGGGCTGTGTATTGATGTAAAATGGGAGGATAGTCGTTTATGGATCCAGATTGTTCAAGGACCATAAGAGAAACTATCCGACCCATGATTTGGAGTTGGCAGCCGTAGTGATTACACTGAAAGTATGGTGCCACCATTTATACTGTGAGAAATTTCGAATATGCACTAGTTATAAAAAGCCCCGAGTATCTGTTTTCACAGAAAGAGTAGAATATGAGATAACCAAGAGGGTTAGAGCTTCTAAAGATTATGATTGTGAACATTGTACCACCTAGGAAAGGCTAATGTAATGGCTGATGCCTTAAGCGGAAAGAGCCTCGGGATGGTATCACATATGATGGTCAGGGAGCGTGAGCTGCTAGAGCAATTGTGAGCCTCAGTAGTGATGTGATCCCTTCTGATGATGACAGTGATTTTGTGACAGCTAGCCTGAGGTTAGAACCAGATTTGTGTGACCAGATTTGCCAAGCTTAGCGTAATGATCGGCATGGTATCGATAGCGTGGGTCAGATTCAGAAGGGTATAGTGATAGAGTTCACAGTGAGTGATGATGATTCACAGAGGTTTAGACACAGTATAAGTGCTCCCTAGGACCACAATTGATGATATAGTAATTGTCAGAAGCTCACTCCTCGGGATATACAGTGCATCCGGGAAATAATAAATATATGTTGGAATCTCTGAAAAGGGTATCGGTGGTCAGGTATAAAAAAAAGATATTGCAGAATTGTGGATAAGTGTCTCGTATGTCAGCAGAGTAAGGTAGAGTACGAGGAGTCTGCAGAGTCATTGTAGCCTCTACCTATAGTGACACGAAAATGGGAACAAGTTACCATGAATTTTGTGATGGATTACAGAGGACCCGAATGAATCACGAGGCTATCTGGTGATAGTCGATAGATTGATTTAGTTTACCCACCTTCTGGCTATGAAAATCCCCAGATACTCTAAGTGTGTAGGCGAATTTATGTGTATGGAAGATTGTGAAATAGTATGTAGCGTTCCAGGGAGCATGATACCAGATAGGGATTCCCGCTTCACTTCCCACTTCTGGAAATATTGTTTTTGAAAACTATGGGACCCTGATTGAGAGTTAGCACAGCTTCCATCCTCAGACAGATGGTCAGTCAGAGAGGACTGTACAGGTTCTGAAGGATGTGATGAGAGCGTGTGCCATTGATTTGATAAGCTCCTGGGATGATCAGTTGCTACTAATCAAATTCATCAATGTTGACAGTTGTCACTCGAGTATCGGGATGAGATTATATAAGGCATTTAGGGAGTTGTTCCCTAACTTGGATAAGAAGAGTGGGTGACAGATAGAAAATTGTTCCCGAATTTGTAAGACAAACCTTTGAGGATGTTCAGTTGACTTATGAGAAATTAAGAACACCTCAGAGCAGACAGAAAGACTATGCTGACAAGAGAAAGAAATCATTGGAATTCACCGATGGTGAATTAGTATTGTTGATAGTTACTTGTCCTAAGAGCATAAGGACATAACGAGATTCGGATAGAGATATTGGACAAAGTGGAAGGTAAGACCTGTAGGTTGGTATTACCACTTGAATAAACAGGCATCCACAATGTGTCCTATCTTTTGATGTTTCGAAAATATATCCGGACCCGATATATGTGATCGGATATGAGCTCCAATAGTTAGCTCAATGAAAGTATAACGTATGATTGGAGAATTGATTCGGGTATTAGACGGAAGGAGAAAGTGTTGAGGGTTAAGATGATCTCCCTAGTTAAGTATGTTGGTAGTATTACACTCCGGAGAAAGTTACTTGAGGATGACAGTATAGGATACAATAGATGTACCTGGAGTTGTTTATGGACTTATTTGCCTTGGTTCTAATTTGGATGATCAAATTTCTTAAGTGGGGCAGATTGTAAGACCCAATTTTATCGTAAGGGCAAAAAAGGAATAAATAGAAATTTTTTAGTGCATTTAAAAAATGCAAAAAGGATTTAAATGATATCCCCGAACACGTGCAAGGGCATAACGATCAAAAGACCAAAATTCGGTATTAATCGGATAAGAAAATTTAATTAAAAATATGAAATTGAGAAATCTTGATCAATAACGAAGAAATAATTCAATTTCAAGTTAAATTGATCAAGATATGAATTTATGGGAATAAACCAAAATTTTCGTATCGAAAAATAATCCCGAAAATAATCAAAAAATATATCGAAAAGGTAAAATCGGACTGAGAAATTTATTTATGGATTAAATGAATAAAATATAAATTTTTAGATATTTTTGGGAATTTTATTATTATTTTATTGAATAAAATAATAATAAAATTTAATTATAAAATAAAATAAAATGAAATTGAAAAAAAAAGGGGGAATCTGGAAAAATGCGAAACAGAAAAGAAGAAGAAACGCGAAACGAAGCAGGAAGCCGAACCCGAGGAGATTTCCCTCCAGCCGATGGCCACCGGCGATCAGGGACCCAGGCGAAGGCCGACGAAGGAGGCCCGAAACCCGTGCAACCCACAGGCGGCCGCGACGCGCGGCGAGGTGGCCGAAAAACGTTGAAAACGGAAGAGGAAGCCGCGGGAAAGAAACGTCGATTCACCGGCAATGGCACCGATTCGAGCCACACAGAGGCTCGATTTAGGGAGCCAATGCGATGGCGCACCGAACGGCGGTGGAATCGACGAAGAATCGGCCGGACGGCTTCGAAACGACCAGAGGATGACTGAATCGACCGAACCAGACTGAACCGACCGAACCGGACCGAGCTGAACAGACGGTCTGAACCGGGTTGAACCGGACCGGACCGGTTCAGCCAAAAAGAGAAGGAAAAAAAAAGGAAGAAAAAGGGAAAAAAGAAAAAGAGGAAAAATTGGGAAAAATTTCAGTGATGCAATCAAGCTTCGGGTAAGTCGGTAAACAGTCGAATTGACCGATTTAATTTTTGGAATATTTAATTTGATTATTATCCGACTGAAAATTTACCCGAAAAAATATTAAATTGTGTAGCTCGACAATTGGCATCCACTAAGAGCTCGAGACGGTCTCGATTCACATACTATCATGGAATCTCGGGTAAATAACCCTTATTTACGATAATTTTGCCTCGTTATGCGTGATTGATATTTAACGCATAAATTATGGATTTAATTTCCACATAAATGAATTAAATTCTGGAAAATTGGATAAATTGTCGTGAATATTAAAGTGAGATATCCGAAAATTTAGAACGAGGCTAAATAAATATTGCTGGCCCCAATGAGCCCAATAGGCCTCGATAAAGTGTGGTAAACGGGCTTAAGGCTGATTAAGGCCCATTAAGGTGCAATTGGGCCCAATATGGGTAAACAGGCCCAATGATTTAAATTAAGCCCAGAAAGTATGAAATACAATTAAATTGTATTGTAAATGACCTGATGAATGTGTATCCGCAGTTCCGGAGATTAGATTGGAAGAAAATCGGACTGCGTGATGAGTCATCAGTGGAAAGGTCAGACTGTACAGAAAAATGAGGTAAGGGAATTATGTGAGTAGCTAGAGGTAGCTACGCGTATTTTAATAGCCTTTCTGTACACTGAATATGTATGTATACTTGATAATGTATAATGATCCTAAAAATAGTTTAAATGATTTTAAGGATCGAAATAGGTGAAATGTCTATTTTACCCCTATTGAGGGAAGTTCACCTAAGGATGGTGAAAGCATGACATGCATGAAATGCATGATTTAAGGACTTTTATGGTTTAAGAATTTTATTGGTTTTAATAAAAGCAAATCGATAGATTTGCCAGAAATTGTTAAATTTCACAAGATAACACTACGTAGGTGTTATTCATTTTTAAATGGAATTTCTTTGGAAAATAGGCCAACTATCAAGTTTATATGGAAACAGATAGTGCTGACACGTAGTTCGCACTATATCTACGTTTGTGAATGTGCATAAATGTGCTTGAGTGGTTGCTCGCACCGACTTGTGTGACATCATATGCATGAAATGTGCTAGAGCATGGTGCTCGCACTGATTTTTATTGTTGTGAAATGAGAGCTGCTGGAGCCTAGCTCGCACTGTTTTGACATGTTTTGACATGTTTTGATTTGTTTTGACGTGGTATGCATAAAATGGTGCTGGAGCGATTGCTCGCACTAGTTTTACTGATTTAATATGCATGAGAGATGCTGGAGCTTAGCTCGCATCCTGTTTTGATTTAATTATGCATGAAGTCGTGCTGGAGTGTAACTCGCACGAGATTTGATTTAATTATGCATAAAGTCGTGCTGGAGTGTAACTTGCATGAGATTTGATTTACTTGAGCATTCATTTGTGCTGGAGCTTGCTCGCACAAAGTTTTATATGGTTTTTATAATTCATTTGAATGTCGTACTGGAGTTTTTCTCGTACGAGGTTTTCACTGAGTTTCTATACACATCCGTAATAGAGCATTGCTCGTACGTGGATTTTACATGAAATTATAATCAGTTTAAGTCATACTAGAGCGCTGCTCGTACACAGATTTTACTGATTTTTATGAAACCGTGCTAGAGTTTCGCTGGCACGAGGTTTTCTGATATCATGAATATGCATGGAGCCGTGCTTGAGCTTCGCTCGCATAGGGATTTATATGACATGCATATAGCCGTGTTGGAGCCTCCTGTAGACTGTGTGTCACAGTGAGATGATATGCTCACACGTGCATTCTGAGACAGAGATGATTTAGGTAGATAAGACCTATTGCAAGCACCCCTGATTGAGCTTGGGTTCACGGAGTACGCTGTATCGTGTATATCACGCGGAGTACGCTGTACCGTGGGGATTGTTGGAGTGGAGTGGCATTAGCCACGAGGCAGCAAGCCTTGCCTTCGTAATCTTGGTGTTATGCTGTTCTGGTGGGTAGGACGACCCACCTCCCGTTTCAGGTGTGATACCCTGCACACTAGGTACCATGTTGCCAGGGATCACTAGGATATGGCCATAGTCCTCGATGTTACTGATATAATCAATTACATGTCTCACATGATATAACTATTGGTCGATAAACCAAGGTAGACCCGAGGGAGGGGTCAGGCCCCCCGATTTTATGATTTTATACTGTGATATGAGATTTCAGATGATTTTATGATATGTGACCCTGAAAGAAGGGTGGTTTTATAACTGGAGTTTTATAATGAACTTTACTGAATTGTTTTAATGAGATTATTAACCCGGAAGGGTTAGTTTATACTGCAATTTTAAATGAATTGATTTAAATGCAGAAGCATGATGTTGTTTTCCATGCTTTTAATTCAAATTCATGATTTGTCTTACGAATGCATGATCTTGTTTTACTTCATGCTTATTATGATTTAATGATGTCACATAAAATGCTTGGAATGCATGAATGACATGATTTATATATGCACAAATAGTTTTGGATAAACTATGGCATTGAATAAGCATGACTGTGTGCGTGAAATTTTAAATGAAAATAAATGGATTTAAGGGCATGGCATTATGAGCATGTAGATAGTGGAGCTATCTACTTACTTGCATAATTGCCTTACTGAGCGTGTGGTTTGTTCACCCCCTTATTTTCCCATCTTTTCAGAGCACTCATAGAAATTAGTAAGCGGCTGAGGACTTGCATGCTTGATATCCGTTGCTTCCCATCGAGAGACAGGTATACACATTTGTATGGTTTTGTATCTAAATATGTAATGCACAGTACTGTAAACAGACATTGATGTAGGGGATGTAGAGTTATAAATACCAATGGGTATGTATTTAATTAAAGTCAAAGGATAGTAAACTGTCATGCCCCGAAAATGCGAAAAATAGGGCTAATTTAAAACTTTTTACTAGTTAATTCACAATTAAGAGTGCATTCCTGTGCAGTGTCATACATCATCATAATTATCATGCCTCAGGATCTCATCATGCTACAATAAATACGGTATTATACACCTTACTCAATTCCAAGTAAATTAATCCTAATACATCCCATATACTGTTATACATCAAGTGTCTGCAATTACAATAATAGTCTGGGTACATGAAAAGATAAAATATACCTCAAGATACAATCTATATGGCCTGGAGCTCGAATCCTCCACTAGTCACTACTCCGTACGTCGCAGGGAGATCCTTTTTCACTTGAAGAACTCTGGGGGGAAAGGAAAACAGGGTGAGCTTTTAAATCGCTCAGTAAAGGGGGTAAGGAACTCATTTCATAAACCAAAATACACATCACAAAAGGTTTATTTGTATGTGAAACTCATTTGAAAACCATAGCATGAAAATACTCAAAACGATATTCTCATATCTCAAATCACGTAAAAACATGAAGTAAAAGGCTCACTCTAGAGCAATAACAAAACATGTGAAGATAACACGTTAAACGCTTTCTCAAATAACGTGATAAAATCACAGTAAAAATAATGCACGTGGCACAGCCACTAAACACACGTGGCATAGCCACTGTTTTAAATTCTCGCGTGGCATAGCCACAAACACACGTGGCAAAGCCACTGATTTAATTTCTCGCGTGGTGTAGCCACAGATTTAATTTCTCGCGTGGCATAGCCACAGAATAGGGTTTCTCAACGTGGCATAGCCACCAATGGGGTATAACGTGGCACAGCCACCAATGGGGTTTCTCAACGTGGCATAGCCACCAATGGGGTTTCTCAACGTGGCACAACCACCAATGGGGTATAACGTGGCACAGCCACCAATGGGGTATAACGTGGCACAGCCACCAATGGGTTATTCTCACGTTACCAGAACGGAGAAGAAATCGGGCTTACATGCTACCAGAGCAATGCCCGGTGTGTACTCACAACTACACACCTAAGTCTTATCACATAAGACTAGTTTGCCTTCACGTAGAACTCGTAATGGTTTTTCTCTCATAAAACTCATTTGAAATCGTTTTGTACTCAACACAAAACGTAATAAAACCGAGTTCCAACCGGCAAAGCACACGCACACATTTCTCAAATCTCAATATTGCCTTAACGTAGAGCCCAGTTATAAACTCATAAAAACATTGGGCTCTAATCGACTATAAAATCGTGTGCAATTAAATCTCAACACAAAACTCAACATGCTTGTTTTATAAACCACGATTCATGCTAAAATAGTTTACAAATCACATACACAAATGGTTTAGATTTCCCTTACCTCTTTGCACCTCGTATAGTGCAATCGTTTCCCCCGTATCACGGACTAGCCTCGCATTCCACTCTGAAACTCCCGAGCTGTCCAAACGATGTTAAAACATCAATACTCAATTATCTCATAAACCTCAATTCTCAAAATTGAGCATAATTGCTCATAACTCCTCAAATCTCTTGATTTCCGTAACTCAACCCTAAACTACAACATCATTCACAATATCTCAATGTCCTACATTTCTCATGCCATTTATCTATGCTAATTCATCACATTGTCTATATTTCCATTTATAGCACAAATTCTCAAAATTACCAAATACCTACATTACTCCAACCACATTGCAATTTCATCAATCCCTAATCCTTTCTCAACTATATCAACACAATGACAACCACCAATAACATCAAAATCATCTCAAATGGAAGGATCGAAGTTTAGAAATTACCCAAAGCTTGTGGAGAGCTTATCTCTTGCCTCGATTCGATCCGTCTTTCGATTTCCAAGTATGTTGTTCTCCTTTCGATGAGGAACAACTTTCCTTCTTGCCACAACAGCTGATTCGGCCAGAAATGGGGGATTTGGATGAGTGAGAAAGCTAGGTTTTCGGTGGAAATGGGTTTGGAAGAGAGAGAAAGTGAGTTTGCAGGAGAAAAACACGGGTCCCTTATATAGACTGGAGGTAGGAGATCGATCTGCCTCTTGATAAGATCGATCTGCGTTTGAAATTTGGGGACGATCTGGGCAATTTTATGCCTAGGAGATCGATCTGTCGAGGGGTGAGATCGATCTCTTTATGGCTTTATGAGATCGATCTGCTCCTAAGGAGATCGATCTTCTCCCAAACAGAATCATTTGGAGATCGATCTCTTCCTCATGAGCTCGATCCTTTCTCAAACAGAATCATTTGGAGATCGATCTCTTCCATTGGAGATCGATCTGCTCCTCAAATTCCTCCTTCCTCGTCATTTTTAACTCACCAGATCGATCTCTCCTTCTCCCAGATCGATCTGTCCTCATACTTCATGCTTATTTTACACACTTAACATATAAATCTTCAATTATAATTCTCACAATTCACTTAGCTCAATAGATTACACTTCAAATTCTTATTACATCATTAAAATATGTCTGAAATTCTCAGATCTCACATCCTCCCCACCTTAAAAAGAATTTGGTCCTCCAAATTCAACTCAACTAGTCAAATAGATGGGGGTATTTCTCCTTCATGAGACTCTCTAGTTCCCACGTTGCCTCTTCCATTGAGTGATGTTTCCATAAAACTTTTACTAATGGGATGCTCTTGGTTCTCAGTACCTTCTCCTTTCTATCGAGAATCCGGACGGGTTTCTCAGTATAGCTCATATCCTCCTGTATGTCCATCTCATCATACTCTATGACATGAGAAGGGTCCGGGTGATACTTCCTCAACATAGACACATGAAAAATGTTGTGTATTCCGGACATCTGTGGGGGTAATGCTAATCTGTAAGCTACCTCTCCCACTCTCTCAAGAATCTCGAATGGTCCTATGTATCGAGGACTCAATTTTCCTTTCTTCCCAAATCGCATGATACCCTTGCTCGGTGATACTCTCAGAAATACTGCATCACCAATATCAAACTCGAGTGGCCATCTACGCACATCCACGTAGCTTTTCTGTCTACTTTGTACAGCCCGTAACCTCTCACATATGAGTTTCACACTCTGTACGGCTTGCTCAACAAGCTCGGGAGCATTTATCTTTCTGTCACCGACTTCTTCCCAAGCTACAGGGGATCTACACCTCCTACCATATAGAGCCTCAAAAGGTGCCATTCCAATACTCGCATGATAGCTGTTATTATACGCAAACTCTGCTAGGGGCAGGTGATCATCCCATGATCCCTTAAAATCCATCGTACACGCCTTCAACATATCCTCCAAGGTCTGAATAGTCCTCTCTGACTGACCATCTGTCTGAGGATGATAGGCGGTATTAAAACTCAATCGAGATCCCATGGACTCCTGAAACTGGGTCCAAAATCTGGAAGTAAACCGGGAATCTCTATCAGAAGTAATACTCACTAGAGCCCCATGTAATCTAGCTATCTCGCTGACATACAGTTCAGCTAAGGCATCCACAGTATCTGTGCTCTTGATGGCAAGGAAGTGGGCACTCTTGGTCAATCTATCCACAATGACCCATATCGCGTCACGACCTCTTCGGGTCCTCGGTAAACCCATAATAAAGTCCATAGTGACATGCTCCTATTTCCATGTAGGTACAGGTAAAGGCTGTAGTAGTCCTCTGGGCTTCCGATGCTCAACTTTCACTTGCTGGCATACTAAACACCTGGCCACATACTCTGCCACGTCTCGCTTCATACCACTCCACCAATACACCTTTCTCAAGTCTCGGTACATCTTAGTACTCCCTGGGTGCATGGTGTATCGCGAGCAGTGGGATTCTCTCAGTATCTGTCTCTTTAGGGTATCATCGTTCGGTACACAAATTCATCCTCTGAACCTCAATAATCCATCCTCACTGATGGTGAGATCCGACTGCGAACTCTGCTCAGCTTGGCTAACCATATCTATCAATCTCTGATCACTGCGCTGCCCAGTTCTAATCTGATCCATGATCCTGGGCTCTATCTGCAGGCTAGCCAAAAATCCAGTCTCTACCTCTTTAACTCTGATCCGAAGTTCGGCGAACTGCTCTAACAAATCCCATTCCCTGATTATCATAGCAGATATCATACTCTTCCTGCTCAGGGCATCAGCAACCACATTCGCCTTACCCGGATGATATAAAATCTCGCAGTCATAATCCTTAAGGAGTTCCATCCATCTCCTTTGTCTCATGTTTAACTCTTTCTGATCAAAGAGATATCTCAAACTCTTGTGATCAGTGAAAATCTGGAATCTTTCCCCATACAAGTAGTGTCGCCAGATCTTCAAAGCAAATACCACAGCGGCTAACTCCAAGTCATGCGTGGGGTAATTTCGCTCATGGTCCTTCAGCTGTCGCGATCCATATGCGACCACTCTTCCGTGCTGCATCAGCACACACCCCAATCCTTGGTGAGATGCATCGCTATACACCGAAAATCCTCCTGATCCCTCAGGGATAGTTAACATAGGTGCCGCTGTCAACCTCCGCTTTAATTCCTGAAAACTGAGCTCACATTGATCAGTCCATATAAATGGAGTCTCTTTGCGCGTGAGCTTAGTCAAAGGAGCGGCAATCCTTGAGAATCCTTCCACAAATCTCCTGTAATACCCTGCCAAACCAAGGAAGCTTCGAACCTCAGTAACTGTCCTCGGTCTCTCCCAATTAAGCACAGCCTCCACCTTACTTGGATCCACTGATACTCCTTCCTCTGAGACTATATGACCAAGGAAAGCTATCTGGTTCAACCAAAACTCACACTTACTAAGCTTTCCGTATAATTGCTTATCTCGAAGTATCTGAAGTACTAACCACAAATGTTGTGCATGCTCCTCATACGACCGAGAGTATACTAGGATATCATCAATAAAGACTATCACAAATTTATCTAAATAGTCTCTAAACACTTCATTCATCAACCTCATAAATGCTGCAGGGGCGTTCATCAATCCAAAGGACATCACCAGAAATTCGTAATGGCCATACCTCGTCCTGAAGGCCGTCTTTGGAATATCTTCTTCCTTGATCCTCAATTGGTGATAGCCCGATCTCAAATCAATCTTAGAAAAGACTGATGCCCCTCTTAGCTGATCAAGTAGATCATCAATCCTGGGCAATGGGTATTTATTCTTCACCGTGGCTTTATTCAACAACCGGTAGTCTACACATAATCTGAGACTACCATCCTTCTTCTTAACAAATAGTACTGGCGCTCCCCACGATGAAACACTGGGTCTAATAAACCCTTGATCCAATAACTCCTGTAGTTGTCTCTTCAATTCCTAAAGTTCCACTAATGCCATCCTGTAAGGAGGGTTAGAGATCGGCTGAGTATCTGGTACCAAATCAATGGTAAACTCCAGCTCTCTCTGGTGGTAAACCTGGCAATTTATCTGGGAAAACATCCAGAAATTCACACACCACAGGTATATCCTCAATCCTCGGATGTTCCCGCTCATCGTCTGAGATGAGTGTCTCATAACCTTCACATGAATAATCATATTTAATATTCTCAAAAATAATATCAAAATTCTCAAATTACTACTAGAATTCCATATATTCATTTTCTCAATATCTCAATCGTACACTGTAAGGTTCAGGTAGGGAGAAAGTTACAATCTTAGTGTAGCAGTCTAAACTCACTCGATTGGTTGCCAACCAATCCATCCCCAGAATTACATCAAACCCATGTATATTCAACATGATTAGATCTGCTAACATCACTCTATCTCCCACCTTTATTTCACATCCTATACAGATTAACTCAGTTCTCTGGGATTCACGCATAGGGGTATTTACATGTAGTATGTATTCTAGAGGTTCAAACTTCAAGTTTAATCTACATGCAAAATGCTCAGAAATAAAGGAATGCGTGGATCCTGAATCAAGCAACACATGAGCCTTATGATTACAGACAGAGAGTGTACCTCTTATAGTTTCTGCCGAAATGTCTGCGGTTTCCTTATCCAGGGCAAACACATGTCCCTGTGCCATAGGTTTCTTCCCTTTCTCTACCGCAGTGGCCCGTCTCCGGGGATCCACTCTCTGAGGCTGTTGTCTAGTAGGCTTCGGAGCATGTGGTATCTGAGGTTGGGGACAGTCCTTCACTCTGTGACCCATGTCACCACATCTAAAACATCCATGGATCGACCCAGTACAACTTCCCTCATGCGATCGGCCACAATCTCTGCAAAACCTTGTCTCAGGCCTGACATCTCGAGGGGTCTCTCTGATATTAGGGTAACTCTGGGTCTCTCTAATCTGCCCTTCTGTACCTCAATCCTTCCTCTTCTGAAGGAACCTCTCCGAGCCTCTGTTTGGAAAAGTGCTGGTCTCTTGCCCTTATCTCTATTCACTGCTCTGAGCTCATTTTGGGATTGTACCATCTCAATTCCTCTTTCAATCTCTTGTGCTCGTCTCAGAGCATCTCCAAACTCAGTAATACATAGCCCTATCAATCTATCTCTGATGACGGGCTTCAACCCATACATAAACTTCTCTGTGCGGAGCTCTTCACTCTTGAAGGTCTCCGGGTCATATCTCAATAGCGCTGTGAATTGGCTCTCATAGTCATCCACAGACATGTCACCCTGTACCAAACTCAAAAACTCAGCTTGTTTCTTTCTCTGGGCGGCTCGTGGTACATATTGGGTCCTAAAGGCTGTCTGGAACTCTTCCCAACCAATCACACCATGGTGGGACATCAAAATACCCTGGGTAGTACCCCACCAATCTCGAGCTCTCCCCTTCAGCATATAGGCACTCATACTAACCCTCTCAGCATTGGTGCACCCCAGGAAATCAAATATAATTCTTAATTCCGTCAACCACTCCTCAGCCTCTGTAGGATCCTTCTTTCCCCTAAATGCGGGTGGATTCATCTTCAGAAAATCCCTTAGTCGGACCATACTTCTATCCTCAGGCTGAGTGACGGGAGGCACTGGGGGTATGGGAGGTCCTTGTGGTGGTGTAAGGGTAGTATCCGAGGCATTAACTCCAAAGTGTTGTGCGAATAACGCTGCCATCTGCTCAAAACCTTGCCTCACATCGATCTCAATCCGATTAAATCGAGAGTTAGGACTCTCTGGTTGTGGGACAGGTGGCGGAGGGGACTCTGCCTGCCTCCTCGAATGACCTCGTCGTTTACTCATTCTCTATCTCAACTCGTCTCCTGCGCGTACATATCAAAATTGATTGAAATCTCAATCCTCAATTTCAGTTCATGACCAGACTATTACAGACACTTGGGATGTATTCTATTTCACTTAACCGACACTGACAGTACTAGACACCCTAAGCTCTGATACCAAGAAAACTCTGTCACGCCCCGAAAATGCGGAAAATAGGGCTAATTTAAAACTTTTTACTAGTTAATTCACAATTAAGAGTGCATTCCTGTGCAGTGTCATACATCATCATAATTATCATGCCTCAGGATCTCATCATGATACAATAAATACGGTATTATACACCTTACTCAATTCCAAGTAAATTAATCCTAATACATCCCATATACTGTTATACATCAAGTGTCTGCAATTACAATAATAGTCTGGGTACATGAAAAGATAAAATATACCTCAAGATACAATATATATGGCCTGGAGCTCGAATCCTCCACTAGTCACTACTCCGTACGTCGCAGGGAGATCCTTTTTCACTTGAAGAACTCTGGGGGGAAAGGAAAACAGGGTGAGCTTCTAAATCGCTCAGTAAAGGGGGTAAGGAACTCATTTCATAAACCAAAATACACATCACAAAAGGTTTATTTGTATGTGAAACTCATTTGAAAACCATAGCATGAAAATACTCAAAACGATATTCTCATATCTCAAATCACGTAAAAACATGAAGTAAAAGGCTCACTCTAAAGCAATAACAAAACATGTGAAGATAACGCGTTAAACGCTTTCTCAAATAACGTGATAAAATCACAGTAAAAATAATGCACGTGGCACAGCCACTAAACACACGTGGCATAGCCACTGTTTTAAATTCTCGCGTGGCATAGCCACAAACACACGTGGCAAAGCCACTGATTTAATTTCTCGCGTGGTGTAGCCACAGATTTAATTTCTCGCGTGGCATAGCCACAGAATAGGGTTTCTCAACGTGGCACAGCCACCAATGGGGTATAACGTGGCACAGCCACCAATGGGGTTTCTCAACGTGGCATAGCCACCAATGGGGTATAACGTGGCACAGCCACCAATGGGGTTTCTCAACGTGGCACAGCCACCAATGGGGTATAACGTGGCACAGCCACCAATGGGATATAACGTGGCACAGCCACCAATGGGTTATTCTCACGTTACCAGAACGGAGAAGAAATCGGGCTTACATGCTACCAGAGCAATGCCCGGTGTGTACTCACAACTACACATCTAAGTCTTATCACATAAGACTAGTTTGCCTTCACGTAGAACTCGTAATGGTTTTTCTCTCATAAAACTCATTTGAAATCGTTTTGTACTCAACACAAAACGTAATAAAACCGAGTTCCAACCGGCAAAGCACACGCACACATTTCTCAAATCTCAATATTGCCTTAACGTAGAGCCCAGTTATAAACTCATAAAAACATTGGGCTCCAACCGGCTATAAAATCGTGTGCAATTAAATCTCAACACAAAACTCAACATGCTTGTTTTATAAACCACGATTCATGCTAAAATAGTTTACAAATCACATACACAAATGGTTTAGATTTCCCTTACCTCTTTGCACCTCGTATAGTGCAATCGTTTCCCCTGTATCACGGTTTAGCCTCGCATTCCACTCTGGAACTCCCGAGCTGTCCAAACGATGTTAAAACATCAATACTCAATTATCTCATAAACCTCAATTCTCAAAATTGAGCATAATTGCTCATAACTCCTCAAATCTCTTGATTCCTTTAACTCAACCCTAAACTACAACCTCATTCACAATATCTCAATGTCCTACATTTCTCATGCCATTTATCTATGCTAATTCATCACATTGTCTATATTTCCATTTATAGCACAAATTCTCAAAATTACCAAATACCTACATTACTCCAACCACATTGCAATTTCATCAATCCCTAATCCTTTCTCAACTATTTCAACACAATGACAACCACCAATAACATCAAAATCATCTCAAATGGAAGGATCGAAGTTTAGAAATTACCCAAAGCTTGTGGAGAGCTTATCTCTTGCCTCGATTCGATCCGTCTTTCGATTTCCAAGTATGTTGTTCTCCTTTAATGAGGAACAACTTTCCTTCTTGCCACAACAGCTGATTCGACCAGAAATGGGGGATTTGGATGAGTGAGAAAGTTAGGTTTTCGGTGGAAATGGGTTTGGAAGAGAGAGAAAGTGAGTTTGCAGGAGAAAAACACGGGTCCCTTATATAGACTGGAGGTAGGAGATCGATCTGCCTCTTGATGAGATCGATCTGCGTTTGAAATTTGGGGACGATCTGGGCAATTTTATGCCTAGGAGATCGATCTGTCGAGGGGTGAGATCGATCTCTTTATAGCTTTATGAGATCGATCTGCTCCTAAGGAGATCGATCTTCTCCCAAACAGAATTATTTGGAGATCGATCTCTTCCTCATGAGATCGATCCTTTCTCAAACAGAATCATTTGGAGATCGATCTCTTCCATTAGAGATCGATCTGCTCCTCAAATTCCTCCTTCCTCGTCATTTTTAACTCACCAGATCGATCTCTCCTTCTCCCAGATCGATCTGTCCTCATACTTCATGCTTATTTTACACATTTAACATATAAATCTCCAATTATAATTCCCACAATTCACTTAGCTCAATAAATTACACTTCAAATTCTTATTACATCATTAAAATATGTCTGAAATTCTCAGATCTCATATAAACTCTGATGTATAAATGTGATTATGGAAATGGAATTGGTAATAGTGTGAGGTGACTAACACCGAATCATAGCCCAACTGTTTGTAGGATGGTCACGATGAGAGAAAGGTAAGAATTAAATAATAAATGAAAAACCAAAAAATTTACTCTGATTTTTAGGTAATTTGGGTCGTGACATGTTCGTGCTTATGGAAATCATGCAAATCATGCCTCAATGGCATTTCATGTAAAATCATAAAACGCATGAATTAAATCAAAATCGTGCATTTACAATTAAAGTATGGATAACCTCCTCATGCTAAAACATTTCATTGCATGAATTATAACAATTATGAAAAATACATCATGCGGAGTTTCCACAAAACCTTAGAAAACACTTAATTCATTTCAAAAATCCACATCCATCACACTCATCAAAACTCAACCCCTCCCTCGAGTGATCTTGATCCACATAAAATCATTTATTTCCAAGCATTTTCGAAAACTTTAAAAATTTCATTTATTCACAACAAAACCAATATCATCAGTCAGGATCCAACCCCTCACTCGGGTGGTCCAAACTCACACAAAATCCACGTATTCTCAAGCTTTCAAAACATCAGATAGTAACATGCGAGACTAGGCAATGTATCATGGAAATAACTAGGACTATGGCCATATCCTCGTGATCCCAGGCTACACGGATCAGGTGTGCGGGGTATCACCACTACCGGGAATAGCCACGGGAGGTGGGTCAAATCCAACCCGTCGATCCAACTCGATCACTCGCATCCGAAGACGCCCCATAAATATAATATATCATAACATGGTACAATGTACTCCATGCGACAAGCATGGTCTATCGTACTCTGTGGACCCATATCTCATATCAATACTCGTGCCATGTCTCAAAATGCACGTGCGAGCATGTTTAATCGACGTGACACACACTCTACTCGAAGCTCCAAGCACGGCTCATAGCATGTCTGAAATCAAAATGCACGTGCGAGCCTATTTAATCTGTGTAACACACAATATAACTGAAGCTCAAAGCACGACTGTAATTTCCTCATAAAACCAGTGCTGGAGGAGCTATGCTCCAGCACTCTATCATAAAATCAAGTAAAACTAGTGCGAGCTAATCTCCAGCACTCTGTCACAAAAATCATGTGAAAATCTAGTGCGAGCTAGGCTCCAACACCAAAAATCATGTGAAAATCTGGTGCGAGCTAGGCTCCAGCACCCATGGATGCAAAACTCTAGTGCAAGCCTCTGCTCCAGCACTAATGCATGCGTCACACAGCTTAAAACTTGTGCGAGCTAAGCTCTAACACCTCTCATGCATGTCAAATCATTAATCGCTCTCGCACCTTTTTATCCGTATCAAGTCAAAGCATGGTGCGAGCTAGGCTCCAGCATCTCTCATGCATGTCAAATCATTAAAACTAGAGCGAGTAATTGCTCCAAGACCTTTTTATGCATATCATGTCACACAAATCAGTACGAGCAACCGCTCCAGCACCATTATGCACACTCATAAACTCAGATATAGTGCGAGCAAGGCTCAAGCACCATCTATTTCCATATAAACTTCACTGTTGGCCCATTTTCCAAAGAATTTCATTTAAATCTAAATAACACTTACGTAGTATTATCTTGTGAAATTTATACAAACACTAGCCAATCTACCAATTTGCTTTGCTTAAAAACCACAAAAATTTCTCAAATCATACATTTCATGCATGTCATGCTTTCACCATCCTTAGGTGAATTTTCCCTCAGTAAGGGTAAAATAGTCCTTTACCCATCTCGGGTCCTTAAAATTTTTAATCCATTTTTAGGACCTCTATATATTTTCAGTGTATGTAAAAGCTGTGAAAAATACGCGTAGCTACCTCTAGCTACTCGCAAAATTACCTTACCTCATTTTTATGTATAGTCTGACCTTTCCATTGATGTCTCATCACGTAGTCCGATTTGCTCCCAATCCAATCTCCGAAACTGTGTATAAATATTCATCAGGTCAAATACAATATAATTAATTGTATTTCGTATTTTTTGGGCTTAATTTAAATCATTGAGCCTGTTTACCCATATTGGGCCCGATTGTACCATAATAGGCCTTAGTCGGCCTTAAGCACATTTTTCACTTACTATTCACACATTGAAGCCTATTGGGCTCATTGGGCCTATCAATATTTATTGAGCCTCGTTCTAAACTCTCAGATAGCTCAATTAATTATTTATGATAATTTATCTTAAATTCTTGAATTTAATTCATTTTATACGGAATTAATCCGTAATTTATGCGATAAATTTTTAACACGCATAACTATGTAAATTATCATAAATAACGGTTACTTACTCGAGATTCCATGATGGTACGTAAATCAAGGTTGACTCGAGCTTTCGTTTGATGCCAATTATCGAGCTACATAATTACATATTTTTTGGGTCAAATATATATTTAAATAATTATTTGGAAAATTCAATCGGTCCAAATAAGGACCCGATATGGCCATTATGAATTTCTGGTTATGCCATTCAGATTGACGAATATTCCCGCAGCTTTCATGGCGTTGATGAACGATGTGTTCAAGTCATATTTGGATCAGTTTGTTATCATCTTCATAGATGATATCTTGGTGTACTCGAAACTCGATAAAAAGCATGAGTAGCACCTCAGGATTACATTGCATACCCTACGAGAGCATAAGCTTTATGCTAAACTCAATAAGTGTGATTTTTGGTTGTCACAGATCTCATTTTTGGGACACGTTGTGTCGAAGGATGGTGTATCAGTAGATCCATCCAAGATTGAGGCTATAGTTCAGTGGGAACAGCCGAGGACAGTCACCGAGATCGAAAGTTTCTTGGGTTTAGCAGGATACTATCGAAGATTCATTGAAGGATTTTCGAAGTTAGCTGCTCCGTTGACACGTCTCACTCGAAAGGGTGTAGCATTCGTGTGGAATGAGGATTGTGAGAAGAGTTTTCAGGAGTTGAAGTGTGGATTGACTACTGCTTCGATTCTCACTATCTCTACCAGCTTAAGAGGAGTTTCGGTGTATATCGATGCTTCGCATCAGGGACTGGGCTATGTATTGATGCAGGATGGAAGGGTAGTTGCTTATGGATCCAGACAACTTAAGGACCATGAGAAGAACTATCCAACCCACGATTTAGAGTTATCAACAGTAGTGTTTGCGTTGAAGGTATGGCGCCACTACTTGTAATGAGAGAAATTTCAGATCTTTACCGACCACAAGAGCCTTAAGTATCTATTCTCATAGAAAGAATTGAACATGAGACAGAGAAGATGGCTAGAGCTTCTGAAAGATTATGATTGTGAGATACTTTATCATCTGAGAAAGGTAAATATTGTAACGGATGCTTTGAGCAGGAAAAGCCTTGGGATGGTATCATATATGATGGACAGGGAACATGAGTTGCTAGAGCAATTTGCCAGCCTCAATTTGGGAGTTATGCCCTCTGACATGAATACAGACTGTATGATTGCTAGTCTACACTTGGAGCCAGATCTATGAGATAGGATCAGACAGGCTCAGCGGACTAATTCGTATTGCATTGATGTGAGTCGTTAGATATAGAAGGGCACAGAGACCGATTTTGAGTTGAGTTCTGATGGACTATTGACGTTCAGAGGAAGAGTGTGTGTTCCCAAGGACTTAGAGCTCAGGAGATTGATATTGATGGAAGCTCATTCATCAAGGTACACGCTACATCCGAGGAGTAATAAGATGTATCAAAATCTTCGAAAGGTATATTGGTGGTCAGGTATAAAAAGAGATGTAGCAGAATTCGTGGTGAGATGTCTCATATGTATGCAAGTGAAGGTAGAGCATCAGAAACTTGCAGGGTTATTGCAGCCTCTACCTATACCTACATGGAAATGAGAGCATATCACCATGGATTTCGTTATGGGTTTACCATGGACCCAAAGGAATTACGATGCGATATAGATAATCGTGGATAGACTGACGAAGTCAGCCCACTTTCTAGCTATGAGAGCTACTGATACTCTGAGTTCATTGGGAGAATTGTATGTATGCGAGGTAGTGAGGTTACATGGTATTTCAGTGAGCATTGTTTCGGATAGGGATTCCCATTTCACTTCCCACTTTTAGGAACATTTTCAAGAAGCCATAGGAACCCAGTTGAGTTTAAGCACCGCTTATCATCCTTAGACAGATGGTCAGTTAGATAGGACTATACAGACTCTGGAGGATATGTTGAAAGTGTGTGTGCTGGATTTTAGAGGCTCCTGGGATGATCATTTGCCACTAGCCAAATTTTCCTATAACAATAGTTATCATGCGAGTATCGGGATGGCACTGTGTGAGGCTTTGTATGGCCATAGATGTCGTTCCCCTATCAGATGGGAAGGAGTGGGTGACAAGAAAATATTTGCTCTTGATTTGGTTACACAAGCCTCTTAGGATGTTCAGTTGATAGTTGAGAGATTGAGGACAGCTCAGAGTAGACAGAAAAGCTATGCTGACAAGAGACGAAGACCGCTTGAGTTCGCAGTTGGTGATTGAGTGTTTTTGAAGGTTTCTCCTTCCAAGGGTATAGCGAGATTTGGGAAGAAAGGTAAGTTGAGTCCTCACTACATTGGACCCTTTGAGATATTGGACAGAGTGGGAGATAAGGCATATAGATTAGCTTTTCCATTGGATCTATCGGGAGTGCATAACGTCTTCCACATTTCGTTGCTGAGGAAGTATATCCAAATCCAAATCAGGTGATTCGGTATGAGCCATTGGAGCTCAAGGAAGATTTGACATATGTAGAGAAATCGATCCTGATACTGGATAGAAAAGAGAAAGTCTTGAGAAATAAGACTATCGAGTTAGTGAAGATTCTCTGGCAGCATCACACTTTAGAGGAAGCGACTAGGGAGCGGGAGAGTCTAATGAGAGAGAGATACCCCCAGTTGTTTAGCGATTAACTTAGGTCTAATTTGGAGGACCAAATTTCTTAAGGTGGGGAGGATTGTAAGACCTATAATTGTATAAGTAATCTTTATGACTTTGTGATGTATAAACGAGTCACAAATTATATAAATTATGAGGAATGGATGTTTTAAAGTTGTAAATGTGTATGGAAAGAAAAATGGATGGTTAAGTGAATTAAATACCAATGCAACAGTGAATTGGGATGAAAAGTGCAGCAGAACTGCTTCAGGAAAGGAGCAGATCAATCTCTTTGGCAATATAGAATGATTTCCTTAAGGCTCGGGTTGCGATAGATCGATCTCATGCTTAGGGGCAGATCGATCTCATTAGGCCTGAAAGGTCGGTTTCTAGAAGAAAAATGCAAGGAAGATTGATCTCATGTGGTTAGCATATCGATCTCATAAAGCCAATTCTATAAATATTGGACCTCTGCAACCTCTGTTTCACGAGAAACACTATTCCATTTAAGAACCAAAGCAAAACCTAACATTTCAACACTAGAAAACTTCAGTTTACAATCTGTTTTGAGTAAGATATAGTTAGGCAAAGTTGGTCTTAGTGAAGAGGAGAACAACATACTTGGAAACAAGAAGTTGGAATCAAAGATCGAAAAAACTAGGAGGATTTCAACAAATTTGGAGAAAATGAGGGAAATTTTAGCTAGGTAAGATTTAATGCACCAAGTCGATATATATTAAACTAGGTGTATTGATGAGTTAATTGGTATATGTATGAATTATTGGAAATGAAGGATCATGAAAAATGAGCATGACCTAACTATTGGAACGGAAGTGAGAAAATGATGAGGGAATGGTGTTAAAATTAAGGATGGAATATGCATGTATGGAAGATTATAAGTTAGTTTTGTGAGATGTATAAATTTCAAATAAGGAGAAATGAAGATAGATATATGGAAAATATGGTATGACACCACAATGGGAGAAAGTGATGAAATCTATGTATTGAATTTAGATTTGACAAATGAAACAAGTATAATATGGTATGCTAACGTAAATATGTATAACAGCTTCAAAAATCACCTTGAAAGCTGATCGGATTGCGAGAGTGAGCAGTACCGAGGAAGAGGCGTCACGTGACATGATCCGAGGTAAGGGAATTTTGTGAGTAGCTAGAGATAGCTACACGTATTTTGAATAGAATTTTGATATTATATTCTATATGGATTCTCTTGAATAGGCATGCTGTTGTGATAAGGACTAATGAGGATAGTGTGTTTTATCTAAAACTAGGGTGAAAAGACCTTATTGTGATTAAGATTCATGATTTGCATGATAGAATGGCTAATGTTTTCATGTTTACGTGAAAACAGCACATTTGAGTGCTTATTTGATTTGAATTGGGTGAATTATGATTTGAACAGCCATCTATCTGGTTTTGTGTGAAAACCATAAGTGCTAGAGAATACTCGCACTATATATTGAGATATGCATCACATAGTACTTGAGAGTATAGTCGTACTACATTTTAATGCGATTTATGCATGTTAGAGTACTGGGAGCATTGCTCGTACTCGGAATTGTGATTGATGCATTATAGAGTATTGGGAGCTATGCTCATACTCCTGTTTTTACATGACATAGTGCTGGGAGCATTGCTCGCACTAGAGTTGTGACATTGTGATATGGTCGTGATATGAGTTTACTCGTACGTACCAATTTTGAAAATAGCATGAAATAGCTGTGTTAGGAGCCTGTGCCGACTGTGTGTCACACTAATTATATGCTCACACGTGCATTATTTGAGATATGGCCAAGGGCTATCGAATTAACCCATGGTAGGAGGACTAAGACTCATGGCGAGCATCCCAACTATGAGGTATATCTAAGGTATGAGGACTAAGACTCATGGAGAGCATCGCACATTAAGATAGGGTCCATGAAGTACTATGTAACGTGTGTATCACATGGAGTACGTTGTACCGTGAGTACTTGAATGTACTTGGATAGGACTGGTTAGCAGTGGGAGTGGGATCCAATGGGATCTGGTGTGCTTCGAGATTAGTTCCTCAGATTTAGAGCTGACAGTAGAGATTCGACCCACCTCCCGTTACAGCAATTGTGAGACCCTGTACACTGAGTATTGTGTAGCCTGAAATCACAAAAAATGAGTTATGATCATGCACTCGGAACATGTAGTCGCCTATCTCGTTTTTCTATTCATGCAAAGTGAATCAATATTTCTTGATTAAATTATCACATGGTTTTATGATATAACATGTGAATTTGTGAGTTATGAAAAAGTGACCCGAGGGATGGGTGAGGCCCAATTTTCCATGTTTTTAAACATGATGAAATTTCATATTATTTGATTTAAATGAATGACATGATAAATGTGATTTGTGTGAAATTACATAAGAAAGGCAGTGTTATGTATAAAATGCTGAGGTTATTAAACCAGCATATTTCTAGTTTTATAACTGATGTTTTGTATCTATATATATTGCATAAAGCTTTAAGAGAGATGTATGCTTTAGATAAGAATGAATAAGGAAATGATTTCGAGGCAGAAACATGGTATTTTGTAGATAGTGTGGTTATCTACTTGCTTGTCTGATTTTCTTACTGAGCTGTGAGCTCACCCCCTTATTATTTCCCTCTTTTCAGAGCATCCACATTAGGTGGACACGGCAGGAGATTTGTAGACTTTGATCCGCTGCCTATCCATCTTACGAGATGTATATACACTTGACATTTTGTACTTAACATTGTAAAAGCACAGTTATATAGACTAAGGTACGGTTGGGATGTATATGTACAAATAATTGTATTTATGTACAAAAGTTTATATTATAAAAAAAAGATATTAAATTCTATGTTCAATGTGAATGAGTGTGAATGGGTGACTAATATCGAATCACAGCCCAACGTTTGATGTGAGTGATGACAGAAGGAAAAGTAAGTAAATTGCGAAAAAAATTGTAGTGATTTTGGCAGGTCACGTGTAAGTGAAGGGCGTGACAATGTACATCATGTTCTATTTTTATTATTTCTCCGAAAATATATATATTTTTCATATTTTCAAGATAAAATCCCAAGGTGGGGTAATTTTCGAGTTATCATTTTTAGACTAATTTCCCTTTTTGGACTTTCTATATTTTCGCGTTCTGAGTCCATATTTTCATCCGGTATAATCAAATTTCATTCGGTTTGTCTCAATTCACCCAACTCTTATTTTGGCATTTTAAAACTTATTGGTTCACAATTTAATCAGTATTACTCGAAATTGTATTATTTCTTCTTTATTGGTCTATATATCATAAACACATATTCAAAAGGATATATTCTGTCACGACCCTCCATGACTTAACCAAAAACCACTACAAATTTTTCGCATTTTTAAACTTACCTTTCCTCTCTTCAATGGTTAGGATGTGATTCGATGTTAGCTTCCTCGTATACCATATCATCCATTATTATACATACATGTCAATGTACTGTTACTAACTGTACTTCTTTTATAATACATGTGAGATTCATATAAACTAATACAAATACATTCCCCATAATATATATCGTATACATCACTATGTTGTTTCTATGTTTAGATACATAACCGTATAAAATATGTATACCTGTCGATCGATAGGAAATAACAGCGGACAACAGGAATACTATCCCTCAAATTCTCTCACTCTATGCTGATGCTCTGTAGAGAGATGTAAAAGAAAGGGGGTGAGCATACAATGCTGTCACGATCCTTAACTTACCAAAATACGTATAAATTTTTCGCATTTTCATGCGTCAATCTTTAATCATCCTTCCTCGATCGTGAACAACCACACTCATAACAGTTGGGCTGTGTGTCGACGTCTAACTCACTTCACCATACCAATTCAATTTGAAATATTATTTATGAGTAAACACTTGTATAAATGTATATATATATATATATATATATATCAGAGTTGTTACATGTGTTTACATTGTTTTACATCCCCAGTAGTCACATACAAAATGCTACTGTGCTATGTCTAGTTTAGATACAAAATAATCCAAGTGTGTATACCTTTAGCGATGGGATGCAGCGGATTACCAAAAAGGGAACGCCTCCAGTCATGCTCAATCTATACTCAAATCTCTGTAGAGAGGGGAAAATAAGGGGGGTGAGCAAACCACACGCTCAGTAAGGCAATCATGCGAACAGGTAGATACTGCACTATCTACGTGATCGTGATGCCATGCTCAAAAGCATTTCATTCATTATTTATCTCAAAACATGAGTGTATGATTGTGTTAATGGTATGTAAAGCATTCATACTATTAAAATCAAGTACACATTTCAACTCAAAGCATGGTATAAATCATCATGCATAATTCACAATAAAAGCATGGCATTACCCATCATGCATTTTCACAATAAAGCATGGCATTAAACATCATGCATCCGTGCACTTTAAAAAACCATTAACAAATCAATTTCAACATTGGTCAGGTCTCGACCCATCCCTCAGGCTTTCCTGACCCACAAATCATTTCAAACATGGATTTATTCTCAAATAGCATTAGACATGTGAGATAGGCAGTTCAACAATAGGTAATAACCTCAAGGCCTATGTACATAACCTGTGATACCGGCTACACAGATCAGGTGTGCGGGATATCACCACTATCTGCTTCCACACGGGAGGTGGGTCAAATCCTACCCGCCGGTCCATAGCAGATCTCGTCCGAAGACGGCACATCACAACTCAACACGGTACAATGTACTCCATCCTACATGCACGGTACAACGTACTCCGTGGACCCAATCAACACATCATATCACGCCACATCTCAAACGCACGTGTGAGCCTATTTAATCGATGTGACACCCAGTCTACTCGAAGCTCCAAACACGGCAACATGCAAGGTGGGCATCCAGTGCGAGACAAACTCGAAGCACAATGCCAAAACAATTATGAAATCCATGTGAAAACTAGTGCCTCTTGCACTCATGTGTACAAAACACGTCAAATCTCATGCTAGTCGTACTCTAGCATGCTTTCATACTCACGAAATCATGTAGGTGGCTCAAAACTTTGCAAAGTATGGTTAACAAAACCAAAACACACTCATTTCTTTTGCAAATCATTTCAATGTCAGCCAACCTACCAATCATTTGTTAAAAAGCAATAAAACATGATTTTCAAAGCAATATGCTTTTGTTTTCATGCACATTTCTCAAAACTCCTAACTTTTACCCTTCAATCACCCAACAACATTTCCTAATCTCATACATTCTAGCAAAACATTTAAGCATCCAAATTGCGCACAGATATCTCTAAGAGTCCACACAATTTCCTTACCTCGATTTACTTGGTGTGACTCCTTTCCTTTTAGCTTCTCACGCTCTTGGCTCAACTCGCCTCGGCGTATCCTCGGAAGCTGCGATTCATTCATTAAATCAATTGAGTTAATGTATTTAACCCATAATTGACCTCACTAGTCAATATTACTCACTTATGCATTTTACCAATGCCTTATTCCACATTTTACCTCTTTTAGGTAAATCTCATAATTTATCCACTAACCACATCTTAAAATCATTCCACAACACTATTAATAACTTCTACATATCTCATTCATCATTAATCTCCATACATTCCACTTTCTCACTCTAGACCATTTCTAGGTCATAATCTTTCCAATGCATTTTAGATAGTTTCTAACCATCCATACTCATGCCAAACAACTCCAAAATCAATTATATAAATAATGTACCATAGTTGGAGTGTTAGAATCTTACCCAATTTGATTTCTCTTCTTGCTCCAAATGGCAATGCCCTTAACTCCTTCAATACCAACAATGGGAAAATGCTTTCCAACTATGTTGTTCTTCTCTTTGATAGGAACAACTTTGCCTCTAATGGTCTCTCTTCAAAGCTCACTGAAAATGGCTGATTTTAGAGAGAGAAAGTTAGGTTTTTGGGTTGAAAGTGGAAGGTTAGTGTTTTTCCCGAAATTTTTTGATTTTCAGCACTCCTTATATAGAAATAGCTTGAGGAGATCGATCTGGTCTAAGAGGAGATCGATCTGGTCCCCTTAAATCCCTCTTTTTCACGGCATTTTAAGCATGAGATCGATCTGTCGAAGCATGAGATCGATCTGCTCCCAAACAGAGAGCTAAGGAGATCGATCTGGGTGCTTGGGGATCGATCTTTTCACTACAGAATGCTTATGAGATCGATCTGGCTCCATTGGAGATCGATCTGCTCTATTCCTTTGCCCAAATAAGAGCATTCTGGCTCTTTCAGATCGATCTCTCATCCCATGAGATCGATCTGCCCTTCATAGTTTTCAGATTTTCTGCAATTCTTCTACAGTAACTCATTCTCAAACCTCCTTAATTTGCTACCATGATCCTTTTCTCATCCATTCATCTTTGAGACTTGAAAATGGCATCCATCCTCACTTCATACACATTAAAACTTGTGTAGAATCTTTGTATGACCAATGGTACTTAATATAAAGAAAAATGGAAGTGCACATCTTATGCAATTCTACTTCCATTTTACAAAACTACTCATAATCCATTCTACACACATTCTCCACATGTTTAAGTCCATTTCTTCACATTCATACTTAATGTAACTTGTATGTACAATTACCACTCTCATTACAAGTGTGTACATTACTTATGGACTTACATCATATATACTTCACTCATGAATTCATAGTACAACTCTATTTACATTTCTATGTACATATATACCCTTATACATATACGGGGTCTCACAAATGCGCTCAGTAAGGAAATCAGGCAAGGAAGTAGACATCTACACTATCTACTCAAAATAATGCTATGCCTCAAAAATATCATTTCCTTAACTCACTTTAAAAGCATGTCTTTAAATATATATATATATACATACACTTGTACAGATTAAACCCATGTACAAAAATCATGCTTGCTTTCTCAAATGTACGCATGTAGTGCAAAATAATGCATCTTTATAAGATCACAATGCCTTTAGATAAATCACGCCATGTATATTTAAATCACATTAAATATGACATTTAAATTATTCACATCACAACAATCAGATTCTGACCCATCCCTCAGGTATATCCGTAAATAAATCAGTCAATCAGGTGATATATCATGTGAGACTCTGTGGTGAAATGCAATAATATCCTGGACTATGGCCATATCCTATAATGGTGATCCCAGGCAACATAGATCTCGATGTGCAGGGCATCACTCTTGCAACGAGAGGGGGGTCAGTCCATCACAACCGCCAGCTATATCCTCCTTAACTCCATAACACCACACAGTACAGTGTACTCCATCCCACTCGCATGATGCAACGTACTCCGTGGACCCTACATCATAGTCGGGGTGCCTACCATAGGTCTTAGCCCTCAAACCATGAAATATCATACCAAGTCTCTAAATCCACATGTGAACCTCTCATAGTGTGACACTCAGTCGACACGAGGAAATCAAGCATGGTTTTCAACATGTATTATATATCACATAAATTACAGTGCGTGCCTTTGAGCGTGACTCACAGTCGACATTCTGCTCAAACACTGTTTCACATCACAAACTCAAACTCTAGTGTGAGTAAACCTCTAGCAACTAGGTCAATGCATAGTTCATGTTTCAAATCAAGTACGAGCAATAGCTCCAGTACTATGTCATGTATAAATCTTGAAGAATCAAGTACGAGCAACGCTCTAGCATTCTGTCATGTATCTCATGTAAAATTCGAGTACAAGCTAATCGCTCCAGCACTCTCTCATGCATATATCATATAAAACTGAGTACGAGTAATAACTCTAGCACTCTATCATGCATGTCATGGAAATCTAGTGCGAATCACAATCCATCACTAATATATGTGGAAAATATATGAAATCAAGTGCGAGCTATGCTCTAGCATGATTTATTCTCACATAATTCGATAGATGGCTCTATAAAAAGGGATGATTTTCAAAACATCAAAATCAGCACTATAAAGTGTGCTTAATTCACATCAACCTTAAAATCATTATGTTAGGACCCGTTCTCAATCCATGACTTTAACCAAAATCACTAAAATTTTTTCGCATTTTTAACTTACCTTTCCTCTCTTTAATGGTTGGGCTGTGATTCGATGTCAGAATCCTCGCTTACCACATTATCCATTATCATACATACATGTCAATATACTATTACTGACTGTAACTGCTTTTATTATACATGTGAGATTATATAAAATCTAACACAAATACATTCCCCATTATATATCGTATACATCACTGTGCTGTTTCTATGTTTAGATATATAACCGTACAAAGTCTATATACCTGCCGATCGAGAGGAACTAGCAGTGGACTCAGGAACACTATCCCTCGATAACTCTCGCTCTACTGCTGATGCTCTGTAGAGAGATGTAAAGAAAGAGGGTGAGCATACAACGCGCTCAGTAAGGAAATCAGGCAAGCAAGTAGATATCTACACTATCTACTCAAAATAATGCTATGCCTTGAAAACATTATTTCCTTTACTCACTTTAAAAACATGTCTTTAAATATATATATGTATACTTATACAGATTAAATCCCATGTACAGAAATCATACTTTCTTTCTCAAATGTAGGCATGTAGTGCAAAAAAAAAGCATCTTTATATAAATCATGCCTTTAGGTAAATCATTCCATGTATATTTAAATCACAATAAATATGGCATTAAATAATTCACATCACAAAATCGGAGTCCGACCCATCCCTCAGGTCTGTCCGTAATTTAAATCAGTCAATAAATGTGATATATCATGTGAGACTCTTTGGTGAAATGCAAATAGTATCCTGGACTATGATCATATCCGACATGTAATCCCAAGCAACATAGTACTCGGTGTGCGGGGCATCACTGCTGCAATGGGAGGGGGGTCAGTCCATCATAACCGTCAGCTATATCCTCCTAAACTCCACAACAACACACGGTACAGTGTACTCCCATGCCCCAGGCACAGTACAAAGTACACCCATGGACCCTACATCACAGTCGGGGTGCCTGCCATAGGTCTTAGCCCTCAAACCATGGAATATCATACCACATCTCTAATACCCTCATGCGGCTATCCTCTCACATAATGTGACACTCAGTCACACAAGGATGCGGGCATGGGTTTGTAACATGTATTATATATCACATACAGTGCGCGTCTTTGAGTGCGACTCACAGTCGACACTCTGCTCAAACACTATTTCACATCACAAGCTAAACTCTAGTGCGAGTAAACCTCTAGCAACTAGGTCAATGCATAGTTCATGTATTAAATCAAATACGAGCAATAGCTCCAGTACCATGCTATGCACAATATCATCAAATCAAGTATGAGTAATAGCTCCAGTACTATGTCATGTATAAATCATGAAGAATCGAGTACGAGCAATGCTCCAGCACTCTGTCATGTATCTAATGTAAAACTCGAGTACGAGTAATAACTCCAGTACTCTATCATGCATGTCATGGCGAGTTGTGCTCCAGCACGATTCATTCTCACAAAACATGATAGATGGCTCTTTAAAAAGGGATGATTTACAAAACATCAAAATGAGCACTATAAAGTGTGCTTAATTCACATCAACCTTAAAATCATTAGCCCATCTATTTATTCTCTTGCTAAACAGCAATTAAACACTCAAAATAGTGGTTTCCATGCTTTTTACAACTTTTCACAAAAATTGACTTTTTGACTAACTAGGGGCAAAATCATAATTTGCCACTATCGGGTCGCAATAATTATTATTCACTTTCTCTGACCCTCAGAGTTTTTAACTGAATGTAAAAGCAGACGAAAATACGTGCAGGTATCTCTAACTACTCACAAAAGTCCCTTACCTGTAATCACTCGAGAAATTTCACTTTCTCTGTGCTGCTCGTTTCAGCTGTCCGATTTGCTCCTCCAATACTCTCTGGAGCTGCATATAACCATTTATTAGGTTAATTACACTTTTCATACTGTATTTCACATTAAATACAGTCTATTTTCCTTAATGGGCCTTAATAATCCTTAATGGGCCTAACTATGCCTTAAGCCCATTTTCATTTTACTATTTATTTTCGTTGGGCCTATTAGGCTTGTGGGGCCCACCAACTCTTATTGGGCTTTGTCCTAGACCCATTACATCTTATTGGGCCTAAAATATTTGGGCTTGGCCCATTGGGCCTCTCGGTCACATGCCATGGCGAGAGCTATCCATGCCATCAGTTATGCCATGGCATGCCATCCATGCCTATTTCTTAGCCAATTCACTTAGGCATTTTCACAAACACTTGGTTGGCAACATTCCTAACCATCATATAGTTCATTTAGACATTTTATCAAACACCTTGATTGCCAACTAATTACATGTATTTATTAATCAATTTGATTAATTCTAATTACATCATAATTATTAACACATGTACATTAATCCATTTATGCCTTAAAATCATATGGACATAAATCAATGTCTCACCACTCACCTCGGCCTAACCAACATCATAGTGATTTAATATGTTTCAATGCTTAAAACATATATCAATATACTTAAAATCATTCATACATTAACATATATGAAATTGAAAACTAGAAAATATACCAATTGTTGTGTTCACCCTTTGGCCGAATCTTTGAAGGCTCTCGGTTTGCACTCTATGGTTCCTTGATAGCCAATTCCAATATATGTCACTCTCCTTTCAATTTGGAACAACTTCCATGAAGGATGCAAGTTCCAATTATGCCTAATTCCTAGTGATTTCTAGTGAGAGAAAGCTTGGATAATATGTTTCAATGGTTTCTTCTTCTAGCCGAATTTGGTGTGATGAAGATGACAATGGTGTGGCTGAATTTATAAGCCACTTACTTAGCTATTAAGCTTTACTTTCCAGCCATTGAGCTTGACTTTCCAAGCCTTAGCCATGAGTCACCTAATGAGTCACCTTATGAGTCATGGTTAGCTTTAACTATGGTTAGATATTTATCTCATGGGCTTTCCATTTGGGCTTCTCTGTTTGGGCTTTCTTAATGGGTTTTCGAGCTGAAATTTTTACTATATCTCGGGCCTTTAATTGTCTCAATATTTGGCCAATCAATTGGTCAACAATTCGGTCTAAAGGACCTAAGAATTTCGATATACGTTTAGTATACCTTAATGGGCTTTAAAATTTTCACCTTAGGCCCATTACGTTTTTAACCATTAAATTTAATCCGAAATCCTTCCGAATAAATTTTCCTTACTTCCAGGGATGATTATCTTGTATTCTAGCCAAGAATATTTTTTTTCCAAATTTTTCTCCACACTTAGGTTAATTTTTAACCATGATTAGTCAACTATGGTAAAAGTCCACTTTCTTAACTATAGTTGGCTTTTTCCTTAACCATTGACCTAGTTGACTTTTTCTCAAAATTTCGAAAGTGTCATATCTTATGTCTTACACTCTCGTCTTTATGTTTCAACCATTCCTGGTGAATAATTTCACCCGAAACACCTTATCTCGCCAAAAAGGTCCATTTTACCCTTTTTAGCTTTTACTCTCGTTTTCTATGTTCGGGACTAAATCAAGCTGACTTTCCTTCATGAGCTCTCTATACTTTCTCATTTTAAGTTCTTATTTTTAGTAAAAATGATTTAGATTTACTCGATTTAGCCTGTGACACTTATAGTTCACATTAGGCTTTTTATGTAGCTTTTGCGTGTTAAATCATTTCACTAACACTTTAAGTCTAGTAAATACTCTTCTTATGATTCAACTATAATAACGGAATGTTCATACACATAGGAATCATAAGGTACAAGCTACATAAAATCCGGGTCTGACACATTAGCCCATCTATTTATTCTTCTGCTAAATAGTAGTAAGACACTCAAAATGGTGGTTTTCATGCTTTTTACAAGTTTAACAAAAGTTGACTTTTTCCTAACTAAGGGCAAAATTGTAATTTGTCACTATCGGGTCACAATAATTATTATTCACTTTCTCTGACCCTCAGAGTTTTTAAGTGAATGTAAAAGTAGACGAAAATACGTGCAGGTATCTCTAACTACTCACAAAAGTCTCTTACCTGCAATCACTCGAGAAATTTTACTTTCTCAATGCTGCTCGATCCAACAGTCCGATTTGCTCCTCCAATAATCTCTGGAGCTGCATATAACCATTTATCAGGTTAATTATACTTTTTCTACTGTATTTCACATTAAATATAGTCTGTTTCCCTTAATGGGCTTAAATAAACCTTAATGGGCCTAACTATGCCTTAAGCCATTTCCATTTTACTATTTATTTTCGTTGGGCCTATTAGGCTTGTGGGGCCCACCAACTCTTATTGGGCTTGTCCTAGACCCATTACATCACATTGGGCCTAAAAAAATTGGGCTTGGCCCATTGGACCTCTCGGCCACATGCCATGACCGAGAGCACTCCATGCCGTCGGTCACACCATGACATGCCGTCCATGTTCATTTCCTTAGCCAATTCACTTATGCATTTTCACAAACACTTGGTTGGCAATGTTCTTAAGCATCACATAGTTCATTTAGGCATTTTATCAAACACCTTGATTGCCAACTTATTACATGTATTAATTAATCAAATTGATTAATTCTAACTATACCATAATCATTAACACATGTACATTAACTCATTTATGCCTTAATATCATATGGGCATTCATCAATATTTCACTACTCACTCTCGGCTAACCATGATCATACTCATTTCATATGTTTCAATGCTTAAAACATATACCAATATACTTAAAATCATTCATATATTAACATATATGAATTTGAAAGCTTGAAAATATACATAGTATTTGTGTTCACACTTGGCCGAAACTTTGGAGTCTCACGATTAGCACACTATGGCTTCTTGATAGCCAATTCCAACATATGTCACTCTCCTCTCAATTTGGAACAACTTTCATGAAGAATGCAAGTTCCAAATATGCCTAATTCCTAGTGATTTCTAGTGAGAGAAAGCTTAGATAATGTATTTCAATGGTTTCCTTCTTCTAGCCGAGAATGGTATGGTGAAGATGACAATAGTGTGGCTGATTTTATAAACCATTTACTTAGCCATTAAGCCTTACTTTTCAGCCATTATAATTTACTTCCTAAGGTTTAGTTATGAGTTACCTAATAAGTCATATAATGAGTCATAGTTAGCTTTAACTATGGTTAGTTATTTACCTAATGGGCTTTTCAATTGGGCCTCTCAGTTTGGGCTTTCTTAATGGGCTTTCGAGCTGAAATTTTTACTATACCTCGGGCCTTTTATTGTCTCAATATTTGGCCTATCAATCGGTCCAACAATTCGGTCTAAGGGACCTAAGAATTTCGATCTACGTTTAGTATACTTTAATGGGCTTTACAATCTTCACTTTAGGCCCTTTACGTTTTTAACCATTAAATTAAATCCGAAATTCTTCCGAATAATTTTTTCCTACTTTTGGGGATGATTATCTTGTATTCTGACTAAGAATATTTTTTCCCAATTTTTTCTCCATACTTGGGTTAATTCCTAACCATGGTTAGTCAACTATGGTAAAAATCCATTTTTCTTAACTATAGTTGACTTTTTCCTTAATCATTGACCAAGTTGACTTTTTCTCAAAATTTTGAAAGTGTCATATCTTATGTCTTACACTCTCGTCTTTACATTTTAGCCATTTTCGGTAGGTAAATACACCCGAAACACCTTAAATACTTTAACTCGCTAAAAAGGTCCATTTTACCCTTTTTAGCTTTTACTCTCGTTCTTTATGTTCAGAACTAAATCAAACTGACTTTCCTTCATAAGCTCTCTATATTTTCTCATTTTAGATTCTTATTTTCAGTCAAAATGATTCAGATCTACTCGGTTTAGCCTGTGACTCTCATAGTTCACCTTAGGCTTTTATGTAGCTTATGCATGTTAAATCATTTCACATATTCTTTAAATCTAGTAAATACTCTTCTTATGATTCAACTATAATAATAGAGTGTTCATACACATAGGAATCACAAGGAACAGGCTACATAAAATACGGGTATGACATATTCTTAGAGAAATAACACAAAGTTCAGGTATTCCCTCCCCCTTTAAGAAATTTGGTCCTCCAAATTAAAACCAAGTCAATCCACGACAAGTCGGGGGTACTTCTCCCGCATCAGGCTCTCTAACTCCCATGTAGCCTCCTTTGAAGTGTAGTGCTGCTAGAGAACCTTAACAAGCGGAATTGTCTTGGACCTTAACACCTTCTCCTTCCTATCTAGTATCCGGATCGACTTCTCTACATACAACATATCATCATTGAGCTCTAACGGCTCATATCAAATCACATGTGCCAGATCTAGATGATACTTCAAAAGCATCGATACATGGAAGACGTTATGAATACCTGCTAGCTCATGTGGTAACGCTAACTTGTAGGCCTTATCTCCCACTCGCTCCAGTATCTCAAATGGTCTGATGTACCAAATGCTCAACTTACCCTTCTTACCGAACCTCAAAATCCCTTTCGAGGGAGAAACTCGTAAAAACACTAAGTCACCTCCAATGAACTTAGTGGCCTCTGTCTCATGTCAGCATAACTTTTCTGCTTGCTTTGAGCTGTTCTCAATCTCTCACATATCAGCTGAACAACCTCAGAGGCTTGCTACACTGAATTGGGAGCAAAAACTTTCTTATCACCTATTTCTTCCCAACCAACAGGAGAACGACACCTTCTACCATACAATACCTCATACGGTGCCATCCTGATACTTGAGTGGTAACTGTTGTTATAAGCAAATTCGGCTAACGGTAGGTGATCATCCCAAGAGCCTTTAAAATCCATAACACTCACTCTCAACATATCCTCCAATGTTTGGATGGTCCTTTCTGACTGACTATCAGTCTGAGGATGGAAAGCGGTACTGAAACTCAATTGGGTTCCCATAGCTTTTTGAAAATGTTCCCAAAAGTGGGAAGCGAAACGAGAATCCCTATCCGATATGATGCTCACTGGAACACCATGTAGCCGCACAATCTCCCGTATGTACAACTCTGCCAAAGCACTCAGAGTATCTATGGATTTCATGGCCAAAAAGTGGGCAGATTTTGTCAATCTATCCACCACTACCCAGATAGCATCATGGTTCCTCCTAGTCCTCGGCAATCCCATGATGAAATCCATGGTGACAGGCTCCCATTTTCAAGTCGGTATAAGTAGAGGCTGTAATAATCCCGCAGGCTTCTGATGCTCTACCTTAACTTGCTGACATACGAGACACCTTACCACAAACTCTTCGATGTCTCTCTTCATCCCTGACCACCAATACACTCTCTGAAGATTCTGATACATCTTGTTACTCCTCGGATGCAATGTATACCTCGATGAATGAGCTTTTGTCAAAATCACTTTCTTTAACTCTGGGTCATCAGGAACGCAAATCCTGCCTCTAAACCTCAGTAGACCATCATCACTCACTGAGAAATTGATCACACTACCTCTATAAATCTGACTCACTCGATCATCACATAGCAGATTGACATGTTGAACCTGTCGTATCCAGTCAATCAAATTCATCTCCACTAGAACGCTAGCTATAATACAGTCACTGTCAATATCAAGGGGATCTATATCCAACCTGAGGTGAGCAAACTGCTCTAGCAGCTCATGTTCCCTGACCATCATGTACGATACTACTCTGAGGCTCTTCCTGCTCAAGGCATCAGCCATAACATTAGCCATTCCAGATGGTACAATATCCCGCAATCATAATCTTTCTGAAGCTCTATCCACCTTCTCTGCCTCATATTTAACTCTTTCTATGAAAATAGATATTTGAGGCTCTTATGATCTGTAAACACTTGAAATTTCTCACCGTACAAATAGTGGCACCATATCTTCAATGCAAATACCACAGCCGCCAATTCTAAATTATGGGTTGGGTAGTTCCTTTCATGGTCCTTAAGCTGTTTGGATCCATAAGTGATTACCTTCCCGTTCTGCATCAGTACACAGCCAAGTCCCTGTCTCGAAGCATCTGTATACACTGAGAAAGCTCCTAAGCTGGTGGGTATGGTGAGAATAGGTGCGGTGGTCAGTCTATGTTTCAATTCACAGAAACTACTTTCACACTTATCATCCCACTGAAATGTCACGTTCTTCCGAGTGAGACGTGTCAACAGCGCAGTCAATTTAGAGAATCCTTCCACAAATCGTCGATAATAGCTTGTCAAACCTAAAAAATTATGGATCTCTGTAACTGTCTTGGGTTTATCCTACTGTACTATAGCCTATATCTTGGACGGATCCACTGACACCCCATCTCTTGAGAATACATGACCTAAAAATGATATTTCACTCAACCAAAAATCACACTTACTGAGTTTAGCATACAACTCCTTATCTCGGAGGGTCTATAACATTGTTTTCAAGTGCTGCTCATGCTCTTCCTTAGACTTCAAGTACACCAATATGTCATCTATAAAGACAATCACGAATCTATCTAGGTATGGCTTAAACACATCATTTATCAAAGCCATAAACACTGCAGGAGCATTTGTCAACCCAAATGGCATAACCCGAAACTCATAATGGCCATAACAGGTACGAAACGTTATCTTGGGCACATCTCTACTCGAATCCTCAATTGATGATACCCAGACCTCAGATTAATGTTCAAAAAGATCTGTGCTCCCTGCAACTGATCCAACAGATCATTAATACGCCGAAGGGGATACTTATTCTTGATGGTAGCCTTATTCAACAATCGGTATTCGATCCACAGTCAGAGGCTCTTATCCTTCTTCTTCACAAATAGAACCGGTGCTCCCCAAGGTAAAACACTCGGTCTAATGAACCCCTTATCCAATAACTCTTGCAACTGCTTCTTTAGCTCCTCTAATTCCATTGGAGCCATTCTATACGATGGTTTAGATATCGGTTCAGTACCAGGCACCAAATCAATACAGAACTCCATCTCTCTGTCTGGTGGCAACCTTAGTAAATCATCCAAAAAAACATCATTGAACTCTCTAACCACTGGGATGTCAGCTAATTTCGGGTGTACCTTATCCATATCAACCACGTATGCTATAAAACCTTCAACACATCAATATTCAATTCATTAGTAATGTCATTTATTCATTAAGCAACTTAACAAACTCTTTCATTTCTTTTCAAATCTTACAAGATACTTTTCGGGGGTGGAAAACATTACTGTCTTAGCGTAACAATCTAAAACAGCATGGTTCCAACCAATCCATTCTTAATATTACATCAAAATCCTTCATATTTAATATGATAAGATCGACTGACATATCCTTTTTCCCTACTTTTAACTTACAATGTTTGTATACATACTCGGTTACTAGGTTGTCCCTAACTGGTGTGCTTATAAGCAACACTCTGCCTAAGGATATAAGTTTCACAAAATCAAGCAATTTACATGAAAATGAAGATGATATAAATGAATGCGTGGCACTAGGATCAATTAATGCTAATGCTTCAAAATCAAAGACTAAGATGGTACCTTTAATCACATCCATGGAAGCTTCTGTAGATGACTGGTCCAACGCAAACACTCACCCTCGACCAACAGCTTGCTTCCCCTTCTCCTCAGTTGTGGCCTTCCTCTAAGGAGCAGGTGTATCAACTGTGGCTCTGTCTGGCTCTTTGCCCTTCTGAGGGGCTGTCTCAACCAATTTCAGGCAATCACGTATCATGTGCCCTGGCTTACCACACCTGTAACAAACTCTATTCAATAACGGACATGGCCTACTCCCATGATATCTACCACACACTCTGCATGGCTCAGTGGTAGGTCGGGGTCCACCAATAACTATACCCCTCGATGCTGGAGGTAAAGCTAGATAAGCTGGAGGCTTTGCAGGCCTTTCTCGTACCTCCTCAATCTTTGGCCTGTTACTAAATAACCTTTGCCCCTTTCTGAATCCTTTATCATCAACTGACCTCTTCTGGTCTCTGTCTCTGCCCTTACCACTCTTACCAAACTCTGAGGCATGCAACTCATAATCTTGCTCACATAACTGAGCCCTGTTCACTGCCTCATCATAGGTGGTAATATCAAATGGGGCTAAACAAGCTCGGATCGATGGTCTCAACCCTTCGATGAACTTTTGAACCTTTTTATCCTCATTACTCATGGTAACCATATCATACCACCCAGGGATGTGAATCCGGACTCATACTCATCAACTGACCGGGTCCCCTGAGTTAAAGTCATGAACTTCATCTGTATCTTCCTCTGAGCAGTGGCGGGAATGTACTGCCTCCTAAAGGCATCCAAAAATATCTCCCAAGTCACGACCTGATGTCGGGCACTCAGGATAGGCTGCGTAGCTATCCACCAATGTTTAGCCTCACCCTCTAACAGAAAAGCTGCGAAGGTAACCTTCTCGGTAGTAGAGTTTGCCAAATCGGCTGTGCTCTGTATACCTTTTATCTTAAGCATTGCCTGTGTCAATAAATCCATGATATTATCTACACTCTGCTCTAACCCCGATATACGTGTCTCTGCGGTATCACTAGAATCTGGTGGGGCTCTAGTAGAACTAGACCCACTGTGCTTCTCGGGCTCATCTCTACGCCCCTAAGCGCACGAACTCTCCTCTACTACTGCGATGTCTATCCAACATCCTGCATATACAACAAGAAGTTTCTTAGTCTCAATCCAGCTTGGTATACATAATTGTATCTAAACAATGCACAGTATTTTGGGGATATATATTTCTTATCTACTAACACTGACTCACTTCAGACCAACTCTGCTCTGATACCACCTCTGTCACGACCCCTTTTCGCGACTAACCACACTACTACTAGTTGGGTTGTGAGTCAATATCAGTTACCTCCTTCTCATCCATTTAATCATTTCTTATCAAAGTTGCATAAAATAATATAAAAACTAATTTTTTTTAACAAAGTCATCTATATCAGTTTCTGTTATATACATTCCCCAAATACAAAAGATAACGTCACTGTGCATTACTAAATAGATACAAAATTCGCATGTGTATACCTCGATATTGCTGGAGGACTAAAGAGCAGTGTAGCAGGAATAAATGCAGCGGACACACTTTAATGCACAGAATCTATAGAAGGGGAAAAATAAGGGGGTGAGCTAACACGCTCAGTAAAGAAAATATGAAAGTAAGTAGATAACTACACTATCTACAATGCTTAAAATACATATTTATTTTTCTTATAAAACAATATGCATTCATTTAAAATAGCATCTATCTGTGTGAAATCATTAATTCGCTAGATCGCTATATGCATCTTTATTTCAACCACACAGCACACATTTCGAAAACCATTTTCACATATCAAAGCAATATACGTGAGACTAGGCTGGGATGTAATATCAAGTTTCAAGGGACATATGGCCATAGTCACTTGATTCTAGGTAATCACGGATCAGGTGTGCGGGAATCCCATGCTTAAGGAGGCGGGTCAATCATCCTGTCAACCCATTAAGATCACTAAGATATCACGGTACATTGTACTCCGTGGTTTATCTCACGGTACAACATACTCCATGGACCCTCATATATTGTGATATATAGGTGAAGGGACCAAGTAATCTCTAGCTCTACCATCTCAGAATCACTTTCATCCTTTACCATGTCTCAAAATAGCGTGCGAGCAAGTCAGTGCAAAAACACCTAGCAATACACGACGTCTCCAACATGGTGTTTCACATTACACAGCAAAATTCATAAAACCACGTGCGAGTAGGTCAGTGCAAGAACACTTAGCAATACACGATGGCTTCAGCACAATTTTATTTGAAATCATCATAAGCTTAGGAATTCACCAGCGAGCAGGTCAAAGTAAGAACACTTAGCAATACCTGATGACTCTAGCATGAATTCAAAACCCAATGCGAGCTCTTTAGTGTCTCACTCAACTTACACATAGCTCTACCACCGCTTTCATTCTCAAATTCAGTTTAAAACTAAGTGCGAGCAAATCGGATAACCAATAGTACCACATTAGCTCTACCACCTTTTTAAACAGAAAATTGATAGATGGCTCACTTCTGGTGAAAACGGTACTCAAAATCGAGTTCAGCACGAAAAATGGTGCAAAACAAAACAAGAGGGGTAATTTCTCGATGGTCACCCATCATGAAATTTCTCTCACTCAAGCACGCTTAACTTTAAAAAATTTGCAATTTAATGTAGATAGTAAAATCTTGAGCCAGTCTATCATTCTACGCTTGCAAAACAACTTTTCACGATAAAGATACCAAAAGCATGCACTTATGCATTTATGTCTTTTTCGATAAATTTACATTATAACTTCATCTATAAATCTAATTTTGTTTTCATGTAGTTATTTCAATATCTATATACTCTACAGTATTTATTTGCGTGCAGAAGGTAAGAAATATACACATAGCTATTCTCTAATAGCTTGTATAAATCCCTTACCTCGAATCACGTGGAAGTCACGTTTCTTTGTTTTCTACTTCTCACGATCCGGTCTATTTGGCTCCAAATATATCTCTGAGAGCTGCAAATATTTACATATTACATCAATTCACCCCGATATACTTATTTTTCACTTTTCTAAAATTAATTTAACATATTGGGCCCAATTGCCCGTATTGGGTCCAATTACTCTTTAATGGGATTCACCCTAATATCGTGTCATCTTAAGCATTTTCTAGTCTTTCGAATCATTCGCTATATCAATTACAAACGTCGATTTTCAATTCCACACATACAATAATTTATACGAAATTAATCCGTAACTTACGCAATCAATTTCTAATTCACATACGATCAATTCCAATTTCTTATAAATATACAAGTTATAGTATGTGAGGATCACTTACCCGACTTTTCTTAATGGCATGTGAATCGAGGCTCGCTCGAACTCGTGTTTGTTGCCTACTGTCGCGCGATCTACTGATGTGCCGGGATGACACTAAAGTTTTTCTCAATTTTTTTCTCTCTCCTACTGAACCGGTTCGATCCAGTTCAGCCCCTTTTACACTGAATCGGTCCAAACTGATTCAGGGCTGATTTTGGCAATTAATGGCATTTTCGATCAGTCCTCAGGGTGATTCTACGACTGTTCGATTCGTCTCGGCCTGAGGAGGCTTCGATTAGCTTGGCTCGGGCCAAATCGACGTCGGTACCGACGAATCCCCCTTTTCTCTCCTGCGACCTTCTTCTCGTTGATCTACCTTCTCCGGTAGTCCTCACGGCTCGTGATGGCTCCCCGACGTCTGCTTGTTGCCGATCGTCACTCGCTGATCATCTCGTGCCCTCTTGCATCGATTATTGCTCGTCGGAGGTGAGTGTACAGTGGTCAGGTCTGGTTCTCCACTGTTTTCATGATTTTCAACTTCTTCTCTTTTTTTTCTTTTTTTTTCCAGATTTCTTTCTTTCTCTTTTTTCCCTTTATTTATATTATATTATACTTCAATATAATATAATACCCACATATAATTAAAATATCTCTTAATATAATATTATTATAATAATACTAATAAGCAAATATTTTATATTGTTATAATAATAATATATTCTCATAATGTATTTTATACATTAATGTCCACACACCTATGTACATATATTTTATTTAATTTTGCTTTGAAATATATATATATATATATATATACACACACACATGTACATCATATTCTATTTTTATTATTTCTCCGAAAATATATATATTTTTTCATATTTCCAAGATAAATTTCCAAGGTGGGGTAATTTCCGGGTTATCATTTTTGGACTAATTTTTCTTCTTGGACTCTTTATATTTTCGCGTTCTGAGTCCATATTTTCATCTGATATAACCAAATTTCATTCGATTTTTCTCAATTCACCCAAATCTTATTTTGACATTTTAAAACTTATCGGTTCACAATTTAATCAGTTTTACTCGAAATTGTATTATTTCTTCTTTATTGGTCTATATATCATAAACACATATTCAAAATGGTATATTCTTAGAGAAATAACACAAAGTTCGGGTCTTACAGTGTATCAGTAGATCTATCCAAGATTGATGTTGTAGTTTAATGGGAATAGCCGAGGATAGTCACCGAGATCAAGAGTTTTCTGGGTTTACCAGGATATTATCGGAGATTCGTTGAGGGATTTTTGAAGTTAACTGCTCTGTTAACACGTCTCACTCAGAAGAGTGTAGCATTCGAATGGGACGAGGATTGTGAGAGGAGTTTTCAGGAGCTGAAGCGTCGATTGACCACCTCTCTGATTCTCACTATTCCTACCAGTTCAGAAGAATTTTCAGTTTATACCGATGCTTCGCATCAGGGACTGGGCTCTGCATTGATGCAGGATGGGAGGGTAGTTCCTTATGAATCCAGACAGCTGAAGGACCATGAGAAGAACTATCCAACCCACGATTTGGAGCTAGTGACAGTAGTGTTTGTGTTGAAGGTATGGCGCCACTACTTATATGGTGAGAAATTCCAGATTTTTACCAACCACAAGAGCTTCAAGTATCTATTTTCATAGAAGGAGCTGTACATGAGACAAAAAAGATGCTTAGAGCTTCTAAAGGACTACGATTGTGAGATACTTTATCATCCGGGTAAGGATAATGTTGTAGCTGATGCTTTGAGTAGGAAAAGCCTGGGGATGGTATCGTTTATGTTGGTCAGGGAACACGAGCTGTTGGAGCAATTTGCTAGCTTCAGTTTTGGTGTTGTGCCTTTGGACATGGATTGGGACTATGTGATAGTTATTCTACGATTGGAGCCAAATCTATTGGACAGGATCAGATAGGCTCAGCAGATTGATCCATATTGCATTGAGATGACTAGTTAGATACAAAAAGGCACAGTGACTGATTTTGAGTTGAGTTCTGATGGACTACTGAGGTTCAGAGGTAGACTGTGTGTTCTCGAGGACCCAAAGCTCAAGAGATTGATATTGGTGGAATCTCATTCATCGAGGTACATGTTACATCCGGGGAGTAACAAGATTATCAGAACCTCTGAAAGTTGTATTGGTGGTCGGGCATAAAGAAGGATGTGGCAGAGTTAGTGGCGAGGTGTCTCATTTGTCAGCAAGTGAAGTAGAGTATCAGAAGTCTGCAGGGTTATTGCAGTCTCTACCTATATCGACATGGAAATGAGAGCATATCACTATGGATTTCATGATAGGTTTATCGAGGACCCGCAGGAATCACGATGTGATATGGGTGATCATGGATAGACTGACGAAGTCTGCCCACTTCTTAGCTATGAGAGCTACCGATACTCCGAGTTCATTTCCAAAGCTGTATGTATGCGAGGTAGTAAGGTTACATGGTGTTCCGGTGAGCATTGTCTCTGATAGGGATTCCCACTTTTGAAAACATTTTTAGGAAGCCATGGGAACCCAATTGAGTTTGAGCATCGCTTTCCATCCTTAGACAGATGGTCAGTTAGAAAAGACTATACAGACTCTAGAGGACATGTTGAGAGCATGTGTGCTAGATTTTAGAGGCTCCTAGGATGATCATTTTCCACTAGCTGAATTCACCTACAACAACAGTTATCATTCAAGTATCAGGATGGCACCGTATGAGGCTTTGTATGGCCGTAGTTGTCGTTCCCCTATTAGATAGGAAGAAATGGGTGACTGAAAGATTTTTGCTCCTGATTTAGTTACACAAGACTCTAAGGATGTTCGTATGATTGTTGAGAGATTGAGGACAATTCAGAGTAGACAGAAGAGTTACGCTGACAGGAGATGGAGGCCACTTGAGTTTACAGTCAGTGAGTCAGTGTTTCTAAAGGTTTCTCTTTCCAAGGGTATAGTGAGATTTGAGAAGAGAGGTAAGCTGAGTCCTCGCTACTTGATCGAGTGGGAGATAAGGCCTATAGGTTGGCGTTGCCACCAAACTTATCAGGTGTCCATAACGTCTTCCACATTTCGATGCTTTGAAAGTATCACCCTAATTTGGCACATGTGATTAGTTATGAGCCGTTGGAGCTCAGAGAGGACATGTCATATGTTGAGAGGCCGATACAGATATTAGAAAGGGACGAGAAGGTCTTGGGGTTGAATACTATCGGGTTAGTGAAGGTTCTTTAGCAGCACCACACTTCAGAGGAGGCTACTTGGGAGCTAAAAAGTCTGATGCGAGAGAAGCACCCCCAGCTGTTTGATGATTGACTTGGTTCTAATTTGAAAGACCAAATTTTCTTAGTTAGGGAGGATTATAAGACCTGTATTTTTTGTAGCTTGTTCCTTATAATTCCTATATGTACGAACACTTTATTTGGTTAGATGAATCATAAGAAGAGTATTTACTTGAATAAAAGTGTAAGTAAAATGATTTAACACTTATAAGCTACATAAAAGTTGAATAAGGGCTATAAGAGCTACAAGTTAAACCAAGCAGATTTGAATCATTCTGACTAAAGGTAAGAACTTAAAATGAGAAAATATTGATAGCTCATGAAGGAAAGTCGATTTGATTTGGTCCCGAACACAGAGAACTAGAGTAAAAGTCAAAAAGGGCTAAACGAGTCTGAAAGGGTCTGTTCGAGGTGTTTTAGGCATATTCACCTCTCGAAAACTGCCAAAATGTAAAGACAAGAGTATAAACCATGGAATATGAGACTTTCAAAATTTTGAGAAAAAGTCAAACATGGTCAATGGTCAAGAAAAGTCAATGGTAGTTAAGAAAAGTGGACTTTGACCATAGTTGACTAACCATGGTTAAAATTTAACCTAAGTATGGTTAAAAAGTGGGGAAGATATATTTTTAGTTAAAATACAAGATATTCATCCCTTTAAGTTTGGAAAATTAATTTAATCGAATTTCGGATTAAATTAAACGGGTAAAACGCAATGGGTCAAAGTTGAGATTTCTTAAAACCTATTAAGGTGTAACAAATGTGGGCCAAATTTCTTAGGCCCATTAGGCCGAATTGTTGGCCCAATTTGTGGGCCCAATATTTAGACAATTGAAATCCCAATAGTTAGTAAAAATTTTAGCCCAAAAGGCCATTAGGATGGCCTAAACTGAGAGGCCCAAAGTGAAGCCCAAATAGTTAGATATCAAGCCTATTAGTAAATGATTACAAAAGTCCAAATTGGTAACTATAACCTAAACCAATTCAATTCAAATAAAATGGCTGAATTTCATGACTTAATAACTAAGTATTTAGGTTATAAAATCAGCTAACACGACATCATCTTCTTCCTTCAGCTTTCGGCAAAGAGAGGAAACCATTAACAAACACATAGTCAAGCTTTCTCTCTCTAGAAATCACTAAGATAAAGACATATTTGGAACTTGCAATCTTCATGAAAGTTGTTCCAAATTGAGAGAGGAATAACATATGTTAGAATTGGTTATCAAGGATCTATATTGAGCAACCCGAGAATTCCCCAAAGTTTTGACCAAGAGTGAATCAACAAGCTAGGTATAATTTCAAGCTTTCAAATTCATATATGTTAATCTATGAATTATTCTAAGTTTATTGGTATATCAATTATGCATTGAAACACATGAAATCACTATGACCATGTGATGACCAAAAATGAGTAATTGTAAATTGATGAATACCCATATGATTTTAAGGCGTGAATAGGTTGGTATACATATGTTTATGATTATGGCATAGTTAGTTTTAATCAATTTGATGTATTGGTTGATGAATTGAAGTTGGCAACCAAGGTGTTTGATAAAATGCCTAAGTTAAGGTTTAAAAACATTGCCAACCAAGTGTATGACAAAATGCCTAAGTGAATTGGCTAGCAATTGGTCATGAAATGGCGTAGTGCTCGGCCATGGGCGGCATGATGGCTCTCGGCCACATGCCATGGCCGAAAGGTCCAATCAACCGAAACCCAATTGGTTTCAGCTCAATGTGATGTTATGGGCCTCGAACAAGATCAATAAGAATTGGTGGGCCCCATAAGCCCAATAGGCCCGACTGAAATGAATAGTAAAATGAAAATAGGCTTAAGACAGAGTTAGGCCCAATAAGTGTAAACGGGCCCATTAAGTGAAATAGATTGTATTAAATGTGAAATACAGTAGAAAAAGTGTAATTAACTTGATAAATGGTTAATTGCAGCTCCGGAGTTTATATTGTGAGTAGATCGGATTGCAGGATCGAGCAGTGCTGAGAAAGAAATTTAGCTTGGAGTGATTTCAGGTAAGAGACTTTTTCGAGTAGTTAGAGATATCTACGCGTAGTTTCGTTTGCTTTACATTCACTTAAAAAGTCTGAGGGTCAGAAAAAGTGAATAATAATTATAGTGACCTATTAATGGAAAATTATGATTTTACCCCTAGTTAGGCAAAAAGTCAACTTTTAGGAAAAGTTGTAAAAATCATGGAAATCACATTTTTGAATGTTTTACTATTGGTTAGCAGAATAATAGATATATTGGCCAATGATTTTGTGAAAAACACAAAATAGCCCAACTATGGTGTTGATTTTAATGTATTGAAACATCTCTGTTTAAAGAAGCCATCTATCGAGTTATGTGAAAACAAATCATGCTGGAGCACTGCTCGCACTTGATTTTATTTGTTTTCTACATGAAAAGTGTTGGAGTGATTACTCACACTTGATTTCCCATGACATACATGACATAGTACTGGAGCGATTGCTCGTACTTGATTTGATGCATTTTGTGCATAGCATGGTACTAGAGCGATTGCTCGTACTTGATTTGAAACATGAACTATGCATGACCTAGTGCTGGAGGTTTACTCGCACTAGTGTTCGATATTTTTAGATGAATAAACAGTGTTTGAGGGGGGTGTTGACTGAGAGTCACACTCAAGGCGCGCACTATAGTTTTTCTGTGATATATAAAACAAGTTTAAAAACCATGACGATTTCCTCGTATAGACTAAGTGTCACATTGTTGAGATGTTTGGACGTGGATTTAGAGATGTGGTATTGATTATACATTGAGATAGGGTCCACGGGTGTACGTTGTACCGTGTATATATCACGGAGTATACTGTACCGTGTGTTGCTGTGATGTGTATGAGGAGTTGAGGAGTTGATAGCTGGCGGTTGTGAGGATTTGACCCACCTCTCATTGCAGTAGTGATTGCCCCACACACCGAGATCTATGTAGCCTGGGATCACCATTATAGGATATGGCCATAGTCCGAGATATTATTGCATATAGACACTGAGTCTCACATGATATATCACATGATTTTAATTGATTTTATGATATGGGTAGACCTGAGGGATGGGTCGAAACCTGGGTTGATGTGTTATGAATAATTGAAATGTCATATTTGTTGTGATTTGAATATAAATGACATGATTTATCTAATGGCATTATGAAATTATAAAGATGCAGTATTTTGCATGAAATACCTATGATTTTGAGAACTCATCATGATTTCTGTACATGGGATTTAATCTATACAACTATATATATGTTTTAAAATTCATGCTTTTGAAGCGAGTTAAGGAAATACTATTTGTAAGGCATAGCATTATTTTCAGTAGATAGTATGGATATCTACTTGCTTGCCTGATTTCCTTACTGAGCTAGTGAGCTCACCCCTTTCATTTTCCACATCTCTATACAGCATCCCAGTAGAGCTAGTACGGTTGAGGGTTAGCATTCCTTTTGTCCGTTGCACTCCCATCGAGCGAAAGGTATACACATTCGTAATATTTTGTATCTGAACGATGTAAAAGCACTGTGATGTAAACATATTTAATATGGGGGATGTATTTGTATTTGATATATATATATATATATATATGTGAGTAACTTATAAGAAAAAAGTACTCACAGTCAATAAATGTTTATATTGACATATATGCATCATATGAATGAAAGGTAAGTTAAATGTGTATAAGATGACTAATACTGAATCACAGCCCAAATTTTGGTAAGGAGAAAGGTAAGTAAAAAATGAAAAATTAGTAGTGGTTTTTGGTAAGTCACGGTCGTGACAAAATGATATCAAAGCAGATTTAGTTTGATGTGAGTCGGTATTAGTGATTAAGAAAGTTTACATCCCCATATTACTGTGCTTGGTTTAGTTACAATTGTGTATACAATATGGGAATCAGACTACTTAATGGTTATGAATGCAGGAATCGAGCCATTATGACTAACACCAGTTGTGGTAGAGGGGCGAGAGGTAGGGCTAGAGGCCGTAGAGGTAGGTCTGATAGCCAAGACGAGTCTTCATTTGACCAAAAGCCACTGGGTCCCACTGAGATACTAGAGAGTATTGAGGCACACTTCACGAGGTTAGAGCGTAGCCTCGAGACGATAGTGGAGATGTTGGTGCAAACTATGCAGGGCAGATAAGATGTAAGGACTGCGTCTGGACAGGCAGCTGCACCTGACACGCCTGCACAGACTTCACAAATGCCACAGGCTACAGATACAGATACTCTACACCCCCTTCAGTTCAGGATATGCCTTCTCTTATTGCTCCACAACAGAGTAGTAGTAGTTTGGGGGTACGGATGTGATCTGGATCGGTTACGACAGTTCCAATAGTAGTGGTTTGGGGTACGAATGCGCGAGATAAGCCATGAAGAAAAACTGTAAGAGCTTGAAGCAAAAAATACGTGAGGTAGGTTACGACAGTTCCAATAGTAGTGGTTTGGGGTACGAATGCGCAAGGTAAGCCATGAAGAAAAAGTGTAAGAGTTGAAGTGAAAAATACGTGAGGTAAGCCACGCACCCAAATAAGGGCTTGAAGGAAAAAATGCATGAGGTAAGCCACAAAGAAAATGTGCAAGGGCTTGAAGTGAGAAATGCACGAGGTAAGCCACACACCTAAATAAAGGGCTTGAAGCGAAAAATGCGAGAGGTAAGCCACACACCCAAATAAAGTGCTTGAAGCGAAAAGTGCGCGAGGTAAGCCACAAAGAAAATTTGCAAGGGCTTTAAGTGAAAAATGCGTAAGGGCTTGAAGCGAAAAATGCGCGAGGTAATCTATAAAGAAAAAGGTAAGGGCTTGAAGCAAAAAAATGTGCGAAGTAGGCCACATACTCAAACAAGGGCTTAAAGTGAAAAATTCCCGAGGTAAGCCACGCACTCAAATAAGGGCTTGATAATTGGACGGCTTGAGAATTTGATGTCAGAGTCAAGCTTGAGAATTCGACTTCAGAGTCTAACGCGAGGACTTGACCTGAGGCTACGATGTGAATATATGTACTCTTCCGCAAGATTACACCTAGTGAAAGAGTGGGGAGCAATTGTTGTGAATGAAAATAATAATAAAAAAAGAAAGCAAAAAAGAGCAATTGGCGCTGGATTCAAACTTAACCTCATCTATATGGTTGTAACATTATCAAGGTAAAAATTAGAATATATATATATAGATAAAGAAAAAAAGTTTCAATCAGGTACAAACTCATATCCTTAAAAACACAATCACCATCAACAAGTAAGGGGGGACAGGTATGATTCATGAAACTAAGACTCTACTTTGTTTACAGAAACTCTGTCAAATTCTCTGGCTGACTTAAGCATCGGAGTGCTTACGCAGGGAATAACCCCTGCATCCTTCTGATCATTCTTTTTCTTATAGAGCTTTTGGTAACACGTGACACAAAAATAAAGGCGATGATGTAAGCAATTCATAACTGTTGTAACTGAGCAACAACAAATAAAAAAAGGATAGAAAAATGCAGAGCAATCTCAATAAGAAAGAGAAAAAAATTAGAGAAAGAAAGGTAAAGCGAAAGCTAAAAAATTTTGGAAAATGAATGTTAAAATCAAAGAAAAATCAGAGGGCTCATGTATGCGTAAACATTAGAGCCATACAGTGAAAATAAGCAGGTAGAAGACTTAAGTATATTCAACAACTTTTTTTTCTCAGGAAGCAGATCAGGAAACCAAAATCATGCTCTGTTCTCCTCTGTTCCTCATCATCTTCTACTGTTCATCTTCTTCATACTTTTATTTCTTAGATTTAGATATTTTGTCCTCTCGGTGTCTCTTCTATTATAGTTTCTTTACATATCAGCAACCTCTTCTTAAGTCACATTTACTTGTAAGTTGGCATTGCTACAGGTTCCGTTTTTGTTTCTTCAACCATGAGCTTTGTAGTGGACAGGACCAGCAAACCTTCCCCTCTGTTCTCCCCGATTTTCTACATCATTTACTGTTCATTTGTTTTGTTGTTTTTCATTAACGTGGTGATCATCAAAGTTTACATTTTTAGTTACATTTATAGCTTTAAATTTCCTCGTTATCAGCTGCTGCTTGTGTGTGTTTTTCAGTGTTGCATTACCGATTATTGCTTGAGCGTGGACTGGAGTTGGCTACTGTCGGGAACAATGCAGGAGCTGATTCCACGATAGAGTAATGTGTTGGATACTGCTACAGACTTAGTATGCTTGGCTATTCGTGGTTGCTGTAGGAGTGTGGCTCGAGTTGAAAGCATGACTGGAATGGACTAAAGCAGTATGTGTACTGCTGAAGAAGAGGACGCAGGGCAGGGAGCTATTCGTGTAGCTGAGGAATGGTACTAGGTGTAAGCAGACAGTACTGTGAGATCTAAGAATTTTAGACATATTTTAATTATGTAATATGAACTTGAAGTGTAATTTGTTGAGCTAAGTGAGTTGTGGAAATTATATTTGGAGATTTATGTGTAAGTGCTTAACCAAGTGGGAAACTATAAGGTCAAATCGATCTTAGGGAACAAAGATCGATCTGGTAAGCTAAAATTGACAAGGAAGGAGGAACGCAAGTGAGCAGATCGATCTCCAATGGAAGAGGATCGATCTCCTTATGATTCTGTTCGAGAGAAGATCGATCTCATGAGGAAGGGATCGATCTCCAAATGTTTCTGTTTGGGAGAAGATCGATCTCTCCAAGGAGCAGATCGATCTCATAAAGCCATAAAGAGATCGATCTCACCCCTCGATAGATCGATCTCCTAGGCATAAAATTACCCCAAATCATCCCTAAATTCAAATGCAGATCGATCTCCTACCCTCAGTCTATATAAGGAACCCCTATTTTCTCCTGCAATTTTGTTTTCTCTCTCTTCAAAACCCCATTTTCACTCGAGCCGTAGCTTTCTCACTCATCCAAAGCACCCATTTCCGTTCAAATCAGAGGTTGTGGCAAGAACGAAAGTTGTTCCTCATCCAAGGGAGGACAACATACTTGGGAATCGGAAGACGGATTGAATCGAGGCAAGAGATAAGCTCTCCACAAGTTTTGGGTAATTTTTAAACCTCGATCTTGATATTTGAGATGATTTTGGTGATAATGGTTGTTGGCATTGTGTTGAAATAGCTGAAAAATGATTAGGGATTGATGAAATTACAATGTAGCTGGAGTGATGATGATATTTAGCAACTTTGGTAAATTTGGGAATTTTGAGCTATAAATGGAGATTTAGACAATGAGGTGCATTAGCATAGATATTGTGGGATGGGAATGTAGAATGTTGAGGTGTTGTGAACGAGATTGTGGTTTATGATAGAGTTATGAGAATTAAGAAAATCTGAGGTGTTATGAGCAATTATGCTCGATTTTGAGAATTGAGGTTACTGTGATGATGAGTATTGATGTTTTAAAATCGTTTGGATAGCTCGGGAGTTCCAGAGTGGAATGCGAGGCTAGTCCGTGATACGGGGGAAACGATTGCACTATACGAGGTGCAAAGAGGTAAGGAAAAACTAAACCATTTGTGTATGTGTTTTGATGAATTATTTGTAGCATGAACCATGATTTAAGAATACAAGCATGTTTAGTGTTGTGTTGTGATATAATTGCACACGATTTTTATAGCTGGTTGGAGCCCATTATTTTATGAGTTTATAAGCTGAGTATGAAATTGCTTTATAAACCGTTGAGTTTGCGTGAAAAGTAAATTGGGCTCTACGTTAAGGGAATATTAAGATTTGAGAAAATGTGTGCGTGTTTTGCCAGTTGGAACTCGATTTTAATATGTTTTGTGTGAGTACACAAACGTTTTAAATGAGTTTTATGAGAGAAAACCATAATGAGTTCTACGTGAAGGCATAACGTTTTATAAGATAATGGCTAATGATTAAGACTTAGGCATGTCATGTTGAATACACATCGGGCCTTACTTTGGTAGCATGTAAGACCGATATAGTGGGATGCCTGGGAATCGACCCAAGGACCACAGGCCTTGTTTTGGTAACATGTAAGTCTGATTATTCCTCCGCTTTGGTAGCGTTGGGAGGCCTTGCTCTAGTAGCATGTAAGTCCGATATTCCTCCGTTTTGGTAACGAGAGATGCCTCCATTTTGGTAACGTGAGATGACCCTGTTCTGGTAACGCTGGGTGGCCTTACTTTGGTAGCATGTAAGACCGAGAGAGTGGGCCACCTAGGAACCGACCTAGGGACCACGTGATATTATGCATGAGGTGAGGCTCTGGTAGCATGTAAGGTCGGGCCTTGTTCTGGTAACATATAAGTCCAATATACCATGCATACGACCATATTGTCGACGTTCCTGTTGCGAGGATGCCTGGGATGCGCCCCCAGAGGAGATTACATATTTGATGTGCCATGATGAGTTTTAATTGAGTTTTATTGCCTAGTCTCGTTTTATACATGAGTTGTGTTTTGTGACTTTGTCACGTGCTATTTACTGAGGTGATTTTTATCACATAATTTGAGAAAAGCCATTATCGCATATATTTACACATGCTTGTGAGTGCTCGATATTGAGCCTTTTTAACTTCATGTTTTCACATGATTTGTGAGATATGAGATGATGATGTTTCGAGAACTTTCATGCTACGCTTTCAAATGAGTTTCATAAACAAATACATATTTGTGATGTGTGATATAGTTTATATAACTGAATTCCCTTACCCCCCTTACTGAGCGATTTGGAAGCTCACCCTGTTTTCTCTTCCCCTAGATTACTTCAAGTGAAGTGAGTTCCCTGCGACGTACGGGTTAGAGGCTAATGGAGGACTTGAGCTCCAGGTCGTATTTTGTGTATTGAGGTATATATTTAATATTCATGTACCCAGACTAGAGTTATATTTACAGACACTTATTGTATAATGATGTACGAGATGTATTAGGATTAATTAACTTGGAATTGAGTAATGTATATGATACGATATATACTATCTTATGATGAGATCCTGAGGTATGATAAGTATGATGATATATGACACTGCACAGGAATACACCCTTAATTGTGGATTGATGAGTAAAAAGTTTTAAATTAGCCATCTTTTCTGCGTTTCCGGGGTGTCACAGAGTTTTTTTTAGTATCAGAGCTTAGGGTGTCTAGTACTGTTAGTGTTGGTTAAGTGAAATAGAATACATCCCAAGTTTCTGTAATAGTTTGGTCATGAATTGAATTTGAGGATTGAGATTTCAATCGATTTTGATATGTACGCGCAGGAGACGAGTTGAGATAGAGAATGAGTGGACGACGAGGTCATTCGAGGAGGCAGGCAAAGTTCCCTCCGCCACCTGCCCCCCAACCAGAGAGTCCTAACTCTCGATTTAATCGGATTGAAATCGATGTGAGGTAAGGTTTTGAGCAGATGGCAGCGCTATTCGCGTAACATTTTGGAGTTAATGCCTCGGGTACTACTCCTACACCACCACAAGGACCTCCCATACCCTCGGTACAGATAGACCCAGTGCCTCCCGTCACTCAGCCTGATGACAGAAGTATGGTCCGACTGAAGTATTTTTTGAAGATGAATCCGCCCGTATTTAAAGGAAAGAAGGATCCTACAGAGGCTGAGGAGTGGCTGACGGAGTTGAGAATTATATTCGATTATCTGGGGTGCATAGATGCTGAGAGGGTCAGTATGAGTGCCTATATGTTGAAAGGGAGAGCTCGAGACTGGTGGGATACTACCCAGGGTATTTTGATGTCCCACAAGGATATGATTGGTTGGGAAAAGTTTCAGACAGCCTTTAGAGCCCAATATGTACCATGAGCTGCCCAGAGAAGGAGGCAAGCAGAGTTTTTGAGTTTGGTACAGGGTGACATGTCTGTGGATGATTATAATAGCTGATTTACCACTCTGCTGAGATATGATCCAGAGACTTTCAAGAATGAAGAGCTCCATACAGAGAGATTTGTGTATGGATTGAAGCCCATCATCAGAGATTGATTGATTGGGTTGTGTATTACTGCGTTTGGAGATGCTCTAAGACTAGCATAAGAGATTGAGAGGGGAATTGAAATGGTACAGTCCCAGAACGAGCTCAGAGCGATGAATAGAGATAAGGGCAAGAGGCCAGCGATGTCTCAAGCAGATGTTCGGGGAGGTTCCTTCAGGAGAGGAAGGATTGAGGTATAGAAGGACAGGTTGGAGAGACCCAGAGCTTATCCTATTATCAAGGAGACCCCTCGATATGTCAGGCCTGAGATAAGGGTTTGTAGAGACTGTGGTCGATCGCGTGAGGGAAGTTGTATTGGGTCGATCCGAGGATGTTTTAGATGTGGTGACATCGGTCACAGAGTGAAGGACTGTCCTCAACCTCAGATACCACATGCTCCGGAGCATACTAGACAGCAGCCTCAGAGAGTGAATCCCCAGAGACGGGCCACTGCTGCAGAGAAAGGAAAGAAACCTGTGGCACAGGAACGTGTGTTTACCCTGGATAAGGAAACTGCGGACACTTCAGCAGAAACTATAAGAGGTACACTCTTTGTCTGTAATCATAAGGCTCATGTGCTGATAGATCCAGGATCTATGCATTCGTTTATTTCAGAGCATTTTGCATGTAGTTTAAATTTGAAGTTTGAACCTCTACAGTATATACTACATGTAAATACCCCTATGCGTGAATCCCAAAGAACTGAGTTAATCTGTAGAGGATGTGGAATAAAAGTGGGAGATAGAGTGATGTTAGCAGATCTAATCATGTTAAATATGCATGGGTTTGATATAATTTTGGGAATGGATTGGTTAGCAACCAATTGAGTGAGTTTAGACTGCTACACTAAGATTGTAACTTTCTCCCTACCTGAACCTTACAGTGTACGTTTGCGATATTGAGTAAATAGATGTATGGAATTTTGTAAACAATTTGAGAATTTTAATATTATTTTAGAGAATATTAAATATGATTGTTCATGTGAAAGTTATGAAACACTCATATCAGATGATGATTGGGAACATCTGTGGATTGAGGATATACCTGTGGTTTACGAATTTTCGGATGTTTTCCCAGATGAGTTACCAGGTTTACCACCAGAGAGAGCTGGAGTTTACCATGGATTTGGTACCAGATACTCAGCCAATCTCTAAACCTCTCTACAGGATGGCATTAGTGGAACTTGAGGAATTGAAGAAACAACTACAGGAGTTATTGGATCAAGGGTTCATTAGACCCAGTGTTTCACCGTGGGGAGCACCGATTTTATTTGTTAAGAAGAAGGATTGTAGTCTCAGATTATGCGTAGACTACCAGTTGTTGAATAAAGCTACGGTGAAGAATAAATACCCACTGCCCAGGATTGATGATCTACTTGATCAGCTGAGAGGGGCCTCAATCTTTTCTAAGATTGATTTGAGATCGGGCTATCACCAATTAAGGATCAAGGAAGGAGATATTCCAAAGACGGCCTTCAGGACAAGGTATGGCCATTATGAATTTCTAGTGATGTCCTTTGGATTGACGAACGCCCCTGCAGCATTTATGAGATTAATGAATGAGGTGTTCAGAGACTATCTAGATAAATTTGTGATAGTCTTTAGTGATGATATCCTGGTATAATCTTGATCATATGAGGAACATGCACAACATTTGTGGTTAGTACTTCAGATACTCCGAGATAAGCAATTATATGGAAAGCTTAGTAAGTGTGATTTTTGGCTGAACCGGATAGCTTTCCTTGGTCATATAGTCTCAGAGGAAGGAGTATCAGTGGATCCAAGTAAAGTAGAAGTTGTGCTTAAGTGGGAAAGACCGAAGACCGTTACAGAGGTTCAAAGCTTCCTTAGTTTGGCAGGGTATTACAGAAGATTTGTGGAAGGATTTTTCAGGATTACCGCCCCTTTAACTAAGCTCACGCACAAGGAAACTCCATTTATATGGACTGATCAATGTGAGCTCAGTTTAATTAAGAGGAGATTAACAGCGGCACCTGTGTTGACTATCCCTGAGGGATCAAGGGGATTTTTGGTATATAGTGATGCTTCTCATCAAGGTTTGGGGTGTGTGCTTATGCAGCATGGAAGAGTGGTCGCATATGGATCACGACAGTTGAAAGACCATGAGCGGAATTACCCCACGCTTGATCTGGAGTTAGCCGCTGTGGTATTTGCCTTGAAGATCTGGCGACACTACTTATATGGAGAAAGATTCCAGATCTTCACTGATCACAAGAGTTTGAGATATCTCTTTGATCATAAAGAGTTAAACATGAGACAAAGGAGATGGATGGAACTCCTTAAGGATTATGACTGCGAGATTTTATACCATCTAGGTAAGGTGAACGTAGTTGCTGATGCCCTGAGCAGAAAGAGTATGATATCTGCTATGAAGATCAGGGAATGGGATTTACTGGAGCAGTTCGTCGAACTCCGGATCAGAGTTAAAGAGATAGAGACTGGATTTTTAGCTAGCTTGCAAATAGAGCCCAGGATCATGGATCAGATTAGAACTGGGCAGCGTAATGATCAGAGGTTGATAGATATAGTTAGCCAAGCTGAACAGAGTTCGCAGTCGGATCTCACAGTCAGTGAAGATAGATTGTTGAGATTCAGAGGATGGATTTGTGTACCGGACGATGATACCCTAAAGAGATAGATATTGAGAGAATCTCACTGCTCGCTATACACCATGCACCCAAGGAGTACTAAGATGTTTCAAGATTTGAGAAAGGTGTATTGGTGGAGTGGTATGAAGCGAGACGTGGTAGAGTATGTGGCCAGATGTTTAATATGCCAGCAAGCGAAAGCTGAGCATCGGAAGCCTAGAGGACTGCTACAACCTTTACCTGTACCTATATGAAAATGGGAGCATGTCACTATGGACTTTATTATAGGTTTACTGAGAACCCGAAGAGGTCGTGACGCTATATGGGTTATAGTGGATAGATTGACTAAGAGTGCCCACTTCCTTGCCATTAAGAGCACAGATACTGTGGATGCCTTAGCTGAGCTGTACGTCAGTGAGATAGCTAGATTACATGGGGCTCCAGTAAGTATTACTTCTGATAGAGATTCTCGATTTACTTCCAGATTTTGGACCCAGTTTCAGGAGTCCATGGGATCTCGATTGAGTTTTAGTACCGCTTATCATCCTCAGACAGATGGTCAGTCAGAAGGGACTATTTAGACCCTGAAAGATATGTTGAGGGCGTGTACGATGGATTTTAAGGGATCATGGGATGATCACCTGCCCCTAGCAGAGTTTGCATACAATAACAGCTATCATGCGAGTATTGGAATGGCACTTTTTGAGGCTCTATATGGTAAGAGGTGTAGATCCCCAGTAGCTTGGGAAGAAGTCGGTGACAGAAAGATAAATGCTCCTGAGCTTGTTGAGCAAGCTGTACAAAGTGTGAAACTCATATGTGAGAGGTTACAGGCTGCACAGAGTAGACAGAAAAGCTACGCAAATGTGCATAGACGGCCACTCGAGTTTGATGTTGGTGATGCAGTATTTCTGAAAATATCATCGAGTAAGGGTATCATGCAATTTGGGAAGAAAGGAAAATTGAGTCCTCGATACATAAGACCATTCGAGATCCTTAAGAGAGTGGGAGAGGTAGCCTACAGATTGGCATTACCCCTACAGATGTCCAGAATACACAATGTTTTTCATGTGTCTATGTTGAGGAAGTATCACCCGGACCCTTCTCATGTCATAGAGTATGACGAGATGGACATACAAGAGGACATGAGCTATACTGAGGAACCCGTCCAGATTCTCGATAGAAAAGAGAGAGTACTGAGAACTAAGAGCATCCCATTAGTGAAAGTTTTGTGGAAACATCACTCAATGGAAGAAGCAACGTGGGAACTAAGAAACCTCATGAAGGAGAAATACCCCCATCTATTTGACTAGTTGAGTTGAATTTGGAGGACCAAATTCTTTTAAGGTGGGGAGGTGTGAGATCTAAGAATTTTAGACATATTTTAATTATGTAATATGAACTTAAAGTGTAATTTGTTCTGCTAAGTGAATTGTGGAAATTATATTTGGAGATTTATGTGTAGGTGCTTAACCAAGTGGGAAACTATGAGGTCAGATCGATCTGGTAAGCTAAAATGGACAAGGAAGGAGGAACGCAAGTGAGCAGATCGATCTCCAATGGAAGAGGATCGATCTCCTTATGATTCTGTTTGAGAGAAGATCGATCTCATGAGGAAGGGATCGATCTCCAAATGTTTCTGTTTGGGAAAGATCGATCTCCCCAAGGAGCATATCGATCTCATAAAGCCATAAAGAGATCGATCTCACCCCTCGACAGATCGATCTCTTAGGCATAAAATTACCCCAAATCGTCCCCAAATTCAAATGCAGATCGATCTCATCAAGCGCCAGATCAATCCCCTACCCTCAGTCTATATAAGGAACACCTGCTTTATCCTGTAATTTTGTTTTCTCTCTCTTCAAAACCCCATTTTCACCCGAGCCGTAGCTTTCTCACTCATCCAAAGCACCCATTTCCGTCCAAATCAGAGGTTGTGGCAAGAAGGAAAGTTGTTCCACATCCAAGGGAGAATAACATACTTGGGAATCGGAAGACGGATCGAATCGAGGCAAGAGATAAGCTCTCCATAAGTTTTGGGTAATTTTTAAACCTCGATCTTGATATTTAAGATGATTTTGGTGATAATGGTTGTTGGCATTATGTTGAAATAGCTGAAAATGATTAGGGATTGATGAAATTACAATATAGTTGGAGTGATAATGATATTTAGCAACTTTGGTAAATTTGGGAATTTTGAGCTATAAATGGAGATTTAGACAATGAGGTGGATTAGCATAGATATTGTGGCATGAAAAATGTAGAATGTTGAGGTGTTGTGAACGAGATTGTGGTTTGTGATAGAGTTATGAGAATTGAGAAAATTTGAGGTGCTATGAGCAATTATGCTCGATTTTGAGAATTGAGGTTACTGTGATGATGAGTATTGATGTTTTAACATCGTTTAGACAGCTCGGGAGTTCCAGAGTGGAATGCAAGGCTAGTCCGTGATACGGGGGAAACGATTGCACTATACGAGGTGCAAAGAGGTAAGGAAAAACTAAACCATTTGTGTATGTGCTTTGATGAATTATTTGTAGCATGAACCATGATTTGAGAATACAAGCATGTTTATTGTTGTGTTGTAATATAATTGCACACCACTTTTATAACCGGTTGGAGCTCATTATTTTATGAGTTTATAAGCTGAGTATGAAATTGCTTTATAAACCGTTGAGTTTGCATGAAAAGTAAATTGGGCTCTACGTTAAGGGAATATTGAGAAAATGTATGCGTGTTTTGTCGGTTGGAACTCGATTTTAATATGTTTTATATGAGTACACTAACGTTTTAAATGAGTTTTATGAGAGAAAACCATAATGAGTTCTACGTGAAGGCATAACGTTTTATAAGATAATGGCTAATGATTGAGACTTAGGTATGTCATGTTGAATACACATCGGGCCTTGCTTCGGTAGCATGTAAGACCGATATAGTGGGATGCCTGGGAACCGACCCAGGGACCACAGGCCTTGTTCTGGTAACATGTAAGTCTGATTATTCCTCCGCTTTGGTAGCGTTGGGAGGCCTTGCTCTGGTAGCATGTAAGTCCGATATTCCTCCATTTTGGTAACGAGAGATGCCTCCGTTTTGGTAACGTGAGATGACCCCGTTCTGGTAACGCTGGGTGGCCTTGCTTTGGTAGCATGTAAGACCGAGAGAGTGGGCCGTCTGGGAATCGACCTACGGGCCATGTGATAGTGTGCATGAGGCGAGGCATTACTCTGGTAGCATGTAAGGCCGGGCCTTGTTCTGGTAACATATAAGTCCAATATACCATGCATACGACCATATTATCGACGTTCCCTCTTACGAGGATGCCTGGGATGCGCACCCAGAGGAGATTACATATTTGATGCGCCATGACGAGTTTTAATTGAGTTTTATTGCCTAGTCTCGTTTTACACATGAGTTGTGTTTTGTGACTTTGTCACGTGCTATTTACTGAGGTGATTTTTATCACATAATTTGAGAAAAGCCATTATCGCATATATTTACACATGCTTGTGAGTGCTCGATATTGAGCCTTTTTAACTTCATGTTTTCACATGATTTGTGAGATATGAGATGATAATGTTTCGAGAACTTTCATGCTACGCTTTCAAATGAGTTTCATAAACAAATACATATTTGTGATGTGTGATATGGTTTATATAACTGAATTCCCTTACCCCCCTTACTGAGCGATTTGGAAGCTCACCCTGTTTTCTCTTCCCTCAGATTGCTTCAAGTGAAGTGAGTTCCCTGCGACATACGGGTTAGAGGCTAGTGGAGGACTTGAGCTCCAGGCCGTATTTTGTGTATTGAGGTATATATTTAATATTCATGTACCCAGACTAGAGTTATATTTACAGACACTTATTATACAATGATGTACGGGATGTATTAGGATTAATTAGCTTGGAATTGAGTAATGTATATGATACGATATATACTATCTTATGATGAGATCCTGAGTATGATAAGTATGATGATATATGACACTGCATAGGAATGCACCCTTAATTGTGCATTGATGAGTAAAAAGTTTTAAATTATCCCTATTTTTCGCGTTTCCGGGGTGTCACAAGTACTGAAACAGATGTTGCAGCAGCTGTTGTGTGTGTTGGGTTGTGCAGAATAAAGCTGGTGACGTGCCGTGAGCTGTTGTTGCAGGGAATGAAGCAGAGCAGGAGTCGGACATTCACCATCTACTGAGTGCAGTGCACAGTACCAGTGCACAATCGGGACCGCATGGCATTTGTTAGCTTGCAATATTGTTAAGGCCACGTTTGGCTGCTCATTCCCCTTGCAAATTTAATATTTCATGTTTTTTTTTTATATTAATTAGTTTAATTGTTTTGATCTTTAATTAGTTTTTAGTTTAGGTAATTTGATCAATTAAAATGGTAGGCTAGTTTTAATGTCTTTGTTTGTTAATTTAATTTTTAGTTAATAGTTAATTTTATATAATAGGATTTAGGATTTAATTTTAGTGTAGAATTTTATGAGTTGCATTTAGAATTAACTTAGATTAAAATTGTTTCATGCATTTTTAATTTAGTTTTCATTTTAAATTGAGAAAATCCAAAAATATTTATTTCTCATGCATTATTTAGATTTTATTATTAAGTTAGTTAGGATTAATTTAGATTCACTACTTTAGGCATTTAGATTTATAAATATAGTTAGAAATTTTATTTTTTAGAATTTTATTTCAATAAATTTTAGGTTAGTTTAATTTGCATTTTTATTAATTAGTTTAATTACATGCATATTTTATTGTAGGATGGTTTAATTTTAGTTTAATTAATTTTATTTCTTATTTTCATATTTACATTTTTAATTGTGTTAATTAATTTTAACTGTTTTAATTATCTTTTGTAGGTATTTGCTTTTAATTTCTTGGAGCTCTGTAAGTAATTTTAGCTCTGTTTAATTTTCTTTATTTAATAGTTTTTATTAATTTCAGTACTGTTAGCCTTGTAGATCACCCATCAACAATTTCATAATTTGCTAGGATATACTTAAGGTAAGATTAACCAGTAGTTAATTAGGCTAATCAACTTCTCTATGGGACGATAATCTGGGACTCAAATCCCATTATTGCTTGTACGACCCGTGCACTTGCGGATAGAACGTCTAGGTCACTTAGAGTGGGCGTAGTTCGTATCAAGTTTTTGGCGACGTTGTCGGGGCAGATAATTAGTCAGTAATTGATATCGGTGAAATTATTCTTAGGTGTAATTCTAGGTTGTAAATATTTAGGTTGTAAATATTTAGAAGTTTAATCTAGATTAATTAATTTTCTCTCTCAAAAAAAAAATTCTTGAGGACTTGTTGATGTTTGCATGCGTAGAGCCAAGAGTTATGATTGCTTTCCTTTAGATCCTGAAATTGAAAGAACCCTTAAGAAAATTCGAAAGGATTCTAGGAAATTAATAGCTCCACTGCACAACACCATGGTAGAAAATGGAGAAATTAGGACCTTTGGAGATTATGCAGTACCGACCATTGGAGGGTATTATACCGGCATTAGGCCAGTAGCTGTCCCTGCAAACAATTTTGAAATTAAGTCTTCAATCCTTCAGATGATCCAGACTTCTTTACAGTTCAGTGAGTTTCCTCATGATGACCCACATGCTTACCTCGGGCAGTTTTTGGACCTGTGCAACACATTTAAGCACAATGGATTATCTGATGATGCGGTTAGGCTTAGATTATTCCCCTTCTCGCTTAGGGATAGGGCGCGACATTGGTTAACCTCCTTACCTCCAGGATCCATTTCTACATGGGATGAGTTAGCCATCAATTTCTAGTTAAGTTTTTCCCTTCCTTTAAAATGGCCAAACTCCGTAGCGACATATCTTCCTTTGCCCAGTTCGATTCTGAATCTCTTTACGAAGCTTGGGAACGATATAAGGAGATTCTTAGGAAGTACCTGCAAGTCCAGACCTTCTACAACGGACTTACAAGCCAAAATAGGACCATCATTGACGCTGCTGCCGGTGGAGCCCTGATGTACAAAATAGAGGAGGAAGCTTACGAGTTGTCAGAAAAGATGGTTGCTAACAATTACCAATGGTCTTCGGAGAGGCAACTGCCTAAGAAGTTAGCGAGTATCTATGAGTTAGACACACTGTCTACCTTGACTTCTCAAATAGCTAACCTTACAAAAAAGGTAAAGTCACTCAGTACCCAGCATAATCTTTCCACCAGTCCTAATCCTATTTATTCTGTACAAAGTCTTTTTCTTTTTTATCATCTGTGTAGTGGTACACACTCTGTAGATAGGTGTCCGCTTAACTTAGAATCGATTCAGTATGTTGCCCTATCTCAGAAGCAACAGAAGAACCCCTTGTCAAACACATACAATCTAGGGTGGAGGAACCATCCGAACTTTTCTTGGAGCCAAAACCAAGGCCAATCTTCTAATTCTAGACCTGTAGGACCCCCTGGTTTTCAAGCTCCACTGGTTCATGTACCACCACAACATCAATTTCCACATCATCCACCACATCAGTCATATCCACATCATCCACCTAATCACTCCTATCCACCTCACTTTCATCAACAACCACCACCTCAACCCCAGCACTTACCGCAGCTGAAAAGAAGCCCTTGCTTGAGGAAATGTTCACAACGATCCTGCAAAATCAAGCCACTTCAATTAAGAACTTAGAGATTCGGGAGAGATAAATAGTGAATGCTCTTAGTCAGCGTCCTCAAGGGACCCTTCTTAGTAACACTGAAGCCAATCCTGTTAGGCAAAGGGAGTGTAAAGAACATGTGAAAGCCATCACCCTTAGGAGCGACAAAGAGCTAGTCGATCCACTAGTTAAGTCCAGACCTGAAAATCCCATAGTTGAAAAACCCATAGGTTCTAAAGAAGCAGCTAAGAAAGAGCAGGAACCAATTGATCAAGCTGCACAGGAAACAAAGCTAGGCACTTCTTCGCCTGTACCTATTTCTTTGTCACAACCTTCCTCATCCTCTGATGCTACACATGTTTCCACTACACCTTCCCTTGTTAGACCACCAGTACCTTTTCCTCAGAGGTTCCAAAATCAAAAACTCGATCAACAATTTGCCAAATTCCTTGAGATTTTTAAGAAACTTCACATCAACATTCCCTTCGCAGATGCCTTAGAGCAAATGCCAAGCTATGTGAATTTTATGAAGGATATCCTCTCTAGGAAAAGAAGATTGGAAGATTATGAGATGGTGGCCTTAACTGAGGAATGTAGTGCAATTATCCAGAGGAAATTACCCCCCAAGCTCAAGGATCCTGAGAGTTTTACCATACCCTGCACTATAGGAAATATGTTCTTTGGTAGAGAACTGTGTGATTTAGGAGCCAGTATAAATCTGATGCCTTTGTTTGTTTATCAGAAGTTAGGAATAAGGGATGTTAAGCCCACTACAGTGACCCTTCAGCTGGCTGATTGATCCATTAAATATTCGAAGGGGGTCATTGAGGATGTTTTAGTAAAGGTGGACAAATTTATTTTCCCTACGGATTTTATCGTGTTGGACGTGGAAGAAGACAGGGAAGTCCCCATTATACTAGGCAGACCTTTCCTAGCGACTGGTAGAACTTTAATTGATGTACAGAAGGGGGAGTTAACAATGAGAGTTCAAGATCAGGAAGTGAAGTTTAATGTTCTCAAATCTCTAAGATTCCCTGATGACTCTCATGATTATTTTAGGATGGATTTAGTAGATAAAGACATCACTGAGGAGTTTTCTAAGACTCAACCTTTGAACCCTCTAGAAGCCTCCTTAGTGAAATATGTTGAGCTTAAAGAATATAGTGAAGATGATGATCAGGTCTATGAAGCTTTACAATTAATAGAGGTCACTCCTTTTGAGGAAATTACCCAATTCGAGATGTTAGACCCTTCATCTATTCCAACTTCAAATATCTTTCCATCCACCAGTGATCCTCCAGCATTAGAGCTCAAACCTTTACCCTCACACCTTAGGTATGCTTACTTAGGTGAATCCTCCACTCGACTGGTAATAGTGTCGCTGCTCTCTCCAGTGATCAGGAAGAGAAATTGTTACAAGTGTTGAGAGAGCATCAAAAGGCTATAGGTTGGTCTATCTCTGATCTTAAGGGTATTAGTCCCTCTATCTGTATGCATAAGATACTACTGGAGAAAGGGTATAGGTCATCAATAGAGCATCAATGTTAGTTAAACCCTGTAATGAAAGAAATTATCAAGACAGAGATCATTAAGTGGTTAGATGCAGGGATCATCTATCCCATTTTTGACAGTGCTTGGGTGAGCCCAATACAATGTGTCCCTAAGAAGTGAGGGATGACAGTGATTGAAAATGAGAATAACGAGCTCATCAGCACTAGAAATGTCACTGGTTGGCGAGTATGCATGGACTATAGAAAACTCAACAAAGCCACTAGAAAAGACCACTTCCCTTTACCCTTCATTGGCCAAATGTTAGATCGATTAGCTGGTCAAGAATTTTATTACTTGCTGGATGGATATTCTGGGTACAATCAGATAGCTATAGCCTCAGAAGACCAAGAAAAGACTACCTTCACCTATCCCTATGGGACATTTTCTTTTAGGAGAATGCCTTTTGGCCTATGCAATGCACCCGCCACCTTCCAGCATTGCATGATGGCCATATTTCATGATATCGTGGAGGATTTTCTTGAGGTTTTCATAGATGATTTTTTTTTTTGTATTCGGGGATAGATTTGATTTGTTTTTGCATAATTTGGCATTAGTACTGAGGTGTGAAGAAACAAATTTAGTGCTTAATTGAGAGAAATGCCACTTTATGGTGAAAGAAGGTATAGTGCTTGGGCACAAAATTTCTGCTAGGGCGATAGAAGTGGATAAAGCTAAGGTGGAAATTATTGAGAAGTTACCTCCCTCTACCTCTGTTAAAGGAATCAGAAGTTTCCTGGGCCATGAAAGATTTTACAGAAGGTTTATTAAGGATTTTTCTCAGATATCTAAGCCTTTATGTAATCTCCTGGAAAAAGACACTACATTTTGCTTTGATGAACGATGCTTAGGAGTATTTAAGACTTCGAAGGAAAAATTAGTTACAGCTCCTGTAATCATAGCTCCGGATTAGAGTTTACCCTTTGAGCTTATGTGTGATGCAAGTGATTTTGCTATTGGGGCTGTACTGGAAAAATAAAAGGAAGAGTCTTTTATACTATCTACTATGCAAGCAAGACTCTGAATGAGGCCTAGTTAAACTATGCTACTACCAAGAAGGAGCTGTTAGCGGTAGTATTTGCTTTTGATAAGTTTCGCTCCTATCTCATTGGTACTAAGGTAATAGTTTATACTGATCATGCTGCCATGAAGTACTTAGTCTCTAAGAAGGATGCAAAGCCTCGACTGGTTAGATGGATCCTCCTACTAGAGGAGTTTGACTTGGAGATTAGGGACAGGAAAGGAATGGAGAGTTAGGTTGCTAACCATCTATCTAGATTGGAGAGTAGACTTAAAGAAGATGGTACAGCTATTAATGAGTCCTTTCCTGATGAGCAGCTATTTACTTTCGGGCATTCCAAATGGCCCTAGTACGCTGATTTTATGAATTACCTAGTGAGCAATGTGATGCCACCTGATTTGACTGTCCAGCAAAAGAAAACGTTTTTGAGTGATGTTAAGTATTATGTTTGGGATGAACCCTTCCTGTACAAACAATGTAAAGACCAAATTTTAAGGAGGTGTGTCCCCATGGAAGAAGTAGAAGATATACTTAGACACTGCCATTCTTCTAATTATGGAGGGCACTTTGGAGGAGAAATGACAGTTGCCAAGGTTTTGCAATCTGGTTATTACTGGCCCATGTTGTTTAAGGATGCCCACTACTTTGTATTAAAATGTGATAGATGTCAGAGGGTAGGTAATATTTCCAAAAGAAATGAGATGCCTCTAACTAATATTTTAAAAGTAGAGCTCTTTGATGTGTGGGGAATTGACTTCATGGGACCTTTTGTTCCTTCATATGGAAATCTCTATATTCTAGTGGCTATAGACTATGTGTCGAAATGGGTTGAAGCGATGGCTTTACCGATTAATGATGCCAAGGTGGTGATAAGGTTTTTGAAGAAGAATATTTCACAAGATTTGGCACACCTAGGGCTATCATTAGTGATGGAGGATCCCACTTTTGCAATCGAAGTTTTGATGGGCTTTTAAAGAAATACAGGGTAAAATATAAGGTAGCCACTGCTTATCAACCACAGACTGTGAGACCCTGTATATGTATAATTGTAATATGTACATACGAATGTAAATGAAGTCATAAGTTTGATGATACAATTGTAATGTGAAGTATATGTAAGGTAAGTCCATAAGATTATATACACACATGTACTAAGAGTTGTGATTATACATACAAGTTACATTATGTATGAATGTGAAGAAATGGACTTAAATATGTGAAGAATGTGAGTAAAATGGAATATGAGTAGTGTGGTAAATGGAACGAAGAATTGCATAAGTTGTGCACTTTCATTTGGTTTATATAATGAAACATTGGCTATACAAAGATTCTACACAAGTTTTAATGTGTATGAAGTATTGATGGATGCCATTTTCAAGTCTCAAAGATGATTGGATGAGAAAATGACTATGACACCAAATTAAGGATGTTTTGGTATAAGTTTACTGCAGAAAAACTGCAAAAAATCTGGAAATATGAATGACAGATCGATCTCATTGGATGAGAGATCGATTTGGATGAGCCAAAGTGCTTGTATTTGAGCAAAGGAATAGGGCAGATCGATCTCTAATGGAGCCAGATTGATCTCCTAAGCATTCTGTAATGAAAAGATCGATCCTTAAGCACCCAGATTGATCTCCTTAGCTCTCTGTTTGGGAGTAGATCGATCTCAAGCTTCGACAGATCGATCTCATGCTTAAAATGTCGTGAAAAAGAGGGATTTAAGGGGACTAGATCGATCTCCTCCTAGTGCAGATCGATCTCCTCAAGCTATTTCTATAAAAGGAGGATTGAAAATCTGAAAATTTTGGGAAAAACCAATTCCTTCCATTTTCAACCCAAAAACCTAACTTTTTCTCTCTAAAATCAACCATTTCCAGTAAGATTTGAGGGCAGGCCATTAGACACTAAGTTGTTCATCTTGAAGAAGAGAACAACATAGTTGGAACCCAAAAGCCCATTGTTGGTATTAAAGGAGCTAAGGGCATTGTCTTTTGGAGCAAGAAGAGAAATCATATTTGGTAAGATTCTAACACTCCAACTATGGTATATTGTTTATTTAATTGATTTTGGAGTTGTTTGGCATGAGTATGGATGGTTAGAAACCATCTAAAATGCATTGGAATGATTATGACCTAGAAATGGTCTAGTGTGAGAAAGTGGAATGTATGGACATTAATGAGAAATGGGATGTCTAGAGGTGACAATAGTGTTATGGGTATGATTTTAAGATGTTGTTAGTGGATAAATTGTGGGATTTACCTAAAATAGGTAAAATGTGGATTAAGGCATTGGTAAATGCAAAGATGAGCTATATTGACTAATGAGGTCAAATGTGAGTTAACAACTTTAACTCAAAGTGGTTTAGATGATTGAATTGCAGCTTCCGAGGATACGCCGAAGCGAGTTGAGCTAAGAGCATGAGAAGCTAAGAGGAGAATAGTCACACCAAGTAAATCGAGGTAAGGGAATTGTGTGGACTCTTAGAGATATCTGTGCGCAATTCGGGCGCTTCAATGCTTTGCTAGAATGCATGAGATATTAGGAAATGATGTTAGGTGATTGAAGGGTAAAAGTTGGGAGTTTGATAAATTTGCATGAAAACAAAAGCATAATGCTTTGAAAATCATGTTTTATTGCTTTTTAGCAAGTGATTGGTAGGTTAGCTAGCATTTGAAATGATTTGCAAAAGAAATGAGTTGTTTGGTTTGTTAACCACACTTTGCAAAGAAATGAGCCAACTACATTGTTTTCATGAGAATGAAAGCGTGCTAGAGTACGACTCACATGAGATTTGACGTGTTTTATAACATCAGTGCTAGAGGCACTAGTTTTCACATGGATTTCATATTTGTTTTGGTATTGTGCTTGGAGTTTGTCTCGCGCTAGATGCCCACCTTGCTTGTTGTTATGCTTAGAGCTTCAAGTAGACTGGGTGTCATATCGATTAAATAGGCTCGCACGTGCATTATTTTGACATGATTAATTAGTCGTGTTAGGAGCTTCGGGTAGACAAGGGGTTGTACCGATTAAATAGGCTCACACATGCGTTCTGAGATGTGGCTTGATATGATGTGTTGATTGGGTCCACGGAGTGCGTTGTACCATGCATGTAGCATAGAGTACATTGTACCGTGTTGAGATGTGATGTGCCGTCTTCAAACAAGATCTGCTATGGACCGGTGGGTAGGATTTGACCCACCTCCCGTGTGGAAGCAAATAGTGGTGATATCCCATACACTTGATCTGTGTAGCCGGTATCACAGGTTATGGCCATAAACCTTGAGGTTATTACCTATTATAGAATTGCCTATCTCACGTGTCTATTGTTTTGAGAATAAATCCATGTTTTTTAATGATTTATGGGTCAGGACAGTCCAAGGGATGGGATGAGACCTGACAAGTGTTAAATTGTTTTGAGATATTGATTGTTAATGGTTTTTAAAGTACACGGATGCATGATGTTTAATGCCATGCTTATTTCAGAAAATGCATGATGGTTAATGCCATGCTTATTTGAGAAAATGCATGATGGTTAATGCCATACTTATTTGAGAAAACGCATGATGGTTAATGCCATGCTTTATTGTAAATTATGCATGACGATTTATACCATGCTTTGAGTTGAAATATGCACTGGATTTTAATAGCATGAATGCTTTACATACCATTAACACAATCATACACTTATGTTTTGAGATTAAATGATGAATTAAATGCTTTTGAGCATGGCTTCATGATCATGTAGATAGTGCAGTATCTACATGTTCGCATGATTGCCTTACTGAGCGTGTGCTTTGCTCACCCCCCTTATTTTCCCATCTCTACAAAGTGTTGAGTATAGATTGAGCATGACTGGAGGCGTTTCCCTTTTGATAATCCGCTGCATCCCATCGCTAAAGGTATACACACTTGGATTATTTTGTATCTAAACTAGACATAGCACAGTAGCATTTTGTATGTAACTATTGGGGATGTAAAACAATGTAAAGACATGTAACAACTCTGATATATACATTTATACAAGTGTTTACTCATAAATAATATACAAATTGAATTGGTATGGTGGAATGAGTTATGTCGACACACAGCCTAACTATTGAGGAGAGTTGCTGTTCACGATTGAGGTAAGGACCAATGATAAACGATGCACAAAAATGCAAAAAAATTGTACGTATTTTGGTAAGTTGAGGGTCGTGACATAGACGAGTGGCCAAGTAGAGTTGTCCAATAGGGAAATTAAGGGGATATTAGAGAAAACAGTGAACCCAAGTAGGAAGGACTGGTCTATTAGGTTAGATGATGCACTTTGGCCTATAGGACAACCTTCAAAACACCTTTAGGAATGTCCCCTTATCAGCTTGTTTATGGTAAGGCCTGTCATTTACTAGTGGAGCTTAAGCACAAGGCTTATTGGGCCCTTAAAAACCTAAATTTCCATTTAGATGCAGTAGGAGAGAATAAGCTGCTATAGCTCAATCAGTTATATGAGTTCAGGTTGCAGGCTTATGAGAATGCCAAGCTCTACAAGGAAAAGACTAAGCAATGGCATGATAGGAAAATCAAGGAGAGACACTACGAGCCAGGACAACAAGTTCTGTAATTTAATTCACGCTCGAAGTTGTTTCTAGGAAAGCTTAAGTCTAGATGGTCAGGACCCTTTACCATTACACAAGTATTCCCTCATAGAGCCATTGAAATTATGGATGAGACTCTGAAGCAACCCTTTAAGGTTAATGGGGGTAGACTGAAACATTATTTTGGGGGAGGATTTGATTGACAGCACTCTGTGACCACTTTAGCTGACCCTCCTACTTCTGATCCTGCTACTTAGCTTCATTTTTCTTTACACTTTTTGTACAGTTATTTTCTCTTTTCTGTTGTTTCTTCTTTGTTTATTTTGTAGATTTCTTTTACAGTATTACCTTTTCAGTCAAGCTTCGATTGTGCATCATCATCAGATAGGGGAGTACTCTGTTCTTGAGCTTTAATTCTTATATTATCTGCACACTGAGGACACTGTGCACTTTAAGTTTGGGGGAGGGGATATCATTTGAGCATTTTTGAAAATTTTAGGCAAAATTGAAAAAAATTTCAAAATTTTTTGAAAATTTGAGCTGACATTGGTTGATTTTAGAGTGATTTAGTACTTAGTATGTAGTTTTCCCATATTTTGATGATATGGCCCCATGATTTAGTCTGACTTTGATTGAATAAGAAGCATGATTATAGGAAAACCATGAAGTTGAATTCTTGATTTGTCTTGATTCTGATTGTGATTTCCTCATTTTATGCCCATGTTGTCATAAATCTGTATAATTATTTAGAGAAAGATTATGTGGACATAGGATTGCATTTGTTCAGTTGATTTTGTGCATCATGTTCTAAAATTTTTTTGATCTTGTCTCGAGGTGAAATATTAGATCACACTTAATTAGGGAAATGATTTAGGCCATCTTTAGATCGTTTGAGCCTTTCTAGCCATCCTTGTACACATTCTATCCCTAGTCACCTATCTAGGCCAAATAAGCTTTTCTCTGTAAATACACCTGCTTATTTTTCCTTAGCTTAAATACTCTCTTCCTATCCCTTACCCCGGAAGCTGTAAATTCATTAGGATATATCTAGAGCTATGGACATATGGGTTATAGGTGATAGTTCAAAACAAAAAGAGAAAAAGAAAAAAATATATAAATAGAATAAATGTTTAGCAAAATAAATAAGTTTGGGGGAGCAAATATGAGCTCTTACATTAAGGATCCAAGAAGTGATGCATGTTGAGGGGTAATTAAACTTAAATCGACTTTATCATACCTTAGGCCCAGCCTTACATTACAAGCTTAATGAAGTCCTATTGATCTTTGGTTAAGTGTGACTACATTAGTGGAGAGAGAAGTGAAAATCAAACTTATGGGAATGATCACTTGTCATTCACTTTGCATTCACTGTGTTTGCATAATCTGATCCGGGTAATATACTGTGAAGTGGCTTTGACATTTTAACACACACACGAGGAGTCCAATTTGGGTTAGGACTTATGATTGGATGATTTTGAATGTTAGACTTGTAATTATGAGTCTTTGAGATCATAGTTATTACTTTTTCTTTGAGGATAATATTGGGGAAATTATTATGTCGGGTACTTGTCATTCCTACATTTGTTTTGTTTTACTTGAGGACAAGCAAACGCTTAAGTTTGGGGGTGTGATAATTCTATTAAAATAGAATTATCTGTGTTTAATTTCCTAATTAATTATTTAAATCCCCAATTTATTTTATTAATTATCCACTTTATTTAATTAAAATTCTTTAATGTGCAGGTAAATTAAATCCAGAAGAAACTCATTCGTTTCAGTCAAAAATGGGTTGAAAACGGGCTAAAGGAGACTGGACCACTTTCAATTTGCAGACTGAGTACCAGTCGTCTGGACACGTGGGATGTCGGGTGTCTGTATTTTATTTGCTCCGAAAAGATAAGATCGACGAACACCGTGCCAACCTTCTAGAAGACACACGCCGAGCCACATCGCACAGTTAAGTGGACAAACAGACAAGTGACGTGAAAATATCTACTCTGCAGTAAATCAAATGAAGACAAGTGGCCAAACAATGCCAACTCATCTAGAATTAAAAATTACCATTATACCTCTAAGTTTGTGTATAAATAGAACATGATGAGCAATTGAAAAAGGAGCCTAAGGAAAAGTAGTTTAGTTTTTTTTGTTAAAGTTTTAAGGTTATTTTCTTTCTAGTATTTTCCAAGCTTTTCCCAAATAGTTTTTGTTGCCTCCATTTTTCTCTATAGCTACTGTTCATTACAACATATTTGTTTATGAAAAGTTTTTGTTTTCAGCTCATCATTATTGTTGCTTCTTAATCTTTCTTTAATATTTCATTTTTACTTAACCCTTTACTATCTTGCATTTGTTATCAGTTTTATTTACTCCATTTTCATTTGTAGTCTAAAGCATTTGTGATGCTTTGATCATCAATACCATTACCATGTTCTGGTGCAGTATTACCGGTCTAATACTGTGTATTGTCTTGTAATACTGATACGGTGGAACAATGTTGGCATGAGGAGAGAGTGAACTAAATCGTGGCCATTGGAACCTACTGTTTTTATGTTTTACAATTTTCTTCATTTATGGTTTAGTTTTCAAGTGTTAGTTTTCAGCATTTCTATTTTTCTTAGCTTCTACTTGCTTTAAGGTTTTTCTGTGTAGTGTCGAGAGAGTGCTGTTCAGTGGGTAGCTGGACGGCAACGAGGAAGCAGATCAGCAAACCAAAATCAGCTCTATTCTCCTCTGTTCCTCATTATCTTCTACTGTTCATCTTCTTCTTACTTTTATTTCTTAGATTTGATATTTTGTCCTCTCGGCGTCTCTTCTATTATAGTTTCTTTACATATTAGCAACCTCTTCTTAAGTCACATTTACCTATAAGTTGGCATTGCTACAGGTTCCATTTTTGTTTCTTTAACCGTGAGCTTTGCAGTGGACAGGACTAGCAAACCTTCCCCTCTGTTCTCCCCTATCTTCTACATCATTTACTGTTCATTTGTTTCGTTGTTTTTCATTAACGTGGTGATCATCAAAGTTTACATTTTCAGTTACATTTATAGCTTTAAATTTCCTTGTTATCAGCTGCTGCTTGTGTGTGTTTTTCAGTGTTGCATTACCGATTATTGCTTGAGCGTGGACTAGGGGTTGGCTACTGTCGAGAACAATGCAGGAGCTGATTCCATGATAGAACAGTGTGCTGGATACTAATACTGACTTAGTGTGCTTGGCTATTCGTGGTTGCTGTAGGAGTGTGGCTCGAGCTGAAGGCATGACTGGAATGGACTGAAGTAGCATGTGTACTGCTGAAGAAGAGGACGCAGGGTAGTGAGCTACTCGTGTAGCCGAGGAATAGTACCAGGAGCAAGCAGACAGTACTGAAGCAAATGTTGGCAGCAGCTGTTGTGTGTTGTAGGTTATACAAAACAAAGCTGGTGACGTGCTGCGAGCTGTTTTTGCAGGGAATGGAGCAGAGCAGGAGTCGGACATTCACCATCTGCTGAGTACAGTGCTCAGTACCAGTGCACAATCGGGACCGCATGGCATTTGTTAGCTGGCAATATTGTTAAGGCCACGTTTGGCTACTCATTCGCCTTGCAAATTTAATATTTCATGTTTTTTTTATATTAATTAGTTTAATTGTTTTTATCCTTTATTAGTTGTTAGTTTAGGTAATTTGATCAATTAAAATGGTAGGCTAGTTTTAATGTCTTTGCTTGTTAATTTAATAATATTTAATTTTATATAATAGGATTTAGGATTTAATTTTAGTGTAGAATTTTATGAGTTGCATTTAGAATTAACTTAGATTAAAATTATTTCATACATTTTTAATTTAGTTTTCATTTTAAATTGAGAAAATCCAAAAATATTTATTTCTCATGCATTATTTAGATGTTCCAAATTTTTGGTATGAACAATTTCATAAACAAATACCCACAGTTGTAATTATTTTCAAAATATTTATTTCTCATGCATTATTTCACCCATCAACTTCTCTGTGGGACAATAATCCGAGACTCAAATCTAATTATTACTTGTACGACCCGTGCACTTGCGGATAGAACATCTAGGTCACTTAGAGTAGGCGTAGTTCGTATCAGCAGAGGCAAATCCATATCGATCTGCTCATTGGGGAGATCGATCTGGCCTGTAAATTCACTTGGAATTGTTCTGCTTGCATAAGGGATCGTTCTGCCTTGAATAGGAGATCGATCTGGCCTTCATTTTTGGCATTCCTACTGTATTTTTTACATTTTTCAAGGGTAAACTCCTATTTCATTACTCCAATACTCATTTTGAATTTTAATCCCACTTAGAGCATGGAAAGGCTCATTTCCTATGATTCACATACAATATGACTTGTGTGTATTGCTTGAATTCATAAAGGATACATAGAATTCACAGTCCATGCATTATCATTTTGTGTTTTAAATCCTTATCTTGAATTCGATTGTTTAAAGTTCCATTTGTTTAGTTTATGGTCACTTCAACCCTTATTTAACCTTTACATATATCCATGATATTAATTTATCCCATCTGGAATTCCATTCACATCAATATGATTCAAAAATCATCTGTCTTATAATTCCATTTACATATAATTAAGTCATACATACATGGGGTCTCACATTTTACCACTTAACCTATTTTTGAATAATTTAGTAAATGTATTAAAGGTTATGTGAGGAAATGAACTAGTAGCATATATGCTTGTGAATGATTGTGGAATTGATTTCAACAAAGAAAAGCATACAGAATGTAAGCCCCACTTTTGTGCAATTTTTTATGATGTTTTGGATGATATTCCTTACGATTCATGTGATGTACATTTTTCCACATATTAATGAATCATAAGAAGAGTTTTTACTGATTTAAATTTAAAAAGGAACTGGATGAATGTGCATGGAAATGTATATAATAGCAAAATAAGGGCCAAGATGGCCACAGGCCGAAAGAAAAGGATTGGAAGCATGCTGACCGAAGATAAGGATTTAAGATAAGGAAAGATAGTAGGTTCAAGAAGGAGAGTCGGTTTAATTTGGTCCCAAACACGTGCAAGGGTAAAACAGTCAAAAGATCGAAATCCGATATAAATTCGATAAGAAAATTTCATTAAAAAAAATATGAAATTGAGAAATTTTGATCAATAACGAGGAAAATATTGAATTTTAAGTCCAATTTAATCAAGATATGAATTTATTGGAATTAATTAGAAATTTCACCTCAGAAAATTATCCCAAAAATATTGGAAAAATATACCGAAAAGACGAAATAAGACAGATAAATTCATTTATTGATTAAAAGAATTAAATAGGATTTTTTGAGATATTTTGGGTTTTAATGTATTTTAGTTGATTAAAATACAAATAATAAAAAAAAGATAGAACTGAAATCGCAAAAAAACGCGAAACAAGAAAGAGGAAGACAAACAGAGAAGCCGAAGCTTGGTGCATCCGAGAAGCCCGACGAAGCACTGGTGATCGACGAGGCCATACGAGGGTCGGAGAAGAGAGAGGACCATCGGGTGAGCCTGCTGGTACTGACCACGCGCACGAATGGTGACAGATTCTGGCAAACCGAGGGAGAAAAGATCGAGAGGAAACCGAGCTGATTGCCGATGATCCATGGTGATTTAGCTCCGATCGACCCCAGCCAAGTGACCCCCTAGTTGAGGCGCTTCTTTTGGTATCGACAGCGGCCGACGAAAAGGTCGAGAATGCTGGCGACGATGAGGAGAGCCAAAACGGCACCGTAACTGAAAAGGGAAGGAAAGGAAAAAGAAAAGGAAAAAGAAAAAGAAAAAAAGAAAAGAAAAAGAAAAAGGAAAAAGGGAAAAAAAGGAGAGAAAAATTCCAGACGATACCTCAGATTACGAGTAAGTCGATAAGCGATCAAAATTGATTGAATTGATTTTCGAGAAATTTATTTAAAATTATATTTGATCGAAAATTAACCCGAAATTAAATACAAAATTGTGCAGTTCGATGATAAACTGCGTACATGAGCCCGATCGAACTCCTATTTACGCACCATCGCATAATTTCGGGTAAGTAAAGCTCATTTACGACAATAGTATGATTATTGCGCAATTGAAATTTATTTTGCAGATTTCGGATTAATTTCTGCATAAAATAAATTACATTTGGATTTTTGAATTAATTGTCGTAAGTGATATACGGGCTATCAAAAAAGTTTGGAACAAAGCCCAATGGGTATTGATAGGCCCAATGAGCCAATAGACCTTAATGAAGGGAATTAATAAGTGGAAAACGGGTTTAAAATGGAGTAAGGCCCATTAAGAATTAAATGGGCCCAATAATGTAAATAAAGCCCAGTAACATTGAAATATAGTTGAACTCACAGTAATTAACCCGAGATTTGGTTATGTGCAGCTTCACAGAGTTGATTGTTAGAGTATCGGATCGAGCGATACGGTATTGATGGAAAAAAAAGATAAGGTTGAGGAGAGATTCCAAGTAAGGGAATTTTACGAACTCTTAGAGGTAGCTTTACACAATTTCGACTATATTTATAGTCTCTTAAACAGTCTGAAGGGTCTAAATTTCAAATAAAAATTTTTAGTGCCCTGATGGATAATTGACCAAAATACCCTATGAAGGGTAAGATTTCCAAATTTTGGAAAAGTTACGAGAAGTAAGAACAAGGGGTTCTTGCCTATTTTTGAGGTGGTTTGACACAAGCATGGGTAGGCTGGCTAGCTTTGAAATAAAATTCACAGCATCTCATGATTTCAACAATGTGATTTCTTTTGGAAATTGTTTCGAGATAATAGAGCCGCCTACTAGATTTTATGGAAATGTGACGTGCTAGAGCTCAGCTCGGACGAGTCTTGATTTATGTGATGCATGCATGAGTGCCGGAGCAGAGGCTTGCACTAGAGTTTTACATGCATTGGTGTTAGAGCCTAGCTCGCACCAGATTTTCACATGATTTCATGCCAGAGTACTAGAGCTTAGCTCGTACTAGACTTCCATGCTTTTGATAAAGTGCTAGAGCATTGCTCGCACTAGTTTTCCTGATGAAACTACAGTTGTGCTTGGAGCTTCAGGTATACTGAGTGTTACACCGATTAAATAGGCTCGCACATGCATTTTGATTTGAGACATGCGATGAGCCGTGCTTGGAACTTTGGGTAGACTGTGTGTCACGCTGATTAAATATGCTCGTACGTGCATTTTGAGACAGACACGATTATTGATATGATAAGTGGGTCCACGAAGTACAATATACCGTGCTTTTCGCATGGAGTACGCTGTACCAGGCTGTGATTGATGATATGTCGTCTACGGACGTGATTGTTGAGTGATCGGGTTGGACCGATGGGTTGGATTTTACCCACCTCCCGTGGCGATTCCTGATAGTGGTGATACCCCGTACATAAGATCCGTGTAGCCTGGGATCACGAGGATATGGCCATAGTCCTGGTTATTTGCCTGAGATATATATATATATATTGCCTAGTCTCGCATGTTATAAATTGATGTTTTGAAAAACATGTTTTTTGGACTTTTGTGTGAGTCTGGATCACCCGAGGGAGGGGTTGGATCCTGACTGAGATGTGATTTTGATAAGAATGAAACGGGGATTTAAACTGAAACTTGCATGACGTTATTTTCATGCTATTTAAACCCATGCGTGAGGTAAACTGGTTTTACATGACATTCATTGTGTGGCATATGGGTATGTGTGAACGTATATTTTCAAATTGAATGAAGAAAAGGTGGTTTTATAAGTGGCACCACGTTCATGTAAGTTGTATGGTTACCTACGTGTTTGTAGGATTACCTTACTGAGCTTGATGTGCTCACCCCTTTCATTTTCCTACACAGATTTCCTCTAGTAGACTTTGAGGCGACTGAGTACTGCATTCCTGATATCCACTGCTGCCTATCATTTTGTGGTATATACACTTGTACATATGGTATCTGAATAAGAATAGCACAGTAATATGTTTGTAAGTAACTTTTGGGGATGTATAGACACTGTAAACACTTGTAAATGAATGGGAAAGAATTAGTGAAAAACTCATGTGCTTACCTTTCCTTTGATAAGGAATTGAGTTGTATGGAGAATGAATAGTGGGACTGGCATTGACGCACAGCCCAACCGTTAATGGAGTGTGGTCACGATCAGAGGACAGGTAAGTATGAAAGAAAAACGAAAAATTTACTCTGATTTTTGGGTTGTGACACAGAAATCTTATGTAACCTCATGTCCAAGTGTGAGTGCTAAGGTAACATTAGTCCAATTTGACATAAATTAATTAAGTGCATGTGTAACATTGTTTTAAACGATTTATTGTGTTTGAATTGTAAAGAAAAAACTATTAGTGATCATTGTCACAAATTGACAAAACTTGTGTGGGATTGAATTGCTAAGCAGTGGTATGAGGTAAGTGTACTATTAATTAGATGGTTAGTATCATATTTCTTGGTAATACTAGTAAATGATGTTTAAAATTGTTATTGATAGGATAGTATCAACTTTTTATGATACCTAAAGCATTTATGGACTATAAGATAATTATGTAAGTGGTTTAATGGTGATATGGATGCATGATTTAGTGAATTGTGATTATGAATGAGTAAATGGATATGTGAGTGAAATGAAATGAAAATCTTATTTTGTACCCACTACTTAATGGGGTAAAGTAACCCATGTATTACATGTAACATAAAATCATAAAATAAGCTTGCTATTGAAATGCAAGACCCGAATTTTTATCATATTTCCTTATGATTCACTTGATGTAAACATGGATATATGTAAATTTGAATCATAAGAAGAGTTTTACGTGAATGAAAAATTGCAAATGGAATGAATAAAGATTCCCGAATGCATTTAGAGATCAAATGGAGATTTAAATGGTCACATATTAAACGAATGAGATTCGGACCATTCAGATTGAAGATAAGAATTTAAAACACGAAATGAGGAAGTGTTCGTAAAGGGAAGTTGTGTTGATTTGGTCCCGAACACGTTAAAGGGTAAAACGGTCAAAAGACCTGAAATTCGGTGTTAATTTGGTAAGAAATTTATAGTGTAAAGATGGATTCAGGAAATCTTGATCAATAAAGGAGAAATAATGAAATTTCAGGTTAAATTGATCAAAATATGAATTTATAGGAATAAATCGAAATTTTCACCTCGAAAAATTACCCTGAGAATATTGGAAAAATACCTCGAGAAACAAATAAGATAAATATATATATTTAATTGATTTAAATATATATATTTAAATATTTTAGGTATATAATATATTATATTATATTATATTGTAATAAAATATAATATAATATAAATAAAAAAAAGAGTCAAAGTCAAAGTATATTAAAAAAAAAAGAGGAAGCAGAATCGCGATTTGCGATTCTGCAAAGGAAGCGAGAAAGAAACAGAAGGCAAATGAAGAGGACCAAAACCGAGCCCCCTTTGCCTCACGGTCGGACACCGACGAGGAGCCAGGCGAGCGGCTGAAGGAGAGGAAGCAGCCGAGCCCTCGCCAGCGTGGGTAGAGAGAGAGGAACGTCCAGCGATCGAGAGAGAGGGAGAAACCAAGAGAAAGAGAGAGAAAATGCAAGAGAGGGAGCGATCGACGACCGAGGAAGGGAGGACCGACCCACCACCGGCCAGAGAGGGATCCAAGCGCAGATCGGCCAGAAACGGCGCCGATCGAAAGGAAAAGAAATGGGTGTCGACGCCGAAGGAGAGAAGAGGCTGGATCGGCCACCTTCCGGCTAGCTTTGGCAAAATTAACCCTAGATCCATGCAACAGACTACCCCGCGGACAAGCTGGAGGCGAAAGTTGATGGAGAACCGGTCGAAAAAGCCCCGAACGGCGAGGGAGAAAGTTGTACTGGGACTGAACTGAGAATGAATTGGGCTAAACCGGATCGGTCTGAACCTGGTTGAATCGGACCGAACTGGTTCAGCCAGAAAAAGAAGAAAAAAAGAGAAAAAGAAAAAGAAAAAAGAAAAAGAAAAATGAAAAAAATTCGGTGATGCAATCGAGCTCCGAGTAAGTCGGTAAGTAGTCAAATGGACCAATTTAATTTTTGAAATAATTATTTAAATATATATTTGATTGGATTTAACCCAAAAAATATAAATGTGTAGCTCGATAATCGATGACAAACGAGAGCTCGAGTCAGCCTCGATTTATGTACTATCATGGAATCTCGAGTAATTAACCCTTATTTACGACAAATTATATCGTTATGCGTGTTAAAAATTTATCGCATAAATTACGGATTTAATTTCTGCATTAAATGAAATATATTCTAGAATTCGAGATAAAATGTCGTAAATAATTATTGGAGTTATCTAAGAGTTTAGAACGAGATCCAATAAATTGTTGGTGGGCCCAATGAGCCCAACAGGCCTCGATAATGTGATTAGTAAATGAAAAATGGGATTAAGGCCGATTAAGGCTCATTAAGGTGCAATTGGGCCCAATAAGGGTAAACGGGCCCAATTCTGTAAATTAAGCTCTTTAAAAGTAAAATATAAGTAAATTGTATTGTATTTAACTCGATAAATGATTTTCTGCAGCTCCAGAGAATATATTGGGAGTTAAACAGATCGGGTGATTGGTAACGATGAAAAAGGTAGAACGATCAGAGAAATTGAGGTAAGGGAATTGTGTGAGTAGCTAGAGGTAGCTACACATATTTTCGAGTAGAGCTTCGAATAATTAAATTGTATATGGAAAATATGGGTATAAAACCCGACAAAGTAAAAATTATCGTTTTGCCCCTACTAAGGGAAATTTTAGAAAAGTTAGGATTGGATTGAAATATGCATAAATATCATGCTTTGAGTATTTTCACAATGAAATATTGCTTTTAGCACATGATTTAATATTTATTTTGGCCCGAGAGGGTAAATAACGATTTTACCCCTATGAAGGGTAAATATTTCTACTTTTAGAAAAAGTCATGAAAAGCAAGAACTAAGTATTCTTAATGTATTTTAATGCTTTTCAATAATGATATGGGTAGGCTAGCTGAAGTTTTATTAAATTACATGAAATAGCACGTGGCAGGTGCTGATTTTGGTTTTGAAAACCATTCTTTGAAAACTGAGCCACTTACATGATTTATGTGGAAACAAAACGTGCTGAGAGCATTACTCGCACGAGATTAACATGATTTGTGTATGTGACAGAGTGTTGGAAGCTTAGCTTGCACTCGATTTTACATGATTTCTTATAAATGACATAGTGTTGGGAGCTTTGCTCGCACTAGATTTTTATATGACATGCATAAGGTCGTGCTGGGAGCTTTGGGTAGGTTGTGTGCCACAACGATTAAATAGGCTCGTACGTCCATTTCGAGACATGCATGGGCATAGGGTGTACGCTGTACTATGCTTGTAGCATGGAGTACGTTGTACCGTGCCGTGATATATGATGTGTAGTCTTCGAACTAGGGATCTGATGGCTGGCGGGATGGTTTGGTACCCACCTCCTGGGGCAGCCTCAGATGTGATGTGATACCCCGCACACCTGATCAGTGTAGCCTGGGATCATAGGATATGGCCATACTCCTAGAGTTATTACCCTTATTCTTGCCTAGTCTCATATGTCACTTACTTTATGAAATTGCATGTCACTTACTTGCAAAATCGCATATTATTTGCTTTGGAAAATCACATATTACTCATTACCTGATTTTATGATTTCATGATTTTATATTGTGGGACTGAGTCCTGATGATTTTGGGGTGGGTGTGGATTTGAAATAAATGGCATGTTTTGATATAATGTGCATTATTTAAATAGCATGACGCATAATTTCATGCTTTATCTGCCATTTCACGAAATAAATTATTTTATACGAATTATTTTACCTGGCATAAAAGTATGCATGAAATTCGTATTTAAGTATGATTTCGAAAGAGAATGATTTAATGCATGGCATCATGAGCATGTAGATAGTGAGGTTATCTACTTGCTTGCATGATTGCCTTACTGAGAGTGTGGTTTGCTCATTCCCCCTATTTTCCCCTCTTTTTAGAGCACTTACAGTAATTAGTGAGCAGCTGAGACTTGCATTTTTGGTATCCGCTACTTTCCCATCATTGAAAGGTATATACACTTGGTATGATTTTATATCTAAACATGTAGTAGCATAGTAATCAATTTGGAATGTAATATGGGGGATGTAAATATTAGTAAACACGTACAATTATAGTCTCAATTATAAAGTATACGTGTTTGAATTTAAATAAATTAAAAGATAAATGTCATGGTAAATGGTAAAGGGTGATTAATACTGACTCATAGCCCAACTGTTTTGTGGTGAGAATGTTCATGATCAAAAAAAAGAAATGAAAAAGTGAAAATTTTGTAACGATTTTTTGGTAAAAATGGGTCGTGACAGGGGTGGTATCAGAGCTGAGTTGGCCTAATATGAGTCGATATTAGTAAATAAGAAAGTTACATCCCCATATTACTGTGCTTTGTTTAGATATAACTGTGTATACCGAGATAAGATCAAACTAATAAATGGTTATGAATGCAAGAATATAATCATTATAAGTGATAGCCGCTATGGTAGAGGGGTGAGTACATGTACTTGAGGCCGTAAAGGTAGGCCTGAGAGTAATATTGAGTTATCACATGAGACTCAAGATGAGATTGAGGTGGAGGTTAATGTTGAGCATACTCCACAGGGTCCCACAGTGAGACCGGATGATATTGAGACATGTTTCACGAGGTTGAAGCAGAGTGTGGAGAATATTTCAGAGTTGTTTACTCAGTATATGCATGGAGCTAGGGGATGATAAAACCTAGCTGCATAGCCTGCAAAGATGTCTCAAACTATAAAAATTTCAACAACTCACTGGTTTTGGATATATCTTTGCCTACAGCTCTACAGCAGAGTGGTAATGATTTGGAATAAGATTATGAGCTGGACAAGTTAAGGCAATTTTAAAAGTTTATACCACTGATAATTAATGAGGTAAAGGACCCAATAGCTATTGAGGACTAAATGAATGAGATAGCAAAGTTATACGGGTTCTATCGGTATAGGTTGATCGAGAAAGTGACTTTTGATGTGTTTATGTTGGAGGGTGAGAAGGAACATGGATGGAAGTCCTCTCGACCTATCTTAAGAGTTAGACATCTAGAGTTGAAATGCACAGAGATAGTATATTTCAGACTCTAACCTAGAGGAACAGATCAATTAACGAGTATGAATCTCGATTTACATCCCTAGGCAGGTATAACCTGACATTATGAACAGTGAGAATCGGAAGGTCCGAAAGTCATGGAAAGACTCAGATCGTCAATCAGAGTCTGATTTACCTAGTTAGATGTCATTACGTACGATGAGGCAGTGCGCATACCACAGTGGTACAAATAAGATTATGAATTGCACTCCTCAGAGTTTGGGAAAGATAATCAGGGTTGAAATAGAGATAGAAAAGAATAGTGGATGAACACGGTGTCAGAGTGGAAAAGAGGCCATTTGGCAAGAGATTTAGAGTTAATAAGACATGGGGTAAGATGATTAATAAGCCCCAGTGTATCTAGTTTCAGCGTTTACGAGGGGTATTATGATTGGAGGACCCCGACCTACTACTGAACAATTTAAGATGTGTGGTAGATACCACGAAAATAGGCCCCGCATCTTATTGGATAAAACATGCGTTAAGAGTGGTTAAGAGTGGTAATACGGGCCATTTATTTAAGGATTACCTAGAGTTGTGTGAGATTGCCCCACAAAAAGGTAAAGAGCCTAAAAAAGCCTTGCTGATACTTCTGTACCAGAAAAGAATGTCACAGCTGAAGAGAATGGGGAAATAGGCTGTTAGTTGAGGACGAGTATATACCTTAGACCAGGACATTATTGATGCTTCATCTGATATGGTGGAAAGTACCACCCTAATTGTGAATATTGAAGCAATTGTTTTAAATTGATTCTGGTGCCACATATCTATTTAAATCTCCTTCGTCAGCATATAAGTTAGCGAAAGAGGTGAAGCCTATACATTTAGGCAAAATGCTGATAGTTAGCACCCTAATGAATAATAATCAGCACTGAATGTGTATGTAAAGATTGTAAGTTGAAAGTGGGAGAGAAGGATATGTTAGCCGATCTTATACAATTAAATATGAATGATTTTGAGATAAACCAATCCATTCCCAAATTGGTCGGCTACAGACTATGCTGTTTAGATTGCTATTCTAAGATAATGATATTTTTCACTTGAAAAAGTGTATAGTATGTTTTGACAAGTGATGAAAGGTGTAATGGTGGTAACTAACGGAATGAATGATTGTGCTAATGGAATGATTAATGATGAGAAGATTTCATCGCTTATGTGATTGATATGGCTAAGATATATCTGGAGTTGACATATATCCTAGTGGTCAGGAAGTTGCCTAATGTATTTCTGGATGATCTACCAGGGTTGTCACCAGTTAGAAAGATGGAGTTTTGTATTGATTTGGTAACTGGTGCTGAGCTATTAACCAAACCACTATATAAAATGGCTTCAGTGGAACTGAAGGAACTAAAGAAGTAATTACATGAGTTATTGGATAAGGATTTATCAGACTGAGTGTCTCACCACGAGGAGGACTGGTCTTATTTATGAAAAAGAAAGGTGGAAGCCTCCGACAAGGAAATTATTATTGGTTGTCGAATAAGGCTACATCAAGAATAAGTATTCCCTTCCCCGTATTGGTGAGCTATTGGATCAGCTTGGGGAGCACAGATCTTTTTGAGATGATTTGAAGTCTGGGTATCATTTATTGAGGATTTGGGATGTGGATGTACCCAAGACAATTTCCTACCCATTATGACATTAATGAATGTGATATTTAAACTTTACCTGGACCGAATTGTCATCATCTTTATCGATGATATGTTGGTACATTCGAAGTTTAGGGAAGATTATGGGTAGCAATTGAAAACTGTTGTACATGTGATTTGTTAAGGATTTCTTGGATTGGGCTGCTCCATTGACAAGTCTTATTTGGAAGAAAGTTGTATTTGAGTGGGATGATAAGTATGAAAGTAGCTCTATGAGTTTTGGTATGTTGAAACATAAACTAACCACCACATTTATTCTCACTATACCTAATAGCTTATGAGATTTCTCAGTATGTATGGATGCCTCAAATTAAGACTTAGGCGGTATATTGATGTAAAACGGGAAGATTTATGGATCCAGACAGTTTAAGGACCATGAGAGAAACTGTCCGACCTATGGTTTAAATTTGATAGTCGTAGTGGTTGCATTGAGGATATGGCGCCACTACTTATACGGTGAGAAATTTCATGTATGCACTAATCATAAACAGCCTAAGCATTTGTTTGCACAGAAAGAATTGAAAACGAAATAACAAAAAGGGGTAGAGCTTCTTAAGGACTATGATAGTAAGATATTGTACCACCCAGGTAAGGTTAATGTTGTGACTAATGCCTTGAGCAGAAAAAGCCTCGGGATGGTATCACACATGATGGTCAGGAAGCGTGAATTGTTAGAGCAGTTTGTGAACCTCAGTAGTGATGTGATCCCTTCTGATGCTGACAGAGATTATGTGACAGCTACCCTGAGATTAGAACCAGATTGGATTGACCGAATTCGACAGGCTTAGCGTGATGATCGCAGGATGTCAATAGTGTGAGTCAGATTCAGATGGGTACAGTGACAGAGTTCACAGTGAGTGATGATGACTTACTGAGGTTCAGAGGTAAAATAAATGCTCCCAAGGACCCACAGTTAATGAGATTTTTATTGTCAGAAGCTCATTCTTCAAGATATACAGTGCATCAGATGAATAATAAAAATATAAAAGAATTTCAAAAAGGGTATTGGTGGTCAGATATGAAAAGAGACATTGTTGAGATTGTAAAAAAGTGTCTTATTTGTCAGCAGAGTAAGGTAGAGTATCATAAGTCTACAGGGTTATTGCAGCCTCTACCTATATCGACACAGAGATGGGAGCATGTTACCATGAAATTCGTGATGGGAAACAGAGGACCCGCGAGAATCACAAGGCTATTTGGGTGATAGTCAATAGATTGACCGAGTCTGATACTCACTAGCTATGAAAGCTACTGATACTTTGAGTGCGTAGGCTGATTTATATGTAAGTGAGGTTGTGGAACACCATGTAATTTTCCAGTGAGCATTGTATCAAATGGGGATTCCCATTTCATTTTCCACTTCTGGGAACATTTTTCAGGAAGTCATGGGAACCCAATTGAGTGTTAGCACAGCTTTCTGTCCTCAGACAGATGGTCAGTCAGAGAGGACTGTACAAGTTCTGGAGGATATGATGACAGCGTGCGCGATTGATGTTCGAAGCTCCTGGAATGATCACTTGTCATTTGCTAAATTGCCTACAACGATAGTTATCACTCGAGTATCGAGATGACATTATATGAGGCATTGTTTAGCCATAAGGATTTTTTTTTTCGATTGGGAAATGGGAAGACGTGAGCGACTGACTGATAATTACTCCTGATTTGGTAAGAAAATCCTCTGATGGATATTTAGTTCATGTGTGAGAGATTAAGAACACCTCAGAGCAGACAAAAAAAATTATGCTGACAAGAGATAGAGACCGTTGAAACTCAAAAGAGAGTAGGTCGTGTGTCGAAAAGTCGTTTCGGTTATTCTACGAAAAGAGTAAGTATTGAGGTTTAAGATGATCTCCCTAGTTAAAGTTCTTTGGAAGTATTACACTCCGAAAAAAGGCACACGGGAATTAAAGAATAAGATGCGATAAATGTATCCGGAGTTGTTTATGGAAACATTTCACTTGGTTCTAATTTGGAGGACCAAATTTCTCAAGTAGGGGAGATTATGTACGACTCGAATTTTTATCATATTTCCTTATGATTCACTTGATGTAAACATGGATATATGTAAATTGAATCATAAGAAGAGTTTTACGTGAATGAAAAATTGCAAATGGAATGAATAAAGATTCCCGAATGCATTAAGAGATCAAATAGAGATTTAAATGGTCACATATTAAACGAATGAGATTCGGACCATTCAGATTGAAGATAAGAATTTAAAACACGAAATGAGGAAGTGTTCGTGAAGGGAAGTTATGTTGATTTGGTCCCGAACACGTTAAAGGGTAAAACGGTCAAAAGACCCGAAATTCGGTGTTAATTCGGTAAGAAATTTACAGTGTAAAGATGGATTCAGGAAATCTTAATCAATAAAGGAGAAATAATGGAATTTTATGTTAAATTGATCAAGATATGAATTTATAGGAATAAATCAAAATTTTCACCTCGGGAAATTACCCTGAGAATATTGGAAAAATACCTCGAGAAACAAATAAGATAAATATATATTTAATTCATTTAAATATATACATTTAAATATTTTAGGTATATAATATATTATATTATATTGTAATAAAATATAATATAATATAAATAAAAAAGAGTCAAAGTCAATGTCAATTAAAAAAAAGAGAGAGCAGAATCGTGATTTGCGATTCTGCAAAGGAAGCAAGCAAGAAAGAAACAGAAGGCAAACGAAGAGGACCAAACCCGAGCCCCCTCTGCCTCACGGTCGGACACCGACGAGGAGCCAGGTGAGTAGCTGAAGGAGAAGAAGCAGCCGAGCCCTTACCGGCGTTGGTAGAGAGAGAGGAATGTCTGACGACCGAGAGAGAGGGAGAAACCGAGAGAAAGAGAGAGAAAATGGAAGAGAGGGAGCGATCGACGGTCGAGGAAGGGAGGAATGACCCACCATCGGCCAGAGAGGGACGACAACGCTACCGATCCAGGCGCAGATCGGCCAGAAACAGCGCCGATCGGAAGGAAAAGAAAGGGGTGCCGACGTCGGAGGAGCGAAGAGGCTGGACCGATCACCTTCCGACGAGCTTTGGTGAAATCAACCCCAGATCCATGCACCGGACTACCCCGCGGATAAGTTGGAGGTGGAAGCTAGCGGAGAACCAGTCGAAAAAGCCCCGAACGGCGAGGGAGAAAGTTTAACCAAGACTGAACCGGGAATGAATCGGGCTGAACCGAGTTGAACTGGATCGAACCGGTTCATCCAAAAAAAGAAGAAAAAAAGAGAGAAAAAGAAAAAGAAAAAAGAAAAAGAAAAATGGGAAAAATTCGGTGATGCAATCGAACTCCGGGTAAGCCGGTAAGTGGTCAAATGGACCAATTTAATTTTTAAAATAATTATTTAAATATATATTTGATTGGATTTAACCCGAAAAATATAAATGTGTAGCTCGATAATCGACGACAAACGAGAGCTTGAGTCAGCCTCGATTTGTGTACTATCATGAAATCTGGGGTAATTAACCCTTATTTACAACAAATTATATCGTTATGTGTGTTAAAAATTTACCGCATAATTTACGGATTTAATTTTCGCATTAAATGAAATATATTCTGAAATTCGAGATAAAATGTCGTAAATAATTGTTGGAGTTATCTAAGAGTTTAGAACGAGGCCCAATAAATTGTTGGTGGGCCCAATGAGTCCAACAAGCCTTGATAATGTGATTAGTAAATGAAAAATGGGATTAAGGTCGATTAAGGCCCATTAAAGTGCAATCGGGCCCAATAAGGGTAAACGAGCCCAATGCTGTAAATTAAGCTCTTTAAAAGTGAAATATAAGTAAATTGTATTGTATTTAACCTGATAAATGATTTTCTGCAGCTCCAGAGAATATATTAGGAGTTAAACAAATCGGGTGATCGGTAACGACGAAAAAGATAGAACGATCAGAGAAATTGAGGTATGGGAATTATGTGAGTAGCTAGAGGTAGCTACACGTATTTTCGGGTAGAGTTTTGAATAATTAAATTGTATATGGAAAATATGGGTAGAAAACCCGACAAAGTAAAAATTATCGTTTTGCCCCTACTAGGGAAATTTTGGAAAAGTTAGGATTGGATTGAAATATGCATAAATATCATGCTTTGAATATTTTCACAATGAAATATTGCTTTTAACACATGATTTAATATTTATTTTGACCCGAGAGGGTAAATGACGATTTTACCCCTATGAAGGGTAAATATTTCTACTTTTAGAAAAAGTCATGAAAAGCAAGAACTGAGTGTTCTTAATGTATTTTAATGTTTTTCAACAATGATATGGGTAGGCTGGCTGAAGTTTTATTAAATTACATGAAATAGCACATGGCGAATGCTGATTTTCGTTTTGAAAACCATTTTTTGAAAACTGAGCCACCTATATGATTTATGTGGAAACAAAACGTGCTGAGAGCATTACTCACACGAGATTGACATGATTTGTGCATGTGAGAGAGTGCTGGAAGCTTAGCTTGCACTCGATTTTACATGATTTTATACATGACATAGTGTTGGGAGCTTTGCTCGCACTAGATTTTTATATGACATGCATAAGGTTGTGCTGAGAGCTTCGGGTAGGCTGCGTACCACACCGATTAAATAGGCTCGCACATGTATTTCGAGACATGGCGTTTGATATTGAGATGACATGGGCATGGGGTGTACGCTGTACCGTGCTTGCAGCATGGAGTACGTTGTACCGTGCCGTGATATATGATGTGTAGTCTTCGGACTAGGGATTTGATGGCTGGCGGGATGGTTTGGTACTCACCTCCTGGGGCAGCCTCAGATGTGATGTGATACCCCGCACACCTGATCAGTGTAGCCTGGGATCACAGGATATGGCCATACTCCTAGAGTTATTACCCTTATTCTTGCCTAGTCTCACATGTTACTTACTTTATGAAATTGCATGTCACTTACTTGTGAAATCGCATATTATTTGCTTTGCGAAATCACATATTACTTATTACTTGATTTTATGATTTCATGATTTTATATTGTGGGACTGAGTCCTGATGATTTTGGGGTAGGTGTGAATTTGAAATATATGGCATGTTTTGATATAATGTGCATTATTTAAATAGCATGACGCATAATTCCATGCTTTATCTACCATTTCACAATAAATTATTTTATACGAATTATTTTACCTAGTATAAAAGTATGCATGAAATTCGTATTTAAGTATGATTTCGAAAGAGAATGATTTAATGCATGGCATCATGAGCATGTATATAGTGTGGTTATCTACTTGCTTGCATGATTGCCTTACTGAGCACGTAGTTTGCTCATTCCCCTTATTTTCCCCTCTTTTTAGAACACTTGCAGTAATTAGTGAGCAGCTGAAGACTTGCATTCTTGGTATTCGCTGCTTTCCCATCATTGAAAGGTATATACACTTGGTATGATTTTATATCTAAATATGTAGTAGCACAGTAATCAATTTGGAATGTAATATGGGGGATGTAAATATTAGTAAACACGTACAATTATAGAGTCTCAATTATAAAGTATATGTGTTTGAATTTAAATAAATTAAAAGATAAATGTCATGGTAAATGGTAAAGGATGATTAATACTGACTCATAGCCCAACTGTTTTGTGGTGAGAATGTTCACGATCGAAAAAAGAAAGGAAAAAGCGAAAAATTTGTAGCGATTTTTTGGTAAAAATGGGTCGTGACATGAAATATGATGGGAATGTGCATAAAGAATGAGGTAATATTTTTTATAAGTAAATGATTCATTATTTAGGTGGTTTTAGGCAACATTGTACTTTGGGGAGTATATTAAGTTAATGAACCCTCACGTTATAAAATATACTACGTTTGAGATGCAATAAAATATTTCTTCCGAAAGTGCCTTTACTGATAAACTATTGGTATTATTTGATAAGTATATATTTCAGAAAGGTATATAAGTGTATTTTAGGCAGTCTTTCGATAGTAATACTAATTGGGATGTATACAAGGGAAATGGATATTCGGAATAAAAAACATAACAATGTCTGCAGTATGAACAAATTAATGTTGCCAAATATGTCCTATCAAGTAATAGTGAAATTATAAGTACTTTGATCAAAACCGACAAGTAATTGTGAATTAAAGACCATGTTAGGCTTACCTCAGGATATTAACGTAATCATGCATAGTACTGGACTACGTGATAGGAAGCTTATGCTTCACTACATTTCTGCTTATACATGCATGGTGTAGAAATCGAATTTAAAAGTGATAGTTACTGTTTATCGTAACTGTTTTATAAACTGTTTTATTGCATTGTACTATTTCTTCTTGATATTTTTGGGACAACAGGTATCTCATGACAATCTCATTGTGTTGTATGGTGCAAATTAGACATGAGTCGTAGACCTCACACCATGCTGCACTATAGTGTATGGGCCCAACAATAGTCGGAGAGATTATATGGCACTACACTGTGTAGGTCTTACAATAATCGTAGACCTAGTACTACTCTTTACTGTCAAGGTCTAACAAAAGTCGTAGACATATTATTGTAACTGTAAGCATACAGTTCTGGCAATAGATGTAGACCTATTCCCCTTTTCAAGAAAACTTATGGCCATAGGTATTATTGTAAACATCACTGCAACTGTAACTGAACTACAATTGAAACCGATACTGAAACTGCCACGACCTCCTCTCCCGTGACCTACCAAATCACCACAAATTTTTTTTGCATTCTACGTACCTTCTATCATCACTCAAAACCAAACTGTTGGGCTGTGATTTGTTATTAGTCACCTCAACCGTATTTATTCATAACATGTATACAAGTCAATATTCTTTTCTATAATGTAAACTCTTATACATTAATACAATTACTTGTACATATATATCCCTGATTGTAAATTCATTTACATAACTGTGCTTTTACATTGTTCAGTACAAAATGTTTAAATGTGTATACCTCTCGTAAGATAGATATGCAGCGGATCAAGGAATACCAATCCTCAGCCATGCTCAATTACTGTGAACGCTCTGTAAGGAGGGGGAATAAAAAGGAGGTGAGCTCACAGCTCAGTAAGAAAATTAGGCAAGTAAGTAGATAACCACACTATCTACAAAATACTATGCTCATGCCTTGAAATCATTTCCTTATCGACTCATATCTAAAGCATGTATCTTTATTTGAAACATTTATGCAATATACATATAGATACAAATCGTCAGTTGTATAGACTGAATTCATGCTGGTTTAAACTCTTAGTAATTTATGCAAAACATTACATTTCTCATGTAATTTCATAAAATTCACATTTATCATGTCATTCAATTAAATCAAATAATATGGCACATCATCATGTTCAAAAACATGGAAAACTAGGCCTCACTCATCCCTCGGGTTATCCTTTTCACACACAAATTCACATGTTCAGATTTATAAAAATCATGTGACAGTTCATTCAAGAAAACTCAATTGATGAAACGAGATAGGCGACTACATGTTTCGAGATTATGCTCATAACTCATTTTTCATGATCCTAGGCTACACAATACTCAGTGTGTAGGGTCTCACAATTGCTGTAATGGGAGGTGGGTCAAATCCTCTACCGTCAGCTCACAACTCAACAACATAGTGTACTCACGGTACAACGTACTCCAAGTGACATACACAGTACAAAGTACTCCATGGACCCTATCTCAAGGCGGGGTGCTTGCTAAAGTCTTAGCCCTCATACCTTGGATATACCTCATAGTCAGGTGCTTGCCATAAGTCTTAGCCCTTATACTATGGGTAATGTTTTCGATAGCCCTCGGCCATATCTCAAAATATTGCACGTGTGGGCAAATAATCGGTGCGACGCACAATCAGCACAAGCTCCCAACACAATTGTTTCATGCTTTCTCTTTCAAAATCTGGTACCTACGAGTAAACTCCCAACATGACCATAACACAATGATATAACTCTAGTACGAACAATGCTCCCAACACTACGTCATGTAAAAACCGAGTATGAGCTATCACACCTCACTTCCGGGTGCCCTTTATCCATACTTACGCTACTACGGTTGGCCTGTGAGACGATGCAATTACAAAAACTTTCATTCATTTACAGCAAAAATATTTAAACTTAAATTCACACTCCCAGGTGTGTGTAGATATAAAAAATCAATAGTATAAATACATTGTACTTACATATCATCCCCAAAAAGCTGTTTACAATTCCAAGGTATAACTGTACGATGCATCAAGATAGATACAAAATACACTTGTGTATACAATTCTTATACCTTTACAACTGGCGGGAGCTATCCAACTCAAAAAGAAATCTAATCGCTCTCCTACTTCTCAGTGTCTGAAGGGGAAAAATAGTGAGATGAGCAAACCACAGCTCAGTAAGGAAATGAATGCTAGCAGGTAGATATCGTACTACCTACATAGCCCATGCATGTATAATCCAAAACCATGTTTTCATTATAAATGGAAATATTATATGAAAATGCTTTTAAACATACATTCCTCATTTGCATTTTCATGTAAATCATATGTCATGCTTCCATTTTAAAACATGATTCATAAAACAATGCCCTCATGACACAAGTATTTAAATTAGAGATTTATCAAAACATTAAATCTCTTTACTTTCTCAATCATATCTTTTCCTCGAATCTCTTTCTTTTCTGAGTTGTCTCTGTTTCTTGAATCTTTGAGACAGACATGGAATTTTCGGCAATCAAATATCCATGACATATGGCCATAGTCAGTGATCCCAGGCCTCACGGATCAGGTGTGCACAGGGCATCACTTCGCCTGAAGGGGGATGGGTCAGTCCGACCCTCCGTCTCATCTCAATCATCTGCATCTCCTCATATAATCACAGTATAAGGTACACCATGTGTCATCTATGCGATACTCGTACTCACGTGCACCCAGCACAATACATAGTATACCAACGGACAACTACACAGTACTATGTACGACCGTGGACCCAAGTCCATACTCCAACTCCGGTGGACTTTTCATCCTGAACCATGTCTCACATACCAGGCGAGCAATCAGCGTGACACACAGTCATCTTAAGGCTCCAGTGCGGTATGATTTATTCTTAAGGCCCAGCCCATTTCGAGGCCGTCGACTGGCATCCCCTTGGGTCTCAGACCCCCAGGTTTACCTCAACTTAGTAAAAACATGTGCGAGCTAACACTCCAGCACATTATCATTATAAAACCACGTGTGAGTCATGGTCTAGCACGGTTTATCAAATCATGCAGACGTATGCGAGTTAAGCTCCAACATAGTCAAAATCATTAAAACAGGTGTGAGCTAAAGCTCCAGCACCATTTCACATCTCAAATTCGATAGGTGGCTACTTTCTCTTTTAAAACTCAAAACATGTTTATTTATGCAGCATGCCTTTCCATGCCAAAACATGTAAAACTAGCCCACCTATCATTATCATTACTTAATCACAAATCAATACAAAATTGAGAAAACATTGAAATTATGCATATCATGCTATTTCCTTACCCCATCCCATTTCTCAATACATATATATCATAGTACATTTCATGCTTTCATATCATTTCTAAGAATTGTAATATCGTACTAATTCTAGCCATATATCTACGAAATTGTCGTAAAGTACATACGAACATCTCTATAGCTAACACACAGTCCCTTACCTCAAATCGTACGCGTATTTCCTTTGTCATGTATTCTCCGTTCACGATCTGGGTTAGCCGTGTTCCACGTTCTTCCAATCTACACACATAACCATTAAGTCATTTCTTTTCTTTCTCCCAAATATCCTCCTTATCACTTATTCTCTCATTTATACCTTTCAAGCCTTTAAATCATATTTCACTTTTCCATTTGCATCACTTATCTCATTAAACTATTTCTTAAGCTTTCCATAGATTTCCCTCTTCTTAAATTTCTCTTAAGTTTTCCACCATTTCTCATGGATCTTCTCTCCATAAGTCCCTTTCAATATTACTCACTCATCACTACACTCATCATTTCTAACAATATTTCACATCTCATTCAACCCATAAATGTCAAGAAACTATATTTAGAAGCTTGAAGGTTGAAGAGCTTACCTTTTTACTTAGTCAAACTTGTGGTAGCCACAGCTCCTTCTCTTGACCATACCAATGTGTGATTTATTGGGTATGTTGTTCTCCTTGCTCCAAGGAATAACTTTTCCTTCTTCCCAAACTGGCCAAAATGTGATGATTTCTAGAGTGAGAAAGCTTGGGTCTTGAGAGAAAATAGCTGGTGAGGTTTGGTGGGGGAAGAGTTCTGAGTTTTCATCTCAATCCTATGCTCTTTTTATAGATGCAGGCTTATGAGATCGATCTGGTCCTTGTAGAGATCGATCCCTGCACATTTGGTAGTCCTTTTCACCTAACATATCGATCTTCTCCCTTGACAAGATCAATCTGTCGAAGGGCAATTTTCCTCTTAGAGATCGATATGCCTCTTGTAGGAGATCGATCTGCTCTTTACAGAACCCTTAAGGAGATCGATCTGTCTAGTCTTGAGATCGATCTGTCTCAAACAAAGAGTTTAGGATATCGATCTGTTTACCTTAAAATTGATCCTCTCATTACAGAATGCTTAGTAGATCGATCTAGCTCCATTGGAGATCGATCTGTCCTGCACCATAGCTCAAAATAAGTTCATTTTGGCTCTTTCAGATCGATCTCTCATCCCATGAGATCATTCTGACCTTCATATTTTTCAAATTTTCTACAGTAACTTCACTTAAAACATCTTAAATTTGTTTTCATGGTCATTTTCTCATTCAATCATCTTTGAGACTTAAAAATGGCATCCTTTCCTACTTCATACACTTTAAAACTTGTGTAGAGTCTTTGTATAACTAAAGGTATACCATACTTAGCTAAATGGAAGTGCCAAAAGTTACAACACTTATGCAATCTTATTCCATTTTACCCCCAATACTCATTTTCCATTCCATTCAATTTCATCACATATCAAAGTCCATTTCTTCATATTCATGCTTAATGCAACCTGTACATACATCACAACTCTTATTACAAGTGTGTACATTCAACTTATAGACTTTGCTTCACATATGCTTTACATTACTAGTACATTACAATACTTGATGAATTCATTTACATATTTACAAGGTTAAACCTATACGGGGTCTCACATTCTCCCTCATTTAGAAAATTTGGTCCTCCAAATTAGAACCAATCATTCTGTGAATAACTTGGGGTACTTCTCCCTCATCAAACTCTCCAATTCCCATGTGGCTTCTTCCGATGTATGATGTTGCCACAAAACCTTAACCAATGAAATCGTCTTGTTTCGCAACACCTTCTCTTTTCTATCTAATATCCGGATCGGTTCCTCCACATACGACATATCCTCCTTGAGCTCTAATGGCTCATAGCTAATTACATGCGTTGGATCTGGATAATACTTTCGAAGCATAGAAACATAAAATACATTGTGGACTTTCACTAGCTCAGGTGGTAAGGCTAGCCTATATGCTCCATCTCCCACTCTATCCAAAATCTCGAAGGGACCAATGTAATGAGGGCTTAGTTTTCCTTTCTTTTTGAACCTTGTTATGCCCTTAGAAGGAGATACTTTCAAAAATATGGACTCACCCACATCAAACTCAAGTGGTCTCTATCTCCTGTCAGCATAGCTCTTTTGTCGACTTTAAGCTATTTGCAACCTCTCACATATTATTTGGACATCTTCGGAGGCTTGTTTAACCAAATTGGGAGTAAGCAACTGTCTGTCACTAACCTCTTCCCAACCAATGGGTGATTGGCATTTGCGACCGTATAGTGCCTCATAAGGGGCCATACCAATACTTGAATGATAACTGTTATTGTAGGTGAACTCAATCAATGGCAAGTGATCGTCCCATGAGCCTCTAAAATCCAGCACACACGCTCTCAACATATCCTCCAGGGTCTGTATAGTCCTCTCTGACTGACCATCTGTCTGAAGATGAAAAGGGGTGCTAAAGCTCAACCGGGTGCCCATCGCTTCCTGAAAATGTCCCCAAAAGTGGGAAGTGAAGCAGGCATCCATGTCAGAAACAACACTCACTGGAACTCCATGTAATCTCACTATCTCACGTACATACAAGTTCGCCAATGCACTCAAGGTATCTGTAGATTTCATGGCTAAGAAGTGTGCCGATTTCGTTAACCGATCTACTACAACCCATATGGCATCATAGTTCTTACGAGTTCTCGGCAAGCCCATCACAAAGTCTATAGTGACGTGCTCCCACTTCCGTGTTAGTATTGGTAGAGGTTGTAATAATCCTCCTGGCTTTTGATGTTCAACTTTTACTTGCTGACAAATGAGACATCTAGCGACATACTCAGCTATGTCCCTCTTCATTCCAGACCACCAATACACCTTTCAGAGATTCTGATACATCTTACTACTCCCCGGGTGTACTGTATATCTCGATAAGTGAGCCTCTGATAAGATCATTTTCCTCAGCTCTGAATCCTTAGGAACACATATTCTATTTTCGAACATTAGTATTCTATATGAACTCAATTCAAATTTTGTACCCTTATTCTTTTGGATTTGGCTAATCACATCAATACACCATTGATCAATTTATTAAGCTTGTTGGATTCTCTTTATCAACTCTAATTCTAATCTCAAGCTAGCAATAATCTGATAGCTGCCAATCTCAAGTAGGGTCATATCCAGACTAAGGTTCGTGAATTGCTCCAACAACTCGTGTTCTCTAACCACCATATGTGATACCAACCCGAGACTCTTTCTACTCAATGATCGGTAACCACATTTGCCTTCCCCAGGTGGTACAAAATCTCACAATCATAGTCCTTGAGGAGTTCTAACCGCCTTCTCTGTCTCATATTTAACTCCTTCTGTGAGAATAGATACTTCAGACTCTTATGATCCATAAAGATCTAAAATCTCTCACCATATAAGTAGTGATGCCATATCTTCAATGCAAATACTACGACCGCCAACTCCAAATCGTGAGTGGGGTAGTTCTTCTCATGATCTTTTAGTTGTCTAGATCCATAAGCTACTACCCTTCCATCCTGCATCAAAACACATCCTAGGCCTTGATGTGAAGCATCCGTATAAACAAAATAGTTTTCTGAACTGTTAGGGATGATAAGAATTGGCGCGGTGGTTAATCTGCGCTTAAGTTCTTGGAAGCTCTTCTCACACGCTTTATTCCATATAAAATCCATATTTTTCCTTGTAAGACGTGTCAATGGAGCAGCCAATCTAGAGAAGCCCTCTACAAATCTCCTGTAGTAACCAGCCAAACCCAGAAAACTCCTAATCTCTATGACTGTCCTGGGCTGCGCCCATTGAACAACTACCTCAATTTTCGATGCATCTACTGACACCCCATCCTTCGATACAACATGGCCCAGAAAAGAAATCTACTCTAGCCAAAAGTCACATTTACTCAGTTTGGTATACATCATTCTCTCTCAGAGGGTTTGCAAAACAATCCTTAAGTGCTGCTCATGATCAATCTTCCTTCGACCTTGAGTACACCAATATATCATCAATAAAGACAATTACAAATTGGTCCAAGTATGGCTTGAATACCTCATTCATTAGAGCCATAAAAATTGCTGGCACATTCGTCAACCCAAAAGGCATCACTAAGAATTCATAATGACCATAACGGGTGCAGAAAGCTGTCTTGGGCACATCCTCCTTCCGAATCTTCAGTTGATGATACCCAGACCTCAGATCTATCTTGGAAAAGATCTGCGCTCCCCGAAACTGATCCAATAGGTCATCGATGCGTGGCAAGTGATATTTATTCTTAATGGTAGCCTTGTTCAACATCCGATAGTCAATACACAACCTAAGACTCCCATCTCTCTTCTTCACAAACAATACCAGAGCTCCCCAAGGTGAGACGCTCGGTCTTATAAACCCTTTATCAAGCATATCTTGTAACTGCTTTCTTAATTCCTTCAGCTTAACTGGAGCCATCCTATATGATGACTTGGATATTGGCTCAGTTCCAGGTGTCAAGTCTATACCAAACTCCATTTCTCTATCCGGCGATAATCCCAATAGGTCGTCTGGAAAGATATCAGGGAATTCTCTAACCACTGGAATGTCCTCCATGTCCGGATGTACTTTGTCCAATTCCACCACATAAGTAATAAAACCTTCAAAACAATATTCATGTCATTTGATACCAATGTACTTTACTTGTCACAAAATTCAAAATTTCATTTCTTAAAATCTTACAACACATTCTCCAGGTAGAGAAAACGTAATAGACTTAGTGTGGCAATCTAAGACAGCATGATTGCTAGCTAACTAATCCATTCCCAAGATTACATCAATGTCATACATATTTAACAAGATCAAGTTGGCTGTCGTACACTTATCTCCTACCCTCACCTTACAATCCTTATACACTTGTTCAGCTAATTGACTAACTCTCATTAGAATACTTATTAGCAAAGTCCCATTTAGGTGTGTGGGTTCTACAAGTCTTGTCAACTTTGATGCACACGTAGGTGATATGAAAGAATGCGTAGCACCAAAATCAAACAAAGCTATAACTTCCAAATTATAAATTAAGATTGTACCTTTTATCACCTCAGAGGAGGTATCAGCTGATGCCTGGTCTATCGTATACACCCTGCCTTAACCCACCACTTGCTTTCCTTTTTCTTCAGTCGTGGTTCTCTTTCTTGTAGGAGGTGTAATTGTAGGAACCTTCTCTGGCTCCTTACCCCTTTGTGGGACTACCTCAACTGCCTCTAGACATTCCTTTGCATAATGTCTGAACTTGCCACATCTAAAGCATCGTGTACTCTGAAGATGATAGGGCCTACCACTATGATATCAGTCGCATATTTTTCAATGATCCGTAGTCGGTCGGGGTCCACCAATCACTATACCTCTAGCTGGTGTCTAAGTCGAAGGCATAAAAGATCTAGCAACCTTTTTCTGTGACTCATCTGCCTCTCTCCGACCCTTACTCAAAAATCTCCGACCAAATTTGGCACCTTTGCCATCTCCCATTTTCGTCAGACCCTTGTCCTTACCCCAAATAAACTCAAAAATCTATAGGTCATAATCCTGCTCACATAACTGGGCTCGTCGTACAGCTTCTCTATATGTAGTGACATCAAACGGGGCCAACTTAGCTCAAATCGAAGGCCTCAGTCCATCCACAAATCTACGGACCCTGATAGCTTCACTCCTGATAGAGTTCGGATCATATCGGCCCAATGAAGTGAATTGTGACTCGTATTCATCTACAGTTTGATTCCCTTGAGTCATATTCAGAAATTTCATCTGCAACCTACGTCGAGCGGTATCTGGGATGTATTGCTCTCTAAAAGCACCCAAAAACATATCCTACGTGATAGCCATACCCTGAGCTCTCAACATAGGCTTGGTGGACTTCCACCAGTGCTCTGCTTCGCCTCTCAGTATAAACGCCGCAAGTGCTACTCTCACTATAGCCGAACATCTATAGAAGTCGAATAACTTCTCCATCTGACTGATCTGTCCTCAGCCACTGCCGGATCCTTTACCCCGCTAAAAGAAGGAGGCTTGAAATCCATGAAATGACTCAACCTCTCCATATCGCAGTCATATCCATACCCCAAATCATCATCATCACACTACTGTGGGGCTACTGGAGGAGGTACTGGTCGAATATGGGGATCATGTGGCCTAACCAGTTCAGGTTGTGTAGGTGCAACATTCTCAGGTTCAGGTGCAACTGCTGAGGGATTTGGTGCAACCTGTCCCGCTGTACCAGGTGTACCCTGAAACCTAGCCATGATCTGACCCATCATGGTCATCATCGTGCGCATGTCTTCCCCTAATCGAGCTATCCGAGGATCGAAAGCCTCTATCTATTCCTGGGGCTCATGACTAGAGGACGATCTTCTGTGCCTCTCAGTCCTATCATTCTGCCCTTGAGCTTTGAGCTCTCTCCCCTCTTTTGATGTCTCTCAGGCATAACTCACTAGCCTAATAACCTCCTGCATTTATAATAAACTTTTAATTTACCACCAGCTCTGTATACATATTTGTATCTAAATATCGCACAGTAACTTGGGGATGTATGTTTCTTAGTCCTAAACATCGACTCACATCAGACCAACCATGCTTTGATACCAAATCTATCACACCCCACTTCCGGGTGCCCTTTATTCATACTTACGCTACTACGGTTGGGCTGTGAGACTATGCAATTACTAAAAACTTCATTCATTTACAACGAAAATATTTTAACTTAAATTCACAATCCCAGGTGTGTAGATATACAAAATCAATTGTATAAATACATTGTACTTACATATCATCCCCAAAAAGTTGTTTACAATTCCAAGGTATAACTGTGTGATACATCAAGATAGATACAAAATACACTTGTGTATACAATTCTTATACCTTTACAACTGGTGGGAGCTCTCTAACTCAAAAAGAAATCTAGAGACCACCGCTCTCCTACTTCTCAGTGCCTAGAGGGGGAAAATAGTGGGATGAGCAAGCCACAACTCAGAAAGGAAATGAATGCTAGCAGGTAGATATCGTACTACCTACATATCCCATGCATGTATAATCCAAAACCATGTTTTCATTATAAATGGAAATATTATACGAAAATGCTTTTAAGCATACATTCCTCATTTGTATTTTCATGTAAATCATATATGTCATGCTTCCATTTTAAAACATGATTCATAAAACAATGCCCTCACGACACAAGTATTTAAATCAGAGATTTATCAAAACACCAAATCTCTTTATGATAAGTCATTATTTATGCACTTTATTTACCTTGTTTTCCTATGGTTTTGTATGAATTTTATACTCAATATATGGATAATTGATCATTCTTGAATAATTGTAGGAATTCATGGAATCGATGAATTAAAGGATGATTCAGAAGGATTTTGGAATAAGGGAAATCGTGTGGAAGAAGTGAGAAATGATGAATGTGAGCCAGGTTAGTGCTGGGTGTAGCCTTAGGCGAGACTCTCGCCTAAGGATCCCTTCACTATGCAGTTTTCAACTTTGGTCAGTACTGGGTGCACTATGCAGTTTTCAACTCAGGGCAGAGCCGGATGCAGCCTTAGGCGAGACTCTCGCCTAAGGGTCTTCTTAACGAGCTGACTTCAATTTGTTGGACAGAGACAGGTCAAGGCTTAGGTGAGACTCTCGCCTAAGCATCCAGTACAATGATTTTCTCTATCCTCTATAGATTTGACTTTTTCAATTACTTGGAAGACTTTTTATTGGATTATTATTTTAATTAAATGTAAGGACTTTAAGTCCAACTAGGAGTAGGGCTTTTATCTCTATTTTTTTAGTTATAAATAGTCTCTTGAAGATCTAGGTTAAAGGAGAGACTTTTGATTAGATTTTATGATATAAATGTTTCACTGCTTTTACCCGATATTCATGGGTTGCTAAACTCTCTTTCCAATCCAAGGATAATTGAAGATTTGGTTAATAAGTTGTGAGATCTAATTGTTCTTATTTATTTTCTTTAATCTTTTCTATTCTTATAATTTCTACACTTCATTATTATTATTATTTTGTGGTTGCTTCAAAAAGGCCTATTGATTCATTCACAAGGCAATATACATCCAATTGAAATATCTGAATCCGTAATTGTTTGGCTGTTTCAATAACAAGTGGTAAGTAACAAGATTAATTGCACTTCTGGTTTTTAGTCTTTGTTATGTGATTATAAGATCTGATTTAAATAAACCTACATGTGTGTTTGTTGATTAGAATTGGTAGTCTCTTTAGTGTTCAATGCTATTGGTAAATTAAATCCTAAGATCGTATCTAGGGTTGTTTATTGGTAAGAGCAGCAATTAGATAACGTTTCTTGATTGTCAAAGCAGTAAGAAGAGACAGGTTGTTAGGTCGTACCAACAACCATAACCAGTTTAGTTGGGATTAAGAAAAATTATCTTGTGTTAATGATCAACTTACCGAACCAAATCTGAAAATTACTCATTGGGTTGGATTTCTCAAATTATTGAATTCTTCTACTCAATTTTGTTTTCTTTCTATTAAGTTTTGTTATTTTAGTTAATCAATCTTTCAAACCCCTCTTGTTTTATTTTTCTTTTATTTGTAGAAAAGTAAATCAGAATTAATCAATCTCTCTTGGGACATAACCTTGCTCCCTATACTACTAATTATTTGTTTGAGCAAGTTATTTAATATTGTTGGTTTTGGCAACCATCAATTTTTGGCGCCATTGCCGGGGAGATTAAATTTAATTTGGATTTATTTTGATGCGTCGTTCTTCTCGTACAGGTGAATTAATTCCATACGATCCTGACATCAAGAAGACTGAGAGAAGACTTAGGAAAGAAGCTAGAAATCGCAAGCACGAAGAAAGCTCTACATGATCACCAAGATTGAATCCTGCATTAGACCTTGAAGACTCATTAAGTGACTCCGAATCCGAGCAAGAGATGGACAACAATTAAGAGAGAACTCTTAGACAACTCACCGCTCCAGCTTTGGATCAACAACCATTATGTATTCAATATCCTGCTTTGCAAACAGAGTTCGAACTAAAATCCAGACTGATTCACCTTCTTCCAAAGTTCCTTGGGTTGGAAAACGAAGATCCTCATAAACATCTCAAGGAATTTCATGTGGTTTGCTCCAGCATGAAGCCACAAGCTGTTACTAAGGATCAAATCAAGCTTAGGGCCTTTCTATTCTCACTCGCAGATAGAGCTAAGGATTGGTTATTCTACCTTCCTCTAGGTTCGATTACAACATGGACTAACATGGTAAGATACTTTCTTGACAAATTTTTCCAACTTCTAGGGTCGTAAACATAATAATGGAGATATGTGGAATCAAGCAAAGAGATACTGAAAATCTTCATGAGTATTGGGAAAGATTCAAGCAACTTTATGCTAGCTACCCACAACATGGGATTTTTGAACAACTACTCATCCAATACTTCTATGAAGGACTCTTGCCAATGGAAAGAAAAATGATGGATGCTGCTAGTGGAGGAGTAATAGTCAATAAAACCCCCACCGAAGCTAGGAATTTAATTTCCACCATAGCTGCAAATTCTCAACAATTTAGGTTAGGCAAGATGTGCCTAGAAGAGTGAATGAGATGAGTACATCTTCAGTTGACAATCAAATTGCTAATCTAACCTCTATTGTGCAGCAACTTGCTTTAGGAGTGGGAAACATGCAACAAGCCAAGGTCTGTGGAATTTGTGCTAGTGGACATCCAACCGATATGTGTCCTACACTTCAAGAAGATTCACAAGAGCATGCTAATGCGGTTAGAGGATACCAAGGGCCTTCCCAAAGAAAATATGATCCCTATTCCAATACTTACAATCCAGGATAAAGGGATCATCCAAACTTCAATTATGGACAAAGGTCGTAATACCAAAACTATCAACCTAGGTAACCTCCTCAACAAATGCAGCAATCATCAAATTCAGGTACGTCTCTTGAAGAGGTTGTTAAATCCCTTGCTGATAGTACTCAACAATTTTAACAGGAAACAAGGTTTAACCTCAAGGAATTAAAAGATCAATTGAACCAACTAGCCGCATCAGTAAGCAAGCTGGAATCCCAAGGAAGATTGCCATCACAAACCATAGTCAACCCTAAGTAAAATGCAAATGCAATCACTTTGAGAAGCGAAACCAAACTGAAAGAACCTCAAATCCGAACCCATAGCTCAAGAGGTGATGAAACGGAAAAAGGAGTTGAACCACCTCAACTTAAATCCGAAACGACCATTGAAGGGAGCATGAAGATACCAGAGATAATACCTCCTTTTCCTCCAAAGTCAAAGTCCAAAAAAGAAGAGGAAGAGAAGGCAATTCTAGATACCTTCAAAAAAGTCGTGGTAAATATTCCCTTATTAGATGCTATCTAACAGGTTCCAAAGTATGCCAAGTTTCTCAAGGAATTGTGCAACAATAAGAGGAAGCTTAAGGGAAATGAGTATTTGAACATGGGAGAGAATGTTTCTGCAATCCTCCAGAAAAAGTTACCACCCAAATGCAAGGATCCAGGTATTTTCACTATCCCATGTAAAATAGGCAATTTAAAGATCGAAAAAGCCATGTTAGATTTAGGAGCTTCAATTAATGTCATGCCACTATCTATTTACAAGTTTATGACTACGGGCAAATTGAAAAATACTGGTGTGATAATTTAATTGGCTGATAGATCTAATGTTTATCCCGAAGGGGTGTTAGAAGATGTTTTGGTGCAGGTTAATGATTTAATCTTCCCAGCAGATTTTTATGTCTTAAACATGGAGGAATATGATACATCTTTCATTTTATTGGGCAGACCTTTTCTCAAAACCTCTAAAACAAAAATAGATGTTTACGATGACACTCTTGCTATGGAATTTGATGGTGAAGTTATAAAATTCAATATATATAATGCCATGAAATACCCTAGAGATATGTCTTCTGTTTTTGCTTTAGATATTATTGATCCTTTAACCGACATGTATTTGAACATTTGTGATGAGGATAAATTGAAAGTTGTTTTAAGTAGGCACCTCACACTTGAGGATTCAAAGAGATTGTGTCACGACCCTTTTTCATTCTCTTTAACCGAAAATCACTGAAATTTTTTTACGTTTTACTATTACCTTACCCGATCGTGAACTAACTTACCACCACATTGTTGGGCTGTGAGTCAATAATAAACATCACATCTCATTCATTCTCAGTTAAATAAAGCGATGTCATACATTTGCAGTTAATCATGTACTTATACAAAAACATGTTTTACTGACATCTACATCTCCCATAATTACAACTCAATCATTACTGTGCCATTACATTGTTTAGATACAAAAAGAGTCCTGTGTATATACCTTTCGGCGATGGAAGCAGCGGATGTCCAAAAACACAATGCCTCAGTCCTCACTGGGCTACACGCACGCTCTGTAGGAGGGGGAAAATAGAGAGGGATGAGCAACCACACACTCAGTAAGGCAATAATGTAAGCATGGTAGATAACTACTCTATGCCATATGAGTATACATATATATCATGTATCAAAATCATGTACATTGGCATATAAAACATGGTAAAAACATCATGTATAAATCATCTCATGCTCAATCTCATTTAAATTCATAAAAATGGCAATTCATTAAGAAACCTCATTTTTAAACCCACATCATAAATCTTTTTCTCAAACACATACAATCCCATCACAAACCATTTTCTCAATCACAAACACCATCATCGTTTCACAAATCAAGTCTACAAGGCTCGACCCCTCCCTCGGGTCTACCTGAACAGTCAATATCACACTTATAGATTAAAATCATGTGGTAGTAAGTAAATCAAGTAAGGAGACAGGTCACTATATCTCAACTAACTATGTTGGCCAACTGTCACATATCATCCCAGACCACACGGATCTCGGTGTGTGGGGTATCATGCTGGCACGAATGTGGGTTAGTTTTCAACCAAACTTTCTCAAATCAAGTAACCACCATGCGGTACATCGTACTCCATGTGATATACACGGTACATCATACTCCGCGGACCCAAAACATGGTTAGGGGTGCCTACCATGGGTCTTATCGACCCCATACCAAGTGTAACCTCTATAGTCTCAAGTGCACGTGAGAGTACTCTCAATACCAGGTCCTAGCCCCTCATGGCCTTACTCGCCCCTGTTGGGTTCCCTGATTCAGGTCCTAGCCCCTCACCCTCACCCCACTCAAGAGGTCTGTTAGGCCTGTTGGGTTCCCTGGATGGGTTATGTCAGGTCCTAGCCGCTCACCCTCACCCCACTCAAGAGGTCTGTTAGGCCTGTTGGGTTCCCTAAACACTATCCGTATCTCTCACCATGGCCTCATATATACAACAGTGTGAAATCCAGCGCGAGCTATGCTTTAGCGCGAATTCATGCATCAAAACAAATCACCTCGTACGAGCAATGCTCTAGTACAGCATTTATGCATAAAAACATGTAGAAACCACGTATGAGCATAGCTCCAGTACGGTTATATGCATAAGAAAACCATCGAAAACCACGTACGAGCAAGAGCTCTAGTACAGTTTATAAAACATCATCACAATTCAAATCAAAGTGTGAGCTAAGCTTCAGCACGTTTCACACAAGTGAAAACACTGAAATCCAGCGCAAGCGAGGCTCTAGCGCAATTTATGTCATACCAATACAATAGGTGGCTCACACACAATCAAACAATCTCGGCAACCGGGTTTAGCACTTCACAATGCTTTTTTCACAACATCAATAAAATACTAGCCGACCCATCTACAAGCTTGTTTAAAACAAAGCAATTACGTTTTGTAAAACATCAAAACATTAGATTTATGCAATTATTAGCCTTACTATCCCATTTCATAGAATCCACTTCAAAACCAAAATCATGCACATACTTATCATCATTCATGAATATCATCAATCATTTACTTGAGCAACCATGCATTTCATAAAACACCCAATATTCACCCACAAGCTTAAAGTACGAGCAGCTACCTCATATACTCACAAAATTCCCTTACTTGGAATCGCGACGCGTGATTCCACTTCCTTAAAGCTGCTTACTCGTACAGCTCGATTCGTTTACAACGGACTCTTCAAAATTGCACATAAACAAAATTTCGAATCGTTTTAGCCCATTATAATCTAACCTTTGCGTTTACTATAGTCGATTCGACCTATAGTCTCTATTAACGCTTGTGAGGCCTCGCTTTATTATTCCACTTATAACTCGAGTAGATGGATTCTCTTAGGCCTCTTAACTTATTCTAAATCGATATTAGGCTCTTGGTTCACAAACTTCCCCACTATGGCCTTTCATCAAGCCTTACTTATACTCATCCTCATAAATTCACTAAAGTCACTTTATAGCTTCATTTACCCATTTCATATCATTTACATTACTCCAATACCTACTTTAGCATACCCATAATTTATCAACTTATTTGACTTTCACTTTCTCACACTAGGTTCAATTCATTTTCTAGGTTACATTTGTTTCTAACACAACCTAGGTGTTTCCAACCATCCATACTCATGCCAAACAACTCCAAATCAATTAAATAGATAATATACCAGAGTTGGAGTGTTAGAATCTTACCAAATTTGATTTTTCTTCTTGCTCCAAATGTCAATGCCCTTAGCTCCTTCAATACCAATAATGGGATTTTGGGTTCCAACTATGTTGTTCTCTTCCTCAAGATGAACAACTTAGTATCTAATGGCCTCCCCTCAATTCTTACTGGAAATGGCTGATTTTAGAGAGAGAAAGTTAGGTTTTGGGTTAAAAATGCTAGGTTGATGTTTTTTTTTTAAATTTTTAGATTTTCAGCACTCCTTTTATAGAATAGCTTGAGGAGATCGATCTGTACCAAGAGGAGATCGATCTGGTCCCATTAAATCCCTCTTTTTCACGACATTTTAAGCATGAGATCGATCTGTCGAAGCTTGAGATCGATCTGCTCCCAAATAGAGAGCTAAGGAGATCGATCTGTATGCTTGAGGATCGATCTTTTCATTACAAAATGGTTAGGAGATCGATCTGGCCCCATTGGAGATCGATCTGCTTTATTCCATTGCCTAAATAAGAGCATTCTGGCTCTTCCAGATCGACCTCTCATCCTATGAGATCGATATGACCTTCATACTTCCCAGATTTTGCAGTTTCCCTGTGCAACTTACACCAAAACATCCTTAATCTGCTACCATAGTCATTTTCTCATCCATCCACCTTTTATGACTTGAAAATGGCATTCATTCATACCTTATTCACATTGAAACTTGTGTGCATTACTTGTATATCCAAAGGTACACTATATGAAACCAAATGGAAGCATAACTTTATTCCATTTTACCACACTACTCATTTTGAGTTTCAATCACATTCATCACTTATAAGAACTCATTTCTTCATATTCATACTCAATGAAACTTGTATGTACATTACAAATCATATTACACATATGTACATTGAATCCATGGACTTACATCAATTATACTTTACATTACAAGTCCATTCACATTTATTTGATCCAATTACACACATTACAACTATACATGTACGGGGTCTCACATTGGAGAAAAAGTTTACATGGGAACTAGAATTATTGGAAACGGTCCAAGAGCTAGGATCACTACGCACGATGAGGTTTGATGTTTCTCACATTCAATTGCCATTATCTCATACAAAACTTCTTCCATCTATTGTGCAGGCACGAGATTTAGAATTGAAGACTCTTCCAGAACACCTCAAATATGTTTTCTTAGGTGATAGGGAAACACTTCCGGTGATCATCTCCAATAAACTATCCAATTTAGAAGAAGAGAAGTTGCTTAGAGTGCTCAAGGAATACAAGGAAGCTATCAGATGGACAATAACAGACATCAAGGGAATAAGCTAACAACTTGCATGCATAAGATCCTTATGGAAGAGGAATGTAAGCCTACTAGGCAAGCACAAAGAAGACTCAACCCACCAATGATGGAAGTAGTTACAAAGGAGATTTTGAAACTACTTGATGTAGGTATGATCTATCCAATTTTGGATAGCAAATAGGTAAGTCCAGTCCAAGTGGTTTCAAAGAAAACCGGTATAACGGTTATACAAAACTTGGATAGTGAGTTGGTAGCTACTCGAATTCAAAACGGGTGAAGAGTATGCATCGATTATAGGAAGTTGAATGCATCTACAAGAAAAGATCACTTCCCTCTTCCTTTTATTGATCAAATGCTTGAAAGATTGACAGGTAAAACTCATTATTGTTGTCTTGATGGATATTCAGGTTTTCATCAAATTTCGGTGGCACCCGAAGATCAAGAAAAGACTACCTTTACATGTCTGTTTGGAACCTTTGCTTACAAGCGCATGCCCTTTTGTCAGGACCCCTTCTCAATCCATGACTTTAACTAAAAACATCCGTAAATTTTTCGCATTTTGACTTACCTTTCTTCTCTTCAATGGTTGGGCTGTGATTCGATGTCAGAGTCCTTACTTACCACATCACCCAATATCATACATACATGTCAACATACTATTACTGACTGTACTTACTTTTATCATACATGTAAGATTTTATAAAATCTAATACAAATACATTCCCCATAATATATATCGTATACATCACTGTGCTGTTTCTATGTTTAGATACACAACTGTACAAAATCTGTATACCTGGCAGTCGATAGCTGTGGACTCAGGAATACTATCCCTCGATAGCTCTCGCTCTACTGGCGCCTATCACGACCCAATTCCATTCTCTTTAACCGAAATCACTGAAAATTTTTCGCGTTTTACTGTGACCTTACCCGGTCGTGAACTAAACTCACCACACACTGTTGGGCTGTGAGTCAATAATAAACACCACATCTCATTCATTCTCAATTAATTAAAACGATGTCATACATTTGCATTTAATCGTGTACTTATACGAATACATGTTTTACTGACATCTACATCCCCCTTAATTACAACTCAAAAGAATACTATGCTTTTACATTGTTTAGATACAAAAAGAATCACTGTGTATATATCTCTTAGCAATAGAGATGCAGCGGAGTCCAAAATACCACGCCTCAGTCCTTACTGGGCTACTATGCACGCTCTGTAGGGGGAAAATAGAGTGGGATGAGCAACCACACGCTCAGTAAGGCAATATTGCAAGCATGGTAGATAACTACTCTATCTACATGCTGATAGTGTTATGCATAAATCATTTATGGTAGGAGCATGAGGAATAAAACTATGCCATGTGAATATACATATATATCATGTATCAAAATCATCTGCATTGGCATATAAAACATGGTAGAAACATCATGTATAAATCATCTCATGCTCAATCTCATTTAAATTTCGTAAAAAGGGCAATTCATTAAGAAATCTCCTTTTTAAACCAATATCATAAATACCATCAAATCAACTCACAATCACAACCACATTTTCATTTCACAATTCACGCATGTGTATAAAAACTAGGTCACTATATCAAAAGTGCCTATGTGGACCATTACATCATAAATCATCCCAGACCACACGCATCCAGGTGTGCGGGGTATCATGCTGGCATGAAGATGGATTATCCCTCACCAGACTTTCTCAACACATAACCATCATGCGGTACATCGTACTTCATGTGATATACACGGTACAGTGTACTCCGCAGACTCATATCGTGATTGGGGGTACCATTCCTAGGTCTTACCTACCCCATACCAAGAGTTTTCCATATCCGTGAAGGAGAGCCTCCCTACCGAACAGAGCCTCCCTGCCTCCTCGGGCTTAAGGATGTTAGCTTAAGGATGTAGGGCTTAAGGATCCTTCCGTAAGAGAGCCTCCCCACCGAACAGAGCCTCCCCGCCTCTTTGGGCTTAAGGATGTTGGCTTAAGGATGTAGGGCTTAAGGATCTTACCGTACCCATGTAGGAGAGCCTCCCTGCCTAACAGAGCCTCCCCGCTACTCCAGGGCTTAAGGATGTTGGCTTAAGGATCCCACCGTAAGAGAGCCTCCCCACCGAACAGAGCCTCCCCGCCTAACAGAGCCTCCCCGCCTCTTTAGGCTTAAGGATGTTGGCTTAAGGATGTAAGGCTTAAGGATCTTACCAACTTTCACAACCTTATACGTGTCACAATGAGCAAACTTGTGCGAGCAAAGCTCTAGCACGACTCAGGCATCCTCTCATACAGAGACGCGTACGAGCATAGCTCTAGTACGGTTATACTCATAAGACAACCACTCAAAATCCACGTACGAGCAGAAGCTCCAGTACGATTTATAAACATCATCATAGTTTCCAAATCAAGGTGCGAGCTAAGCTCCAGCACATTTCATACAAATGAAAACATAGAAATCCAGCGCGAGCGAGGCTCCATTTTCTTATGTCATACAAATACGATAGGCGGCTCATACACAATCAAACAATCCCGGCAATTGGGTTTAGCACTCACAAATGCTTTTCCACAACAACCATACAATACTAGCCGACCCATCTACTAGCTTGCTTAAAACTAAGCAATTTCGTTTTGAAAAGCATCAAAACATTATATTTATGCAATTATTAGCCTTACTATCCCATTTCATAAAATCCACTTCAAATCCAAAACCACGCATATACTCCTCATCATTCACGAATACCATCAATCATTTATTTGAGCAACCATGCATTTCATAAAACACCCAATATTCACCCACAAGTTCAAAGTACGAGCAGCTACCTCTATATACTCACAAAATTCCCTTACCTGGAATCGTGATGCGTGATTCCACTTCCTTAAGCTGCTTACTCGTACGGTTCGATTCGTCTTCAACGAACTCTTCGGGACTGCACAAAATCGTATCCCGCATTATAGTCGATCCATATAATGCAACCCTTGTGCTTGCTATAGTCAATTTAATCTATAGCCTCTATTAACGCTTATATGGCCTCGTTTCATTACTTTACCCATAACTCGAGTCTATGGATCTTCTTAGGCCTATTAACTTATTCAAAATCGATATTAAATCGACATTAAGCTCATAGTGTTCATATTCCATGAATTCCCTCACTATGGCATTTATCAAGCATATACTTACCCATTTTCACAATTCCTCCAAACTCACAATGTAATCTCATTTAACCATCTAAAATCATAAGCATTACCTCACTAACAACTTTAGCATGCCCATAAATCATAAACTTATTCAACCCATATATTCTCACATCATTCCCATTCTAGGTTTTCTAGGTTACACTAATTCCACCACATCCCTAGATAATTTATCCATCAATAGTCATGCCAAACAGCTCCAAAATCAATTAAATAGACAATGTATTTAGATTGGAGTGTTAGAATCTTACCAAATATGATTTTTCTTCTTGCTCCAAATGGCAATGCCCTTAACTCCTTCAATACCAATAATGGAAAAATGCCTTCACACTATGTTGTTCTCCTCTTTGATAGGAACAACTTTGTCTCTAATGGTCTCTCTTTAATTCTTGCTGGAAATGGCAGATTTTAGAGAGGGAAAGTTAGGTTTTTGGGTTGAAAGTGAAAGGTTAGTGTTTTTCCCGAGATTTCCTGATTTTCAGCTCTCCTTATATAGAAATAGCTTGAGGAGATCGATCTGGTTCATGAGGAGATCGATCTGGTCCCTTAAAATCCCTCTTTTTCACGGCATTTTTAAGCTTGAGATCGATCTGTCGAAGCAGGAGATCGATCTGTCGAGGCATGAGATCGATTTGCTCCCAAACAGAGAGCTAAGGAGATCGATCTGGGTGCTTGGGGATCGATCTTTTCACTACAGAATGCTTGGGAGATCGATCTGGCTCCATTGGAGATTTATATGCTCTATTCTTTCGCCCAAATAAGAGCATTCTGGCTCTTCCAGATCGATCTCTCATCCTATGAGATCGATCTGGCCCTCATGTTTTCCAGATTTCCTGCAGTTTCCTTGCTGCAACTCATACCAACACATCCTTAATCTATTGCCATGGCCATTTTCTCATCCATCCACCTTTATAACTTGAAAATGGCATCCATTCATACCTTATGCACATTGAAACTTGTGTGCATTCATTGTATGTTCAAAGGTATGCTACATAAAACCAAATGGAAGCATAACTCCATTCCATTTTACCACACTACTCATCTTGAGTTTCGATCACATCCATCACTTGCCAGAACTCATTTCTTCATATTCATACTCAATGAAACTTGTAAGTACGCTACAATTCATATTACACATACATACATTGAATCCATGGACTTACATCAATCATACTTTACATTACAAGTCCATTCATATTATTTGATCCAATTATACATATTACCATTATACATATACAGGGTCTTACACGCTCTGTAGAGAGATGTAAAGAAAGGGGGTGAGCATACAATGCGCTCAGTAAGGAAATCAGGCAAGCAAGTAGATATCTACACTATCTACTCAAAATAATGCTATGCCTTGAAAACATTATTTCCTTAACTCGTTTCAAAAGCATGTCTTGAAATATAATATATATATACTTGTACAGATTAAATCCCATGTACAGAAATCATGCTTTCTTTCTCAAATGTAGGCATGTAGTGCAAAGCAATACATCTTTATATAAATCATGCCTTTATGTAAATCATGCCATGTATATTTAAATCACAATAAATATGGCATTAAATAATTTACAACACAAAATCGGAGTCCGACCCATCCCTCAGGTCTGTCTGCAATTTAAATCAGTCAATCAATGTGATATATCATGTGAGACTCTGTGGTTAAATGCAAATAGTATCCTGGACTATGATCATATCCGAAATGTGATCCCAAGTAACATAGTACTCGGTGTGCGGGGCATCACTGCTGCAACGAGAGGATGGTCAGTCCACTACAGCCGTCAGCTATACGTAACACACGGTACAGCGTACTCCTCGCGCCCCTAGGCACGGTACAAAGTACACCCGTGGACCCTACATCACAGCCAGGGTGCCTGCCATAGGTCTTAGCCCTCGTAACCATGGAATATCATACCACGTCTATATTAACCTCATGCGGATATCCTCTCACAAGATGTGACACACAGTTACACAAGGACTCGGGCATGGGTTTTAACATGTACTATATATCACATACAGTGTGCGTCTTGAGTGTGACCCACAGTCGACACTCCGCTCAAACACTGTTTCACATCACAAACTCAACTCTAATGTGAGTAAACCTCCAGCAACTAGGTCAATGCATAGTTCATGTATTAAATCAAGTACGAGCAATAGCTCCAGTACCATGCTATACACAATATCAAATCAAGTACGCCAATAACTCCAGTACTATGTCATGTATAAACCATGAAGAATTGAGTACGAGCAACGCTCCAGTACTCTGTCATGTATCTCATGTAAAACTCGAGTACGAGCTAATCGCTCCAGCACTCTGTCATGCATATATCATTTAAAGCTGAGTACGAGTAAAATTCCAGTACTCTATCATGCATGTCATGGAAATCTAGTGCGTATCAAAATCCAGCACTAATGTATGTGGAAAACATATGAAATCCAGTGTGAGCTTTGCTCTAGCACGATTCATTCTCACATAATATGATAGATGGCTCTTTAAAAGGGATTGTTTACAAAATATTAAAATCAGCACTATAAAGTGTGCTTAAGTCACATCAACCTTAAAATCATTAGCCCATCTATTTATTTTCATGCTAAACAACAGTTAAACACTCACAATAATAGTTTCCATACTTTTTGCAACTTTTCACAAAAGTTGACTTTTTGACTAACTAGGGGTAAAATCATAAGTTGCCACTATCGGGTCGCAATAATTATTATTCACTTTCTCTGACCCTCAGAGTTTTTAAGTGAATGTAAAAGCAGACGAAAATACGTGCAGGTATCTCTAACTACTCGCAAAAGTCCCTTACCTCGGATCACGTCAAGTGACCTCACTTCCTCGGTGCTGCTCAATCTCGCAGTCCGATAAGCTCTCAATGTAAACTCCGGAGCTGTAAATAACCATTCCTCAAGTTAATTATAATTTTTCTAATGTATTACACATTAATACAGTTTATTTTCCCTTAATTGTGCCCGTTTACTCTAAATGAGCATAAATACTTTAATTGGGCCTTAATCCATATTAAGCCTGTGTTCCACTTTTTATTTCCCTTCATCAGGGTCTATCGACTCATTGGGCCTATCAATACCCATTGAGCTTTATTCCAAGCTCTTTGGATAGCCCGTATATCATTTACGACATTTAATTCAAAATTTCGAATATAATTCACTAAATACGGAATTTAATCCGAAATGCATAAAATAAATCTTAAATACGCAATAATCACATAATTTATCGTAAATGAACTTTACTTACCTGAGAATATGCGATGGTACGCAAATTGAAGTTCGATCGGGTTTCCGTTCGAAATTTATCGTCGAACTGCATAATTTATTATATTTAACTCCGGGTCAATTTTCGATTAAATATAATTTAAATAAATTCATCGAAAATTAAATCGGTCACTTTTGACCTCGTATCGACTTACCTGAAGTCCGGTGAAATCCCAAAAATTTCCCTTTTCCTTTTTCTTTCTTTTTCCTCTTTTTCCCCTTTTCTCCTTGGCTGAACCGGTTCGGTCCGGTTCAGTTTAGAAGGTTCTGCCCTGAACCGCCGATCGGTTCAGGGGTGATTTAGCTGTGCCGGCATCGTCCGGCCGATTCCCATCGTCTCACCACCGCAGTTCGACGTGCCTCGACCTGGGGATCTCTCGGCTGGGCTTGATCGGAGCCAAGCACCGCCGGTGGCCACCGGATTTCTCGTTTTTCTCTGCGGCAGTTTCTCCCTCGATTCGTCGGTGTCCGGCGTCGGTGGAGGGTGTGACCGGTGCCAATGGGTGCGCGCCGAGGTCCTCTCCCTTTTTCGGTATCTGGCTCGGTCGGTAATGAATCCCTCGGGTCGCGTCTTTGTTTCGTGCCTTCTCTCCCCGATTCTTTCCAATCCTTTTTCTGTTTTGTTTTTTTTCCTTTATAATATGATTTTTAATATTATTTTAATCCTTAAAATAATATTAAAAATCCTAAAATATCCCTAAAATATCTCAAAAATTCCTACTAAATTCATTTTGTCCGTAAATGAATTTATCAGTCCGATTTTACCTTTTCGGTATATTTTTTCACTATTTTGGGGCTCATTTTTCGAGACAAAAGTTTCAAAAATATTAATTAAATTCATATCTCGATCAATTGGACTCGAAATTCAATATTTTCCTCGTTATTGATCAAGATCTCTCGATTTCATATTTTTAATGAAATTTTCTCATCGTATTTATATTGAATTTCAATCAATTGACCGTCTTACCCCTGTACTTGCTCAAAAATTAATTTAACCCTCATCTCGCTGTTATGTAGCTTACATGCATTTTTAATTTTTTAAATAGTCGATTGCATGTTAGTAAATACTCTTCTTATGATTCAACTATGTAATAAAGTGTTCATACACATAGGAATCATAATAAACAAGCTACATAAAAATCTGGGTCTGACAATCCTCCCCCACTCAAAAAATTTGGTCCTCCAAATTAGAACCAAGTCAATCATCAAATAGGTGAGGGTGCTTCTCTCGCATCAAGCTCTCTAACTCCCAAGTAGCCTCCTCGGAAGTGTGATGCTGCCATAGTACCTTCACTAACTCGATAGTCTTCGATCTCAAAACCTTCTCCTTCCTATCCAGTATTCGAATCGGCCTCTCAACATATGACATGTCCTCACTGAGCTCCAAAGGCTCATAACTAATCACATGTGCCGGATCCGGGTGATACTTCCTAAGCATCGAAATGTGGAAGACGTTGTGCACACCTGACAAATCTGGTGGCAATGCCAACCTATAGGCCTTATCTCCCACTCGATCAAGTATCTCAAAGGGTCCAATGTAGTGATGTACACATTTTAATATGGGGGATGTAATGATGTAATTATATTTAAGTATACGAATTTACTTATGATATAAATGTCATGTATGTATGATACGAAAAAGAATGGTAAGGTATGTCTGGATGAGGAGACTAATGCCTATTCACAGACCAACTGTTGAGGAGATAAAGGTAAGTAAAAAATGAAAACATTTATTGTAGTTTTTGGTAAAGTTGCGTGTGGGAGGAGGGCGTGACACCTTTGGTCTATGCAATGCTCCAGCCATATTCTAGAGATGTATGGTTAGTATATTTTCTGATTATGTAGAAGATATAATAGAAGTGTTCATGGATGATTTTACTATTCATGGAAATACGTTTGATGAATGCTTAGCTAACCTCACTAAAATCCTCAATAGATGCATAGAAAGTAACCTTATTTTAAATTATGAAAAATGCCATTTTATGGTTGATTAAGGTATTATTCTAGGGCATATAGTATCTTCTAAGGGGATAGAAGTGGATAAGTCAAAAATAGAAGTGATAAAATCTTTGCCTTACCCTGCATCTGTGCGGGAAGTTCTCTCTTTTCTTGGACATGCAAGATTTTATAGGTGATTTATTAAGAACTTCTCCAAGAGCACCCAACCCCTATGTCGACTACTACAAAAGAACGTAGCATTCAAATTTGATGAGACATGCAAGATAGCATTCGACAAACTCAAAGACATGTTGACCACCACGCCGATCATCCAACCCCCAAATTGGAATCTACCGTTCGAAATCATGTGCGATGCAAGTAACTACACAGTAGGAGCTATACTTAGACAAAGAGAGGAGAGAGTTCCACATGTCATCTACTATGCCTCACGAACCCTTGATAGTGCACAATGCAACTATTCCACAACGAAAAAAGAACTTCTACCATTGTTTTTGCTTTAGAAAATTTTCGTTCTTATTTACTAGGAGCTATAGTGATTATTTATTCTGATCATGCAGCTCTCAAGTATTTACTCTCAAAGAAAGAAGCAAAACCAAGACTCATCAGGTGGATATTGTTGCTACAAGAGTTCAATATAGAAATCAAGGATAAGAAGGGAGCCGAAAACCTAGTGGCTGATCACCTTAGTAGACTCATCACAAGTGAAGAACCTTCACCCCTTAGAGATGAATTTCCAGATGAGTATCTTTTTTCCATTCATGAAACAAGACCATGGTATGCTGATATTGCTAACTTTTTAGCTACAGGAATTTTGCATAATGAATTGTCTAGGTCTCAAAAAGATAAGATAAAAAGAGATGCTAAGTATTACGCTTGGGATAAACCTTACTTATGGAAATATTGTGCTGATCAAGTCATTAGAAGATGCGTTCCTGACCATGAAATCTCTTCTATCTTAAATTTTTGCCATTCATATACATGTGGTGGACATTTCGGTCCAAAGAGGACAACACGCAAGGTACTTGAATGTGGATTATTTTGGCCAAATCTATTTCAAGATTCTTCTATGTTTTGTAAAACTTGTGAGAAGTGCCAAAAAAAAGGAAGTCTAAGACATAGAGATCAATTACCTTTAACACCTATTCTAATCTGTGAAATTTTTTATGTATGGGGTATTGACTTTATGGGCCTTTTTCTTGTTTATAATAATCATGTATATATCTTGCTTGCTGTAGACTATGTTTCGAAATGGGTTGAAGCTAAGGCAACCAGAACTGATGATGTTAAAGCTATTGTCAATTTTGTCAAATCTAACATCTTTTCTAGGTTCGGGACACCGAGAGCAATAATAAACGATAGAGGAACCCATTTTTGCAACAAGGTGGTGGAAGCACTAATGAAGAAATATCATGTAACTCATAGAGTATCTACCGCCTATCATCCTCAAACAAATGGTCAAGCCGAGGTATCAAACAGAGAAATCAAGTCCATCCTTGAAAAGACAGTGAACCCAAATAGAAAGAATTGGAGCACAAGACTTGAAGATGTACTTTGGGCATATAGAACGGCTTACAAAACTCCCATAGGTATGTTGTCACGCCCTTCAACTTACCAAAATAGGTATAAATTTTTTGCATTTTCATGCATCGTTTATCATTCGTCCTTACCTCAATCGTGAACAGTAACTCTCCTCAATAGTTGGGCTGTGTGTCGACGTCTAACTCACTCCACCAAACCAATTTAATTTGCATATTATTCATAAGTAAACACTTGTATAAATGTATATATATCAGAGTTGTTACATGTGTTTACATTGTTTTACATCCCCAATAGTTACATACAAAATGCTACTGCGCTATGCCTAGTTTAGATACAAAATAATCCAAGTGTGTATACCTTTAGCGATGGGATGCAGCGGATTACCAAAGGGGACAAGCCTCCATTCACGCTCACTCTTTACTCAAATCTCTGTAGAGAGGGGGGAAATAAGAAGGGTGAGCAAACCACACGCTCAGTAAGGTAATCATGCGAATAGGTAGATACTGCACTATCTACGTGATCATGATGCCATGCTCAAAAGCATTTAATTCATCATTTTATCTCAAAACATGAGTGTATGATTATGTTAATGGTATGTAAAGCATTCATGCTATTAAAATCCAGTGCACATTTCAACTCAAAGCATGGTATAAATCATCATGCAAAATTCATAATAAAGCATGGCATTAACCATCATGCGTTTTCTCAAATAAGCATGGCATTAAACATCATGCATTTTCTCAAATAAGCATGGCATTAAACATCATGCATCCGTGCACTTTAAAAACCATTAACAATCAATATCTCAAAACAATTCAACACTTGTCAGGTCTCAGCCCATCCCTCGGACTGTCCTGACCCACAAATCATTTCAAACATGAATTTATTCTCAAAACGATAAACATGTGAGATAGGCAATTTAATAATAGGTAATAACCTCAAGGTCTATGGCCATAACCTTTGATACTGGCTACACGGATCAGGTGTGCTAGATATCACCACTATCTACTTCCACACGGGAGGTGGGTCAAATCCTGCCCGTCGATCCATAGCAGATCTCATCCGAAGATGGCACATCACAATCTCAACATGGTTTAACGTACTTCATGCTACATGCACGGTACAACATACTCTGTGGACCCAATCAACACATCATATCAAGCCACATCTCAAAACGCACGTGTAAGCCTATTTAATCGGTACGACCTCTTGTCTACCCAAAGCTCCTAACACGGCTAAAAAATCTTGTCAAAACAATGCACGTACGAGCCTATTTAATCAATGTGACACCCAGTCTACTCAAAGCTCCAAGCACGACAACAAGTAAGGTGGGCATCTAGTGGGAGCTAAGCTCCAAGCACAATGCCAAAACCAATATGAAATCCATGTGAAAACTAGTGCCTCTAGCACTCATGTGTATAAAACACGTCAAATCTCATGCGAGTCTTACTCTAGCACGTTTTCATTCTCACGAAAACAATGCAGGTGGCTCATTTCTTTGCAAAGTGTGGTTAACAAACCAAAACAACTCATTTCTTTTCCAATTCATTTCAAATATTAGCCAACCTACCAAATCATTTGCTAAAAAGCAATAAAACATGATTTTCAAAGCAATATGCTTTTATTTTCATGCACATTTCTCAAACTCCCAACTCTTTACCCTTCAATCGCCCAATTTCATTTCCTAATTTCTCATGCATTCTAATAAAGCATTTAAATGCCTAAATTACGCACAGATATCTCTAAGAGTCCACACAATTCCCTTACCTCGATTTACTTGGTGTGACTATTTTCCTCTTAGCTTCTCATGCTTTTGGCTGAACTCGCTCCGATGTATCCTCGAAAGCTGCAATTCAATCATCCAAACCACTTGAGTTAAAGTTGTTAACTCACATTTGACCTCATTAGTCAATATAACTCATCTTTGCATTTACCAATGCCTTAATCCACATTTTACCCCTTTTAGGTAAATCTCACAATTTATCCACTAACAACATCTTAAAATCATACCACAACCCTATTGTTAACTTCTACATATCCTATTTCTCATTAACCTCCAAACATTCCACTTCCTCACACTAGGGTCAATCCATTTTCTAGGTCGTAATCATTCCAATGCATTTTAGATAGTTTCTAACCATCCATACTCATGCCAAACAACTCCAAAATCAATTAAATAGATAATGTACCATAGTTGGAGTGTTAGAATCTTACCAAATCTAATTTCTCTTCTTGCTCCAAATGACAATGCCCTTAGCTCCTTCAATACCAACAATGGGATTTTGGGTTCCAACTATGTTGTTCTCTTCCTCAAGATGAACAACTTAGTGTCTAATGGTCTGCCCTTAAATCTTACTGGAAATGGCTGATTTTAGAGAGAGAAAGTTAGGTTTTTGGGTTGAAAATGGAAGGAAATTGTTTTTCCCAAAATTTTTAGATTTTCAACCCTCATTTTATAGAAATAGCTTAAGGAGATCGATCTGCACTAGGAGGAGATTGATCTGGTCCCCTTAAATCCCTCTTGTTCATGACATTTTAAGCATGAGATCGATCTATCAAAGCTAGAGATCGATCTACTCCAAACAGAGAACTAAGGAGATCGATCTGTAGGCTTGAGGATCGATATTTTAATTACAAAATGTTTAGGAGAACGATTTGGCCCCATTGGAGATCGATCTGCCCTATTCCTTTGCTCAAATAAGAGTATTCTTGCTCTTCTAGATCGATCTCTCATCCTATGAGATCGATCTGACCTGCATAATTCCTAGATTTTACTGCAGTTTTCTGCAGAAACTTATACCAAAACATCCTTAATTTGGTACCATAGTCATTTTCTCATCCAATCATCTTTGAGACTTGAAAATGACATCCATTAATACTTCATACACATTAAAACTTATGTAGAATCTTTGTGTAACCAAAGGTACTTAATATAAACTAAATGGGAGTGCCTAATCATGCAAACCTTCATTCCATTTACCATACTGCTTATATTCCATTTTACTCACATTCTTCACATATTTAAGTCCATTTCTTCACATTCATATATAATGTAACTTGTATGTACAATCACAACTCTTATTGCAAGTGTGTACATTAACTTATGGACTTACATCATTTATACTTCACATTACAAGCATATCACTATTTACATATATACAAAGTCGTGCTTATACATATATGGGGTCTCACATATGTCCCCTTATCGCATTGTTTATAGAAAATCATGTCATCTTCCCATAGAATTGGAGCACAAGGCCTATTGGGTAATCAAGCAGTGCAATATGAACTTGAATGAAGTCGGTGAAATGAGAAAGCTTCAATTGCAAGATTTGAAAGAGATCTGAAATGATGCATATGAAAATTCTAAGATTTACAAGGATAAGACAAAGGCCTTCCATGATAAAATGATCTCCAAGAAATAATTCTTTGTTGGTCAGAAAGTTATTGTTTTTAATTATAGACTTAAGTTATTTCCTGGAAAATTATGCTCTAGATGGCTAGGGCCCTTCGTTGTTGCTAACATCTTTCCTCATGGTGCAGTTGAAATACAAAGTATGGATACGAGTAACATTTTTAAGGTTAATGTTCATCTTTTGAAGCCTTTTTATGATGGGTTTCAAGTGCATGGGTTGATCTAATTGATTTAGAGTATCCTAAGTACGAATGAGAGTTAATAACGTCTAGCCAAAGACGTTAAAGAAAGGCGCTTGTTGGGAGGAAACCCAATTTTTATTATTATTTTATTTATTTATTTACTTATTTTCATGCATTTTTAGTATATGTGTCAGTCTTAGGTTTATAAAAAAAGGTGAAAATAGAGACGGGTCGCACCTTAGGCGAGACTCTCGCCTAAGGTGACCCCTCAACCAAAAAAAAAAAATCTCTCAAAAGTTCAACCCTCTCTCTCTCTTTCTCCTATTTTTCTCTTCATCCTTTTCCCCCAATTTCCCATTTCAGCCAAAATCAATCCCATACAAATCCTCTACCAAAAGCACAAAATTTCTCCATATTTAAACCCAAAAACATAAAACCCATTCCTATTTTCATATTGTAAGATCTCTCATTATCTAAGGTAAGCATTTCATACTCATTTTCTCTTATCTACCATGAATACGTAGAGGATAAAAGCAAGTATGATGAGTAATTATTCTTTTCATATTTTGCTTTTGATTTTGAATTTATGAATAATGCTTTAAATTTTTATTTTTTGGCTTGTACATGAATAAATGTTCTTGGTATGATTTTAGAAAATTTCATAGTATGTACTAAGATGAATGATGAAGGGTAATGTGTGAATTAGGGTGATGAAATTGGATTGATTTATGCTAAAGAAGAGAGATATGTATTTATTGATCAATATTTTGTAGGAAAATGAGTGGAAGCCAACCATCACCATCCCGTCAACAAAGGGCAAGAGTATCAAAGAAAACTGTGGTATTACCTAAGGCCAATCTACATGGTAACTTAGACTTCACTACAAAAATCGAAAAGAAAAGGTATGACAATTTATGTGGTAAAACAATTGTATTGGGTAAGCGATACGATGACCCAACCTTGGAAATCTTAGGGATTCAAGAAAAAAGTCATACTTATATTGACAACATAGGTTGGAGACCATTCTTTGAAATTACTTGTCATACTTATATCGAACTATGTAGGGAGTTTTATGCAACTTATAAGTACACTCCTCTGGCGGAGTACAACCTCAATACTCCCAAAGTAGTGAAGTTTAGGATCATGGGCAGGAAATTTGAGTTATCTATAACTCATTTGCTTTGGGGCTTATTACCAATGAAATTGCTGAAAGTGAGGAATACCTTAGCAGCTTTTGTGATTATGATCTTGATTTTGATGCCATGCAATTTTATAGAAATGAATTGACAGGGAAACCCCAGTCACACCACTGATAGTGAATTTCAAGAGCCTGCTCAACAATACATGCATAGGCTTTTAACCTATACTTTTTCTGGTAGAGTAGAAAATGCGACTCTTTTAACTAAGGTCGAGAGTTACTTTCTTTGATGCATGTCAAAGGGTCTTAAAGTTAACTTAGGATATTGGTTGGCTTCCCAATTTAACAGCGTAGGAGATTCTAAAAAGCCTTTGATTCTTGGTTCTATGATTACTACTTTAGCTGTTCATGCAGGTTTGTTAGATCCAAATTATACGTTACTTCAAGTGGTAGGGCAGATGCAACCACTAGACATCCGATCATTAATTCACCAGAATCTTATAAGGTAGAATGACGATGGAACATACAGTTTCCAAGGTCCAAGACCTTATAAAAAGAGGGCCAGAAGGATACTTCCACCTGTTCATGAATAAGAAGATGACGATGTAGGGCAGTCACATCAAGCCTCTGAACTACTCACCGATCTACAGAACCAAGTTTCAAAATTGGCTTTTAATCAACATCAAATGCAGCAAAACCAAGCTCAGATGATAAGTCAATTGCAACAAGACCAATTCTGGATGAAGCAAAATCAATTGGCATTTTATGCACACATGGGCTTCAACCCACCTTTCCTACCACCACCACAGTAAGCCACCATGGCTTTCGATGCTCAATAACTTCAGGGGAGTATTCTTTTTCCTTTATCTTTTCAATTTTTAAATATTGAGCATTTGTGACATTGGGGACAATGTCCCATCTAGGTGTGGGGGGTGTTTAGGAAGTTGATTTTATTTCTTATTTGTTTGATTTGGTCAAATTTCTGCAAAATCTTATTCAAGATGATCTTAGTTCACTAGTGAGCATGTGTTCTTTCTTAATTGCCATCTATGAAATTTATGATCTTCTTATACTTATCCTCGAACTGAATTTATGATCTTCTTGTATGTGAAATTGTTTTGAATTTTCATCTTGATGCTTATGATTATTGAATTAAATGAACAAATGCATAGATTAGCACATTACATCCTTGTGAGGTTTGAACCTAATGAGCATTCATTACATCATGCTCTTTATTCCATTACGTGTGATTGAAATGCATAGTTAGTAATTCTAGAATTTTCCATGTTATACATGTCTCTATCAATCACTTTGATGAATATGGTGCATTGATAAAAAATAAGAGCATTAGGATTAAACCATTTGAATTTTACCCTTTTCTTTTTTCTTGTTAACCTACCCTTTATTAGACCCTTAATGAACCCCCTTTGAGCTTTAAGCCTTTTTCTTTGTCCTTAAACCACATTACAAGCCAATGGAATCCCTTTTCTTGTTTTTATCCAAACATATTTTCGAACCTTGAATTGGAAATTATTTTAACTTAGATATAGGATACTTTAATTCATTAGGAAAACTTAGATATAGGATACTTTAATTCATTAGGAAAAAGATTGTTTTGTATGACCATGTTCATTAATGATCGATTCTTCCTAGATGAAAAGAAAGAAGATTTAAACCTTAAAAAAATAAAAAAAAGAAAAAAAAAAGAAAGGAAAATTCACAACAAAAAGAGAAGGAACAAAAGCAAGAAGAATGATTGAATTTCAAGTAAGTCTCTTATGTTTATGTTTAAATTGATTATTCCCATTCCCTTAAACCGAAATAGCCTTGACATACCTTACCCAAGCCCCATTACACCCTTTTACGCTCTTGATTTATGTATCTTGTTCCATTGAAGGAGGAAGAGATGAGATTTAATGGTAAGCTTATGGTAAGAACTTTCTATGCATTAACTTGAGTGATCAAATGATAAACCGAAACACTTTGAGTGTAACTAGTGAAACCTTTGTGAGGGTGCTAAGATCTACGTGTTTTAAGTTTGATTTGATTATCATTATGTGTTATTGGTGAGAATTCACATGAACTTAATATTTTTATGCATGCTAAAATGTCTTGGATGGGTTGAAGTTGAGCATAAATGAATGGAAGGTTATAAGTTTGAACTAATGTTTGCTTGAGGACAAGCAAGGTTTAAGTGTGGGGGTATATGATAAGTCATTATTTATGAACTTTATTTACCTTGTTTTCCTATGGTTTTGTATGAATTTTATACTTAATCTATGGATAATTGATCATTCTTGAATAATTGTAGGAATTCATGGAATCGATAAATTAAAGGATGATTTATAAGGATTTTGAAACAAGGGAAATCATGTGAAAGAAGTGAGAAATGATGAATGCGAGCCATGTCAGTACTGGGTGCAGCCTTAGGCGAGACTCTCGCCTAAGGATCCCTTCACTGTGCAGTTTTCAACTTTGGTCAGTGCTGGGTGCAACCAGAGGCGAGACTCTCGCCTAAGGATCCCTTCATTGTGCAGTTTTCAACTCAGGGCAGAGCCGGATGCAGCCTTAGGCGAGACTCTCGCCTAAGGGTCTTCTTGACGAGCTGACTTCAATTTGTTGGATAGAGATAGTTCAAGGCTTAGGCGAGACTCTCGCCTAAGCATTCAATACAACAATTTTCTCTCTCCTCTATAGATTTGACTTTTTTAATTACTTGGAAGACTTTTTATCGGATTATTATTTTAATTAAACGTAAAGACTTTAAGTCCAACTAGGAGTAGGGCTTTTATCTCTATTTTTTTTAGTTATAAATAGGCTCTTGAAGATCTAGGTTAAAGGAGAGAGTTTTGATTAGATTTTCTGATACAAATATTTCACTGCTTTTACCCGATATTCATGGGTTGCTAAACTCTCTTTCCAATCCAAGGATAATTGAAGATCTAGTTTATAAGTTGTGAGATCTAATTATTCTTATTTATTTTCTTTAATCTTTTCTATTCTTATAATTTATGCACTTCATTATTATTATTGTTTTGTGGTTGCTTCAAAAAGGCCTATTGATTCATTCACAAGGCAATATACATCCAATTGAAATATCTGAATCCGTAATTGTTTGGCTGTTTCAATAACAAGTAGTAAGTAACAAGATTAATTCTACTTCTGGTTTTTAGTATTTGTTATGTGATTATAAGATCTGATTTAAATAAACCTATATGTGTGTTTGTTAATTAGAATTGGTAGTCTCTTTAGTGTTCAATGCTATTAGTAAATTAAATCCTAAAATTGTATCTAGAGTTGTTTATTGGTAAGAGCAGCAATTAGAAAACATTTCCTGATTGTCAAAGCAGTAAGAAGAGACAGGTTGTTAGGTCGTACCAACAACCATAATCAGTTTAGTTAGGATTAAGAAAATTATCTTACGTTAATGATCAACTTATCGAACCAAATCTGAAAATTACTCCTTGGGTTGGATTTCTTAAATTATTGAATTCTTCTACTCAATTTTGTTTTCTTTCTATTAAGTTTTGTTATTTTAGTTAATCAATCTTTCAAACCCCTCTTGTTTTATTTTTCTTTTATTTGCAGAAAAGTAAATCGAAATTAATCAATCTCTCTTGGGACACGACCTTGCTCCCTATACTACTAATTATTTGTTTGAGCAAGTTATTTAATATTGTTGGTTTCGACAACCATCACTTTACTTTCTCAATCATTTCTTTTCCTCAAATCTCTTTCTTTTCTGAGTTGTCTCTGTTTCTCGAATCTCTGAGACAGGCATGGAATTTTCAGCAATCAAATATCTAGACATATGGCTATAGTCAGTGATCCCAGGCCTCACTGATCAGGTGTGCACAGGGCATCACTTCGCCTGAAGGGGGATGGGTCAGTCTTACCCTTTGGCTCATCTCAATCATCCTCATCTCCTCATATACTCACGGTATAAGGTACGCCATATTTCATCTACGCGATACTCATACTCACGTGCACCCAGCACGGTACATAGTATACCAATGGACAATTACATAGTACTACGTACGCCCGTGGACCCAAGTCCATACTCCAACTCCGATGGACTTTTCATCTTGAACCATGTCTCACATACCAGGCGAGCAATCAGCGTGATACACAGTCATCGCAAGGCTCTAGCGCGATACGATTTATTGTTAAGGCCCAGCCCGTTTCGAGGCCGTCGATTGGCATCCCCTTGGGTCCCAGAACCCCAGGTTTACCTCAACTCAATAAAAACATGGGTGATCTAACACTCCAGCACATTATCATTATAAAACCATGTGCGAGTCACGCTCCAGCACGGTTTATCAAATCATGCAGACGTATGCGAGTTAAAACTCCAGCATAGTCAAAATCATTAAAACAGGTGTGAGCTAAAGCTCCAGCACCATTTCACATATCAAATCCGATAGGTGGCTACTTTCTCTTTTAAAACTCAAAACATGTTTATTTATGCAGCATACCTTTCCATGCTAAAATATGTAAAACTAGCCAACCTATCATTATCATTTCTCAATCATAAATCAATACAAAATTGAGAAAACATTGAAATCATGCATATCATGCTATTTCCTTACCCCATCCCATTTCTCAATACATATATATCATAGTACATTTCATGCTTCCATATCATTTCTAAGAATTGTAATATCATACTAATTCTAGCGATATATCTACGAAATTGCCGTAAAGTACGTACGAACATCTCTATAGCTAACACACAGTCCCTTACCTCGAATCGTATGCGTATTTCCTTTGTCACGTATGCTCCATTCACGATCCGGGTTAGCCGTGTTCCACGTTCTTCCAATTTACACACATAACCATTAAGTCATTTCTTTTCTTTCTCCCAAATATCCTCATTGTCACTTATTCTCCCATTTATACCTTTCAAGCCTTTAAATCATATTTCACTTTTCCATTTGCATCACTTATCTCATTAAACTATTTCTTAAGCTTTCCATAGATTTCCCTCTTCTTAAATTTCTCTTAAGTTTTCCACCATTTCTCATGGATCTTCTCTCCATAAGTCCCTTTCAATATTACTCACTCATCACTACACTCATCATTTCTAATAATATTTCACATCTCATTCAACCCATAAATGTTTAGAAACCATATTTAGAAGCTTGAAGGTTGAAGAGCTTACCCTTTTACTTAGTCAAACTTGTGGTAGCCACAACTCCTTCTCTTGTCCAGGGAATGTTGTTCTCCTTGCTCTAAGGAATAACTTTCCCTTCTTGAGATTCTTCCTAAACTGGTCGGAATGTGGTGATTTCTAGAGTGAGAAAGCTTGGGTCTTGAGAGAAAATGACAAGTGAGCTTTGGTAGGGTAAGAGTTCTGAGTTTTCATCTCAATCACGTGCTCTTTTTATAGATGTAGGCTTATTAGATCTATTTGGTCCTTGTAGAGATCGATCCCTGCACGTTTGTCGAAGGGCAATTTTCCTCTTAGAGATCGATCTGCCTTTTATAGGAGATCGATATGTTCTTTACAGAACCCTTAAGGAGATCGATCTGTCTAGTCTTGAGATCGATCTGTCTCAAACAGAGAGTTAAGGAGATCGATCTGTTTGCCTTAAAATTGATCCTCTCATTACAGAATCTTAGCAGATCGATCTAGCTCCATTGGAGATCGATCTGTCCTTCTCCATAGCTCAAAATAAGTTCATTTTGGCTCTTCCAGATCGATATCTCATCCCATGAGATTGATCTGACCTTCATATTTTCTAGATTTTTTGCAGTAACTTCACTTAAAACATCTTAAATTTGTTGCCATGATCATTTTCTCATTCAATCATCTTTGAGACTTAAAAATGGCATCTTTTCCTACTTTATACACTTTAAAACTTGTGTAGAGTTTTTGTATAACTAAAGGTATACCATACTTAGCTAAATGGAAGTTCCAAAAGTTACAACACTTATGCAATCTTATTCTATTTTAACCCCAATAATCATTTTCCATTTCACTCACATTCATCACATATCAAAGTCCATTTCTTCATATTTATGCTTAATGCAACCTGTACGTACATCTAAACTCTTATTACAAGTGTGTACATTCAACTTATGGACTTTGCTTCACATATGCTTTACATTACTAGTACATTACAATACTTCATGAATTCATTTACATATGTACAAGGTTAAACCTATACGGGGTCTCACATGAGCAATGCTCTTAATACTCTATAATGCATCAATCAATGAAAACTGAGTACGAGCAATGTTCCCAGTACTCTATCATGTAAAACTGAGTATGAGCAATGCTCCTAGTACTCTATCATGCATAAATCGTATTTGAAATTTATTAAAAGAATACACTCAAGTAGTATGTGATACATATCTCAAAAATCAAGTGTGAGTATTCTCTAGCACTTATGGTTTACAACAACCCTGATAGATGGCTTATTTAAATTCAATTTCATAAAATCAAATCAAATAGGCACTCAAATGTGCTGTTTTTGCATATACATGAAAACATTAGCCATTCTATCCGTACACATTTAAAACATAATGAATTTAATCACCCCATGCTTCCTAAGCTTTTTAAACTTATCAGATCCTACCAAATGTAGAGATACACGGAATTTCATATAGAATATAGTTATTGAAATTCTATTCGAACTACATGTAGCTATCTCTAGCTCATCACGAAATTCCTTTACCTTGGATCACGTCGCGTGACCTCACATCTTCGGTGCTGTTCACTCTCGCAGTCCGATTAGCTTCCACTATCAACTTCGAAGTTGTTAATAATTATTCACATCAGTATACCTTAATATACTTGTTTTCACTTGCATGACTCTAAATCAATGCAGTTAACTCCTCTCAATGCCTCAATCTCATCACTTTCTCCCATTATGGTGTTATACCATATATCTCATATACCTATCTTCATTTCTCATCTATTCCCATTTATGTATTTCATAAAATTACCTTACAATCTTCCATACATACTTATTTCATCCTTAAATCCATGTTTACTCAACTTCCTCATCATTTTTCTTAATTTTATACCAATAGCTAGGTCATGGATATTTTTAATGATCTATTTGTTTTCAGCAATTCAAATATACAACAATCAACTCACCAAGATACCTAGATTAACATATATGAACTTGGTGTATTAAATCTTACCTAGCTTGAACTTTTCCTCTTTTCACCAAAACTGGAAAAATCCACCTTGTTCCTTCAATCTTTGATTCCAACTTCTTGTTTCCAACTATGCTGTTCTCCTCTTTATTAGGAACAACTTTGCTGAACCGAATCTCACTCAAAACTACTTGAGAGATGAAGATTTTTGGAGTAGAAAGGTTAGGTTTTCACTTTGGTTTCAATGGGGTTTGATGTTAGCGGGAAAACAGAGGTTGCAGAGCCGTATATTTATAGAATTGCACTTGGGGATCGATCTGCTAACTAAATGATATCGACCCGTCCTGTCTTTTTCTCTTCAGGAACCGACTTTTTAAAGCTTAAGGGATCAATATGTTCTTAAGCATGAGATCGATCTGCTTTACACAGAACCTTAAAGAGATCGATCTGGCCTTGTTATGAGATCGATTTGTGCTACCCAGAACCTATTCAAGATCGATCTGCATTAAACGAGAGATCGATATGCTCCTCTTCTAAAGCAGTTCTGCTGAAATTTCTTCCTAAAATTCACTGTTACATTCATTTTCGATTTGCTTAACTACTCATTTTGCATTTCATACACATTGGGGACTTAAATACATTCATTCATTATGATTTATATCAAATGTGACTTGCCCATACATCACAAAATCATAAAGAGTACATATTATGTTACGGGATTTACAATCCTCACCACCTTAAGAAATTTGGTCCTTCCAATTAGAACCAAGTCACTCGCTAAACAACTGGGGGTATCTCTCTCGTATCAGACTCTCTAGCTCCCAAGCAGCCTCTTCTGACGTGTGATGTTGCCAGAGAATCTTTACTAATCCGATGGTCTTGTTTCTCAAGTCTTTCTCCTTTCTATCTAGTATCTGGATTGGTTTCTCTACATATGTCTAATCGCCCGTGAGCTCCAATGGCTCATACCGGATCACTTGATTTGGATCTGGATGATACTTTCGTAGCATCGAAATGTGGAAGACATTATGCACTCCCGATAAATCCGATGGCAAAGCCAACTTGTATGCATTATCTCCCACTCTATCCAATATCTCAAAGGGTCCAATGTAGCGAGGACTCAACTTACCTCTGTTTCCAAATCTCACTATACCCTTGGAAGGAGAAACCTTAAGAAATACTGACTTACTAACTGCAAATTCAAGTAGTCTTCGTCTCTTATCAGTATAGCTTTTCTATCTACTCTTAGCTATCCTCAATCTCTCAACAATCAATCGGACATCCTCATATGCTTGTGTAACCAAATCAGGAGTAAAAATGTTTTTGTCACCCACTTCTTCCCAACCGATAGGGGAACAACATCTACGGCCATATAAAGCCTCATACGGTGCTATCTCGATACTCGAATGATAACTATTGTTGTAGGCAAATTTGGCTAGTGGCAAATCATCATCCCAAGAGCCTCTAAAATCTAGCACACACGCTTTCAACATATCCTCTAGAGTCTGTATAGTCCTCTCTAACTGACCATCTGTCTGAGGATGAAAAGCGGTGCTCAAACTCAATGGGGTTCCCATGGCTTCCTGAAAATGTTCCCAAAAGTAAGAAGTGAAGCGGGAATCCCTATTTAAGACAATGCTCACTGGAACACCATGTAACCTCACTACCTCGCGTACATACAATTCTGCCAATGAACTCAAAGTACCGGTAGCTCTCATAGCTAGAAAGTGGACAGACTTCGTCAGTCTATCAATGGTCACCCATATCGCATCGTGATTCCTTTGGGTCCTCAGTAAACCCATCACTAAATCCATGTTGATATGCTCTCATTTCCATGTCGGTATAGGTAGAGGCTACAATAACCCTACAGGCCTCTGATGGTCTACCTTCACTTGCTGACATATGAGACATCTCGTCATGAAATCTTCTATTTCTCTCTTCATACCTGACCACTAGTATACCTTCTGGAGGTTTTAATACATCTTGTTACTCCCTGAATGTCATGTGTACCTCAACGAATGAGCTTTCGACAATATCAATCTCTTGAGCTCTAAGTCCTCGAGAACACACAATCTGCCTCTGAACCTCAGAAGTCCATCTGAACTCATCTCAAAATCAGTCACTGTACCCCTCTATCTATGACTACTCACATCACTGCAATACAAATAAATCTGTTGAGCCTGTCTAATCCTGTCTAACAGATCTGGCTCTAAGCATAGACTGGCAATCATACAATCTGTATCCATGTTAGAAGGCACAACTCCCCAATTGAGGTTAGCAAACTGCTCTAACAACTCATGTTCCCTGACTATCATATATGATACCATCCCAAGACTCTTCCTGCTCAAAGCATTAGCCACAACGTTAGCCATACCCGGATGATAAACTATCTCATAATCGTAGTCCTGTAGAAGCTCTAGCCATCTTCTCTATCTCATGTTTAATTCTTTCTACGAGAACAGATACTTGATGCTCTTGTGGTTGGTGAATATATGAAACTTCTCACCATACAAGTAGTGGCGCCAACACCTTCAACGTAAACACTACTGCTGCTAACTCTAAATTATGGGTCAAATAGTTCTTCTCATGGTCCTTCAACTGTCTGGATCCGTAAGCAACTACCTTTCCATCCTGCATCAATACACAACTCAGTCATTGATGCGAAGCATTGGTATACACTGAGAATCCTTCTGAGCTTGTAAGGATAGTGAGAATCAAAACGGCGATCAATCGACTCTTCAACTCTTAAAAACTCTTCTCACAATCTTCATTCCATACAAATGCTACACCCTTCCGAGTGAGACGTGTCAATGGAGCAGCCAACTTCAAAAATCCCTCTACGAATCTCAGATAATATCCTACTAAACCCAAGAAACTCCTAATCTTGTTGACTATCCTTGGCTGTTCCCACTAAACTACAGCCTCAATCTTGGATGGATCTACTGATACACCATCCCTCGACATGACGTGTCCCAAAAATGAGATCTGTGCCAACCAAAAGTCACACTTACTGAGATTAGCATATAGCTTCTGCTCTCGTAGAGTCTGCAACACAATCCTGAGGTGCTTCTCATGCTCTTCCTTAAATTTAGAGTATACTAAGATATCATCGATGAAGACGATAACAAACTGATCTAAGTATGGCTTGAACCCATCATTCATCAAAGCCTTGAAAGCTGCAGGAGCATTTGAACTCATAATGGCCATATCGGGTCCTAAATGTTGTCTTAGGTACATCTCCACTTCAAACTCTCAACTGATGATACCTAGACCTCATATCAATCTTAGAAAAAACTTGCTTTCCCAGGAGCTGATCCAATAAATCGTTAATGCGTAGAAGGGGATACCTATTCTAGATGGTAGCCTTATTCAATAATCTGTAATCTATACATAATTGGAGGCACATAATTGGAGGCTTCCATCCTTTTTCTTCATAAACAAAATCGATGCTCCCTAAGGTGAAAAACTCAGTTTGATGAAATCCCTATCCAACAGCTCCTGTAACTGTCTCTTGAGCTCCTCCAGCTCAACTAAGGCCATGCGATACGATGGTTTGGATATAGGTTCAGTACCAGGCACCAAATCTACGTAGAACTCTATCTCTATGTCTAGTGGTAACCTTGGTAATTCATCCAAAAAGATATATGAAAACCCACTAACCACTGGGATATCTGCCAACTCTAGATGTACCTTATCCGTATCAACCACGTACGTAATAAAACCTTCAAACACTTCTCAGTCAGCATGGTACATTATTTATTGTAACCATAACTACTATTTTCATTTCTTTTCATCAAACTTTACAACATATTTTTCAGGGTTAGGAAACATAATTGTCTTAGTATAACAATCTAAAACAGCATGGTTTGACGATAACTAATTCATTCCTAAAATTACATCAAAATCACTCATGCTTAACAATATTAGATTGGCTGTCATATCCCTTTCCCATACTCTTAACTCGCAATCATTTAATACATACTCCACTAGCTGACTGTTATCTATAAGCATACTAATTAACATTATCCTACTTAAAGGTGTACGCTCTACATGCTTTGCTAACTTACATACAAATGAAGGTGATATAAATGAATGTGTGGCATCAAGATCAATTAAAATACGTGCTTCTAAATCATATGTCAGGATGTTACCTCTAATCACATTCGATGAAGAATCAGCTGTACCCTAATCCAAAGCATGTACTCGCCCTCGTCCAATGACCTGTTTCCCTTTCTCCTCTGCCATCGCTCTTCTCCTCGAAGTAGACGTATCAGTGGAGCTCTCTCTGGCTCCTTGCCAATAACTTTAGACAAACTCTAGCCATATGCCCTGGCTTCCCACATCTGAAGCACAATCCGCTAGAAACAGGACAAGGTCTACCTCCATGGAATCTACCACATCTACTGCACTGTTAAGTGGTAGGCCTCGATCCTCCAATCATTATTCCTCTAGTTGGAGCTATAGCTCGGTATGAAGGAGATCTAACAATCTTCTTGTGATACCCCATATATGTATAACCTTGTATATGTGTATATTGGTTTGTGAAATGAATACACGTAATTTTTAAGTGTATAACGAGTGTAAAAAGAATATTTCCATAAGTGGAATGTAAATATATGGAATTTTGAGTGGTGTGATAAAATGTAATGAAGATTGTATGAGTTGTGAACTTTCATTTAGTTTATATTATATACCTTTGGTTATACAAAGATTTCACACAAGCTTTAATGTGTATAAAGTATGAATGGATGCCATTTTCAAGTCTTAAAGGTAACTATATGAGAAAATGACTATGGTAGAAAAGTAAAGATGTTTTGGTGTAAGTTTCTGTAGAGAACTGCAGCAAAATCTAAAAAATGTGAAGGCCAGATCAATCTCATAGGATGAGAGATCGATTTGGAAGAGCCAAAATGCTCTTATTCGAGCAACAAGAACAGGGTAGATCGATCTCCAATGAAGCCAAATCGATCTACTAAACATTCTATAATGAGAAGATCAATTTTTAAGGCAAGCAAATCGATTTCCTTAGCTCTTAGATTGGAGCAGATCGATCTCCTCCCTAGCCAGATTGATCTTCTTAACTCTCTGTCTGAGATAGATTTATCTCAAGCTTTAGACAGATCGATCTCATGCCTTTAAATGTCGTGAAAATGAGGAATTTTAAAAGGACCAGATCGATCTTAAGCCCTCAACAGATCGATCTCATCAAGTAATTCTATAGATAGGAGCAGTTAAAATCTGCATTTCATGGACAAAACCATTTCCTTTCCATTTTCAACCCAAAACCTAGCTTTCTCACTCCTAAATCCGCCCATTTTCATAAAGATTTAAGGGAAGGCTATTAGATACAAAGTTGTTCACATCAAGGAGAAGAACAACATAGCTTGAAGGCATTTTCCCATTTGTTGGATTTAAGGAATAAGGGCCATTTCCATTTGGAGCAAGAAGGAAATCCAAAGAGGTGAGTTTCTAAAGCACTAACTCAAGTACATTTGTTTAGTTATTGATTTTGGAGTTGATTGGTGTGCTTATTAATGGTAGAAACTATCTAGAATGCAATGGAACTATTATATCCTAGAAATGAGTTAGTGTGAGAAAGTGAAATGTGTTGGAATTAATAATGAATAGGATACCTTAAGGTGATAATGGTGTTGTGGTATGAATTTAAGATAGTGTGATAGAAGGAATTGTGAGACTTACCCAAAAAGAGTAAAATGAGTATTTAAGGCATTGGGTAAAATGCATAGTTGAATGAGAGTTAGCAACATTAGGTCAAGTGTTTGATGAATGAATTACAGCTCTCGAGGATACACCGGAGCAAGTTGGGCCAAAAAATGTGAGAAGCTAAGAGGAAGAGAGTCACACCCCGAATAAATTGAGGTAAAGGAATTGTGTGAACTCTTAGAGATATCTGTGAGCATTTTGGGGTGTGATATGTCTTCTAGAATGCATGTGGTGATAGGAAATGAAATAGGTGATTGAAGGGCAAGAGTTGGGTTTTGAGAAATGAGTATGAAAATAAAAACATGATGCTTTGAAAAAGCTTGTTTTATTGCTTTTTAGCAAGTGATGGGTAGGTTGGCTAACATTTGAAAAGATTTGCAAAAGAAATGATTTGATTTGGTTTAAAAACCATGCTTTGCAAAGAAATGGGCCACCTACATGGTTTTCATGAGAATGAAAAGCGTGCTAGAGTATGACTCGCATGAGATTTCAGGCGTTTTTACACGCATGAGTGCTGGAGCATAGCTCGCACTAGTTTTCACATGGATGTCTATGATGATGTGCTGGAGTTTAGCTCGCACAGCTTTTATACTAGTTTTGACATGGTGCTGGAGCATAGCTCGCATTAGATATCCATCATAATTGTTTTCGTGCTTGAGATTACTCGCACGTGGTTTTTAAAATGTTGATAGTTGTGCTAGGAGCTTCAGGTAGACTGGGTGTCGCACCGATTAAATAGGCTCGTACGTGCAGTTTTAGATGTGGCTTGATATGATGTATTTATATGGATCCACGGAGTACGCTGTACCGTGCAGGTAGCATATAGTACGTTGTATTGTGTTGAGATTGTTATATACTGTCTTCGGATGATATTTAGATCTGCTATGGACCGACCGGTTGGACATGACCCACCTCTCGTGTGGAAGTAGATAGTGGTGATGCCCCGCACACTTGATCAGTGTAGCTTGGGATCACATGATATGGCAATAGTCTTAAAAGCGATTTCCCTTATTATATTACCTATCTCACATGTCTATTGATTTTATGAATAAATCCATGTTTGAAATGCTTTGCGGATCAGGACAGTCCGAGGGAAGGGCTGAGTCCTGACAAGTGTTAATTTTATGAGATGAGAAAGTTTGATAATGGCTTTAAAGTGCACTGATGCATGATGATTTTCCATGCTTTTATGAATTAAATATGCATGATGGTTTTCCATACTTTAAATTTAATTTGTGCACTGAACAAATTAACATGATATGCTTTACATGCTATTAACACAAGCATGAAACTAATGCTTTTGAGCTGTGAATGAGAGTTGTATGATTTTGAGCATGGCATCACGATCATGTAGATAGTGCAGTATCTACCTGTTCGCATGATTGCCTTAATGAGAGTGTTATTTGCTCACCCCTCTTATTTTCTCCTCTCTACAGAGCATTGAGTATAGACTGTGGGTGACTAGAGGTTTCCTTTTGGTATCCACTGCATCCCATCGCGTAAGGTATACACACTAATGAAATTTTGTATCTAAACTTTCTATAGCACAATAGCTTTTTGTATGTAACTATTGGGGATGTAAAACAATGTAAACACATGTAAACAATAACTTTGATTTATTATACAAGTGTTTACTTCTAGATTAAAATGAAAATTAAATTATTATGGTTAGACGAGGTAGACACTGACACACAGCCCAACTGTTTGAGAGTGTAGCTGATCACGATCGAGGTAAGAAAAGAGTGAATAATAAATAATGTATGAAAACTAAAAAATTTACACTAATTTTTGGTAAGTCGAGGGTCGTGATAGAAGTTGGTATCAGAGCCAGGTTGGTCTGACGTGTGTCGATGTCTAAAATACTTAATAAGTTGGAAAATTACATCCTCATGTTATTGTGCTTGTTAGATACAATTGTGTGTGTGTTGATGGGTTAACTAAGAAATTGATGTGAATGTAGGGAATTGAGCATTATGCCTAATACCAGTCGCGGTAGAGGGGCAAGAGTCTAAGCTAGAGGCCGTAGAGGTAGGCCCGGGGGTAGTGTTAAGCCAGAAACACACGAGGCTCATGAAGAGATTGAGGTGGAGGCTGAGGTTGAGCATGCTCCACAAGGTCCAGAGGAGAGACCCGAGAGTACTGAGGCTCACTTCGCAAGGTTGAGCGGAGTATAGAGATGATCTTGGAGTTGGTCACTTAATCGTTGCCTGGAGTTGGAAGCAGACAGAGTCCCACTACACAAGGTGATGCCGAGAAGGTGGTAGATCTTGAGGCACGGGCACAGCCAGCTCAGAGACCTCAGACGACCAATACACCTACACCCCACCTGCACAGGATATGCCTACACTTGTTGCTACACCACAGGGCAAAAGAGGCTGGGGTTACGGTTTTGATTTGGATAGACTGCGACAGTTCCAAAAGTTTGGACTGCCATCTTTCAGTGGAGTTAAGGACCCAGTAGCTACAGAGGATTAGATAAATAAAATTGAGAAGTTATATCGATTCTTCGAGTGCACTACTACCGAGATAGTAGCGTTTGTCGCATTCATGCTAAAGGGATAAGTAGAACATTGGTGGAAATCCACCAGGCCTATTTTGAGAGCCCGACATACAGAGATCTATTGGGATATATTTTTGGAGGCTTTTTGGAGACATTATGCTCCTGATACTGCACAACGAAAGATAAAGATGGCATTTTTGGGACTGACCCAAGGAAATAGGACGGTGGATGAGTATGAGATGACCTTTATCTCCCTGGGCAGATATGATCCTAATATGATGGGTAATGAGGTCGAGAAGATCCAGAAGTTTGTGGATGGACTGAGATGAACCATCAAATCTAGATTGGTTCCCTTGGATATATCAACCTACGATGAGGTAGTGCGTAAGGTGCAATTGTGTGAGCAAGATGTTGATAGAATTGCCTTAGAGTTCGAGAAGGTTGGTAAAGTGAGGGATAGAGATAAGAAGAGACCAGTAATAGACAAGGGCTTCAGTTATAAGGGAAACAAGAGATTTTCTGGGAAGAGGTCGAGGATCGAGGAGATCTGGGAGAGGACAGTTAATCCTCCCATGTATCTAGCCATAGCTCCTGCTAAGGGAATTATGATCGAAGGGCCACGACCTACTACAGAATAGTGCAGCAAGTGTGGCAGGTACCATGGTACACGACCATGCTATGGACCTCCTGTAATATGCTTCAGATGTGGGAAACCAAGGCACATAATTCGAGATTACCCAGAGATGACAGAGAGATCCCCACAGAAGGAAAGGGAGCTAGAGAGAGCTCCAGTTGGGATAGCTGCTTCGAGGATAAGGGCTATAGTTGAGGAAAAGGGGAAGCAGACAGTGGGTGTGAGTAGAGGACGAGTGCATACACTAGACAAGGACACTGCGGTTTAGTCTTCAAATGTGGTTAAAGGTACTATCCAAATCTTTGATTTAGAAACATTTGTGTTGTTTGATCTTGGTGCCACGCATTCCTTTATATCACCATCCTTTGCATGTAAATTGTTGAAGCATGTAAAACCCACACTGCTAGATAAGATGTTGATGATATCTACCCCTATGAATGATAGTCAATTGACTGAGCATGTATATAGGAATTGTAAGATGAGGATAGAAGGTAAAGAAATGGCAGCTGAGTTGATCTTATTAAATATGAGTGATTTTAATGTAATCCTAGGGATGGATTGGCTGGCTGCGAACCATGTAGTTATGGACTGTAGTGCTAAGACACTGACTTTTCCAGAGATAGACAATCTTGTTGTAAGCTTTGTGAAATGAAATGAAAGACATGTTTAATATGAATAAAAGAGTATAATCATAATACATGATATTCCAGAGATGAAATTGTTTATCAACTATACATGTTAATGTGATGATTTGTGTTATTAACAGTGGAAAGGATAATGTGAAGGGTTCATTGCTTATGTGATTGAGACGGATAAGGCATGTCCGAAATTGATAGACATCCTAGTGGTCAAGGAATTTCCAGATGTCTTTCTGGATGAATTACCAGGGTTACCTCAAGATAGAGAGATGGAATTTGGTATAGAGTTGGCACCTGGTACAGAGCTTGTAAGACCCGTATCTTTGGATGTAAACCTTACGGATTCATAAGTGTGGTAATGTACTTGTAATGTGAAGTACAATTGATGTAAAGTCTATAAATGTAATGTACATACGTGTAATATGAGTTTGTGATGTACATACAAGTTTCATTGTGTATGAATATGAAGAAATGGACTTTTATAAGTGATGAATGTGATTGAAACTCAAAATGAGTAGTGTGGTGAAATGGAATGAAGTTGAACTTCCATTTAGCTTGGTATGGTATACCTTTGGCTATACAAAGAATACACACAAGTTCTAATGTGTATAAGGTATGAATGGATGCCATTTTCAAGTCTTAAAGGTGGTTGGATGAGAAATTGACTATGACAGCAAATTAAGAATGTTTGGGTGTGAGTTGTTGCAGAAAAACTGCAGAAAATCTGGAAAATATGAAGGCGAGATCGATCTCATAGGATGATAGATCGATCTGGAAGAGCCAGAATACTCTTATTTGAGCAATGGAATAGAGCAGATCGATCTCCAATGGGGCTAGATCGATCTCCTAAATATTCTGTAATGAAAAGATCGATCCTTAAGCATACAAATCGATCTCCTTAGCTCTCTGTTTGGAGCGAATCGATCTCAAGCTTTAACAAACTGATCTCATGCTTAAAATGTCATGAAAAATAGGGAATTAAGGGAACCAAATCGATCTCCTCCTAGACCAGATCGATCTCCTCCTAGTGCAGATCGATCTCCTCAAGCTATTTCTATAAAAAGAGCATTGAAATCTGAAATTTTTGGGAAAACAACATCACCCTTCTATTTTTCACCCAAAACCTAAGTTTATCTCTCTAAAATCAATCCATTTCCAGTAAGAATTAAGGGGAGGCTATTAGATACAAAGTTGTTCATCTTGAGGAAGAGAACAACATAGTTGAAACCCAAAACCTCATTGTTGGTATTGAAGGAGCAAGGAACATTTCCCTTTGGAGCAAGAAGAGAAATTTGATTTTGTAAGTTTCTAATACTCCAATCCAAGTACATTGTTTATTTAAGTGATTTTGGAGTTGATTTGCATGTGTATGGATGATAGGAAACAACTAGGATAAGATGGAATTAGTATGTGACCTAGAAATAGAATGAGTCTAGTGTGAGAAAGTATAGATTGGGTGAGTTGGTGGTTTATGGATGTTGATAAGTTGTTATTGGAGTAGTGTGGATGATTTGAGATAGGTAAATGAAGCCACATTGTGAGTTTAGAGAATTTATGAAAAGGAGTAGGTAAAATGCTTGATAAATGCCATAGTGAAGAAATCAAGGAAAATTAATGAAATAGGAACGATGTGAGCTTAATATCGATTTGATATCGATAGGGTATGAATCAATAGGCCTAAAAGAATCATTGAGTTTAAGATATGAATAGAACAATGAACCTAGGCCTTATAAGAGCTAATGGGGACTATAGGTCGAATCAACTATAGTAAACATAAGAGTTTGATTATAATGGACTATAATGATGCGAAATACGACTTTATGCAGTTTCGGAGAGCTCGAAGGAGACGAATCGAACCGCACGAGTAAACAGCTTAAAGGAAGTGGAAATATCGCTACGTGATTTCCAGGTAAGGGAATTCTATAAGTATATAGAGGTAGCTGCTCATATTTTATGGGTGGATATAGGACGGTTATGAAATGCATGAATGTTGAAGTAAATGGTTGTTGATATGCGTGATTAGCTACGAGAAATTGTATGAGATTTGGTCTCCAAAATGGTTCTTGGAAAAAGGGAATAATAAGGCTAATAATTACATAAATCACGTGTTTTGAATGTTTTCACAAAACACAATGCTTTGATTTGAGAAAATAAAAGGATATGCTAGCTAGTGTTTTATTGATGTTATGGAATACCACGTGTGAGGTGCTAAACATGTTTGTGATGTGTTTTGAATGCATATGAGCTGCCTATCAAGCTATGTGAATTAAATCACGCTAGAGCCTCACTCGCGCTAGATCTCAATGTTTTCATTTGTACGAAATGTGCTAGAGCTTAGCTCGCACATTGAATTGGAAACTATGATGATGTTTTATAAATCGTACTGAAGCTTTTGCTCGTACGTGGATTTCGAGTGGTTTTTCTTATGCGTATAACCGTACTAGAGCTATGCTCGTACGAGGTTTCTTTATGATATGATGCATGAGTCGTGCTAGAGATTTGCTCGCACAAGTTTGCACATTGTGATACGTATGAGGTCATGAAAGTTGGTAAGATCCTCAAGCCTTACATCCTTAAGCCAACATCCTTAAGCCAACATCCTTAAGCCCGAGGAGGCGGGGACACTTTGTTAGGCAGGGAGGCTCTGTTCGATGGGGAGGCTCTCTTACGGTAAGATCCTTAAGCCCTACATCCTTAAGCCCGAGGAGGCAGGAAGGCTCTGTTAGGCAGGGAGGCTTTGTTCGGTGGGAAGGCTCTCTTATGGTAAGTGTCACGACCCAATTCCATTCTCTTTAACCGAAATCACTGAAAATTTTTCGCGTTTTACTGTTACCTTACCCGGTCGTGAACTAAACTCACCACACACTGTTGGGCTGTGAGTCAATAATAACACCACATCTCATTCATTCTCAATTAATTAAAACGATGTCATACATGTGCATTTAATCGTGTACTTATACGACTACATGTTTTACTGACATCTACATCCCCCATAAGTACAACTCAAAAGAATACTGTGCTTTTACATTGTTTAGATACAAAAAGAATCACTGTGCAAATACCTTTTAGCGATGGAGATGCAGCGGAGTCCCAAATAATACGCCTCAGTCCTCACTGGGCTACTATGCACGCTCTGTAGGGGGGAAATAGAGTGGGATGAGCAACCACACCCTCAGTAAGGCAATAATGCAAGCATGGTAGATGACTGCTCTATCTACATGCTGATAGTGTTATGCATAAATCATTTATAGTAGGAGCATGAGGAATAAAACTATGCCATATGAGTATACATATATATCATGTATCAAAGTCATGTAACATTGGCATATAAAACATGGTAAGACATCATGTATAAATCATCTCATGCTCGATCTCATTTAAATTCATAAAAAGGGCAATTCATTAAGAAACCTCCTTTTTAAACCCACGTCATAAATCTCTTCCTCATCACATACAATCACATCACATCAATTCACAATCACAACCACGTTTTCATTTCACAATATAAATCCACGAGGCTTGACCCCTCCTTCGGGTCTACCTTAAACAATCACAATCACACTTAGAGATTTAAAATCATGTGGTAGTACGTAAATCAAGCAAGGAGACAGGTTACTATATCTCAAGTGACTACATTGGCCAATCGTCACATATCATCCCAGACCACACGGATTCCGGTGTGCGGGGTATCATGCTGGCATGAAGGTGGGTTAGTTCTCCGCCAGACTTTCTCAATCAAGTAACCACCACGCGGTACATCGTACTCCATGTGATATACATGGTACATCGTACTCCGCGGACCCATAACATGGTTGGGGGGTGCCTGCCATAGGTCTTATCTACCCCATGTCAAGTGTAACCTTTATAGTCTCAAGAGCGCGTGGGAGTAACCTCAATACCAGGTCCTAGCCCCTCATGGCCTTGCTCGCCCCCGTTGGGTTCCCTGATCCAGGTCCTAGCCCCTCACCCTCACCCCACCTAAGAGGTCTGTCAGGCCTGTTGGGTTCCCTGGATGGATTAAGTCAGGTCCTAGCCCCTCACCCTCACCTCACCTAAGAGGTCTGTCAGGCCTGTTGGGTTCCCTGAGTTAATCCGTATCTCTCACCACGGCCTCATACATACCACAGTGTGAAAACCAGCGCGAGCTACGCTCTAGCGCGAATTCATGCATCAAAACCATTCACTTCGTACTAGCAACGCTCTAGTACGGCATTTATGCATAAAAATATGAAGAAACCATGTACGAGCATAGCTCCAGTACGGTTATATGCATAAGAAAAACCACTCAAATCCACGTACGAGCGTAAGCTCCAGTACGGTTTATAACATCATCACAATTCAAATTCAAAGTGCGAGCTAAGCTCAAGCACATTTCACGCAAGTGAAAACATAGAAATCTCGCGCGAGCGAGGCTCTAACGCGAATTATATCACATACACGATATAGGCGGCTCACATGAATTCAAAACATCTCATAATATGCTTAGTGCCTCATATGGGCTATTTCACAACATCATTCAAGTACTAGCCAGCCTATCCTTTTATTTGCTCAAATCAAAGCATTGTGTTTTGTAAAAGCATTCAAAACACATGATTTATGCAATTATTAGCCTTACTATCCCATTTTCATAACATCCACTTCAAAACCAAAACCACGCATATACCCATCATCTTTCACAAATACCATCAACATTTATTTGAGCAATTCATGCATTTCATACAACACCCAATATTCACCCAGTTCAAAATACGAGCAGCTATCTCTATATACTCACAAAATTCCCTTACCTGGAATTGCGATGCGTGATTCCACTTCCTTAAGCTGCTTACTCGTACGATTCGGTTCGCCTTCAACGAACTCTTCGGGACTGCACAAAATCGTATCCCGCATTATATTCGACCCATATATTGCAACCCTTGCGCTTGCTATAGTCACTTTAATCTATAGCCTCTATTAAAGCTTATTTGGCCTTGTTTCATTACTTTATCCATAACTCGAGTCTATGAATCTTCTTAGGCCTATTATCTTATTCAAAAATCGATATCAAATCGATATTAAGCTCATAGTGTTCATGCTTCATGAATTCCCTCACTATGGCATTATCAAGCATATTCATACCCATTTCTACAATTCCTCCAAACTCACAATGTAATCTCATTTAACCATTTAAAATCGTAAACATTACCCCAATGACAACTTTAGCATGCCATAAACCATAAGTTCATTCAATCCCACATATCCTCACATTATACCCATTCTAGGTTTCTAGGTCACACCAACTTCACAACATTCCTAAGTAGTTTATCCATCAATACTCCTATCAATCAACTCCAAAATCAATTTAAATAGCTAATACATTTGGATTGGAGGGTTAGAATCTTACCAATGTGATTTCGCTCCTTGCTCCAATTGGTAATGCCCTTAACTCCTTCAACTCCAAGAATGGGAAGATGCCCTCTCACTATGTTGTTCTTCTCTTTGATAAGAACAACTTTGCCTCTAATGATCTCTCTCCAAATCTCGCTGAAAATGGCTGATTTTAGAGAGGGAAAGTTAGGTTTTTGGGTTGAAATGGTAAGGTTTGGTGTTTTTCCGAGATTTCCAGATTTTCAGCTCTCCTTATATAGAAATGACTTGAGGAGATCGATCTGGTCCAAGAGGAGATTGATCTGGTCCCTTAAAATTCCTCTTTTTCACGGCATTTTTAAGCCTGAGATCGATCTGTCGAGCAATGAGATCGATCTGTTAAAGCATGAGATCGATCTGTTAAAGCAATCAGATCGATCTGGTCCCAAACAGAGAGCTAAGGAGATCGATCTGGGTGCTTAGGGATCGATCTTTCCACTACAGAATGCTTGAGAGATCGATCTGGCTCCATTGGAGATCGATCTGCTCAATTCTTTCGCCCAAATAAGAGCATTCTGGCTCTCCCAGATCGATCTCTCATCCTAGGAGATCGATCTGGACCTCATGTTTTCTAGATTTCCTGCAGTTTCATTGCTGCAACTCATACCAACACACCCTCAATCTATTGCCATGGCCATTTCCTCATCCATCCACCTTTATAACTTGAAAATGGCATCCATTCATACCTTATGCACATTGAAACTTGTGTGCATTCATTGTATATTCAAAGGTATGCAACATAAAAACCAAATGGAAGCATAACTCCATTCCATTTTACCACACTACTCATCTTGAGTCTCAATCACATCCATCACTTGGTAGAACACATTTCTCCGTATTCATACTCAATGAAACTTGTATGTACGTTACAATTTATATTACACATACATACATTGAATCCATGGACTTACATCAATCATATTTTACATTACAAGTCCAATCATATTATTTGATCCAATTACACACATTACCCTTATACCTATACGGGGTCTTACATTCTCCCCTCCTTCAAGGAATTTGGTCCTCCAAATTAGAACCAAGTTACTCTTCAAAAAGTTGGGGGTACTTCTCCCGTATCAAGTTCTCCAATTCCCACGTGGCCTCTTCCACCGTGTGGTGTTGCCAAAGCACTTTCACCAAGGGAATTGTCTTATTCCGCAACACTTTCTCTTTCCTGTCCAATATCCGTACCGGCTTCTCAACATACGTCATACTCTCATGGAGCTCCAATGGCTCATATTTTATCATGTGTGCCGGGTCCGGGTGATACTTCCGAAGCATCGAGACGTGGAAGACGTTGTGGACATTCGCCAAGTCCGGTGGCAATGCCAACCTATACGCCTTATCTCCCACTCTCTCCAAAATCTCGAAGGGTCCGATATATCTAGGGCTCAGCTTGCCCTTCTTACCGAATCTCATAATACCCTTCGATGGTGATACCCTCAGAAATACCGACTCACCCTCATCAAACTCCAGTGGTCTTCGTCTCTTGTCAGCATAACTCTTTTGTCGGCTCTGAGCTGTCCGTAATCTCTCACATATCAACGGACGTCCTCAGATGCCTGCTGCACTAAGTCCGGAGCAAAAATTTGTTTGTCACCAACCTCTTCCCATCCAATAGGGGAACGGCATCTACGCCCGTATAATGCCTCATAGGGTGCCATCCCGATACTAGCATGATAGCTATTATTATACGCGAACTCGACTAACTGCAGGTGGTCATCCCAGGAGCCTCTATAATCCAGCACACACGCTCTCAACATATCCTCGAGGGTCTGTATAGTCCTCTCTGACTGCCCATCTGTCTGAGGATGAAAAGCGGTGCTAAAACTCAGTCGGGTCCCCAGCGCTTCCTGAAAGTGTTCCCAGAAATGGGAAGTGAAGCGGGCATCCCTATCAGAAACAACGCTCACTGGTACACCATGTAGCCGTACTATCTCTCGAATATACAGGTTCGCCAACTGACTCAGTGTATCGGTAGCTCTCATAGCCAAGAAATGGGAAGACTTAGTCAATCGGTCAACAATAACCCATATGGCATCATGACCTCTACGGGTCCTCGGCAACCCCATCACAAAATCCATGGTGACATGCTCCCATTTCCAAGTCGGTATCGGTAGAGGCTGCAATAATCCTGCAGGCTTCTGATGCTCTACCTTCACTTGCTGACAAACGAGACACTTAGCAACATATTCCGCAATGTCTCTTTTCATTCCGGACCACCAATAAACCTTCCGAAGGTTTTGATACATCTTGGTACTTCCCGGATGTATCGTATACTTCGATGAGTGAGCCTCTGATAAAATCGTTCTCCTGATCTCAGGATCCTTGGGAACGCATACTCTGCCTCTGAACCTCAATAAGCCATCAGCACTCTGCTCAAAATCAATACCCACACCTGTCTGTATCTGCCTCAGCCAATCGATACACCGTCGATCGCTCTGCTGGGCTTGCCGAATACGGCCAATCAACTCTGGCTCTAGTCTCAAACTAGCCATGATCTCAAGTCTCTCAGATCCAGGTGGGTTTACATCCAAACTGAGGTTCGCAAACTGTTCTAACATTTCATGTTTCCGTACCATCATATAAGACACCAACCCAAGGTTCTTTCTACTCAAAGCATCGGCAACTACATTTGCCTTACCTGGGTGGTACATGATTTCACAATCATAGTCTTTCAGGAGTTCGAGCCATCTCCTCTGTCTCATATTCAGCTCTTTCTGCGAGAACAGGTATTTAAGGCTCTTATGGTCTGTGAACACCTGAAATTTCTCACCATAGAGATAATGGCGCCATACTTTCAAAGCAAATACTACAGCCGCCAACTCCAAATCATGTGTCGGGTAGTTCCTCTCATGATCTTTCAACTGTCTAGATCCATAGGCAACTACCTTCCCATCCTGCATAAGCACACAGCCCAGTCCCTGGTGTGATGCATCCGTATACACCGAGAATCCTCCTGAGCTGGTAGGAATGGTGAGAACTGGAGCAGTCGTCAATCGACGCTTAAGCTCCTCAAAACTCCTCTCACATGCCTCATCCCATGTAAACTTAACATCTTTACGCGTGAGGCATGTCAACGGAGCAGCTAGTCTGGAGAAACCCTCTATAAATCTCCGATAATATCCTGCCAATCCCAGGAAACTCCTGATCTCAGTTACTGTCTTGGGCTGTTCCCACTGCACAACTGCCTCTATCTTGGATGGATCCACTGATACCCCATCCTTTGACACAACATGCCCCAGAAATGAGATCTGTTCCAACCAAAAGTTACACTTGCTGAGTTTGGCATACAATTCTCTCTCTCGGAGGGTCTGCAGAACTATCCTCAAGTGCTCCTCATGATCTTCCCTGGACTTGGAATACACCAAAATGTCATCTATGAAAACAATCACAAACTTGTCCAAGTATGGCTTGAATATATCATTCATCAATGCCATAAATGCTGCGGGAGCATTCGTCAATCCGAATGGCATCACCAAAAACTCGTAGTGACCATAACGGGTATGAAATGCTGTCTTGGGTACATCTCCACTCCTGATCCTCAACTGATGGTACCCTGACCGCAGATCTATCTTAGAAAATACTTCGGCTCCCTGGAGCTGATCCAACAAATCATCGATTCTTGGAAGGGGGTACTTGTTCTTAATGGTGGCCTTATTCAACAACCGGTAATCTATACACAGTCGGAGGCTTCCATCCTTCTTCCTTACAAATAGAACCGGTGCTCCCCAAGGTGAGACACTCGGTCTAATAAACCCCTTCTCCAACAACTCTTGCAGTTGTTTCTTCAGCTCTTCCAACTCTATCGGAGCCATTCTATAGGGTGGTTTCGATATCGGCTCTGTACCAGGCACTAACTCAATGCAAAATTCCATTTCCCTTTCAGGTGGTAGTCCTGGTAATTCATCCGAAAAGACATCAGGGTAGTCCGTAATTACGGGTATGTCCTTCAATTCCGGGTGTGCCTCATCTATATCGACCACATAGGCAATGAACCCTTCACAATATCCTCTCCATCGTTAGTAACATAAACCATCACTCCACATTCAACATTTATCAAAATAAATGATTTATCTCTCAAGCAATTATGCATTTAAAATCATACTCCTTTATTTACAACAAACATGCTATTTTCATATCATTTCTTTTCATCAAAGTTTACAATAAGATTGTCTAATCCTGAAAACATCAATGTTTTGGCATGACAATCCATCACAACACGATTGGTAGCCAACCAATCCATTCCCAAAATTACATCAAAATCATTCATATTTAATAAAATCAGATTGGCTATCATTTCCTTCCCCTCTATCTTTAACTTACAATCCCTACATACATGCTCAGTCAATTGACTATCATTCATGGGTGTGGAAATCATCAACATTTCATCCAACAATGTTGGCTTCACATATTTCAACAATTTATGTGCAAAGGAAGGTGATATGAAAGAATGCGTGGCACCAGGATCAAATAATACCAATGCTTCTAAATCAAAGATTCGGATGGTACCTTTAATCACATCCGTCGATGCGTCTGCAGTGTCTTGGTCTAGTGCATGCACCCTTCCTCTGCTCACACCCGCAGCCTGTTTCCCTTTCTCTTCAGCTGTAGCCCTCCTCCTCGGGGCTGCTGTCTCAACTGGAGCTCCCTCGGGCTCCTTGCCCTTCTGTGGGGCAACCTCAATCATCTCAGTGCAGTACCTCGATATATGCCCTGGCGTCCCACACCTAAAACACGAAACAGGGGGCGCCTGACATGGCCTAGTCCCATGGTATCTCCCACATCTCCTACACTGATCCGTGGTAGGTCGTGGTCCTCCAATAGTTATACCCCTCGGCGCTGTCAAGGCTGTGTATACAGGGGGTCTGGCAGCTCTCTCCTGCACCTCCTCAATCTTAGGACTCTTCTCGAAAAACCTTTGGCCACCTCTCTTGGCCACTCTTCCAAACCCGGATCTCTTCCGGTCTCTGTCCTTCCTGACACTAATCTTTCCAAGCTCGGAGGCATTTCGCTCAAAGTCTTGCTCACATAACTGAGCCTTATGTACAGCCTCCTCATAAGTCACAATGTCGAAGGGAGCTAGGTTAGTCCGGATGGCCAATCTCAATCCATCCATGAACTTCTGAATCTTTCGGGTCTCACTACCCATCGTGTCAGGGTCATATCTCCCCAAGGACATAAACTTAGACTCATACTCGTCCACAGTACGGTTCCCCTGAACCAAGTTCATAAATTCCATCCGCAGTTTCCTCTATGCGGTAGCTGGGATGTACTGTCTCCTGAAGGCCTCTAGAAATATCTCCCATGAAATCTCAGAGTGTCTGGCCCTCAAAATAGTCTCGGTGGACCTCCACCAATGCTCGGCCTCGCCTTTCAACATAAATACGGCAAAGGCTACCTTTTCAGCTGAAGTGCATCGGAAAAACCTATATAGTTTCTCCATCTCATACACCCAATCCTCTGTAATCACTGGGTCCTTCACCCCTCTAAACACTGGGGGTTTCAGCGCTTGAAACTCTCGCAACCTGCTCAAGTCGCAGTCATAACCCACATCGCTACCGCTCTGCTGTGGAGTGATAGGAGAATCTGTATCCTGGGCTGGAGGTGGTGTAACTGTAACTGTCTCAGCAGTCTGAGGTCTCTCCGCCTCTGCAGCTGCTTGTTCCGTAGTAGGCTATGCTGCGGGACCTCGTCTGTCACCGGCGCCCAAGGCCTGCGTGACTATCTCCACTAGACTCTCAATACTTCGCTCTAATCTAGCGAAGCGAGCCTCAGTATCACCTGCTCTCTCAGCAGGGTTCTGTGGAGCCTGCTCAGTCTGTGGCTCCGCACGGCTCTCAGGCCTACCTCTACAGCCTCTAGCACGTGCTCTCGCCCCTCTACCTTTGCGTGTAACTGGCATAGTGCCTAACTCCCTGTATTATAATAATTCATTAAGCTCAATCCATCACAGTATACACAGTTATATCTAAACAAAAGCACAGTACTATGGGGATGTACTTTCCTACATTTTATTAATGACTCACATCAGGCCAACACAGCTCTGATACCAATCTCTGTCACGACCCAATTCCATTCTCTTTAACCGAAATCACTGAAAATTTTTCGCGTTTTACTGTTACCTTACCCGGTCGTGAACTAAACTCACCACACACTGTTGGGCTGTGAGTCAATAATAACACCACATCTCATTCATTCTCAATTAATTAAAACGATGTCATACATGTGCATTTAATCGTGTACTTATACGAATATATGTTTTACTGACATCTACATCCCCCATAAGTACAACTCAAAAGAATACTGTGCTTTTACATTGTTTAGATACAAAAAGAATCACTGTGCATATACCTCTTAGCGATGGAGATGCAGCGGAGTCCCAAATAATACGCCTCAGTCCTCACTGGGCTACTATGCACGCTCTGTAGGGGGGAAATAGAGTGGGATGAGCAACCACACGCTCAGTAAGGCAATAATGCAAGCATGGTAGATGACTGCTCTATCTACATGCTGATAGTGTTATGCATAAATCATTTATAGTAGGAGCATGAGGAATAAAACTATGCCATATGAGTATACATATATATCATGTATCAAAGTCATGTAACATTGGCATATAAAACATGGTAAGACATCATGTATAAATCATCTCATGCTCGATCTCATTTAAATTCATAAAAAGGGCAATTCATTAAGAAACCTCCTTTTTAAACCCACGTCATAAATCTCTTCCTCATCACATACAATCACATCACATCAATTCACAATCACAACCACGTTTTCATTTCACAATATAAATCCACGAGGCTCGACCCCTCCTTCGGGTCTACCTTAAACAATCACAATCACACTTAGAGATTTAAAATCATGTGGTAGTACGTAAATCAAGCAAGGAGACAGGTTACTATATCTCAAGTGACTACATTGGCCAATCGTCACATATCATCCCAGACCACACTGATTCCGGTGTGCGGGGTATCATGCTGGCATGAAGGTGGGTTAGTTCTCCGCCAGACTTTCTCAATCAAGTAACCACCACGCGGTACATCGTACTCCGCGGACCCATAACATGGTTGGGGGTGCCTGCCATAGGTCTTATCTACCCCATGTCAAGTGTAACCTTTATAGTCTCAAGAGCACGTGGGAGTAACCTCAATACCAGGTCCTAGCCCCTCATGGCCTTGCTCGCCCCCGTTGGGTTCCCTGATCCAGGTCCTAGCCCCTCACCCTCACCCCACCTAAGAGGTCTGTCAGGCCTGTTGGGTTCCCTGGATGGATTAAGTCAGGTCCTAGCCCCTCACCCTCACCTCACCTAAGAGGTCTGTCAGGCCTGTTGGGTTCCCTGAGTTAATCCGTATCTCTCACCACGGCCTCATACATACCACAGTGTGAAAACCAGCGCGAGCTACGCTCTAGCGCGAATTCATGCATCAAAACCATTCACTTCGTACTAGCAACGCTCTAGTACGGCATTTATGCATAAAAATATGAAGAAACCATGTACGAGCATAGCTCCAGTACGGTTATATGCATAAGAAAAACCACTCAAATCCACGTACGAGCGTAAGCTCCAGTACGGTTTATAACATCATCACAATTCAAATTCAAAGTGCGAGCTAAGCTCAAGCACGTTTCACGCAAGTGAAAACATAGAAATCTCGCGCGAGCGAGGCTCTAATGCTAATTATATCACATACACGCGATAGGCGGCTCACATGAATTCAAAACATCTCATAATATGCTTAGTGCCTCATATGGGCTATTTCACAACATCATTCAAGTACTAGCCAGCCTATCCTTTTATTTGCTCAAATCAAAGCATTGTGTTTTGTAAAAGCATTCAAAACACATGATTTATGCAATTATTAGCCTTACTATCCCATTTTCATAACATCCACTTCAAAACCAAAACCATGCATATACCCATCATCTTTCACAAATACCATCAACATTTATTTGAGCAATACATGCATTTCATACAACACCCAATATTCACCCAGTTCAAAATACGAGCAGCTATCTCTATATACTCACAAAATTCCCTTACCTGGAATTGCGATGCGTGATTCCACTTCCTTAAGCTGCTTACTCGTACGATTTGGTTCGCCTTCAACGAACTCTTCGGGACTGCACAAAATCGTATCCCGCATTATATTCGACCCATATATTGCAACCCTTGCGCTTGCTATAGTCACTTTAATCTATAGCCTCTATTAAAGCTTATTTGGCCTTGTTTCATTACTTTATCCATAACTCGAGTCTATGAATCTTCTTAGGCCTATTATCTTATTCAAAAATCGATATCAAATCGATATTAAGCTCATAGTGTTCATGCTTCATGAATTCCCTCACTATGGCATTTATCAAGCATATTCATACCCATTTCTACAATTCCTCCAAACTCACAATGTAATCTCATTTAACCATTTAAAATCGTAAACATTACCCCAATGACAACTTTAGCATGCCATAAACCATAAGTTCATTCAATCCCACATATCCTCACATTATACCCATTATAGGTTTCTAGGTCACACCAACTTCACAACATTCCTAAGTAGTTTATCCATCAATACTCCTATCAATCAACTCCAAAATCAATTTAAATAGCTAATACATTTGGATTGGAGGGTTAGAATCTTACCAATGTGATTTCGCTCCTTGCTCCAATTGGTAATGCCCTTAACTCCTTCAACTCCAAGAATGGGAAGATGCCCTCTCACTATGTTGTTCTTCTCTTTGATAAGAACAACTTTGCCTCTAATGATCTCTCTCCAAATCTCGCTGAAAATGGCTGATTTTAGAGAGGGAAAGTTAGGTTTTTGGGTTGAAATGGTAAGGTTTGGTGTTTTTCCGAGATTTCCAGATTTTCAGCTCTCCTTATATAGAAATGACTTGAGGAGATCGATCTGGTCCAAGAGGAGATCGATCTGGTCCCTTAAAATTCCTCTTTTTCACGGCATTTTTAAGCCTGAGATCGATCTGTCGAGCAATGAGATCGATCTGTTAAAGCATGAGATCGATCTGTTAAAGCAATCAGATCGATCTGGTCCCAAACAGAGAGCTAAGGTGATCGATCTGGGTGCTTGGGGATCGATCTTTCCACTACAGAATGCTTGAGAGATCGATCTGGCTCCATTGGAGATCGATCTGCTCAATTCTTTCGCCCAAATAAGAGCATTCTGGCTCTCCCAGATCGATCTCTCATCCTAGGAGATCGATCTGGACCTCATGTTTTCCAGATTTCCTGCAGTTTCATTGCTGCAACTCATACCAACACACCCTCAATCTATTGCCATGGCCATTTCCTCATCCATCCACCTTTATAACTTGAAAATGGCATCCATTCATACCTTATGCACATTGAAACTTGTGTGCATTCATTGTATATTCAAAGGTATGCAACATAAAAACCAAATGGAAGCATAACTCCATTCCATTTTACCACACTACTCATCTTGAGTCTCAATCACATCCATCACTTGGTAGAACACATTTCTCCATATTCATACTCAATGAAACTTATATGTACGTTACAATTTATATTACACATACATACATTGAATCCATGGACTTACATCAATCATATTTTACATTACAAGTCCAATCATATTATTTGATCCAATTACACACATTACCCTTATACCTATACGGGGTCTTACATTCTCCCCTCCTTCAAGGAATTTGGTCCTCCAAATTAGAACCAAGTTACTCTTCAAAAAGTTGGGGGTACTTCTCCCGTATCAAGTTCTCCAATTCCCACGTGGCCTCTTCCACCGTGTGGTGTTGCCAAAGCACTTTCACCAAGGGAATTGTCTTATTCCGCAACACTTTCTCTTTCCTGTCCAATATCCGTACCGGCTTCTCAACATACGTCATACTCTCATGGAGCTCCAATGGCTCATATTTTATCACGTGTGCCGGGTCCGGGTGATACTTCCGAAGCATCGAGACGTGGAAGACGTTGTGGACATTCGCCAAGTCCGGTGGCAATGCCAACCTATACGCCTTATCTCCCACTCTCTCCAAAATCTCGAAGGGTCCGATATATCTAGGGCTCAGCTTGCCCTTCTTACCGAATCTCATAATACCCTTCGATGGTGATACCCTCAGAAATACCGACTCACCCTCATCAAACTCCAGTGGTCTTCGTCTCTTGTCAGCATAACTCTTTTGCCTGCTCTGAGCTGTCCGTAATCTCTCACATATCAACTGGACGTCCTCAGATGCCTGCTGCACTAAGTCCGGAGCAAAAATTTGTCTTCACCAACCTCTTCCCATCCAATAGGGGAACGGCATCTACGCCCGTATAATGCCTCATAGGGTGCCATCCCGATACTAGCATGATAGCTATTATTATACGCGAACTCGGCTAACTGCAGGTGGTCATCCCAGGAGCCTCTATAATCCAGCACACATGCTCTCAACATATCCTCGAGGGTCTGTATAGTCCTCTCTGACTGCCCATCTGTCTGAGGATGAAAAGCGGTGCTAAAACTCAGTCGGGTCCCCAGCGCTTCCTGAAAGTGTTCCCAGAAATGGGAAGTGAAGCGGGCATCCCTATCAGAAACAACGCTCACTGGTACACCATGTAGCCGTACTATCTCTCGAATATACAGGTTCGCCAACTGACTCAGTGTATCGGTAGCTCTCATAGCCAAGAAATGGGTGGACTTAGTCAATCGGTCAACAATAACCCATATGGCATCATGACCTCTACGGGTCCTCGGCAACCCCATCACAAAATCCATGGTGACATGCTCCCATTTCCAAGTCGGTATCGGTAGAGGCTGCAATAATCCTGTAGGCTTCTGATGCTCTACCTTCACTTGCTGACAAACGAGACACTTAGCAACATATTCCGCAATGTCTCTTTTCATTTCGGACCACCAATAAACCTTCCGAAGGTTTTGATACATCTTGGTACTTCCCGGATGTATCGTATACTTCGATGAGTGAGCCTCTGATAAAATCGTTCTCCTGATCTCAGGATCCTTGGGAACGCATACTCTGCCTCTGAACCTCAATAAGCCATCAGCACTCTGCTCAAAATCAATACCCACACCTGTCTGTATCTGCCTCAGCCAATCGATACACCGTCGATCGCTCTGCTGGGCTTGCCGAATACGGCCAATCAACTCTGGCTCTAGTCTCAAACTAGCCATGATCTCAAGTCTCTCAGATCCAGGTGGGTTTACATCCAAACTGAGGTTCGCAAAGTGTTCTAACATTTCATGTTCCCGTACCATCATATAAGACACCAACCCAAGGTTCTTTCTACTCAAAGCATCGGCAACTACATTTGCCTTACCTGGGTGGTACATGATTTCACAATCATAGTCTTTCAGGAGTTCGAGCCATCTCCTCTGTCACATATTCAGCTCTTTCTGCGAGAACAGGTATTTAAGGCTCTTATGGTCTGTGAACACCTGAAATTTCTCACCATAGAGATAATGGCGCCATACTTTCAAAGCAAATACTACAGCCGCCAACTCCAAATCATGTGTCGGGTAGTTCCTCTCATGATCTTTCAACTGTCTAGATCCATAGGCAACTACCTTCCCATCCTGCATAAGCACACAGCCCAGTCCCTGGTGTGATGCATCCGTATACACCGAGAATCCTCCTGAGCTGGTAGGAATGGTGAGAACTGGAGCAGTCGTCAATCGACACTTAAGCTCCTCAAAACTCCTCTCACATGCCTCATCCCATGTAAACTTAACATCTTTACGCGTGAGGCGTGTCAACGGAGCAGCTAGTCTGGAGAAACCCTCTACAAATCTCCGATAATATCCTGCCAATCCCAGGAAACTCCTGATCTCAGTTACTGTCTTGGGCTGTTCCCACTGCACAACTGCCTCTATCTTGGATGGATCCACTGATACCCCATCCTTTGACACAACATGCCTCAGAAATGAGATCTGTTCCAACCAAAAGTTACACTTGCTGAGTTTGGCATACAATTCTCTCTCTCGGAGGGTCTGCAGAACTATCCTCAAGTGCTCCTCATGATCTTCCCTGGACTTGGAATACACCAAAATGTCATCTATGAAAACAATCACAAACTTGTCCAGGTATGGCTTGAATATATCATTCATCAATTCCATAAATGCTGCGGGAGCATTCGTCAATCCGAATGGCATCACCAAAAACTCGTATTGACCATAACGGGTACGAAATGCTGTCTTGGGTACATCTCCACTCCTGATCCTCAACTGATGGTACCCTGACCGTAGATCTATCTTAGAAAATACTTCGGCTCCCTGGAGCTGATCCAACAAATCATCGATTCTTGGAAGGGGGTACTTGTTCTTAATGGTGGCCTTATTCAACAACCGGTAATCTATACACAGTCGGAGGCTTCCATCCTTCTTCCTTACAAATAGAATCGGTGCTCCCCAAGGTGAGACACTCGGTCTAATAAACCCCTTCTCCAACAACTCTTGCAGTTGTTTCTTCAGCTCTTCCAACTCTATCGGAGCCATTCTATAGGGTGGTTTCGATATCGGCTCTGTACCAGGCACTAACTCAATGCAAAATTCCATTTCCCTTTCAGGTGGTAGTCCTGGTAATTCATCCGGAAAGACATCAGGGTAGTCCGTAATTACGGGTATGTCCTTCAATTCCGGGTGTGCCTCATCTATATCGACCACATAGGCAATGAACCCTTCACAATATCCTCTCCATCGTTAGTAACATAAACCATCACTCCACATTCAACATTTATCAAAATAAATGATTTATCTCTCAAGCAATTATGCATTTAAAATCATACTCCTTTATTTACAACAAACATGCTATTTTCATATCATTTCTTTTCATCAAAGTTTACAATAAGATTGTCTAATCCTGAAAACATCAATGTTTTGGCATGACAATCCATCACAACATGATTGGTAGCCAACCAATCCATTCCCAAAATTACATCAAAATCATTCATATTTAATAAAATCAGATTGGCTATCATTTCCTTCCCCTCTATCTTTAACTTACAATCCCTACATACATGCTCAGTCAATTGACTATCATTCATGGGTGTGGAAATCATCAACATTTCATCCAACAATGTTGGCTTCACATATTTCAACAATTTATGTGCAAAGGAAGGTGATATGAAAGAATGCGTGGCACCAGGATCAAATAATACCAATGCTTCTAAATCAAAGATTCGGATGGTACCTTTAATCACATCCGTCGATGCGTCTGCAGTGTCTTGGTCTAGTGCATGCACCCTTCCTCTGCTCACACCCGCAGCCTGTTTCCCTTTCTCTTCAGCTGTAGCCCTCCTCCTCGGGGCTGCTGTCTCAACTGGAGCTCCCTCGGGCTCCTTGCCCTTCTGTGGGGCAACCTCAATCATCTCAGTGCAGTACCTCGATATATGCCCTGGCCTCCCACACCTAAAACACGAAACAGGGGGCGCCTGACATGGCCTAGTCCCATGGTATCTCCCACATCTCCTACACTGATCCGTGGTAGGTCGTGGTCCTCCAATAGTTATACCCCTCGGCGCTGTCAAGGCTGGGTATACAGGGGGTCTGGCAGCTCTCTCCTGCAGCTCCTCAATCTTAGTCCTCTTCTCGAAAAACCTTTGGCCACCTCTCTTGGCCACTCTTCCAAACCCGGATCTCTTCCGATCTCTGTCCTTCCTGACACTAATCCTTCCAAGCTCGGAGGCATTTCGCTCAAAGTCTTGCTCACATAACTGAGCCTTATGTACAGCCTCCTCATAAGTCACAATGTCGAAAGGAGCTAGCTTAGTCCGGATGGCCAATCTCAATCCATCCATGAACATCTGAATCTTTCGGGTCTCACTACCCATCGTGTCAGGGTCATATCTCCCCAAGGACATAAACTTAGACTCATACTCATCCACAGTACGGTTCCCCTGAACCAAGTTCATAAATTCCATCCGCAGTTTCCTCTGTGCTGTAGCTGGGATGTACTGTCTCCTGAAGGCCTCTAGAAATATCTCCCACGAAATCTCAGAGTGTCTGGCCCTCAAAATAGTCTCGGTGGACCTCCACCAATGCTCGGCCTCGCCTTTCAACATAAATACGGCAAAGGCTACCTTTTCAGCTGAAGTGCATCGGAAAAACCTATATAGTTTCTCCATCTCATACACCCAATCCTCCGTAATCACTGGGTCCTTCACCCCTCTAAACACTGGGGGTTTCAGCGCTTGAAACTCTCGCAACCTGCTCAAGTCGCAGTCATAACCCACATCGCTACCGCTCTGCTGTGGAGCGATAGGAGAATCTGTATCCTGGGCTGGAGGTGGTGTAACTGTAACTGTCTCAGCAGTCTGAGGTCTCTCCGCCTCTACAGCTGCCTGTTCCGTAGTAGGCTGTGCTGCGGGACCTCGTCTGTCACCGGCGCCCAAGGCCTGCGTGACTATCTCCACCAGACTCTCAATACTTCGCTCTAATCTAGCGAAGCGAGCCTCAGTATCACCTGCTCTCTCAGCAGGGTTCTGTGGAGCCTGCTCAGTCTGTGGCTCCGCACGGCTCTCAGGCCTACCTCTACAGCCTCTAGCACGTGCTCTCGCCCCTCTACCTTTGCGTGTAACTGGCATAGTGCCTAACTCCCTGTATTATAATAATTCATTAAGCTCAATCCATCACAGTATACACAGTTATATCTAAACAAAAGCACAGTACTATGGGGATGTACTTTCCTACATTTTATTAATGACTCACATCAGGCCAACACAGCTCTGATACCAATCTCTGTCACGACCCAATTCCATTCTCTTTAACCAAAATCACTGAAAATTTTTCGCGTTTTACTGTTACCTTACCCGGTCGTGAACTAAACTCACCACACACTGTTGGGCTGTGAGTCAATAATAACACCACATCTCATTCATTCTCAATTAATTAAAACGATGTCATACATGTGCATTTAATCGTGTACTTATACGAATACATGTTTTACTGACATCTACATCCCCCATAAGTACAACTCAAAAGAATACTGTGCTTTTACATTGTTTAGATACAAAAAGAATCACTGTGCATATACCTCTTAGCGATGGAGATGCAGCGGAGTCCCAAATAATACGCCTTAGTCCTCACTGGGCTACTATGCACGCTCTGTAGGGGGGAAATAGAGTGGGATGAGAAACCACACGCTCAGTAAGGCAATAATGCAAGCATGGTAGATGACTGCTCTATCTACATGCTGATAGTGTTATGCATAAATCATTTATAGTAGGAGCATGAGGAATAAAACTATGCCATATGAGTATACATATATATCATGTATCAAAGTCATGTAACATTGGCATATAAAACATGGTAAGACATCATGTATAAATCATCTCATGCTCAATCTCATTTAAATTCATAAAAAGGGCAATTCATTAAGAAACCTCCTTTTTAAACCCACGTCATAAATCTCTTCCTCATCACATACAATCACATCACATCAATTCACAATCACAACCACGTTTTCATTTCACAATATAAATCCACGAGGCTCGACCCCTCCTTCGGGTCTACCTTAAACAATCACAATCACACTTAGAGATTTAAAATCATGTGGTAGTACGTAAATCAAGCAAGGAGACAGGTTACTATATCTCAAGTGACTACATTGGCCAATCGTCACATATCATCCCAGACCACACGGATTCCGGTGTGCGGGGTATCATGCTGGCATGAAGGTGGGTTAGTTCTCCGCCAGACTTTCTCAATCAAGTAACCACCACGCGGTACATCGTACTCCATGTGATATACACGGTACATCGTACTCCGCGGACCCATAACATGGTTGGGGGTGCCTGCCATAGGTCTTATCTACCCCATGTCAAGTGTAACCTTTATAGTCTCAAGAGCGCGTGGGAGTAACCTCAATACCAGGTCCTAGCCCCTCATGGCCTTGCTCGCCCCCGTTGGGTTCCCTGATCCAGGTCCTAGCCCCTCACCCTCACCCCACCTAAGAGGTCTGTCAGGCCTGTTGGGTTCCCTGGATGGATTAAGTCAGGTCCTAGCCCCTCACCCTCACCTCACCTAAGAGGTCTGTCAGGCCTGTTGGGTTCCCTGAGTTAATCCGTATCTCTCACCACGGCCTCATACATACCACAGTGTGAAAACCAGCGCGAGCTACGCTCTAGCGCGAATTCATGCATCAAAACCATTCACTTCGTACTAGCAACGCTCTAGTACGGCATTTATGCATAAAAATATGAAGAAACCATGTACGAGCATAGCTCCAGTACGGTTATATGCATAAGAAAAACCACTCAAATCCACGTACGAGCGTAAGCTCCAGTACGGTTTATAACATCATCACAATTCAAATTCAAAGTGCGAGCTAAGCTCAAGCACGTTTCACGCAAGTGAAAACATAGAAATCTCGCGCGAGCGAGGCTCTAACGCGAATTATATCACATACACGCGATAGGCGGCTCACATGAATTCAAAACATCTCATAATATGCTTAGTGCCTCATATGGGCTATTTCACAACATCATTCAAGTACTAGCCAGCCTATCCTTTTATTTGCTCAAATCAAAGCATTGTGTTTTGTAAAAGCATTCAAAACACATGATTTATGCAATTATTAGCCTTACTATCCCATTTTCATAACATCCACTTCAAAACCAAAACCACGCATATATCCATCATCTTTCACAAATACCATCAACATTTATTTGAGCAATTCATGCATTTCATACAACACCCAATTTTCACCCAGTTCAAAATACGAGCAGCTATCTCTATATACTCACAAAATTCCCTTACCTGGAATTGCGATGCGTGATTCCACTTCCTTAAGCTGCTTACTCGTACGATTCGGTTCGCCTTCAACGAACTCTTCGGGACTGCACAAAATCGTATCCCGCATTATATTCGACCCATATATTGCAACCCTTGCGCTTGCTATAGTCACTTTAATCTATAGCCTCTATTAAAGCTTATTTGGCCTTGTTTCATTACTTTATCCATAACTCGAGTCTATGAATCTTCTTAGGCCTATTATCTTATTCAAAAATCGATATCAAATCGATATTAAGCTCATAGTGTTCATGCTTCATGAATTCCCTCACTATGGCATTTATCAAGCATATTCATACCCATTTCTACAATTCCTCCAAACTCACAATGTAATCTCATTTAACCATTTAAAATCGTAAACATTACCCCAATGACAACTTTAGCATGCCATAAACCATAAGTTCATTCAATCCCACATATCCTCACATTATACCCATTCTAGGTTTCTAGGTCACACCAACTTCACAACATTCCTAAGTAGTTTATCCATCAATACTCCTATCAATCAACTCCAAAATCAATTTAAATAGCTAATACATTTGGATTGGAGGGTTAGAATCTTACCAATGTGATTTCGCTCCTTGCTCCAATTGGTAATGCCCTTAACTCCTTCAACTCCAAGAATGGGAAGATGCCCTCTCACTATGTTGTTCTTCTCTTTGATAAGAACAACTTTGCCTCTAATGATCTCTCTCCAAATCTCGCTGAAAATGGCTGATTTTAGAGAGGGAAAGTTAGGTTTTTGGGTTGAAATGGTAAGGTTTGGTGTTTTTCCGAGATTTCCAGATTTTCAGCTCTCCTTATATAGAAATGACTTGAGGAGATCGATCTGGTCCAAGAGGAGATCGATCTGGTCCCTTAAAATTCCTCTTTTTCACGACATTTTTAAGCCTGAGATCGATCTGTCGAGCAATGAGATCGATCTGTTAAAGCATGAGATCGATCTGTCGAAGCAATCAGATCGATCTGGTCCCAAACAGAGAGCTAAGGAGATCGATCTGGGTGCTTGGGGATCGATCTTTCCACTACAGAATGCTTGAGAGATCGATCTGGCTCCATTGGAGATCGATCTGCTCAATTCTTTCGCCCAAATAAGAGCATTCTGGCTCTCCCAGATCGATCTCTCATCCTAGGAGATCGATCTGGACCTCATGTTTTCCAGATTTCCTGCAGTTTCATTGCTGCAACTCATACCAACACACCCTCAATCTATTGCCATGGCCATTTCCTCATCCATCCACCTTTATAACTTGAAAATGGCATCCATTCATACCTTATGCACATTGAAACTTGTGTGCATTCATTGTATATTCAAAGGTATGCAACATAAAAACCAAATGGAAGCATAACTCTATTCCATTTTACCACACTACTCATCTTGAGTCTCAATCACATCCATCACTTGGTAGAACACATTTCTCCGTATTCATACTCAATGAAACTTGTATGTACGTTACAATTTATATTACACATACATACATTGAATCCATGGACTTACATCAATCATATTTTACATTACAAGTCCAATCATATTATTTGATCCAATTACACACATTACCCTTATACCTATACGGGGTCTTACAGTAAGATCCTTAAGCACTACATTCTTAAGCCCGAGGAGGCGGAGAGGATCTGTTAGGCAGAGAGGCTCTGTTCGGTGGGGAGGCTCTCTTACGAAAGGATCCTTAAGCCAACATCCTTAAGCCCTGGAAGGGTGGGGAGGCTCTCCTACATGGGTATGGAAAGTTCTTATTATAGGGTAGATAAGACCTACGATTAGCACTCCTAACCATGATATGAGTCCACGGAGTACGATGTACCGTGTATACCACATGGAGTACGATGTACCGCATGGTGATTTTGTGATGAGAAAGTCTGATGAGGGATAACCCACCTTCGTGTCAGCACGATACCCTGCACACCTGGATGCGTGTGGTTTGGGATGATTTATGATGTAGTAGGCCCACATAGTCACTTGGGATATAGTGACCTGATTTTTATACATATGTGTGAATGCGATTGCCCAAGGTAGACCCGAGGGAGGGGTCAAGCCTTATGGGATTTGATTTGTGAAACGGTATTGATGTTTATGATTGAGAAAATGAGTTGTGATGGGATGATATGTATTGAGAAAGAGTTGTAATTTCAAAAAAGATGTTTCTTAAATGAATTAGCCTTTTATACGGGATTTGACTATTGATGAGCATGAGATGTTTGTACATGATGATTTTACCATGTTTTGTATGCCAATTTTCATGATTTATATACATGATATGTATACTCATATGACATAGTTTTATTCCTCATGCTCCTATTATAATGATTTATGCATAACACTATCAGCATGTAGATAGAGTAGTTATCTACCACGCTTGCATTATTGCCTTACTAAGCGTGTGGTTGCTCATCCCTCTTTATTTTCCTCCTCCTACAGAGCATGCATAGTAGCCTAGCGAGGACTGAGGCATTTTATTTTGGACATCTTCTGCTTCCATCGCTAAAAGGTATATACACATGATTCTTTTTATATCTAAACAAATGTAAAAGCACAGTAGTCTTTTGAGTTGTAATTGTGGGAGATGTAGATGTCAGCAAATCATATTTTGTATAAATGAATGATTGACTCTCAAATGTATGACATCACTTTTATTAACTGAGAATGGATATTGCGAGTGGATTATTATTGACTCACAGCCCAACAGTGTAGTGGTAAGTTTGTTCACGATTGAGTGGGGAAAGGAATAAATGTGAAAAATTTATAGTGCTTTTCGATTAAAAAGAATGAAATGGGTCGTGACAGAGATTAGTATCAGAGCTGTGTTGGCCTGATGTGAGTCAGTAATAAAACGTAGGAAAAGTTACATCCCCATAGTATTGTGCTTTTCTTTAGATATAACAGTGTATATCGTGATGGATTGAGTTTGATAAATGATTTTAATACAGGAAGTTAGGTGTTATGCCAATTACGCGCCAAGGTAGAGGGGCGAGAGCACGTGCTAGAGGCCGCAGAGGTAGGCCTGAGAGCCGTACTGTGCCACAAACTGATCCGGCTCCATAAAACCCTGCTGAGAGATCAGGGGATACTGAGGCTCCCTTCGCTAGGATAGAGCGGAGTATTGAGAACCTGGAGGAGATAGTCACGCAAGCATTGGGTGCCGATGATAGACGAGATCCCGTAGCACAACCTACGACTGGACAGGCAACTGCAGAAGTGGAGAGACCTCAGACTGCAGAGACTGCTACAGTTACACAACCTCTAGCCTAGGATATAGCTTCTCCTATCGCTCCACAGCAGAACGGTAGTGATTTGGGTTATGACTGCGACTTGAGTAGGTTGTGAGAGTTTCAAGCACTGAAACCCCCCGTGTTCAGAGGGGTGAAAGACCCGATTATCACAAAAGACTAGGTGTATGAGATGGAGAAACTGTATAGGTTTTTTTGATGTACTTCAACTGAGAAGGTTGCTTTTGCCGTGTTTATACTGAAAGGCAAGGCAGAACACTGATGGAGATCCATCGAAGCTATTTTGAGGGCTAGACACCCCGAGATCTCATGAGAAATATTTTTGGAGGCCTTCAAGAGATAGTACATCCCAGCCATCGCATAGAGGAAATTACGGATGGAATTTAAGAATCTGATTCAAGGGAACCGAACTGTGGACGAGTATGAGTCCAAGTTTATGTCATTGGGGAGATATGACTCAGACACAATGGGTAGTGAGACCTGAAAGATTCAGAAGTTCGTTAATGGGCTGAGATTGGCCATTCGAACTAAGCTAGCCCCATTTGATATTTAGATTTATGAGGAGGCGGTACATAAGGCTCAGCTATGCAAGCAAGATTTTGAGCGGAATCCCTTTGAGCTTAGAAGGATTAGTGTCAGAAAGGACAGAGACTGGAAGAGATCCGGGTTTGATAGAGTGGCCAATAGAGGAGGCCAAAGGTTTTTTGAGAAGAGACTTAGGATTGAGGAGGTACAGAGAGAGCTACTAGACCTCCCATATACCCGGCTTTAATTGCACCGAGGGGTATAGTTATTGGAGGACCACGGCCTACTCCTCAGAGGTGAAAGAGATGTGATAGATTTCATGGGACTAGGCCCTATCTGATGACCCTTATGGTACGTTTCGGATACAAGAAACTAAGGCATATAGCTAAGTATTATCCTGAGAAGATGGAGATTCCACAAAGAGCTCCAGTTGAGACGGCTGCCCCGAGGAGGAGGGCCACAGTTGTGGAAAAATGGGAAGCAAGTAGCGGGTGTGAGCAGAGGAAGAGTACATGCACTGGATCAGGACACCGCAGATGCTTCGACAGATGTGATTAAAGGTACTATCCTAATCTTTGATTTAGAAGCATTGCTATTATTTGATCCTGGTGCCATGCATTCCTTCATATCACCTTCCTTTGCACATAAATTATTGAAGCATGTGAAACTAACATTGCTGGATAAAATGTTGATGATTTCCACACCCATGAATGAATGATAGTCAATTGACTGAGTATGTATGTAGGGATTGTAAGTTGATGATAGAGGGAAAGGAAATGACAATTGATTTAATTCTATTGAATATGAATGATTTTGATGTAATATTAGGAATGGTTTGGATGGCTACCAATCATGTTGTTATGGACTGTCATGCTAAGAATTTGATGTTTCCAGAGATAGGAAACCATGTTGTAAGATTTATGAAATAAAATGAAATCACATGATTATGATGAATGAAATGAGTATGATTTAATTTTAATGCTTAAGAGATGAATGTATTGTTTATTTGGAATATGGACGTGATGACTTGTGATACTAACAGTGGAAAGAATGATGTGAAGGGTTCATTGCCTACGTGGTCGATATAGATGAGGCACACCTGGAATTGAGGGACATACCTGTAATTATGGATTTTTCTGATGTCTTTTCGGATGAATTACCAGGACTATCACCTGAAAGGGAAATGGAATTTTGCATAGAGTTAGTGCCTGGTACAGAGCCGATATCAAAACCACCCTATAAAATGGCTCCGATAGAATTGGAAAAGCTAAAGAAGCAGTTGCAAGAGTTGCTGGAGAAGGGGTTCATCAGGCCGAGTGTCTCACCTTAGGGAGCACTGTACTCTTTTTGTAAGGAAGAGAGATAGAAGCCTCCGACTGTATATAGATTACCGATTGTTGAATAAGGCCACCATTAAGAACAAATACCCCCTTCCAAGAATCGATGATTTGTTGGATCAGCTCTAGGGAGCCCAAGTATTTTCTATGATAGATCTGCGGTCAGGGTATCATCAGTTGAGGATCAGGAGCGGAGATATACCCAAGACAGCATTTCGTACCCATTATGGACACTATGAGTTTTTGGTGATGCCATTCGAATTGACGAATGCCTCCGTAGCATTTATGGTACTAATGAATGATATGTTTAAGCCATACTTAGACAAGTTTGTAATTGTGTTCATTGATGACATACTAGTTTATTCCAAGTCCAGGGAAGAGCATGAGGATCACTTGAGAGTAGTTTTGTAAACCCTCCAAGAGAAAGAGTTGTATGCCAAACTCAGTAAGTGTAACTTTTGGTTAGAACAGATCTCATTTTTGGGGCATGTTGTGTCAAAGGATGGGGTATTGGTGGATCCATCTAAGATAGAGGTAGTTGTATAGTGGGAACAGCCTAAGACAATTATTGAGATCAGAAGTTTTATGGGATTGGCAAGTATTATCAGAGATTTGTTGAGGGTTTCTCTAGACTAGCTGCTCCGTTGACATGCCTCACACGTAACGATATTATGTTTGTATGGGATGAGGCATGTGAGAGGAGTTTTGAGAAGCTCAAGCGTCGATTGACCACTGCTCTAGTTCTCACCATTCCTACCAGCTCAAGAGGATTCTCGGTGTATATGGATGCATCACACCAGGGACTGGGCAGTGTGCTTATGCAAGATGGGAAGGTAGTTGCCTATGGATCTAGACAGTTGAAAGATCATGAGAGGAACTAACACATGATTTAGAGTTGGCAACCGTGGTGTTTTCTTTGAAAATATGGCGCCATTATATCTATGGTGAGAAATTTCAAGTGTTCACAGATCATAAGAGCCTTAAGTACCTGTTCTCGCAGAAAGAACTGAATATGGACAGAGGAGATGGCTCAAACTCCTGAAGGACTATGATTGTGAAATCATGTACCACTCGGGTAAGGCAAATGTAGTTGTCGATGCTTTGAGTAGAAAGAACCTTAGGTTGGTGTCTTATATGATGGTACGGGAGCATGAATTGTTGGAACACTTTGCGAACCTCAATTTGGATGTAACCCCACCTAGATCGGAGAGATTGGAAATCATGGCTAGTATGAGATTAAAGCCAGAGCTGATTGGCCGTATTCGACAGGCTCAACAGAGCAATTGATGGTGCATTGATTGGCTGAGGCAGATACAGACAGGTGTGGGTATTGATTTTGAGCTAAGTACTAATGGGTTATTGAGGTTCAAAGGCAGAGTATGTGTTCCCGAGGATCCTGAGATCGGGAGGCTGATTTTATCAGAGGCTCACTCATCAAAGTATACGATACATTTGGGGAGTACAAAAAATTTATTGGTGGTCTGGAATGAAAAGAGACATTGCTGAATATGTCGCAAAGTGTCTTGTTTGTTAGCAAGTGAAGGTAGAGCATCAGAAGCCTGCAGGATTATTGCAGCCTATACCGATACCGACTTGAAGTGGGAGCATGTCACCATGGATTTTGTGATGGGATTGTCGATGACCTGCAAAGGTCAAGATGCCATATGGGTTATTATGGACCGGTTGACTAAGTCCGCCCATTTCTTAGCTATGAGAGCTACCAATACACTGAGTCAGTTGGTGAACCTATATATTCGAGATATAGTATGGCTACATAGTGTTCAAATGAGCGTTGTTTCTGATAGGGATGCCCGCTTCACTTCCCATTTTTGGGAACATTTTCAGGAAGCGCTGGGTACCCGACTGAGTTTTAGCACCGCTTTTCATCCTCAGACAGATGGGCAGTCAGAGAGGACTATATAGACCCTGGAGGATATGTTGAGAGCGTGTGTGCTGGATTTTGGAGGCTCCTAGGATGATCACCTGTAGTTAGCTGAGTTTGCCTATAATAATAGCTATCATGCAAGTATCAAGATGGCACCCTATGAGGCACTATATGGACGCAGATGTCGATCCCCCATTGGATGGGAAGAGATTGGTGACAGGTAAATTGTTGCTCTGAATTTAGTGCAGCAGGCATCTGAGGACGTCCAACTGATATGTGAGAGATTACGGACAGCTCAGAGCTGAAAAAAGAGTTATGCTGACAAGAGATGAAAACCACTAGAGTTTGATGTGGGTGAGTCGATATTTCTGAGGGTTTCACCTTTGAAGGGCATTATGAGGTTTGGTAAGAAGGGTAAACTGAGCCCTAGATATATCGGTCCCTTCGAGATTTTGGAGAGAGTGAGAGATAAGGCGTATAGGTTGGTGCTGCCACTAAACCTGGCAAATGTTCATAACGTCTTCCACGTCTTTATGCTTCGGAAGTATCACCTGGACCCGACACATGTGTAAGATATGAGCCATTGGAGTTCAATGAGAGTATGATATATGTTGAGAAGCCGATTCAGATACTGAACAGAAAAGAGAAAGTGTTACGGAATAAGACAATTCCCTTGGTAAAGTTCTTTGGCAACATCGCACTGTGGAAGAAGCCACATGGGAATTGGAGAATTTGATACGGGAGAAGTACCCCCAACTTTTTGAAGAGTAACTTGGTTCTAATTTGGAGGACCAAATTCCTTGAAGGAGGGGAGGAATGTAAGACCTGTATTTTTAGATGTAAACCTTATGGATTCATAAGTGTGGTAATGTACTTGTAATGTGAAGTACAATTGATGTAAAGTCTATAGATGTAATGTACATACGTGTAATATGAGTTTTTGATGTACATACAAGTTTCATTGTGTATGAATATGAAGAAATGGACTTTTATAAGTGATGAATGTGATTGGAACTCAAAATGAGTAGTGTGGTGAAATGGAATGAAGTTGAACTTCCATTTAGCTTGGTATGGTATACCTTTGGCTATACAAAGAATACACACAAGTTCTAATGTGTATAAGGTATGAATGGATGCCATTTTCAACTCTTAAAGGTGGTTGGATGAGAAATTGACTATGGCAGCAAATTAAGAATGTTTGGGTGTGAGTTGTTGCAGAAAAATTACAGAAAATCTGAAAAATATGAAGGCCAGATCGATCTCAAAGGATGAGAGATCGATCTGGAAGAGCCAGAATGCTCTTATTTGAGCAATGGAATAGAGCAGATTTATCTCTAATGGGGCCAGATCGATCTCCTAAATATTCTGTAATGAAAAGATCGATCCTTAAGCATACGATCGATCTCCTTAGCTCTATGTTTGGAGCAAATCGATCTCAAGCTTCGACAGATCGATCTCATGCTTAAAATGCCATGAAAAAGAGGGAATTAAGGGGACCAAATCGATCTCCTCCTAGTGTAGATCGATCTCCTCAAGCTATTTCTATAAAAGGAGCGCTGAAATCTGAAATTTTCGGGAAAAAAACATCACCCTTCCATTTTTCACCCAAAACCTAAGTTTATCTCTCTAAAATCTATCCATTTCCAGTAAGAATTAAGGAGAGGCTATTAGTGTAAGACCCACTTTTTATTACTTGTTTATGCATTTCTTTATGATTCATGTGATGTACACTTCCACATATTAATTGAATCATAAGAAGAGCTTTGACTGAATTAAATTTACAAATAGAATAAAAACGAAATATCGGTGAATGTATGCAGTAGCCAAATACGGGCCGAGATGGCCATAGGTCAAATGAAAGGGATCGAAATTAAGTTGACGAAAAATACGAATTTAAAATAAGAAAAGATAGTGGGTGTATGAAGGAAAGTCGGGTTAAATCGCGATTTCACGATTCTGCTTCTTTTTCCTTTGTTTTTATTATTTTAATCATTAAAATACTTATTTTTACTAAAATATCTAATAAACTATATATTTTATTATATAATTAATTTATTCAATTTGTTTAATTTATTTTTCCCTTTTTTCGATATATTTTCTTCGTATTATTTTTCAGAATATTGTCCCAAGTGAATTTTCGGTAAATCTTAATAATTTTGGATCTTGATCAATTGGACTCAAAATTCAATACTTTCCTCGTTATTGATCAAGATTTCTCAATTCCATATTTTAATGAAATTTTCTTATCAAATTTATACCGAATTTTGGTCTTTTGACCGTTTTACCCTTCTACACGTTTGGGACCAATTTAGACTGACTTTCCTTCTTGGACCCATTATAATTTCTCCTTTAAAATTCATATCTCTATTCGGATAATTCAAATCTCATAAATTTAATTTTAAATTCCTTAACTATTCATTTTCGAATTTTATGTACGTTCGACTACTTCATTCAATTTATATGATCAAAATCATCCGTCTTATGATTCCATTAACATATAACAATATCCATACAATATGTGAATCATAAGGAAATATGATAAAAATCAGGTCTTACATAATCTCCCCCACTTAAGAAATTTGGTCCTCTAAATTAGAACCAATTTAGTTTGTAAACCACTCCGAATATTTCACACATATCATACTCTTACTCTCCAGCTCCTATTTAAATTCCTCCAAAGTGTAATACTGCCGAAGGACTTTAATTAGGGAGATCATCTTAAACCTCAACACCTTCTCCTTCCTGTTTAATACCTGAATCTCATTATACCTTTAGAAAGAGAAACTTCCAAACACACTGATTCACACTCGATGAATCCTCACGATCCCCATCTCTTGTTAGCATACTTTTCTATCTGTTCTGAGGTGTTCTCATTCTCTCACAATCAGCTGAACACCCTCAAAGGCTTATTATACTAGATCGAGAGCAATTTTCTACCAGTCATCCACTTCTTTCTATCCATTCGAAAAAGCAACCCTTACGGCCAAACAATGCTTCACACAATGTCATATCGATACTCTAGTGATAACTATCGCTATAGGTAATTTAGCTAATAACAAATGATCATTCTAGGAGCTTCTAACATCAATTACACACGTTCTCATCATATCCTCCAGAACCCAAACAGTCTTCTCTGACTGACCATTTGTTTGAGGATGAAACTCTGTGCTCACACTCAACTAGGTTCCTATGGCTTCCTAAAACATGTTTCCAGAAGTGGGAAGTGAAGTGGGAATCCCTATCTGATACAATACTCCCAGGAATGCTACCTATTGTTCCACAATCTTCTTACTTATATAAATCTGCTCACGCACTCAGAGTATTTATGGCTTTCATAACCAGAAAGTGGGTAGACTCAATCAATCTATCGACCATCACTCAATAGCCTCATGATTCCTACGGTCCTCTGTAACCTGTCACACAATCCATGATAACCTACTCCCACTTCCATGTCAGAATTGGTAGAGGTTGCAATAATCATGCAGACTTCTAGTGCTCTACCTTAATCTACTCACATACAAGACATTTCGCCATAACTCTCCGATATCTCTCTCATGCTTGACCACCAATACCATTTTTTGAAAATTCTAATATATTTTATTGCTCAGCGAATGTATTGTATATCCCAATCAGTGAGCTTCTGTCATTAACAATTTCAACAGCCGTGGTCCTTGGGAGCCATTATTCTACCTCCAAACCTCAGTAAGTTATCATCACTCACTGTGAACTCTATCACGGTACCCATCTGAATCTGACTAACACTATCGACGCCCTGCCGATCATCATGCTAAGCCTGTCAAATCTGATCAACCAAATCTGGTTCTAACATCAGGCTAGCTATCACATAATCATTGTCATCATCAGAAGGGATTACATCACTACTGAGGCTCACAAACTGCTTTATAGCTCACGCTCCCTGACCATTACCATCTCGAGGCTCTTTCTGCTCAAAGCATCAGCCACTATATTAGCCATTTCCTGGGTGGTACAATATCTCACAATCATAATCCTTTAGAAGCTTAAACCCTCTTTGTTGTTTCATATTCCTTTCTTTTTATGAAAATAGATACTTGAGACTTTTATGATCAATGCATACCTGAAATTTCTCATCGTAAAAATAGTGGCGCCATACCCTCAGTGCATTACTACGCTACCAACTTTAAATCATGGGTCGGATAGTCCTTTTATGATCCTTGAACTGTCTGGATCCATATGTGACTATCATCTGATTTTGCTTCAAAACACAGCCCATTCTTGGTTTCAAGACATTCATATACCCTGAGAAACCTCTTACTCTGTTGGGTATGGTGATAATAAATGTGGTGGTCAGTTCATACTTCAATACACCGAACTCTTGTCACGTCTATCATCCCATTCAAATATAACTTTTTTCTAAGTTAAACGTGTCAATAAAGTAGTCCATTTCGAGAACTCTCAACAAATCATCTGTAAAAACAATTTCCAATTGTTGCTTATGATTTTCCCTGGACTTTAAATACACCCAAAATATCATCTAAGGATGATAACAAATCGGTCCAGGTAAAGTTTAAATACCTCATTCATCAATGCCCTAACGAGTACAAAGAATTATCTTGGGCACATCCATATTCCAAATTCTCAACGGATAAAACCCAGACTTCCAATCAATCTAAAAAAATGTACACTCTTCACAGCTAACCCAATGGATCATCAATAGTAGAACGAAATACTTATTCTTACGCTGATCCTATTCGATTCGATAAATCAAGTCTAGTTCTCAACTTTTAAGCTCACTACCACAGAACAAATGTTAGTATGAGAAACGAACCTCATCGTAGTTGAGTTCCACTAAATATTTCAATCACTCATATCCTTGACCTATGTACGCATAAACGTATAATGTCATTTCGAAATCGCTTATGTTCAAGATACTAACCCGCGTCATTTCCTTTTTCTTATATTAACGGCTTTTATAAAATTTTAATTTTTAAACCTTCATGATTAATCGAATTCTATATTTCTTTATCATACAAGTAAAGGTACCCTCATTTTAAATGTATATATTACGACTGTCGATTTCAATTTATAGGTTATGTTTACTTTTAGATGCTGTCAAGTCTTCAGGCAGGGAGGTATTTTGAAATACCTTTATTAACCCTCAAACTTGACCACATGAACTGGTCGTGGATATATCCCCCCTTATCCTTGGTCGCAATTCATATTCACTACATATCGCTTAATCCAAATTACTTCACATATCAGAGATATTCTTACCTTGCATATGCCTCTCATTCCAATATATCTTGTATTCAGGATCTATCACATCTCAAAACTTATCTCATTTCGTATATCAACTATAACAAAACTCTTTCATTACTTGTTAAAACTTACTGTACACTTTTCTAGGGTGAAACATCGCTATCTTAGAATAGCAATTTCAATAACATAGTTTGCAGCCAATCAATTTATTCCCCATATTACATCAAAACACTCATATTTCATAGAATGAGACTAGTCCGTATGTTCCTTTCCCCCACTTTCACTTACAATTTATTCATAATTATTCCTTTAGTTAACCCTCCTTCATTGGGGTGCTAACTATCAGCATTGTGCCCAAAGGTGTAGGCATTCACGTCTTTCACTAACTTATATGCAAATGAGGGCAGTATGAATAAATGCATAGCACCAGGATCAATTAAGATAGTTGCTTTATTATTCACAATCAAGGTGGTACCCTCCACCACATCAAATGAAACATCAATAGTGTCTTGGTCCAAGGCTTACACTTGTCCTCGTCCAACATCTTATTTTCGTGGTACATATCCAACCCTGCTCAGTAGCAAGTCGGGGTCCTCCAATCACAATACCCCTCGTAAGTGTTGAAACTGAATACACTAGGGGTTACTAATCATCTTACCCCATGACTCGATAGCTCTAAATCTCTTACCAAATGGTCTTTTTCCCGCTCTGACTTCTCTATCATCCACTATTCTCTTTCTGTCTCTATTTTCGGCCCTAATTGCCATTCTCAAACTCAGAGGCATGCAATTCCTAATCTTATTCATACTTATCTGTCTTCTGATTGTGACCACACTCCACTAACAATTGGGCTGTGCGTCAATGCCAGTCCCACCATTCATTCACCATATAACTTAATTCCTTATTAAAGGAAAGGTAAACACATGAGTTTTTCACTAATTCTTTCTCATTCATTTACAAGTGTTTACAGTGTCTATACATCCCCGAAAGTTACTTACAAACATGTTACTGTGCTATTCTTATTTAGATACAATATGTACAAGTGTATATACCTCAAGTGATGGGCAGCAACGAATATCAGTAATGCAGTACTCAGTCGCCTCAAAGTCTACTGAAAATGATCTGTGTGAGAAAATGAAAGGGGTGAGCACATCAAGCTCAGTAAGGCAATCCTACGAACAAGTAGGTAACCATACAACCTACATGAACGTGGTGCCATGCATAAACCACCCTTTCTCCACACATTTCAAAATAGATGCTACAATTCATGATGTCATGTAAAACAAGTTCACATATGAATTTCAAAGAGCATGGAAAACTCAACATGCAAATTCATTTAAATCATTTCATTCTTGTTAAAATTTCACAACACAGCTAGGACTCAACCCCTCCCTCGAGTGTTCCTGACTCATATAAAATCATGAAATCAGATGCTTTTCAAAGTAATAATAACAAGTGAGAGTTTCATTCTTATGAAAATCACATCTTAGTCAGGATCCAACCTCTCCCTCGGGTGATCTAGACTCACAAAAAAGTTCACAAAACATGATTCTCAAAAAGTCAAGCTACATGTGAGACTAGGCAATATATATATCTTAGGCAAATAACCAGGACTATGGTCATATCCTCGTGATCCCACTGCTACACGGATCCTGTGTACGGGGTCTCACCACTATTGGGAACCACCCCGGGAGGTGGGTCAGTCCATCCCGTCGGTCCTACCCGATCACTTGCATCCAAAGATGCCATTCGTATTCGAAGAAGCCACTCGCATCCAAAGATGCCACATAATCAATCCCAGCATGGTACAACGTACTCCATAATACTTGCACGGTACAACGTACTTCATGAACCCACATCTCATATCAATAATCATGCCTGTCTTAAAACATACGTGCGAGCATATTTAATCGACGTGACACATAGTCTACCCGAAGCTCCAAGCACGGCTCATCGCATGTCTCATAAAATCAGTACAAGCAATGCTCCAGCACTCTTATAAAATCAAGGAAAATCTCATGCGAGCAAAGCTCCAGCACGCGTTTCATAAAATCTCATAAGATCTAGTGCGAGCTAAGCTCCAGCATTGTCAAAATCATGTAAAACTAGTGCGAGCTAGGCTCCAGCACTTTGTCATAAAAATCAAGTGAAAATTTGGTGCGAGTTAGACTCCAGCACATTGTCACGAAAATCATATGAAAATCTGGTGTGAGTTAGACTCCAACGCCAATGCATGTAAAACTCTAGTATGAGCCCTTACTCCAGCACTAATGCATGCATAACACAGATTAAAACTAGTATGAGCTGAGCTCTAGCACGTCACACTTTCATAAAATCACGTAGGCGGCTCTGTTATCTCAAAACAATTTTTGAAAGAAATCACATTGTTGAAAATATGCAATGCTGTGCATTTTTTATTTAAAAGATAGCCAGCCTACCCATGTACATGTCAAAACACCTCAAAAACAAGTAGAAACCTCTTATTCTTGCTCCTTCCAATTTTTCCTAATTTTGGAAATTTTACCCTTCACAGCAGTATTTTGTTCATTTTCCCATCCTGGCACCAAAATTTTTATTTTAAATCCAGACCCTTCAGACAATTTTAGGAATGTAAATGAGGTCGAGGTTGCGTAAAGTTACCCCTAGCAGTCCTTAAAATTCCCTTACCTGGAATCTCTTCACAAGCTTATCTTTTCTCGACCGTATCAGGTCTCTCAGTCCAATTCGCTCCAAACCTAGTCTACGGAGCTGCATATAACCACGTATTGGGTCAGTTCTAATATACTTATCAATGTTTCACTCTTACTGATTGAATCTAAAGCATTGGGCCTGTTTTACTTTATTGGGCCAATTGCACCTTAATGGGCCTCGACCCCTTTTTAGCTCGTTTCCAAGTTAAATCCCTTCTTTGGGTCTATTGGGCTTCTTCCAAACTCTTTGAAAAGTTCGTATATCATTTACGACAATTAATTCAAAGATCTGAATATAATTTATTTTATGCAAAAATTAATCCAAAATTCGCAAAATAAATTCCAATTGTGTAATAATCATATGTTTATCATAAATGAGCTTTATTTACTATGCGATAGTGCATAAATCGAAGTTCGATCGGCTCACGTACGTGATTTATCGTTGAACTGCACAATTTTATATTTAATTCCTGGTAAATTTTTGATCAAATATAATTTAAATAAATTTCTCGAAAATTAAATCGGTCACTTTTGAACTCTTATCGACTTACTTGAAGTCGATGTATCCCTGAAAATCTTCCCCTTTTTTCTTTTTTATCTTTTTCTTTCTTTTTCTCCATTTTTTCTCTCTTTCTTGGCTGAACCGGTCCGGTCCGTTTCAATGTAGTACTCTTCTTACTGAACCAGTTCGTATCGGTTCAGGCTTCCCCATAGTCGTTCATCTCTTTTTCGATCGGTTCTCGGGCCGTTTCTAGTGCCAATCAGTGCGCCTGGAGCAGGGGAACGTTCGGCTAGGGTTGGCTGGGGTCAATCACCGGTGGAATCGCTGGAATCTTCTTCTCTCCCTCGCAGCTTCCTCTCCTCGATCCACCAAAATCCGGAGTCGGTGCAGCCCGTCGCGACTGCTGGTGGGTTGCGTGGGTGTCTGCTACCTTTTCTGGTGGTTGTCGGGCCTCCTCGGTCACCGGGGGTGGCTCGTCGGTCTCTCTCCTTCATCTCTTCTTCTTTTTCGCATTCTGTTTCCTTTTTCCTTTGCAGAGTCATGATTTCACAATTCTGCTTCTTTTTCCTTTTTTTAATTATTATTTTAATCATTAAAATACTATATTTTTACTAAAATATCTAATAAACTATATATTTTATTATATAATTAATTTATTCAATTTATTTAATTTATTTTTTCCTTTTTTCGGTATATTTTCTTCGTATTATTTTTTGAAATATTGTCCTCAGTGAATTTTCGGTAAATCTTAATAATTTTGGATCTTAATCAATTAGACTCAAAATTCAATATTTTCCTCATTATTGATCAAGATTTCTCAATTCCATATTTTAATGAAATTTTCTTATCGAATTTATATCGAATTTTGGTCTTTTGACCGTTTTACCCTTCTACACATTCGGGACCAATTTAGATCGACTTTCCTTATTGGATCCACTATAATTTCTCCTTTAAAATTCGTATCTCTATCTGGACAATTCAAATCTCATAAATTTAATTTGAAATTCCTTAGCTGTCCGTTTTCAAATTTTACGTACGTTCGACTACTCCATTCAATTTATATGATCAAAATCATCCATCTTATAATTCCATTAACATATAACAATATCCATACAATGTGTGAATCATAAGGAAATACGATAAAAATCAGGTCTTACATTGCCCAAGGTAGACCCGAAGGAGGGGTCGAGCCTTATGGGATTTGATTTGTGAAACAGTATTGATGTTTGTGATTGAGAAAATGATTTGCGATGGGATGATATGTATTGAGAAAGAGTTGTAATTTCAAAAAGGATATTTCTTAAATTAATTGCCCTTTTATAGGGGATTTGACTATTGATGAGCATGAGATGGTTTGTATATGATGATTTTACCATGTCTTATATGCTAATTTCCATGATTTATATATATGATATGTATACTCATATGGCATAGTTTTATTCCTCATGCTCCTATTATAATGATTTATGAATAACACTATCAGCATGTAGATAGAGTAGTTATCTACCATGCTTGCATTATTTCCTTACTGAGCGTGTGGTTGCTCATCCCTCTCTATTTTCCCCCTCCTACAGTGTAAGACCCGAATTTAATTAAAATACGAAAATTAAATAAGAAAAGATGGGGAAAGTATGAAGGAAGTCGGGTTAAATTAATCCCGAACATGTGTAAGGGCAAGATGGTCAAAAGATCGAAGGTCGGTATAATTTCGATAAGGAAAATTCAATTTAAAAATATGAATTTAAGAAATCTTGGTCAATAAAAGTGAAATAAATTTATTTTTGGTTAAATTGATCAAGATATTAATTTATTGGAATTAATCGGGATTAATTGGAATTTTTAGTTCGAAAAAAATAATCCCGAAAATAATCGAAAAATATATCGAAAAGTCACCCGGGACAATATCCCGAAAATACGGAGAAATTATACCCGAAAAAGAGGTTAAAATTTAATAAATAAATTAAATAAAAACTAAAATAATTGAATAAGAATAAAATAATAATTTTAAGAGATATTTTGGGTATTTATAGTATTTTAATGAATAGTAAAATAATTAAAATAAATAAAAATAAAAATAATAAAAATAATAAAAATAAAACAAAAAAAAAAAGAAACGAAACAGAAGACAGAAACGCGAAGGAAACGAAAGCCAAACGGAGCCGAGAAGAACCGAAGAAGACCCGACCACCGTCCGGCGGCCGATGGCCGGGCCAAGGGTCGGAAATGGAAGAGGGGAGGCCGGTGAGCAAAATGGTCCGGCGGTGCAGCCTACCGACGTCGGAGGAAGCCGATCGGAGGAGAAAAAGGCCGCGGGAAAGAAGTGGCCACCGGCGGCGAACGGCGGCGATCCAGGCGAAACCGAGGCCAGATTTTGAAAGCCCAGGCGACGGAGATCATTTCTACACCGGTCTCAGCCGATGAAACGGCGGGAAACGCCGGTGATGGCCAAGAGGGAGAAACGGGTCCGACGGCCGAGAGGGAGAACAGCCGGACCGGCGGCGTTCCGGCGAGCATGACCCAAGCCGAGGCCAGATTCGGGCTGCGGACGACCCAACGGAGCTGCTGGCGGTGGAAGCCGGTGAAGAACCAACCGGCAAGGCAGTGAACCGGCGGTGAACCGGTCGAACCGGAGAGAACCGACGGTCTGAACCGGTCCGAACCGGACTGAACCGGTTCAGCCAAAAAGAGAGGAAAAAAGGAGAAAAAAGGGAAAAAGAAAAAGAGAAAAAAAATTGGGGAAATTTTCTGTGATGCAATCGAGCTTCGGGTAAGTCGATAAGCGGTCAAATTGACCCGATTTAAATTTGGAATATTTTATTTAATTAAATTTCGACCGAAAAACTTACCCGAAAAATGTAATTAATTATGTAGCTCGACGATTGTCATCCACCGAGGGCTCGAGACAGCCTCGATTTACAGACTAGCATGGAATCTCGGGTCAGTGACCCCTATTTACGACAATTACCTCGTTATGCGTGATATTGATTTAAATTCCGCATAAATTGAATTAAATTATGAAAATTTAGATAATTGTCGTAAATAGTGAATTTAGCTATTTGAGAGTTAGAACGAGGCCCAATAAATTGTTGGAGGGCCCAATGAGCCCAATAGGCCTCGATAAAGTGAAAATTAAGTGGTAAACGGGCTTAAGGCCGATCAAGGCCCATTAAGGTGCAATCGGGCCCAATAGGGGTAAACGGGCCCAATGGTTTAAATTAAGCCCAGAAAGTATTAAATACGATTAAATTGTATGTTATCTGACCTGAGGAATATTAATACGCAGTTTCGGGTATTTGATTGGGAGCATAACGGACTGCTCGAGGAGACTACGTTGGAAAAGAAAAAGGTCAGACTCGACAGGAAAATAAGGTAAGGGAATTCTACGGACTGCTAGAGGTAACTTTACGCAATTTTAAATTCATACGCAGTCCTTTAAAATTAACTGAAGGGTCTAGAGGTCGAATAATAATTTTAGTGACCCGAATGGGCAAATTACTAAAATACCCTTGCTAAGGGTAGAATCTAAAAATTTAGGAAAAATTGGGAGGAGCAAGGACAAGAGGTTCCTGCTCGTTCTGGAGGTATTTCAAAGCATGCATGAGTAGGCTGGCTCACTTTTAAAGAAAAATGCATAGCATTGCATATCTTGATTGTTGTGATTTCTGTGAAAACTATTTGGAAATAACCGAGCCGCCTACATGTTTTTATTTACATGTGACGTGCTAGAGCTCAGCTCGCACGATGTTTGATTTGTGTGATGCATGCATTAGTGCTGGAGCGAGAGCTCGCACTAGAGTTTTACATGCATAGGTGCTAGAGTATAACTCGCACCAGATTTCACATGCTTTTGCGTGACACGGTGCTAGAGTCTAACTCGCACCAGATTTTATAAGATTTTCATACAATTTTATATGCAGAGTGCTGAGCATAGCTCGCACTAGTTTTACTGGATTTGTGGAGTAGCGCTGTCTGCCCTTGGAGTCAGCTAAAAGGCCCAACAGGCTCAAAAGACCTCTTAAGTAGGGTGAGAGTGAGGGATGAGGTTGGCGGCCTTGTGGAGATGTAAAGCGGGCTCTGCCAAGTTTACTTGATTTGATGAGAGTGCTGAGCATCGCTCGCACTGAGTTTTATGAGAACATACGATGAGCCGTGCTTGGAGCATCGGGTAGACTGTGTGTCACCGATTTAATAGGCTCGCACGTGCATTTTGAGACATGGCAACGAGTATGGAGTTATGAAAACCTCTATGGGAAGCAGGCCATTTGGGCTGGAGTACCTAGAGTGATATGGGTCCATGGAGTATGATGTACCGTGCAAGTAGCATGGAGTACGATGTACCGTGGGGTATCTTCGGATACGGTATCTTTGTGATACGGGGTATCTTTGTGATACGGTATCTTTGTGATACGGGGTATCTTCGGATACGGCATCTTCGGATGCGTGAGATCGGATAAGACTGACGGGTTGGATTGACCCACCTCCCGAGCAGTTCTCGATCAGGGTGAGACCTCGCACACTGGGATCCGTGAAGCTAGAGGGACTCACGAGGACATATTGGCCAGTCCTGGTTATTACCGATATACAGTATTGCCTAGTCTCGTATCTTGTATATATATATACGTATGTTTTCGATATCGATGCTTTTGAGAAACTCAATTTCCATGGTTTTGTGTGAGTCAGGATCACCCGAAGGAGGGGTCGAGTCCTGACTTCATTGTGAAATTTTTAAAGAGAAAGAAATGATTTAAAATAATTGCATGTTGAGTTTTCCGTGCAAACTTGATTTACATAACATCATAACTTTCATATCATATGTTTTAAAATGTGTGGAGAAAGGGTGGTTTATGCATGGCACCACGTTCATGTAGGTAGTATGGTTACCTATTTGTTCGTAGGATTGCCTTACTGAGCTTGATGTGCTCACCCCTTTCATTTTCTCCCACAGATAATCTCCAGTTGAAGTTGAGGCGACTCAGTACTGCATTCCGGATATCCGCTGCTGCCCATCAACATAAGGTATTATATACACTTGTACATATTGTATCTACATAAGCATAGCACAGTAGCATGTTTGTAAGTAACTTTAGGGGATGTATAAATAATGTAAACAATTATAAATGACTGGAGAAGAAATAAGTTAGATGGTAATTGAATGGTGGGACTGGCATTGACGCACAGCCCAATTATTAGTGGAGTGTTGGTCACGATTCGAGGACAGGTAAGAATGTAAGTAAGAAAATAATAAAAAGTGAGAAATTAACTCTGATTTTTGGGTAGTTTGGGTCGTGACAATTATTATGGTATCAGAGCACAATTGGTCTGATGTGTGTCAGTGTCAGTAATTAGGAAATTACATCCCCGTGTTATTGTGCTTAGTTAGATACAATAGTGTATATCGAGATGGGCTTGACTAAGAAATGGTCGAGAATGCAGGAATGCCTAATATGAGTCGCGTTAGATGAGATAGTACACGAGGCAGAGGTCGTAGAGAAAGACCTGAGTCTACTAAGTCGTGCTGAGTTGACTTATGAGAATCGGGATGAGATTGAAATAGAGAATAATGTTGAGAATGCCCCACAGAGTCCGACAGAGTGATCGGACAGTATTGAGACACGCTTCGCGAGATTGGAGCGGAGTGTGGAGATTATTTTGAGGAGCAAATTGCTCAGATTATGTATGAGATCAGAGGGCGTAGCGGAGCATTGGTGGAAACCCGCTCGACCCATCTTAAGAGCTGATCTGAGAAATATCTTGGATATATTCCGGTGACAGGATATCCCGGACATGATTTAAAGGAAATTTCGGATTAAAGTCCTTGCTTTGACCCAGAGGATTTGATTTATTGACGAGTATGGAGACTCGGTTATATTCTTGGTAGATATTACCTCGACACATGAACGGTGACAGTCGAGACGTCTAAAAGTTTATGGAAGGGCTCATATTGTCAGTTAGAGTCTGATTAGCCCATGAGATATTACTATACCGAGGCAGTGCACAAATTTACAGTTGGGTAAATAAGAACATGAATTGCACGCCTCTGAGATTGGGAAAAGTAGTAAGAGCTGAAATAGAGACAGAAAAGAGAATCGAGAAATGACAGAGATGTCAAAATGGGAAAATGCAAATTGGTAAAAAGATTTGATTTGATTAGTCATGGAGTAAGATAATTGGTAAGGTCCCAGTGCATCTAATTTTGGCACTCTTGAGGGGTATTGTGATTGGAGGACCCCGACCTGCTACGAAGCAGTGTAAGCACTGTAAGCAGTGTGAGATGTGTGGTGGATACCACGGAAGGAGGGTTTATACCTACACGATATTGATGAAAATGGCCGTTAAGTGTGGTAAAGACGGACCATTGATTTGATTTGAACAGAGTTGGGCGAGATCGCCTCACAGGAAAGTAAATAGACAGAGAAAAACTTCATTGGTATAGCTGCATCGTAAAGGGAGGCCATAGCCGAAAAGAAAAAGGAAAGTAGGCTGTTGGGCGAAGGCGAGAGGATGTTTTGGACCAGGACACTGTTAATGTTTCATGGATGTGGTGTAAGATACCACACTTGTTATGAATAATAAAGTACATATGTTTATTGATCCTGGTGCCACATATTTATTCATACCGCCTTCATTCGCATATAAGTGAGTAAAAGGCATGAATGCCTACATCATTGGGCAATACTGTTAAATGAGTACCCCAATAGAGGAGGAGTAATTAACGGAATATGGATATTGAGATTTTAAGTTAAAAACAAGGGTGAAAACATCATTGAAAAGTATACGGTAAGTGTTGACAAGTGATAAAAAAGGGGTGCGACAGTTGAAAATTTCGGGAGTAAAGGATTGTACTCACTGAATGAATAATGACAAGAGTTTCGTCATGATCGATACGAAAGGAGATAATCTTCGAGATATGTTGATTCTGAATACAAGACGTATTGGAGTAAGAGACATATGCTAGGTAAGGAATACCCTTAATATGTGAAGTCATTAGAGATTAAAGCAATTAGTAATTGTGACCACAGAGACTGAGGTATAACGTAGTTGTGGTTAAGTCTGAAGGTTAATAAAGGTATTTCAAAATACCTCCCCGCCTGAAGACTTGACAGCGTCTAAAAGTATATATATAACCTATAACGAAAAATCGATCATCGTAATAAATACCTTTAGCATTAGGATACCTTTACTAGGACGATAAGAATATATTAAAATTCGACAAATCATAAAGGTTAACATAGTAAAATTTAATAAGAGCCGTTAAGATAAGAAAAGGAAATGGCGCAGGTTAGTACCTGAAAATGTAAGCGGTTGAGAAGGATCTTATACGCTTATGCGTAAATAAGTCAAGGATTAGATCAATTTGTAATCATCATTATCGATGATATATTGGGTGTAGTTAAAGTCTAGGGCGATTTATAAGAAACAATTGGGAAATTGCTTTTGCAGATGGTTGTTGCGAGTTCTAAAAGGATATACCTTGTTGACACGTTTAACTAAGAAACGTGGTCTTGGAAAGAGATGATAAATAAGATTATTGTTGTGATGTGAATTTGGCGTGATGAAGTATGAACTGACCACCGTGATTAATTTCACCATACCCAACAGCTCAAGAGGTTCTCAGTGAGTATGGATACCTCAAAATTATGAAGGAGCTGTGTATTGATGTATAATGGGAAGATACCCATGATTTTAAGTTGGCAACAGTATTTGTACTGAGGATATAGTACTATTATGTACAGGGTGAGAAATTATGGATATGCACTGATCATAAAGCCCGAGTATCTGTTTTCACAGAAAGAGGCGAACATGAGAATACATAGTGGGTTAGAGCTTCTGAGTGATATTGATCGTGAAAATTGTACCACCCAAGAAAGGCTAATGTGATGACTGATGCCTTGAGCATAAAGAGCCTTGGGATGGTATTACATATGATGGTTAGGGAGCGTGAGCTGCTAGATGCAATTGTGAGCCTCAGTATAGATGTGATCCCTTCTGATGATGACAGTGATTGTGTGACAGCTAGCCTGATGATTAGAACCGGATGAGAGTGCCCGAATTTGCCAGGCTTAGTATGATGATCGACCGGATGTCGATAGTTTGGGTCTGATTCAGAAGGGTACAGTGATAGAGTTCACAGTGGGTGATGATGAGTTACTGAGGATTCAGAGACAGTATGAGTGCTCCCCAGGACCACAGTTGATGAGATAGTAATGTTGTCAGAAGCTCACTCTTCGGGATATACAGTGCATACGAAAAGTAACGATTATATATATGAAATATCTAAAAAGGGTATTGGTGGTCAGATGTGGAAAGAGATAAGGTAGAGTATTAAAAGTCTGCAGAGTTATTGCAGCACCTACCTATATCGACACGACACGAAAACGAGAGCAAGTCTCCATAAATTTATGATGGGTTACAGAGACCTAGGTGAATTACGAGGCTATTTGGATGATAGTCGCTAAGTTCTCTACCCACCTTCTAGTTATGAAATCCCTAAATACTCAAAGTGTGTATGAGGATTCAGGTGTAAGGAAGATTGTGGAACATTATGTAGCGTTCCAGTGAGCATTGTATTATATAGGGATTCCCGCTTCACTTCCCACCTCTGAGGATATTTTAGGAAGCTATGGGAACCCGACTGAGTATTAGCACAGCTTTTCATCCTCAGACAGATGGTCAGTCAGAGAGGACTGTACAGGTTCTGGAGGATCCGATGAAAGCGTGTGCCATTGATTTTATAAGCTCCTGGAATGATCAGTTGATTTCTAATTGAAGTCGCCAATAACGAGAATTGGCAATTGAGTATCGGGATAACAAGATATGAGACAGTGTACGGCTGTAGGGGTTATTCCCCAAATTGGATAAGAAAAAGTGGGTGACAGTTATGATCATTTTCGACTTTGGATAATAAGTCTTTGAGGATGCTTAGTTAAGGATGGGAGATTAAGAACACATCAGAGCAGATAGACAAGTATTGGAATTCACCCTTGGTGAATTAAATATGATTGAAATATTTCTTGTCCTAAGAGAATAAGGACATAGCGAACTTTTGGAAGAAAGTCAATTGAGTTGTGCTGGATGAAATATTTTGAGAGATTGGACAAGTGGGAGATAAGACCTGTAGGTTAGTGTTATCACCTGAATTAACAGGCACCCACAATGTGTCTCAGCTTTTGATGCTTCGGGAATACTATTCAGAATCCAGCATAGGTGATAGGATATGAGATCCAACAGTTCAGCATAATGAAAATATAAGTATATTGAAGAAGTTGATTCGGGCATTAGACAGGAAAGAGAAAGTATTGAGGTTTAAGATAATCTCCCTAATTAAAGTCCTTTGGTAGTAATACACTCCGGAGAAGGTTACATAAGAATTTAAGAGTATGATACGATCGATGTACCCGGAGTTGTATATGAACTCATATGACTTGGTTCTAATTTGGAGGACCAAATTCTTTAAGTGGGTGAGAGTTGTAAGACCCGAATTTTTTAATTAAAATACGAAAATTAAATAAGAAAAGATGGGGAAAGTATGAAGGAAGTCGGGTTAAATTAATCCCAAACATGTGTAAGGGCAAGATGGTCAAAAGACCGAAGGTCGATATAATTTCGATAAGGAAAATTCAATTTAAAAATATAGATTTAAGAAATCTTGGTCAATAAAAGTGAAATAAATTTATTTTGGGTTAAATTGATCAAGATATTAATTTATTGGAATTAATCGGGATTAATTGGAATTTTTAGTTCGAAAAAAATAATCACGAAAATAATCGAAAAATATATCGAAAAGTCACCCGGGACAATATCCCGAAAATACGAAGAAATTATACCCGAAAAAGAGGTTAAAATTTAATAAATAAATTAAATAAAAATTAAAATAATTGAATAAGAATAAAATAATAATTTTAAGAGATATTTTGGGTATTTATAGTATTTTAATGAATAGTAAAATAATTAAAATAAATAAAAATAAAAATAATAAAAATAATAAAAATAAAACAAAAAAAAAGAAACGAAACAGAAGACAGAAACGCGAAGGAAACGAAAGCCAAACGGAGCCGAGAAGAACCGAAGAAGACCCGACCACCGTCCGGCGGTCGATGGCCGGGCCAAGGGTCGGAAATGGAAGAGGGGAGGCCGGTGAGCAAGATGGTACCGGCGGTGCAGCCTACCGACGCCGGAGGAAGCCGATAGGAGGAGAAAAAGGCCACGGGAAAGAAGTGGCCACCGGCGGCGAACGGCGGCGATCCAGGCGAAACCGAGGCCAGATTTCGAAAGCCCAGGCGACGGCGATCGTTTCTACACCGGTCTCAGCCGATGAAACGACGGGAAACGTCGACGACGACCAAGAGGGAGAAACGGGTCCGACGGCCGAGAGGGAGAACAGCCGGACCGGGGCGTTCTGGCGAGCATGACCCAAGCCGAGGCCAGATTCGGGCTGCGGACGACCCAACGGAGCTGCTGGCGGTGGAAGCCGGTGAAGAACCGGCCAGCAAGGCAGTGAACCGATGGTGAACCGGTCGAACCGGAGAGAACCGGTTCAGCCAAAAAGAGAGGAAAAAAAGGAGAAAAAAGGGAAAAAGAAAAAGAGAAAAAAATTGGGGAAGTTTTCTGTGATGCAATCGAGCTTTGGGTAAGTCGATAAGCGGTCAAATTGACCCGATTTAAATTTGGAATATTTTATTTAATTAAATTTCGACCGAAAAACTTACCCGAAAAATGTAATTAATTGTGTAGCTCGACGATTGGCATCCACCGAGGGCTCGAGACAGCCTCGATTTACAGACTAGCATGGAATCTCGGGTAAGTGACCCCTATTTATGACAATTACCTCGTTATGCGTGATATTGATTTAAATTCCGCATAAATTGAATTAAATTATGAAAATTTAGATAATTATCGTAAATAGTGAATTTAGCTATTTGAGAGTTAGAACGAGGTCCAATAAATTGTTGGAGGGCCCAATGAGCCCAATAGGCCTCGATAAAGTGAAAATTAAGTGGTAAACGGGCTTAAGGCCGATCAAGGCCCATTAAGGTGCAATCGGGCCCAATAGGGGTAAACGGGCCCAATGATTTAAATGAAGCCCAGAAAGTATTAAATACGATTAAATTGTATGTTATCTGACCTGAGGAATATTAATACGCAGTTCCGGGCATTTGATTGGGAGCATAACGGACTGCGCGAGGAGACTACGTTGGAAAAGAAAAAGGTCAGACTCGACAGGAAAATAAGGTAAGGGAATTCTGCGGACTGCTAGAGGTAACTTTACGCAATTTTAAATTCATACGCAGTCCTTTAAAATTAACTGAAGGGTCTAGAGGTCGAATAATAATTTTAGTGCTCCGAATAGGCAAATTACTAAAATACCCTTGCTAAGGGTAGAATCTAAAAATTTAGGAAAAATTGGGAGGAGCAAGGACAAGAGGTTCCTGCTCGTTCTGGAGGTATTTCAATGCATGCATGAGTAGGCTGGCTCACTTTTAAAGAAAAATGCATAGCATTGCATATCTTAATTGTTGTGATTTCTGTGAAAACTATTTGGAAATAACCGAGCCGCCTACATGTTTTTATTTACATGTGACGTGCTAGAGCTCAGCTCACACGATGTTTGATTTGTGTGATGCATGCATTAGTGCTGGAGCGAGAGCTCGCACTAGAGTTTTACATGCATAGATGCTAGAGTATAACTCGCACCAGATTTCACATGCTTTTGCGTGACACGGTGCTAGAGTCTAACTCGCACCAGATTTTATAAGATTTTCATACAATTTTATATGCAGAGTGCTGAGCATAGCTCACACTAGTTTTACTGGATTTGTGGAGTAGCGCTGTCTGCCCTTGGAGTCAGCCAAAAGGCCCAACAGGCTCAAAAGACCTCTTAAGTAGGGTGAGAGTGAGGGATGAGGTTGGCGGCCTTGTGGAGATGTAAAGCAGGCTCTGCCAAGTTTACTTGATTTGATGAGAGTGCTGAGCATCGCTTGCACTGATTTTTATGAGAACATACGATGAGCCGTGCTTGGAGCATCGGGTAGACTGTGTGTCACCGATTTAATAGGCTCGCACGTGCGTTTTGAGACATGGCAACGAGTATGGAGTTATGAAAACCTCTGTGGGAAGCAGGCCATTTGGGCTGGAGTACCTAGAGTGATATGGGTCCATGGAGTACGATGTACCGTGCAAGTAGCATGGAGTACGATGTACCGTGGGGTATCTTCGGATACGGTATCTTTGTGATACAGGGTATCTTCGGATACGGTATCTTTGTGATACGGGGTATCTTTGTGATACGGTATCTTTGTGATACGGGGTATCTTCGGATACGGCATCTTCGGATGCGTGAGATCGGATAAGACTGACGGGTTGGATTGACCCACCTCCCGGGCAGTTCTCGATCAGGGTGAGACCTCGCACACTGGGATCCGTGAAGCTAGAGGGACTCACGAGGACATATTGGCCAGTCCTGGTTATTACCGATATACAGTATTGCCTAGTCTCGTATCTTGTATATATATATACGTATGTTTTCGATATCGATGCTTTTGAGAAACTCAATTTCCATGGTTTTGTGTGAGTCAGGATCACCCGAAGGAGGGGTCGAGTCCTGACTTCATTGTGAAATTTTTAAAGAGAAAGAAATGATTTAAAATAATTGCATGTTGAGTTTTTCGTGCAAACTTGATTTACATAACATCATAACTTTCATATCATATGTTTTAAAATGTGTGGAGAAAGCGTGGTTTGTGCATGGCACCACGTTCATGTAGGTAGTATGGTTACCTACTTGTTCGTAGGATTGCCTTACTGAGCTTGATGTGCTCACCCCTTTCATTTTCTCCCATAGATAATCTCCAGTTGAAGTTGAGGCGACTCAGTACTGCATTCCGGATATCCGCTGCTGCCCATCAACATAAGGTATTATATACACTTGTACATATTGTATCTACATAAGCATAGTACAGTAGCATGTTTGTAAGTAACTTTAGGGGATGTATAAATAATGTAAACAATTATAAATGACTGGAGAAGAAATAAGTTAGATGGTAATTGAATGGTGGGACTGGCATTGACGCACAGCCCAATTATTAGTGGAGTGTTGGTCACGATTCGAGGACAGGTAAGAATGTAAGTAAGAAAATAATAAAAAGCAAAAAATTAACTCTGATTTTTGGGTAGTTTGGGTCGTGACATACAGAGTGTGCATAGTAGCCCAGCGAGAACTGAGGCATTTTATTTTGGACATCCGCTGCGCCCATCGCTAAAAGGTATATACACAGGATTCTTTTTGTATCTAAACAAATGTAAAAGTATAGTAGTCTTTTGAGTTGTAATTATGGGGGATATAGATGTCAGTAAATCATATTTTATATAAATGAATGATTGACGCTCAAATGTATGACATCACTTTTATTAACTGAGAATGGATATTGTGTAACGACCATGTGGCAATTCGCTCCCGCAGGATTTAAGAGGTGGCCCCCACAATCTTACTCATACGTATTGTCTGTTTTGGAAGCCCCACAGGCCCCTCACGGCTTTATCGAGGTAAATACCCCAATTCGCAT